>BSQW01000012.1:35182013-36477013 GCA_030161315.1 Eutrema japonicum
AAAATAAAAATGTTCTCTAGAAGCTTGGCGTTTTGGAAAGAGAAAAGGGAGTTTGATTTAGCCAAAAGGGTAAAACAATGTGAGCTTCAAGGAAGTACGATAAGATGAGGAAATGGAATCACCATTCGGGTAGAATGCTTTTCTAGGAGGGTAAAACAATGTGAGCTTAGCTTTGTATGCATAAATTGTTTCTAGTCTTCCTAGCTTTTGCATAACATATATCATTCCTTTTTCTTGAGAGTAGGTCACTCAAAAAGAGAATGAACCTCCTTGCACTCACATAACTAGTGCCAAAAGCCTTTTCTTTCAAACCGATGGACTTGATCATTTGCCCATTTGCGAGACTGCACCTTAAGAAAGATCAATTAATGTGATGGTTGGTTGCGAAGAGAACTTGTAGGCATGAGACATTGTTGTTAAGAGAAAAGATTAGGAGTTGCGATAAGCCTTGAATGAGCTAGAGTGGATTAAGTGTTTTTTTTTTTGCAACATACTAGTATTATTTAAAGTGATCATATGAAATGCTTACTAAGATCTTTTTGTTTTGAGTTCCCATTTTTAAACCTCTTTCTCGGTTTGTCATTTCTTGTTTGCTTGAGGACTAGCAAAAAGCAAGTCCGGGGAGTTGATAACACCAGATTTTACATGTTTTGCAGATGTCTTCAAGCATTTGGTCCATCTTTGCTTCCTCGTGCTCGTCTCGGCACCGTCTTGCATCGGTCTAGAAACCGATGCAGGCCTCTCTTCTCTTGTTTCCTCCTCTTTTTTTTTCTTCATCTCCATGCTTCTCTCCTGATATGCTTGGTTTTTACCGTTTTCTAACACATGTTTTGATGTTTCTTTTGAGTATTTAATCGAGTCAAAGTCCGTTTTTAGAGTCTTTCAGTCCTTTATTTAGTTATCTCAGGTAAAAAGGCGTTTACGGAAGGAAATGGAGTTACGTGGACAAAAACGCATGGAACGATACGAAAAGAGTAAGAATCGATCGATGCAACACCATCAGAAGAACCATAATCGATCGATGGAGCATGCCCAGAAGAACCAAAATCGATCGATGCAAAAGTGGAGACGATCGATGCATCACCCTCCGAAGAACCTAAATCGATCGATGGAGCATGCCCAGAAAAACCAGAATCGATCGATGCAAGGAGTGCATCGATCGATGGAGCATGCCCCGAAAGTCCAAAATCGATCGATGCAATATGTACATCGATCGATGCAAGCCGACAAGAAGGAAAAGGAAATTTCTGACTTTCCTGTTTTGCTCCGGAAACTACCTATTATGACATAATTAGCACAGAACCCTATTTATACGTTATTCTCAGCCACTTTTTAGGCTATCTCTCTTTTGACGGCTCTCTATTCTACTCAGTTTTTGGCTTTTGATTTTGTAAGCAAGGAGAAAAAACTCTGCAACTAATGAGAAGAATTCTAAACCCTTTCATCTTTTTCAATATTATTATGAGTTTCTCTCTATCTCCTTGCTTGTTCTCCATTGCAATGTCCGAGTAGTCTCCTAGTTAGGTTTAGAGTTTCAACGGGATCCATGAATCATTGAATTAGACACAAATAAGGATTTATCTTTTGTGATTTTCGCTTAATGTTGTGTTTATTGGTTAGGCTTAAGTTGACCGCTTAGTGTCTGAACTATGGCTTAATCTTCACCACGGAAGTGTCGTAGGTTCCTAGAAAGAACATAAGCGAGCGAATCGTCCTTAGCCTGTGGAAGTTGATGTTAAGGTGATTCGTGAACATATTGAACCTGCTTAATAAAGCTGATCTAGAATTATATGCCAACGGAAGATAGAAATTTAGGGTGCTAGGTTTAGTTATAAATGCCACGGAAGTGGATTGGTTAGATATTTATGTTTGAGTTTGAAACTTGTGTTTAGTCATTCCCTGAATAGTTGTCTGATTTGTGATCTTTGGATTCCTGAGAATAAACCCTTGACCTAACGCTTTTCCTTTATCGAATTTACATCGTCTTAAATGCTTTCGTTACTTATCCAAAACCAACCATATTCTTGTCTTAGCTTAGTTTCATAATTGTGAGAATTGTAGTGTAACCTTGGTCTCTGTGGATTCAATCCTAAAGTACTGCATTGACAACCGTTACGATTGTGGTAGTGTACACTTAGGTTAATTAACTACGTGGTAAACCACCTAAATCAATATGGCGCCGATGCCGAGGACCAATAGCGTTACCTTCAATTTTGAATTTGAAATTTAGTCTAAGATTTACTAACACATTCTACCTTCATCACTTGTGCGTTTCAGGTTACTGACAGAAAAGCTGAATAGAGTTACCAGAAGCAGGGGCTCTGAAAACCTTTGCGAGCTCAGCAACGAAGAGCTGCAAGGTTAGAACGAATGAATCGGAGGGCGAGGACAATTCCTGTCATCATGGATGATCAGAACGACGACCAACAAAATGCTGCTGCTGCCAAACTGCAGAGGCTACAACAACAACTGCAGCAGCTACAGCAGCAACAACAACAACATCAACAACAACCGGACATTGGGGACTTGGACACGCCTCATGCATTCTACTGGAACAGAGCTGCTATCCGCCCATCGGCCATTACGAGGCAAGATTATGAGATCAAACCTCAGATGATCGCATTGGTGAAGCAGCACATGTTCCATGGCTTACCTGTAGAGCATCATATGGACCATATCGAAACTTTTGAAAAAATCTGCAGCACCACCAAGTCGAATGGGGTACCGCCCGATTATCTAAAGTGCAAACTCTTCAATTTCTCTTTGGAAGTCAAGGCGCTAAGATGGTTCAAATCACTTTCACCTGGGTCGTTGACTACATGGAAAGAATGCAGAGGTACTTTCTTGGATCACTTCTACACCAAGTCTAAGACGGCTTCGCTGCGAAATAAAATCACCACCTTCCAGCAGCACGCAGGATAGTCTTTTTGCGAAGCATGGGAGAGGTTCAGAGAATACCGCAGAGAGTGCCCTCACCATAGGTACTCGGATGAGCAGATACTAAGCATCTTCTACGATGGAGTTGACTGAGACTACAAGAACGCTCTTAATGCTGCGAGCAATGGAGATTTCATGACTAAGACTAAGGAAGGGGTGTACCAGCTGATAGAGAACTTGGCTTCAAGTTCCAGAAATCGATGCCCTGAGTATGACAGAACCAAACGTGTCAATGGCGCGGATTCACAGAAAATTGATGAGCTGACTGCCAAAGTGAACTTACTACTGAAGGCAAATCAGAGAGGTGTGCAGTCTTGCGAGGAGGCAATCAATGAACTTTTATGTCAAGGATTAGCTGAAGATGAGACCAATGAGCAACATAAGGTGAACTACGTTAGTTGACAAGGGTACATGCAGAACAGAGTGTTCAACCAGAATTACATGAACCATCCGAACCTGTCTTACAGAAGCACAATTGTCGAGAATCCCTAGGATCAAGTCTACCCCCAGCAAGTTTAATACCCCCAAGGAAAAACATTTGTGCAAAACGCAGGCGTCTCAGGATTCTATAAAGGTTTTCAGGGCCAGAACAGGTTTCAAAGTGGGTTCCAGCAGAAACAACCGTTTGGCTCTTTCCAAGCGAAAAAACTTGCCACATTCCAAGCTCCTACAAGCGCCGCGAATGAATCTCAGGACGAGCTTAAGGTTCTAATGCAACAACTCCTACTCAATCAACAGCTATCTGCTAAGGATATCAACGTCAAGGTTTATAACATGTACAACGATCTCAACAGCAAATATGAAGCTATGTGCACTCATGTGAAGAAGCTAGATACTCAGGTTGCTCAAACTGCCGAAGAGATCAAGAGACCCCAGGGAACTCTCCCCGGGAAGGTAGATCAGAATCCAAGAAATGAGTTCGTCAACGCCATTACACTCAGAAGCGAGAAGGAGTTGGAACCGACCGCACGAAAAAGGGAATATGCTGATGTCGCCATTGATCTAGGAGATGTTGATAGGGGAGAGCCGAAAAACAGAAAGCTTTCACGAGTAGAAACGCTAAATATGAGCCACATTTTCTACCACTTACACGCGTCTACACCCCCAAGGGTTCTTTACCCTACTCGGTAAAAGAAGTCACGTAAAGACCTAGAAGAGGCCAAGTGTAAGGAAATGCTAAATGATCTTGTGGTGAAACTCCCTCTTGTTGATGCAATCCAAATGATACCTTCATTGAAGAAATATATGAAGATCTTAGTGACAAGTAAGGTGTCTACTGAAGATAATGTCATGATGGTCTCAAAAGATTGCAGTGTTGTCCTCCAAAACAAGATGCCAAAGAAGGTAGGCAATCCATGAAAGTTCATTCTCTATGTGCAGATCGGAGCAATGACTTTTGCTTGCTCTCTATGTGATATTGGGTCCAGCGTCAACCTAATGCCATACTCTGTAGCTAAGCGGCTCGGTTTCACAAAGTTCAAGCAAACTAAGATCTTTTTAATGTTTGTCGATCGTTCTGTGAAGCTGCATATTGGTGTTCTTGAGGATCTACATGTGCAAATTGGCAATGCATTTGTTTCTGCAGATTTTGTGGTGCTAGAGCTGGATGAAGAACCAAAGGATCCTCTCATTTTGGGAAGACCCTTCTTGTGTACAGCAGGAGCCATCGTAGACGTGAGGAACGGGCGAATAGATCTCCACCTGGGAGACATTGTCATAAAATTTGAGATGGATAAGATGCTGAAGAAGCCTATGTTGGACGGACAGATATTCTCGATAGATGACTCACTAAAAGTCTCTAACGAAGTGATTGAAGAGATTCTAGTTGATGACCCGTTGGAGACCGTTTTGACAAAAGCACAGAATGAGCATGGGTTTATGAGTGACGATGCCACCGGTTATGCTAAGATGCTAAACTCAAGCCAGACAATGGAGAATATGGTCGAGTACATCAGTTTAGATGGAGCTGCAGAGACGATTCCAACAACAAGTCTTCTTGCGACTCTTGCTGACCCGTGGAGCGAGCTGAATGCCCCAAAAATTGAACTCAAAACACTCCTAATTGCGCTAAGGTACGCATTTCTTGGCCCTAACTCCACTTACCTTGTGATCATCAATGCTGAGTTTAACAATGTGGAAAATGCTTTGCTTCTATGTGAGCTTAGAAAGTATCGAAGAGCTTTAAGCTACTCACTAGATGACCTCACAGGGATTTCACCTGACCTTTGCATGCATAGAATACATCTAGAGGATGAATAAATGACTTCAATAGAACATCAGAGACGGTTAAACCCGAATCTACAAGATGTTGTAAAGAAGGAGATAATGAAACTTCTAGAGGTTGGGTGAGCCCAGTCCATGTTGTGCCAAAGAAAGGCGGTGTGACAGTTGTTGAAAATGAGAAAAATGAGTTGATACCAACTAGAACTGTTACAGGGAATATGATGTGTATTGACTATAGGAGATTGAATGCTGCTACTCGTAAGGATCATTTTCCGTTACCTTTTATTGATCAAATGCTTGAGAGATTGGCTAACCACCCATAATATTATTTTCTAGATGGGTATTCTGGTTTCTTTCAGATTCCCATCCACCCAGATGACCAGGACAAGACCACATTCATATATCCCTACGGCACCTTTGCTTATCGCAGAATGCCATTTGGCTTGTGCAATGCCCCATCAACTTTCCAGCGATGAATGATGTCGATTTTCACCGACTTAATTGAGGACATAATGGAGGTTTTCATAGACGATTTCTCTGTGTATGGATCCTCCTTTTCTCTCTGTCTTTCTAATTTATGCAGGGTATTACAGCGTTGCGAGGAAAAGAATCTGGTGTTAAATTGGGAGAAGTGCCACTTTATGGTCAGAGATGGGATAGTCATGGGTCATCGGATTTCAGAGCAAAATATCGAAGTGGACAAGGCAAAGATCGAGGTGATGACTAGTTTACAGTCGCCAGATTCTGTCAAGGGGATTAGAAGCTTTCTGGCATATGTTGGGTTCTACAGGAGGTTCATCAAGGATTTCTCCAAAATCGCTAGACCCTTGCCACGTTTTTTATGCAAGTAGGTGAGGTTCCATTTTGATAGCAATTGTCTAGAGGCCTTTCACACCATCAAGGGAGCACTTGTCAGCGCGCCAGTCGTCAAACCACCAGACTGGGACTTACCTATAGAAGTGATGACTAATGGTAGCGATTTAGCGGTAGCAGCTGTTTTGGGACAGCGAAGGGACAAGAAATTCATGTTATCTACTACGCCAGCAGAACTCTTGATGATGTGCAGTGCAAGTATGCTACAACCGAGAAAGAACTTCTTCTTATTGTGTTCGCTTTTGAAAAGTTAAGATCTTATCTTGTGGGGTCTAAGGTTATAGTGTATACTGATCATGCTGCTCTGAGGTACCTACTTACAAAGAAGGATGCCAAACCTAGGCTTTTGCGTTTGATTCTTCTGATGCAGGAGTTTGATCTTGAAATTAAAGACAAGAAGGGGATCGAGAATGGTGTTGCAGACCATTTGTCCAGACTACGTGTAGTTGAAGAAACTCCCTTAGACGAGAGCCTACCTGAGGAGAACGTGTACGCGATCGATATTGGGTGCAACAACTACTTCACTTTTGTACACCACACCGAGCTACCTGAAATTCCCTTGTTTGGTGAGATAGAAAACTACCTGGCTGCAGAGAAGGAACCAAGTGACTTTGTTGGGAACAAAAAGAAGAAATTCTTGAGAGACATCAGAGGTTATTTTTGGGACGAGCCGTACTTATACAAGCAATATTCAGATGGTGTATTTCAGAGATATGTTTCGGAGGAAGAAATCCCTAGCATTCTTTTCCATTATCATAGTTCGAAATACGCTGGACAGTTTGCCACATTCAAGACAGTGTCCAAGGCTCTGCAAGCTGGTTTCTGGTGGCCAAAAATGTTTCTCGATGCACATGCTTTCATCTCCAAATGCGGTTCATGTCAGAGGCAGGGAAATATTAGTAAGAGGAACGAAATGCCACAAAATTTAATCTTGTAGGTTGAAGTGTTCGATGTGTGGGGTATTGATTTCATGGGCCATTTTCCATCCTCTTATGGAAATAAATACATCCTCGTTGCAGTCGACTATGTGTCTAAATGGTTTGAGGCGCTGGCTAGCCCAACGAATGATGCCAAGGTGGTCTTAAAGTTGTTCAAATCTGTGATCTTTCCTAGGTTCGGTGTGCCTAGAGTGGTGATAAGCGATGGTGGGTCTCATTTCATCAACAAGGTCTTTGAAGGGCTCTTGAAAACGCATGGAGTCAAGCAGAAGGTAGCCACTGCTTACCACCTGCAGACGAGTGGACAAGTCAAAATTACCAACAAGGAGATCAAAGGCATCCTACAGAAGACCCTGAACACAACGAGGAAAGATTGGGGTACAAAGCTGGATGACGATCTTTGGGCATACATGACTGCCTACAAGACACCTTTGGGCACAACACCATTCCATCTTGTCTATGGAAAATCATGCCACCTTCCTGTAGAGCTCGAGTACAAGACAGCATGGGCTGTAAGGTTGCTGAACTTTGACATCAAACCTGCCTCTGAAAGACGGACGATGCAACTACACGAGCTGTAAGAGATTCGTCACATGGCCTATGAGCGCTCAAAGATTTACAAGGAGAAGACCAAGAACTATCATGACAAGAACATCATTCACAGGAACGTCACTGCAAATGATCATGTATTGCTTTTCAACTCTCGCCTCAAACAGTTTTCCAGGGAAACTGAGATCGAGATGGTCCGGACCATTCACAATCAAGGAGGTGAGACCGTATGGAGTTGTGGTGTTGCTAAGCACCACAGGAAATGAGTTTGTGCTTAATGGTCAACGCCTATAACAATACCTCGCTGACGTAGAAATCGATGGGGACGAAAGTTTTCCCCTTGGTGACCCATTTCACGATTAAAAAGCTATCCAATCAAGCTAACGACTATAAACAAGCACTTGGTGGGAGGCAACTGATATTCCCATATTTTATCTCTTTTATGCATTCATTTAGCTTAGATTTTATCTCTTACGCATATAGTTTCATTGTATAGCTTATTTGTTTTGTCTCATTTAGAGTTTAGAGATTTCATACTAAGTCCTAGAGAGTCTTGCATGTTTTGGAGTTTCTTTTAGGTACTTTGGAGGCTTTTGGAGACTTTGGAGGAGTTCAAACTTGGCTTGGGACCTTGAAGCAACACCTAGAAGCAAAGGTGGATCGCACTCACCTTGCTAGTCTTTCATACCGGACCTAACTTGGTCGGTATCCGACTTTAGCCGAGACAGGCTCTACGCCGGCTGTGCATACCGGCCCCATTTCCCCTGGCACCAAGAAACTTCCTCCTCGATGCAACTGTGCATACCGGCATGAAGAAGATCCCTCTTCCGGTTTGCGCATTTCCTCCCGGGCAGGGACTTTTCCGGCTGCACGTCCCGACCCCACTTGCGAAATCGTCCGGATTCTTGTAACATCTCGTTGATATTAGCGGATAGGAGTGTGAGGGTACCCATTGGTTTGCTTGAAGATCTCCCAATAATGGTTAAAGACTTCATCGTCCCCACAGACTTTGTTGTTCTCGAAATGGATGAGGAGCCAAAGGATCCAATTATCTTTGGATGACCATTCTTGGCAACCATGGGAACCATTATTGACGTGAGAAATGGCAAGATTGACTTGCACTTGGGAAAAGATGAAGTCCTCGAGTTCAACATTAACAACGCAATGAAGAAACCCACCATAAATGGGCAGTGTTTCTACATAGAGACAATGGATGAACTCGCAGATTAATTGCTTGAAGAGTTGAGTATTGAAGACGGTTTGCAAGTGGTTTTGACACAAGAGCACTGTGTGAATGGGTTCTTGGATGAAGAAAGCCAATGATATGAGCTACTCATGGACTTGCACAAGCCGGTTGAAAGAGAGACGCCATTTGTAGAGTTGGGTAATCGTGTGACAAGGTTTGAAGTTGGGTCAAGCATGGGTATGATTCAAGAGAGCTTTGCGTTGGTCGTGGAAGAAAATAGCAAGGGTAAGTCTAGGTTTGAGAGTGACGATTGGAGCGAGCTCAAAGCGCCTAAGGTGGACCTAAAGCAACTTCCTGTTGGGCTAAGGTATGCGTTCCTAGGTCCCAACGAGTCATACCCGGTTATTGTAAATGATTGTTTGAATGAGAATGAATTATCCTCCCTCTTAGTTGAACTTAGGAAGTATAGGAAAGCCATTGGTTATTCTTTGGATGACATCAAGGGTATTTCCTCTACTTTATGCACACATAGAATCCATCTAGAAGATGAATCAAGGACCTCTATTGAACATCAAAGAAGGTTGAATCCTAATTTGAAGGAAGTTGTAAAGAGAGAGATTCTTAAGCTTCTAGACGCGGGTATTATCTACCCAATATCGGATAGTACTTGGGTCTCACCGGTTCATTGTCTGCCTATGAAATGGGGGATAACGGTTGTTAAAAATGAAAAGGATGAAATGATACCTACTAGGACAATAACCGTGCATAGAATGTGCATTGACTATAGGAAGCTAAATTCATCTACTCGTAAGGATCACTTTCCGTTACCTTTCATAGATAAAATGCTTGAACGTCTTGCTAATCATCCATTTTATTGCTTTCTAGACGGTTATTTGGGTTTCTTTCAAATTCCCATACACCCGAATGACCAAGAGAAAACGACTTTCACATGCCTTTATGGCACCTTCGCATATCGAAGAATGCCATTTGGGTTGTGTAATGCACCCGTGACATTCCAATGTTGCATGATGTCCATTTTCTCGGATATTATTGAAGACATGGTAGAAGTTTTAATGGACGACTTCTCCGTGTATGGCTCTTCGTTTGGTGTTTGCTTGTGTAATCTTTGTAGGGTCTTGAAACGATGAGAGGAGGCGAACTTGGTACTCAATTGGGAGAAGTGCCATTTCATGGTACGTGAAGGCATCATGCTTGGGCATAAGATCTCCGAGAAGTGGATTGAGGTAGACAAGGCCAAAATAGAGGTCATGGTTAGCTTGGAGCCACCAAGGACGGTTAAGGATGTCCGAAGATTTTTGGGTCATGCGGGATTCTATCGCCGTTTCATCAAAGACTTCTCAAAGGTCATAAGGCCTCTCACTAGGCTACTTTGCAAGGATGTTGAGTTCAACCTTGATGAGGAGTGTATGGTGCCGTTCTTGGAGATAAAGAAAGCGTTGGTTAGTGCTCCCATTGTCCAAGCCCCGGATTGGGATCTTCCTTTCGAGATCATGTGTGACGCGAGTAACATCGCGGTTGGAGCCGTCTTAGGCCAAAGGAAGGACAAGAAGACCAACGTCATCTACTACGCAAGTAGAACTTTGGATGACACTCAAGCAAGATATGCCACCACAGAGAAGGAATTGTTGGTGGTGGTGTTTGCCATGGAGAAGTTCCGGTCATACGTAGTGGGCTCGCAGATCATAGTTTACAAGGATCATGCGGCTTTGAGGTACATACACGCTAAGAAAGACACCAAGCCGAGACTTCTCCGTTGGATTCTACTCTTGCAAGAGTTTGATATGGAGATTATGGACAAGAAAGGTATTGAAAACGGGGTCGCGGATCACCTATCAAGGTTGAGGATTGAGGACCTAGTTCCAATAGAAGACAAACTCCCCAAGGAGAGTCTTATGGTGGTGAGCATCTTGAAGAAAAGAGTAGAGGCCGTGAGGAGTCTTGAGAGTGCAAGTGGTTTGCAAGATGAGAAGCTACCGTGGTTCACGGATTTGGTGAACTACTTAGTTTGTGGGAAAGAGCTTCCAAACTTGGATGGGTATAAGAAGAAAACGTTCTTTCATGAGGTCACAAGTTACTATTGGGATGAGCCATTCTTGTACAAGTTGTGTTCGGATGGTTTGTATCGAAGGTGTGTGGCGGAAGAAGAGGTCAAAGGGGTCTTATTCCATTGCCACTGGTCGGCCTATGGTGGACACTTTGCTTCGTACAAGACGGCTACAAGAGTTCTCCAATCAGGTTTTTGGTGGCCGAACCTATTCAAGGATGCACATGCTTTTGTTTCCGCTTGTGACGCTTGCCAAAGAAAGGGGAACATTAGTAGAAGAGATGAGATGCCTCAAAACCCGATTATTGAAGTGGAACTTTTTGATGTGTGGGGAATATACTTCATGGGACTGTTCCCTTCTTCTTATGGAAACCAATATATTCAAGTGGCGGTTGACTATGTCTCCAAATGGGTAGAGGCGATTGCGAGTCCCACAAACGATGCAAAAGTCATTCTCAAGATGTTTAAGTCAATAATCTTCCCTAGATTTGGTGTACCACAGGTTGTGATAAGTGATGGAGGCTCGCACTTCATCAACAAAGTCTTCGAAAGCTTTCTTAGGAAACACATAGTGAAGTACAAGGTGGCCACGCCATACCATCCTCAAACGAGTGGCCAAGTGGAGGTTTCTAACCGGCAAATCAAGGCGATACTTGAGAAGACCGTTGGGAGCTCAAGAAAAGATTGGTCCATGAAGCTTGATGACGCATTATGGGCTTATCGAACCGCTTTCAAGACACCGATAGGGACTACCCCGTTCAACCTTCTCTATGGGAAAGCTTGTCACTTGCCAGTTGAGTTATAATACAAGGCCTTTTGGGCGGTGAAACTTCTCAACTTCGATCTAAAGACCGCACAAGAGAGGCGGTTGATTCAACTCCAAGAGTTAGACGAGATTAGGCTAGAGGCCTGTGAGATCTCGAGGATCTATAAGGAACGGACCAAGGCGTTCCATGACAAGAAGATCTTGCGTAAGGACTTCAAAGTTGGAGACTTAGTGCTATTGTTCAACTCCCGGTTGAAGCTTTTTCCGGGGAGGGTCAAGTCAAGATGGTCCAGACCGTTTGAGATCAAGGAAGTGAGGCCGTATGGGGCCATGGTATTTGTGAACAAGAGTGGCGAAGAATTCATTGCAAACGGCCAAAGACTAAAACCATACCATGCTAAAGAAATCATTGAAGAGGGAGGCTCGATCCCTCTAGATGATGTTCCCCTCGCTTGAATGCGGTAACCAATGACGAACTTAGTGACGTAAAACAAAGTGCTCTTCGGAGACACCCCAAGCTTATCCTTGTATATACTTTTAATGTTCTCTTTTTCATGCTTTGCTAGTACTTTTTGATCTTTTTTTTGTTAAGTGTTCATAGGGTACTTGGTGTCCGAAGTGGTGAATCCTTGCAAAGGAATGGTCAAAATGAGAACAAGCACTCACACCGGCCAAGTCGGAACCGGTACGTGGAGCCGGCGTGGAGAATGGGTCCTAAAAAGAGCAATACCGGCTTGGCATCCCGGTTGTAACTCCCCGGTGTGAAAATTTTCCCTTTCCAGGGAGTTTACCGGCTCGGCGTGCCGGATGTAACTCCCCCGGCATGACAATTTTTCCTCGCACGTCGGAATAAGTTAGCCGAGGGAATCGCTACTGGCCCGGTGCAGGAAGTTGAGAAGGTCCAGTACAGGAAGCTTGCCAAACCAGGAGGATTACCGAGCAATGACACCGGTTGTAACTACCCCGGTGTGAAAATTTTAGCTTGCAAACATGCATCCCGGCCCTACGTACCAGTTGTAACTCCCCCGGTATGAAAGCTTGCGCACACGCACACCGGATGTGCGTACCGGCCGTGTTTTGCACGGGATGGCTATTGATATCGGTCCTAGACTTTGTCCAACGGTCCTTGATTTAAATCTAATATCCAATGGACAGGCCATATAAGTCTTCTTCCTTCTCTTTGTCGCTGGATTGACCATTCTTTCTCCTATCAAGCTTCATTCACTCATAACTCTCTCATTTCTTACCCAAAAATCGTGATTCAAGTTGCTAAATTCCGGATTTTTCATCCTCTTTCTGGATCTACCCATGGTTTTCCATTCAAATATTGCATCCCCAAGGTATTTTTACTCAAATATTTCATGAAAAATTCAAGAACTTGCTCATAAGTGTAAAATCTCATGACTTTGTTTGGGTAGTGCTTTCACTTGAATAAAAACCTTCGGATTAGGTTCGAAATGGCTAGGTTTGGTAGTTCTTATGCTAATTTGTGATGCACTTGAGAAATTTTGGATTTTTGTACCAAGAAAATCGATTTTGGTGTATTGTGATTAAAGTTGCAACCTTGGAGATTTGAATGAGTTTTTGGAGCACTTAATTGGTATACTCAATTTTGCCAATGAGAAGTTGATTGTCTTTTTGCAAATTGAGCACTATCCTCTTTGTCTCATGTTTGCCTTTGCTTGGTAATGACAAAGGTTATATCTTGGTTTCTTGGAACTTATACATTCTTTGAGACAATGTAGGTACCATGACGATAACAAGCGACCCAATCAAAGTTTCATGTCCACCAACTAAAAAGAGAGTTAGCATTAGAGGCAAGCGCTAAAGGCTTAGAAAAGAGGAAAAAGGCGGCGCTTGCTAATGAGGAAGAAGACATTGGGGAAGACCTGCAAGTGAAAAACAAGAAGAGAGTCCCAAAGCCCAAGCCAAGAGACCCTACCTAAAGTGAGTATGCCAAGAAGCTCAAGGCGGTGAAATTCGAGGAGACAAAGTTCCCGGACAAGGTTGTACTTGAGAAGATGGGGATCTTTGAGGATGTGAAATCAATTTTAACCAACATGGGTTTTGGTGGAATCTTTGACGTGGCTAACCCCTCTCATAAAGACCAAGCTTGGCAATTTCTTGCATCATTGGAAGCTATGTTCTATGAACGAGGGAATAAAGACGCCAATGAGGATGATGGCCACGGTTTCATTGAGTTTAAGGTGGGTAGAGAAGCATACAAGATGACATTCCATGAGCTAAGTCAAGTGTTTGGGTTCAAAGAAGAAGGAACCAAGAGAGGCCTCAAGTTTCTCTATGGGAAAAACGACTTGACTTACTTGTGGAAAGTCATTGGTATAAGAGAATATAATCTCGGGTCCATCAAAGGCACATGCATCCGCCACCCCGCCATTCGTTATGCCCACAAGATCCTTGCTCACACGTTCTTTGTCAAGAAAGAGTTTGGAACGGTTTCGGAAGAAGATATGGAGTTGCTTGCTTTAGGCTTGACACCGTTTCTTGACACACCTCAAGACGAGCGGCGTTTCATTGGAGAGAGTGCACGCCCGTGCCTAGCCGCCGTTCTAGTGAACCACTTACTTGGCTACAAAAGTTGGGCTCTCACTACAAAGAGCAAGGAGCCTAAAATCTTCATAGGCGGTTTGGTAACTTCAATCCTCAAGGCTGAAGGGATTAAGTTGGCGGAAGAGACAAAGAACGTGGAGTTTATGGATGAGGCCTATCTATCAAGGGCCAAGTTCTTCGAAGGCAAGATAGGCAAGACTTTCGCCTACAACCTAAAACTCACCGAGACCAACACGTACGGTCAATGCCCTTTTGCCTAACACTCCTCTCACCACACTACGCGGGAGGAAATAGATCTATTTCTATCCCACCAATGATCACTTCTACAACCCTGCCACGGACCCACCACTAGAGAGGATTTTCTTTCGAAAAAAAAGGGGAAGAAAATACCGAGAGAAGGTGTTGAATCACCCAATGGCCATGAGGATGAAGAAGAAGATGCACACTCGATTCCCACTTGTCCCAAGTACGGAAGTGAGAGATATTGCTTTACCCGTTATGATGGGAGGATGCCAGAGGTTGCCACTAGACATGCACACCACCAAACGAGGTTACTTCAACGTTGGTGCAAGTGACAAGATAAGACAATCCGGAAGTTGGTAAAGCCGGTCAAAAATTTGAAGGGCACGGTTATAGAGCTCAAGGGGAAGAAAGGAGAGGCTAGTTCCTCTCGCGGCCAAAGAGAGCCAAGCACGGTGGAGCAAGAGGAGATTGGAGAATGTTCTACAGCGTTGGACCAACGTCTTCAACTACATGGAGGAGAGTTGGTGATGAACGACGACGAGTACATTCCATCCTCCTACGAGGTGAAATCGGCCAAGAGGAAGGTGATGAAGACACCGTCTCCATGCTCTAGCAATCCTTCATACTCGATGGGGTCTTCCTCCCCATCCGAAAGATTTTGAGGTATCACTCCAAAACCTTGTAAATAGTTTTTCTTTTACATGAGTCTAGCATTTTATTTTATTATTTTTGGGTCTCTTCCTTTAATTTATCTCACACCGAGACGGTGTGATTTAAGTTTGGGGGAGGGACTGGTATCTAATGTCATTTGTTTTGTCTTATTTTGAGTTTTGCATTTAGAGTCTCATGCATTCATCTAAGGCATATAAAAAACAACAAATAAATTTGAAAATTTTGAAAATTGAAACACAAAAAGAAGTCATTTAGGATGCATTTGCATTTGTACATTGAGTCTAGGAATGCATACTTATGATTCATTGCTTATGCATGGGAACAATGATAAATTTTCCTTGTAAAGTAACACTTTAAGAAATTAATTCAATTCCCTCGCTCGTAGTTGTTTGATGCATTTAAGTGAGCATGAAAGTAAATATGCACCATTTTTAGTTCTCATGTATCATCATACTTACCTTGATTGAAGCATGCTTGAGTTGCATCCAACCGTGTTTATGCATTTTTGGATGAATTCGTGGATCACATATACATATTTGGATAATCGTTTCCCTTTTTACCGCTCTTGTTTATCCAAGTAGCCATATCCCATCATTGGAATGGTTTCCTCTACCTTAACCTCAACCTTCTTTCTAGCCATTGTTATTAGTGTGTGAATTGTGAGGCCTTTTCTTTCGAACAAACTTGGCAAAACGTGTTAGGTTTAGGGCGACAAGAGGGAATTATCATGTAGATTTAGCTCCATAATCACGGAATTAATCTAGGAATAGGCTAGTTAGAGTGACGGGTATTGGTTCAAGTTTGGGGGAAACGGTTTTGAATCTTGGTGATAGGATATGTGTGGAATGGTAATGTGGATTGGAAAAGATGAAAAAGGAGAAAGGAAAAGGGGATCGAATTTATATAGATTGGTTGGTGCAAAAAGAAAATAATAAGACTAGCTTAATGTTGTGTTTATTGCTTAAGCTTAAGTTCACCGCTTAGTCTCTGAACTAGGGCTTTATCTATACCACGGAAGTGTCGTAGGTTGCTAGAAATAACATAAGCGAGCGAATCTTCCTTAGCTGCGGAAGTTGATGTTAAGGCGATTCGTGAACATATTGAACATGCACATTAAAGCTGATCTAGAATTCTATGCCAACGGAAGTTAGGAATTTAGGGTGCTAGGTTTAGTAATTAATGCCACAGAAGTGGATTGGTTAGATATTTATTTTTGAGTTTGAAACTTGTGTTTAGTCATTCCCTAAATAGTTGTTTGATTCGTGATCTCTGGATTTCTGAGAATAAACCCTTGACCTAACGTTTTTTCTTTATCGAATTTACATCGTCTTAATTGCTTTCGTTACTTTTCCAAAACCAACCATATTTTTGTCTTAGCTTAGTTTCATAATTGTGAGAATTTTAGTGTAACCTTGGTCTCTGTGGATTCGATCCTAAATTACTGCATTGACAACCATTACGATTACGGTAGTGTACACTTAGGTTAATTGACTACGTGGTAAAACATCTAAATCATCTCCTTTAAGAATCTTCTCCCATTGCCCCAAAAATACCTTAAAACGACCAAAATACAAGTGCAAATGCAATATATACATCATAGGACTCTAATATGCAAGATGAGAGAAATCAAGACTAAAATGCATGAATGATGATGAAAATGATGCAAAGATGAATGAAAACTATTAGAAAACTAAGTAAAAATGATGCAAAATACACACACTTATCAACTCCTCCGGACTTGTGTTTTGCTTGTCCTCTCAAACAAACAAGAAAGAACAAACCGAGAAAGAAATTTGAAGGTGGGAACTCAAATCCTCAAATTTCAACAAAGTCCTTCAAGTTAATGCCTTTAAGAGTAGTTAAGTGATGCAAAAACAATCTCTACTTCAAAAGATTTAGCCATACCCGTCGCTACAAGAATTGGGCATAAGGCTTAGCATCAACAAGCATTCCTATTCTCTAACTCTTTAACATTCATTTAAATACAAATGGTGAATAATGCAATATACAAATCAAGAAAGCTCATTCGGTAAGAAATAAAAGGTTTTGAAAATGATTTCAAGAGGAGATTCATTAATACAGAAGGGTTCTCTCAAGAAAATTGAATGAAACTTTATGCAAAAACTAAGATTCAAAAACAATGGGGCATAAAAAGATTAGATTACCCATCCCCTTTGAATTTGATTCTTACAACTAACCCAAGAAAGCTCCAACTTATTCTACCATGAACCCATGACCAAAGCCGTTTTAGCCTCATAACCAACTCCTTCATCTTTCTTCTCCTCTTTTCCATAGGGAATTCTTTTTTTCTTTGATCATACATAGGTGTTTGGTTCATATTTCTCTTCTTTTCAACAAGCTCTTTTTATTCTTTTATTCATTTATGCATAGCCTCTTTCTCATCCTCTGGATGCTTTGACCTTTTGACCTTTCTTTAATATTGAGAGACTTTAACCCTTAAGTACTTAGAGCTATAATTTCTTATACCAAACAAACCCAAGTTTTTGTTTTTCCTATCACTTATTTCCTTCTATTTTTTCTATTTCTCACGTTTTCCTTTCTTTTGATCCCAACCCCAAATTTATTCTCCATTAGAAATATTCCCCAAGAACTAATCCTAACTAGCCCTAATCCTAACTCTAGCCCGGTGAAGTGTGAGCTAGCTTTACATGAAAGTCCTCTCCTTGTCGTTTTCCAAACTCAACATGTTTTGCTAAGTTTCATTCAAAATAAGCATCACAAAGCACTCACAAGGAACATAGGCTTAAAAGAAAGGATTAGTTGGGGTGTGGTAAATAGTTCCAAATATGAGAATCGGCTATTTGGGTTACCAAGATAGTGGTGAAAGGGAAAATATAACCCAAACCTGTATATTCTATCTATGAGACAAAGCAAGGTAATTTAACTCAAATTAAAAGTTCAAAAATTAGAGTTGGAATCAAATCAAAGCATGCTTCAACTAAGGCAAAGACATTCAGGCCGTGAGATCAAAGTAGGGTTCATCTGTAACTTTGTGATCGCTTAAATGCATCAAAGAATTCCTAACAAGGACATTAAATCAAACTTTTAAGTTGAAATTTAGCAAGATGGTTTCATCATTGTTCCATATGCATGTCAATGTAATGAAATAAACTCGATCCTAAAACAAGTAAAATGCAAATGCAACTACATGATTATTTTTTATAAAAAAATTCAAAATTTTCAAAAAGTTTGATTTTTTGTGTTTTTCTATGCAATAGATGTATGCATGAGAGTCAAATGTGATAAATGGAAAATAAGATCATAAAAAAACGTAGTTAGCTAAGATAAACGCTCCCCAAACTTAAACTACACCGTCTCGGTGTGAGATAAACCAAGAGAAAGGTGGAAACAAACAATGCAAATTAAGAAATAAAAGATGGTACCTACAATGATGGTGAAAGGGACTTACCTTGGCCCTAGTCGTTATTCATAGGGAGGTTTGGAGGAGTGTAATCAAAGGATTCCATTGTGTTGGGGAAGAGGAGGTGGCGTGGGGATATAGTGCGATAGACTTGGTGAGGACTTCTTGGAGTCTTTGTGGTCCAAGTGCAAGGAGTGCTAGGTGTAGAATGCCTTTATCACATGCAAGATGATGAGTGGTCTTTGGTCTTAATTTGGTGCTTAATGGTTTTATCATTTAGTTGCAATGGTGAAGGACTTGTTGTGGATTCCCCCGAACTTATCTTCTTTATAGTGGCGGTTTCACTACAAGAAAACTGTCTATTTCTAACGATATTTCACGTCGATTTTAAATCGTCGTAACTTACCAACGATATTACGACGGCATTACGACGAAATATGTGTTCGATGCAATTTCGTCGTAAATGTTCGTAGTCGTAAAATCATCGTAATTGACGAACGACATTACGACGATATTAATTAAGTTACGACGATATAAAAAAATATCGTAAATCCGTTGTAAAGTAACGGCGATATTACGACGAATATGAATTTCGTAAATTACGTCGTAAAGTCGATGTAATTTTACATCGAATTTACAACGACCTGGATTCGATGTAAATTTATGACGATTTTACGTCGATTGTTTCCAGTTAGGTGAACACGTTTTCCACAAGGTTCACCTAATTATTTAAGACTAATCTACTCGTCGTAAATTCGATGTAAAGTCGTTGTAAATATTTTTTCGATGTAAATTCGTTGTAAATTTTTGATGTAAATATGTTGGTAATTCTGAAAAAATTTCTATAAATACATCCGACCTTCGAACGAAAGTTTCAAACAAAAAAAGAACAAACACTTACACCAAAAAAAAACACTATAAAATATTTTTTTATAAAATATCTATATACGATCTACGAAGATGGATGTATACGCAAAAGGATTCGGAGGGAGCGTTAACGAAAGAATTCAAAGAGGGGCTTGAAATATTCATGTATCAGGCCGGAAATATGCAAACAACCCTGGAAAGCAGTAAGATGTTCTGTCCTTGTCGTAAATGCAAGAATATGAGATATAGAATATGAGATATATTCTTATTGAGACGGTGTGGAAGCATTTACTAAATAGAGGATTTAGGCCGTAATATTATATTTGGTATCAACATGGAGAGAGTTTTGAAAGGACGTCTCAAGCAGGTGCTAGTAGTAATTATCAAGGTCATGTAGATTTTGATCAGGGTAGTAGTTATCATCATGGTGAACATCAATTTGATTAGGGTCAAGATCATGATAGGATGCATGCCATGGTTACTGATGCATTTCATTAAACAAATGTTGATAATAGTGTTGAGGAACCCAACGTAGATGCAAAACGATTTTATGATATGCTAGACGCTGCAAATCAGTCACTCTACGATGGATGTCGAGAAGGTCAGACTAAATTATTGTTAGCATCTAGGATGATGATAATTAAAACTGATTATAACTTATATGAGGTTTGCATGGATGATTGGGCTGATCTTATTAAAGAGTATTTGCCAGAGGATAATTTGGCAGCCGAAACATACTCTGAGATAGATAAGTTGGTGTTTAGTCTTGGATTGTCTTTTGAGATGATAGATGTATGATTTAGGTGTTTTCACACAGTAAATTAATAACTTAAGTTTACACTACCGCAATCGTAATGGTATGTCAATGCAGTACTTTAGGATCGAATCCAAAGAGAACAATGTTACACTACGATTCTCACAAGATGAAATTAAACTAAGACGAGAATAAGGTTTAATTTGCAAAGTAATGAAAATAACTAAAAGCGGTATAAATTCAATAAGAGAAATGCATTAGGTCAAGGGTTTATTTGCAAGGATCCATACATCATGAATCATATAAATATTCATTGAACGATTAAACACAAGTTTCAAACTCAAGCATAAATATCTAACCAATCCACTTTTGTGGCATTCCAATCCACTTCCGTGGCATTGATTACTAAATCTAGCAACCTAAAATCCTAACTTCCGTTGAACCTAGAGTTCTAGACCAGCATTAACAAATATGTTCAATATGTTCACGAATCGCCTTAACAGCAACTTCCATTGGCTAAGGACAATTCGCTCGCTTATGTTCTTTCTAGCAACCTACAACAATTCCGTGCTATAGATTAAACCCTATATCAGAGGCAAAACGGTCAACTTAGCCTAAGCAATAAACACAACAATAAGCGAAAACCACAAAAGATCCCTATATGTGACTAATTCAATGATTTATGGATTCGGTTGAAACCATAAACCTAACTATGGAACTACTCCGACATGGAATCAGAGAAATCACAAAGAGATAAAAAGGAAGACATAACTAAATTGATAAAAGTAATAAGAGGGTTCAGAAATCTTCTCCAAATTTGTCAGAAGTGGTTCAGAGATCTTCTCCCAAGCTTATAATTGAAAGAGATGAAAGATATCTAAGACAAATAAAGCTTTGCCTTCAAAGAGGCTGAAAAATAAGTATTTATAGGGTCCTGGGCGGATTAGGTTAAAACATGATGATTCTTGGGCAAAATATGAAGTTTAGAAACTGCATTTTTCATCTGGAAAGTACAACGATCGATGCAAGATATGCATCGGTCGATTTGGAAGCTCCTGAATATTTGCATCGATCGATGCAAGCGTACATGTTCTGCGCATGCTTCTTCTGCGAGGCATATTGACTTGTCTTCAGTAAATCAGGTATAAATCTTGATCGCACCGTTGGATTTTTTTTCAATCTACTTGGAAATGAAAGATAATTCACAGATACATCTTGTGTCAAAATTTCAGCTCGATCCATTGGTGAAAAACCTTCAAAGAATGCCAAACGTCAGACGCTTTTGCATGACTTTGCATTCCCAGCTTCACCTTTTGAACTTCTCTGGTGATGTCACATCGATCGATGCAAGGAGTGCATCGAACAATTTGGACTTTTCTGATGGTGTTGCATCGATCAATTTTGCTCTTTTATGCACTGTTCCATGCGTTTTTGCCCACGTAACTCCAATTTCTTCCTTAAACGCCTTTTTACCTGAGATAACTAAATAAAGAACTAAAAGACTCTAAAACGAACTTTGACTCGATAAAATACTCAAAAGAAACACCAAAACATGTGTTAGAAAACGGTAAAAACCAATCATATCAATTTCCCCAGACTTAGTCTTTTGCTTGTCCTCAAGCAAACAAAAAACTAAGCAAGAAGAAAAAGTTTGAAAAACACAGAGACTCACATTTCCTTTAGAATTTGATGAAAGACTTTTGCAAGTATTGAGATCAATTACACAAAATACTATCGTTAGTATAAGAGGATCCATCCAAATGGGTGAGAATTCAAGTCAATAAGAATGCAAGGTACTTCTTAAGTTAAGCTAAATAAGAAAGAGTTGTAATTAAACAAGTGAACTAAGCAAACTAAAACAAGAACAAGAAATAGCAAACTAAACAAGTTGTAATGCAATTAATATAAACGAATTCACGGATGGGGTAATTGATTTTAGATGATCCAAGACCAATTCATGATGCTCAATACTCAAACAAAGCTAACCATAGGTAATGATCATTAAATGTGACTAATCCTCTCTCAAGGCACTAATCACCGTGCTTATTACTAATCCAAGATCAAACTGTCATTTGTGAATTACCAACTAGCAAGCATTAAGTGCAAACATTCAAGATCAACCAAATAAACACCCTAGACCACTACTTTCATAGGCTAGGAATGAATATCTCTTGATAGGTTCATCAAGGCATTCCATCAAACACCTTGTGGGTGTGAAATGCCCCTTGATCTAGATTGGCTCTCTCAAGCCGAATTTAGCATTAATATCACCTATCAAGAAGAGAAACAAGATAATCTAACCCTAAGCATCATGAATCAATCTTGGAATCACCCTAAACCTAACCCATCCTCAAACTCTAAGAACTACTCAATAACCACCATGGTTTCAACAAATCACATAAAAGAAGAGCTAAAACCCATGATCAAATGATTGGATTATTAGAAAATAGAAGATAGATGGAATCAAAGAAAACAATACTCAAAGTGCATAAATCACTTAGATAGGTTTTTGCTTAAGAAAAGACTTAGTACAAAGAAAATTAGTTTTAGACAAGATATAGTAAATCTGGGCGAACCGGGTCAACCCGAAACAAACCGGGTATTGACCTGGTCGGGTCAGGGTAAAATGGGTCTGGGGATTTAGCACCGATCGACCCTGGATCGGTGCTGGTGATCAGTGCTAAATCTCTACTTCCACACGACCGTCTGGATGCGAGCTGGGTCGTGTGCAGGATGCGGGCTTCGGCTGGTTTGAAGGTGATCGGGAATGGCTGGATTAGCACCGATCCGTGGCACCGAGCCAGGATGGATCGGTGCAAAATCTTCTTCTTGCTTTGGCTTTTCTCCCTGTCTCAACACCGACCCAGCACACCGACCCAGGATCGATCGGTGTGATATTACTGCATGGGTCGGCATTCTTCCTGCCTCAACACCGATCCAGCACACCGATCCAGGATGGATCGGTTTGCTCGTCCGGCACTTCGTTTCTTTGGCTCAGCTTCCTCCTGTGGTGACACCGACCCACATCACCGACCCAAGATGGGTCGGTGTGCCTTCTGGAAACTCATTGGTTCTTCTAGCCTTCTTCTTCTTGCTCCCAAGGTTGGATGTGCTCGGTTCCAAGGCTTCCAATCTCTATCTAATGCCTCCAAGCCCCTAGAAATCATTCCAAAACATCCAAGACTCACTAGGACCTAAATGCAAGACCTTAAACTCTAACAAACACTAAAATGCTAAAGAAATATATGAACTAGCATGTGAATGATTTAAAATGTTAACTAATATGCATGCTAAAGACGTTTAAATTATGCAAATATCAACTCCCCCAAACTTACTTCCTTGCTTGTTCTCAAGCAGCAAATAGGAGATAAGAAGGGAGAGAGGTTGAATGAGAGCTCAAATCCACAACATCATCGAAAAATTCAAATTCAATTGCCAAGTTACTAGCTCTAAGATGTGATCAAACAAGTTTACTCAAAAGGAGCTAACCATATCCTTCCCTACACAAACCAAACTCAAGCCTCGACCTACACAAGCAATCATATCATCCAATCTTTTTACATTCAATTAATCGTTCAAGTGAATCATGTTTATGCAAGACAAGTGGATTCATTTGGCTAGGGTAAAGGTCTTAAGATTAAAATGATCACAAACGTATGTGCTTATTCCGATGCAAGGGATCTCTCAATGAATGGGTAAGATGTAGCAAAATGCTAACAGTAAAGAGCAATCTATGCATACAAGGATAGATTTACATCTACCCATTGCCTAAAAGAAATGTCTCAACCCCTAGCAATTCTACCTAGGCTACCCTTATCCATGACAAGGCTTTTTACCCTCTTCTTCCACACGTTTTCATCATCTACTTTCATTTAGGGGATTTTCTTCTTCTTGCTTAACTAATGGTATGGTGCTTTCACTTCACTTCTTTTAGCCCTTCTTGTCGATTTCCTTTGCTTTGTCTCCATCCTCATCACTTTGATGCTTTAGCCATCTTTTTTATTTCTTTTCTTTTTCTTTGAACACTTGGAGACTAACCTTGATGCTAAGAGCCAATTTAAATTTTACCACCAACCATGTATCTTTTGACAATTTCTCATTCTTCACCTTTTCTTCTTTTGACCTCAATTACCATTTCCACAATGATTCCATCGATCAAACCATTTTGTTCATTCCAAACCCCAAAACTTTCCTTCCTACCTAGCCTAGCCTAGTCTAGCCCGTGATATCGAGCTAGATCTACATGCAAACCTATCCTTGTCGCCCGTGATGTCGAGCTAGATCTACATGCAAACCCCGAAACACTTTTTGCCAAACTTACTCGGATATTAGGCCTTACATACGCTCATTAAATATTTGGCTTGAAAGGAGGGTAGGTTAGAGGTGTGGTAAACCGTTCCAATGATGGGAATCGGCTATTTGGGTTAACAAGAGGGTGGTAAAGTGAATAAGATAGCCCAAATATGTATGTGGTATCCATGAATTTACTATTCAATGCACAAACATGATAATTAAGTGTCAAAATTAAGGTTCTCACTTAGGTAGGATTGGAATCAAATCAAAACTTGCTTCATCTAAGATATGAGTAATGAAACATGAGATCAAAATATGGTTCATCCTTGATTTCAAACTCAATCAAAAGTATCAAACAACTAACAACGAGGGCAATGAACCAAGCTCTTAAAATGATATTACACATGGAAATCACACCATTGCTCTCAATACAAATGCAAATGCAACCTATATGCAACTATATGTGTTATTTTTGTGTTCAAGATTTTCAAAAAAAATTGTTTTTTTTGTTTTTTCTATGCCTTAAATGGATGCATGAATGCATGAGACTCAAAATGCAAAATCGAAAATAAGATCAAAATAAACATGATTAGATACTGCTCCTTCCCCCAAACTTAAATCACACCGTCCCGGTGTGAAATAAATTCAAAGGAAGAACCCAAACAAAAAGGCAAAAACAACTATACAATGCAAGACTCAAGGAAAGAAAAACTATTTACAAAAGTTTTGGAGTGTTACCTAGTAGTCTTGAAATGAGGAGGAGGACCCCATTGAGTACGAAGGGTTGCTAGAGCATGGCGATAGAGTCCTCATTGCTTTCCGTTTCGCGGCCTTATCTTCACGAACCGAGGAGCGTCTTGTCCACTCGTGAACCGCCATGTCTCCACCACGCGAGCTTTCGCCCACATAATGATGGTTCGTGTCTCTTGTCTCTTCTCGGATATCGCTTGCCGCTTCACAAGAACCCTTGGCCATAAGCTCCTTGACCGTCTTCTTCAAACTTTGGATCGTCTGCACCATATTTCTCATTGTTTGGTCTTGCCACTTGCACCACCGTTGGAGGAGTCTCGTTTGGTGGTGTGCGTGCCTATTAGCGGAATCTCCCATCGCTCCATCGTACGGCTCGAAATGGTATCTCTCACTCCCGTAGGTAGGCATAGGAAGTGGTGGACTATCGGCTTCGTCTTCGGAACTAGGGGACTCGTCGGTCATGCTTGTCCTCTCGGTCCTACTCTTCTCGCGCCTTTCCTTTTGAACTAAACCGATATGTGGGTAGATGGTTGGGTCGTAGAGACTTTCCTTGGTGGGATAGAAGGAGATATTTTGCCGGTTTTGGAGACAAGTGAGATCCATATCGGGTAGCAAAACTTGAGCCACTTCTTTTACGCCAAGTGTCACGATGTATTAGAGCATGCTTCCTATCCTTCCTTTGAGGAACCTCATCAGTATGAGGTATGCTTCATCCATCAAATCCCACTCCGTCCATGCATTTGACAACTTTACCCCTTTGGCCTATAGGATGGGAGTCACAAGCTAACCGATGCTCATTGCGGACATCTTGTTCTTAGTCTCATACGCCCATGCTTTGTAGCAAAAGAAGCGTCCGGAGTCCCAACCGCTTTGCCTTTATCATTAGCCGTGCTCTTCTTCTTCCCCACTTACGCGGTGCCCTTGCCTTTCGCGACTTGCTTGCCCTTAGCCTTAGCACTTTTTGTATCAACGGGCTTTTTGGCTCTAGAACTCGATGCCACACTATCTCATTGCCCGCGGCTTGAGCTTGAGCTTGAGCTTCATCGTTCTTTGTGGCGGCTTTTGTTCGTCCCATTTTCCTAAAAATTCTCAAAGGAACCATGAGTTTCATTGAAGCACATTCTCAAAATTGATGAAGTTCTAGGATGAGCAATTGAGAAGAAATGAATTTTATGAGATAGAGGTGGTTTAATCCAACAAAAAAACTATTCATTAACTTAAGTTCATCGATTAAACGGCTACAATCTCAAGAAAATTTCCATCGAAAGCTAACTTAGAGTCAAGAACACAATTTCTAAAATTTCCATCAAAAGAACAATTCGATTCAAGAAACTAGAAATTGAATCATTCCCTAGCAAACCACAAGGCCAAAATCAAGCTAAATGCATCACCCAAAGAATTCCATGGAATTTTCACTCAAGAACAAATTCATGAATTTTCAAAGAAATCATGAGTCAAATACCTTGGGGGTGAGTGCACAAACAAGAAAAACAGTGGTGAATCCAAAAAGAGAGAGAAAAATTGAGCTTGCAGCAAGTTGAATCATGAAATTTGATCAAGTAGAGTAAGAGATATGGAGAAAATAGAAAGATGAAGGAAAAAAAATGGTGTACGGCCGCGAGATATATCGCTAGAGGAAGGAGAAGCGCGCAGTTCGGATCGGGTCAACGGGTCGGTACCGGGTTAAATCAGGTCAAAATCGTTGACTTCCGTTGATCTTTCTTGCACCGATCGGTCCTGGGTCGGTGCTAATGATCGGTACAAAATCTCCTTTTTCGCACAGATCGACCCTGGCTCGGCGCTGGTAATCGGTGCAGAAACTGAATCTCAAAGACTTTGCTCCTGGTACCGCACCGATCTGTTGCTCCTTGATCGGTGTGGACCTCTTTATCACGAGCCCGAGCAGTGAAGCTCTCTGCCTCAGCATCGATCCAGGATGGATCAGTATGCTCGTTCGGCACTACACTCATGGGTCACTACAATCCTCCAAATTTTGGTTTTTTTATTGCCCATCTCCTTGTTCCTCGATCCAAGACCTCTTAGCCCATCAATACCTGAAGAGCATCTACCAAAGAGCATCAAAATGATCTAGAACATAAATAAAAACATAAAATGAAGAGTATATACAAGGATAAGCTTGGGGTGTCTCCCAAGGGCACTTTGTTTAACGTCACTAAGTTCGACGTTGGTTACCGCATTCAAGCGTGAGAAGCATCATCAAGGGGAAGTGAGACTTCCTCCTTAATGATTTCATTGGCATGGTACGGTTTGAGTCTTTGGCCGTTTGCAACAAATTCTTTCCCGTTCTTATTCACAAGAACAACAGCTCCATAAGACCTCAATTCTTTGATCACAAAGGGACCAGACCATCTAGACCGTAGCTTCCAGGGAAACAACTGGTGACACGAGTTAAAGAGCAAGATTTGGCCTCCCTCCTTGAAGTCCTTGCGCACAATCTTCTTGTCGTGGAAAGCCTTAGTCCTTTCTTTGTAAATCTGGAGCTCTCATAGGCTTTAAACCTAATCTCATCAAGTTCTTGAAGTTGGATCAAACGCCTCTTTTGTGCTGTCTTGAGATCAAAGTTTAGGAGCTTCACGACCCACATGGCCATGTACTCAAACTCGACCGGTAAGTGGCAGGACTTCCCCTAGAGAAGATTGAACTGTGTAGTCCCAAGAGGTGCTTTGAACGCCGTCCGGTATGCCCACAATGCATCGTATAGCTTTTTAGCCCAATCCTTTTTCGAACTACCCACGGTCTTCTCAAATTTGGCCTTGATTTGTCGGTTTGGAACCTCCACTTGGCCGCTTTTTTGAGGGTGATATGGTGTGGCCACTTTATGCTTAACCCCGTGCTTCTTGAGTAGACTCTCGAAGACCTTGTTGATGAAGTGGCTACCTTCATCGCTTATCACGACCCTTGGAACCCCAAACCTCGGAAAAATGATGGACTTGAAAAGCTTGAGAACTACCTTAGCATCATTGGTTAGACTAGCAATTGTTTCAACCCATTTATATATGTAGTCCACCTCTACCAAGATATATTGGTTCCCATACGAAGAAGGGAAGGGTCCCATAAAGTCTATACCCCATACGTCAAAGATTTTGACCTCAATAATGGGATTTTGGGGCATCTCATCCCTCCTAGCAATGTTACCCTTCCTTTGGCATGCATCACAAGCGATGACAAAATCGTGAGCGTCTTTAAACAAGATAGGCCACCAAAACCGGATTGGAGAACCTTTGTCGCCGTCTTGAATGAAGCAAAATGACATCCATAGGCCGATCCATGGCAATGGAACAAGATCCCGGTCGTTTCTTTCTCCACTACACACCTTTGATATAAGCCATCCAAACACAACTTTTATAAGAAAGGTTCATCTCAATAATACCTTGTGACGTCATGAAAGAATTTCTTCTTCTTGTATCCTTCCAAGTTGCCTTATTTTCTCCCAAATCAACCTAAAACCTGTAAAAACTCGATAAAATACTAAAGGACTCTAAAAACACACGTTGACTCAATAAAACACTCAAAAGAAACACCAAAACATGTGTTACAAACGGTAAAAAACCAAACATATCAATTCCCCCAAACTTAGTCTTTTGCTTGTCCTCAAGCAATCATAAGACTAATGATACAAGAGTTTTTAGTCTCCAGGAGGTATCAATAACTCCAATATGTGTAGTATGAAGGTTATCAATCCATAAAGGGATTTATCCTAATCACTAAGAATGCAAGGAGCAATTGCAAGTTAAACTAAACAAGAGTGTTTTGATTAAGTAACTAAATCACGGCAATTAAGCTATGCAATAACAAAACAAGATGTAATTCAAATAAAAAAAGCGGAACAAGAGATAAGGTTATTGATAAAAGGTGATCCAAGTCCAATTAGTGATGTTCATTCACTCAAGAAGCTAATTCCTAGGCAAAAGATCTCTAAACTTGATTAGCTCTCTTTCAAGAAACTAATCACTATGCTAATTATCAAGTCCATTAGCAAATCATCATTTGTGGGTTAACAACTAGCAAGCATTAAGAATCATAACAAGATCAACCAAAGATATGCCCTAAACAACTAAATTCTTAGGTTAGGAGCATAAATCTCTTGGCTAATTCATCAAGGCATTTCATCAAACACTTGGTGTTCATGAAATGCCCTATGATCTAGATCCACTCTTTCAAGCTGAATCTAGCATTAGGAGCACTAGACAAGAAGGAAAACAAGATTATCTAACCCTAGACACCACTAATCGAACATTGGATCACCCTAATCTACCCTATCTCAAGATCCTAAGGAATACTCACTAATCATCATGGGTTCAACAAATCCAAGAAAAGAGGTGTTAAAACTCATGATCAAGATGATTGGATGATTAGAAAGTAAAAGATAGATGGATTCAATCAAGAAAACAATACTCAAATTGCATAAATCCAGAAGGATCAATCTCTTCCAAATCACTCTTAGAGAGGGTTTTTGCTTAAGAAAAAGACTTAGCCCATCAAAATTAGGTTTTTGGGCATAAATAGTGAACAGTGACGAACCGGGTCGACCCGGGACAAACCGGGTACCGACCCGGTTTAAATGGATAGAAAGTTCTAATTGGTCAATACCGAGATCACTGCTCGGTGCAACACCTCAGTATTGAGCCTGGGTTTGTGCACCGACGAGGAGTACCGAGCAGTGGCGTCGGTATTGAGGGGATGTTGTTTAGTGATCTTCGATGGATACCGAGGTCACTCCTCGGTATCGTTGCTCGGTATTAAGGAGATTTGCCCCCGTGGTTTCCTCCGAGAACAGCACCGAGCAGTTGCGCCGAGCAGTGACCTCGGTACAATCCCCTGAGGCTTCGATACCGACGTCACTCCTATGTGTTGCACGTCGGTATTGGGGCTGTTTTCCTCCTTCCTCTATTACCGAGCAGTTGCACCAAGAAGTGACGTCGGTGCAACCCTTCTGCCTTCCATACCGAGGACCAGTACCGACCAGTGACGTCGGTATGGTCCATGTCTTTTCTCCTCGGCTCTCGAATCTCCTCTTTAACACCTGAAATACGATCCAAAACATGCGACGACTCTCTAGGACTAAATGTGGACACATTAGACTCCTAAAATGACTAAAATGCTAAAGAGATGACATGAACTATATGCAAATGACTCGAAACCTAAGTGAAACAGATGGTAGAATGATGCAAAATATGATGATATCAATTCCCCCAAACTTACTTCTTTCCTTGTCCTCAAGCAAAAGCATCACTAAAAGAATTCAAGTCCAAGTGCAAACTCTAAAGTATGAGCAAACATGTCTACTCAAAAGGGGCTAGCCATGTCCATCCTTACATGAACCAAGCTCAAATCTCAACCTACACAAGCTTTCAAATCATCCAATCCTTTAACATTCATTAGACTTTTTCCAAGTGAATCATGCTTATGCAAGGCAAGTTGATGCATTTGGCTAGGGTAAAGGTTTCGAGATAAAGGTGATCTCGATACAAGTGACGGTTTCCGAGCAAGGGGTTCTCTCAAAAGGAATCAACTAATGCAAAATGCTAAGAGTAAAGCCCAATAGATGCATACAAGGTCAACTTCCATCTACCCAAATGCCCCACATCGAACTTGACCCCTAATCTCTAAACCTCAATGAAGATCCTTCCTAAGCTACCCTTTTTGCAAGGCATTTTGCCTTCACTACTCATATCTTTTCACATTCCTTCTCCTCTTAAACACTTAGGGGATTTCCTTCTTCCCCAAACGGTTTGGCTTTCAACACTTTTCTTTACTTAGCTCTTCTTTATTTTCTCTAGTCTCTATTATTTCTTTTCTTTGCTTTATCATTTTTGGCTTTCCTTCTTTCTTTTGAAGACTATAGACTATTTTCTTTTCTTTTTCACTTAGAGCTTTTTCCCATAAACGATTATTGCCAACCATTTCAAGCTTTTTGCTTATCCCCTATTCTTCTTCATCCCTTTTTCTCATTCCCACAATCTCTTTTCTTTCCCTTGTCCCAAGTTCCCAACCTATCTAGCCTTATCTTATGCCTAGCTCATTGATGCCGAGCTAGTTCAACACAGAATTTTTTCCTTGTCGTTCTAAACTCAAACACCTTTTGCCTAGTTGATTCGAAAAAGGCCTCACAAACACTCACAAGTAGCATTTGGCTTGAAAGGAGGTTGGGTTAAAGGAGTGGTTAACCGTTCCAATGATGGGAATCGGCTATTCGGGCTAGCAAGAGAATGGCAAAGCGGATAAGATAGCCCAAATATGTATGTGGTAACCATGCATTCACTATGCAATGCACAAACATGATAATTACAATGTCATATTATGGTTATCACTTAAGTAGGAATGGACTCAAATCAACTTGCGTTGGCTAAGACCTAAGTAATGGGACATGAAATCCAAACATGGTTCGGCCTTGATTTCGTACACGAGATCTAGAGCATAGAACTTAAACTCTTAAAGCGACACTTCACAAGGATGAATCATTCTATCTCTTAATGCACATGGAATGCATTATCTACGTGCTATGCATCTAGACTCGATCCTACATGAAGTGCAAATGCGTCATAAATGACTTCTTTTGTCTTTTCATTTTCAAAAATTTTCAAATTTGTTTGGTTTTTCTATGCCTTAGATGTATGCATGAGACTGAAGATGCAAATTCAAAATAAGACGAAGTAAATGTCATTAGATACCGGTCCCTCTCCCAAACTTAAATCACACCGTCTCGGTGTGAAATAAGCCTAAGGAAAGGACCAAAAACAAGAGATAACTATACAATGCAAGACTTAAAAGAAAAAATGTATACAAGAGTTTTGGATTCGTACCTAGAAGCTTGGAGATGGGGATGTAGACTCCATTGAGTAAGATGGATTACTTGAAACGGGAGACGGGGACCGCATCGCTCTCCTCTTTGGTGCTTTTTCTGGTCGGGCCGTGGGTCGGCTAGAGCTCATGACCAATGCCCAATCATCTCCCCGAGGTGCGAGGTTAGTGTCAATGACGACGTCTCCTCCTTCACCGGCCCTTGATGAACTCTCTCCACAACCTCCGTCCTTGAGCTCATTGATGGTTCGACCCATGGCTTTAACCGTCTTCTTCAAAGACTTGATCGTCTTAACCATCTTCTTCATGTTTTTGTTTTGCCACTTACACATGCGTTGGAGGAGACGAGTTTGGTGGTGAGCGTGTCTTGTAGCCGCATTAGTGATAGCCCCATCATAAGGGTCAAACTGGTAGCGCTCACTACCGTACACGGTCTCGGGTGATGACTCATGTGGCACTTCCTCGTCGAGGTCAATAGTTTCCTCGGTAGCGGTTCTCCGTTGTGCTCTCTTGCGGAATGCTTGCATAGGCGGGTTGACGGTGGAGTTGTAGAGGTACTCTTGGGGAGGAATGAACATGACGTTCCTCGGGTCATGGAAGTTGGTGAGCGCGGGATTAGGTAAAAGGACTTGTGCCACGGATGTCTCGGTGAGTTGGAGGTTGTAAGCGATCTTGCCCTCGATATAGCCCATGAATAACTTTGTCTTTGAAAGGTAGGCCATGTCCAAAGATTTCCAATCATATTGGCCAAGTGAAACCTTGATACCATTTGCCATTAGAATAGGCGTTATCATCCATCTGAGGCAAATCGCGGCCTTTTTTGACTTGGTCTTCCAAGCCCAATCCCGGTAAGCAAACAAGTGTCTCACCAAGAGTGTTGCGAGACAAGGAAGTCTCTCCGGTCCAACGAATGCTTTACCGTTTCCGAGAACGTGGAGAATGGGCTTTAGACCAAGCCCTAACAACTCCATCTCTTCCGTAGTAACCGTGTCAATCTATACCTTGTGGTAGAAATTGTGGACCAACGCCTTGTGTGCGTACCGGAGAGCCAGGTGGCGTATGCTTGCACTCTTAGAGTCACCGACTCTAAACTCTCCGCTTGCAATCGTTGCCCAAAGATTTCGGAGCTCAAGTCTTGGGTAATCGAGGTATTGCCCGCCGTATGTACCTTCTTCTCTAAGCCCGAATATCTCGCAAAGTTCATGGAAAGTGACGCTGTAGGTGGTGCCCATGAGTCTGAACTTCAAAACTCCAAATCCAGAATTTCCAACTTCCGTTTCGTAGAACTTAGCTCGAAGGGTGGCTAGGAACTTACCGGTGAGTGCCTTTAAAGCTTCCTGCTTCATGCTCATGAACTTCCGTAGTCCCATATTCTCAAAAAGAGTCCACACTTCGTCACTTATGCCCATCCTATCCATCGTATCCGCATCGAGAAATTTGCCTTGCTCGAACTTCATTTGGCCATATTTGTCGAAGTAATCTTGCTCGCTTGGCTTTGTCCGTTGCGGCACTGGGATTTCTCCACTTGGGCTCTCACTCTCGACCTCTTCTTCGACTCTCTTGCCCCTTCCCTTTTCCGTTTTCTTGGCTTTAGAGCTCGTAGCCGCGGTTTTAGCCTTTGCCTTGGCACTTGCGTTGGCAATCCCTTTCCCTTTTTCCGCGGCTGTAGCTTGGGCAATTCCTTTTCCTTTCCCAACTGTTGAAAGCCCTTGTCCGTGCCCGTGTCGATGGAGCGCCCTTGTCCGACATTGTACCTACAAATATCCTTGAGACAATTTGTGAGCCTAGGTACAATTTCTTATCAAATCAACAAGGTATCACCAAAAGATGATCTAAGAGCAATAAACCAATGTGACAATTCACACTTAACAAGCAAATTATCCCTCTTCACAATCCCTAATTTCTCAAAATCCTAATTTCTCAAAATCCCTAACCATCGAAAATTGGCACATGAATCATCAAGTTTAAGCGTAGATAAACCATCCCCAAGGTATTTGCATAGTGAAAGACAATATCAAAACCATATTCAAGCAATATTTCATCAAGAACAAAACCATGGTTTTCAAAAATTTAATTGAATAATACCTTGGGGAATTCGGATTAGATGCTTGAAATGATGATAAATCCAAAAAGAGCAATGAAAATCGAGATTATAGGGCTTTGAATCACTAAATTTGGTTGAGAAAATAGGGAGATTGGGAAATTTTCTCTCTTGAATCGCGAATGTGAGGGGAAAATAATGGGTTTGGTCGCATGGAAGAGGAAGAAGAAGGAGACTTACCTGGGTCTGGTCCGGATATTTTAAAAAAATTGGTCAATACCTAGGTCACTCGTCGGTACCACTGCTCGGTATTGACTGAGTTTTTTAAAAAAATTTCGGCGAATACCGATGTCACTCCTCGGTGTCACACATCGGTATGGGCATACCGATGTCACTCCTCGGTACCACACGTCGGTGCTAAGGGATTTTCCTCTTATTTCCATACCGACGTGTTGCACCGATCTGTGACATCGGTATTGGTTCCTCGGTGTTAGGCATCGGTATTGACATACCGACGTCACTCCTCGGTGTCACACATCGGTAATGGCATACCGATGTCACTCCTCGGTACCACACGTCGGTACTAAGGGATTTTCCTCCTGTTTCCATACCGACGTGTTGCACCGATATGTGACGTCGGTATTGGTTCCTCGGTGTTAGGCATTGGTATTGACATACCGACGTCACTCCTCGGTGTCACACATCGATATTGGCATACCGATGTCACTCCTCGGTACCACACGTCGGTGCTAAGGGATTTTCCTCCTGTTTCCATACCGATGTGTTGCACCGATCTGTGACGTCGGTATTGTCCCTCGGTGAGTTCATACCGAAGTCACTCCTCTGTATCACAGTTCGGTATTGACCCCATTTCTTTCGAACCCTATGAACACTTAACAAAAACATCAAAGAGATCTAGCAAAGATAGAAAAAGAGATAAACAAAAAGGAAATATATACAATGATAAGCTTGGGGTGTCTCCCAAGAGCACTTTGTTTAACGTCACTAAGGTCGACGTTTGTTACCGTTCTCAAGCTAGAGGGACATCCTCGAGGGGCATCGATCCTCCCTTTTCGACGATTTGATTTGCTCGATAGAGTTTGATCCTTTGGCCATTCGAAATGAAATCTTGGCCCTCCTTGTTAACAAGTACCATGGCTCCATATGGCCTTACTTCTTTAACCTCAAACGGATGCGACCACCTTGACTTGAGTTTCCCGGGAAAGAGCTTCAACCGGGAATTGAATACCAACACTAGGTCCCCAACCTTGAAATCCATGTGCACTATCCTCTTGGCGTGGAATGCCTTGGTCCTCTCCTTGTATATTCTCGAGCTCTCATAGGCTTCGAGCCTAGTCTCCTCTAACTCTTGAAATTGTATCAACCGCTTCTCTTGTGTGGTCTTGATGTCGAAGTTAAGTAGCTTCACCGCCCATAGGGCCTTGTATTCCAACTCAACCGGTAGATGGCATAACTTCCCATAAAGCAAGTTGAATAGTGTAGTCCCTATAGGTGTTTTAAAGGCGGTCCGGTATGCCCATAAAGCATTATCTAACTTGTTGGTCCAATCCTTCCTTGAACCCCCAACCGTCTTCTCAAGTATGGCTTTGATTTGCCTGTTGGAAACTTCTACTTGGCCACTCGTTTGAGGATGATAAGGTGTTGCTACCTTATGCTTCACACCATGCTTCTTAAGTAAGCTTTCAAACACCTTGTTGATGAAATGGATACCTCCATCACTAATGACTACCCTTGGAACTCGAACCTTGGGAAAATGATGGATTTGAATAATTTTAGAACGACCTTGGCATCGTTGGTCGGGCTTGCAATGGCTTTCACCCATTTGGAGATGTAATCGACCGCCACCAATATGTATTGGTTACCATATGATGACGGGAAAGGTCCTATAAAGTCGATGCCCCACACGTAAAACATTTCCACCACAAGGATTGGGTTTTGGGGCATTTCATCTCTCCTCCCAATATTCCCTTTCCTTTGGCATGCATCACATGTGGAGACAAAAAGGTGTGCATCTTTGAATAATGAAGGCCACCAAAATTCGGATTGCAAGATCTTTGTAGCGGTTTTGTAGGATGCATGATGCCCGCTATAGCTTGACCCGTGACAATGGAGTAGGATCCCTTGAACTTCCTCTTCCGCCACGCATATTCTATACAACCCATCCGAGCACAACTTGTATAAGTATGGGTCGTCCCAATAGTATCTAGTCACGTCGTGGAAGAACTTTTTCTTCTTATACCCATCGAAAGGCGGTTCCTTCCCGCACACTAGGTAGTTCACTAGATCCGCAAACCATGGTAGTCTCTCGTCTTGTAACCCATTGGCACTCTCTAGTCCTTGTACGGCTTCAACCCCTTTCTTCAAGACGCCGACTACCATGAGACTCTCCTCGGGGAGCTTATCATCAATTGGGACAATGTCTTCAATCCTCATTATAGACAAGTGATCCGCGACCCCATTCTCTATCCCCTTCTTGTCAACTCTCTCTTAGTCAAACTCTTGTAGAAACAAGATCCAACGGAGTAGCCTTGGCTTGGTGTCTTTCTTGGCATGAATGTATCTCAAAGCCGCATGATCGGTGTAGACAATCACTTTCGATCCCACAACATAAGACCTGAATTTCTCCATTGCAAAGACAACGGCTAGCAACTCCTTTTCCGCTGTGGCATATCGGGCTTGAGTGTCATCTAAGGTCCTACTTGCATAGTAGATGACATTGGTTCTCTTGTCCTTCCTTTGGCCCAAGACCGCTCCGACCGCGTAGTCACTAGCATCACACATGATCTCGAAAGGGAGGTCCCAATCCGGAGCTTGACCAATGGGAGCACTAACCAACGCCTTCTTGATCTCTAGAAAAGCTACCATAAATTCCTCATCAACCACGAACTCAACCTCCTTGCAAAGTAACCTTGTAAGAGGCCTTGTGATCCTTGAGAAATATTTGATGAATCTTCGGTAGAACCCCCCATGACCCAAGAAAGACCGGATGTCCTTGACCGACTTAGGCAGCTCCAAGCTAACCATCACCTCGATCTTGGCCTTGTCTACCTCAATCCCCTTCTCGGAGATCTTATGCCCAAGTACAATTCCTTCTCGCACCATGAAATGGCATTTTCCCCAGTTAAGTGATATATCATGGTTTTTACCCTTTTTAGGCCATGATATAAGTACTTTTTATAGAGTCTTTCTAATATTTCGTAGTGTTTTAGAGTTTTTTACAGGTTTTAGCACTTTTGGAGCATTATTAAAGATATTGGAGTTTTATGGAGCATTCTGGAGCAAAACTGAAGTCTGGTGACTAAGTACCCGATCAAAGCGTCAAGCATCGATCGATACCCCTTGGTATCGATCGACACCCATCGAGGAGGTTACAAGTCGCGACTTATAATGAAGTTTGAAGAATTGCAGAACTTGCCCAGAAGACTTTGATATTTACAAGAAGGCCACAATTCGTGTTTAGACTATTTAAATAGGTTTACAACCACTTTGTTGGCTAGGCTTTGTTCTATGCTTTGTTTTATTCTGGTTTTGTGAGAGAGCTTTTGAAGGGAGACAAGTCTGAAACTCTGTTCGTCCGATAGAAGGTTTCGAACCCCCTTATTACTCTCTCTATTTTATTTGATGATTTATTCAAACATGTTTATTGTTTCAATCTCCATGTCTGAGTAGATCCACTTTAGGTTTAGGGTTTTCTCATAAGGGTTTTCTCTGAATGCTAGTTTGATTAGTTGTTAGGATTCACCATCTGAATTAGTTCTTCACCTTAGGTTGTGTTCAAAGCTAATTCTAGGTAGACGAATCTGGAATTTAGATCTTAGGATAATTGATTAGGCATGAGAGTGCGATTAATTACCTGATAGAACCTTTTGGTGACCAAAATAACTATTCGCAAAGAGATTTGGTTTAGTTGTTTTGTGAACAAATCAAACCTTATTTAAAAGCTGATTTAGACTTTAGGATTCGCAAAGAGATTTAGAATTCCTAGGATTTAGATTTAGATAGTTCTCACAACGAGAGTTGGTTAATTATATCTTAGTGATTTGAGTTCAAGAACCGCGCTAAATCCGAATCATGTTAGTTAGTTTACCTGCATCCATTGATTTCCTGAGAAAAACCCTGAACCTATCTTTCCCCAATTGAATTTACAACAGTTTTAATTTAAGTCTTGTCTTCAATATTATTGATTGCTTAGCGTAATTCTCTACTTCATAATCTATTGTGTGTTTCAATGAGTCCTTGTGTTCGACCCCTACTATACTGCAACTACTGCTTAGTACTTTTAGGGTATTAATTTGAGCATATCAAATTTGGCGCCGTTGCCGGAGACTCAATTCGCCATTAGATTTTAGTCTGAGAATCTCGACTAAGTTCGTCGGTATCGATCGATACTACTTAGTATCGGTCGATACTCGTCGTCTTCTTTTGTTGATATTGATCGACACCACCCAGTGTCGGTCGATACTCAACGTGTTTTTGGTTACTTACGTGCTTTTCTTAGTGTGTTTCAGGTGTAAATTTGGAACGTGCAAACGGGAAAGCAAAGAAGCCAGCAGAGATGAACAACACGATGATTCTGATTCAGGATGCTGCTGGAACTTTGAGAGACCAAGAGGGTCAGTTGTGCAACGAGAGAGGACAACATCTGGATGGAGAGGGGAACATCATTCAACCTGCTCCTGTTGTCGCTGGAAATATCATTGTCCCTGAATTGCTCTGAATGCAGGGAATGATGTGGCTGCTCGCGGTAGAACGATTGGTGAATACAACAGGCCTGATCAGTTCTATGCCAATCGATCAGCGATTCGCCTTCCTGCTTTTCAGAGGGATGACTTTGAGCTGAAACCTGCATACTACACTTTTGTGGGTCAGCATATTTTTCATGGTTTTCCTCATGAACACCCTATGGATCACATTGAGAGGTTTGAGGATCTGGTTACAAGCATCAAGAGCAATGGAGTGTCCTATGATTACCTATTCTGCAAGCTCTTCCCGTACTCTCTTGGTGGAGATGCGACCTACTGGCTGAAGCAGTTACCTCTTTGATTACTAACTACTTGGTAAGAAACTAAGATTGCCTTCCTGAACAACTTCTATGATGATGCACGATCCGAGGATCTCAGGAACAAGATTTCTTAGTTTTCTCAAGGACCGACTGAGGCACTCAAGGCTGCTTGGATTCGTTTCAAGTCATATCAGAGAGATTTTCCGCACCATGGTCTCACTCAGGTTCAGCTGCTGGGTACTTTCTACAGAGGAATCGATTGGCGGTATCAGATGGCTCTAGATGCTGCGAGCAATGGAAATTTCTACACGAGATATCCTGACGATGCATATGTGCTTATTGAGAACTTGGTTTCTAGCAATAGTACCAAGAATGCAGACATGGAGCGCAAGAAGCAAGATGGTAACTTGGATTGCAGTCAGATTGCTGAGGTGAATGCTAAGTTAGATTTGTTGATGGACAAGCAGCATAAGGCTATTTGTTTTGCTAAAAAAGATGGAGTGGAATTTGTTAACCACATTGATGGAGAGGGATTTCAAGATCAATGGTATCAATGCCCACCCACACCACCCAGAACTTCTGAGAGTAAGATAGAATCCATGCTTGAACAACTTCTTCAGGGACAGCAGAAGATGACACTAAACCTCAATGGGAAGATGGACGCTATGTACACAGATCTGAATGGGAAAATTGAGTCTCTCAGTATTCATCAGAAGATGCTGGAAACTCAAATAGCATAAAATTTCGTGTTGATAGAAAATCTCCGTGTATCGATCGATACCAGCCAGTGTCGATCGATACCAGCCCATACACCTGCACGTGATCCAAAATACTGTGTATCGATCGATACTCCTTCTGTGTCGGTCGATACTGAGGCGCATGTCGAGAAGAAACCAGAAATTGTCACGGAGAGGGTGTACAAACCCAAAATACCTTATCCAATGCCTCCTACGATGACAAAAAAAGGAATGGGAGGATGCCAGATGCAAAGCTATGTTGGATAAGTTAGTTGTGGAGCTTCCTTTTGTTGATGATATATCTGATGATGAGAATTAAAAACCACTCCTGTGTCGACCGATACTCTCTTGTATCGATCGACACCCGTCCAAGAATCTGTCAAGGACGTCTCGAAGGAGCAAGCATCGATCGGCACCATCCCTGTATCGATCGATACTCACCCAGATACTGCAAAGGAGCTGCGTATGAGTGTTGATAGACTTCGCAAGCCCAAGAAGCTGAACTCTATTCCCCAACACCTTCGAGCCCCCATCACTCCAAATCAGCTGCGTGGCTTTGAAAAGATGGTACGAAGGATTCCCCACTCGTTCACTTTTGAAGAAGCTCTAGAGGGCTGGGCTCTGCTAAGTCACTTTAAAGATTGTAGAGAAACTGAGGAAGAGATTAAGGCACTCTTCATCAAGGCCAGTAGTACACCACCTCCGCTGAGGCAGTTGACCAAGAGGGAGGACCCAGGAATATTTTCGGTTCCATGCTCCATCTCCGGAGTTGACTTCAAAGAGTTTCTCGTTGACTCAGAGGCTAGCGTCAATGTCATGTCAAGGGCAATTGCAGAGATATTGGGAGCTGACATTCGATCTCCCATGTCAACTATCATATTCGCGAACAGTTCCACCTCACTTCCATATGGTACAATCCCTGATTTGACGGTTAAAGTAGGAGATTGCCTCGTTCCTACTGATTTTCAGGTTGTGGAGATGAGTGCACAATCTCGTACGCGGTTGATTCTTGGACGACCGTTCATGGCTACGGTTGGTGCCATTATGGACACACCCATTAAGCACATCTCGTTCTCATATATTGACAAGGAGGTGTACTACAAAGCCATCCCTAGAGGAACTCCCACACATATCTCTTGCATCACCATTTTTACAGGAGAGACGTTGGTAGTTAATCTTTTGGAAGAGCCTCCTGACGAGCCAACTGTCATAGACCTTCTAGATAATCCTTCTATCATCACCAAGAAAGACGTCAAAACGTCTAACGGAAAGAAGAATGCGAAGAGCAAAGGAGTGAAGGGTGCTCCCTCTATGACTTTAATCCCTCAGAAGTGTGATGGGGATTCGATTGAATACAAGGTGAAGCGCAAAGGTGCCTCGAAACCATTCTCTAAGGCTAGAGTTCTTCTTACTTCGGAGATGAAAGAGAAAGGAAGGGAGTTTGTGGAGGGCATGATGAGCAGAACTCTGAAGCTGGCGATGTCAAATTGTGGAGCTTGTTTTGGAGTCAGTTCTCAAGTTTCTCCTAACAGATCGTCGGTACAGTCAAGCTCGTGACGTAAAACAAGCGCTTGGTGGGAAGCAACCCACTGGTGAGTCTGTTTTTGAGTTTTTTCTTTTTATTTTTCGTTTTGTATCTGTGTCAGGATAAACAAGAAGCAAAAACTCGGAATCGCCTGAGTGTTGAGTATCGGTCGACACCCTACGCGAATGAAAGGATATGTATCGGTTTAAGCTTGGTATCGTCCGATACCAAGCTGTGTGTCGATCGATACTCAATGTTCTAGCACGGTAACTTCTTGTTTCTCTTCCTTCTATTCTGTTATTTTGTTTTTTTTTTACCTACTCTAGGCTAGATAACATTGGGGACAGTGTTGTTCAAGTCTGGGGGAGGTAGTCGCTGACTTTGTTTTTGTTTTTCTTAGAGTCAGTCGTTTTTGAGTCATACGTTGTTTTTTTGAGTCAAAACTTTGTATTAGACTGTGATCTTTTTCTTGAATCTTATGATCTGACCTTGCTTCTAAATGACCATTGTTATAGAATCAGCTCTAGATCGACTAATGAAAAATCCAAAGGCTGACCAGTTAACTAGAAGACACTCATATTTCCAGCAAAGTTCCTTAATGCCTGAGCTAAATTTTTGCACTTCATCGATGTGGTTAGTATTCATAGAGCTTCATTCCTCATTCGTATCTGACAAAGGAACCCATGTGTTTGAAAGAATGATATTTCTCTCCCTGTTACAAGTTAATTAATAAGATGCATTAAAAGATGAGATGATTTTCTTCTAAGTAGAGGGTTAGGAAAATTTCCAACGATCACATTATTCTACTTCAGAGGAAATGATCACACAAAGGATTGTAAGCGAGGCTAGGATTTTCCTACGTTGCCATTATTCGCCTACATCCTTTAATACTTTGAGAGGGAAGAACCGGGGATTCGGTGGCAAACACCATCAATACTCGCGTCTCCTACCTTGATATGTATATGCATGATCTAAAAAGAAAAAAAGAAGAAAACATAATAATAAATAAGTCTGGGGGAGAGAAATCGATACAAAAAGTGTGAAAAATGGTGGTTCCTTGTTATGATAGTGTATGGGAATGAATCTAGAAGGTTCTTGGTATTAATCACAGCTGTGAAACTGGCGAGGATAGCTTGATTGAACAATGTTGTGAAATAATGTGTGTAGTCTGGGAATCTGAGAATGTCTACGGAGAAGTACATGGTGGTTAGATCAAAAGCTGGTTAGGTGACATATGAGAGCTTGGAAAAATGGTCATTACAACGTTTCAAGTACATGTGAGTCTCTATGTTTTCAAACCTCTTTCTCTGGTTTAGTTTTCTGTTTTGCTTGAGAGCAAGCAAAATGCTAAGTCTGGGGAAGTTGATATATCATGGTTTTTACCCCTTTTAGGCCATGATATAAGTCCGTTTTATAGAGTCTTTCTACTATTTCGTAGTGTTTTAGAGTCTTTTACTGGTTTTAGCACTTTTGGAGCATTATTGGAGATATTGGAGTTTTATGGAGCATTCTGGAGCAAAACTGAAGTCTGGTGACTAAGTACCCGATCAAAGCGTCAAGCATCGATCGATACCCCTTGGTATCGATCGACACCCATCGAGGAGGTTACAAGTCGCGACTTTTAATGAAGTTTGAAGAATTGCATAACTTGCCTAGAAGACTTTGATATTTACAAGAAGACCCCAATTCGTGTTTAGACTATTTAATTAGGTTTTACAGCCACTTTGTTGGCTAGGCTTTGTTCTATGCTTTGTTTTATTCTGGTTTTGTGAGAGAGCTTTTGAAGGGAGACAAGTCTGAAACTCTGTTCGTCCGAGAGAAGATTTCGAACCCTCTTATTACTCTTTCTATTTTATTTGATGATTCATTCAAACATGTTTATTGATTCAATATCCATGTCTGAGTAGATCCACTTTAGGTTTAGAGTTTTCTCATAAGGGTTTTTTCTGAATGGTAGGTTGTTTAGTTGTTAGGATTCACCATCTGAATTAGTTCTTCACCTTAGGTTGTGTTCAAAGCTAATTCTAGGTTGACGAATCTGGAATTTAGATCTTAGGATAATTGATTAGGTACGAGAGTGCGATTAATTACCTGATAGAACCTTAGGTGAGCAAAATAACTATTCACAAAGAGATTTGGTTTATTTGTTTTGTGAACAAATCAAACCTGATTTAAAAGCTGATTTAGACTTTAGGATTCGCAAAGAGATTTGGAATTCCTATGATTTAGATTTAGATAGTTCTCACAACGAGAGTTGGTTAATTATATCTTAGTGATTTGAGTTCAAGAACCGCGCTAAATCCGAATCATGTTAGTTAGTTTACCTGCATTTATTGATTTCCTGAGAAAAATTCTGAACCTATCTTTCCCCAATTGAATTTACAACAGTTTTAATTTAAGTCTTGTCTTCAATATTATTGATTGCTTAGCGTAATTCTCTACTTCATAATCTATTGTGTGTTTCTGTGAGTCATTGTGTTCGACCCCTACTATACTGCAACTACTGTTTAGTACTTTTAGGGTATTAATTTGAGCATATCATTAAGCACCAAGTTTTCTTCTTCGCACCGTTGCAAGACCCTGCAAAGGTTGGACAAACAAACACAAAAAGAAGACCCATACACGGAGAAGTCGTCCATGAAGACTTCTACCATGTCTTCAAGAAGGTCAGAGAAAATTGACATCATGCAACGTTGGAATGTTGCAGGAGCATTGCACAGCCCAAACGGCATCCTTCGAAATGCGAAGGTGCCGTAAGGGCACGTGAAGGTTGTTTTCTCTTGGTCATTCGGGTGTATGGGTATTTGAAAGAAACCCTAATAACCATCTAGAAAGCAATAGAAAGGATGATTAGCTAGACGTTCAAGCATTTGATCTATAAAAGGTAATGGAAAATGATCCTTACGAGTGGATGAATTCAACTTCCTATAGTCAATGCACATTCTATGCCCGGTTATCATCTTAGTAGGTATCATTTCATCCTTTTCATTTTTAACAACCTTAATCCCCCCTTTCTTAGGCACACAATGAACCGGTGAGACCCAAGTACTATCCGATATTGGGTAGATAATGCTTGCGTCTAAGAGCTTAATAATCTATCTCTTTACAACATCTTTCAAATTAGGGTTCAACCTTCTTTGATGTTCAATAGAGGTCCTTGATTCATCCTCCAAATGGATTCTATGCGTGCACAAACTAGGGGAAATACCCTTGATATCATCCAAAGAATAGCCAATTGCTCTCCTATATTTCCTAAGTTCTACAAAAAGGGAGGATAGTTCATTCTCATCTAGACTCTCATTCACAATAACCGGGTAAGACTCGTTGGGACCTAAGAACGCATACCTTAGTCCCGCGGGAAGTTGCTTTAGGTCCACCTTTGGGGTTTTGAGCTCGCTCCAATCGTCCTCCTCAAGACTAGACTTACCCTTGCTAGTCTCTTCAACGGCTAGAACAAAACCCTCTTGAACCGTGCTAACCCTTAAACCATCTTGACCCTCGATACCACGAATGCACAACTCAACAAATGGTGCGTCTTTTTCGACCAGTTTGTGAGAATCCATGAGTAGCTCATAACCTTGACTCTCCTTGCTCAAGAACCCATGATCTCCACGCTCCTTAGTCAAAACTACTTACAACCCGTCTTTTACTCTCATTTCCTCAAGCAATTCGTCGGCTAGCTCATCCATGGTCTCTATGTAGAAACATTGGCCATCTATGGTGGGCTTCTTCATCACCTTCTTGATATCAAACTCAAGGACTTCTCCTTTACCCAAATGGAGATCTATCTTGCCTTTCCTCACATCGATTATTGCTCCCGTGGTTGCTAGGAATGGCCTACCAAAGATAAGAGGGTCTTTTGGTTCCTCATCCATTTCAATTACCACAAAGTCCGTGGGGACAGTGAAATCCTTCACCACAATAGGATGATCCTCAAGCAAACCAATAGGAACCCTCACGCTCCTAACTGCTAATATTAGGGAGATGTTGCATGCCTTGTAGCGTCTGAAGCCTAGTCTCTTGGCTAACAAAAACGGCATGAGGCTTACACTCGCTCCAAGATCACACAAACAATAGTTGAAAGCTAGAGGACCAAGTGCACAAGGTAGCGTGAATGATCCCGGATCTCCTAACTTCTTTGGCACCATCTTCTTTTGTATTATGGCATTACACTCATGAGTTAAAATGACCATAGACTCCATCTCCTTAGCCCTCTCATTCACGGCATCTTTCAAGAATTTGGCGTATTGAGGGACAAGTAAGAAAGCATCAACCAAAGGCATTGTGAGTTCTACCTTCTCCATTTGCCTATCAAAGATGGCTTTATACTTGTCCATAAGTTGCTTCTTGAACCGCCCGGGAAAAGGTAGCTTAGGAACGTATGGCTTAGGGACAAACAAATTATTTTTCGGTTTCTCTTGAGCAACAATAACCCTAGGCTTGACCTTCTCAACTTCTACACCTTTGTCTTGCTCTCTCACTACCTCATCTTCAACCAATCCGTCATCTTCTTGGAGTTCCACCCCCCCCCCCCACTTTGCTTCTCAATGTCCGCATTGAGAGGAAAAGGAGCTTCTCTTTGAGGCAAGACCGTGCCACTTCTCAAGGTGATGGCGTTTACATACTCCTTAGGATTAGCTTCGGATTTGCCCGGTAGTTGACCATGTGGTCGGGAAGAAGAAGCAACACCTTTGTTCTCCATGTGTTTTACCTTGGAGTTCAAAGCCTCAATCTTTGTGTTGAGGTCGTTGTAAGAGCAATCCACCCGCGTATTGATCTCCGCTTGTCCCTTGAGTAATTGTCGGAACATGGAGCTCAAATCAAGCTCTTGCGATTTAAACGTAGTTGTTTGACCTTGAGGCGCAAACCCTTGTTGTTGGCCTTGAAAACCGGATGGAGCTTTGGGTTGAAATTCACTTTGGTTCCCTTGGAATCGATTCCTTGGGACAAAACCTTGTTGGTTGGTATTAGAAGCTTGGCCTTGGGGTTGGAATTGCTTTTGTGGGACTCTTTGAGCTTGATTAGGTTGCGGAGGGTAGACTTGGTCTTGTAGGTTCTCCACATTTGTGTTCCGGTAAGAGAAGTTGGGGTGGTTCCTATAGTTTTGGTTGAACCCTTGTCTTTGGTAGTTCCCTTGGTTTTGGTAGTTCCCTTGATTCCCCACGTAGTTCACCTCCTATTGAGTGTTCATGTCCACGTTCTCCTCTTGATAATAATCTTGGTTCACATGATAAGCATCCACAAAGTTGACCGTCTTTTGGGAAGACACTAGTAATTTATCAATCAAATTGGCTTGCTTGTCCAATTTTTCATTAAGTGCTTTCATGTCCTTGGCCCGCTTGTTCTCGTCAAAGTCGCTTGTCGTCCTTGTGGCGCGGTAATAATCGTCGCCATAGATTCCGTCATTTTGGGCTAAGTTCTCCACTAGTTCCATGGCTTCGTCTACATCTTTGGCTAAGAAGTTCCCGTTAGAGGCTGTGTCTAAAAGCATCCTTATCTTGGGTAGAGCTCCGCGATAGAGGGTACTCAATAGGGAGGAATTGGAGAAGCCATGATGCGGGCATTGAGAGGTGTAGCTTCTAAACCATTCCCAAGCTTCGTTGAAGGATTCGTTTCCGCGTTGTGTGAACCCCGAGATTTCGGTCCTCAACTTGGCGGTCCTTGAAAGAGAAAAGAATTTTGCAAGGAAAGCTCGCTTGCAATCATCCCAAGACGTGATTGAACCTTGAGGAAGACTCTTTTCCCATTGGCGAGCTTTTTCTCCAAGAGAGAATGGGGAGAGTCGTAGCTTGAAACCGTCTTCCGAAACACCGTTCATCTTGGTTAAACCACATATCCTATCAAATTGATCGATATGATCCAATGGATCTTCCATATATAGACCGTTGAATTTGTTGCTTTGAACCATGTTGATAAAACCCGGCTTCACCTCGAAGTTGTTGTTCTCAACCGGTGGAGCTTGGATCCCTTGACGGTTTTGATGGGCATTGGCGGCATCACTCGCACCAACCACGTTTTGAGCCCTTGGGGGATGGTTAGGGACTCTCATTGGTCGGCCGGGTGGATGTGGGGCGTTGTGAGCGTGGCCACCTTGCGCGTGGTGTTTTCCATTACCACATTGTGCGGGGTGGTTTCCATTACCACCTTGTGCGGGGTGGTTTCCATTACCACCTTGTGCGGGGTTGTTTCCCACATTGTCATGAATCTCCCCAAGTGGAACATTTTCATAGTGATCCATGTCGTTCTCAACTTCTTGTTGTCCCACACGTTCTTCCCTTGTTCTACACCCTCGATATGATCGATGTATGTCGTCCCTTGGTTGAACTAGATTGTAGTTCCCGTGAGATCGTGTATGCATGCACCTATAAGTGTAGAGAGGGCAATGGAAAGCAAACAAGATTAATAACTTGGTAGCAAATAAAGCTTAATCTCACAAATAGCCTAAATCTCAATTTTAAAACAAATCCCAATATGGCAACGGCGCCAAATTGATACAAGAGTTTTTAGTCTCTAAGAGGTATCAATAACTCCAATATGTGTAGTATGAAGGATATCAATCCATAAAGGGATTTATCCTAATCACTAAGAATGCAAGGAGCAATTGCAAGTTAAACTAAACAAGAGTGTTTTGATTAAGTAACTAAATTACGGCAATTAAGCTATGCAATAACTAACCAAGATGTAATTCAAATAACAAAAGCGGAGCAAGAGATAAGGTTATTGATAAAAGGTGATCCAAGTCCAATTAGTGATGTTCATTCACTAAAGAAGCTAATTCCAAGGCAAAAGATCTCTAAACTTGATTAGCTCTCTTTCAAGCAACTAATCACTATGCTAATTATCAAGTCCATTAGCAAATCATCATTTGTTGGTTAACAACTAGCAAGCATTAAGAATCATAACAAGATCAACCAAAGATATGCCCTAAACAGCTAAAGTCTTAGGTTAGGAGCATAAATCTCTTGCCTAATTCATCAATAGATTAAAACAGGAAGTTTAGAAACAGGGTCCTTCAAAGAGGCTGAAAAATAAGTATTTATAGGGTCTTGGGCGGATTAGGTTAAAACAGGATAATACTGAGGCAAAACAGGAAGTTTAGAAACTGCCTTTTTCGTCTAGGAAGGGCATCGATCGATGCAAAGTATGCATTGGTCGATTTGGAAGCTCCTAAACATTTGCATCAATCGATGCACTCCTTGCATCGATCGATGCAAGCCTCCATGTTCTGCGCATGCTTCTTTTGCAAGGTAGATTGACCTGTCTTTAGTAAATCGGGTATAACTCTTGATAGCACAGTTGGATTTTCTTCACACCACTTAAAAATCAAAGATAATTCACAGATACATCATGTGTCAAAATTTCAGCTCGATGCATTGGTGGGAAGACCTTCAAAGAATGCCAAACGTCAGAGGCTTCTACATGACTCTGCATTCCCAGCTTCACCTTTTGAACTTGTCTGGTGATGTCACATCGATCGATGCAAGGAGTGCATCGATCGATTTGGACTTCTCTAATGGTTTTGCATCGATCGATTTTGCTCTTTTCTGCATTGTTCCATGCGTTTTTTCCCACGTAACTCCAATTTCTTCCTTAAACGCCTTTTTACCTGAGATAACTAAATAAAGAACTAAAATACTCTAAAAACAAACTTTGTTTCGATAAAATACTCAAAAGAAACACCAAAACATGTGTTAGAAAACGGTAAAAACCAAGTATATCAATGTATGTGTTGACAATTGTATGATTTTTTGGGAAGATGATGATAAGCTGCAGGAATCTCGATTTTGCCAAAAACCGAGATTTAGGCCGCAAAATTCTAGGCGTAGTAAGATACCGTACCAACGGATGTGGTATCTTCGTATTAATGATATGTTGAAATGATTGTATCAATCTGAAAGGATAGCTGCATCGATGAGGTGGCATACAGAACATTCACAGAGAGAAGGAGAAGTGACTCACCCGTCAGATGCAAAAGCTTGGAAACACTTTAACATGGTACACCCAGACTTTGCTAAATCTAAGCGAAATGTGTATCTTGGTCTTTGCACTGATGGATTTAGTCCATTCAGTATGCCTGGTAAGCAATATTCTTTGTGGCCAGTTATCGTAACGCCTTATAACCTTCCCCCAAATATGTGCATGCAAGGGGAATTTCTATTCCTGAATATTTTAGTCCCTGGTCCCAATCATCCAAAGATGTCCCTTGATGTGTTTTTGCAGCCTCTCTTACATGAGTTGAAACAGTTGTGGTATATAGGAGTTCGTACATATGACTGTTCGAGGAAAAAGATTTTACAATGCGTGCGGTCCTTATGTGGACAATAAGCGACTTCCCTGCATACAGAATGCTATCAGGGTTGACGACACATGGGAGGTTATCTTGTCCTAATTGCCTCGATCGGACAGGTGCGTTTCAGCTGAAACATGGTCGAAAAACATGATGGTTTGACTGTCACCGCCGGTTTCTACCAATCAACCATCCATATCGGAGAAACAAGCAGCTGTTTAGGAATAACAAAATCGTGCATGTCCCCCCACCAGTGAATCTATCTAGGGAAGATCTAGAAGCGCAAATAAATCATTTTGTGGGACTAGAAACGGTGAATCGTGGGGAAAATTTGCACACTCCAGCTAATAAGTCTGATGGATACGGGGTCAATCATAATTGGCACAAGAAAAGCATTTTTGGGAACTTCTGTATTGGAAATATCATCTGCTGAGACACAATCTTGATGTCATGCACATTGAGAAAAACGTTTTTGATAACATCATGCATACAATCTTAAACGTGAAAGGAAGAACCAAAGACAAGGGAAAGTCAAGGTTGGACTTTGCAACAGAAATGAGTTGCATATAATCAGCACCAATTCCTATATTTCGGTTGGGTGCAGAAGAAAAGGCATCGTTGTTCAATTCGGTTTCATCTGACGTGAAGTTTCCCGATGGGTACGTATCCAATCTTGCTAAATCTTTTGAGAAAGGACAAAAGTTTTCAAGGATGAAGAGTCATGACTGCCACGTGTTTATGCAACGATTACTTCATTTCGCATTTGCCGAACTCCATCCGTGAAATTTTCATGAAGCAATTGGAGGTAAGATACATCATCACATATATAATTGTTGATATTAATTAGATATGTTCAAATATTACAGTATATAATTTTGATTGTGCAGGTATCAGAGCGTTTTTCCGGGATATTAGTACACGGACGTTGTCAGAAGATGTAATTGCACATCTGGCTGCTAATATTCTAATATTGTTATGCAATTTGGAGAAGATATTCCCCCGGCGTTTTTTGATGTTATGGAACATCTTTCCATTCATCTCCCTCACCAAGAAAAACTAGGCAGGCATGTTCAGTTTAGGTAGATGTACCCATTTGAGTGCTTCATGAAACATTTAAAGGGAAAGGCAAAACATCTAGCAAGGGTTGAAGGATTAATTGTTGCGAGAAGTTTGACAGAAAAAACTTCAAATTTCACTTCATACTATTTCGCTACAAAAGTCCGCAGACGCAAACGAGCTCCCCGATGATATGATGATGGTGGTGTGGGAAGAACTTATGCAGTAGAGGGTGTCTCAAACATCTTCTCACCAATCGGTCTTCTTAGTGAAAAATTGAAAAACGTTTGGTGGTCTAACGAGAATGACAGGCACATCGCACATACGTACATCCTCCTAAAATATGAGGAATTGAGTCCTTACGAGAGGTAACGTAACTTATTTGTGTTTTTTTATATATTGTTCATTATATATTAATTAATATAAATAAAAGTGTTAATTTTCATGTATATATATATGTATTTTGCAGGTTATTTGTTAGCCAGGTAAGGGAATGCATTGAAGGTGTTTCAGATGATGAAATAAACGATCGTAAAGATCGTCACTTTGCTAAGTGGTTGAAGGCGCAAGTAAGTTAATATATAGTTATAAATATTTTATTTAATTACATCGATACTCAATCTAACATGCACATTTATCGATATGCTTTTCATAGGTGGATTATGGCGACCTCGCATATCCAATATGGTTTCATCAGTTACTCCAAGGCCCCCTCGCGAAAATAACGACTGCACCCATGTATTTCACTCGTGGTTATGTGTTTCATACATACCAGTACGGCGTTCGTCGGGTAACTACCAACTACGGAGTATGTGTTAAGGGTAAAATAGATTATAATGGGGTGTTGCAGGATATAATAGAAGTTGAGTATCCCGTCTTGGTTAATATGAAATGCGTTCTCTTCAAATGTAATTGGTTCGATCCAACAGTCGGTCAAGTGGTGAGAATTAACAAATTTGGTGTGGTTGACATCAACAAATCACGACGATACAACAAATTTGAGCCATTTATCCAGATCCGCGAGTTCGAACCACTGGGATCCCATGGTTATCGGTTATTAAAATAGCTTCAAGGGGTAAATATATTGGTGTTGACGATCTTCCAATGCACCAAGATTCTTGCAGTAACATTACAGAACCATATATTACAGACAACGTTCTTTTAGTTGATCTCCAAAACAGGCAACTTGAATATCTACCTGGCGACACAGAAGAGGAAAGCAATTCCGATGAGTTTGAAGAGAGTACTGACGATGATGATGAACTTCAAGATGATGAACCCAATGAGTTATCACTAAAATCAATTACATAATATACTTCATGGATGTTACGAATAAACTTATAATAACAAATGATATACATTATTATGTAAGATAAGGAAATGTTCCATAAATTAGATTCAATCGTCGTTATTGAATTTTTTGTATACAATAAGAAATTTTGGATTCAGAAATATACTTCGTTTGTACAAGACGGTTTGTGTATTAGGGTTTAGATTTCTAATATTACGACGAATTTACGACGGAACCGTCGTAATTTCGATGGTACGTTACGACGACGTTATGACGGATCTGTCGTAAAATTGTCGTAAATCGAAAACATTAAATTTACCGTGTGGGGGGGGGGGGGGGGGGGGGAATGTGATTGGTTTAATTTTTGGTTTTAATTTTACGATGATTTTACGATGGATCTGTCGTAAAATCATCGTAAATCGAAAACATTAAATTTACCGCGTGGGGGGGGGGGGGGATGTGATTGGTTTAATTTTTGGTTTTAATTTTGCGACTATTTTACGATGGAACCGTTGTAAAATGCTCGTAAAATACCATCGAGTTTACAACGAGCACAACCTCTATATATGCGAGCCGAACTTCTCCCTCAGAATCACAATCACAATTCAATTTCTCTTTCAATAACAGACTCTCTCTCTCTCTCTCTCTACAATCTCTTCGGTCAGTTTTTTTAATTAAATAATTAATAATATTATAATTATTATATAGGATTGTAATTATTTGATAGGATTGAAATTATTAGATAGGATTGGAATTTGGATTATATTATTGATATTCGTTAATCTTGTTATTAATTAGTTTTATATAAATGTTTTGTATATATATATGGGGCCACGTAAATCTCACTACCGCATGTTTATGGGTGACGCGTCGGGACCGAATACTAATTCGGAAGTCCCGTCATCTTCTGCCACACCGTCTGTTGTTCTGGATTCTAGGTCTTCACCCACACTGCCGCCATCTCCTCCAACTGCACCTCGACCTCCATTTATATATGCGGAATAAATGGTGCCGGATTTTTTGCTTTCGCCCGGTCGTGAGGGTTTACCCCGGTTAGATCCGAATCGGCCGCCGAATACTTTGGTACGTAACTTCAATTTTTTTTTAACATTATTTTCTTATAATGATCATTATCGTTTTATTTTTCACGTTTAAGGAAGATAAAAAAGTCGGACGGTGTGTGTCTGACACAATTAAAGGCTATTTCCAAGAGTCTCACCACAATTGGTATGCGGTTCCGGACGACGTAATCGAGACATGGTTCAAATGCTTCGCGGTAATTTAATCGTTTCGGTTTTTTTTTTTGAGAATTCATTGTTTTTATTTAATCGTTTCTAATTATTTTTGTCTTTTGTTTTAGCAAAAATGGCATTGGGACATTGGGATCAATGAGATGGTTAAGACGCAATTTAAAAAGAAGGCATAATTGCAGCTCAATAATACCGTCTCTGATTGGAAGAGGAAGTGGGAGGTTAATAGCGATAACGTGAAGACCCCATACATGTCCTGTGAAGTGTGGAACGGCTTGAAGGCGTACTGGACTAATCCGCATTCATAGATAGTGGCAGGGAAGTGTTCCTCTTCTCGTAACAATTTCGGTCCAGACGATCTTCCGGCGGTTATGGCACATACTTCGGGTCAAGCGTCTTTTGCGGGAAGACGCCTTCAAATGGCATACTTTTTTCGGTTAATTTCTATTTTTTTATTTTGTTAGTAATTAAAATTAACCAATAATCGTTTAACTTGTTTTGGGAATGTCGTTTTGTTAGGAAAATGGAGGCGAACTTCCTCTAATGACCCGAGTTTTTTAGGAAACTCACAAAACGAATGATGGTTCTTTTGTGGATCTTCGAGCGGAGCAGGTTTACAATGACGCTATGGCAATGATCGCCGAGCGTCAAACTTAGTTCTCTCAGCAGCAATCATCTGGTAGCTCGGTCCAATCTACTGCGCCTTTGACCATATCCCAGATGGACGAGATATACGAAGAGGTAATAATAATCAAATTCAATTTTTACAGAAATATTTTGTATTCAATTTATTAAATTTAACGTTTTCTTTTTTAAGGTTTTTCGGGAGAAAAAAGGCAGAGTTTTAGCAATAAGATCGATCCGAGATAGTGTTGTCTCCTCGTCTTCCTCACATCATAATTTCGAGGATTCGGTTGAGGTGCGAAACGAGTTAAACACCGCCAACTCCGAGATCATCACTTTGCGGGCGAGGCAACATATATACTATCAGAAGATGCAAGGATATGACTCTCTCTTCGATATTATTATCATGAGTAACCCCGCATGAGCGTCCACACTGAGGCATCGGCAAGGATCGACATCGGGCCCAAGGGATGAGAATCCGGATGCAGATTCGCTTGCGGCACAAGGAGCGGAAGTGGAGGAGAGGACGGACGAGGAGCTTTTCGGTAATTTGGGTATTAATTCCCGAGTTAATGATTAGTATTTTGTATTTTTTTATTTTGTTTCATATTTTGTAATTGGAATTTTATTTATAAAATTTTAATCTATAATTATAATTTTCTTAATTATTAATTATTAATACAATAAATTTTATAATATATATAATATACATCGATTTTACATCGATCACCAATGTATGACGCATTTACTACGATCAATAATTTACGACGGATTTACGACGATTAACGATTTATGACGAATGTACGACGATTACCAATTACGACGAATGTACGATGATTACCAATTACGATGAATTTACGACGATTAACTATTTACGACGAATTTACATCGATTTATTTCTACATTGCTTTACTAACGCATTTACGACGATATATTAAGACGAGTTTACGACCAATTTACGATACGATAATTTGATAATTCGATGTAAAATCGTCGTAATTTTACAACGATATACCAACGAGATAATTTTCGTCATAATTGCGATGTAACTTTGCGACGATTTTACAACAAATTCTTTACGACGATTTGAATATGTCCCATTTTTTACGATGAATTTACGACGATTATCAAGTTACGACGAACGATTTACGACGAATTAGCAATCGTCGCTAATCCGTTCCAAAGCGTGTTTTATATAGATTTTACGACGATTATGTCCGTTGTAAAATGCATGTTTACTTGTAGTGTTTCAACTTGGATGGGAGGTTGGGTAACTTGTTCCTTCTTGCTTTTTTTCCTTTACCGTTCTTCACCTTACTAGGGGACTCCTTGCTTTGCTCAATTTCATTCTCCATATATAGTGGTGGAGAAGAGAGAGTCTACGCAAACACCATCAAGGGTGAAGCTATCACTTTCTTGATACAATTTATCACGTCCTTGGTCTTGGTCTTGTTCTCCTTGAGAGTGGCAGATTGGGCAAGGGTGTACGATGGTGTGATTTGCTTCTTCTTGTTTTTTTCTCTTCCTTTTTTTTTTGCTTTACCCAACACCTCCTTTGGTGTGTTTCCCTTATGCTTTTCAATCACTTTTGTATAACTTGGTTCAGAGAGGAGATGGTCTAGGAATTCTCCATCTAGAGCAAATGCATCTTCATAAGCATTACCAAAAATTAAATTGCTTCCCCTTTCTTCTTCTCAAAACCATTCTTTTCATCAAAAACCCATTGGACCGAAGCTAGACCATCACTTGGAGCTTTAACCACGCCCCTAACCTTTGTTTTTAAAGCCATACAAGCTTTCAAGCTCATTTCTTCAAACCTCCTCTCACTAGTTTTCTCTTCCCTTTGTGAACCGTTCTCTTCTTTCTTCAAGCTCTCTTGGGCTTCTTCTTTTTCAAGTATCAATGCTCCACAAAATGGAGTAAGGGATGGTAAGATAGGGTAAGACTTGTTGTTGAAGTACCTTAGAAAGACTCTTTTATTGGGGAAGTCGATTTAAGCTCCAACGGTTGCTAAGAAAGGTCGGCCTAAGATCAAAGGCCTTTTACCCTCTTTCACACTCTCCACAGCTACCAATTCCATAGGTACTACACAACCATTTACCAAGAGGGGATAGTTTTTTATCAATCTTTGAGGTTTTCTAGTAGAGTAATCCCCAAAGGTGATAGAAGTGTAGTGAGGCTCAATCTTCTTACTTCCAAAACGCACAGCACTAGCCTTTGAGATGACATTGATGCTAGCTCCCGAATCTACGAGGGTTTCCTTAAGCTCGATTCCACCAATCACACAAAGAATTGTAAATTTCCTACTCTACTTTCTCAAGCTTGATAGGAGTTGGTTTAGGGGCTTTCCCAAAGGTGTGAGTTGCTAAAATCTCTTCTATTTGTGATTTTTTGTCTACCACATCTTTCACAAACTTCTTTATTGAAGGAACCTCGTTCATGGAATCCAATAAAGGTAGTGTGATATTCAATGTAGCCAATGCATCTCTAAATAACTTGTACTATTTCCTATTAGCCTTTGTTGGGAAACAACTTGGAAAAGGTAGCTTTGGGGCATAGGGATAAGGTTCCTCCTTCTCCCCCTTCTTGTATTCCTCATACTTACCCATAGCTAAACTCTCTTCAATTTGTGCTTTGTTGTCTACCACATCTTTCACAAACTTCCTTATTAAAGGAACCTCGTTCATGGAATCTGATAAGCTAAAATGTAATACCCTAAAGTACTAACAGCTTTGTCGATTGTAGTATTTAGGGGTCGAATCCACAGAGACTCAAGAATCACACAATAGATTATAAAAGTTCGAATTAAGCTAAGTAATCAATAAAACAAGAAACAATAAAGTAAATCAAGGGTTTAAATTCAATGGAGGAAGATAGGTTCAGGGTATTTCTCAGGAAATCAGATAATGCAGGTAAACCAATTAGTCAGGGTTCAGATTAAGCGCGGTACTTGAAATCAAATCACTAAACTATAACTAACCAACTGTCGTTGCGAGAATTATCTAAATCAAAATCTCAGAATTCCAATTTTATTTGCAAATTCTAAAATCTAAACCAGCATTAAGTTCAAGTTTGATTTGTTCACAAAACAACTAAACCAAATCTCTTTGCATATAGTTATTTTGCTCACCCTAGGTTCTATCAGATTATCAATTGCACTGTCGTGCCTAATCGATTAACCTAAGATCTAAGTTCCAGGTGATCAATCTAGAATTAGATTTGAGACTCACTCGTTCTTGAAACATTGCGATGACCTTTCTTCTTAGTTTTCCACATATCACCTAACCAGTTCCAGATCTAACCACCATGTACTTCTCCGTAGACATTCGTAGCTCCCCAGAATCCACACATAATTTCGCAGCATTGTCCAATAAAGCCCTCATCGCCAGTTTCATATAATCAATGACAAGAACCTTCTAGACTCTTTCCCATACGATATCATGACAAAAAAACCACCCAATTTTCACACCTTTTGTTATTGTTTCCTCTCCCCCAGACTTATTTCACAGCATGTTCTCTTGCATATACATATTAAAGGTTGAGACGCGAGTACTTATGGTGTTTGCCACCGAATCCCCGGTTCTTCCCTCAAAATGTATCAAAGGTGTTAGCGAATAATGGTATCACGGGAAATTTTCCTAACCTGGCTTTCAACCTTTGTGTGATCATTTCTTTTCAAGTAGAATAATGGGATCGTTGAAAAATTTTCTAGCCCTCTACTGAGAAAAAATCATTTCATCTTTTTATGCTTTTATTTATTAACTTATAACAGGGGAGAGGGATACCATTACTTACTACACATGGATTCTTTTGTCAGATATGAATGAGGAATCAAGCTCTGTGAACATTGACCACCGCGAAGAAGTGCAAAGAATTAGCTCAGGCTTTAAAGGATTCTGCTGGAAACATGGGCGTCTCCTAGTTAACTGGTCAGCCTTTGGATTTTTCATTAGTCCTATCTAGAATTGATTCTGAAACAATGGTCACTTAGAAGTGAAGTCAGAACAATATATTCAAGAAAAAGATCATAGTCTCCAACAAGTTTTAACTCAATAAAACGATTTTTGACTCAAAAACGACTGACTATAAGAAGAACAAACACAATGTCAGCAACTACTTCCCCCATACTTAAACAACACTGTTCCAAGTGTTATCTAGTCTAGAGTCGGTAAAAGAAACCAAAAGAACTGAGTGGAGGCGTGAGAAACAAAGAAGTTACCGGGTTGGGGTAAGGGTGTCGACCGACACACAACACTGGTATCGATCGATACCAGGCCTAGGTCGACACATGTGACTTCTTTACATCGACAGTGACTCAATGTTGCTCTAGAATGTGACGTAGGACCCAAACATGAAATGGTTAACACTGTTAGATCACTCAAGCACAAGTTAGAAGCAACAAGATATCATAATCGCATAAATCCAACAAAGTTCAGAATCATAGAGTGCTGAAAAAACAAACGCAAAAGGATAAAAGAAAAGAAAAAGAAAAAGAAATGTGAAACCAGATAGAAGAAGGAGACTAGCACCCAAGAATGGTTTGGTCTTGAAAGAGACCAAATGATGTGCAAAGATGGCCCCTAGGTTGACTTCGAGCTCAAGCTCAGGCCACTCGTAGTTCTAGACCTCAATGATATCTCCAATAGCCATGGAGAACATAATAAGCTCAGACAACCGCATCTTGTTAGGCTCCATCTTGCACAAGATGGAGTTGCTCAGAATACGAACCAGGGATCGCAGAACTGGGTGGCGCACATCCATCTGAGTGGAATGCTTGGAGTGATAAGCTCCATTCCAGAAATGCTCCCAGAAAGCCTGCACGTCGTGGAACAGTGTAGGCAGAGCAACCCTCCTGAAGTCTCTCTGAAAACCATAGATGTCGCAGAGATCTGGGAGTGGCAATCTGTACCTCACTCCTCGAATCAGAAAGGTCATGGTACCTTCCTGTGTGTCCTTGAGAACCCCATCCTGATATTAGACGCGTACGGTCGCGAGAAACTGACGTACCAAGTCTGGGAAAACATCATATTGTTGTACAGGCATAGTACCCAAACCAATCTTCCCAATCAAACACCCGAATTCCCTGTCAATACCCAAACGACGCATGGTGTGATTGTCAACAAACCTAGTGGGCAGCACATCAACGTTCTGCCACGCGTTGTAGAACATCGTATCATAGTCATCCCAGGTCTCAGAGATAGGCTTGAAGACGCAGTCCTCACTTTCTGCAACCTCTTTGGGAGTACCTTCCCAGTATCTCGTTGGAGGAATCATGGCCTCCTCATTCCTCCTAGGCCAAGGAGGCCTAAATGTCACGTCCGGCATCACAGGAGAGGCAGTAGTGGAAGGAGGTGGTGAGGATGCTGGCACGCGTGGTGCAGAGATGTGGCGCATGGAAGAGGGGGGGAGAATAAGGACTTCCTGCGTTCCAGTAATCTCTACCTTGTAACGGTCATTGGTGAAGCAAGCTTTCACTATCCCTCTATGTTAAACCACACCATCAAACACCTCGATGCGAGCCATCAAGTTGTACTGCATCGGAACACTATCAACTGGTTGGTGTGAACTCGAGGCGTCATTTGTTCGTGTTCTCTTGCGTGAAGACATCTGCAATCAAAGACAAAGAACACAACAAACACAGAATAAATCCCAAAATTCCATCAAACACAGTAAACACGACATAAGTCGCCGGGTATCGACCGACACCAAGTGGGTATCGATCGATACCAAGGCGATTCCAAACTCCACAATCCAATATTCGCAATCAAGGCATATACAAGCATAAGTGGTGTCGAAATTCCTCTAGAACAACCTAGGTAAAGCGGATGTATCCATTAAATCAAGTTCTAAGAGTCAAAATTTCGAAAACCCAAACCTTGTGTCATGGATTGAAAAAGAGGAATTCGTGTGTCATACCTTGCAGATTGAGAGAATGGAGGACGGAAATAGGAAGAGCACGAAAATCTAACAAGGTTAGACTTTTGAATCACTCAAATCTGTGAAGAATTGAAGGATTTGCGATTTTGAGAGTGAGAGGTCTCGTGGGTGTCGAACGATGGAGGCGGAGAAGAAGACAAGGAATCTCGAGGGTATTAAAGAAAAACCTACCTGCGCGTTGGGTATCGACCGATACCATAACTGGTATCGATCGATACAAGGACCATTGGTCGATGCAACGTATGTTTCTCCTGGTGTCGATCGATACTAGTAAAGGTATCGGTCGACACAGCTCCTTTTCATCTGATTCACTCCAAAACACAAGACACAAAACCAAAAACAAAAGAAATAAAAGAGATATGTACAAACCAAAACCAAAAAAAAAAACCAAAAACAAGCGCTCGTTTTACGTCACTAACTTGACTTTACGGACGAGCTCAAATGACATCTTTGGGTGCATCATCCAGAGGTACCATGTGTCCTCTTGGAATCTCGGCTTTCGCCCAATAGTGTTTCACCCTTTGTTCATTGACAGTGAACTCTTCGCCTGATGTACTTAGCAGGACAATTGCACCGTGTGGTCTGACTTCCTTGATTGTGAAAGGACCTGACCAACGAGAATGCAATTTTCTAGGAAACAATTGTAAACGGGAGTTATACAGAAGTACATGGTCATTCAGTTCAAAGTGTCTAGAGAGGATCTTTTTGTCGTGATACGCATTAGTCCTCTCCTTGTACAGCTTCGAGTTCTCATAGGCGTGGTGCCTAATCTCATACAGCTCATTCAGCTGAATCAATCGCCTCTCAGCAGCAGGCTTGATGTCAAAGTTCATCATCTTTGTAGCCCATGCTGCCTTATGCTCGATTTCCACTGGAAGATGACATGCGTTCCCATAAACCAAGTAAAACGGTGTAGTCCCATGTGGTGTCTTGAAAGCAGTCCTATAAGCCCACAGTGCATCATCCAGCTTTGCAGACCAATTCTTCTGAGTTGGACCCACTGTCTTCTCTAGGATCTCCTTTATCTGCCTGTTGGAGATCTCAACCTGCCCACTAGTCTGTGAGTTATAGGGAGGGGCTACGCGATGATTCACACCGTGCTTCTACAACAGATGTTAGAAGACCTTTTTAATAAAGTGAGTGCTACCATCACTTATAACAATTCTAGGTACTCCAAATCTGGGGAAAATAATGCTCGTTAACATCTTAAGTACCACCGAAGAATCATTGGTTGGACTACCAATTGCTTCCACCCACTTAGACACATAGTCTACAGCAACCAAGATGTACTTATTCCCATATGATGAAGGAAAAGGGCCCATGATATCGATGACCCAACAATCAAAGACTTCAACCTTAAGGATGAAGTTCTGTGGCATCTCATATCTCTTACTGATCTTCTCTCTCCTCTGACAGACATCACACTGCGAGATGAAAGCATCATCATCCTTAAACATCGTAGGCCACCAGAAGCCTGCTTGAAGAGCCTTGGACACTGTCTTGAAAGTAGCAAAGTGTCCAGCATATTCAGACCAATGACAATGAAACAGCACCTCAGGTACCTCAGTTTCTGCAATACATCTCCTGTATATCCAATCAGAGCAGTGTTTGTACAGGTAAGGTTCATCCCAAAAGAATCTCCTTATGTAACGCAGAAATTTCTTCCTATCATATTTCTTGAGATGCTTTGGCTCGTCCTTTTCAGCAAAATAGTTGGCGATATCAGCGTACCAAGGTCGAACGGGAACAGTCACAGCAGCTAGATGCTCATCACAAACACTATCGTGATCCATAGACAAAACTGTTCCGAATGGCAATGGGTATCGATCGACACTAGGAAGGTGTCGATCGATACCATTACCTGTAACTCGTGAGAAGTGCAGATGTTCGGCAGAACCACTTTGAAACCCAGTCTCGATGAAGTAGATGCCCTCTTCTGGTAGGAAATCATTGATAGGAACGTCTTCATCGATCCTTATCTGCGAAAGATGGTCAGCAACCTCATTCTATATGCCCTTCTTGCCCTTAACTTCAATGTCAAAGCCTTGGAGCAAAAGGACCCAACGACAAAGGCGAGGTTTGAGATCCTTATTCTGCAGCAGATATTTAAGAGCAGCATGGTCCGTATGAACAATCATTTTGCTCCCAATCAAGTAGGACCGAAATTTCTCAAAGGAGAAAACAACTGAAAGTAGTTCCTTCTCTGTGGTGCTGTAATTACGATGAGCATCATCCAATGTCCTGCTGGCGTAGTAGATAACATGAAATTTCTTATCCTTCCTTTGACCCAGAACTGATCCAACAGCAAAATCACTAGCGTCACACATAATCTCAAAAGGCAGAGTCCAATCTGGAGGTTGTACAATAGGAGCGCTCACCAATGTCTTCTTAATCTCCTCAAAGGCTGCAAGACAATCAGGGGTGAAGTCGAATTTGACCTCCTTGCATAATAGGACGGTGAGTGGACGGGCTAGTTTTGAGAAGTCCTTGATGAATCTTCTGTAGAACCCAGCATGACCAAGGAAGTTTCCAATGTCCTTCACAGAATTCGGTGGTTGGAGGCTTGTCATGACTTGAATCTTGGCTTTGTCAACTTCTATCCCAGCCTCAGAAACCTTGTGCCCAAGAACAATATCATCCTGAACCATAAAGTGACACTTTTTCCAATTAAGAACCAAGTGTTTCTCTTCAAATCTCTATAGCACCTTGCACAAGTTATCAATACAGCTCTTGAATGATGATCCATACACTGAAAAATCATCCATGAACACCTCCATAAAGTCCTCAATCATGTTTGTGAAGATAGACATCATGCACCTCTGAAAAGTCGATGTAGCATTACATAATCCAAATGGCATTCTTCTGTAAGCGAATGTGCCATAAGGACATGTAAAGGTTGTCTTCCCTTGGTCTTCGAGATGTATCGAAATCTGAAAGAAACCTGAGTACCCATCAAGAAAATAGTAGTATGGATGACTCGCCAACCTCTCCAGCATCTGATCAATGAATGGTAATATGAAGTGATCTTTCCTCGTGGCTGCATTCAACTTCATGTAGTCAATACACATTCGATGCCCACTGATTGTCCTAGTAGGGATCAGCTCGTCCTTCTCATTTTTTACCACAGTTATCCCTCCTTTCTTAGGCACAACATGAACTGGACTGCCCCAAGAGCTGTCCGGGATGGCATAGATGATCCCTGCTTCCAAGAGCTTCATTACCTCCTTCTTGACCACTTCTTTCAAGTTCGCATTCAGGCTCCTCTGATGCTCAATTGAAGACTTTGACTCGTCCTCAAGATGAATCATATACATGCACAAGTCTGGGGAGATACCTGAAATGTCATCAAGAGAATAGCCAAGAGCTTTGCGATACTTGCGCAGCTTGCTCAGCAGTAAGGTGATCTCTGCGTTGTTTAAGGAAGTATTAATGATCACTGGATATGTGGAATTCGGACCAAGAAAAATATATTTTAAATTGGCCGGGAGTGGTTTGAGTTTGATCTTAGGAGCTTTCTCCTCACTCCAATCACCAAGCACAGCAGCTTTCGTAGAAGTTTCGGCCAACTCCTCGCAAGCTCGTAGGTGGTGTCGACTGATACTAGGTGAGTATCGATCGATACTGCCCCTGATGTGTCGAGCATCTTAGCGTATCCAGCAGCAACATCACTCAAATACATCTCGGAATCAGTTGAACAGACCAATGCTCTCTCTAATGGATCCTCATGATGCATCTCCAGAAAATACTCTTCAGCAATATCGATGAAAGTATCAACAAAGTACGTCTGCCCATCGATGGTTGGTCTCTTCATCATCTTCTCCATGTTGAAAGTCATAACCAAATCACTGATGTTGAGAGCTATCTTCCCATTCCTACAGTCTATCAAAGCTCCAACTATTGCTAAGAATGGCCTTCCCAGAATAAGAGGATCTTTTGGCTCTGAATCATACTCCAAGACAATGAAATTAGTCGGGATCAAGCAATTCCCTATCTTAATTGGAACATCTTAGAGCAATCCTTCGGGAAGTCGAACTGAGCGATCAGCAAGTATCAGTGAGATCCTAGTGGACTTAGTGGACTTGAAGTCTGTCATCCCCATCCGCTTAGCAACTGAGTATGGCATGAGGTTCACACTTGAGCCAAGATCACAAAGAGAACGCTCAAATCTTTCTGTGAAGATCGTACAATCTAATACAAAACTCCTTGGGTCAGGTAGTTTCTTTGGGATTTTTTTGACCAGAATCACGCTGCACTCATGAGTAATCATCAGAACTCCTTCTTCAAGGTTCACATTGCTTGATACCATCCTCTTAACACATCTCCTAAAGGCTGGGGAAGTCTTGATAGCATCGACAAAAGGAAGCTCAACAATCAACTTATCCATTATCGCTTTGCATCGAAAGTCTTCCACCTCCTTCTTGGTCTTCCCAATAGGCCTAGGGCAAGGTATCTTAGGTTTGTAAGCCTTTTCTTCAATCAACTCAGGTGTCTTCTCGACTTCAGGGTGGGTGTCGATCGATACAGGATTGGTATCGGTCGACACTCAGGGCTTTTTAGCGTCTCGAGAAAGGATTTGGATAGGTGTCGATCGACATTCGGTGGTGTCGGTCGATACCCTAGGATTTTCTGAATACTCATCGTCATCTTCCATAAGATCGACGAGATTTCCTGCAGTTAGGCTCTTTTTCACTCTTGGATTGACCTTTTTCCACTCCTCAAGGTGATTGCATTAATGTGTGCCCTTGGATCTTCTGTTTTCCCTGGAAGAAAACCATCTTGCCTCTTCACAGCACCTGCAGTTTGGGCAATCTGAGTTTCCAGCTTCTTTTGATGAATACTTAGAGCCTCGATTTTTCCATTCAGGTCTGTGTACATGGCATCCATCTTCCCATTGAAATCCACTGTCATCTTCTGCTGTCCCTGAAGAAGTTGTTCAAGCATAGACTCAATTTTGCTCTCTAGGGGTTTAGCAGGTGGAGGTTGATAAGACGAATTCCCATAGGTGCGAGTATAGCCACTGTTCTGGAATGGTTTCTGGACAAATTGATTAGTTCCAAAGCCAGTTAGATTGCCTTCAGTCTTGTACCCTCCTTGCTGAGCATTGCTGGTGAAGTTTCAGTTGTTGTTCTGGTGGTATTGATTTCTCTGACCTTGAAAACCAGAACCACCAGTGTAGTTAACATCTTCCACTTCATCCTCATTGAAGATCTCAACCTCATCAGTAAAGTGAACAGCCTTCATCGTCTTTCCCATCAAGAGATTGTGCACTGAATCCAACTTTGCTTCAAACTCAGCAATCTGCGACCCATCCATACTTCCAGTCTGCTTTCGTCGCTTAAAGTCTGCATTCTTGGTACTATTGCTAGATGCCAAGTTCTCAATAAGCACATAAGCATCGTCAGGATATCTGGTGTTGAAGTTCCCATTACTCGCAGCATCTAAAGCCATCTAGTACCTCCAATCAATCCCTCTGAAGAAAATACCCAGCAGCTGAACATTAGTGAACCCGTGATGTGGACAGTTGATATATCATGGTTTTTACCCCTTTTAAGCCATGATATAAGTCTGTTTTATAGAGAAACCCACTGGTGAGTTTGTTTATGAGTCTTTTTCTTTTTATTTTTCGTTTTGTGTTTGTGTCAGGATAAACAAGGAGCAAAAACTCGAAATCACCCGGAGTGTCGATCGATACCCTATTAGTATCGGTCGACACCCTACGCGAATGAGAAAAGTTCATCGTGTCGACTTAAGCCTGGTATCGATCGATACCAGGCCGTGTGTCGGTCGATACTCGATGTTCCAGTACGGTAACTTCTTGTTTTTCACAATTCTATTCTGTTCTTTTGCTGTCTTTCACCAACTCTAGGCTAGATAACACTGGGAACAGTGTTCAAGTCTGGGGGAGGTAGTCGCTGACATTGTTTTTGTTTTTCTTAGAGTCATTCGTTGTTTCATTGAGTCAAAATTTGTTGGAGACTGTGATCTTTTTCTTGACTTTATTGTTCTGACTTTGCTTCTAAGTGACCATTGTTACAGAATATGTTACAGATCGACTAATGAAAAATCCAAAGGCTGACCAGTTAACTAGAAGACACTCATATTTCCAGCAAAGTTGTTTAAAGCCTGAGCCAAAGTTTTGCACTTCATTGATGTGATTGATATCCATAGAGCTTGATTCCTCATTCGTATCTGACAAAGGAACCTACGTGTTTAAAGTGATGGTATTTCTCTCCCTGTTACAACTTAATAAATAAGATGCATTAAAAGATGAAATGATTTTCTTCTGAGTAGAGGGTTAGGAAAATGTCTAGCGATCCCATTATTCTACTTCAGAGGGAATGATCACACAAAGGTGGAAGCGAGGTTAGGAAAATTTCATGTGATACCATTATTCGCCTACATCTTTGATTACTTTTTAAGAGAAGAACTGGGGATTCTGTGGCAAACACCATCAATACTCGCGTCTCGAACCTTAATAAGCATATGCGAGAATATAATAAAAAATAAGTCAGGGGAGAGAAAATAATACCAGAAAGTGTGAAATTAGATGGTTCCTTGTCATGATATTGTATGGGAAAGAATCTAGAAGGTTCTTATTATTAATCACAGCAATGAAACTGGCGATGAGGGCTTTATTGAGTAATGATGTGAGATAATGTGTCTAGTCTGGGAAGCTGCGAATGGCTACGGAGAAGTACATGGTGGTTAGATTTGAAACTGGTTATGTGATATGTGGAGCACTAAGGAAAAGGGTCATTGCAATGTTTCAAGAACAGGTGAGTCTCTATATTTTCAAACCTCTTTCTCTAGTTTAATGATTTAAGTGTTTTCACCAAGTCAATTAATAACTAAAGTACACACTACTGCAATCATAACAGTATATCGATGTAGAACTTTAGGATCGAATCCACAGAGACCAAGTGTAACGCTACGAGAATGCAAGATGAAAGTAAATCTAAGACGAATGATGGTTGTTTGTGATTTCTAACTTCTAAAACTAAGAATGATGAATGAAACGATATAAATTCAATGAGAGAAAGCGCTAGGCCATTAGGTAATTCGCAGGAAATCCAGATTTACTAAACAGATTATCAATTAAGGAATAAATTGAGAACCGTTCTCGAACTCAAACATGAATGTCTAGCTAGCCCACTGTCGTGGTACTAACTACTATGCCTATCAACCTAAGAATCTAAACTGTCGTTTGACCTTAAATTCTAGGCAAGCATTAAATTTCAGGTTTGATTAGTTCACAAATCGCCTTAGCATCAGCTTTCGTTGGCTAAGGACGATTTGCTCATCTATGTTCTATCAGGAAATCTAAAGCACTTTTGATGAATATATTAATCCTAAAATCATAAACTAGGTGATCAATCTAGTCTAAGCCTTCATTCCAACAATAGATGAAGAACTATATGTAATTCCCTAATCTAACAGATCTGTTTCAGTGATTCATGGAGAATCCCTTGAAACCCTAAAAACCTAACAAGAAGATTACTCAGACATAATTGCAGAGAAAACACAGAGAGATGAAAATAAATTCATAATCAAAATAAAAGAAAAATCCAAAAGGGTCCATAAATTCTTCTCAAAAGATGATGAGTTAGAGATTCGTCTCCCACATCTTACAGAGCAAAAGCCAAAATTCTCTGATCAAAAATAAAGCGTAACCAAAAGAAAACCTAAAAAATTGTTATTTTTAAGTTGCAGGTCGAAACGGGTCGAAATCAGGTGAAATTGGGCCGAAACAGGGAAAATCTGGCCAGATCTGCGAATTTCAGGGGCTGGATCGATCGATCCAGTGGTGGGATCAATCGATCCCGGGCGTGACGAGCGGTCGATCTGACCTTCTGGTCGGTCTGGACAAAGGCGTTTCAAGGGATCGATCGATCCCACCACTGGCTCGATCGATCCCACCACTGGCTCGATCGATCCAGTCTTAATTTTCTGGGATTTCCTCCTTTTTCCGCTTCTTGGTCCAAACTTCATCCTGAAATGTCTCCTGACCTAAAATGACTCAAAATAGACTAAAACGACTCGATAGAGACTCAAAAACTATTCAAAATAAAAGTTAGAATGCGTTAAAAACGCAACACATCAACTCCCCCAGACTTAGCTTTTTGCTTGCCCTCAAGAAAACATAGAAACCAAGAACAAGGAAGAGGTTTGAAAACACGAAGATTCCCCTTTTCTCTAGAGCTCTGCAGTCACCATTATCTTAGCGATCTACATGTTGCCTAACTAACTTCAAATCAAACCACCATGTACTTCTCCGCGGGCATTGCAGCTTTCCCATATTCACCGCATTATCTCACAGAATAACTCTAAGGCCATAATCGTTGGGTCTCATTGAAAGATCATGGTACTAAGGACCTTCTAGATTCTTTCCCTTTCGATATCATGATAAGACAATTACACAACTTTGGTATCTTTCTCTCCCCCATACTTATTCTTTTTTATTTGTTTTTATTTTTTATTTTTTATTTTTTTTTCGCAGGGTTAATGGCTGATGGAACGCGAGTACTGATGGTTTTTGACACCGAATCCCCGGTTCATTTTAGTGCCACCCTTTCATTCTAAGGTGTAGGCGAATAATGGTATCACGGAAAATTTTCCTAACCTCGCTTCCAACCTTAGTGTGATCATCTCTTTCAAAGTAAAATAATGGGGTCGATGGAAATTTCCTATCCCTTTACTCGAAAGAAAATCATTTCATCTTTTCTGCTTATCTAACAAATGAGGTGTAAGAATAACCCAGAGAGAAGGTGAAACAGACTCAAAGAAAGAAAAATAAAGAAAAAGAAAAATGGATAATACAATGGATAGAAGGCGTTACACCTGCTCAGAGCTGAGTGTCTAAGGAACTGTGGCTGGCTGCCTCGCCAACGTGTCTCCTGCGCATGCTGAGGCGCTCTCCTGGGTCAGATAAATCGCCCTTATCAACGTTCGCGGTCCCGTGTCCAGCAACATCGGGCTCGGTCCCTAGGTCGTGCATGCCAGCAGCTGGCTCATCATCACGGTCATCGGCAGTGGCAGGTGGCCTGAAACAAGAAGGCCTACGCGGAACCGGTATCCGAGAAAGTGCTCCCCAAATTCTCGTCAACATGGTGTTGTTCTTTTGCAGTGCGTCGGTGATATAGTCCCACCTCATTTCAGCATTTACCTCGGTCGGCCAAGGAGGTAGGTGGTACTCACTAAAATCTGGAGGAAGCAGGAACTCTGTCGGAACAACGGGGTCGACAGGACCACTTTCAAGAAAAGCCTCCTGATGGTGAGATGTAGAAGCGCGAGGAGATGAGCAAGAGGGTCTAGCTGATGATCCTCTACGTCATGATTTAGGCGCTGGGTCTGGGCATAGTCGCTCAGGTGGTGGGAGAAACTCGATGTTGTAGGGTCCAGTCACTGCGGTGATGTCTGGCTGTGGTAGCTGGCAGTGTAGGAGGCGGCCATCGCGGTCGCAAAACTCATAAATGTAGTTGGCCTTGAGGATGGTACACGATTTCAGACGCTTCAAGTCCAAGTAAGCAGGTGTATCCAAGCACTCGTAGCCATCAACATGGACCCCAAGGTGCCTGAAGAGAGGAGTAAGCACACTTCCAATGGCCTCCCTCTATAACTGGTTTGACAAGAACTGCATCTTCTTTGCTACCAGAGTACGAGCAAATACGATGCCCAGGTTCATGTTGTCAATGCTCTCGTACTTACGTTGATAGTCCGCAGACATCTTGTCACACAGCCCGTAATGAAGTAACAACATCTCGTCAGACCGCACCGCACCAGCTTCATTCTTTGCAAACAGGATCTCACTGGTGATCTTGGCAACAACTCGGATGGCAGGGTTCCGAATTGATGTCTGCTTCGCATACCTGGCTTCGCATACCTGGACTGACAAGGTCCTGAAGCGATGGCTTCCCAAAGGCTAGCCTGATGAGGGAAATCAGTGGGGAACCTCACTCTAGTCTTCCGATGTTCGAAACCATAGAGCTTGCAGAGGTTCTCAATCGCAATCTCATAGAGTACCCCGCTAGAGAAAAATGTCATTGAAGCTCCTGAGACCTGCTCGAACTTCGGGTTTGTGAAATTAAGTCTGACCGTCGAGAGCAGTTGGCGCCCCAAATCAGGATAGATTGGATGCGCCTGCGAGGCAATGTTCCCCAGCCCAATCTTGTTAAGAATGCTGTCTACATCCTGGCGTATGCCCATGGTGTCCAAAGTAGTGGGACAAATCATCCTCGTAGGCATCATCTGAACGGTGAGAAACCGTTTGTAGAAGAGAGTCAAAGGGGTCCCAAGCGTCGCCCAACTGTCTACTTTGGTACCGTGTGTTCTTGGATAAGTCGTCTGGTGTACAACCCTCAATCCGATTCAGATAGCCGCCTTCAAATCTGGTCTTTTCAGGACGTGTCCATGGTGAAGCAATCGCTGGAGCTGTGCCTGAGGAGGTGCCAGCGTCTGAACCAGTCTGAAATCGGGGTGCTGGTTTTGTTGACTTCACTGCCTTCTTTTTTGAACGGGTTGTAGCTCTCATTTTCTGCAAGGTGAACAAGAAGATAAGTAAGACAAACCATCAAAACCGAAAATTTGACAAAGTGATGATTTTGGCAATTTTAGCGCGAAATCGAGTTAATGCATCATCAAATTCATCAAATTCCCGGCCATATCCAAGTATAGAAGCACCAATCTCAAAATCTAGGGCAATTTTAAAATTCCCAAAATTCTCAAAATCTCAAAATCTTTAATCTATCCAATCACACAAATTCAAGGGTGTATAAAGTAGACCCAACTCAGAATCGGTCTAACGCATGTGTGGAGAGCCCAAAGCAAACCAAGAACAAGCAATAAATTCGAAATTGAATTTTCACAAATTGAACCCTAGAATTTTGGGACATAAAAGAGGATTTTCGAGTGCCATACCTTTGCAGATCGAGAATGGCGATAGGATAATCAGATAGAGTTCGAAAAATCGAGTGGAATGAACCCAAGAATCGTCAAAAACCGTGGAGAATCAAGAGAGTTATGGAGGTTTGAAGCTCAAAGTTCTTTAAAACCTCTCAAAAACGGATTTTGAAAAAAAATTGGGGAAGGTGATGGTTTTGATCCAAAAAAATCGTGGGAGAGGGGTTAAAATCGCCCTTGACTTTGAAGCCCCTCAGGCTATATGTGGTTCACCGAGAGGGATGGAGTCTCCTTCAGTGAGTTCCGTGTCAGCAAGATATGGTTTTAGGCGCTGCCCATTTACCACAAATTCACCTCCTGTAGTGTCCAGCAACACAACAGCTCCGTATGGCCTTACTTCTTTAATGGTAAAAGGTCCAGACCATCGCGAACGCAGTTTGCCAGGAAAAAGCTTCAGCCTAGAGTTGAATAGTAAAACCTTATCATTGGCAGAGAAATTCCTTGGAATGACCTTCTTGTCATGATAGGCCTTTTTCTCTCCTTGTAGTTCTTTGAGTTTTCGTACGCTTGGTGACAAATATCATCCAATTCGTTCAGCTAAATCATCCTCCTCTCAGATGCAAGTTTGATGTCGAAATTCAACTACTTCACAGCCCATGCTGCTTTGTACTCGAGCTCCACTAGAAGATGACATGGTTTCCCATATACAAGATGGAATGGGGTGGTACCAAGGGGTGTCTTATACGCAGTTCTGTACGCCCAAAGAGCATCATCAAGCTTTACAGCCCAATATTTCCTCGTAGTGTTCACAGTCTTTCGGAGGATACTCTTGATTTCTCTGTTGGAAACGTCGACCTGGCCACTCGTCTGAGGATGATAAGGAGTGGCGGCCTTGTGCTTTACACAATTCTTCTTCAAGAGATTCTCAAAGAATTTGTTGATGAAATGAGATCCACCATCGCTTATTACCACTCTTGGCACTCCAAACCTTGGGAATATCACAGATTTGAACATCTTAAGAACCACCTTGGAATCGTTCGTAGGACTAGCCATTGCTTCGACCCACTTGGACACGTAGTCCACAGCAACAAGGATGAACTTATTCCCATAGGAAGATGGAAATGGCCCCATGAAGTCGATTCCCCAGCAGTCAAACACCTCAACCTCTATTATGAAATTCTGAGGCATCTCATTCCTCTTGCTGATGTTTCCTTGCCTTTGACAGGCATCACACTTAGAAACAAAAGCACGAGCATCCTGAAACATGTTTGGCCACCAGAAACCAGCCTGCAGCACATTAGACACCGTTTTGAAAGTAGCAAAATGTCCTGCGTAGTTAGATCCATGGCAATGGAAAAGAATACCAGGAATCTCTTCTTCTGAAACACACCGTCTAAAGATACCATCAGAGCACTGCTTGTAGAGGTAAGGCTCATCCCAGAAATAGTGTCTGATGTCGCGCAGAAACTTCTTCTTGTTGTATCCGGTAAAACTATCTGGTTTCACCTCTGCAGCCAAGTAATTGGAAATTTCACCAAACCAAGGAAATTATGCGTCTTGAGCAAGCATGACATCTATTGCATAAATGTTCTCCACATGGAGGAAATCATTGATAGGAATTCCCTCTTCTACGCGCAGCCTGGACAAGTGATCTGCAACTCCATTTTCTATCCCCTTCTTGTCCTTCACATCGATGTCAAATTCCTGCAGTAAGAGCATCCATCGCAACAATCTAGGCATGGTATCTTTCTTAGAGAATATATACCTCAAGGCAACATGGTCCGTGTGAACGATGACTTTGGACCCCACAAGGTATGTTCTGAATTTCTCACAAGCGTAGACAACTGCAAGAAGCTCCTTATCCGTAGTGGCATACTTGCATTGAGCATCATCAAGAGTTCTGCTTGCTTAGTAAATGACATGCAGACTTTTCTCCTTTCGCTGTCCCAAAACAGCTCCTACAGCATAGTCACTGGCATCACACATCACCTCGAAAGGTAATTCCCAGTCTGGTGGTTGAACAATGGGTGCGCTCACAAGTGCTCCTTTGAGTGTATGGAAGGCTTCCAAGCACTCATTATCGAAGTCAAACTTCACATCCTTTCACAGCAGCCTTGTCAGAGGTCTAGCAATCTTTGAGAAGTCCTTGATGAACCTCCTGTAGAAACCAGCATGTCCAAGAAAACTTCTGATTCCTTTGACAGAATTCGGTGGCTGCAGGCTCGTCATGACCTCGATCTTAGATCTGTCAACTTCGATCCCCCTCTCTAAGATCCTGTGTCCCAAGACAATCCCATCTTTCACCATGAAATGGCATTTCTACCAGTTCAGAACCAAATGCTTCTCCTCGCAGCGTCTAAGTACCCAGCACAAATTATAAAGACAAACAGAAAAGGAGGATCCATAGACAGAAAAGTCGTCCATGAAAACCTCCATTATCTCCTCGATCATGTATGTGAAGATTGACATCATGCAGCGCTGGAACGTGGCTGGCGCATTACACAAGTCAAATGGCATTCTGCGATAAGCAAAAGTGCAATATGGACATGTGAATGTGGTCTTTTCCTGATCATCTGGATGAATCGGAATCTGAAAGAAACCAGAATAACCATCTAGAAAACAGTAGTACGAGTGGTTAGCCAATCTCTCAAGCATTTGATCAATAAAAGGTAGAGGAAAATGATCTTTGCGAGTCGCAGCATTCAATTTCCTGTAATCTATGCACATCCTATGACCAGTGACAATCCTAGTTGGGATCAACTCATTCCTATCGTTCTTAACTACTGTCACACCACCTTTCTAGGCACTACATACACAGGACTCACCCATGCACTATCAGAGATAAGGTATATGATACCGGCTTCTAGAAGTTTCATTATCTCTCTCTTTACAACATCTTTTAGATTCAGGTTTAACCGTTTCTGATGTTCTATAGAAGTCCTCGATTCATCTTCTAGATGTATCCTATGCATGCAAAGATTTGGTGAGATTCATGTGATGTCATCTAGGGAATAGCCTAATGCTTTACGATATTTTCTCAGTTCGCACAAAAGCAAGGCAGTCTCAGCATTGATGATGACAGGAAATTTTGAGTTAGGACCAAGAAATGCGTACCTTAGCCCAGCAGGAAGTGGTTTGAGCTCGAGTTTTGGATCTTTCAGCTCGCTCCATGGATTACTGGTCTGCGCAGGTGGCTCGGCAATGGAGGATTGCTCTGCAGCTCCATCAAGTGCGACGAAAGCTACCATCTTCTCCACTCTAGCGCTGGAGTCGAGCATTTTGGCATACCCAGCGGTATCCTCGCTCAAGTACCCAAATTCACTCTCGGACTGAGTCAAAGCGATCTCCAGAGGATCGTCTACCAGCAACTCGTCTGTCACTCCTTCAGTGACCTCAGAAATGCAATCAACCCAGAACGTCTGCCCATCTATCGTTGGTTTCTTCAGCAACTTATCCACTGTGAACTTCATTACTAAATCACCCAAATGAAGATCGATCTTGCCTTTCTGCACATCAATAATGGCTCCAGCGGTAGCCAAGAAAGGTCTTCCCAAGATGAGATGATCTTTTGGTTCTGCGTCTAACTCAAGGACTACAAAGTATGCAAGAATATACCCATTACCAATCTTCACCGACAAGTCCTCAAGAATGCCCAGCGGGAGTTTCACAGAGCGATCAGCAAATACCAAAGAGACTCTAGTTGGTTTGAACGTTGTGAGGCCAAGGTGCTTAGCAATATAGTAAGGCATAAGATTCACACTAGCCCCCAAATCGCAGAGAGAGCGTTCGAATGTCAGTGACCCAATCTGTACAGCGAGCACAAATCTTCCAGGATCGCCCAGTTTCTTAGGCATTCTACTTTGCAACAAGGCGCTGCACTCCTCTGTGATCATCATCACACCTTCCTCGCTCGTTATCTTGTTGGTAACCATGTCCTTCATATATTTCTTCAAAGCAGGGACCATCTGTACTGCTTCAACAAAAGGTAGTCTCACAGAAAGTTCATTCAGAAGAGACTTACATTTTGCTTGCTCAAGATCTCTCTGCGTCTTCTTAGGGCGCCTAGGATAAGGAACCTTGGGCACATAGACACGCTCTGGCAGAATTTCAGGTTCATCAATGACAACCTGAGGTGTAGACAAAGTATTTGTCTTATGTGCTGCACCATCACTTTCAACATCTATGATCTCAGGAGTCTTCTTGTTCTTTTCAGAATCAGTCACAGTTTCAATCTCTTTCCCACTTCTCAGCATGATTACTTGGACAAACTCATTTCGTGGATTCTGTTCACCTTTTCCTGGAAGAACTCCAGTAGGTCTCTTAATTGCCTCTGCTGTCTGGGCCACCTGAGTTTCAAGCTGCTTCACATGAGTCTGAATAGTCTCGATTTTGCTGTTGAGATCCTGATACATCTCTCCTACCTTGACGTTCATCTCGTTAGCTGTTTTCTGCTGATTCATCATCAGCTGCTGCGTCATTGATTCAAGCTTAGACTCATGGTTGTTCTTAGGGTTAGGAGGTTGCTATTTCTGCTGGAAACCACCTTGATTCTGAAAATTATTCTGCCCCTGATTTTGCACGAACGTTTTCTGCTGGAAACCTTGTGCAAATGGCTTATGTCCCTGATTTTGCACGCCAGTCTGTTGAAATCCCTTGGAAAAGATACTGACGCCCGAATTTTGCACGAACGTTTTCTGCTGAACATTTTGTGCGCTCTGATTTTGCACGCCCTGATTTTGCGGTGGATAGACCTGATCCTGAGGATTTTCAACATTATTGCTCCTGTATGACAGGTTTGGATGATTCATGTAGTTCTGGTTGAACCCTCTGTTGAAAAATCTTTGATTTTGCACGTAGTTCACTTCATCCTCATTTTCTGGATCTACCTCATAGTCTTGCTGATTGTACTCATCGTCTCCAGCATCCTCACAATAGTTAACACCTTTCTGATTGCTTTGGAGAAGCAATGTCAATTTGTTAACCTTAGCAGTCAAATCAGCAATGGCGCCTGTCTCAACACTGTTGACACGTCATGTCCTATCGTACTCAGGATTTCGATGACTCGAGCTCGAAGCAAGATTCTCAATCAGCTGGTATGCTTCCTCTTTGGTCTTGGTCATGAAGTCACCATTACTCGCAGCGTTCAGAGAGTCCTTAAAGTCCCAATCGACTCCATCGTAGAAAATATTCAGCACTTGCTCATCTGAATAAACATGGTGGGGGCACTCACGCAGATATTTCTTGAATCGTTGCCAAGCTTCATTGAAAGATTCACCTCCGTTCTGCTGGAACTAAGTGATCTTAATTCTGAGAGAAGCCGTCTTGGACTTAGTGTATATTTGATTCAAGAATGCTGATCTGGTTGCTTCCCAAGTGGTCAGAGAACCAGGAGCAAGAGACTTAAGCCATCGCAGAGCTGTATCACTCAAAGAGAATGAGAAGAGCTTGCATTTCATATAATCAGCAGGGACTCCATGGGCACTAGTCGTGCTGCAGATCTCCTCAAACGTTTCAATGTGGTCCATGGGATTTTCCGTAGCTTTCCCATAGAACAAGTTCTGCTTGACGAGAGAGATTATCTGAGGCTTTATCTCAAAATTCTGCCTCTGAATAGGCGGTGGGCGAATAACAGCCCTCTCTTGGTAGAAAGCATGAGGAGTGTCAATAGCACCAATTGCTTGGCGAGGAGGAGGTTGTCGAGCATTCCTCTAATTTGCAGCATTCCTTTGGCGTGCAGCATTCTGAGCTTGCAAAAATCTCTGATGTGCTGCAGCGGCTTGCCTCTGCAGTTCCTCAGTTTGCCTTTGGGCAGCAGCAGCATCATCATCGCCAGGTTCGATGACATCATCATTAGCATTGAGAGGAGGGTTTATGGGGTTCCCCTCTACATCATACTAAATCTGATTATCATCTTCGACGAGTGGGTTCAGGAGATCACGTTTCCCTGGTAAGTTGGCCATTTCCCTCCTTCTCCTGTTGTTTTCTCGTTCTATCCTTGCGAGTTCCTCGTTGTTCACCTGAAGTAGATTTCTAGAACCCTCGCTTCTGGTCATACACCTGAGAACACACACAGAGATAAAACTAGTAAGTAACTACAAAAATAAATTCTTAGTCTGAACTTTCGTCCAAGACTCGTAGGCAACGTTTTTTTATCCCCGGCAACGGCGCCAAATTTATTTAAGTGTTTTCACCAAGTCAATTAATAACTAAAGTGCACACTACTGCAATCATAACAGTATATCGATGTAGAACTTTAGGATCGAATCCACAGAGACTAAGTGTAACGCTACGAGAATGCAAGATGAAAGTATATCTAAGACGAATGATGGTTGTTTGTGATTTGTAACTTCTAAAACTAAGAATGATGAATGAAACGATATAAATTCAATAAGAGAAAGCGCTAGGCCATTAGGTAATTCGCAGGAAATCCAGATTCACTAAACAGATTATCAATTAGGGAATGAATTGAGAACCTTTCTCGAACTCAAACATGAATGTCTAGCTAGCCCACTGTCGTGGTACTAACTACTATGCCTATCAACCTAAGAATCTAAAATGTCATTTGACCTTAAATTCTATGCAAGTATTAAAGTTCATGTTTGATTAGTTCACAAATCGCCTTAGTATCAGCTTTCGTTGGCTAAGGACGATTTGCTCATCTATGTTCTATCAGGAAATCTAAAGCACTTTTGATGAATAGATTAATCCTAAAATCATAAACTAGGTGATCAATCTAGTCTAAGCCTTAATTCCAACAATAGATGAAGAACTCTATGTAATTTCCTAATCTAACATATCTGTTTCAGTGATTCATGGAGAATCCCTTGAAACCCTAAAAACCTAACAAGAAGATTACTCAGACATAATTGCAGAGAAAACACAGAGAGATGAAAAGAAAATCATAATCAAAATAAAAGAGAAATCCAAAAGGGTTCAGAAATTCTTCTCAAAAGATGATGAGTTAGAGATTCGTCTCCCACAGCTTACAAAGCAAAAGCCAAAATTCTCTGATCAAAAATAAAGCGTGACCAAAAGAAAACCTAAAAAATTGTTATTTTTAAGTTGCAGGTGAAATTGGGCCGAAACAGGGAAAATCGGGCCATATCTGCGAATTTTAGGGGCTGGATCGATCGATCCAGTGGTGGGATCGATCGATCCCAGGCGTGAGGAGTGGTCGATCTGACCTTCTGGTCGGTTTGGACAAAGGCGTTTCAAGGGATCGATCGATCCCACCACTGGATCGATCGATCCAGTCTTAATTTTATGGGATTTCCTTCTTTTTCCGCTTCTTGGTCCAAACTTCACCTTGAAATGTCTCCTGACCGGAAATGACTCGAAATAGACTAAAACGACTCGATCGAGACTCAAAAACGATTCAAAATAAAAGTTAGAATGCGTTAAAAACGCAACGCATCATTTAGTCTTCTATTTGCTTGAGGGCAAGCAAAGGCTAAGTCTGGGGGAGTTGTTATATCATGGTTTTTACCCCTTTTAAGCCATGATATAAGTCCGTTTTATAGAGTCTTTCTACTATTTTGTAGAGGTTTGAGTCTTTTACAGGTTTTAGCACGTTTGGAGCATAATTGGAAATATTGGAGCTTTCTGGAGCATTTTGGATCAAAGCTGAAGTTCGTGTTGGTGAGTACCCGATTTGAAGCATCGGTGTCAATCGATACTAACTAGTATCGGTCGATACTCACTGCAACAAGACACGAGTCGCAACTTTAGAATAGTTGAAGAATTGCAAAATTGCCCAGAATACATTATTATTTACAAGAAACCCCAAAACGTTATTTAGGTTATTTAATAGGATTTTACAGCCACTTGATGGCTATGCTTTATTTTACTTTGGTTTTGTAAAAGAGCTTTGGAAGGGAAACAAGTTTGAAACTCCGTTCGTCCGAGAGAAGATTTCGAACCCTCTTATTACTCTTTCTTATTTATTCAAGTATTTATTCAGTCATGTTTATTGCTTCAATTTTCATGTCTGAGTAGATCTCATGTTAGGTTTAGGGATTCTCATAAGGGATTTCTTTGAATGCTAGGTTGATTAGTTGTTTAGGGTTCATCATCCAAATTAGTTTTTCACCATAGGTTGTTCTCATAGCTAATTATGGATTAATCACCTAGAACTTAGATCTTAGGATAATTGATTAGGCACGAGAGTGCGATTAATTACCTGATAGAACCTAGGGTGAGCAAAATAACTATTCGCAAAGAGATTTGGTTTAGTTGTTTTGTGAACAAATCAAACTTGAACTAAAAGCTGGTTTAGACTTTAGGATTCGCAAAGAGATTTGGAATTCTAGGATTTAGACTTAGATAATTCTCGCAACGAGAGTTGGTTAATTATACTTTAGTGATTTGAGTTCAAGAACCGTGCATAAGTACCTGAACCCTGATTAGTTAGTTTATCTGCATTCATTGATTTCCTGAGAAATTTCCTAGACCTATCTTTCTCCAATTAATTTACAACAGTTTAATTTACGTATTGCTTTCAATTACATTGATCACTTAGCTTAATTTTCATCTATATAATCTATTGTGTGTTTCCTTGAGTCTATGTGGATTCGATCCCTAAGTATTACAATCGACAAAGCTTTAGTACTTTTAGGGTATTAATTTGAGCTTATCAACAGTCCCTCTGATATGATCGGAATCTCACCCAAGCAGCTTTGAATGCCTTAGTCGCTCCTTGAGAAAATTGGGAGATTTTATTCCTAAGCTCCTCAAACCTTGCATCATCATAGAAATTGTTCAAGAAGGTATTCTTGGTCTCTTCCCAGGTAGTCAGTGATCCAGGTGGCAACTGCTTCAGCCAATACGCTGCATCCCCACCAAGAGAGTATGGGAAGAGCTTACAGAAGAGAAAATTATTGGACATTCCATTGTATTTGATGCTAGTGACCAAGTCTTCAAACTTCTCAATGTGATCCATGGGGTGTTCATGAGAAAGACCATGAAAAGGGTGCTGACCCACAATAGTGAAGTATGCAGGTTTCAGCTCAAATTCATTTCTCTGAAAAGCAGGAGGGCGAATCGCTGATCGATTGGCATAGAACTAATCAGGTCTGTTGTACTCACCAATTGTTCTACCTCGATTAACCACATCGTTCCCAACATTCACAACAACTGCAGGGACAATGATGTTTCCATCCCCATCAAGTCGTTGCCCTCTCTCATTGCACAATTGACCCTCTTGGTCTCTCAAGGCTTCAGCATCATCACAAGTCAATACCACTGGATTGTTCATCTCTGCTGGCCTCTTTGTTTTCCTGTTTACACATTCCAAATTTGCTAGTTCCTTGTTGGAAAGAATAACTAGTTGGGTGCTCCTGTTCGTCCTAGTTTCGCTAGTGGGCATACACCTGAAACACAAAAGACAAGGCACGTAAGTACCAAAAGTAACGACGAGTATCGACCGATACCATTAAGGGTGTCGATCGATACCAACGGACTTAGTCGAAATTCTTCACTAAAATCTAATGGCGAATTAAGAGTCACCGGCAACGGCGCCAAATTTGATAAGCTCAAATGTAATACCCTAAAGTACTAACAGCTTTGTCGATTGTAGTACTTAGGGGTCGAATCCACAGAGACTCAAGAATCACACAATAGATTATAAAGGTTCGAATTAAGCTAAGTAATCAATAAAATAATAAACAATAAAGTAAATCAAGGGTTGTAAATTCAATGGAGGAAGATAGGTTCAGGGTATTTCTCAGGAAATCAGAGAATGCAGGTAAACCAATTAGTCAGGGTTCAGATTAAGTGCGGTTCTTGAACTCAAATCACTAAACTATAACTAACCAACTGTCATTGCGAGAATTATATAAATCTAAATCTCAGAATTCTAAATTTCTTTACAATTTCTAAAATCTAAACCAGCATTAAGTTCAAGTTTGATTTGTTCACAAAACAACTAAACCAAATCTCTTTGCAGATAGTTATTTTGCCCACCCTAGGTTCTATCAGATTATCAGTTGCACTGTCGTGCCTAATCGATTAACCTAAGATCTAAGTTCCAGGTGATCAATCTAGAATTAGCTTTAAGAACAACCTATGGTGAAGAACTAATTCAGATTATGAACCCTAACCACCTAATTAACCTAACATTCAAAGAGATCCTTTATTGAGAACCCTAAACCTAACAGGAGATCTACTCAGACATGGAGATTGAAACAAACAACATGAATGAATAAATCTCTGAAATTAATAATAAAGAAGAAAGAAAACAAGGGTTCGAAATCTTCTCTCGGACGAACAGAGTTTCAGACTTATCTCCCTCAAAAGCTCTCTCAACCAAAAACCAAATTAGAATAAAGCATAGCCAAAAAAAGTGGCTGAAAAACCTAAATATAATGCTAAAACACGTTTTGGGGTTTCTTTTAATTATTAAAGTCTTCTGGGCCAAAGTGTAAACTACAAGAAAACTGGTCTTTTACAACGGACAGAATCGATGTAAAATTGATGTAAAACAGGCTTTGGGACGATTTAGCGACGATTGTCAATTCGTCGTAAATCGTTCGTCGTTAATCCCAAAACGTCGTAACATCGTCGTAACTGTTGGGACGTTTACAAATCGTCGTTAAATCGTTGTTAAACATTCGTCGTAAAAGAGTCGTAATATTACGACGCTTTTAAGACGTTTATACCAATGAGGTGTTACGACGATCATACGACAGTTTGTGTTACGACGATGTAACGACGATTTGTGTTACGACGATTTTACGACGATTATACAAATGAGGTGTTACGACGATCATACGACGGTTTGTGTTACGACGATTTTACGACGATTTGTGTTAAGACGATGTTACAACGATTACGATGGATGAGTTACGACGATTTGACGACGGATTAAGTACAACGAGTTTACGACGGATGGTGTTACGACGATGTTACGAAGGATGGTTTACGACGAATTTACGACGGTTTATCAAATTAGCATATTTAATAATTTAATTAATAAATATAATTAAATTATTAAATAATAATTTAAATTATTAATATTAAAAATAAAATTAAAATTAAAATTAAAATAAATAATTATAAAATACAAATTAAAGTTTTAATTACAAATTACAAAATCCTAATTAATATCAAACTGTCCAAAAAGCTCTTCGTCAGTTCGCTGCAACAATTCGTCTCGCTGTGCAGCGAGCGGATCCACATCCTGATCCGCATCCCTCGGTCCCGATGTTGATGCTTGCTGCGCTTTCAGGGCCTTCGCCAATGCGGGATTATCCACCGGACGAAGCTCGAACAGAGAATCGTATCCTTGGATCGTCTTATAATACACCCCTAGTCCATGGGATCTCTCAAAGGAGCGGTAATGAATTGGATAATCCTTGAACGGAGATTCAAGGCAGTGAAATAGTAGCTTTGGAAATGTGGAACCGGCTCGAAGACTTGAGACTCCTCTCAATAATCCTTCCAACTCGCAGCCCGCTTGCGGACACTCCCTCGACGACGATCGTTTGAATGGTTAAACCGAAATCGAAATCCTTAGAATCCACTAAAGAGAATCGAAAAAAGAAAAGAGAAATGTTATTGCTTAATTGTTGAGAGATCAACAATGATCTCAAGAGTTTAAATAGACAAGGGAGTTCAAGGGACAAAGCCCTTCTCGAAAATGATACAAGAAATAAAAGAGAGTTTTGACTTTGACTTTGACTTCAATATGCGAAATGCCCTTTGGTATTCTTGAGGGATTTTGTTGAGGGATTTGCTGAGGGATTTGGGCTTGGGGAAGAAGTGCCAAGGCCTCGTTAAAAACCTTGTCACGTAAAACCCAATGGGTAAAAACCGTGACTAAGGAAAAGAGCACACTTAGGCTTGAATCAAAACCAATGCGGTTTGAAACACTTCTTCCTTAGCACCCAAATATGTTGAACGGTCTTGTACTTGCTGAATAAGTCCTCATAATGCTTCCTTGAGTCATTTTGTCTTAGCTCGGGTCATGGCTCCTTCGGGTATGGTCAAGGCATCGTTGTCCGGATTGCCCTTAACCTCAGCTCCTAGCTCGGGAACCAGCTCCATGTCCTTAGTATCGTCTAGAATCATATCATGCCCCTCCTCTTTAAAAGGATTTATCCTCAAATCTGGACTATCTGCAACAAAAGGGATCAAGTCAGAAACATTGAAGCTTGAACTAATAGCGTACTTACCTTGCAAATCGATGACGTAGGCATTGTTGTTGATCCGCTTTAGCACACGGAATGGACCATCCGTCCTTGGCATGAGCTTAGACTTCCGTTCGTCCGGAAATCGTTCCTTCCGCAAATGAACCCAAACTAAATCTCCTGGTTCGAAGATTTGTTCACGCCGGTCTTTGTTAGCTTGCTTGCGGTATTGTTTGGTCCTCCTTTCTATGTTGAACCGCGCTTGTTCATGCATTTGTTTCACGAGCTCAGCCTTCTTTTTCCCATCAAAACTCAAACGCTCATTGGAAGGTAACTCGGTTAGATCCAAAGGGGTGATAGGATTAAAGCCATAAACTAACTGAAATGGTGAAAACTTAGTAGCGGAGTGAACAGAATGGTTATAAGCAAATTCAACGTGCGGCAAACAATCTTCCCATGATCTAATATTCTTTTTAATAGCAGCACGCAAGAGAGTTGACAACGTTCTATTCACTACTTCCGTTTGCCCATCAGTTTGCGGTGACAAGTAGTAGAAAACAAGAGTTTAGTACCTAACTTAGACCACAATGTTTTCCAAAAATAACTTAAGAACTTAGTGTCACGGTCGGAAACTATCGTCCTAGGCATGCCATGCAAACGAATTACTTCCCTAAAGAACAATTCCGCAACTAGTGATGCATCATCCGTTTTATGACAAGGAATAAAGTGAGTCATCTTAGAAAATCTATCAACTACGACGAAGATGGAATCTCAACCCTTCCTAGTTCTAGGCAATCCAAGAACGAAATCCATAGACACATCAACCCACAGAAAAGTAGGAATAGGTAAGGGAGAATACAAACCTTGCGACTGTACCTTAGACTTAGCTTGCTTGCAAGTGACACATCTTTCGCAAATTCTTTCTACGTCTTTCTTCATATGCGGCCAATAGAAATGTGCTTGCAATGTGCATAGAGTTTTGGCGACTCCAAAGTGTCCCATAATTCCTCCTCCATGTGATTCCCTAACAAACAATTCTCACAAATAACAGTGAGGCATACAAAGGCGGTTTTCAAAGAAAAGGAATCCCTCAGTCCGAAAAAATTTTCTGAAGGCAAATTTTTCGGTTGTGTGATAAGCTTGTTTAAAGTCAGAATCAGTTGCATATAAATTCTTGATTTGTTCAAAACCCAGCAACTTAGCTTCAAGAGTAGAGAGAAGAACATACCTCCTTGACAATGCATCGGCAACTACATTGTCCTTACCTTGTTTATACCGAATGCCGTATGGAAAGGTCTCGATGAACTCAACCCACCGTGCGTGACGTTTGTTCAGCTTTTGTTGACCTTTGATATGCTTGAGAGACTCATGATCAGTGTGGATCACGAACTCTTTAGGCCAGAGGTAGTGTTGCCACGTTTGCAAAGCTCGTACCAAAGCGTAGAGCTCCTTATCTTACGTCGGGTAATTCAAGGTGGCTCCTCCGAGTTTTTCGCTAAACTAAGCGATTGGTCTCTTCTCCTGCATAATAACAGCACCGATACCTATACCAGAGGCACCACATTCAATTTCAAAAGTTTTCGAAAAATCAGGTAAGGAAAGAAGTGGTGCGTTTTGAGCTTGTCTTTCAACGCTTGGAAAGCGGTTTCTTGTGCGTCTTCCCACTTGAATCCCACATCTTTCTTGATAACTTCGGTTAGAGGTGCGGCCAAGGTACTGAAATCCTTCACAAAACGTCGGTAAAATCCCGCAAGACCGTGGAAACTCCTCACTTCGCCAACGGACTTCGGACTAGGCCAATTGCGGATGGCCTTAACCTTTTCTTCATCAACTTTGATTCCCTGGGCACTTACAACAAAACCTAGAAAAAACAAGTTATCTGTGCAAAAGGTGGACTTCTTCAAATTTGCAAAAAGCTTTTCTTTTCTAAGAACATCTAATACGGCTCTAACATTATTAACATGCTCGTCTATGTTCTTGCTATAAACTAGGATATCATCAAAGTATACAATGACAAAGACTCCTATAAATGATCGTAAGATATGGTTCATTAGCCTCATGAATGTACTAGGTGCATTAGTTAACCCGAAAGGCATCACTAACCATTCATACAACCCATGCTTAGTTTTAAATGCCGTTTTCCACCCATCCCCCTCTTTCATCCTAATTTGATGATATACGCTTTTAAGATTAATTTTAGAAAAGATGCAAGACCCATAGAGTTCATCTAGCATGTCATCTAAACGAGGAATAGGATGGCGATACTTTACAGTGATGTTATTTATGGCGCGGCAGTCGACGCACATACGCCATGTTCCGTCCTTCTTCGGAACAAGCAAAACCGGCACCGCACAAGGACTCATGCTCTCGCGGATATGTCCTTTCTCCATAAGCTCTGTGACCTGTCTTTGAAGTTCCTTAGTCTCCACGGGATTAGTCCTATATGCTGGTCGGTTTGGAAGAGCAGCTCCAGGCACAAGATCTATTTGATGCTCAATCCCTCGGATCGGCGGTAAACCGTGTGGATTGTCTTCGGGAAAGACATCGTCAAAATCCTGTAAAACTGAAATCATCTTGCTCGAGAGCTCCGGCTCAAGGTCAGTATAACTCATAAGAGTTTCTTTAAACATAAGAACAATGAAAGATTTTTTTGTAAACAAAGCTTGCTTGACCTCACTAGATTTCGCAAAAAGAGTATATTTTCTTACAGTTTTTGGCTCCGCGGCTTTCTTTGAAATCGTGTCCAAACTCATACCTTCTTTAGCTTGGGACTGGTCGGTATTGATGTCACTCTTAGTCTCAGACTCCTTCCTCTTATCACGGATTTTCTGGTCTTGGTAAATCTCGAGAGGAGTCATAGGAACTAATACCACGTTTTTCCCCTTGTATGCGAACGAGTGCTTATTTGTAAGGCCGTCATGAGTAACCTTGCGATCAAATTGCCAAGGTCGTCCCAACAGTATATGCCCAGCCTCCATAGGTAGCACGTCGCAAAGAACTTCATCAACGTAGCTTCCTATCGACAAAGGAACCAAAACTTGTTTCGTTACCTTTAAGTGTCCCTCGTTGTTCAACCATTGAAGATAATATGCCTTTGGATGCTTCTTCACTTCTTAACCCAGCTTCTCCACAAGTGTAGTGCTTGCCACATTCGTACAGCTACCCCCATCAATGATAAGGCTACACACTTTCCCTTGGACGCGGCATCTAGTGTGAAACAGATTTTCTCGTTGCTCCTCCTCTTTAGGTCGGTCTTGTATAAGCAACGTTCTTCTTGCCACTAGTAAGTCTCCATAGTTAGCTTCCTCCGCGGTCTCCTCAAACACTTGTGAGACCTCGCAATCTTCTTCTGCTTCCGATTCGATCTCACCATCCCCCCTAAGCACCATAGTTCTTTTGTTCGGACAATCTTTTACCATATGCCCTCGGCCTTGGCATTTGAAGCATCGAAGATCTGTGCTCTTGACTTGAGAAGTCTCGGCTTTCTCATTGGGATTCCTAACATAAGTTGGAGTGAAAGGCTTTGAATCCGTTCCTGGCCTCACATCCGTTCTTGGTCGAAAGGCGGACCTATCGTTGACCGGATTAGATCGTAGGTTAGAACCGTAGAAAGTTTTGGCGGCATTCTTCCTCTTGAGTTGTCTTTCGATGATGTTTGCCTTTTGCAGCATCTCCTCCAGATCCCCATAGTACTGAAGTTCCAGCGAGTCTTGAATCTCTCGGTTAAGACCTCCTAAGAACCGTGACATAGTAACTTCACTATCTTCCTCCAAACGAGTTCGGGTCATAAGCATCTCCAACTCTTGATAATATTCCTCGACACTCCGGGCTCCTTGCACAAGTCTCCTTAACCTGCTGTGAAGGTCACGTTGGTGATGGCTAGGGACGAATCGCTTGCGCATGACAGCTTTCAATTGTCTCCATGTCACAATCGCATCTTCGTCATTACGTCTCCGCAAAGTCACCAATTGTTCCCACCAACTAAGTGCGTAATCATAAAATTTCGTCACTGCTGCACGCACTTTTTGAGCTTCCGTAGACTCATTACAATCAAACACCAGCTCTACTTTAATTTCCCACGCCAAATACGCATCCGGATCATTCTTTCCATGGAAAGGAGGGATTTTCGCCATAACACCTCTCGTTTTTTCTCTTCTCGGCCTCCTTTGATAATTACCGGATGAATGACCCTCGGATTCATGCTGTCTTCTTACGTCTCTGATTCGTCGCGGTCGACCTTGATCCTCATGATTGGAAAATTCACCATAATACTCATTATTATTCAAGGGCCGATCGACGGGATCGTGGTGATGACCATTTACCGGATTGTGGCCATTTGGTCGAGTTGTGGGGTTGGTCTGTTATGGGGTTGCCTCGGCAACTCTCAGTAGCTCTCTTTGCATGAGATCCATACGTGTAGTCATCTCACCAAGCAGCCTAGTGATTTCGTTTGTTGCTGCCTCATGAACCGGTTTTCCATTGGGTAAGAGTTTCGACCCCAAATCGTTAATCAACCGAGTCACCTCTTCCATCACGGCTTGATTATTGGGTGAACTTGATTCGGAAGTTTCCTCGAACATGTTGGTACCTGCAATCAATACGCAAACAAGTTAGTAAACGGAAAAAAATTTCAAACGAAAAATTTTACAAAGAAAGGAATTGATCGGGTCGAGAGAAGTGTTGGTCGGGTCGAGAGAAGCGTTGATCGGTCGAGAGAAGCGTAGATCGGTCGACGATATTCACTCGGATTTCAGACCCCTTGGACTTGGACTCCTCGGATAAATCCCTCGGATTTATTTTCCCTCAGTTGGATCTCTCGGACTTGATTTTCCCCCGGAAAATCCCTCGGCTTTGCGGACCCCTCGGATTTGATTTTCCCTCGGTTGTGGATCTTCAATTCCTCGAAATTTTTAAATTCCACACACAAACACGTGCTTAGATCGATCTTAGAGATAGACTGAATCAAACTATTTTTTTTTTTTTGAAAAAAGAAGATGAACGGTTTTAGAAAAAAAGATGAACGATTTTTTTCTAAAAAAAAAAAGGGTGAACGATTTTGTTTTTTTTTTTTTTATGATGGATCTAAAACAACCTAACAATGATCTAAATGTGATAAATAAATAAAAACAGACTGAATTCAACACAGAAAATTGATGAACTAAATCGATGAACACAAAAAGAAGATGAACGGTCAAAATAAAAAAAATGCAACGAAATTATAAAACGATATATGAAACGATATTACCGAGTCCTTGAGTTGCTCTGATACCACTTAATACACCCCTAGTCCACGGGATCTCTCAAAGGAGCGGTAATGAATTGGATAATCCTTGAACGGAGATTCAAGGCGGTGAAATCGTAGCTTTGGAAATGTGGAACCGGCTCGAAGGCGTGAGACTCCTCTCAATAATCATTCCAACTCGCAGCCCGCTTGCGGACACTCCCTCGACGACGATCGTATGAATGGTTACCCACAAAGAGAGATGGAAATCTCTTTGATAAACCGAAATCGAAATCCTTAGAATCCACTAAAGAGAATCGAAAAAAGAAAAGAGAAATGTTATTGCTTAATTTTTGAGAGATCAACAATGATCTCAAGAGTTTAAATAGACAAGGGAGTTCAAGGGACAAAGCCCTTCTCGAAAATGAAAGAAGAATTCTCGAAAATGATACAAGAAATAAAAGAGAGTTTTGACTTTGACTTTGACTTCAATATGCGAAATGCCCTTTGGTATTCTTGAGGGATTTTGTTGAGGGATTTGGGCTTGGGATGAAGTGCCAAAGCCTCGTTAAAAACCTTGTCACGTAAAACCCAATGGGTAAAAACCGTTACTAAGGAAAAGAGTCTTGTACTTGCTGAATAAGTCCTCCTAATGCTTCCTTGAGTCGCTTTGCCTTAGCTCGGGTCATGGCTCCTTCGAGTATGGTCAAGGCATCGTTGTCCGGATTGCCCTTAACCTCAGCTCCTAGCTCGGGAACCAGCTCCATGTCCTTAGTATCGTCTAGAATCATATCATCTTATCTAATCCAAGGATCTTTTGTTCGGATTCCGCTTGCTTCGCCCGTAAAGTGTTGATCTCGGTATGGGCGGTGTTCAACTCGTTCCTCAACCCAACCGGATCATCATGCGGATGATGTGCGGAAGACGAGGCAACAATACTACCTCGAATCGATCCCATCCCTAAAACTCTGCCCTTCTTCTTCGGGGCAACCTAAAAAAAACGTTAAAATTAATAAATTAAATACGTAATAATTACGTAAAAATATAATATGATTATTATTACCTCTTCAAATATCTCGTCCATTTGGGCTGTGGTCAAAGCCGCGTTGGACTGAACCGAGCTACCTCCAGGTGATAGCTGCTGAGAGAGCTGAGTTTGACGCTCCTCAATCCGTGCTTGGGCGGTATTGTAGAGCTGAGAGAGCTCGAGGATCCACAAAAGAACCGTCTTTCTTTATGTGAGCTTCCTCAAAAACTCTAGTCATCGGAGGAAGTTCGCCTCCGTTTGCCTAAACAAATGACATTCGAAAAAAAAAACGGTTAAAAATTAAATTTAATTAATTACAAACTAGGAAAAAACATATTAGAAAAAATCATACCATTTGAAGACGCCTTCCCGCAAATGACGTCTGACCTGAAGTATGTGGCAACACCGCCGGACGACCGTCTGGACCGACAGTGTTCCGAGAAGCCGAACACTTAGCAGCCACTTGCTGAGAATGCGGTTCCATCCAGTATGTCTTCAAGCCATTCCAGACTTCGGAAGACATGTACGAGGGCTTCGCCGCATCGCCCTCAACCTCCCACTTCTGCTTCCAATCGGAGACGGTATTGTTGAGCCGTAATTTTTCCCTTCGCCTTAAACTTCGTCTTCACCGTCTCGTTGATCGCAAAATCCCAGTGCCATTTTTTCTATAAAAACAAGAAAATAACTAGTAACGTTTAAATTAAATTAAATAATTAAATAAAAAAAGTAAACCGACTATTACCGCGAAACATTTGAACCACAAATCAACGACGTCGCCCGGAACGGCAGACCAATTGCGGTGAGGCTCCTCGAAGTAGGCTTTGATGGTGTTAGACACACTCCGCCCGACTTTGTTGTCCTCCTTAAACCTGAAATATAAAAATGTAATTATAAGTAAAAAAAAAATATTAATGAAAAAAATAAAAATTAGCTTACATACCAAAAAGTATTCGGCGGCCGGAGCGGATCTAACCGGGGTAAACGATCATGACCCGGCGAATGAAAAATGTCCTCGACCGTCAATCCCGCATATAGCAAAGCGAGTCGAGGTGCAGGTGCAGGTGCAGCTGGCGGAGGCGCCTGTGGGGCGGGACCGGAGACCGGAACCACAGACGGTGTGGCAGACGATGATGGGGCATCCGAATTAACACTCGGTCCCGAAGCGCCACCCATAAACGCGGAATAGTGAGTCCTACGTCGCCCCATATCTAAAAAAAATAAACGACTATCAAAAATATAATTCCAATCCTATCTAGTTCAAATCCTATCTAATAATTACATTCCTATCTAATATTAACAATCATAAATACTTATCTAAAATATTTATAAAACCAAAAAAAACAAAAAAACAAAAAAAACAAAAAACAAAAATTTACCTTTTAGAGAGAGAGAAAGTTCCGATTGATTTTAGAGAGAGAAAGAGATTGTGAGTTGTGAGGGATATGGGCTCGCGTATATATAGATTTTGTGGCCGTCGTAAAATCGTCGTAACCCATGAAACCAATCAGAAAAATTTACCAACGAGGGAAATTTTTCATTCCACGCGGCAAAAGTAATTCCCGGTTACGACGGATCCGTCGTAAACTCGTCGTAATATACCAACGCCATTACGACGAATCCGTCGTAACATCGTCGTAATATTAGAAATGTAAACCCTAAACCCTAAACCCTAAAACACATAACCGTCTTTTATTAACGAAATACAATCAATAATGACGATTGAATCTGACAAATATCAAATTTCCTTATATCTTTTTACTTCTCTATAACATTCGTTGTATAAGTTTCTTCGTAACATGCATGAAGTATAAATTGTTAATAATTTTTGTATTCTGTCAAACAACGAATCGAGAACTTATGTAAAACAATAGAATTGATGATATACCAATCATTTACAACCTATACTCAACCTTAAAACCCTAAACCCTAAACCCTACATATTCGTCGTAATATCCGTCGTAAATTCGTCGTAATTGACAAATAGTCATAAATTTGTCGTAGTTTTACGACGATGTTACGACGTAAATAGTGACATCGGTATCACGACGATTTCACGTCGACTCTGAGAGTTTGGTAATATCCGTCGTAAATTGGTTGTAATTGACAAATCGTCGTAAATTCGTCGTAGTTTTACGACGATGTTACGACGTAAATATTGACATCGGTATCACGACGATTTCACGTCGACTCTGAGAGTTTGGTAAAACACGGTTTCTTATAGTACACCTAATTATTTACATCAAATATTTTCGACGTAATGTTTTCGTATATTCGATGTAAAATCGTTGTAATGCTATTCGATGTAAAACCGTTGTAAATTTTCGTTGCAAATCCGTTGGTAATTTCTAGAAAATTTCTATAAATACCTTCCACACCTTCAATGGTAACTCAAAACAAAAAATACACACTAAATATATACATACCTATGTTTCCTTGGGTTCTTATGCTGATCATTGTGTTCCCACTTCTTGATGATCTTGCCAACAAAGAATCATGTGGGATCTTGTTTTCATGTAAAGACAGTCTTCATAACTACCATAGGTGAATGATTCATAGAATTGGACATCTATGTAAATCGTAATATAAGGATGTCCAATTCTATGTATCTTTCACTTATGGTGGTTGGTCTTTATGAATGTAGAAAACTAGACCCCCAAAGTTCTTTGTTGGCCAGATCATCAGAAATGGGAATACAACGGCCTGCTCCTTAACCCAAGACGACATTACGACGATATTACGTCGTAAATTCGTCATAATGGACAAATCATCGTAAATTCGTCGTAAATGCCAAATCGTCGTAAATTCGTCGTACTTTTGATAACCGGAGATAACCGGAGATGGGATCGAAAGGACTCCCGAAGTTTGCAGGTCTAATATTACCCAATCCATAAAATTCCAGGGTTACGATCCCATCTCCGATTAGCTCCGGTCATATGCCGAGATAAATCTCCGGTAAAGTTATATTATACAAATTAAAATAAGAGCAATTACCTATATAGATCAATCAGAATCATCATCTCCGCTCGGTTCATCATCTTCATTGGGTTCATCATCTTCAGGTTGCGAATTATCGTCACTCTCATCAAACTCATCGGAATCGCCTTCTTCTTCTGTGTCGTCAGGTAGATATTCAAGTTCCCTGTTGCGGGGATCAATTAAAAGAATGTTCTCTGTAATCTCTGGTTATGTAATGTCACAAGAAGAATCTTGTTGCATTGGAAGATCGTCAACACCAACAATTTTACCCCTTGGAGCAATTTTAATTACCGATAACCATGTGGGCCCAGTGGTTCGAACTCGCGGATATGGCCCGAACGTTACTTATTCTGCTTGTGATGCTAGGATAAATGGTTCAAACTTGTTGTATCGCCGTGCTTTGTTGACGTCGACCACACCAAATTTGTTTATTCGAACCCCTCGACCGACTGTTGGATCGAACCAATCACATTTGAAGATAACGCATTTCATACTAACCAAGCCAAGGTACTCCACTTCGATTATTTCCTACAACACCCAATAAAAATCTATTTCACCCCTAACACAAACTCCGTAGTTGGTAGTTTCCCGTCGAACGCCGTATTTGTATGTATGAAACACATAACCACGGGTGAAATACATGGGTGCAGTCGTTATCTTCCCGAGGGGGCCTAGTAGTAACTCATGAAACCATATTGAATATTCGGGGTCACCATGATCCACCTATGATATTTGAGAATGTTAGATCGAGCATCAATATAAATACTTAATGAAATTTTTTTATTACGTATACTTACTTGCATCTTCAACCGATTAGCAAAGTGACGATCTTTACGATCGTTTATTTCATCATCTGAAATGCCTTCAATGCATTCTCATACCTGACTAAGAAATAAACTGCAAAATACATATATATACATTGAAATTAACACCTTTATCTATATATATAATAAATTATGAGTGGCTAATTAAATTGTCACGTTACCTCTCCAAAGGTTCCACTTCCTCGCAATTTAGTAGGATGTACGTATGTGCGCTGTGCCTGTCATTCTCGTTAGACCACCAAACTTTCTTCACTTTTCCACCAAGACAACCGATTGGTGAGAAGATGTCTGGGACACCCTCTACTGCATAAGTTCTTCCCACACCACCATCATCATATCGTCGGGTTTCCCTTTACGTGTGAAACTTTCGTAGCGAAATAGTATGAAGTGAAGTGTGAAGTTTCTTCGGTCAAACTTCCCGAAACAATTGATCCTTCAACCCTTTCTAGATATTTAGCATTTCCCTTTAAATGTTTCATGAACCGCTCGAATGGGTACATCCACCTAAACTGAACAGGCCCGCCTAGTTCTGCTTCGTGAGGGAGATGAATGAGAAGATGTTCCATGACATCAAAAAATGCCGGCAGGAATGTCTTCTCCAGATTGCACAACAATATTGGAATATTAGCATCCAACTGTGCAATTACATCTTCTGACAACGTCCGTGTACTAAGATCCCGGAAAAACCCTCTGATGCCTGCTACACCCAACAATTATATAGTGCAAGATTTGAACAAATTATATGTGATTTGATGATGTCTCTTACCTCTAATTGCTTCATGAACATTTCCTGGAAGGAGTTCGGCAAATGCGAAAGGAAGTAATCGTTGCATAAACACGTGGTAGTCATGACTCTTCATCCCTGAAAACTTTTGTCCTTTCTCAACAGATTTAGCCAGATTGGATACATACCCATCAGGAAACTTTACATCAGATGGAACCCATTTTAACAACGCTGCCTTTTGTTCGGCACCCAACCGAAATATAGGAACTGGTGATTTCCCATTGCTCATAATATGCAACTCATTTCTGTTGCAAATATCAGGCAAGTCCAACCTTGACTTTCCGCTGTCTTTGGTTCTTCCTTCCACGTTTAACACCGTATGCATGATGTTATCAAAAAAAAAAAATTTCAATATGCATGACATCAAGATTGTGTCGCAGCAGATGATCTTTCCAGTACGGAAGTTCCCAAAAAATGCTTTTCTTGTGCCAATTGTGATTCTCCCCGTATCCATCATGCATATTAGCTAGAGTGTGCCAATTTCCCCCACGATTTACAGTTTCTAGTCCCCCAAAATTATCTATTTGTGCTTCTAGGTCTTCCCCAGATAGATACACTGGTGGGGGGACACGCACGATTTTGTTCTTCCTAAACAATCGCTTGTTTCTCCGATATGGATGGTTGATTGGTAGAAACCGACGGTGACAATCAAACCAGCATGTTTTTCGACCATGTTTCAGCTAAAACGCATCTGTCCGATCGAGGTAATACGGACAAGATAACCTCCCATGCGTCGTCCAACCTGATAGCATCCCGTATGCAGGGAAGTCGCTTAATGTCCACATAAGCACAGCACGCATCGTAAAAAATTTCTTCCTCGAACAGTCGTAAGTACGAACTCCTGTAGACCACAACTATTTCAACTCATGTATGAGAGGCTGCAAAAACACATTAAGGGAACGCTTCAGATGCTTCGGACCAGGTACTAATATACTCAAGAATAAAAATTCTCTTTGCATGCACATATCTGGAGGAAGGTTGTATGGCGTTAGGATTACTGGCCATAAAGAATATTGCCTACCAGACATACCGAATGGACTAAATCCATCTGTGCAGAGGCCAAGATACACATTTCGCTTAAATTTAGCAAATTTCGGGTGTACCGTGTTAAAGTGTTTCCAAGCTTTTGCATCTGACGAGTGAGTCACTTCTCCTTCTCTCTGCGAATGTTCTGCATGCCACTTCATCGATCCAGCTGTCCTTTCAGATTGATACAATCGTTTCAACCTATCAGTTATAAGAAGATACCACATCCGTTGGTACGGTATCTTACTACGCCCAGAAGTTTGTGGTCTGAATCTCGGCTTTTGGCAAAATCGACATTCATGCAGCTTATCATTATCTTTCCAAAACAGCATACAATTGTCAACACATACATCTATCATCTCATAAGGCAACCCAAGACTAAACACCAACTTCTGTATCTCATAGTATGTTTCGGCAACCAAATTATCATCTGGCAAATACTCTTTAATAAGATCAGCCCAATCATCCATGCAAACCTCAGTTAAGTTATGATCAGTTTTAATTGTCATCAACTTAGCTGCTAACGACAATTTAGACTGACCTTCTCTACATCCATCGTAGAGTGGCTGATTTGCAGCGGCTAGCATATCATAAAACCGCTTTGCATCTACATTGGGTTCCTCAACACTATTATCAACATTTGTTTCATGAAATGCATCATTGACCATTTCATGCATCATATCATGATCTTGACCATGCTGATCAAATTGATTTTCATGACCATGATGATAACTACTACCCTGATCAAAATCTCCATGACCTTGATAATTATTACTACAATCAGCTTGATCAGTAGTACTCCTTTCAAAACCCTCTCCATGTTGATACCAAACATAATATTGCGGCATAAACCCTCTATTTAGTAAATGCTTCCACACCGTCTCAATAAAAATATATCTCGTATTCTTGCATTTACGACAAGGACAGAACATCTTACCGCTTTCGAGGGTAGTTTGCATATTTCCGGCCTGATACATGAATATTTCAAGCCCCTCTTGGAACTCTTTCGTCAACGATCCCTCCGAATCCTTTTGCGTATACATCCATCTTCGTAGTTCGTATATGGACATTTGATAAAAATAGTTTTTGAAGTGTTTTTTTTTTATAAGAGTTTGTTTTTTGTTTTTAATATAACTTTCGTTCGAAGTACGATAGTATTTATAGAAATTTTTTAGGATTTACCAACGGATTTACATCGAAAGTTTACATCGAATTTACATCCAAATAAAATTTACAACGATTTTACATCGCATATACGACGGATTTAGGACGAATATATTAGATGTAAATAATTAGGTAACCCTGCTTAAAAACGTGCTCACCTACCTAGACACAATCGACGTAAACTCGTCGTAATTTACATCAAATATATGTCATCGTAATATCGATGTACAATTACATCGATATTACGACGATATAAAAATCATCGTAATATCGTCGTAATTGCGACGTACAGTTACGACGACCAATATTTATGACGACATTACTTCGAATTTAAAATGAGTCGTAATGTCGTCGTAAACTCGATGTAAATTTACGACGGCTAATATTCGATGTAAAATTTCGTTGGTAATCGCATGTTTTCTTGTAGTGGTAGAATCTTCAGACTTGTAACAAGTCGCGATCCTTCTCTTCATGCGATTAGTATCGACCGATACCATAAGTGGTATCGATCGATACGCAGCATATGTGTCGACTTCAACTTGATCCTTCAGTTGCGTGATCTTACTTGGCTCCAAAAGACTCCAATAATCCCAATTTAGCTCCAAACGTACATAAACCTGTAAGGACTCGAAAAGACTCCAAAAATACTAGAAAGACTATATAAATAAGACTTATATCATGGTTAAAAGCGGGTAAAAACCATGATATATCAGAATCCAATAAAGGTAGTGTGATATTCAATTTAGCCAAGGCATCTCTAAATAATTTGTACTCTTTCCTCTTAGCCTTTGTTGGAAAACGACTTGGAAAAGGTAGATTTGTGGCATAGGGATTTGGTTCCTCCTTCTCCTCCTTCTTGTTTTCCTCATACTTACTCATAGCTAAACGTTCTTGAGAATGCCTCTTACCATTGGGCTTCTCATCAACCCCTTTGATCACAACCTTGTCTTTCTTGGAGATTTCTTCTTCTATACCATTCTTCACATTGGACAAGATTGCACCACAAAATTCCTTGCGAGAAGACGCCAACAAAAAAAGAAGCTTTTTTAGCAAGAAGATTGATGGTGCGCATAGACGCTATAGTACGTATGATGTAGAATTATATGCAGTGGTCCAAGAAAATAAACATTGGTGTCATTATCTTTTCCACTGATAATTTGTTCTGTTCACTAACCATGACGCATTAAAACACATGGGATCGCATGAGAAAGTTTTTGCTCATCACACATCGTGGTTCACTTATCTCCAACAATTCACATTCGTCATCAAGCATAAGGCTAGAGTTCTTTCAACTATCCACGTCTATGTTCGGTGTTTTACACCTCTCCATGAACTATATGTGTGTGGTCTGATATTGGGTCTGGTACGAGTTCTAACTACTTTGTATTGAAACGATTTATTATACGTTGTGGTGTTTGTCAATCAGCCAAGGGTCATGCTTCTAATGTAGGTCTTTACTTACCTTTGCCAATTCCGACTCAGCTGTGGACAGACATTAGCATGGATATTGTCCTTGGTCTGCCATGAACACAAAAGGGGCATAATTCTATTGTTGTGATCGTAGAGCATTTTTCGAAGATGGCTCACTTCATTCCTTACAAAAAAAACAATGGATGCAGTGCAAGTAGCGATTTTGTTCTTTCGTGAGATTTAAGTCAGTTTTGGTGACTATTTCGCATGAGTTCGGCGTATTGGGAGATTTTTTGCGTTGTTTGGTGGGGGACAATATTAAGTCATGTATTCAATGTTGTGTTAGGCTGAATTTGCTCACAATTATGCGGCTAATCGTAGCACAGGGTTTTGTCCTTTTCAGGTTGTTTATGACACCGTTATGCGTGGTCTTTTGGACCTTACTCTCACGCCAGATGGAACTTGTTTTCACGATTGGGCATGTGATATGGTGGAAGAATTTATTGAATTGCATAAATGGGTTCATGAGAATCTAGAGTTAGCAAGAATGAAATACAAGAAAGTCGTAGATGCCCATCGTTGTGACCTTCAATTTCAGGTAGGAGATAAAATGTGGGTTGTGCTCACAAATTCAAGGCTAGTAAAATCGGTCATTTGGATGACGTGGAGAAGATCAACAATAATGCATATTGGCTCCGGTTACCACCGCATATGCATACTACTGATGTGTTTAATGTGAAGCATCTCGTTCCATTTGAAGATTTAGAGGATCACAAAAATGTGAGGATGAATGTTTACGTACCTCAGGAGACCTGATATAGCACATCCTCACTATTAGGTTGGGCTTTCATTTATTTTTCGGTTGGGCATTCTTTTGTTTTTAGACTCTTCTTTTTTGTTGATAATCTAGAGATTGAGGAGTTTTTCTATCTCTTAGTTTATTCTAGTTTAACCTTATCAAGTTAGTCGTTGAATTTAATCTCTAGGAGTTTTTTCTTATTAGTTTTTTGATTAGTAAAAGTTTAAGAGCTTTCTCTCTCTCTTGTTTTTATCAAATCGAAATCGCCTCTGTTTTTTAGTGTTATAGCAGATCAAACAATTTCGTTCCGATTTATTGTCTTGCGAGATCACGATACTTGGAGTTGACGTAAAATTGCACTACAACACTTATTCTGATGTAGATTGGACATATAACAGAGATGATTACACTTCAACGATGCATATGTTTTCTTCCTCGGTAAACATCTGATTTCTTGATCAACAAATAAAAATATGGGGTGGCCTGATCGTCCACCAAAGTGGAATATCGCGTTGTTGTTGCAGCTGCGTCTGAAGTTTGTTAGGTAAGTGAACTTGCTATTCCCATGACTACAATAATCATTAATATTTTTTTTTTACAATGAGGGAGTTAAATATCTCAATGTGAATCTCATTTTTCACTCTTACATGTAGCACATAGTTTTGGACTATCACTTAATATGATAATAGGTATAGTTTAGGTTTTTGCATGTCTCGCACATGTCATCTGCATATCAGCTTGTTGATAAATTCACAAAAACATTGGCTTATATGCGCTTCGACTCACTGTTTTTGTTGAGATTATACTAACTAATCGCTATCTATTTTGAAAGGATATACTAAGATACAATCCATATTTGTGAATATCTCTTGTATTTATCTCTTGTTCTCCAAAATCTACTTGTGTATGTAGAAATACTGGTTCTCATTCATTAATAAAGATTATGTTTTACTCGTAAAGTTAAACAAATAAGTGTATACATAAATAAATCTATTATATTTTGGTTAAATGAGGAATTCTGAACCGAAACTCATATATCTCTCCAGCAGAATTTAAATAAATTCCTCCCATTAACATTAGTTGTTTTCAGTTTATATATTTTTTAATTTAATATAATTTGATAATAATTATTTAAGCCTTAAAAATTTTAGCCTAGTAAGACCTGTGAACCTCGCATATGTTCCACCCGCGTCGCAAAACGTTTGACGCGTAATCCATAACATGATTTCTAACGGGCACCAATATGTTAAGGATTTTAAGATTAAAGTTTATAAAGTAAAAATTCGGAAGCAAAACTTTTTTAAATAACTTTCGTGTGGAATGGCAAATTAGTGACTTCAAAACTTTTTTTCAATGATCAAATCTTAAGAGGATTGGAGTTTGGCATCCCTTGTCACTTATTTATACTTTTCAAGAATTTAGACATTTTTAAAAAACTATTTAGAGAAGTAGCATTTTGGTTACTGAACTTGCCCAATTTTTCCAAAGTTTTTACAACTATAGTACATCGCGTGTCCATTTGTGTACTGTACACGGTTAAGTAAGTACAGGGGTACAATGGTCATTTGACATACTGATACGGGGTATTTTCGTGTCAATTATCCCAAGTGTACTCATGTCATTGTAGTACTTGAGATGTCAATCCATAAGGGGTTAAGATTGAGGCACTAAGAATGCAAGAAACTTCTTAAGCTAGAGCAAACTTTGTTTTTGGTTTTTATATGTTTATGGGAAAAGAAAACAAATGCAAGAAAGAAAACAAAACACAAGACTAAAATGTTGGATCATGAACTAAGCTATCAATGAGATGGGTAACAATCAAACAATGAATCATTTGGAAGCGCGATGTACTATAGTACTAATGCTTAGAACATGGAATTCACAAATATGACTAATCCATTTCCATGGCACTAATCACCTTGTTAATTATCTAATCAAGAACAAATTTCCATTTGTGATTAAATAATCAACAAGCATTAAGAAACAATTCCAATTAGTTCACTAAACACCCTAAACATCAACTTCCGTTGGCTAGGATATGCTTAGCTCACAAAAGGTTCGGGTCAAGCAACTCAACTCGGGTCATGAGTGAAATGCCTAAGATCTAGAAATGAATGAACAATCCTAATCTAGTACTAACACCGCTTACTCGAATCTATCCCTAATGCATGGGATGAGACCAAAAATCTAACTAATCTAAGGTGTAGCACTAGGTTTCGGTTTATCATGACAACTCTAGCATTACGAACCAACCTAAGTGAAAGACTCATCCAAGATCATCCTAAATAACCATTATCTAACCATCAAGACAATTGACTAATGATGCCTAAACATTCAATGCACATTCATTCTTATGACATGGATCACACAAGTAGATTAGTTCACTCACATGATACTAATCCATTTACAAATCATCTAGTTATCAAGAACTTCCGTTCAAAACTAAATGATCCATAATCATTAAGCATTAGTCCATACAAGTCAACAATTCACCTTAATCATCAATTTCCATTGGCCAAGAATTGAATTGCATGCTTAGAAGTTTTCTAGACATTTCATCGAACACCTTCCGGGCGAGAAATGTCTTAAGTTCTAGAAATGAGTTATCAATTCGATTCTAGCATTAAGATCCCTCCTAACATGAGAACAAATGATTATCTAAGCCTAAACATCAACAATCAACCATCAACCATCCAAATCAAACATTATCTAAAATCCAACAAAAAGTCAACTCACAAGAACATGAAGAACACAAGAGAAAAAGACATAGAAATGAAGAACAAGAATCAAATAAGCATAATATAAAGATAGAGTGAAGAAATCTTCTCTAGAATGGCATTTGTATGAAGAACAATCCCAAAACATCAAGAAGAGAGAGTTGGGGACGAGCCCCCACTCTTAGAAGAAGAAAACTTTCTTAATAAAATTAGGTTTTTTGGCTTTTAATAGAGTTTGGGTCGAATTTTTGAGTTTCAGATGATCCACAGCGGTCAGCTCATACCGCTGCATGACCGCTGTGATTCTCTGTTTTTTTCGACGGATGAACCCGCAGCGGTCACTGTAGACCGCTGCGGTACACCGCTGCGAGCTCCACTGAGTTCCTTCGCGCGCCAGACTGGACCGTCGGCACGGAAATTGGCATAACTTCTGATCGCACCGTTGGAATTGCCTCAAACCACTTCCAAATGAAAGCTAATCCATTGATATATCTCGTGTTAAAATTTGAGCTCAATCCATCGGTGGAAAGTCCTTCATCCAATGCAAAACTTATGACGTCTCAACCTGATCCTGCATCTTTGTATTCCGAAATGAACTTTTTGATGGCTATCTTCACTCCTCCAACTCCTATGACTCCAAGAACACCTGAAAATGGCTCAAGCAAGCCAAAAAGAATGCAAAGACAACCTAGGACATCTAAAATGCAATGAGACTCAAGTTGGACCTAAATGCATGAAAATATCCAAAAACTATACAAATTGGAACTAAAAACCTATGAAACTAAACCTTAAAAACATGTAAAATATGGTGTTATCACATACCAAAAGTGGCAAAAACAAACAACAAAAATACAAGTGTCAAAAACTTTACGAAAGTAAAAATAAGTGACAACCAGTGCCACTAATCATAAGAGGATTCAAATAATAATAGGGTTCTTACGTGTACGGTTACTTTGTGAAAACATTATTTGTGTACTAGTATTTTACAAAAACTGGAAAAAGAAGTAACATTTTGTGTACTGTTCACGCGTTGACTTTCCAGTCGTATCCATGTACAGTACTGTACGAATCAACGGTGTACAGTACAAGAACCAATAACAAGCAGGGGCAAAATCGTCTATTCAATAGAGAAAGTGTTACATATTTTTTCAGAATTTGGAAAGTTTTAAAACACAAATTATGTTTTGATTAAGTGACACTAGATGCAAATACTCCAATAATAATTACTAGTAGAGCAAATATAGCTTATAGATTTTTTAAAGAGATTTTTGAAAGAAGGTGCAAGTGGGCCAGTGGTTGCCACACCTCTGCTGCCATCTTACCAGTGTCGAGTTTGACTCCACATGCCCTCCATGCGTAGGGGTATTTGGCTATTGGACCGGCCTGTTGTGGTCCGAAATGATGACAAAAACAAAAAAAAAAATTGCATAGATTATCAATTTTTGAAATTTCATTAGTTTTTTATCACCTTTTAAAAGTGTTAGCAATTTTTAGCATTTTGTATATTGTTCATTTCCATTTTGTCCCCGCACAATATACGGCGTGTAAGTGTGTTAATAGTAGACGGTGTTGAAACAACATGATATAATCGTCATTTCATTCAAAAAAATATAACACTTTTGAAAAGTGTTAAAAAAACTAATAGGGTTGGGCATTCGGGTATTCGGGTCGGTTCCGGGTCTTTCGGATAGAAGGGTTTTGGATCCAAATAGGACCCGAAAGGGTTTTGGTTCGGGTTCAATTCCTTTCGGTTCTGGATCGGTTCGGTTCCGAGATTCAAGAACCGAAAAAAACTCGAAAAAATTCAGATCTTAATCGATTCGGGTATTTGGGATCCGAAAACCCGAAAATATATCTGAAAACCCAAAAAATATACCCGAAAATCCGAAAATATACCTAAAAACCGAAAATATACCCGAAAAACCAAAATATACCCAAAACCTCGAAAAAACTAAAGAAAATATATCCGGATTCGGTTCTCAGGTACCCGATCGTTTCTCGGTTCGGTTCCGATTCGGTTTCGGGTCTTTCAGATAGAAGGGTTTTGGACCCATTTAGGAACCGATAGGGTTTTGATTCGGGTTCGGTTCGGGTATTTCGGATCGATTCCAGTTTGGGTTTTCGAGTCCGGGTAAAATGCCCAGACCTAAAAACTAACATAAATTGAAAAAGTGACGAGTTTTACAAATAATTTTTTTTTAAAAAGGATTTATTTATTGATCATACCACAATTTCCACATACCCAGAAAGAAAATGATGGGAGGTACAAGAGAGAACCTAACTAAAGAAACGAAAACCACAAAATACTAAAAGATAATTAAAAAAAAAAAAAAGTTAGCTAGAGTGCACAACTCAAACAATGCATTATTAATAAGTCTCTATAATAAGATTCACTACTTAAACTTGGTCTTTGTTCTGAACATCCTTGTCGTTATGATCTTTCGGACGGGTCATGTTCTGGCTCTTGACCTCGGTCACTTGAATCTGAGTCTCGGGAGCATTGTGAATAGCAGGCGGTGGTTGAACCGATGAATCCGAAATCGGACCGGGTATAACGGTGGTTAACTTCACTATGTCGATGGAATGATCGGGCACCGGTTTGGACTTCTCTGTCTTCTCAGCCACCGGAGTTTTGTAGTACTTGAATATTACGTAGAGAATCATTTGAACAGCTCCTAAGAACGCGCCCAACACATTTGGAAGCTTCAATAGTTCAAAAATTAGATGTAAAGGACATTAATATTCCATTTATTGCCGACATAAGAAGTTGGAAAAAAATAAAAACACAAAGAAAAATTACCGACGTCGCATCAGAACAAATTACAATTTTGTGTTATAGTATTCTACTGTACATTTAATGGGTCCAACTATATATTATATGCTAACAATAAAGCAAAATATATGCGTACGGTTTAATATCATGTATTCGTCGCCACGACATTCATATAATTAGAAGACTAAAAGCCTTTACTTTACAGATATAGTATGAATTGCGGAAAAAAGACAAAGGTAAAGTACTCTTTTTACTTTACTACAAGAACCAACCCATAATAATATAATCATATAATGTTGTGCTGTCATTTAATTATAAGCTTAGAAATGATCGAAACTCAATAAAATAAATAAACTCACCGCAACGTAGAAGTCTTTAGTAACCAGACCGTAGAAGAGCCACGTGACGGCGCTAAGTGTAAGAAACAACGATAAATAGAATGGCATGAACTCCACACTTCTTGTTCGTACCACCACTCTCTGCACCAAATTTATTATGTTATTCGTAGGTAAAAAATACGTAAAACATGGATCCTTTCGAATATATAAATCTTATATGCATGTCTTGAAATATACATAATACGTACCATGATACTTAAAGGAGCTGCGAAAACAATGACCGCGAATCCAACACAAATCCCTCCGAGAACTTTCTCACGTGTCGATCCTGTGGTTAAGAGCTCGCAGACAAAAACAATGGCAGCAAAACCCAAAACGTTCAAGAGACCAAGAACCTTCAAAGTGGAAATCTGCAACATCATTTCAACCATCTTGCTATTAGCAAACCGGATACATGCATATATATGTATATCTGTGTATGTATTTGCATGTTTATGATCAACGTGAAAGCGGAAATAATTAAAGTGTTTCACATACTCTAGTTTTCTTGTTAGCATAGGTCACGAAGAGGACGATGTAGATAGCTTCGATGAAGCACCCAACAGCGTTTATGGTGATTAGAAGGAAGCCTGAGCCATCTTTTTGCATAGCGTAGTAAATCCAAAGCATCGAGCTGAAAAGCGCTGAAACATAAGGAATAGACTGAAATCCTTCCGTAGATTTCTTCTTGCATATCCTTACAAAAGTTGGCCTACATAAGATTGAAGAAAAAGCGTTTAATTAACTCGAAAATCGACAAAGAGAAAGGAGAGATTTGGTAAGAACATGTTGATGCTTACACTGGGGCCAAGAACACGACGAATGATATGATGTTACCTGAAAATTTACAACGTAGAAAACGTTATGAGTTTTTTAAAAACATTTAAACAACATTATTTAGAATGTTATATAGAGCTTGTTATTATAGATTTGATGAATTTTTCTGTGAATGCTTATATATACGTACCCATGATTCCAAACGCAAATGCCCATGCATTGTGAGGTAGAGCCATTTCTTGATTATTTCTCTTGGTCGGACTATCGAAAAGAAGTTTGAACGGGAATAGAAATATCGAAGACCAAGCTAAAGAGAGAGAGATAAGAGTTCTTGAAGCCTCTTCTAACTCTTGAAAGCCAAGCTCTATGGATTTACAATGCCAATGATGAGAGATATATATTTACAATGCCAATGATGGGAGCTATATATAGAAGGTTAACATGTGAAAGAGTGCAATGTTAGTACGTTTAAAACGACACGTTTTCCAGAGCGATGAGAGAAAGACAAGTCGCATTATTGGTCTCAGATATTATATTTTTTTTTTCTGAGTAAGTGGTCTCAGATATTTCTAATTGATGTTTTATTTAAAATGAAAAAGGTATTATGATATATTCATGTGGTATGCAGTCTTGGCGTCTATTATATTAGTATCAAACTTTTTACGCCAAACCTATGTTTTATATTTTTTTAGTATCGTAATCAGACGAATGAGTTCTAAAATTTTATTTTCTTCTAAAACAAAAAGAAAATGAAATAAAGAACGGTCGATAGAGGTTTATCTTAAAGTCATCAAACGAGTGGTTACTTATTAGTTTGGGCGTAACCAATAAGCCCCTTATCGGCTGTTAGCTTTCTAGTTAGCCATTAAAGTAACATGATTCCCTAATACTTGACTAGCCGGAGAGTCGATCGATCCTACGATTCTCTAATACTTGACTAGCCGGAGAGTCGATCGATCCTACGATTCCCTAAAAACCTCTTAATTTACTTAATTTGGCAAAACTTTCTAAATTTTGACCTGATACAAACGAGTTTTTAGAACCCGAAATTCCTAAGACACTGGCTAAGTGGGGCTTTAATAAATTACGGTGTCGAACTATTAAACCCAAATGGTCACACACAAAACCGGTTTTTCAATTTTCGGATTTTATACAATATAAACGATAATTTATTTTCTAAATGGTAAATTTTTTAAAAATAATATAATATTTTGATGGTTTTAAATATCAATAATAATAATAAATCATATTCTTTTTTATTGAAAGTAAAAAAAATCATTTTTACATTAAATGTGTCTATTGGTTAATGATAAAAATACGTAGAACGTAAAAAAAACAGTTAGATGTCTTCAACTCATTCTCCTCGTATAGAACCAAAACACTAAATCGTCCTTGAAGTGCTTGTCGCCATCTTTGGATTGTGTTTAGGCGATTCCTCAATGTTTTGTCTAGATGTTGAATCAGTCGTTGTGGTTGAGATGGCGGTTCTCCATGCTTCCGTTGATTTCTCTCTCTCCAAATTATGTGAATAGTTGCTTGAAATTTGTACCATAAGACAAAGCACATCATTCGGTCTTGGTGAGGGCTTGAGATGGAGCTGAGTGAGTGTATCCCAATATGTCTTGAAGTGAGTAAGGAGCACTCCTTGAGCCAGGTTAGTCCAGATCGTCGAGCAGTATCTGCAAGCAAAGAAAAGATGGTTGCGAGACTCCATGTGATCTTGACAAAGAACACACACTGTTGGTACGTTTAGTTGCCAATGAAGCATATGATCCACCGTATAAAGTCGATTATGTAACGCCAACCACATCAAAAAGGAATACTTTGGAGTTGCGTTCGAAAACCAAACACCTCGGTTCCATTCTAGCATAGGATATTGTGAACATCTGATTTGATTCCAAGTTTAATTTCGGTTTGTAAATCCCCTCTTTAAACCTCCAACTGTGATATCTGATTCATTTGATCAAAGATGTACTCGAGTAATATCGATGAGATCCTCAACCTAGTTTAAAAATTTCTTGCGGTGTCTGCTGCATCGTCTCCTGTGATCTACAGCCACCTTTGCAACCATGTCATGGGCTGAAGTTCCAAAGTTTATGTATCCTCTTGGATCTATCTTATCGAAGAGACATCCATAGTCGCTCCAAGTATCAAACCAAAAAGATTTTGTCGTTCCACTTCGGATCTCGACCTTGTGAAAGACTTTTGCTATCTCTCTTAATTTAAGTATCTTTCGCCAAACCCATGAACCAGCAACAATGCTATCCTTTACGGACAAGAATGATCCTAGGTGGATGAGGTACCGATGAATCCAGGATACCCAAAGAGATGATTTAACTGAAAGGATTCTCCAGATGAGCTTCATAATACAAATTGTGTTCGCTTCCTTCAATGGTTTCAGGACTAAAACACTTTCGCTCTTCGGTCTACAAACATCGTTCCAAGATATTTTTGCTTGTTTGGTGGAGGGTTTCGGGCTAGACCACAAAAAATATGGGAAAATACTGTTTTGTGGAAGTTAAAAAGCAGAAATCTAGAAATTTGTTATGCTCATGAGAACAGAGCTGATGAGTTGCAATCTCCCTGCAAATGAAAGAAATCAAGCCGTCCAAGTTCTGATTTTAGATCGAATTCTTTCAAGAAGAGGAGCATAATTTGTCGAGGTCATTCGTTACGTCATCAAAGGGAGACCGAGATAACGCACATGTAAGTGATCAATAGCAAAAGGAAAGCGGTTTTTCAACTCTTATATGCTTCCGTCTGTGACCCCTGCGAGATAGGCTGAGGATTTTTCAAGGCTTATTTTCAATCCCGTAATTTTCTCAAACTCATCAAATAATGAGATAATCCCCTCCATAGATCCAATTTTTCATCCGTAAATACCATAAGATCATCGGCAAAGCATAGATGTGTGAGGCGAATGCTTTTACATCTTGAGGGATATCCAAATTTTTGTTCAGGTGTATCCTTATCGAGCATTTTAGATAGAACATTCATACATATGACGAAGAGATACGGAGAGAGGGCGTAATCTTGTCTCATGCCTCTTTCACTCTTGAAAAAACCAGCTAACTCCCTATTAACCTAAACTGAAAAAGACACCGTAGACACGCAAAGATGAATCCAATGAACAAAACCAGCGGGAATATTTAGCGCCATCAACGTGTTGATAAATAATGACCATTGAATGGAGTCTAAAGCTTTCACTATATCAATCTTGAGAGCATTCCTTGGAGAAATCGATGGTTTATGGTAGTCTTTAACTAGCTCTGATGCTAAAAGCAAATTCTCCATCAACAATTTGTTTTGAATAAATGTTGATTGGTTTAGAGCAACAAACTTTGGGAGGATTTTCTTTAGGCTTGAGAAATGTTAACTTTAATATTCAATCAAGTAATTTATCTTTCTCGGATAACATGAAAATCAAATGTCAAATGTCATTAGTTTTCTATAATTAACATAATTATATATAAAATATTTTTAAAATATCAAATTGATTTTATTTATAATAGTTTAATGATAGTTTTTTAATTAAAATTATACTAATACATTATAAATATTGAAAAATGAAATAAAAAGAAAGCCAATAAGTTGAAAAAATAAACAAAACACGATAAAAGTTTGACAAATAATTATCTCATAAAAATGTATCCAGTGTCGATTCATGTTATTCAATAGTAGTATTACGAGGTTCGGAGTTAATCGATAGCGAACTCTATTGATTTGTTTTGTATTTTAATATCTCTATCTAAAGTAAATAGTTAAACAAAAACCAAAGTAACACACGTAATGAGCAAGAAAGCAATGACAAGAAATTAAATCGGTTATTCAATTTTGTCATTGTATTAATTACTTTCTTCGCTATTGTTTTTTTGTTTTTTTTTTGATAAACCGTGAGAATTCTAAGCCTAATCAACCATCTTATATTCCCACTAGACCATCGTCTCTTTCGTTTCTTAGATATATATCAATGATCATATTCCAAAGTCACTCAAATAATCATTAGCCTTATCAAACTGCTTAAACACGAATATGATATATGTTTTAAAAATAAAAATCACATCGAAGTTGCCATTGGGCGGTCCTTTTGTTCATCGTACCAGTCAACATGAAAATTTTCCATTGGGTCTACGCCACGTGTACCATATTTTATGTTGCTTAGGAGCACCATTCTACTCCATGATTTGGCAGCCAAAATTAGGTCCCTAACTAATTTATTAATCCTCTTATAATACTCATAACCATGATATTTGTGTTTATCTCTATATCTTATTTTTATTAAACGTGTGGCCGAATATTCCTAAGTTTTTCTCAAGATAATAATATATATTTATATTATTCATTGCATTAACGAGTGGGTAAGTTTTAAAACTATTTCATCGAAACAGAAACAATCTCATAGTCAATTATAGTCACTATAAAGTATAACAACTAAAAATGATTTTTTTTTTTTAAGAAGTGATTAAATAAAATACACCATGATTTTACCTTTTGTTTATTTTGTTCTACATTATAAGAATCAAGAAATAAAATATGAATAGTGTTATATTGCGTTTTATGTTAACGTGACTGACGCGTGGGTAGGATTCAACATCATACTTCTCGATGTTCCACTTGGCTACTTTACGTGTCATCTAATATTTATCGACATCTACACAAATGATCTCTTTTATTTTCAATATTAAAATTTCCTCTTATTAATCTATGAATCCACCCAAACCAGTATCGACTAGTTTGTGACAAATAAAAACGTTAAAGGTTGAGGAAAATATCTGGTTACCTATTTAATTACAGCAATTTAAAATGTCGATAAAATAGCGAAATATCTATTGTAATGAAAGGGAAAAACAAAAAAAATATCTGAAACATTGATGGAAAGAAAGTGAGGTGGAAGATGAAGATGAAAATTTGCCATGATAAAGTTAACGAACTTTAAAATATATAATACTCATATATGAATATGTGGCACCATTCGAAATTATGCATCTACTTCTTCTTCTTTTCCAAAGTTGTTTTGCGCTTTTAACGTACTCTCTTTTAGGACTTTTATGAAATGCATCTTCGGCACAAATTTAAAGGGTTCATTTATTAAGATATTACAAATACTCCAATTATAATTTCTCCAAAAAAAAACAAATGCTCCAACTATAAGCAAAGGTAATATATTTCTGTCCACACAACTATGTTCACTAGAACTTCTCCATGCAAAGACACATCTTGAATTTCTTAATTCTAACCCTAGCAAAGACAACCCTTTGACGGTTACAAAAAGAAAAAAAAAAAAAAAAAGACAACCCTTTGACAAAACAATAATATATAATTTTCGGGTGTATGTTAATTATTGTACAACATTTTTTTTATAGATTTTCCCTTTTTCATAATTTTCATTATTTATTCGATGTAAGAAATATTAATTTTTGTTTTTTTTGGTTTTTATCTAATAGTTTGGTTCTAAACCAACTGATTGTATCTTTCCTCTCGATGGAAACAAGTCTTTTGTTGTAAAAGAGAACTCTTAATTTTTTGTTTTGTTTTGTAAACCTGCTTTTTAGGAAATTAAAATTTAAATAAAATCAAGTTGTTGGTGGTTGGGTGGTTCCCTTCCTGCGGCGAGTGTTGGTTCTGTTGGTTTAGGCCAGAGATCGATTTCCCGCGGGAGCGGAATTACTAGGACAAGCACTTGGCTAAGTGGGGCATTATAAGTGGGCTGTGTCACTCCCACCCGGGAGATTAGTCTGGGTCCGTTTTGGCTTGGGATTACTCCCAGGGGCCGAAAGACATCAAAAAAAAAAAAAAAAAAAATTTTTTTTATATAATTGGATATTTTGGTTTTATATAAATCTGATTGTTTTTGTATATAATTGTTTTTTTTCTATGAATGTTAATATCATTTTAAAATAAAATGTGGAGGTATTACAAAAGCAGTACCTAAATATTAGAGTAATCTTGGCAAAAAAATAAAATAAAAACAAGATTACAATTCGACTTGGATTAATATCATAACAAACTCATCGAATCCACATAAGGATAAGGTTTCTGAACCGCTTCAGATGTCTTTTTGAGGTTATGGTGTTGTGTATTTAACGGTCAATGTTCTTGAAGATGATCAAAGGTGGTATTGCCTTTGAGTTGTGGTATAAGTTATTCCTCTGTTTCCATATGTGGAATACTGCTGCTTGTTCTGCTACTTTTATGAAGCTTCCACCGAACATAGTCGTGTTCAAGAGAGTAATTCCGGCATGATCAACTCATATGTTGAGAAGGGCTTAACCTTAAGAAGATTAGGCTCCATATTTCAGTTGCATAATCACAGGTTATCAACAAGTGATCCATGGTTTTCATTTGCCTTGAAAATAGACAACAATCTGAGGTTTGTGCCCCTCTTCAGGCTGCTAATCTTTCTTGGGTTAGCAATCTGTTTAAATGGCTAACCCACATGTTGAAAGCATGTTTGGGTACAACACCTTTAAACCAGATCACCTAAGCCCAATTCTTCTCCTCTTTTTGTCGTCTTATAACTTTCCATGTTCTAGAAGAGGAGAATCCTTGACATTCAAAATCATCAACAACCCATCAATAAGAGTCAGAAGGAGAGTCAGACATTCGTAAGGGAATAGTGGTTAAGTACGCGTGGAGACTCAAAGCATTATCAGATCGTGGAGAAGGTAGAATCCAACCTTCATCATTACATACATCTTGCAACCTTTGTCGAGAGAGGAACACATAGTGCGATCTCGGTCCTTCAACGCCAAGATGCTTAGTGGGCTAAGAGGAGTCCATGTATCTAGCCAGAAATAGGTGATTAAACCATTACCAACAAGACTGCGCATAAATCTTTTAGCCAGAGGCCTCCGTTGCAACAATGTTTTCCACGTCCAGGAATCCCTCACAGAATTTTCAATTCCCTAAAGCATATGTTTCTGAGGTTATGAAGATTATGCCAAGAAACCCATAAAGAGCCATTATCAGAGTATAATAGCTAGATAAATCTGAAACAAAGTGTTTTGTTCCATTTTGTGAATCTTCTCAGATCAACTCCTCTTTTTTTTAGGCAAACAAACCCATGTCCAAGAAACTATGGCTCCCTTACTAACATCAATACTGCCCAACCAAAGAAACCTTGCACACAATGCCTCGATCTTTTTCAAGCAGCCTTTCAGAAGTAGAAAGGTAGAGATCCAGAAGCTAATTGTTCCAACAATAATAGAGGCAATCAGCTGATCACTCCTTTAAGATCCTTAAGTTTTTTGGAGACTCTTAGCATTGCTGATCCTGTGACATTAATAGAGTACCAATTTCTTTTAATCAGATGAATGAACTCTGGATTTTGGAGAAGGAACTTGAAGAACTTAAATGGTCTTTTGACCCTCTGGCCCACTAAATCTATCACCACTTCACAAAAAGCATGATCCGAGAAATCTGATTCTCCAAATAGCGCGTAAGCTGAACCAAAAGTAAAAGACCAACTCTTGTTAACCATTACCCTATCAAGCTTCTTTGCCACAAGTCTAGTTTTGCTCTTGTTCCACCAATTAAAAGAGTTGCCTTTGTAAACCAAGTATGACAGCTCTACATACAAGCTCAAAAATCTCTGATTCTTTTGTCCACATTAAGAGTTGGTGCATTCGAATGCTTTTTCGGACACAAGATATGGTTAAAGTCACCAAGAACGATCCAAGGATCCGCTGCAACGATCTACGATGATCCAAGGTCCACCATCTCCTTCCATAACTCCTTTCTAATATATGCATCATTCGAAGCATAAACCACTGAAACCACAATCCAATACTGAGAATCGGGAAGCAACACCTTACAAGTAACCATCTGAAGCGATTTCGCAACAACCACCACTTTTACACTCGTGTGCCAAACAATCTAAATCTTACCCAAGTCCGAAAATGAAATTTTCCTCAAAAGATCAGCCGGGAAGTATTTCTTTTATAAACTTCTCATTCTTCGGTTGTTTTATATGTGTCTCTATAATACCTCCAAAAAGTGGTTTATTTTTCTTAAATTATTTTTTTAATCCGCTGCGGTGACTGGAAATATTGAATCCGCGTACATTCCAACAAAAAGGTTTTGTACATATACTTAAAGATTGGGTCTGAGGCTCTTGCCTCTAAATCCTTTTTCCCTCCTCGTAGGCTGCACTTCCACAAAAAAAATTATCTTCTGATTCTGAGGACAAAACATCTGATGAGTCTTCCTCTACTTTTGATTCTGAAAACTATATATGTTTCCTTGTAGGCAATAAAACACGCTGAGGTTCAGAATTCAGACATATACTATTCTGCTCACTTGACTCACCCTTTAGTATAGACTTAGAGGTTTCCTGCAATGAGCCAGGTGGGATCACAACCAAAGAAGTTAGATTTTCTGATTTCTCAGAATCTGCAGGTACCTCATTGTCCCTCTGCTCTACTACCTCCAAGATTTCTAGTTTTTTTCCTTTAGAAACAATCTCTTTGGAGACCGATATATTGATGGGTCTATACTTTTTGGTTTTCTCCTTTTCTTTGTACCTTCCCTTTTTTCCCCTTGAGCATTTCTCAGAAGAATAAGTTGTAGAAGAACACTCTTTGCACGTGATAGGAGTTTTCTTGCAGTAGCGACAGTTGTGTCCAATCTCCTTACACATTTCACATACTGGTGGCATCCAGGGACTCGATACACGTACTCACTTTATTTTACCAGACTAAAACTTCACGTTAACTAGTTCGGGAAATGGTTTCTGATGATCAATGACAGTGAAGAACTTTGATACCTCGAGGTTAGTCTTGTTTACTGTAGATGATGTGTAAAACTTGCATGTCCCCTCCACCCCGGCTATATGCTCCAGCCCCTCGTCGTTGCAAAACTTTAGAGGCACATCTCTCAACTCGAGCCATATCGGAGCTGAAGTAAGATTTGGTTTAACTGGCATAATTATTGGTTCCCACTTCGCAAGGAACATGGTTTGACCTTCAATCTGCTATAGACGTTGATTAAGAACCCAATTTCTAGTGAAAGAGTTCGGGATTCTGAAGAGGAATGCGTTTTCTTCCATCTTCGATACAACCATGTCTATGTACTGCTTACTCCAAATACCGTTGACGATGTTGTGAATCGTTCCATGGGATGGAGGATCAGAGTAGAATTTTCAGAGAATGAAACATTCCCACGATTTTCTATTCCTCTCTATCACAAAGTTTTGAAGTTCCACACAAGCTTCACCCGATTCAAGAGTGAAGGTTGTACCTTTCTTCTTCAGCAGCCTTGCGGAGCCTTCAACGAGATTAACCCAAGAATCTATCGCTGGTGAAGAAGTTTTTGTCGTCTGAACTGGGTCGGCCGTGTTTACAGCTTTTGCAGTAGATTCTGAGGTGAGCCCAAAGCAAACTTCTCCATATATATATTCTCTTTCAATTCTGGCTCTGTTGAAGAACCAACTTTCATATAAACGTCAGTTTTCAGGTCTTGTTTCATTGCGGCATCCGACATAGCTGAGGTTAGGGTTATGGAAAATTATATCACTTTGAAAGTCGATTGGTCATTCTGAGTGTTCGGCAAAGCTGGTTTCGACGAGATACTTCCCAAAATCCCAGCAATTTCATCGGAGAGGTCCGACGGCTGTGTGGATTTCGGCGGAGAATAGTCTTTAGATTTGGAGGAGACATATTTAGGGGGTGAAGATTTCGATTTGGATGAATGAGACTTTTGGAGAGCTTTTTTCTTCCTCATGAAAAGGAAAGGGCCTGAAGACGAAGGTGGATTAGGTTCCGACGTCGTGAAAGACACTAGCGAACGACGTGAAAAGAGGTCACTTTTTTGCTCTTTTAAGAGAGAGTAAAGTCGGGTAAGTAATGTTTAGACCGATGTATTCAAATACACTTTTTTGTATACAACTCTAATTGTTTTTTGTATAAAACTGTAAATAGTGTAGAACATTAATGTCAAACATAATCCAGACGGATTAATGTTAAACCGACTGAATATATATAATTTTTTGGACTTGAGTCCCAAACGTGAAAAGTATATGCTAAAAAATAATAAACACACAAGCGCTAGCTATCCATAAACGCAAATTTCTAAATTTAAATTTTTATCTATAATGGTAAACATACAAATTTTTTTTTTATAATGCATCTATATTGCTGGCGTAAGTTGTTACACGATATACATTTAATATTGTTTTAGTCATTCACCAAATTGATAATAAAAATATACATTCATATCAATCTTTACAGAAAAAAACATAGTTTTCTTTTTTATATATAACTATAACTATAGTCTATATATATCAAAATATAAAACGTTTAAGATTGATCAAAACTCAAAGTCTTAAATCTAAAATTGAGATTGGAAACGAACACATCTCGATCAAGAATCTTAATTCTATAAGCACCAAAATACTAAAAAGATCGAGGTTATATAAATGACATTTGAAACATCTATAAATTTATCTATTTATTAAGACGAGTAATAGCAATGGATGACTTTCAATAATCTGAAAATTATTTTTAAGTTTAGACATTGTTTATATGTACTGTTCACAAAAACAAAATGTCATGTAAACCCTTCATATCTACTTGTCTGGATGATAACATTGTTATTCGTATATAGTTATCCGCATATATTTTAGTTAAAATTGTTATTCCGAATATCAATACTTCATATATAATTTCTCTATACATTAATATGAGGGTTCAATGTTCAAGTTTATGGTTTAGGATTTTATGGTTTATGATTTTATGGTTTAAGGTTTAGAGTTTATGATTAGGGGTTAGGGTTCATGAATTAGGGTTTAGGGTTTATGATTTATTGTTTTAGGGTTCATGATTTAAAGGTTTAGAATTTATGATTAGGGGTTAGGGTTCATGAATTAGGGTTTAGGGTTTATGATTTATTGATTTAGGGTTCATGATTTAAAGGTTTAGAGTTTATGATTAGGGGTTAGGGTTTAGGGTTTATGATTTATTGTTTTAGGGTTCATGATTTAAAGGTTTAGCATTTAGAGTTTATAGGGGGTAGGGTTCATGAATTAGGGTTTATGATTTATTGTTTTAGGGTTCATGATTTACAGGTTTAGGGTTTAGAGTTTAGAGTTTATGATTAATGTTTAGGATTATCAATATGAGTTATCTTGATAATCACACCCTGGAATTCACTTTCTTGTTTGCAATATTTGTAGGGATATTTTGGTCAGAATATGAACACTACTTTTTGCAAAACTAATTTTAAATTATCTATAACAAGCAAACTAATTTTGCAAGTATTGAAAGCTATCTATTAAATTCACCCTGAAATACAGGAATGAGAGCTGTGTATCAGAGGTTTTTTGTTTTGAGGAATAAGGGATCACTAGCTACTTTTGGGTTATCCGGAAGAAGTTTTGGCTAAGCTTTTATTTTCGGATAAAAAATCCATTGTTTCGTTTATGTAATCTCTTTCCAGATTTTGTTGGATTTAATAATTTTGGACCGGTTATACCGTGTGCTATGAATGGCGGTTTCGCTCTTTTTCATAATAATAATTTTCGCATCCATTTCTTACTAGCAAATAGTCGAACAATTGGTATTATAGTGGAAAAACAAGGGAAACAACTATCTTTCATACCTAATCAATTATTTTTCTTACGGTTTCACTGGGTTCTCAGAGAGGTCGTCAATGGTGGTGAAGAGGGAGATTTGTCTCCGATTTTAGAGACTGAGTTTTCGGTGTCTTTTGAAATTCAATGGCTAGTTTTTGAGGAATCACATGAATATTGGAGACGATGGAGGCGATCTCTGGATTTTAAGTTTGATGTTATGTTTCCCATTGACCCTAGCCAAGATCTGTTGTGGAGATGGGTGGATATGGTGGGTGGGCAGGATTTATTCGGTTCTTTGGGCGGTAAACGATATCGAAACAAGAAATATTGGAACGGTAAAAACCTCCATTCTGGAGATATGATGGGTGTTTAACCCGATGAGTGTTTTGGATACTCCAAATACGGTTAAATAATGTGAATTTTGAGTTGGAATTGTCAGGGGCTCGGCAACAAGTATACAATAAGCTACTTGCGGGAGGTCTGGAAGAAACATAAGCCAGAGTTTCTGTTTCTTTCAGAAACCAAACAAGAATTTTCCTTTGTGCAGAAGTTTCAACCCCATTTCGGTTATGATCAATTGCACACGGTGGAATAGTGCGGTGCGAGTGGTGGACTTGCATTATTTTATGATAATTCTTATCAGGTTAATATATTTTTTTTAAATAATCGGATAATTGATATTGAAGCGCTCGTTCAAGGAAAAAAAAAGTTTATTTATCGTTTATTTATGGAGATCCGGTACCAAAATTTCGGGATCAGGTGTGGGAACTACTAACACGAACAAGTTTATCCCGTTTGGATCTGTGGTTTATAATAGGTGATTGAAATGAAATAACCGGTAATGATGAGAAACAAGGAGGAAATTTAAGACATGTATCAACTTTCATGTCATTTAATCTCATGATACAAACATGTGGTTCCTTGGAATTTCTTTGCTTAGGAAATACCATGTCTTGAGAGGAAAACGAAATAAAAAGACAGTACGCTGTCGGCTAGATCGGGCTTTAGCTACTGGAGACTGGCACGGAATGTTCTCACATTCATATGTCAAATATTTGGCATTGATTTGGTTGGACCATATACCAATTGTTGCCACAATCGAGGACAACATTCCCCGGAAACGCGGTCAATTTCGGTTTGATAAACGCTGCATTGGGCAAGACGGTCTGATGGATTCGATTGCCAAGGGATGGGAGATTAATCCAGGGGAAACAGACAATCTTTTGTCCAGAAAATTAGGAATTGCCGGCGGGAGATATCGAGATGGCGGAAAAATAACTTACCTTACGGCAAAGAAAAGATAAATGAGTTACAACATGCACTAGAAGATGCCCAAAATGATGATAATAAAACCCAAGAGGAATTGATAGCAATTACCGAAAAATTAATAGAATCATATCGGGATGAAGAGTATTTCTGGCAACAGAAAAGTCGCACTCTGTGGCTAACGGTGGGGGATAAAAACTCAAAATTTTACCACGCGCAAGTAATGCAAAAGAGGGCAAGGAACCGGATTTTCGGGTTGCATAATGCAGCAGGACTGTGGGTCACATCAGGAAAAGAGGTGGAACAAGTGGCGGTAAACTATTTTGACGACTTATTTACCTCTGCGTCCCCGACGGACTTCGAGGAGGCTCTGGGCGAAATTAAGTCTATAGTTTCGGAGCTGAACAATGAAAAACTAACGGCAAGGGCTACCGAAGAGGAAGTACGTTCGGCACTTTTTATGATGCACCCAGAAAAAGCACCGGACCCTGACGAAATGACATCACTATTTTCCAACGATCTTGGCAAATAGTAAAGGCAGATTTAGTAGGCTTGGTAAACGGTTTCTTAGAGACGGGTGTTTTTTATCAACAGCTGAATTTGACAGATATTTGTTTAATCCCGAAGACGGAAAGACCAAGTCGGATGACGGACTTAAGACCTATAAGTCTTTGTAATGTGGGATATAAGATCATTTCGAAGGTTTTATGTCAGAGGTTAAAGCGACTTCTACCGAACCTCATTTCGGAGACTCGGTCAGCCTTTGTGGCAGGTAGATTAATTTCAAATAATATTCTGATTGCTCAAGAGATGTTTCACGCTCTCCGGACTAATAAGTTATACAAGGGTAAATTTATGGCGATAAAAACGGATATGAGCAAAGCGTACGATCGGGTGGAATGGTCTTTTATTGAACATCTTCTGAGGAAGTTCGGTTTTTCAGAAAAATGATTACATGGATGATGTGGTGCATTACATCAGTAGAGTACAAAGTGCTTATCAATGATCAACCCAAAGGACATATAATTCCAAAGAGATGGCTTCATCAAGGGGACCCGTTGTCACCTTATCTATTCATACTATGTACGGATGTATTAATAGTAAATATCCGGAAGGCAGAACGAGAGAAATTACTTACAGGGTTAAAGGTTGCGAGAGCAAGCCCATCAGTATCACATCTACTCTTCGCTGATGACAGTATATTCTTCTGCAAGGCTACCAAACATGAATGTGAAACTATATTGCATATACTAGAACAATATGGGTCAATGTTTGGGCAACAAATTAAATTTTGTAAATCTTCTTTACAATTCGGTCACACGGTAGAGGAGACGGTACAAAATGAGGTTAAACATATACTAGGAATCTCTACCATCGGCGGCATGGGTTCATATCTAGGCCTTCCGAAAAGTCTCGGAGGAGCCAAAAGTAAGATCTTTAATTTTGTCGCAGAGAGACAACAAAATCGAATTAATGGATGGACGTCAAGGTTTTTATCCAAAGGGGGAAATGAGGTTTTAATCAAATTTGTGGTATCAGCAATGCCAACATACATTATATCGTGTTTTCGATTACCCAAATCCATAACCGCAAAACTAACTAGTGCGGCGGCACGGTTCTGGTGGAGCTCAAACGGAGAATCAAAAGGAATGCATTGGATAGTATGGAAGAAAATATGTCGAAGTAAATAAGAGGGAGGCATGGGTTTTCGGGCAGTCGATGATTTTAACACAACACTATTGGCCAAAAAATTATGGAGGTTAATGGATCAACCGGATTCTCTGTTTGCGCGGGTTTTCAAGGGTCGATATTTTCGGAACACAAACCCTTTAGACCCTATCCGATCTTACTCCCCATCATATGAATGGAGGAGTATCATCTCAGCTAGATCTCTTGTCAACAAATGGCTAATTAAAAGAGTTGGATCAGGCTGCTATATCTCAGTATGGAATGACCCGTGGATACCATCTTCTCAGCCGAGGTCAGCAACATGTAAGGGGTATAATTATTACCCGAATTTAATGGTCAATCACCTGATTGACCCAGTAACTCAGACGTGGAATACGGCGCTATTGAACGCGATTATTGATCCGGTAGACGTGACGATTATTCGGGGTCTGCATATAAGTACCACATACAAACCAGACACTACTGGGTGGCACTACACAAAATCGGGAAGGTATACGGTGAAGTCGGGTTATCAAATTGAACAATCAGGACCAAATATCGGTTCCACTAACTCATATGGTCCGGATGTGACGAAGCTACTAGCTCACACCTGGAAGCTGAAGTGTTCTCCGAAATTACGACATTTTATTTGGCAAGCTTTATCGGGCTGTCTCGCGGTCTCATCTAATTTGCGAAGTAGAGGAATTGACTGTGATACACGATGTGAAAGGTGTGGTTTGGAAAATGAAACTATCAATCATGTATTTTTTGAATGTCCTCCGACATTACAAACATGGGCCCTTTCCAAGATACCAACACCTCCCGGTGTTTTTCCAATGTCATCGGTCTTTGCTAATTTTGATCATCTTTTTAGGAGACTTCCTCCATATAATTCGGATACTAGTTTTCCATGGATTGTGTGGTACATTTGGAAAGCGAGAAATGATAAGGTTTTTTCAAATGTGGATAGATGTCCACAAGAAATACTGAAGCAGGCGGAAACTAAGGCCATAACCTGGGAATCGGCACAAAGTAGTGACCCTGACGTGATAATCCAAAACTTTATCCCTACTCTGGTAACTCCGACATACGAAGGCTGGCGGTGTAATGTTGATGGATCTTGGAAGGAGACCGATAGCTTCTCCGGAATATGTTGGTATTGTTTTCAGGAAGGAGTCGAAGGGACTATAATGGGAGGAAGAAATCTGCGAAGAAGCATATCCCACCTACATGTAGAATTGGAAGTACTCATCTGGGCCATGCATTGTTTTCTTGCAAACCAGAAGACGGAAATAGCTTTTGCAACAGACTGTTCCGAGTTGGTGAAGATGGTGTCTACACCCGAGGATTGGCCAGCTTTTGCATTACACCTGGAAGAATTCGTGAAGAGTAAGGAGGCGTTTTCTTTTTTCTCAATCTCACTCATCCCAGGCGCGAACAACGCAAAAGCAGACAAATTAGCAAATAGTGCTCATGTCTACCCAGTGGATATTAATTTTGTAAACTCGGTACCACCGATTCGGATTTCCGAACCATTCTACGTATTTAGGCTGTTGACAAAAAATAAAATAAAAATTTCACCCTATTAAGACGGAGGAATGCTAGTGATAACAACATTATTGTTGATACTTGATACAATATATATATATATACATATATATATATATACATATATATATATATATATATATATATATATATATATATATATAATACAATAGAAAGGAAGACAAAGCGATTCAATACAATACAATAACACAAAAACACAAAAGATGCTCTCTTCTAAGCGATAGCAAAGGCGATTCTAAACCGTTTCCTTCACATAACCGTTTCCTTCACGTGTCGTCTTTCCGACATTGATTCTGGCCAGTGAACGACACATCTCCGGTGTCGGCACTGTGCCCATGTTCACGTAACAAGTAACGATTATGTGATGTTTTTTTCTCAATCGATCTCCCTCTTCGAAGAGGTTCATTTTTTTTGATGATTGGTGGTGTCTCCTTACCGTCATCAGCGGCTATTGTCCGGTAAGTTCCGGTGTTATGTCTCCGCTGGTAATCTCCAGTGGATCTTTTATTATTTCTTTGCAAAATTTGGAACAAACTTTGATGGTTTTGTTCTGGAATCAACATTTACTACTTATCATCTTGTGCTTCAAGTACGTAATCTATATTTTTGATCCGGGGATTGGAGAAATAAGGATCAATGGTCGGCGGTTCTGTGATCTAACTTTGATTTTCTTCGATGATTTTACTCTGAGGGAAACGACACTACCATATAATCAACCACCATGGAAACCGCCTTGGAAGGGACAAGGGTTTGGAGCAGAATTATTTTGTTGTATGGCGACATTCGTACAGTCGTTGAAAATTGGCAGTTTCAAAGCTTACTTTTTTCGAAAGAATCAGTAAATTGGGTTCTTATTTGAAGAACACTTTTAGCTCATAATTGGAAATTGGTCAATGTAATACAATATAAGAAAGGATGGACATCACCCGAAGTTAAGGATCGCATCAGATTAAATGCGAATTTGAGGAAGGAAAGAGTGGACACTCTATTAGCGAGTAAATTTCTCGAAGAAAAAATCGTCAAAATTCTCCTTTTGTTTTATGATATTATATTTTTGTTTTTTTAATGTATTTCTTATGTATGTTAAATTTTATATAAATAAAGATAGTTGCCAAAAAGAAAAAGAAAAGGAAGACCGAGTATATTTGGCATATTTCTTTTTTGGTTAAATCTATGATTTCCTATCTGGTTCAACATTTTCAGTCATTTCCTAATATTTGCATATCGACTTTGTCAATAACCGTCAAGGTTGTTGTCGTGTCGATTTTTTGTTCTCATAAATTTGAAATCATGCAATATTGCAAAGTGGTTATCACATCAGTTGAGACTTTTTTTTATGGGTATCAAAATCATCATCAGTTGAGACTTGAGAGAACAAAACACGTTTAAAAAGTTTTATACATTTCATCATAGATTCATAGCATACAGTGAAATAAACTAACCAAAGGCTCTATGTATCTTTTAAAACGTTTTGAAGTGAAAAATCGAGATTTCATGACATTTCAAGTTATGCACCCTTCTTTTCATGTCTTTTCAATTTAAAACAGATTTTTTGTGTTTCTTTTCTTTTTTGACCTTCTACTGAAAAAAAATCATGAATATTATCCGGTGTTTCACATTTGGGATAAGTTTTTATTTTTATTTTTACGATTTGGGATAAGTTTTTGTAAACTCATATATGCTTTTACTTTTAAAATATTTAAATATTAGAGAAAAAGGAAAGTACTTTTGATGTTTTGTACATTGATTGATGTTTTGTATATCATATTGTCTAGTTGTTCCAAGTACTTAGACAATAAATTAAAGACGCACGACTTGGAAAATATGAGATTTGCAACAGTAGTGATTTTTTTATCATAGTTTGATTAAAATCTTTTCAAAATCCACCCTTTTTATTTGTTTAGCTTATCAAAAAGAAAAAGATATAGTGCACTGATTAGTAGTCTGTCTTCTTGTAAACTCAAAAACAAAGGTTATTTCGGAATTAGTATCACCGGTTAGGGTTTATTAAGATTGAGTGCCCAATTAGTTGAATCGACCAGGAACATAAATTCTTGAAACCATGTTTATCGTTTATATATTAATTGAGAAAAATTATTAAAGAATAACTTTGGCTTGACAAGTTATTTACAATTCTGACATGCTGACGTGTCATCATCATAGAGGTTCTCAAGACATTTATAAAAAAAGTTTAACTTATTAGAATAATTACATTCATGCCATTCACATAAAACTTGTGCATAATCATATGAATTTCATTATGAAATTTTATATACACTGTTAAATCAATATTAATTTCTAAGTTATTTCATTTTCTAAAATAAAAATTTAATCTTCGAATTTTTTATATTCAAATTATATTATTTCGTTTCATAGGGTTATACATTTATTTTTGAGATTGCTTTTTATATTGTGACAAAAATTATTCTTACAAGTTTCATGTTTACTTGCTCAATTTAATTTCATACAAATTTTTGTATATTCAAATTCAAATTATAATATGAAATCTATCATTCATATTATTGTTATGATTATTGAGATATCTCTATAATATTATTTAAGAATATATTTTTGAAAATGAATTTTGTTTTGTAAGTTATTACATATTATGTCATTACAAATAAGAAAAGATAATTGAAATAGGAAAGAATATAATTATCTTTTAAAATTATTGATGAGAATATGAAAAGTATTTATTTATCATTAAAGATGTTATTTACTATTTAGTTTCTTAATTATTTTAATATTATATATTTTCAAATAATAATCAATACATATATATTAAAAATTAAATCTATTCAAAATGTTGCTATAATTTTCACTATAATTTATTTAATTTTATTTGAATATACATCAAAATAGTAGTTGAAAAATATTTTACTAATTTTATAAAAAGTTAGACACAAAAAATTAATTTTTTATACAGTTCGTGAACTAACCACAAAACTAAAGTCATTAAACGGTGCATATTAGAGTTATGTTTTCAAGATTATAGGTTTTGAGGGTTAGCCCGAATAATATTTTAGTCCACTGCAAAACGGATTAAATAGAAAAATTATTGCGTTTGACAACTCTATCTATAATCATGAGTTAGACAGATTATAACATTCAAATAAAAGCAAATTTTCTTAAATTTCAAAAAAAAAATCTTTTTAAAAATTGCCCGCACTATAATTAGCGCGGGTTAAGTCCTAATAAAACGTATATTATAGTTCGCACACACGTACTAATGATTATTGAGATATAAAGTGTATAATATAGTTTGATGTTAATGGTCTCATCAAACTATATTTTAATTTGATATAGTTTGATGCTAATATAGTTTGATGCTAATGGTTTCATCAAACACACGTACTAATAGATATTCACGTGACAGATTTGAAATTCGAATTCAAAATGGATTAAAATATTTTGAGATTACCATTTATTTTGCACATTCAAATTCAAATCATATTAATTTTTTTTATTTAAATTTAATCATATAAAATTACATATTCAAATTCAAATAAAATTAAATTGCATATTCAAATCTAATCATAATAAATTATGATTTACAAATCAAATTGCAATAAAAGCAAGATTTTAATGGAAAGAGAGATTTTTTTATGTGGCAAGAGTGGTTTTCGCTATTAGTAATTTTCGTGAAAATATATATTTTCTCTATTGATAATTAAAAACTTAATATAATAATACGTTATATGATTGAAAAGACATTTGATTTTGAATTCTCATTCATATCTTTTTAATAAATGATAAACCCTTAATTTAAACACTATATTGCATAATAATTTCAATCATCAATTACACAACATCATTAACACATAAACTCCATCAAATTTAAACAAGGTCTATTATTTCATTGTGGATCAGATGGTTTACAAAAAACCAATATATTAGATTCAGATTTTTAAATTTTTATATTCTATATTATCATTTTAAACTCGGATATTACAAAATTTTCATAAATATCTACCTTGTATTTTATTGAATTCGGGACACAACTGTTCATTTCGTATTTACTATAAGTATTAGGAAATATGCACATTTATGTTGTATTTATCTAATTCGTGTTTATTGTTTTAGTCTGGTAACCTATACAAGAAACTATTTCCCAATACAATCTCCTTGAACTTTTTTTTGGTATGGAATGTTTAAACAGTATTTTAAATTAGAAAAGGGAATTGAAATTATTGACAGGAGTTCCAATGTTGTATCGTGATCGCCGTCTCTAAATACTTCCTCTGTTTCAGAAGTTGTTTTAGCTAAAAACACAAAAATTAAAAAATTTACTTTTCTATAAAAAGTATTATTTAATATAAAAATTAACAATAATTTAACCAATTAACGAAAACAATTGTAGAATATAAGACTATATACATTGGTTTCAATATTCAACATTTTACTTTTTCTCTTTTAACATTCTATTTCATATTCTTTTTCTTCCATCTAATAATTCAACACCCACACAATTTTTACATTTTACAATGGCTTTGTTTATAAAAATTCAACACCCTACCCACCAATTTTATTTCTTTTTATTTTCTTTTATGTTTTTATTTTTTATGATTACATATTATTAATAATAATTATCGATTAAAATTAAATTTAAATAATTAAAAGTTAAATAATTTTGGGTGTTAAAATGGTTATTGTTAGGATCCATTTCAATAAAACAATGTTTGAAACTAAAAATAAAAGTTTATTGGATACTAATTGAAAAAGTATAATTAAAAAGATGGATTTTTATGTGTTCAAATCAAATGAAACAAGTCTATATTTATAGAGTATGAGCAATAATGAATTTTAGTATAAAAATATATAAAATATAATTTAATATAAAATAATTGATTTTAAATAATTCTGATGAACAAAAAATATAAAAAAGATTAACGGTCAATAAAAACACAATACATATCTTTATCCATATATCATTATCTAATAATTTTTTTTTTGACCAGTACCCACATAATACGTGGCAAGCCTTCTCCACTCACCCAAAAATTCACGCTATTGATAAACTACAATACCAAATTTGCCACCTCAGATTTAACAAATAATATCAACAGCCATTGCACTCTTACAACATTTGAAAAAACCATTCAACACCACCGTTGAAAAAAACATTCAACACCACCATTGTATGTTGTCTAGCTAAAACAGAGTATGTCAGAGTTTCTTAGGTGTGTGTGTGTGTGAATGTGAAAAATAGAATGAGTGTAAAAATTGATGTGTGATGAGTCATCACTTGCTTTTAACTGTCGTTTACCAAACCAAGACAGTCTCTTGGTAAGTGCCGATTCAAATGTCACATGGCTCTATCTACTCTTATAGACATCACACAGACCGATTGTATTGTGCCGTGTGTGCCCATACCACTTGTCACCATGTACAGACGCTCAGCTGTTGCGCAACGCTTTTTAGTATATTGCGTGTCTTTATTGTATCACTCTAATTTGTGTCTTTATTGTAGCAATTTTATCATCTCATTAATACAAATTACACGCAATATTGTTGGAATTATTTATTATATAAAGTGTTAACAAACTCTCGAACAAGAGAAAGAAGAGAGAGACAAATTGAAATTTTCATTAAGTGTAAAAGTCTTGTATCTTTATGTTATATACACGCTATTAATCATACTAATGATATAGGATTACTAACATAAGCTGTATAATAGTGCTAACATGCACTTAGAGTAAAATACTCTGATAAGTGTGAATGCGTCTCACAAGAGTTTCACATATCAGCATCTCTCTCCATGACATATCATTTAAAAAAAAAAAATTTCCAATAATAATTTGATCACTATTACATTTAGGAAACTCTACATGAATTCTCATAGCATATCCAATTATGAGAATTTGTAACAACATTTATTAAAAGGAAAGCCATCAAATTCATATTTCCCCCCGTTTCATAAAAAATATCATTTTAACATTTTTTTTTTTATAAAGAGTGTTATTTTGTATTTTCAATGCAAAAAATCAAACAAAATTTTAATTTTAATCATTTTGCTTTAGTGTATTAATTAGAAAGAGAAAAATTATTTAATATATTAATAAGGAGTAATATAGAACTTTTAATAGTTTTCTTAATATGTGTGAAATGTATCAAAATTATACTTTTTGTGAAACAGAGGAAGTAATGTTTTTTTTTCTCTCTTCCAAACTAACATCTCCCATCGCTTCAATGTTTTTCTAGGAAAGCAATATCAAATTTGACTTTTCAATTACGATGCATCACGACGTTTTGAAAAACTACAAAAAATAAAATTCTCAAACCCAAAACGTTACTTTACAATATAAATTATGAACCCCAAAGCATTTATTTCTTTAATCAATCCACTCAGCTCCACCGGAGGATATTTAAATGCAGGAGAGAACAAAGAAATAATAGAAATTGAGGAAGAAAACATAGCACTAATAGAAAATATAATCCAATGTTTTCCGTTTTTTGTTTTTTTTTTTGGGTGCAAGAGACGACGACAGTGAATGATGGAATCGTCGAAAGTACAAAAAGGATTCAGCGGTTTCAATTAAATCTCCATCCTTTAAAACAAAGTCGTTAAAGAAAATATGAAAATATACTAATCACATTCATGAATATATATATACAAATAGTTGGGCAAACAGAACTTTTAAAAAACTGTAACATCCCTATCCCAAATCTCCGGAGATAACCGAGAATCGGGCATGTTAGGTCGTCACCAATGGCCAGCAGCACATGATCGTCAGGAAAACGCCTGGTAACAACAACAACACAACTCACACGATCCATTCTAATCTGAAAGGAAACAAGGGGAGAAGGTTGAGTAATCAAGATTACCCAGTGAGGATGAGCCTTCAGAGACCCACTTAAACCTTTCAACACTACACGAAATAATAACGAACATTCTAAACCTAAAACGAGCTCAATTAAGGTTCCACACAATATTATTTTTAGTTACTCTTTCTTATTTCATCATATAATCTCTTTTCTATTTACTCCTTTTTTCTTAACGATTCTCAATCAATACACTCTACTAGTGCTCACACGCAATCTAACACAATGGAAATCTGTTTGGCTCTCCGGCCTTTTTCTCATACTTGGCTCTCTGGCCTGAAGCTCGGAAAAGCTCCTTTTAACCCCGTTGGAAGCCTACCAGACTGTTGGTCTCGGGTCCATCAACCAAATCGAACCACTGATCCCATCATAGTGTCGAGGACCTAACGATTACTATTATATCTCAATCAATACCGGTTTAATCCTACACGCAATCATTCATCTAGGTGCATGACACACAAACAGGACAACACAACAAGCAAGCCAGACAGTTCAATCTGGTAACATCAATCAACGAATCACAACTCCAAGTTCTACCCATTCCCATTACCCATCTAGACACGTAAACAGACAGCAAAAATTTAAGAATGGACTATCGACATCAAATAGAATAATGGAAAAAGGGACACGCATCATGCCCTCACCTGACTGCATGCAGTGGGAGAGGAGGTGAAGACGGTGGCGGTGGCGTGAACAGCTCGCCCCTGATCTCATCAGAAGAGCTCGGTGATGAAGGAGGAGAGGCATATCTGACACCGTACACTGGAATGGCCATATCTTCTGACAAAGATCTCCGATTCGTACGAACTCGAGCTTCACGGAAAGAGGACAGTTTGATAGGTATGTGTTGTCTGGTTCCTAGCGGTTCCTCGGGAAAGTGGCCCGTAAGGTGGCTGCGGTGGTGATGACGAGAGAAGAGAATCTCGGCGGCTACTCTTAGTGGGTGCAGCGGCGGCGCGAGCAGGAGAGAAGAGGAGGGGCGGCGCGGCGGTGACGAGCTTGGCGTGCGGCGGTGAGAGACACCGGCGGAGAGCTCGAGAGAGAGAGAGGAAAGGAGCTGCGAGAGAGAGAGAGCGAGAGAGAGAGAGAGAGAGAGAGAGAGAGAGAGAGAGAGAGAGAGAGAGAGAGAGAGAGAGAGAGAGAGAGAGAGAGAGAGAGAGAGAGAGAAAGAAAAATAATAGACTTAGGGTTTATTTTTCCTTACTTTAGGTTTATATATGGGTCTTGTTTCGGTTTAGGAAAAATTAGAAATTGGACCGGTTTGGGTTATCACAAAAATAGAGCATACTATTATTAAAATAACAGAGCAACCTTCTTTCTAAGACGTGAGGCTTGAAAGGGGACACAACATGTGCCAACGTTCGACGCTTTCAGTGAGGCTGTCATCGACCGTTTGATGCAGGGAACATAGACAATTAGTGACCATCTGGTAAATGTCACAGGCGAGGTGCATCGGTGAGTGGGAGAAACTTTGATGTCGTCTTCAGTTTATCTCCTTCCACAGCCCGTAAACGAAAGCTTGGAAAGTCAAACGAGCCAGGAAGTCGTCTGTCTTGGATAATCGCACTACAAGAAAACAGCTCCAATTATGACGGAATTTAAGACGGAAATATAGTCGTCGAAATTTTCCGACGGATTTTCAACGATTTTTGGACGAAATTATAGTCCGTCGAAAAATTCTAACGGGACCAAACCCTTCGGTAATCTGTCGGAATTTTCAGACAAATTTACGACAACAGCGATTCGTCGAAAAATTTCCGACGGAATTCCGACATAATTTAGACGGAATTCGTAACCGTTTGAAATAAAATAGCCGTTAACAGTTTTTCTATAAAAAAAACGTCTCCACCCTCGGAATCCGCCTACACTTTTTCTATAAAAACGTCTTCACACTCTCTCATTCAATCACTACAATTACCAAAAAAAAACTCTCATCTAAAACCTTATAAAATGTCTTCTTCATATCCTTATAATTATTTTCGATCATGTATATACATCGTGCATATCTTGTAAAAGTTTAAAATATCCTTGATTTGTATGTGTTTTGAAATTTTTATGAAATACGGTGGAAATGTTAGTATAAGTTAGATAATATAATTTGTGAATTATATACGTTTGAAGTTGTAAAATTAAGAAAACAAAATAAAACTTATATGATTGGTGAATTAACATCTTTTGGGGATGCAACATATAAGTTATGGGTTGTTAATACAATTTTCTCACTTTCCAAATTCTAAACCCTAAATATGTTGGAAATTTCCGACGGACTTAGGTCTTCGAACCATAGGCCACAACTTTGACTGGTCAATAGAAACACATGTACTGTGTAAGGAAATCCGTCGGAAAAATGGAAAATTTCTTACGAATTTCCGATGGACTTTGATTTTTTCGAGAACGTGAGAATTTAGACCTCCAAAATAGAAAAAATTAAGGAATCAACGAATTTCTGACAGATGTGTTTGTCGGAAATCGATATATATAATTATAGTAATCGATCTTCTCCTTCATTTCTTCATTTCTATTTCTCTCTACAAAATCTGACTTACTCCGTCCAAATCTCTCTAATTATCCATCAATCTTCATTCTTCATCCCCTTCGCATGGAGAACTTGTAAGTTCTTATTTTTCATGTATTTTCATAATTTTTATATGTAAATCTTGTTAGTGGTTAGATTTTGTTAGTTTTAGAGTTCATTAGTGTGAGGTGGTTAGTAATTAAAATTGAAATGAGATTTGTTAGTTTATAGGTTTGGTTAAATGGTTTTTGTTAGTGTTTAGATTGAAATTGTTAATCCACGTTGTCCGGGGCATTGGGAGTGTTCCTCACCCGAAGGGCTGCCCTCCCCTACAAGCGCTTTACAATGACAAGAAAACACATTCCCGCTAACATACAAAGTTGACACAAAAAGAAATGCACCTTTCCCGATAAGAAAGAGTGACTCCTCTTTATGAAGTTAGAGATTTCACCGCATAGCGGGGAGCATCCCCACAACCTCCATGAAGCGAAACTCGAATCCTCTACCGCTTAGCTAAAGTTTGTACTGCTGTGAAAAGTTTTTCCGAGCAGTCCTCTACTCAACATCCACGGAGAAAAGTCTAGCCTCCCCTTACCCAATACAAGGGGTAGCGCTGCACTGCGGGAGGTTCCTTGACCGAACTCGGGGAAACGCCCCCTTTCCGCATAGCCAGGGTGTACACCGTATATGGGAGTATCTCATCTGCTATAGAGGAAGGGTCCTAGTTACAAAAATTTATACCTTGAGAGTGTAACGTATCTGGGAAGCTGGTTGGATTGAGATGTGTAATTTCCATGGCCCAACTCATCCAAGTTAAAGGAACCTGCACCCGTGTCCTTTTGGGCGCGTGATATCCACGCCGGGCTTTAATCATATGACGTGACAACTCCTTTATTCTCAATTTCCGAGATGCGCGCCCCTTGTTGACAAGCGTCGTTCATTCAAAGTGCTAGCGTACTCCACCGAATAGTCGTCTTGTCTTTTCGAGGGTACTGAAGGAATTTACTTCCTCTATTTACTCTGTTGAGTTGTTTCTCATGCATCCATTTAATAGCGAGTCGACTCTTCCTTCCTTCATTTATAAATGGAGGCTTCTTTCAGCACAACTCTTCGTCTCTATCTTTTTCTTTCGTAGTTATCCTTGTTTATTCTGAGATTTGTCGATTCCCACTAGACCGGCTCTGCCTTGTTTTCATTCCTCATATCCATGAGTCCCGATCTAGATATTCCTTTGCTTTTGCTAACATGGATGAGAGGTCCGATCTTCTACTGATACCTCGGCTCGTTCGAGTTCGTTCTTATACTAACCACCATGGCTTTTCTATGTATTTATCTTCATGATTTCGTATTTTCAAGTCAGTCCTTTGACTGCGGAGGTAGGAATCCTCGGGCCCCATGATATTCATATATTTTACATGTTCTACCATACATTTTACTTAGAGTTTTGTGCCATTTGCATGCATAATCACGGTTTTGTCTTGCATTTAGGTATCATTTAGAGTTTAGGACATTTGCATTAGGTCCTAGTGAATTCTTGCATATTTTGGAGTCTATTTTAGGTGTTTTGGAGAACATTTGGGGACATGGAGTTGAAACCGTCAGGACATGGACAAGGAGAAGGAAGAGTTCACCCAAAGCGTCTCAAAGCTGTGGCTCGACGAGAACCCTCCGTCCTTATTAAGCTTCAATGGTCGTCATAGAAGTTGTAGAAGAGTGAGTTAGCTGTTCATAGCAGTTTGAATCAAGTCATTCGGATGTCAGTTGCAGGAGTTACGGGTGACTTATTGAAAACATATCACTGTCGGAAAATGCAGAGGCAGTCCGTAGCAGCTGAAAGATTATGTCGGATGGAAGTGTTTCCATGCCCAGTTTAATCTGATATCTTGATGAAAGTCATGCGAAATTGAGTTATATTTCTAACGCGAGAAGATTCAGCTCATTCCGAGTAATATTCCAGGAGTTATCGCTGATTTAGTGGACACATATCAACTTTGCCCAGTCCAAGATCCGACCCGATTTGCCTCGGGTCGACCCAGTTCGAACATTTTGTGTATTTATGCAAATTTTAGACATTTCTAAACCTAAGTTTTCTTCTTGTAAGAGTGGGGGCTCGACCCTAACTCTCTCTCTTGAGGGATTTTGATTGTTCTTCACATCTATGCCATTCTAGAGAAGATTTCTTCAACTCTATCTTTTATTTACGCAATTTCCTTATTTTTATGTCTTTTTCTCTTTTGTTCTTCATGTTTAGGCCTTAGACTCCTTTTTGTTGGATTTTGGATTTTGCTTGATTTGGATGGTTTGATGATTGATTGTTGATGCTTAGGACTAGATAAATATTTGTTCTCGTGTTAGGAAGGATATTAATGCTAGGATTGAATTGAAAACTCATTTTCTAGAACTTAGGCATTTCATGCACACAAGGTGTTCGATGAAATGTCTAGAAAACTTCTAAGCATGCTTTTCATTCTAAGTGATCGGTGGACGCTGACTTTAGGATGAATTGTTGACTAAAATGGACTTGTGATAAATTATGGACTATCTAAGTGATCGGTGGATGCTGACTTTAGATGATTCGTACAATGATTAGTGTCACGAAAGTGAACTAATCTACTTGAAAGTGTTCCATGTCATAAGACTAAATGTGCATTGAATGTTTAGGCATCGTTAGTCAATTGTCTTGATGGTTAGATGATGATGATTTAGGTTGATTCTTGTTAGGTCCTTCACTTAGGTTGATCTTAAAGCTAGTTTTGGATTGAGAGATCAAAGCTAGAGCTTAAGCATTTCACGCCCGATAGGTGTTCGATGAAATGCTTGAACCAAACCTTTTGTGAGCTTTTCACATCCTTGCCAATGAGAGTTGATGTCAAAGGTGATTAGTGAACTAATTGGGATTGGAGTTTAAATCTTGTTAATCATCTTATCACAAGCGAGAGTTTGATCTTGATTTGGTGATTAACAAAGTGATTAGTGCCACGAGAGTGGATTAGTCATAATTGTGAATCCCATGTTTTAGGATATTGTTTAATGCAATCTTTATCATCATTGTTTGTTCATTAATCATCTTCTTGATAGTTAATTCATTTTCCAACACTTCTATCTTTTGTTTTCTTTCTTGCATTTGTTTATTTTCCCATAAACATAAAAACCCAAAAACATTTGCTCTAACTTAGGAAGTTTCATGTATTCTTGGTGCATTGATCTTAACCTCTTTGGTTCGATACCTCTTATACTACCTAGTATTTAGAGTAATTGATATGAGCTTAACACAAATTCTATCTATCAATTTGGCGCCGTTGCCCGGGAGGTTTTGCATTGATCATTAGGATTTTGATTCTTCTTGAGACTAGAGCTTTTTTTTTTTTTTTTGCTAATCTTTTCACTTTTCTTGTGATTTTCATGAAGAGAGTGACAATGAGGAAGCAACCGTCAAGCTAGTGACGTTAAACGCGCCATTGGGGACCTCCTCAAGCCTATCCATTTTCGAGCTTGAGACACAAAACAAGCAATCAATAAGGGTCTCTTGGGTCCAAGGTCGTGGTATGTGATGAAAGGAGGGCTTGAGCCACAACGTATCACACTCCTATCCTCCTCGATTCAATTCAAAGGTATGATTCTCACTCCACTTCATTTTATATACATTCTTGCATTATGTTTGCGCTCTCTTTGACTTTTGTTGCACCGAGACGGTGCAATTCAAGTTTGGGGGAGGGGTTTGTGTCATTTGACTTTGTGTTTTGTTTTCTTATTTTTCTCTTTGCATACTTGAGTCTCATGCATCCACAAAAATTTGAAAATTTTGAACATATAAAGAAGCATCTAGTTGCATCTCATGTTAAGATTGAGTCTATAGTTGCATATAAGTTGCATTTGCATTTGCATTTGCATTGAGAGCAATAATGTGATTTCCATGTGTAATATCATTCTAAGAGCTTGGCTCATTGCCATCGTTGTTAGTTGTTTGATGCTTTTGATTGAGTTTAAAATTAAGGATGAACCATATTTTGATCTCATGTTTCATTACTCATGTCTTGGTTAAAGCAAGCTTTGATTTGATTCCAATCCTACCTAAGTGAGAACCTTAATTTTGACACTTAATTATCGTGTTTTTGCATTGCATAGTGAATTCATGGATACCACATACATATTAGGGCTATCTTATTCACTTTACCACCGTCTTGTTAGCACAAATAGCTGATTCCCATCATTGGAAAGGTTTACCACACCTCTAACCTACCCTCCTTTCAAGCCAAATCTTTAGTGAACGTATGTAAGGCCTAATTTTCGAGTAAGCTTGGCAAAAAGTGTTGAGTTTTGAACGACAAGGATAGGTTTGCATGTAGATATAGCTCGACATCGTGGGCTAGACTATGCTAGGCTAGCTAGGAAGGGAAGTTTTGGGGTTTGGAATGAACAAAAGTGTTTGATCGATGGAATCATTGTGGGAATGGAAATTGAGGTCAAAAGAAGAAAAAGGTGAAGAAGGGGAAATTGTCAAAGAATACATGGTTGGTGTTAAAGTTTGAATTGGCTCTTAACATCAAGGTTGATCTCCAAATGTTCAAAGAAAAGGAAAATAAGCCAAAAATATGGCTAAATCATCAAAGTGATGAGGATGGAGACAAAGCAAAAGAAATCAACAAGAAGAGCTAAAAGAAGTGAGGTGAAAGCACCATACCATGAATCAAGGAAGAAGAAGAAAATCCCCCAAGTGAAAGAAGACGATGAAAACGTGTGGAAGAAGAAGGTAAAAAACCTTATGGAATAAGGGTAGCCTAGGTTGGGGTTTTATGGGTAGAATTGCTAGGGGTTGAGACATTTATTTTAGGCAATGGGTAGATGTAAATCTATCCTTGTATGCATATATTGCTCTTTGCTCTTAGCATTTTGCTAAAGCTTACCCATTCATTGAGAGATCCTATACATCGGAATAAGCCCATACGTTTGAGATCATCTTAATCTCAAGACCTTCACCGTAACCAAATGAATTATCTTGCATAAACATGATTCACTTGAACGATTTAATGAATGTCAAATGATTGGATGAAATGATTGCTTGTGTTGGTCGAGGCTTGAGTTTGATTCGTGTAGGGAAGGATATGGCTCACTCATTTTGAGTAGACTTGTTTGATCGCATCTTGGAGCTAGTAACTTGGCAATTGAATTTGAACTTTTTCGATGATGTTGTGGATTTGAGCTCTCATTTAAACTTCTATACCTTTCTTGTTTCCTAATTTGTTGCTTGAGGACGAGCAAGGAAGTAAGTTTGGGGGAGTTGATATTCATATATTTTACATGTTCTAGCATACATTTTACTTAGAGTTTTGTGCCATTTGCATGCATAATTAGGTTTTTCAGCCACTTTTGTTGGCTAAGCTTTATTTATATTCTTGATACGTTGAGAGAGATTTATTCCAGGGTTTTTTTGGGAGACAACTCTGAACCCTTGTTTCTTATTGATTTCTTTTATCCAATTCTATTCATCTATGATTTATGTTTCATTGATCATGTCTGAGTAGATCTCCTGTTAGGTTTAGGGTTCTCATAAGGATTTTCTCTGAATGCTAGGTTGATTAGTTGATTAGGATTCACCATCTGAATTAGTTCTTCACCTTAGGTTGTGTTCAAAACTTGTTCTAGATTAGCTACCTAGAACTTAGATCTTAGGATAATTGATTAGGCACGAGAATGCGATTAATTACATGATAGAACTTAGGGTGAGCAAAATAACTATTCGCAAAGAGATTTGGTTTAGTTGTTTTGTGAACAAATCAAACTTGAACTAAAAGCTGGTTTAGACTTTAAGATTCACAAAGAGATTTGGAATTCTAGGATTTAGACTTAGATAGTTTTCGCAACGAGAGTTGGTTAGCTATACTTTAGTGATTTGAGTTCAAGAACCGCGCTAAATCTGAATCCTGACTAGTTAGTTTATCTGCATTCATTGATTTCCTGAGAAATACCCTGAACATATATTTCTCCCATCGATTTACAACTCTTTTACCATTTATTGCTTTTTGTTTCAACTGAATTGCTTAGCTTGATTTTCATCTATACAATCTATTGTGTATTTATGTGAGTCCTTGTGTTCGACCCCTACTTTACTACAGCTACTGATTTAGTACTTTCAGGGTATTAATTTGAGCATATCAATGCTAGTGGCCAAGTCCTCAAACTTCTCAATATGATCCACGGGGTGTTCATGAGAAAGACCATGAAAAGGGTGCTGGTCCACAAGAGTGAAGTATGCATGTTTCAGGTCAAAGTCATTCCTCTGAAAAGTAGGAAGGCGAATCGCAGAACGATTGGCATATAACTGATCAGGCCTGTTGTATTCACCGATCGTTCAACATCAATTAACCACAGCATTCCCCTCGTTGTCGCGCGCAGCTGGCGCAGCCATCTCATCAGCAACAACTAAATGGACAATGACGTTTCCATCTCCATCAAGTCGTTTCCCTCTCTCATTGCACAATTGACCCTCTTGGTCTCTTAAGGCTCCAGCATCATCACGAGTCAATACCACTGGATTGTTCATCTCTGAAGGCCTCCTCGTTGTCCTATTTTTGCGTTCCAAATTAGCTAGCTCCTTGTTGGAAAGATTAATGATATATCATGGTTTTTACCCCTTTTAAGCCGCGACTTAATGAAGAGTTGAAGAATTGCAAAATTGCCTAGAAGACTTTATTATTTACAAGAAGCCCCAAAACGTGATTTAGGTTATTTAATAGGATTTTACAGCCACTTTCATGACTATGCTTTATTTTACTTTGGTTTTGTGAGAGAGCTTTGGAAGGGAGACAAGTCTGAAACTCTGTTCGTCCGAGAGAAGATTCCGAACCCTCTTGCTACTCTTTCTTATTTATTCAAGTATTTATTCAGTCATGATTATTGTTGCAATCTCCATGTCTGAGTAGATCTCATGTTAGGTTTAGGGATTCTCATTAGGGATTTCTTTGAATGCTAGATTGATTAGTTGATTAGGGTTCACTATCTGAATTATTTCTTCACCATAGGTTGTTCTCATAGCTAATTCTGGATTGATCACCTAAAACTTAGATCTTAGGATAATTGATTATGTACGAGAGTGCGATTAATTACCTGATAGAACCTAGGGTGATCAAAATAACTATTCGCAAAGAGATTTGGCTTAGTTGTTTTGTGAACAAATCAAACTTGAACTAAAAGCTGGTTTAGACTTTAGGATTCGCAAAGAGATTTGGAATTCTAGGATTTAGACTTAGATAATTCTCGCAACGAGAGTTGGTTAATTATACCTTAGTGATTTGAGTTCAAGAACCGTGCATAACCTGAACCCTGATTAGTTAGTTTATCTGCATCCATTGATTTCCTGAGAAATTCCCTGAACCTATCTTTCTCCAATTGAATTTACAACAGTTTAATTTACGTATTTGCTTTCAATTACATTGATTACTTAGCTTAATTTTCTTCTATATAATCTATTGTGTGATTCTTTGAGTCTATGTGGATTCGATCCCTAAGTATTTCAATCGACAAAGCTTTAGTACTTTTAGGGTATTAATTTGAGCTTATCAATTAACTAGCTGAGTGCTCTTGTTCCTCCTAGTTTCGCGAGTAGGCATACACCTGAAACTCAAAAGACAAGGCACGTAAGTAACAAAAGTAACAATGAGTATCGACCGATACCAACAAGGGTGTCGATCGATACCAATGGACTTAGTCGAAATTCTTGACTAAAATCTAATGGCGAATTAAGAATCCCCGGCAACGGCGCCAAATTTGATAAGCTCAAATGTAATACCCTAAAGTACTAACAGCTTTGTCGATTGTAGTATTTAGGGGTCGAATCCACATAGACTCAAGAATCACACAATATATTAAATAGGTTCAAATTAAGCTAAGTAAATTAATAAAACAAGAAGCAATAAAGTAATCAAGAGTTGTAAATTCAATGGAGGAAGATAGGTTCAGGGTATTTCTCATGAAATCAGATAATGCAGGTAAACCAATTAGTCAGGGTTCAGATTAAGCGCGGTTCTTGAACTCAAATCACTAAGCTATAATTAACCAATTGTCGTTGCGAGAATTATCTAAGTCTAAATCTCTGAATTCCAAATTTCTTTGCAAATCCTAAAGACTAAACTAGCTTTAAGTTCATGTTCGATATGTTCACAAAACAACTAAACCAAATATCTTTGCATATAGTTATTTTGCTCAACCTAGGTTCTTTCAGATCATCAATTGCACTGTCGTGCCTAATTGATTAACCTAAGATCTAAGTTCTAGGTGATCAATCCAGAATTAGCCTTAAGAACAACCTATGGTGAAGACCTAATTCAGATTATGAACCCTAACCAACTAATTAACATATCATTCAAATAAATCCTTTATTGAGAACCCTAAACCTAACAGGAGATCTACTCAGACATGGAGATTATGTAAAACAACATGATTGAATAGAACTCAAAAGTAATAGTAAAGAGAGTAAACAGAGGGTTCGAAATCTTCTCTCGTACGAACAGAGTTTCAGACTTGTCTCACTCAAAAAGCTCTCTCCACCAAAAACCAACACTACACCAAAACAGGGTTTTTGCTACTGATTAGGTAGTCGGTAAATTTACCGACTGTTTCGCTACTAATTTCCGACTGATGTGCGACTATTTTCAAACAGTCGCAAATCAGTATGTATTTAGTGACTAAAAATTTCAGTCGTTAATTAGTAGCAGTTTTACGACGGATTAGTGACTGAATTGTAGTCGGAAACATGCAATAGCTAATTAGTAGTAATTTTAGCGACTAATTTGCTACTGATTTTTTTTATAAACAAAACGACGTCGTTTTGATGGATTGGTTTTGTTTTTTAAAAAAAACCCTCTCTGGGATTCGAACTCGCACACTCGAAGCAAGACCAACGCGTTTAACCATCTGAGCCAAGTGGGATATACGTTATTGTTTAACAACAACAGTTTATATCCCGAAATTATACAGTTTATCGAAATGAAATCAGAACGACGCCGTTTTGATATAATGTGTTTTTTTTTGAAAAAACCCCATTCTGGGTTTCGAACCCTCACACTCGAAGTAGAAACAAAGGTTAACCATCTAAGACAAGTGGGATATACGTTAATGAATAACAACAACAGTTTTTATCCCGAAATCACACAGTTTATCGAAATGAAACCAGAACGAAGCCGTTTTGATATAATCTATAATCTGAAATCCAAAATCCATCGTTATCTAATCTAAAACTAGATTTTTATTCCCAATTTTTTCAAAGTTTTATCACTATTAAGACAAAGAATCAAATACTACCCTAGTAGTTCAATTCACTACCAAAAGCTTTGAGTTCTCTTTGGAAACTTATATATTGGTCTTTGAATAGATTACTTCCTTTTATTGAAATTTTGAATGAATATTAAAACTAAATCTTTTAAGTAGTTTCGACCAAATTTGATACATACAAGAACCAATACGTTACTTTAGTAAAATATTAAATATGTAAAAGCAAATGTTAAAGGGATAACAGCAGATTGTATTTACATATTTTTTCTAAAAACTTAAACGATGATCTGATGATCCAATGACTACATCAATTTGTTGCTGAAGAATTTCACCGGTCAGCAATAATATTTCCTCTCTTTCTTAGTAAAAAACTTACATTTTTTTAAATAAAATAATTTTATAAATCCTAAATTCTAAACCCCAAACATAAACTCTAAACCCTAAACCCTATACCCTTAACCCTAAACCCTAAACCCTAAACACTAAATCGGACTACTAATTATGTCAAGATTAAATCATAATGTTATATTATATGCAACTTACGTTATTTAATGTGTTAGTATGTTAATTAAGCTAAATTATGTTAGTTATGAAAAACAATTACACTAAATTGCTACTCATTAGGTACTGATTAGAAACTAAATAGGAAAAAAATCAAAATTGTGTTTTGGAGCCAATATCTCTTATGGCAAATGAAACCTACAATTTGTGCCAAAAAATTTCGTTAGCCCGCGAAACCCATATTTTTTTCCCCTTTCCGACATTTCCCTAATTTATCTAAGTCTGGGAAAAACATTTTCTCCCAAATCAAACCCTAATTCGAGATACTCCTCTTCCATTCTCTCTCGAAAACCCTATTTTCTTGTCTCCTGCTCTAATCTCTTCCAAAACTTCCGCCAATCATAGCCTCCACCATCTCTCGATGACCCTTCCGCTTTCCAGAAAGGACGAGCTCCGCAGTTCACCTTCGCCGGCGATTCTGAAAATGCAGAAGATAGGGATTCGGGGGATGAAGAGCTTGGGCCAGATCCGTCTGTTGGCTGAATCGGCAAACAATTTTTCCTTCTCCTCGCGTCCATCTCAGGGTTCTCGTCGAATCTGAAGCTTACTGCAGGTTCGTTTTGTGTTTGTTTGGATTTATTTTAGAATTCCGTTCTCGCTACTTTCTGACATCGTGCTATAATGATGATCGCGACATCTGTTGTTTCTGATTTCAGGAAAAATTGGTGAAGGAACATGCTCCGATCTCGACCTGGAGGTATTTCGAGAGCCATCTCGTTTTATTTACATTCTGAACTTATACAAACTTAAGTTTGATCTGTGCTTAATAAGTATGTCTTTCTAGGATTGTGCCGTTCTAATTTTTAGGTTTTAACCGGAATGACCAAGGAAACGCATATATGTTTTTGATTATCTGTGAGAACCTTATATTTTTGGAAAGATTTTGAGATTGACTGATTTCGAGTTATCTCTTCTGCCCAGATACTAGACACAAATCCGGAGCTATTTTTTCATCTTCAGCAGCAAAGATTGATAGAACTAATTCGACAAGGTAGAATAGAAGAGGCCTTGGAGTTTGCTCAGGAGGAACTTGCACTACGTGGTGAAGAAAACGTAAGTCTGTTTATATTGCTCATTGTTTGTCGTTAAAGATGGTGTTTTACCATGTGAAAGAGTCTTTTCATTTTCCCTTGAAAGCGTTTTGATTGATGATTCGTGTGTGTAGGTGGGAGGGCATTTCACGAAGATCTGTTGTGGAGAAGAAGGTTTGAATCTGCAGCTGAGACTAACGTGAGGCTAAGCTTAAAGGAGGTTTCTATGTCGACCCTGAAGCTAAGCTTTTGTTCATCATCAGTGGGTATGTGTGCTGTTTATGAAAGTTTTAGCATTACCATGAGATTCTATGTTATTGTTTTCTTATCTTTTGCTTCTTGAATTTGCAGCTCTTGCGTTTGAGATCAAGAAGACTCTGCAGCTCTAGCGTTTGAGACCTTGAGACAGGTTTGTCTTTTGTTTTGTTTTTTCTGTCTAAACTTGTGTAGACGAGTCATACTACACTATCTCCGCCTACATCTCCTCAGCCTTCTCCGGCCTATGAATCCTCGTCCTCCACTGCTAAGGCAATCCATCTGTCTTCGTGCGGTCAAACAACCGATTTCTTCTGATTTTTTTTTTCTGTTTCATCGAGAACTATAAAATTGTGATATGGTGAAATGTAACAGGAGATAACTTGGAGAAGGAGCCACAGATAATGTAGCTCAGAAACCAAGTGAGTATCAAGAACAGGCGAGATGAAGCAACCACATCCAATGAACACTAAGACAAACCGTCAAGGGATTCCACGCCACTGGGTTAGCTCACTTGTTTCTCTCTTCTTATGATCCATCCTCTCCACTGGTTTAGCTCACTTTTTTCTCACTTGATGTTATGTTTTGCAAATTGGAACAACTCCTTATTAGTTGGAGTTGCCTTTCCATTTTGATTTAGAACTTGAAACTTATGTTACTTTTGTTTAACTGTAATTTTGGTTTTTTGGTGTTTGGATTTGTGTTCTTCATTTGTTTTACTTTACTTTTGTAAACTTGAATGTTTTATATGTAATTAGTCTACATTTATATTAATAAATTGATTTTTTTTTAATTTAAACAATATATCAGTCACTAATCAGTAGCTATATTTTGCTACTGAATAGCTAAAATCAGTCGTAAAAAATCACAAACCAGTAGCAAATTAGTCGTTAAAAAAATCACAAACCAATAGCAAATCAGTAGTTAAAGTAGTAGGTAATCAGTCGTAATTCAGTAGCTAAATTTTACGACTGATTACCGACTACGGCTGTACTAGCAAAATTCAGTCACTATTCAGTCACTAATCAGTCGTAAAATTTTGCTACTGATTAGCGACTGAATAGTGACCGCCTAATATCAGTCGTAAATCAGTAGCAATTTTCCGACTGATTTTTTTAGCGACGAGACCTTTAGCTAATGCAGAAATCAGTCGGTAATCAGTCGTAACAGTGTGTTTTGCTACTGATTTCCGACTGTTTTTGCAGTAGTAAAAAACATGTTTTCTTGTAGTGCAAAGTAGAACAAAGCGTAGCCAAAACAAGTGGCTGAAAACCCTAAATATAATGCTAAAACACGTTTTGGGGCTTCTTGTAATTATTAAAGTCTTCTGGGCCAAAGTGTAGAATCTTCAGACTTGTAAAAAGTCGCGATCCTTCTCTTCATGCGATCAGTATCGACCGATACCGTAAGTGGTATAGATCGATACATAGCTTCTGTATCGGCTATTCATGCCTTCAACTTAATCCTTCAGCTGCATGATTCTACTTGGCTCCAAAAAGCTCCAATATCTCCAATTTAGCTCCAAACGTACCTAAACCTGTAAAAACTCGAAAAGACTCCAAAAATAGTAGAAAGACTCTATAAATAAGACCTATATCATGGTTAAAAACGGGTAAAAACCATGATATATCACCCATGCTAATATTTTTCCTAGATCCGCCCCTGCAACCATCTAGTATATATATAATTGGAGAGTTCTCTCCATCTAAAGTGTCTACATCATCAAAAATATTTTTAAAAACATTAAAACCAAATTTAATAACTCAATTAATTCACACATTTTTAATACTATCTTTCATTAAAGAGAACAATAATTTACAAAAATGCAAACAGAAACGAAAAAAAAAAGCAAAAAATAAGGTGGTAAAATTAGGAGAAAAAACTTATCCTACAAAAAAAACATTTAATCGAGTAAGTAAACAAATTTTTAGAAATTAAAATTTCATAATGCTATTTGGAAGATGACACAATTTATAAAGTTTATTTGTAATAGTAATGCAAGATTGTATAATCTTTAAATTGGAACTAATAAATCATTTTTATAAGAAAAACACATATTTGAAAATTTTGACTATTTTTAGTAACTTTTTTGATTTTGAGGAAATGGCTTTAATCAAGTGGTTAAAAGTTCATCTCTACGGCTTTCCCCACAAAATTTTGATTTCACCTACTTATTTTGATTTCACCTACAAAAGGTTGAGAAAATAATAAATTTGGTCGCATGACAAGTTTTTTTTAAAAGGTAATGTGTACATTAATAATTTAAATTATAATATACTATAAATATTTTTTTAAATTGATGATAAAATTATATATTTTAGGAGAGAATTTTGATATTTTCAAATGATCAGGGTAAAGTGTAAGATTTGACGATGAAATATAATATTTGGTAGATACGAACGGATCCAAAAATGAGATTCGATCTCTAGGAAGCAAATCTGACATGTACCACAACATGGTTAGAGAAACTTTGCGGTGACAAGTGGCTTTCTTTCCTAAAGATAGTTGATGTTCAATACATCAAGAATTTTGGTTTCTTCAACTGGTCACGTGAACATGTAAGGTTTGAGGGTAAAATCTGATGTTTGTTGGATACAAACGGGTCCAAAAAAGAGATTTGATATTCAGGAAGCAAATTTTACATGCACCACAACACGGTTAGAGAAACTTCGCGACGACAAGTAGGTATCTCTCCTAAAAAAAGTTTGACATTCAAGCAAGCAAAAAAAACATGCAAGTGATGAGAGAAAATATAATGTAGAAAGATGAAAAGTGAGTAGATTTTGGGAGGCGAACGAATGCATCTTAGAAGATGACGAAAGAAATGGCAATGAAAAATTGTTTATATAGAAATTGACTAAATCTCGAAAAGAATGTATGCACAAGACTTAAGTAAAATCTTTCGTATCTCTTCCACTATATGAAATGAGTAAGTTTTATTAAAAATACTTGACATAAATTAGTGGACCGGTATATCAGATTCAAAATCAGGCTAAACTGTTCGGCTATGCCATCCTGGTAGGTGAGATGGGATAGAGACATTTATGATTTGGTAGAGAATTCCCTTACAGGTCAACATGCCATAAGCATTCTTAAGAAAGAAAAAAAAAACAACGTTGGCGATTTCAAAGATCATGAAGAAGTATGATAAGGTAACAATTGATTTAATTATAAATATATATCTAAGTTTCTTGATATTTATTAATATTTCTTCTCTACCAGAATGCTTCAAGAAGTGCAGCAAAACCATACATGGAGATGGTAGATAAGTCCTACCTCACTAGCTCTGATGAGGTTAATACAATATCTCTACATAAAACTTATTATTTTCTTTCAATAATACTACAAATTTTAAACCGGAGTTTTATTTACATTCAACAGATCAACAAACTTATGGTGAGAGTTGAGTCTATTTTAGTCGAGCATTTCGCCAGTTCGAATCGAAGCAAAAGAATGAATCTCTTAAGACCAAAAGTGAAAAAAGAAAAACACCGGATAACGTTTTTCACTGGTAACCAAAAAGATTTCCCAAATCGAAACTGGGTTTTTAACAGTTATTTCATGACAAATTAATCAAAATCTCTCCGAATTGTTTTTCTTTGTCATGCTTTTTTGTTGGTTGCTCAGTCTCTTTAGTATTTACAATGACCCACAAATCAACAAATTTTATCAATATAATTTATGTTTACGTAACATCTTTTGATATTTCAAAAAAGAAAAAACATTAGGCAAAACATAAAAAAATATAAATAAAAAATAAAAAAATCATAAGTAAAAAATAAGTCATTGTTCAATTTATTTTGACGTCTATGTTTTATAATCTAATTACTAATAACTCAATATTGTAACAACAAAAATTTCAAGATTAATTATAAATTATTCATGATAAATGTAGTTTTTGTAAAATGTACATTAATACGTTTTATATATCTATGAAATTTATTTTTAATAGAGTCCAGATGGAGACATTATCCATTGTGTCGACATGAAAAAAACAGAGAGCATTTGACCATCCTCTAATTCCTCTCCTACAAATTCAGGTTATTATAATTTGTTAAAATTTGATTAATCAATTTATGTTTTCCCTCGATAATCAATTTACTTTTAAAGAGTCATGTTAATATCTATTAGAGAAAATAACAATATATTTTTTGGATTGAATGATGAAGGACTTTTGCAAGAATTCGTTTATATCTATTATAAGAGGTTCAATCTAAATAGGCAAGATTTCAAAGCAACAAGAATGCAAGACATTTTTTAAGTTAAGCTAAATAAGAAAAAGTTGTGATTTAACTAGTGAATTAAGCAAACTAAAACAAGATCAAGAGATAGCAAATTAAACAAGTTGTAATGTAATAGATATAAACGAATTCAAAGATGGGGTAATCGATTTTAGATGATCCAAGACTAATTCATGATGCTCAATACTCAAACAAAGCTATCCCTAGGAAATGATCATTAAGTGTGACTAATCCTCTCTCAAGGCATTAATCACCATGCTAATTACTAATCCAAGATCAAACTCTCATTTGTGAATTACTAACTAGCAAATATTAAGTGCAAACAATCAAGATCAACCAAATAAACACCCTAGACAGCTACTCTCATAGGCTAGGAATGAATATCTCTTGATTAGTTCATCAAGACATTTTATCAAACACCTTGTGGGTGTGAAATGCCCTTTGATCTAGATTGGCTCTCTCAAGCCCAATCTAGCATTATGATCACTAATCAAGAAGAGAAATAATATAATCTAACCCTAAGCATCATGAATGAACCTTGAAATCATCCTAAACCTATCCCATCCTCAAACTATAAGAACTACTCACTAATCACCATGGTTTCAACAAATCCCATAAAAGAAGAGCTAAAACCCATGATCAAATGATTGGATGATTAGAAAATAAAAAATATATAGATGGAATCAAAGAAAATAATACTCAATTTGCATAAATCAAAAGGATCAATCTGTTACAAATTACTCTCAAACACACTTAGAGAGGTTTTTGCTTAAGAAAAGACTTGTTTCTAGAAAATTAGGTTTAAGAAATATATAGTGAGTCTGGGCGAACCGGGTCAACCCGGAACAAACCGGGTGTTGACCCGGTTGGGTCTGGGTAAAATTGTTCTGAGTATTTTGCACTGATCGACCCTGGATCGGTGCTGGTTATCGGTGCTAAATCTTCTTGCTGCATGGCTGTCTGGATGGGTGCCAGGTGAAGGGCTGGGACGTGACGTCCGGACACGAGCTTCGGCTGGCTTGAAGATGATCGGCACGCTGCTGGATTAGCACCGATCCAGGATGGGTCGGTTATAATCTTATGGGCTTTCATGATGAGCTAAGCTGGGTTTGCACCGATCCATGGCACCGATCTAGGATGGGTCGGTGCAATCTTCTCGGAAATGCTTCGTAGGTTGGCCTCTCTTCCTGTGTCTGATAAGCTCAAATATATACCCTAAAATTACTAAGCTGTAGTTGCAGTATATTTAGGGGTCGAACCACAAAGACTCAAAAAAAATCACACAATAGACCAAATAGTTTCGAATCAAGCTAAGCAATTAAGTGAAACAGAAAGCGATAAACAACAGAAAAGGATGTAAAACCGATTGGGAGAATATAGGCTCAGGGTATTTCTCAGGAAATCAATGAATGCAGATAACCAATCAGTCAGGATTCAGATTTAGCGCGGTTCTTGAACTCAAATCACTAAATTATAATTAACCAACTGTCGTTGCGAGAATTATCTAAATCTAAACTTCAGAATCCCAAATCTCTTTGCAAATTACTAAGAATAAATTAGCCTTAGTACCGAGTTTGATATGTTCACAAATCAACTAAACCAAATCTCTTTGCGAATATTTAATTTGCTCACCCTAGGTTCTGTCAGATTTCTCAATTGCACTGTCGTGCCTAATTGATTAATCTAAGATTTAAGTTCTAGGTGATCAGGCCAGAATTAGCTTTGAGAACAACCTATGGCGAAGAACAAATTCAGATGATGAATCGAACTAATCAATTACCAGCAATCAGAGAAATTCCTGTGAGAAAATCCTAAACCTAAAATGGATATACTCAGACATGGATAATGAAACAATCAACATAACAGAATATATCATTAATTTAAATAATAAGAAAAGAGTAACAAGAGGGTTCGAAATCTTCTCTCAGACGAACAGAGTTCTTACTTGTCTCCCTCACAAAGCTCTCTCTCCCCAAACCAAAGTAGAATAGAGCATAGCCACAAAAGTGGCTGAAAAACCTAGATAAATACTGCTAAACACGTTTTGGGGCTAATTGTAATTATTAAAGTCCTTTGGACTTGAGAGCAAAATCTATATTCTTCTTAAATCGCGAGTTGTGTCTGCTTCTGAGGTTGGCATCGACCGATACCATAAGTGTATCGATCGATGCTCGAGCTTCAAATCGGGTACTCAGCAGCACGAACTTCTGCTTTGCTCCAAAAAGCTCCAAAACCCTCCAATATCTCCAATTATGTTCCAAACGTGCTAAAACCTAAAAAAACTCTAAAACACTACGAAAACACTAGAAAGACTCTATAAAAAGGACTTATATCATGGCTAAAAAGGGGTAAAAACCATGATATATCAACTCCCCCAGACTTAGTCTTTGCTTGCCCTCAAGCAAACTGAAAACCAAATCAGAGAAAGAGGTTTGAAATCATGGAGACTCAGATGTTCATGAACCATCGCAATGACCCTTTTCCTAAGCTTTCCAGATATCACCTAACCAGCTCCAGATCTAACCACCATGTACTTCTCCGTAGACATTCGCAACTTTCCAGACTCCACACATTATCTCACATCATTATCCATCCAAGCCCTCATCGCCAGTTTCATCACTGCAGCCAATGTTCAAGAACCAAGGAACCACCAAATTCACACACTATTTTGGTATTGTTTTCATTTCCCCCAGACTTATTCCTTTTGAATGTTCGCATATACAAATCAAGGTTTGAGACGCGAGTATTGGTGGTGTTTGTCACCGAATCCCCGGTTCTTCCCTCTCAATGTATCAAAAGCCTTAGACGAATAATGGGGTCACGGGAAATATTCCTACCCCTCGCTTCCAACCTCTGTGTGATCATTCCTTATCCAAGTAGAACAGTGGGATCGCAGGAAATTTTCCTAGCCCTCCACTCGGCGGAAATCATCTCATCTTTTATGCAACTTATTTTCCAACTTGCGTCAAGGGAGAGGTATACCATTACCTTCAAACATATGGGTTCCTTTGTCAGATATGAATGATGAATCAAGCTCTATGAACACTAACCACATCGATGAAGTGCAGAAATTTGGCTCAAGCTTTAGAAGAACTATGCTGGAAACATGGGTGTTTTCTAGTCAACTGATCAGTCTTTGGATTTTTCATTAGTCGATCTAGTACTGATCCTGTAACACTGGCCACTCAAAAGCAAAATCATAACAATAGATTCAAGCACATGATCATAATCTCCAACAGGTTTTGAATCGATAAAACAAATTTTTTTTTTTAGACTCTAAGAAAACCGAAAACAATGTCAGCAACTTCCTCCCCCAGACTTAAACAACACTGTCCCCAGTGGTATTAAGCCTAGAGAAGGTAAGAAAATTAAAAGGACTCAGTGGAGAATGTTAAGATCAAGAGGTGTTACCATCGTGGTCATGGTGTCGACCGATACACAGCACGTGTATCGATCGATACCAGGTTTAAGTCGACACAGGTCCTTAAATCAGCGACAATGGCTCAATTGTTACTCCAGATTTTGTGTCAAACGATCGAAGTGTTATAGTTAGCACTGTTAGATCACTCAAACACAGGTCAGAGGCAACAAAAGATCATAGATGGATACGTCCAAAACAAAAGAAAATGCAGACATAAAGACTCAAAAGTTCAAAAGAAAATAAAAAGAGAAAGAAAAAGAAAAATCAAACGTGATAATCAGGAGAAGGATAACTAATCCTCCTCATCAGAGGTGTCGTCGCCAGCAGTGTGGGATGGGCCAGCCTCCGTCGATGTGCACGGTGATCGAGGTGAACGAGGACGAGGTGGAACCATAGAGTTGCATCGTGAAATGGCACTCCAAATCTTCTGTAGGCTCTCGACGACGTATCGCTGAAAAGGATCCATCTCCATGTCAGGCAGTGGAGGAAGAGAAAGTGCATGAACAGCAGCGGGTGTACGCGCACGTCGCGATTGTCGTGGTCGACCTCCAGCAAGGTCAGGTGCAGGTGCGTCCTCAGCAGCAGCAGGAATACGGCCTCCAGATGAGGCTCCTCCTCGACGACGAGTAATAGGTGCAGCATGCATGTCCACCGGATTAGGCGTGAAAAGCAAATGAGCAGGATCGTCTCCAATGTCCGTCAGGTCGGTATTAGGGAGCTGGACCAGAAAGTTCCCATCAGAAGTGCTGAAACACCAACGTCGACCTGGTTTCAGCCACCTCAGGTTCTCTAAGTGCTGCTCGTCCATAAGATCACGTGTAGTCACCATCGAGCAGCTCGCGGTACTGATCCCAAGGTGCTGAAAAATGGGAGTGAGAAGACTGCCCACCGTCTCAATCTTGATTCTAGTCTCAGTCCTGCGAGTCGTGCCACCACGTCTTGTGAAAGGTTTGGCCTTCAGCGAGACCAAGTGGTGCGCGAACACAACACCTAAGCTGACCGCAAGGTCCAACTCAGGCCACTCGTTGGCCTCATCCTCAATAATGTCCCCAATACCGATAGAGAGAACGATAAGCTCAGACACCCTCATCTTGTTAGGCTCCATCTTGCACAAAAGGGTGTTGCTCAAGATCCTCGCGAGGAAGCGCAGACCAGGATGGCTCACATCCATCTGAGTAGTGGTCTTGCTATCATTAACTCCGTGCCCAAAGTGCTGCCAGAATGCCTGAAGATCGAGAAACTGACGAGAAAACTCACACCTCGAAAAGTCTCTGTGGAACCCATAGATGTCGCATAGCTCCTGAAATGGCAACCGATATCGCACACCCCGAATCATTAAGGTCAGAATACCCTGTTGTGCAGTCGTGGGAGCTTCACCAGTATAATAGATGCGAACAGTAGCAAGGAACTGGCGCACTAGATCGGGATAAAGATCAAATTGTCTCGTAAGCATCGTCCCCAAACCGATCTTGCGGATCAATCTGTCGAGCTCCCTGTCAAAACCCAGATGCGTCATAGTGAGCGTGTCGACGAACCGGGTGTGCCGCAAATTAACATCCAAACAGGCGTTGTAGAACAACGAATCATAATCGTCCCACTCCTCAGAAATAGGCCTGGGGACGCAAGCCTTACTCTCAGAAACCTTCTTATTTGTACCCTCAAATTCCTGCGTCAGAGGTATCCTCGCCCTCTCACTCCTCTTGGGCCAAGGAGGCCTACACGCTGTGCCCGGAGACACGTGAGAAGTGGGACCAGAGTGAGGCGGTCATGGTGAAGCAACAGGAGTCTCAGGTATTGCGCGTAAACACGCATGTGGAAGATCTGTATCCTCGTCTGAACTATCATATAACACCCTGTATCGGTTACCCGCCATACAGGCTTTCACCATTCCTCTGCACCAAGTGAGACCGTCGAAGATCTTAACGCTTTCGAGCAAACAGAACTCATGCGGAGGATCCTCAGGTGGATTCGAGCTTGTGGCCTCTGTTCGTGTTCTCTTCTTAGGCTGCATCTGCATCAGCAACAAAAGACAAACATCATAAACCCAACATCTCTCTTAAACATAGCAAAAACGATCAAGGAATATACTGAGCATCGACCGATACCAGGTGGTATCGATCGATACTCAACAGATTTCGAACCGCACATAGATCCACAATCCAAAAATTCCAAAAATCAAAACTAATGGTAATTAAGCGTAAGGCGGGTTCCGACTAGTCCTAGAACAACTGAATCAAGTGGTATTCGTCCAACAAAACGAGTTCTATGAGCCAAACATCGAAAATCCAACCGTTGGTCACAGATTGAAAAAGAAAAGATTCGTGTTTCATACCTTGTAGATCGAGTGAAAGGGTGAGAGAATGAGAAAGAGTACGAAAATCCAACAAGGATAGACCCTTGAATCACTCAAATCCGTGAAGAACCAAAGATTTGGTGATTTTGGGAAGTGTATTCTCGTGTCTGTCGATGGAGGCTAATGAGGAAGAAGGAGAAAAACCGTAGGGTTTATAAGGAAACTTACCGGGGTGGGATTATCGACTGATACCATAAGTGTATCGATGCTCGGGGGTCAGTCCGGAATATGTGCGTGTAAAACCGGTATCGACCGATACCTAGTGGTATCGATCGATACTGAGCCTCCGAATCTGATTCACGTGACACAGCAAAATACAAAACAAAAACTGGAAAAATAAAGACTCATATGTACAGACTTACCAGTGGGTTTCCTCCCTCTCAGCACTTGTTTAACGTCACTAGCTTGACTTTAACGACGTTCAGGCGGTGGGTGCACCATCCAGAGGCGTTATCTGCCCTGTTGGAATCTCGGCTTTCGCCCAATAGTGTTTCACCCTCTGTCCATTGATAGTAAACTCCTCGCCTGTAGGACTAATCAGCACAACGGCACCATGTGGTCTGACCTCCTTGATTGTGAAGGGCCATGACCAACGAGAACGCAATTTACCAGGAAACAATTGCAAACGAGAGATGTACAGAAGTACCTGGTCGTTCGGCTCGAAATGTCTGGAGATGATCTTTTTATCATGATAGGCTTTAGTTCTCTCCTTGTACAGCTTCGAGTTCTCGTAGGCGTGGTGCCTGATCTCATCCAACTCGTTCAGCTGAATCAATCTCCTCTCAGCAGCAGACTTGATGTCGAAGTTCAGCAATGTCGTCGCCCATGCAGCCTTGTGCTCGATCTCTACTGGAAGGTGACATGCTTTCCCATACAGCAAGTGAAACGGTGTAGTACCCAGCGGTGTCTTGAAAGCAGCCCTGTAAGCCCATAGCGCGTCTTCCAGCTTCGTAGACCAATCCTTCCTAGAAGTACCCACTGTCTTCTCCAAAATCTCCTTGATTTGCCTGTTGGAGACCTCGACTTGGCCACTGGTCTGAGGGTGATATGGAGTAGCCACACGATGACTCACACCATGTTTCTTTAGCAACTTCTCAAAAACTTTGTTAATAAAGTGGCTGCCACCATCACTTATAACAATACGCGACACTCCAAATCGTAGGAAAATGATGGTCTTAAACAGCTTAAGAACCACCGAAGAGTCGTTGGTTGGACTAGCAATCGCTTCCACCCATTTGGACACATAGTCCACAGCAACCAGGATGTATTTTTTCTTGTGTAACGAGGGAAAGGGGCCCATAAAATCGATGCCCCAGCAATCGAAAACCTCAACCTCAAGGATGAAATTTTGTGGCATCTAGTGTCGCTTACTAATTTCCCTCTCCTCTGACAGACATCGCATTGCGAGATATAAGCATGCACATCTTTGAACATAGTAGGCCACCAGAAGCCTGCTTGAAGAACTTTGGACACCGTCTTGAAAGTAGCGAAGTGTCCAGCATACTCAGACCCATGACAGTGATAGAGGATCTCAGGAACCTCTGACTCTGCAATACACCTCCTGTAGATACCATCAGAGCAATGCTTGTACAGGTAAGGCTCATCCTAGAAGAAACGCCGTATCTCGCGCAGAAATTTCTTCCTCGCATACTTCGTGGGATGCTTTGGCTCATTCTCTGCAGCAAGGTAGTTGGCAATGTCAGCGTACCATGGTTTTGCAGGAGTAGATACATCAGCTAGATAGGCGTCATAAGAATTTAAGTGCTCTGTAGGCAAAATAGGTCCGAGAAGTGATGGCTATCGACCGATACTAGGGGAGTATCGATCGACACCGAAAGTGTTCACCAGGGAAAACTTCAGATTTTCGGCCAAATCACTCTGAAATTTGGTCTCTACAAAGTAGATGCGCTCTTATGGCAAGAAATCATCAATTGGCACGTCTGCATCGATCTTCATTCGCGACAGGTGGTCAGCAACTCGATTCTCAACTCCCTTCTTGTCCATAATCTGGATGTCGAACCCTTGGAGCAACAGTGCCAATCGGCAAAGACGAGGTTTGAGATCCTAGTTCTGCAGCAAGTACTTGAGAGCTGCATGATCAGTGTGAACAATCACTTTGCTTCCAATCAAGTAGGATCGAAATTTCTCAAAAGAGAAAACCACTACAAGTAACTCCTTCTCAGTAGTGCTGTACTTGCGTTGAGCATCAGCCAACGTCCTGCTGGCATAGTAGATGGCATGAAGCTTCTTGTCTTTCCTCTGACCCAACACAGCTCCAACAGCAAAGTCGCTCGCATCGCACATATCCTCAAAAGGTAAGCTCCAATCAGGTGGTTGGACAATGGGAACACTCACCAATTCCTTCTTAATCTCCTCGAAGGCTGCGATGCAATCAGGAGTGAAATCAAATTTGACTTCCTTGCACAACAGGGCGGTGAGTGGGCATGCTAGCTTAGAGAAATCCTTGATGAACCTCCTGTAAAACCCAGCATGACCAAGGAAGCTTCGGATCTCAGATACAGACCGTGGAGGTTGTAGGCTTGTCATGACCTGAATCTTAGCTTTGTCAACTTCGATCCCTGCCTTAGAAACCTTGTGCCCAAGAACAATGTCATCCTGTACCATAAAATGGCACTTCTCCCAATTAAGAACCAAGTGCTTTTCCTCGCATCTCTGAAAGCACTTTGCACAAGTTATCTAGACAATCCTTAAATGACGATCCATACACTGAAAAGTCGTCCATGAATACCTCCATAAACTCCTCAATCATGTTAGTGAAAATCGACATCATGCATCTCTGAAAGGTCGTTGGAGCGTTACATAATCCAAATCGCCATCTTCAGCAAGATCAACGAAATTCTCTGCAATTGAGCTGTTCTTCACTCCTGCTTTCACCTCCTTTCCACTCCGCAAGGTGAAAGCATTGATGTGTGCCCTTGGATTCTCAGTTTTTCCTGGAAGAAAACCTTCCTGCCTCTTCACAGCTGCTGCAGTCTGAGCAACATGAGTTTCAAGCTTCTTCTGACAGGTTGAGAGCTTCTATCTTCCCATTCAGATCAGTGTACAGAGAGTCGATCTTCCCATTGAAATCCACTTGCAATTTCTGTTGTCCCTGAAGAATATGTTCGAACATGGATTCCATCTTACTCTCTGAGGACTTGGGAGAGATAGGTTGGTACGACGAGTTCCCATAACTTCGAGTGAAATCGCTGCTCTGGAGTGGTTTCTGAGCAAATTGTTTTGCTCCAAAACCAGACTGATTGCCCTCGAACTTGTACCGACCTTGCTGAGTGTTGTTGTTGAAGTTTCCGTTGTTGTTGTACCCAAATCGCTGACCCTGAAAACCAGAACCACCAACGTGGTTAACATCCTCCACTTCATCTTCTTCCACATTCACAACCTCATCAGCAAAGTGTACTGCTTTCTTCGTCTTTCCCATCACAAGATTGTGCACATAGTCCAGCTTGGCTTGAACCTCAGCAATCTGCGATCCATCCATTCCTCCAGCCTGCTTCTTCCGCTCGAAATCAGCATTCTTGGTGCTATTGCTATATGCCAAGTTCTCAATTAGCACAACAACATCGTTTGGATATCTGGTGTTGAAATTCCCATTGCTCGCAGCATCTGGGAGTACCCAGAAAGTACCCAGCAACTGAACATTAGTGAACCCGTGATGTGGGCAGTCTCTCTGATATGATCTGAACCTGGTCCAAGCAGCCTTAAATGCCTCAGTCGGACTTTGGGAAAACTGGGAAATCTTGTTCCTGAGCTCTTCGGATCTTGCATCATCATAGAAATGATTCAGGAACGCATTCTTCGTCTCTTCCCACGTAGCCAACGATCCAGGGTGCAACTGTTTCAGCCAGTAAGCTGCATCCCCACCAAGAGAGTATGGGAAAAGCTTACAAAAGAGGAATTCATTGGGCACCCCATTGTACTTCATGCTAGTGACCGAATCCTCAAACCTCTCGATGTGATCCATGGGATGTTCATGAGAAAGACCATGAAAAGGGTGCTGACCCACAAGAGTAAAGTATGCAGGTTTTAGCTCAAAGTCATTCCTCTGGAACGCAGGAACACGGATCGCTGCATGATTGGCGTAGTACTGATCAGGTATGTTGTACTCACCTATCGTCCTCCCACAATCAACCACATCATTCCCAACATTCACAACAGCTGCAGGGACAACGACGTTTCAATCTCCATCAAGTCGTTTCCCTCTTTCATTGCACAGTTGACCCTCTTGGTCTCTCAAAGTTCCAGCTTCATCACGAGTCAATACCACTAGGTTATTCATTTCTGCTGGCCTATTTATTCTTCTGTTTGCACGTTCCAATTTTGTTAGCTCCTTGTTGGAAAGACGAAGTAGTTCAGTGCGCTTATTCCTCCAGGTTTCGCGAGTGGGCATACACCTGAAACACAAAAGACAAGACATGTAAGTGACCAAAAATCAAAAACAGCACGACGAGTATCGACCGATACCACTGGTATCGATCGATACTGACGAACTTAGTTGAAACTCGATAGTTAATGTCTAATGGCGCTTTTTAGAGTCCCCGGCAACGGCGCCAAAATTTGATAAACTCAAATATATACCCTAAACGTACTAAGCTGTAGTTGCAGTATATTTTGGGGTCGAACCACAAAGACTCAAGAAAATCACACAATAGACCAAATAGTTTCGAATCAAGCAAAACAATTCAGTGAAACAGAAAGCGATAAACAATATAAAAGGATGTAAAATCGATTAGGAGAATATAGGCCCAGGGTATTTCTCAGGAAATCAATGAATGCAGATAACCAATCAGTCAGGATTCAGATTTAGCACGGTTCTTGAACTCAAATCACTAAGTTATAATTAACCAACTGTCGTTGCGAGAATCATCTTAATCTAAACTTCATAATCCCAAATCTCTTTGCAAATTCCTAAGAATAAATCAGCCTTAATACCGAGTTTGATAAGTTCACAAATCAGCTAAACCAAATCTCTTTGCGAATAATTAATTTGCTCACCCTATTTTCTGTCAGATTTCTCAATTACACTGTCTTGCCTAATTGATTAATCTAAGATCTAAGTTCTAGGTGATCAGGCCAAAATTAGCTTTGAAAATAACATATGGTGAAGAACTAATTCAGATGGTGAATCCTAACTAATCAATTACTAGCAATCAGAGAAATCCCAATGAGAAAACCCTAAACCTAAAATGAATCTACTCATACATGGAGAATGAAACAATCAACATAACTGAATAGATCATTAATTTAAACAATAAGAAAATAGTAACAAGAGGGTTCAAAATCTTCTCTCATACGAACAGAGTTCTGACTTGTCTCCCTCACAAAGCTCTCTCTCCCCAAACCAAAGTAGAATAAAGCGTAGCCACAAAAGTGACTGAAAAACCTAGATAAATACTGCTAAACACGTTTTGGGGCTAATTGTAATTATTAAAGTCCTTTGGACTTGAGAGCAAAATCTATATTCTTCTTAAATCGCGAGTTGTGTCTGCTTCTGAGGTTGGCATCGACCGATACCATAAGTGTATCGATCGATACTCGAGCTTCAAATCGGGTACTCAGCTGCACGAACTTCTGCTTTGCTCCAAAAAGCTCCAATATCTCCAATTATGTTCCAAACGTGCTAAAACCTGAAAAGACTCTAAAACACTACGAAAACACTAGAAATACTCTATAAAAAGGACTTATATCATGGCTAAAAAAGGGTAAAAACCATGATATATCAGTGTCAACACCGGTCTAGCACACCGATCCAGAACCGATTGGTGTGCTTCATCTCCTTGCATCAACTTCCTCTTGTCTCAGCACCGATCCAGAGCACTGATCCAGGATGAATTGGTATGCTCGTCCAGCACTTCATCTCTTGGCTCAACTTCCTCCTGTCTCAACACCGATCCAATGCACCGACCCAGGATGGGTCGGTGTGCCTTCTGGGAACCCTTTCTTCTTCTTGCTTTCTCTTTCATGGTCCCAAGGTCGGATGTGCTCGGTTCCAAATCTTCCCATCTCCATCAAAATGCCTCCAAGCCCCTAGAAATCATTCCAAAACATGCAAGACTCACTAGGACCTAAATGCAAGACCCTAAACTCTAACAAACACTAAAATTCTAAGAAAGATATGAACTAGCATGTGAATGATCTAAAATGTTAACTAATATGCATGCTAAAGACATGTAAAATATGCATATATCATTGAATCACCGTCAATTTTTTTTAAATTGATGATAAAAACAAAACAAAATAACATATACGACAAGTACATATAAACACTACGAACTGCTAAAAAAAACAATTCCGATATGATAGGACGAAACTGTTAGTGGTGAGTTTAGCACTCTCCGGATTGAACCAAGACCGGTCTAACTGATCCCTGTTTACGACAGTTCGAATCCAGAGAGCCCATGATCACAGTTGCCGGCCTCCGGGCTCGTTCAAGCCCAACTCGTCACGTTCGGAGAAAGAAGGCCCGTGAACGTGAACGTTATCGTCGGGTCCTGAGCTCGTTAAAAGTCCAATTTGTTATCACAATACCGACCTCTGAGATTTTCGGAATGGTTCCTTATCTCGGAGGGATTTCGTGAAATACTCAGTTTCCTTATGGAACTAGGAAAAGGGATTTACCTATTTTGACCAACTTAAAACCTTATAAATAAGGGGATTTTCACCACATTCTATCCATTCACATTCATTTGCGAGACCCGAAAAAAAGAGAGCTCACGATTTCTGACCTTTATTTCTCTAGTTTTCTAAGTCTTTATACCGACCTTAAGAACGATACTTGTATTCGCCGAGTTCAATATCAATAAACGAGATTCCGACTTAAGTATACTTTTTTACCCATTTGTGGTTTTCATAATCAACAAAAACCACCATGGTTCAACCTAGGATCCTCTTGAAATGCTCAATTGCAGTCTTACAGTCTCAATTTTTTTTTTGTTCAATAACTTCCATTAAAAGCTAAGAAATAGAGTTTTCAAGAGCCAAAAAAACCTTTTTTAGCAATTGAGTCAGTCGAATATTTGGCCTCTCTGAAAATAAAACGATAAGAGATCGTAGAAAACAATAAGGCTAATAGCTTAATATCATAAAGAACTCCATAAAGTTCATTCGAATCCTCATTCGAGTTGAGGAGATTAACAAGCGTTTGGCACTCCGATAGGACGTGTACTTCCAATAAGTTTTGAGCACCTACCTGAGCCAACGCTGAAAGAACTGTCTATGCTTACGCTGTTAAGGGTGATGAGATGTCCTATTATTTTTGGTCTGAGCAGTATTCTTTGCCAGGCTCGTCAAACCTGCGGAAAATAAAACCCATTCCACATTTACTTGAGATCTTCCATGCTGCATCGGCAAAGCAGAAAGTGCCTGAAATCGGCAGCGAAACCTCTCTTAGTGCATCTCGCGATGACTTGTTTTGTTGTAGGTAATTATGGGCTGGTCTCCATTCTCGAGCACCATAGATTGTTTTAGTGATGATCTCCATTGAAGAGAAGTTTTTTTCCAGCGAACACCAGCTTATTTTTTGCAGTCCAAATGGACCAGCAAATTCAAGGATAAAGATGCGATCAATACCTGAGGGAGGCAGATGTTGATGGGTCTTGGCTCGTTGAAGGAAGTCCCAAATCGTGGGAGATATAGCCGAATTTGGGAGCTCCGAAACATGGGCCAAATTCCAGCAAGCTTGCCCAAATGGGCAGTGGAGAAAGAGGTGTGATATGCTTTCAAAAGCTCCACACCAAGTGCATTGGGTCCATGTAAGAATGTCTCTATGCTGCAAAACTTCATCTATCAGAAGAGAATCAGTAGCCATTTTCCAAATAAAACTTGTAACCTTTGGCGGCGTTCGTAATTTCCACATGTTTGTAGTCCAATTGAAATCTGGATTCGGGCTGAGGAGGTCTGCTTCACGAGCTAACTTATAGCCAAACTTTGTTGTATACTGCTCGTTATTAGTCCCAAGACATACCTTCTCGCCGTAGACAGCTCAAATTTAGTTGTCGAATGCTGGTTTCATACTGAGGGAGGACTTCCCCGATTTTGGGCCAATTCCATTGGGAAGATTCCTCGATTTGTAAACTTGAAACGTGCTGATCCAAGTCAGAGCTGTGGGAAGGTCCCATCGGTCGAGAGGCCTCCGATGTGGATAGCTAGGGATCAGACCAGATTTTAATTGATTCTTCGTTGCCAATTAGCCATCCAGTTCCATTTTTACAGCAGCTTTTCCCCCGCAAGGATCCCTCTCCACTCATGGGAGATGTTTGATCGGGATATGCACTCCTTGAAAGACAATGAGTGATTGTATTTTCCCAGTAAAACGCAAGCCATGAGCGAGTTTGGGCATGATAGAATTCGCCAACTCAGATTAGCTAAAAAAGCGTCGTTAATTAGGAATGAGTAAGAAATCGAAGATATGCATTCCATGATCCAGTCGATCCAAAGGTTATCGAAACCCAATCTGACGAGAACAACTCGTAAGAACTCCCACTCAATGTGATCATATGCTTTGCTCATATCGGTTTTGATGGCCATAGAGCATCTATTCGTCGCTTTAGAGATTTACAGGTAGTGGAGAGTTTCATGCGTAATAAGAACACCCGAAATTGCTCGTCATGGCAAAAACGTGAACTGGTTTTTGGAGATTGGTGACGAGAGAATCGGTTGTAGCATCTTAGTGATGATCTTTGCAACAATCTTATAGAAGATAATACAATGCGCAATAGGCCGGTACTAAGCTACTTTTCACGGACCAAAGATCTTGGGTATGCGATGAACATGTGTTTCATTATTTCTACGAGGTATAACTTTGGAAGTAAAGAAAGCTTAACTGGCAATGTCTTCACCAATGATCTCCCAATAGGAGTGAAAAAATCCCGCCGATAAACCATCAGGGCCAGGGGCCTTAGTTGCATGAATTGCAAGAACCGCTTCCCAGATTTCCTTAGCGTCAGGAATAGTAATGAGGATACCGTCCATCTTCGGGGAAAGTAACTCGAGATAATTCACGCAAATTGGGACTTTTCATGGAAATTGTTTCTCTATGCATCTTCTAGCATCTTAAAACGATTACACGTACGGCGGCCTTGAATAATCGCATGGAAGTAGCTTGTGTTACGATCACCACTATGGAGCCACATGATTCTACATCTTTGTTTCCAGAATTGCTCTTCGGCTTTGTAAGCCTCTTCAAACGTTGCCGTGAGAGAACCAATAGCCTCTCGATCTGGAGTATCCGCCACTAGTGTCGCTTCATGGGCTTCTTGTGTCTCTTTGATAAGGATGGAAATGTTGTGGTTCTGTTCACGAGATCAATCAATAATATCTTGGCGACATCGGGACATTTTTTCCTCAACTGTAGTGACATCTGAGTTCGCCCACACCTCGGAAATGAGATGGAAACTTTCTTCATTTTCCCGGAGCCGATTTTCAAAAAGGAACATACTTCTTATTTTTACCCATGAGTAATCAATGAAAGTAACCAGAGACATGTGATCCGAGCCTTTAAAATGAAGGTATTCTGATATACCCGATGGAAAGCTTTCAATCCATGCATTATTAGACATTGATCGATCTAACTAATTTTGTATGAAATGATCATAACGCATTCCCCTCCATGAGAGGGGGTTCCCTGACTGGTTAACATCCCAAAGACCATTATGAGAAATGAAGCTCCATAATTCGATAAAAGTATTCTCACTCCTAGTGGGTCTTCCTCGTTTTTTATAATTATCGAGGATATCATTAAAGTTACCCATTAGGAGGCACGCTTCTTCTCTTGAACCTCCTAATTTCAATATTTTTTTCCACATTTCTTGCCGTCTCGCTTTTACTGGGTGACCGTCGACAAAAGTGACGTAAAACATTTTGTCCTCGTATTTGATCTTAGTATCAATGAAGTTTGGCGATGATGAAATGATTTCCAAATCAATGTCGTCTTTCCAAAAAGTGTCAAACTGCCACTTAGCCCAATAGGAGGAACCGTGAATTTACTACTATAACTCATCCACTGGAATACGCTAAAAACAAACTCATCTTGATTTTTTTTATTTCCATGAGGAACGTTACATCTGAGAAGATACCCAGTCGTATCTCCCTAAGTCGTCGAACTGTAAATGAGTTCTCAAGCCCTTAACAGTTCCAACATGTTGTAATCATTTATTACCATTGGATGGTTTTTGGAAAACCATCGAACCCTAACAAGTATAAGGCACTAAGCCGTTATAAATAGATGCAACAAGGGCATCACGAGACACTTTCTCATTTAGAGGTACATACTCAATAACATGAAAACTCTGCTCAGTGCAAAGACGTCGTGGAGATTGGATTTTAGTTGCGAGTCTTCTCTTCGAGCTGGCTCCTTGAAGAGGGTTGTGAGGTGCTCTTTTACAGGTTGGATCTTTTGGGGTCACTTTGTTGTTCGGCTTAATAGAGGATTTAATAAGCATTTTTTTTCACTGCAAGCTTTCTTCTGGAGGTTGTTATTGTGCGAAGAGGAGTTTGTTTCGTGCCAAGACAGAACTTCACGAGAATCTTTTCACTATTCAGAGGTGGAAGATCTGGAATTGTCGCTTATGAGGGGTCTTCAGACCTCGTTCGTTGTCTTTGGGACCTTATTTTGAAAGATCCATCTGCTCGTAGAGGGTCATATGCTGTAGCATCAGCTCTGGCTTCTCCTTCTTCCTACTCCTCTCTTTCCATATCATCAACTTCCACGTCTTGGAGGTTGTCTAAGAAGCTACGTTCCCCGATTAGATGAGCTTGTTCTTGATGGAACATCAGTTTAACAATCCGATCTAGAGCAGTGCGTCAGAATTTTGAGTTAACCGATGTTTCCATTCCATCTTGTTGTTGATGTATCGGAGGTGCTTCATGGTTCGAATGCAGAGAAGCTCTGTTTTTTTCTTCGTCTCTATCTTTAGATCTAGACAATATCTGGCTGTTGGAGGATGGGCCAGTTTGAATTGTAGCGACATATCTCGAGCTTTGCGGCCTCTCTCGCTCCCTGCCTAACTCAGAGAATATATATGATCGATTTGTAGAAGTAGGCACTAGAGCTCTATCCAACGCTCGAGATTCAGAGTGTTGTTGATTAGAGTTCAGTTTAGAGCTCGTGGAGTATCAAGGATTAGCATAATTCACTTTGCGAGCTGGTTCTTCTCGGCGATAATACTCTCTGCTTGGATAGTTTCTTGAGTATTCTCTTGATTATTCTCTTGTCTCCGAGGAGTATTGATCCTCAAGACGCCTTGGAGGGTAATTTACGTTTGCTCTGCTATTGTACCTCTTATTTTGATTCTCATATCGGAGATCTGGGCGGAGCGATTCAAGTTGGCATTTCGAAGGGTTATGAGGAGCGGGAGGCTGAGGCAGAGTAAGCCTTTTAGCTTCATGTTTGTCGTCATTACACAATATATCCGTCTCAAGGCGGTGGAGAGTTCTTTGTTGGTTAATACCCGATCGATCAGATGGAGCGTCATGATCTTTTCTCTTTAACGGAGATGTCTTCTCTTCATGTGAGAGTGAGAAGCAGTGTTTCTCAAGTTTCACATACTCAAATTGGATTGCGGCTTTATCTCTCGAAGGAAATTGAACGCTTTTATGTTTGACTAGGGGGCTAGAGAGCGTTCATCTCGACATGAATTGATTCCTTCGCCGCATCATGATCCAGATAATCAGCTCTCGGATTCCAAAAACTAAACAGAAATGAAAACAATATAGGATAAAAGCTTTTAGCTATAATACCAAATGATATAAGATTTGAATCCACCAAATCTTATTGAATACAAGATGTCAAAGTTGACAAGTTTGAAGGTGGATTGAGGATCGCCACAAAGGGTTGCGGAATTCCCTTTGATAAGATCACGAATCAAGCCTATGCGAATCCACACATTAGACTATGATCCACACTTGTATTCTAGAATGAATCCACAAAACTAGAAATTACAACCAACGAACAAAGAAATCTAAAGGAATACACCTAAAAACTCATTTGAACAAAGACAAAATAAAGAAAACTTTAAGTTTTTATCATTAAATTTTGTTGTATCTTTAAAATGAGAACAATGAGCTTTTATAGCTCTTACAAGATAATATTTATAATAAATATATTTAAAAGAATTAATTCAAATTTAAAAAAGAAGAATAATTAGCTAAATCAAATAATGTTTTTTTGTCACCAATTTAGCCTTTCACATTGAATGATAATCCTTTGCTTTTGTGAAATTTTGAGGATGAGATTCTCATAATAAATCCATGTATTGAAGATCTTTGATTCATTATTTTTGATTTTGCATTATTCTCTCCCTCTTCAAATGGTTTTTTCCTCAAAACATTTCACTTTGAGAATAATATTTTTTCTTTTTTTTCTTATATTTTTATCTAAATGCAAAACAAAAAACTAAAAGAAAAAACTTTTTGAAGGAGCTTAAACTTTAAAAAAATTTATGATAAAAGTTTGGTATATAATAGATTTGGTATCAAAGCTAAAAGTTTTAACAATTTAAAAAGAAATACTATGGATTTATGATAAAGATAAGTTTTTACAATTTACTTTACAAAGTCGAGAATATGTAAAATGAGCACAAAGATAAGATAAAATATATAAAAAAACTATATAAGCCACAATAGAAAAGAAAAAAAAAGTGGTCATAAGTTTGTAAATAGCTATCATTAACTGAAAAAATGAGTTTTAGGAGATTGAATATGAGAGCAAAGATAACTAAGTGTCGTTGAATTTAGTTATATATACAATATATAGAAATCGCGGTGACACTTAAACCATATAAGAAAAGTTCAAAAATCTCATAGTCATATAATATGTATTATTCAATTTTAAAATAAAAAGTTTACAATTTCAACTCTAAAAAAGAATCAATGTCATAATGTTTAAGAGTTACCGCGGTAAAATACACAAATAAAATGTTATATATCTTTACAAACCACTATAATGTCATCATGAATTTTATTTATTGTTAAACTGTCATCATTTAGCGTACCACATCTATTACCACTATTAACCATACCACCATGCATTTTGCACCGCTATTAAAAACTAACGATAATATGTCAACATTTCAATTCATACATTTTTCAATTTGATTGTTATAGATTGAAACCAAATAGTATATATTTCATTTTAGTATATACAAATATGAAAGAATTACAAACATCAAATTCACATATTTAATATTTTAGTGAGCAAATAATAGTAAACTTTATTTATTTGACATTATCTATGTAAAAGGTTTACTAACTATTTAGTTAATTTTAAATTGCTGATAAAAATTATTTAACCTAGTAGAAAAATTAAACTAGCTAAACACACAAAATTAAATATTTTAAATAAAATTAAAAGAATAAACAATAAATTAGAACGCGATATAGCTTTAAATCCGCGCAACGCGCTGGTAGAATTTTAGTAATATAATATTGGAATCCACTAAATCTTACTGATCACAAAATGTCAAAGTTGACAAGCTTGAAGGTGGGTTAGGATCGCCACAAAGGGTTGCATAATTCTCTTTGGTAAGATCACAAATCAAACCTACGTGAATCCACACATTAGACTATGATTCACACTTGTATTCTAGAATGAATCCACAAAACTATAAATAACAAGCAACGAACAAAGAAATCTAAAGGAATCCACCTAAACACTCATTTGAACAAGACACAAAAGAAAGAACTTTTGTAAAAAAAAATTTAAGTTTTTATTATCAAATTTTGTGGTGTCTTTACAATGATACCAATGAGTTTTTTATAGCTTTTTTGACGTCAAAAGATCCATATATTATTACCATGATTCGAATAGGGTGGTCTCGGAGGCCATCCAAATCGGAATCAAAGATTCTATATGGGAAAATACAATACCTCGGGCTCGAGCTCCTTTTGCAAGGGAGTCAGCATGGACATTGAAAGCACGAGGAATAAAGGAAATATCTAAAGGAGCAAAAGTAGAATGCAGTTGGTTAAACTCATCAATTTCCGAGGCCAGAGTGGGCCATTTTTCCTCTTCATTGATCACCTTAACCATCTGTAGGCAATCTTACAAGATAATCTTTACAGTAAATACATTAAAAAAATTAATTCAAAATTAAACAAAAGGAAGAATAATTAGTTAAATCAAAATAATGAGAAGCCTTTGCTTTTGTAAAATTTTGTGGATATGACTCTCATAATAAATCCATGTAATGAAGATATTTGATTCACTATTTTTGATATTGCATTACTATTCCTTTGCCCTTGTCTTCTCTTGTGTATCGTCGATTCATCAGAGAAGCTTGGGGGAGACAAAAAGCGCTATTGAGAGGGCTTTATCGATATACTATCAAAAGAGAAGTGGAAATCGGACAGCAGGGGGCTGTAAGAGACAACGCTAGGGGAGAGTAAGAACTAAAGGAGGACTTGAGGTTACCAGAAGAAGATAAACTACACCGGATGAGACAGATCTATGCGGAAGCGAGTCGATCTCGAAACCTTAGGAAAATCCCCTTGGGAGCCCTAGAGCGCCGAATTGTATGATTCCATCCTCTTACAGTCATAAGGGCATCTCCAACCCTACTCTATTTTTTACTCTAAACTCTATTTTAGAGCAAAATCTCCTCCAACCCAACTCTATTTTCAACTCTAAAATAGACTAACTATATTCCTTACTCTATATTTGGAGTAACTCTATTTTAGAGTTAGACTTTTTATTTATCAAATGGTCCTTTTAATTTTAAATCATTATATTTATGACTAACGTTTTTTTTTTATTAACTTTTTTAGAAATTTTTATTTAACAAGTACTAAAATTAAAGATAAACAACATAGTAAATACTAAAATTAAAGATAAGCAACATAAAATAAATTTAAACAACAAATACTAGTGATTTAGAGAAATAAAAGACAAAAAAGCTCATTTCTTACTTCGAAATACGTTAATAGATCATTTATGGGAAAATACACTAATGGTGATATTTAACAAAAATCTACTATGTTTTGTTATTTATATATGATGTAATGTAATTTTATTTATATAATAAATGTTTAATTTAAATAATATCATAATTTATGGAAGTTTTGCAAAGAATAAAATAAGTGGAGTTAAATTGTAAATGTTTATAAAAGGTATTAGTAATAAAATAGAAATAGAATATACTTAGAATATTCCTTTTTTAGAGTCACAAATAGAGGAATATATTGAAGAGAAACCCACCTCTATTTTAGAGTTACTCTATTTTAAAATCAAAAATAGAGAAATACATTGGAGATGGTCTAAGTATTTTCTATGTTTTAACCCTTTTTGCATTGTATCATAATAATATTTTAAAAAAAAAAGATTATTCACCAAGAAATTATTCTTGGTTAACAATATTTTTTTTTGTCAATATGGTTAACCATACTTAAATGTGAAATTCTTTTAAATGAGATTTTTGAAGATTCAAATTCCCTTTGATTGGTGAGAGCTGTGAGTGCTTTGTACAAGCTGTAGGTAAGTTTTTGAAACTCACAGCCGTAACCAATTTTTTTAGTTTTTTTTGGCTTTGGCTTTGGAAAGCAGATTTTCTAAAGCACTATTTCAAGTGTTTTGAGAATAATTTCTCTTTCCAATGAAAACTACGTTTCTCTTTCTATGATAAAATATATAAATATAATTGATTTTTAATATATGTGTACGCTCCACTAGATATTACAACGACTATAAATGATTAATGTTGTAGCTGAAAATACAATGATAAATTTTATAAATAGAAATTATCGAATGATTTAAATTTATCTTCAATAACCGAAGATTTGAAGAGTTTTTGAGCAATAAATTAGATTTCTCTAGGCGAGTTGGATAGATCAAAGTAGATTTTTAGACAAAAAGTGCAGAGTAAAATGAGTTTAGTATTTCGTCCTCGAGAGTGTTTATACAAAAACAAAAACAAGGAAATGATAAGTATTTAATGTGTAGTGTTAATTGCGAGAAGAAGAAGTTGGTGTGCTCCTTGTCCTTGCGCTTGCTTTTATACTCGGAGTCTGTGTTTAACGTTGTCATTTACTCTGATTGATTCGCCATAAATGGTCTTTAATTTGGAGGATTCAGTTGTTACATTCAGGCGTCTTTAATCACCGGTTTAAACGAGTCTTTGGTCATTGCGGGTTGACTGATGGATTTACATTTATTCCCCATTGACACTTCGGTGTGTCCTTCAGCTCGGTTCCTCACCTCGATTTTGTCTTTCATTTCTTCAGTCTTTTTACCCTTGTTTATTGGGCCTTATTTACTAGACCGAGATTTTCACCCCACAATTATATACAAATATTTATAATATAGCGATTATATACATATATTTATAATATTTCATATAAATATGTTATAAATATAATTTCACACCTATTTTTTTTATCATAAGTTATAAATTTTATTTACCTATTTAAGATTGTGGAGGTTAAAATCACGGTCTAGTAAATTGGGCCCAGTAAACCTAAGGTAAAAAGGCTCGGTGAAGTCAAATAAGCCAAACGAGTTCAAATGAGCAACGAGGTAACGGACCGAGCTGAAAGACCCATCGGAGTGAACATCTACGGTCAAAGGGGATTAAATGCAGAATCATTAGTCAATCCCTGCAAGACCAAAGACTCGTTCAAACCAGTGAGTTAAGTCGTCTAAACATAACGACCGGGGCCTCAGACTTAAAGACCATTCATAGCGAATCAGGCGGAGTAAATAGAGACATTAAACACGATCTCGGAGTATAAAACAAGGACAATAGGAAGGCTTAAGCGACCAAATTCCAACTCTCGATATCATTCTCAACCACAATTTAGCTCTAAACTCAAACACTTGTTTTTTCTTTGTTTTTGTTCTTGTAAATCTCTCATACGAATCGAAATACTAATCTAATTTAATTCCCAAAAACCTTGTCCAAAACGCTTTCGAATCCTGTCTATTCTCGTCGAACTACAAACTCTCTGTTTATTGATAAGTCAAAACCCCCTCTATTTTCATTATTTACAAATTTTGACCGTTGTATTTCCAACTACAACAAAGATAATCAAATTTTGTAATTAGATAATAAAAATTAGTCTATAAAATTTGACTATTATTTATCAGTCTGGTTTCGATTTTAAAATAATCACAACCTAATCTTATGGTTATAGCTAAATTCAACAATCATATACAATAAAAAAAATTAATATAGACAATAAAAATACTAATCTATAACATATAACTAATATCTACCAACCAGGTTTTCACTTTTAAAAGTCACAACCCAAATCCTAAAGTTACAGTAAAAAAATCTGCAGCCTAAATTTTACAGCAAAAACCCTAGAGATACGGTCGTAACCAATCTAACCGTAGTTAAATTAATCTGTTAGATTTTATCTTGTGCGCAACCATGATTCAAGAACCTTAGTATTCCAAGAGAACATAGAGAAAACAATACAAAGGTAACACACTAAAAAGTTATTGATGTGGAATTTTTTTTAGTCCAGTGGTTGACCAAAAAGTTAATTAATGCTTCAATATTATGAAGTCCAGGTTTCGATTCTCAGATAATGCAATAGATTAATGGAGGCAAGCTTACAGGAAATCTCCAACGTGGTGCAAGCAGAGCCGTTCATTGTGGTCATGGATCCTTGTGAAGCGGAGAGAATTATCCGTTGTTGAATTGTCTTATATTTGTTCTCATAATTTATTCGTAAATGTTTAAAAAAAAATTTCTGACAAAAAAAACCACAAAAAAGCGTAATAAAAAGAAAAAGGCGTCACAGCGAGATTTATGGAAAAGCTAATTATAGGAGTGAAAATTCCGGCCCAATAAAAATAGGTTTAAGAAACCAAAGGTAAAAAGGTCTGACGGGGTGAAATATGCTAGACGAAGCCAAAAGAGTAGACTAGGTGACGAGTCGAGCTGAAAGGCCCACTAGGGTAAAAGTTTACGGTCAACGGAGATTAAATACAGATCCGTTAGTCAACCCCGACGAGACCAAAGACTCATTCAAAACGGTGAGCAAAGGCACCTGAACGTAACGGTCGGAACCTCCGAATTAAAGACCATTCATGGTGAATAAGGCGGAGTAAACGGTAACGTTAAACACGATCTCATCTCAAAGTATAAAAGAAGGACGGGAGAAAAGAGCAAAGGGACCTTAAACAACGACTTCTTACTGCAACTAGCTCTACACTTAAACACTTAGCAATTCTTTGCTCTTGTTCTTGTAAAATCTCTCTTGAGAATCACTAAACCCAGTTTACTCCGCAAAAACCTTGTCTAAATCACTTTCGAATCATGTATCTCGTCGACCAACAAACTTTCTGTTTATTGCTTGATAGCCCCTCGGTTCTTCTTTTCTTAAAGATAAGTCAACGTCCTCCATTTATTCCTATTTAAAAAATTTCACCGTTGTAATTTCAGTTACAACAGTTTGGCGCTAGAAGGAGGGGGATAGGAAATTCTAACTCCAATGCAGAAGAACCACCATGGAAGAACATGATGTTATGCGTGAAGTCATGGATAAGGTCACAAGTGACCTGACCACAGTGATAGAAGGGGCGATATCCCCAATGAACCAAAACCTTGTAAAAGTTGTTTCGGATCAAGCAGCATTTTCCCGATCATTCGTTGAGCTCTGCTCAGAAGTGGTGAGAACGCAAGTCCCACCACCGCAAGGTGTTTCACCAACACCGATACCTCAAGGTGTTTCACCAACACCAACACCTAATGTGCCGCTTGGAAGTAATGGAAATAGTACCACATCCCCGAGTTTATCTCACCTAGGAACTAGTCTGTTCTATCACGGCGAAAACAGTGGAAGTGAACAAGCTCCTTCGAAGGATATAGTGCGAGTCAATCCATTGACTTTTCCTCCACCATCTCCTTCCTGTCTGTTGAACTCACATTCTCGGAACCGTATCAAAGATATATCTTGACTTCGGAATCCGAGCAAAGGAACGGACAAGGCCATCATGGTCCTCAGAGGGTAGATCCCTCGATTTTTCCTCCACCACCACTTTTTGATCCACTTGATTCGCACCAGCAAAACCCGGATCAAATACATTTCTTAGCTACGGAATTCAACCAAAGGAACGGATAAGGCAAATTTGGTCCGCAAATGGTAGGAAAATGTGACCAGTTCGTCGGTAATCTTGGAAGGAATATGGATCCAAAAGATTTGGAATATATTCATCGGGCGCTGGCTGAAAATAGAGGAGGATTATGGGATGTAAATTCACGAGTCGATAATGCTACTAGCGCAGCTCTCGAGATCGATCGCGTGGTCGAAGAGACTAAGCGGACTCCGTTTTCAATTCAAATTAAAAATACACCCATCAGAGATGTGGGAAACCTTAAGCTCCTTGTGTATGAAGGAAAGACAGATTCTAAATTGCACTTAACCGCGTTTAGGACAGCAGTCGGAAGGGCTTATTTTAATGAGTATGAAAAGGATGTCAAATAATGTAAAACTTTTACAGAGCACCTCGCAGGTCCTGCCCTTGATTGGTTCTCTTGATTGGAAGAACGATCCATTGATAGTTTTTCCCAACTCTCGGTCAGTTTTCTGAAGAATTATTTAGTGTTCATTCAGAAGACCGCCTCGGGAACGGAGCTCTGGGCCTTGTCACAGGGACCTCGTGATACACTCCGGACATACCTCACTAGGTTTAAGAAAGTAATTGCCAGGATCTTTGTCATCCATGACGAAACAGCTCTGGCGGCCTTAAAGATGGGATTGTGGCATGAATCCAAATTCAGATATGACTTGGTGGTTAATACGCCGGCCACAATTTAGGACGCACTTCACCGAGGTGTGGGATTTGCAACAACCAAAGAAAAACGCCTCGCACTTGCAGAGCACTACAAGAATACCAAACCTCAGTCTTCTGGAATACCAACTACTCCCCGAAATGAAAGAAGGGAGCATAAGGACAAAAGTTAATCCAGTGAAATGCACGCATTTGCAGTTCAAAGAGAATAAAAAAGTAGCAATGATGACCGGCCACCGAGGTCCGACGACACATTGGGCAAGGATAAGAAAGCATACTACAACTATCACCAACGGTATGGATATTCAATTGTGAAATATTATAGGTTGAAAGATGTACTCGTTGACATGTATGAAGAAAGAAAGCTTGGCAAAATCAAGATCGATAATCCAGGGTCTGCGAAGTCAAAATAAGAAAATCCGGATGAGCCCGAACCAGCTGAGCAAGAACACATTCAAAATAAAAAGAGGATCAACCTAATCTTAGGAGGATCAAAACTCTACGTAGATACGACCGGATCAATCAAGAGGCATCAACGGCGAACTGACATTGAGAAAGCAAACGGTGGGGGGGCTATTTCCCGAAATAGAAATATCATTTTCTAAGAAAGACAGTTTCGATAAGGAAGCTCCCGAGGATGACATCGTAACAGTAAGTCATGATATTGGAGCTAACTATGAAGTTTTATGAATCTTCATTAATACAAGAAGTATAGCTGATATCATATTTATGAAGACAATAAAACAAATGGGGATTGATAAAACAGATCTCCGGGGTCCGAGATTAACACTAACATATTTTAGTGGAGACAATGCGACCTCAATCGGAATCATCGAAATGCTGGTGTCAGCAGCCAAAGTGATGAAAATGGTCAATTTTGTCGTAGTGGATCATGAACGTCATGGCTGAATTTGATGAGGGCGGTGCCTTCACCTTATCACCAATATGTTAAGTTCCTAACTCCATAAGGAGTTGAGGTTGTAAGGAGGGTGAAGTCAGTTGGTTCAAAGCACTTATAGGATCCTAACTTTGCGGGTTAAACCACATATAAAAGTTATCAAATGGCTAAGTAACATATGCTCGGAGTGATAAAAGGAGACAAACGAACTACGAAGTGGTTTAATCCCGAAATAAGTACGTAAGAAACTTACAAAGTCAAGTGCATCTACTAAAAATTAAAGCAACCCTATATTAGACAAAGTAAAGGGAGGGGGCTCTTAGAGAAACTCCTTGCTCAAAGGGAACATTCCGAGGTCAAATTATTTTTCAAAAGGACAAAAAAGAAACGGAAGAAAAACTCTTTAAAAATAAAAGGAGGGCTCCAACGCCATGTACAAATCAAATTGTAAAATCATTATTACAACAAACAATTATCTATTTGTATCTCATTAGAAAGGCAGGAACAGAAGTTCGACAAAATAGATAGAACAGAAGTCATCCTCCTTGGCTATCGGTGGTGAAGAACGAATACCTCTCCCCACAAACTCTGGAATGGAAAGGATGAACACTCCTTTTCAACTGCTCCAAATCTCCCACCCTTTAAATCATTCAGCTCCTCGAGAGCTGATTTCCTCAATATAAAGGATGGGAGAACTTGATGAGAAGAGGAAATCTTGAAAGATTCCTCCCTATGTTTCTTCTTCGGGAAGACGAATCCGTCTAGGAGAATGGCATACGTTATCCGGATCGAAATCACTTGCTCCTCTATCTTTTTCCCACGTCTCGCTAAAGGAGATCTTCTCCGTAAGTATTTTGTGTGACTGAAAAATAAGAGAAGCGGTCAGAAGAAGAATAAAAAGACATGCAAGAATTGTTTAGAAAAATAGGAAAACCTAACCTTATCTACGAGATATATGCTTTGTAGGAAAACCCTCGAAAAAAGGTCTGAAGACATCGTAGTGGTTAACCTCAAAACCAATACGAACATATCCGAAGGAAACCCCATAAGATCTATCTTCTAGACCAAAGGATGAAAAATCATCGACAAAAAAAGTAAAAGAATAACTTATTTTAGGACAGGAAAAACGTTTGGAAGATCTGAAGAGGAATAAAGGGCTCACTCGTCTTATATACACAATCGATTCGGCCTGAAAGGTCTCTCGAAAACAGAAATTATTTAATACGAAAGGAGACCCTCCATTTTCTCAAAAGTCATTCGCTCTCCAGAGTCAAAACGATCAATATTGGGCGACCCAACACGACTCGGTGAAGATCAAATGACGTGAAAAAGGGGACCCACCATTTTTGTTCGGTCTAATCCAACACACGGGTAAAATGTGAAAACCCAACAAACAGTGATCATCCCCTCATACTACGGTAAAAAGGAGCAGATGATCTAAGAAAAAATGATTTCGGAAGCTCTCACCTCATACTACGGTTAAAAAGAGTAGAAACAAACCGTCTCGGCCCATGTTCTCACTTCATACTGTGGTAAAAGGGTGTAAAACAGCTAAAATTATTTCATGTTCTCACCTCATACTACGGTAAAAGGGAGTAGAGCTGATGAAATCAACCCGAATTCTCACCTTATGCTACGACAAAAGATAGTAGAATTCGATTCTAAACAATCATACCTCAAGGTAAAATAAATATTTCAAACCAAAACAAGAAGTATTTATACATCAGTTCAAAGGTTTGAACCCATACCCATCAGGCAAAGCCTTAAGCCCGGATTCATTTACATCGAAGGAAGGAAGAGAAATACTTTCCACGGCAGCCCTAAGTGGTGGGATATTTTCACCAACACGGGAAGCTTCATGAGCAAGATTAGTGATCCTCCCTTGGCGGATATCCAAAAGCAACAAAGAATTAGCTTCAGCGTGGCTGAACAGGTGCAACTTCGAGCAAGCATCTTTAAAGCAATGAATGAGGACTTGACCCCAAACCAGAGCCGGATTAAACAAAGCAAAAACGAAAGCTCTCCCGGCCTGAAAGGAAGAATATCTCGCTTCCTCAAGTTCTTTGGAGTGAATACGGCCATTCTCCTTTAACTCCTCACCCAGCTCGAATAATCTTCTCTCAGCTGCAGAAAGTCTATCCTTCAAGGACAACTCAGACTCCAATATACTCTCTCTTCCAGAGATATGCTCTCTCGAACCTGCTCGGACTAAGTTAATGTCAACCTGGTGAGTTGGGTTACGGTTGGATAAGTCGGGATCCAGATTCTCGGAAGAAGGGGCAACCTCATGAAGCGCCTGCTCCGAAGACCGAATCATAACATCCTCAAACGCCATGAAAGATTCCGCTTCACACGAAGCATAAGCAAGTGCATGAAGGTTAGTTTCACCTTCAGGTTCAACAGTCACAGCTCCACTTACTAACGGGAGAGGAGAACCCATGACACTAATACATGATGCAATCCAAATCATCATAATTCAAGATGCAATCTATGCCATTCCTTAGGCATATAACACTTAAACAAGACTAATCCACTCTCATGGTCTAACAAGATGCAATCCAAATCATCATAATTCATGACACTAATACACACAATCTATGCCATTCCTTAGGCATATAACACTTAAACAAGACTAATCCACTCTCATGGTCTTTATCCCTTTGTTAATCACTTAATCAAGAATCAAATTCTCATTTGTGATTTGATGATTAACAAGCATTAATTACAACTTCTATAAACCAAAATACACCTTAGACATCCATTCTCATGAGCTAAGATATGCAAATCCCTTATTTTGTTCTTTGTAAAGTTCATCAAACACTTGGTGTGCATGATTTTCCCTTTGATCTAGATTTAAGTTTCTCAAGCTAAATCAAGCATTAAGGACACTAAACAAGGAAATAAATCAAGGATTAAGAACTTAAGCAACAAAAATCAATCATCAAACAATCCAAATCAAGCAACCATGATCCAACAAAAAGTCTAAAATCTAAAGAACATGAAGAACAAAAGAGAAAAAGACATAATGATTTGGATTAGTGTCATGAATTATGATGATTTGGATTGCTAGGAATCAAGATAGATAACCCATGTTTACAGCATTTAAGCGACGCGATATCTTCATCTGAACCCCTCATGATGCACAATCTGAAAAGCCGTGGAGGAAGAAGCATAATTTTTATCCTCTTTCTTACAAATTCTCAATGGAACAGGGGAGCCAGAAGTGTCATAAGCACTAAGGTTCTTAACTGGAATAAGAAACAGAGAAGGATCAAGAATTCTCCATTCAAACACAGAAGGAAGGCGTCGGGATCTACCTCGCTTAGGAATAGTCCCCGGCGATGCACGGGATAAATCCTCGTCAAAAGAAACGTCTAAAAAATAAACAAGGGAGTTCAAACCACTAAAGATGGCGTAGTTATACATAAGCAAAAGCGACATGGAAAGAATGGAGAGTACCTTCGAGAAATCTCTGATTAACCAAATCTTGTTGCTCTTTGATGGAAACCGCAATGCTCACTGGTCCGAAATTGTTCTATCTAGAGGCCCCAGTTTTTAACTTCTCGAAAAAAGTGAGAAACCGGGCGGGATCAGCAAGAGTCGGGGTGAACACTAAAAGAAGATAAGTAAAGGGATTGTTAGTAACCAAGGCAGAACCAGATAAGCGAAAGAAGAACATTTCGAGGAAAAACATGTTTCTATTTCCTGATGCCGAAGAAGAAGGCGAGAATTCGGCTCCACATAGGCAGCATCAATCCGGAAGTAGAAGTATGAATTCCACCATCTATCTTCCCGTTCATGAATATCCGAAAAGACACCTCGTCATGGGCGAGCCGCAAACAGTAGCACTCCAGGATGGGAAGAATGTTTCTTCGAAAAACCCATACGATGAATATCACGTAAATGCAGGGAAGAACCAGACTTCTAGGCAACAGTGATAAGACCGAGTACCCGACGGATGAAATTCGGGAAAATATGAGAAAGGCAAAGGCCCATCTCGGAGAGATATAGAGTCAAGAGCTTCGGAATCGGGTAGTGCAAGCCGCAACGACCAAAAAATATATCGTAAACAAAACAATATCCTTCCAGAACCTTTTATGCATTCTCCTACGGCGAACTAATGATTATTTCAACTTCCTCATAAAGGTTGCAACTTTCACGAAGAAGCTTTATATATTCTGGAATGCAACTAGTTTTCGGCCAAGAGTTGAATTTACCAACAGAAGATTGAACATACGCCATCAACACGAAGAAAGAGATGATGGATCAGCAAAATAAAACAAGACGATCAAAGTAAGACTTTCGTTTACGAAGGCGACGACGAAGTGAAATTCTTTAAAAAGGATCTGAACACCACATTTAAGAAATTGGAGGGCTAACTGTGGGGGTGAAAATCACGCCCCAGTAAAAATATGTCCAATAAAGCAAAGGTAAAAATGTCCGACGAGGTTAAATAAGCCATACGGAGTCAAAAGAGCAGACGAGGTGACGAGTCGAGCTGAAAAGCCCACCGGGGTGAAAGTTTACGGTCAAAGGGGATTAAATACAGATTTGTAATCAACCCCGACGAGACCAAATACTCATTCAAACTGGTGAGTTAAGGGCCTAAACGTAACGGTCGGAGCCTCCGAATTAAAGACCATTCATGGCGAATCAAGCGGAGTAAACGGTAGCATTAAACACGATCTCGTAGTATAAAACAAGGACGTTGGCAAAGAGCAAAGGGACCTTCAACAACGACTTCTTACTGCAACTAGCTATACAGTTAAACACTTAGCAATTCTTTATTCTTGTTCTTGTAAAATCGCTCTTGTGAATCGAAATACTAAACATACTTTACTCCGCAAAAACCTTGTCCAAATCACTTATGAATCTTGTTCGATCTCGTCGAGCAACAAACTTTTTGTTTATTTCTCGATAGCCCTCGGTTCTTTTTTTTTTAAATAAGCCAAAATCGTTCGTTTATTTTTATTTACAAATTTTGACCGTTGTAATCTTATTATATAAAGCTAAATCTTTCGACGTGAGCGTGACACGTAGGATAATTATAAATTACGAGATTGTGACATTTGTCACGGCTGTTAGTTTAGATCTTGACATGTGTCAATTTAATTAACAAAGTAAAAAAATAAATAAAGTAAATATTAAAAAATGTTTAACTTAAAAAGGCAATTTTAGTAAAAATGAATTAAAGTAAATATTAAAAAATGTTAAACTAAAAAAAAGAAAAAAAAACAATCTATATAAAAAAAAGAAACTTAAAATAATAATAAAAGAAAAATAAAAAATGTAAATTGATCCTAAAAGCTAAAGTTAATAAAAAGAGGAAAAATCAAAAAAATTATAATGGAAAATTTTAAAATCGATTAGTAATTAATTAATTAAAAAAAGATAAAAATTTGGAAAGATTAATAATTGATCCATAATCCTAAATGGTAAAGTTACTTAATAATGAGAAAAATATAAAAAAGGAAAACATAAAATTTGAAAAAATTAATAATCGATTTATAATTTTAAAAGCTAAAGTTACTTTAAAAAAAGAAAAAAAAATACAAAATCTTCATTTATCCTAAAAGGAAAAGTTAATAAAAAAGAAAAAAAAATCTTAATTTTTCTATTTAGATTAAGGAAATAAAACAATGTATTACTAATCCTAAAAGAACTTATAAATTCTAAAAATCTAATAACCGATTCATAATCTTATAAGATAAAGTTACTAAGAAAAAATTAAAAATTTTAAAAATTGATAGAAAAAGAAGAAGAAAAAATATTCCTTAGTTTTTCTATTTAGGTTAAGGAAATTAATCATAAAAAGAAAAGAATTTTAATTTCTCACTTCTATATAAACCATAATTTGGTAGTATGTCAATTATACACCAAAATAATTAAAATTCCAATAATCGTATCCAAAGCTTTTTATTTCAGCTTTTCACCAAATTTTTCTTTCAAGCTATATATTTATTTTATCTTAAACTTTGTTTCTAAATTTATGTATTATATATTTTCACGGGTGATCTAATTTTGTTTTATATTTTTCGTGTTTAATTTTTGTTTCACGGGTTATAAAATATTAATTTACAAACCCGCATATATGCAGATACTTATCTAGTTCCATATACAACACTAACCAAATTTGTTGAAAAAAACAAGTGATATCGATTAAAGACTAAGTTGATCGATCGTTTATATTTTTGTACGTCAATAGACTGGTAAATTAAATGTATCATTACATTTTCTCTAGTTATATAGCTCTAAATCAAATTAGTGAATGGAATCGGATTAAGTGTTTATATATGAATAAACACAAAAAATTAATAACAACATCTTGGCAATTCAGCAAAAACTTTTCAATTTCTTGAAAAAATGTTAGTGAATGAAGTCGCACAAGACTTAGTTACATGTATCGTCACTTAATTAAATTTTTATTAGTATCTTAACACTTTCTTAAAGTGTTAAAAATATTTGTCACTTTATTGAGTGAAAATATAATTTTAATCCTCTTATTGCTACATCGTGTACCGTCTATCATCCTATACACCGTACTCTACATGAGTAAATTTGGGTTGAACAATGAAATAAGTGCTACTTTCTATTACACTTTCAAAAAGTGATAAAAACTAATAAATCTTCAAATAATTGACAATTGCAAAATCCGTGTCCCACAACTACGATATTTCTTCCTTCGTAAGTAACATTCTAAATTAGTGTATACAACAGTATGTAGTCATGTAGACGGCTGATTTTGGGGTCAATACGTTCTCTAGTCTATTAGTAATGTAGTACTGTATATAGCTTTTGGCAAGTTCATCATAGAATCAAAATCACGAAAGGTCCCAATCTCAAGAGATATTTCATTTGTATTAGTTTCACAAACTAACAAATAAGATCATATTTCATTTGTATCTAGTTTTGCAATTGACTATTTTATTCGTTTTTGTAAGGAGACTTCAAGTGAAGCCTGTGGGTTATCATTTAACAACAAAAAAATCCCCCGTAAACTTCCTATGAAGTCTCCGAAAAAGAGAGGCTACTTTTGTAATTGACCAAACTCTGACTTTTATATGGCAGACTTCATCTGAAGTCTTCAAGAGAAGTCTTCTTTTAAGTCAGTTTGGTATTTGACCAAAATTTTGACTTTTTATGAAAGTTAGTTTTGCGTTTGACAAAAATTTCAAACTTTAAAAAAAAAAAAACTTTTTTAGAGTAGACTTCATATGAAGTCTACAAATTTAGAGTAGACTTTAAAAGAAGTCTATTTTTTCAAAAACTGAAGTAGACTTCAAACGAAGTCTGCAATGAATATTTTTGGTCAAACTCAAAACTAACCTTATTTTTCGTAGACTTCAAACGAAGTCTACTTTCAGTATTTGAATTGCAAAAGTGACCCATTTTCAGTAGACTTCAGTCTGAAGTCTTCTCTAACGACGTAGACTTCATTAGAAGTCTTATTTAACAGCGTAGACTTCAAATGAAGTCTACTTTAAAAGTCAAACACTGATGAGATTCTGGTCAAATGAAAAATTAACCTATTTTACAGAAGACTTCATGAAGAAGTCTACTTTTATAAAGTCAACAGTTTGGTCAAATGCAAAAATAACATGTTCCACAGTAGACTTCACACGCAGACTTCTAAGAATTTATGTAGACTTCAAATGAAGTCTTCTTTGTCAACTTCTCATAGAAGTCTATTGTATAACGTTTTTAAAAAAACTCATTTAGAGCATATTTATAACGAATCTTTGAGCTTTTTTGTTCTAGTATGTATTTTTACTAGTGTTTTTGCTGTTGTATGAATTTTATGTGTTTTAACTAGACAATTATGGGTGAATCAAATTTTTTGATTGGTTAGGCATTTAGCTCGTAATAGAAGACTTCATTTGGAAGTCTTCTTTGTCAACTTTTCATAGAAGTCTATTGTATAACGTTTTTTAAAAAACTTATTTAGAGCATATTTATAACGAATCTTTGAGCTTTTTTTGTTCTAGTATGTATTTTTATTAGTGCTTTTGCTGTTGTATGAATTTTATGTGTTTAACTAGACAATTATGGGTGAATCAAATTTATTGATTGGTTAGGCATTTAGCTCGTAATAGAGGACTTTCGGTAGAAGTCTACTACGTACTATTTCATTGAATTTGTAATCCCGAATGCTAATGGGGGTTGTTCTTGTTTTTCTTACAGGAAATGGTTAACATACCTGTTGTTTACGGAGAATGGATGTTTAAATACTCGACGTGGGAGTTTGCGGTTGATAAAGTCAAGGGAGGAAGGATGTTCTTTTTTAGTGATGGTTGTACGCATGAGGAACTCGTTGAGATGGCACAAGGTGATTATGATATGGACAAGACTGAATTTGCGGTTTTAACCTATTCTTTACCGGAAAAAATTCTCCAAAAGATGGATCCGGATACCCTTCCTATATATGTCACAAATGATAGACAAGTTCGGAGCTTGATGGAGCTTTGTAGAACGCATGTTGTACGTCTATGTGTCTCGAGTCGATTCAAGGTGGATACCGAGGCTGAACCTATGGTTTGTGAAGCTGGCCATATGGTTGGGGAAGATGCTATGGAAGATGCATATGAAGAAGATATGGAAGATTCAGACAAAGATGCGGATGAAGAAGATATGGAAAATTCAGATGAAGAAACTAAGCATGAAGAAGCGGATGTGAATCATGATGCAGGAGATGGTAAAGCAGTCTACTCTGACGGTGAAGACTACAACGTCTATGGAAAAGTGAAAGGTGAGGACGAGGATGATGATGAATTTGATATTGAGAAGCCTGTTGGTAAGGGAGACAAATCCGTGTTGTCATGGTCTGACAATATATATGTCACGGCGAGTTTTTCTAGCAAGGATAAGCTGGTATCAAAGTTGCGATTGACGGCGATAATGTTAAAATTTGCATTCCGCATTTACAAATCTACGAAGACGTTGCTTGTGGCTATATGTCGCGTGAAAGGATGCAAGTGGAAGCTTAGAGCGCGTGTGAAGAGTGAAGCAAGAACGTTTTGGGTGACAAAGTATTTGAAAGTCCATACATGTTCAGTGGCGGACAGAATGGCTCAACGTAGACATTGTACTCCGAAGTATGTGGCAGAGATATTTCTGAATGAATTTGGGATAATTGATGGGATAACTCCTAAGCATATCAAAGATTCAATGAAGCATAGGTTTGGTATCAAGATGGATTATTCCACTTCTTATAGAGCTTTGATATATGCCCAAGGAATGGTAAGGGGAACATATGAAGATGGATATCAGAATTTGCCTACTTATTTGCATCTACTAAAGAAAGCCAACCCTGGAACTGTCACTGCTCTTCAACTTGATGATCAAAATAGATTTAAGTATTGTTTCCTACCTTTTGAAGCATCAATCGCTGGTTTTCGTTATCTGCGAAGGGTTATTGTGGTTGATGGATCTCATCTGACTGGGAAGTATGAAGGTGTTATGCTAGTGGCAACAGCACAGGATGGTAACTTTCAGATATTTCCTTTGGCTATCAGAATTGTAGACTCAGAAAATGATGATTCATGGGAATGGTTTTTCACAAAATTGCGGGAATGTGATTCAATTGAATATCCTTTGGTGATAGTGTCTGACAGACATGGATCCATTATAAAGGCTTGTGATACGGTTTTCCCCTGGGCAGCACGAGGGATATGTTACTATCATCTGCAGAATAACATAGTCTCAAGGTTTAAATGGAAGCATCTCTTGTACTTGGCTAAACGTGTTGCCTACGCATATACGTTTTATGATTACAACCGATACATGGATGAGATACGCAGTATCAAACCTAACCTTGCTACATATTTGGAGGATGCTGACGTGAAGCTATGGTCCCGGGTTCACTTTGTCGGAGACAGATACAACATTAAGACGATCAATATCGCAGAGTCTATCAATTCTGCACTAAAGCAAGCTCGAGGATTTCCCATACCATTCCTATTGGAGTTTGTACGAGAGAAGCTAGGAAGGTGGTTTTCTAAAAGGCGAGAGGATGCATTGAGTCTCACAACACACCATACTCGAGGGGTTGAATATTTGTTGGCTATTCGTGGTGATTATGCGGACAAAATGACAGCGGAAAGCATTGATACTTGGAGATTCTTTGTCAAAGGAGGAGCACGAGATTGTCTTGTTGATTTGGAAAATCGGAGGTGTGCATGTGGCGTATTTGATATCGAGAAGATACCTTGTTCACATGCTATTGCAGCTGCAACAGAGACGGGCTTACATGTCTCTACACTTGTATGCCCAACCTACTCAAGGACTATTTGTATGCTGCATACGCTCATAACATTTATCCTACGTTTGGTGGTTTGGAAGCTCCGGCGGCAATACAATGTCTTCCTCCAGAAATGCGTCGAAAAGCTGGGAGACAAAAGAAGTCTCGTTGCCAATCATGGCTAGAAATTGCAAGTATGAAAGGGACCAAACCGAGGAAGGTTCACAAGCAATATAGTTGCTCAAAATGCAAACAACGTAGTCATGTCCGAACAAATTGTGTAAGTTGCATTCTTCTTGTCTATTGTATAGTGTCTGCTATACTCTTGCCTTTTGGTTATAAGCTTTTGTGTTTTCTTTTAGGGATGGCAGATTGGGGATAAGTAGAGCGTTCTGGTTTAAATGGAGTAGACTTCCGAGGACGTCTACGTATAAAGTCTGCTTATGAATTCTTCTTATGAAGTAGGCTTATGTAGTCTAAATTTGTTATGCTATGCACTGAACTTTGTTGGTTATCCCGAAATGCAATGCCATTGTCTCTGTTTTCCTTAATATTTTCTACTTAATCAGAATTCTACTTAATAATTATAATATTTAAACGACAAGCTACAATTAGACAGTAACGACAAGCTACAGTTTCTTGTCTACCTAACAGTGATAGATTACACAAAAATTAAACCTTATCACTTGTTACACCGAAATATCCCCCAATAGAAGCCATAACAAAAAAGTGAGAGAATCTATAAAAAAAACTTACATAGTTTAAACCCTAAACCCCTTCATAAGGATCTTCCAAGAATGTGTACTCAAATTTATCAGTGCCATTGTAGTTAGTCTCGTCAAAGATCTCCGCCGCTAGCTTATTCCTGATAGCTCTGATGTTGAAATCACGCAAATAGGAAGGAAATGGCATTCCTAAGGCATGACATTCGATGTACTTCAGACAATACACTCCACAGTCACCACTTTGCTTGTTTTGAGGAATTGTCGAGTCTTGCATTCGCTCATGAGTGAATGCATCGTAAGAGAAATTGTGATTATCTTCCTTGGGAACACACTCACGAAGAATGTAAGGCACCAAAACGGATATAGGTTTCACTGCCACTGCAATATCTGCATATGTGGCATGCCGAGACTTAACATGACTATCCCAGATGGTTATGTGTCTATTTGGAATGTCTACCCACATAGCTACCCAATGATCGCCTGTGACGTGCAACATTGAGTACATATGATCAACATCATATGCCCACGTCTTATCAGTTCGGCAGTAAGCTGGTGCTTCACCGGTGTAGTACTGATATGAACCATTAGGTAGTCTCTTGCCCGAACCATCCTCATTCGGCGGAGCGGATTCAAACTCCGCGAACTTGGACCTCCACACCGTTGAAAACAAGGAATCAAGAAAGCAAATCCGTTCCGACCTAAACCACTCTGGATGCTTCGCCTGTCGAAGCCTCAGAAGGTTAATCGCAGCTTCCATGTGCTGCAGTTAAGAGATAATCAATGTTACTTAAATGAAAATTTATCTGCTAGTGATGTCTGCTGGTGATGTCTACTAGAAATGACTTACCGAGTCTGCTAACCATTCCTTTGGCGTCCGGAGAATCCAATACCAGTGGCCTGAAGTCCATTTTTCCGGGTTCTTGTATTTACTGGAAAATCGACATTTGTGTTGTCAAACAGGTTTAAAAACACAAATAACACAAACATCTTATATTGAAATAGTAACTTACGGGTCAAGTTTTAGGATATCCACTAACACTTTCAGCTTCTGGTTAGCACTTTTCACATCAAAGGGATCATATCCACAACCTTGCATTATCTGGTTTGGAATGATCCCCTTTGCGGTGCTATTACCTTGAAACGGAGACTTCTGTGTAGCAGCCAGTTTCCTTTGCCTCTCACTCTTCGCACGGGCCACAACCTGAGCTGCTACTCTGCTTTGGTTGTCTTTCTCCTCTTGAATCGCATCAAAATTAATGTCACAGTTGTTTTTGTCTATCACCTCAACAGATAGTACCATGTCACCATTGACACTCTCACTCTGAAACTCATGTTTGCAAATTGTTAATATATGTAATAAATTCAAATGAAAACATATTGCACACCTTCTACACAAATAACATTAAGGTGAAATCAAAGTTCATTTAGATTTCTTCTTTTTCGATCTTGCCCTTGTATTCATCATAGATTTGGAAGGGGGTTTGGAACTAACCCTCACTTCTGGAATGGTGGCGCCATCTTTAACAACGCCGGGGTTGGCAGGGTTGGAATCTTCGTTGGATTTGACCGGCTGGTCATCTAAAACCTTCAACTTCATGTCACCTTTCACTATATTTATGATTCGCTCAACTGCTTCTACCTTCTTGCGTAAGACTTTGATCTCTTTTTGAAGGCCATTGAAGCCAGCAACCATCTTGGTAGAGAGGTCTTCAAAGCATAGGTTGAAGTGAGCTTTCATTGTGGCCACCAGAGCCGACCCATCCTCATCCATACGAGATGTGGACTCTGAACGAGACCTCTTACGGCTTTCTTGTTTTGATACTAAGCTCCTTTTGAGGTCCCCCATATCCTCTGACTTCACGCGGGGTGAGACCTTTATAACGCCCGTTTCAGGCCAATGAACTTTACTCCACCTCCAATTACCAAACTGGCCAAAGATGGCTTTCAAAATGTTATCAACCTTTACATCTTCTTCGTCGTCATCCCATTTCGGAAACATCTCCTCAAATGCCTTGACAACGCAATTTTGTACACGGGTCTATGAAAAATAAAAGCTATAGTGTTAGACTAATGTATCACAAAAGTGACAATGACAAAAATAAAACGTATAGTGTTAGACTAATTAGACAAAGAATATTACCTGTTTTAGCATATTCTCTCTGACATTTTTTCGCCCTCTTGATCCTTTGAAACCCAGCAGCGGTGGAGTTGGGTTATTAGGCAATGGGAAAGCATACTCAGCAGCAAAATCAGGTAGAGCATAGTAGATCCACACTTGGAGAACATGCACAAACCCTTCGAGGGTGATAGTCTTGTTGATATCCACTTTCTCTTTCACAGACTCTATCAGATTCTTAAACGCTACCCTACCCCAAGGATAGTTTTCAAAAGCTTCTAAATCCATCACTAGTCTAGCCATTTCAACCAGTGTAGGTGTACTGCTCTTTATGGCTACAATGAAGCCAGCGTAGATGCCTAGATATCCTAATCTCAACCTATCCTCCCTAGACCATGCCGAAAAATTCGAACATGCATCAATTATATTATCAGTGCTTGGACCAACATCTTCAGCCACTCCCATTTTCTCCCTGAATTCACGCATCTCATCAGTAACCTCAACCTTTGGACATGTTAGATCCTATACGTACTCACAGTTCAGTCCTGTAAGATGCTCAAACTCAAGCAATGAAAACCTCAGTGGGTTTTCACGAACTAGACTCCAAATCTCGTACTTCTTCTTGCAGACTAACTGAAAAGAGAGCATATAGTGAACCAACCTCGATGCCCAGCCAAACTCAAGTCTGCTGAACTTTAAAATAACACCCAATTTCGATTCATAGAGCTCATCCCAAACTCCATCTTCTTGCAGTGCTCCGTGGAGTGCAGGAATCAACCGTGTTATCGGCGTAGTAGCCTATGCTCTTCAAGGCCATGGCCTTTAGTGTACCACCGACGTGGGAATTCCGGGGCATCCATTCTCTGATAAGATATAACTTCAAAACAGTATAGAAGCATTAACAAAACGTCCAAAAAATTAAATAGGTATGAATAAGAAGAGGCTAACTAGTGCATACGAAGAATAAGAAGTCTCCCGAATTTTTAAAGAAGTCTACTAATGAAGTCTACAGAATTTTGAAAGAAGTCTACTGAATTTTGAAAGAAGTCTACGAATGGCCACTAGTTTGAATAAGAAGTCTACCAATGAAGTCTACATAGTTTTGAAAGAAGTCTACGAAGAAGTTCTTACGTGTCAGACAAAGTCTACCAACAGTCCTACGGTAGAGAGCGTCGACGGCTTAACGGCTGCTCTCTATTAATGAAAAAAAAATGAAACTTCAACAAACTGATAAATGAGAAAATCAGAAAACACTTTAACAACTTCGAACAAAGAAGAGAGATTCAGAGGACTTTACCTTTGTTGTAGGTAAACCAGCGGCGGCGGAAAGCGAAATCGGCGGCAGGAAACAGATCTGGAAAGAAAAACAAGAGATTTAGAAAGGAAAAACAAGAGACAGCGACAAGTAAAATGAAACCAGCGGCGGCAAAAGAAATCGGTGGTGGCTTACCGTTTGCTGGCGGCGGCAAGGAAAATCGGCGGCTGCGGCGGGAAGGGAAATCAGTGGCGGGAATCAGATCTGGAAAGAAAAACAAGAGATTTAGAAAGGAAAAACAAGAGACGGCGACAAGTAAAAAGAAATCGGCGGCGGCGGGAAGGGAAATCGGAATCGCCACTTAGAGAGCTTCTAGGGTTTTTTTATTTTTTACCAACAACAAATTTGTGTCTCTTGTAAAATCGATTTTATATGTTGGTAATTTTTCTGGGTAGGTTAAAATGCATTGGTTCAATTTTGGTTATGTGCAAACCAATTTGGGATAGCCTAAATCAACAATTCGATTAAGTTTATTTTTCCGGTTAGGTTTGGTTAAATAACTTAATTTAATGAGAAATTTTTCGGTTAGGTTAATTATTTTCGATTTAGCAGACTTCATGCGAAGTCTACATGTAGACTTCTATATGAAGTCTACCCATAATTCAACTATAACCTATAAATTATTTTCTTGGTTAATCTGATCAAATTTTATGAATTTTTTATTTTTAAAACATCATAATTGAGTATAATAAATTTTTAAAACCTCATAATTTTATAACATAATATTATTTCTTTTTATTATTTAAATATAAAATTTAATTACAGAGCAGACTTCATGCGAAGTCTACCCATAATTCAACTATAACCTATAAATTATTTCATTTGTTAATCTGATCAAATTTTATGAATTTTTGATTTTTAAAACATCATAACTGAGTATAATAAATTTTTAAAACCTCATAATTTTATAACATAATATTATTTCTTTTTATTATTTAAATATAAAATTTAATTATAGAGCAAACTTCATGCGAAGTCTACATACAGCTGCGTCTCAGGGTTATAATCGTAAAAACACGTACTGGGTTTTTGTTTAGTCATTGAGGAGGTAACTGTAATTTCATTACCCCTGCAGGTTACTTTTGCTTTAACTCAAATAAGGGGTCTAGTTTTGCTGAAAAACCAAATTTTATGTTATTTTCAGCAATTACCCCCCCCCCCCCCCCTTAATTTAAGATTCATTAGTTTTTTTGTCATTTTTGAAAATTTAGTAGAAAGTAATATTTTTTTAGTGAAAATTCGATTTTACCCATTTTATTGCTACATCGTGTATCGTCCATTATCGTACACATCGTACTGTACATAGATAAATTTGGATTGAACAGTATATTCCTTTTTACTACATTTTAAAAAATGACAAAACTAATGAATTTTTAAATAAGTGATAATTTTTACAAAATTTCTAAAATAAAATAGTATCTAATCAATCAAACGATAAACAGAAAAGATACTGTTGAAATTCTTAAGTGAATGGAAAAAGGGAAGAATGTGAAATCTCTGAAAACACCCTTGTGTATGATTGTATCTTCCTTGATATACAAAACATATGAATATATAGTTATTAGCTTAAACGGGCTAATAATCAATCCCAATTTGAAAGCTAATAATTATTGATGTAAAGTCAAAAAGGAATATTTCACCTCCAACAAAGGAAATCCCTTATTCGACGGTCAAAATTCCTTCTCGTACATGATACATCCAACCAAACAAATGCTTTATTTTTTCTTACAGAATCTCAGAGAAAAGAAACTTTGAAAGATCTTTAATTAACCATGACTATGTCAACATTATGTACATGTAGTGTATATCTTTAAATATGTGTATCGGTTATATTGTTTAACACTCGAACAATTATGATATATTTGCATAATTTGTCACTTATTTTAGGTTTTGTTAAATTTTTAATATTTTAAAAAATATTAGTTAAATTTTTAACATTTTTGTCTGTCAAAATATTATTTTTTATTTTCCTTATTTTACTGTGTATGGTACACAATCGTGCACATCGTACTGTAGTTTGGGCAAATTCAGAAAAATTAGGGGCGTATAGAACCTAAATTGCTAAAAAACTAAATAAATTTTTAAATTACTAAAAAAACTAACCAAACCTAAAATAAATGACAAACCATGTAAATCTCCAACGATTAGTAACAGAACTATTATTATTGTTTTGCCAAAAAGAGTTTTAAGGTTTTCTTAATAAATTCTACATAAAAAAAAAATTCATACTCCAAGTTGAAGGGAGATATTTATCTTTACAAACTCATATTGTATAGAAATATTTGTCCAAAACTAAATTATGTTGACTTAGAAATTAAGAAAACGTGTAAGAAATCAATGGAAGACTACTATAGTTTCATAAATCAAATTTACTTTTCATAAATCAAATTTACTGCCACTTTTCCAATGAACTAAGAGCATCTACATTGGTGAGATATTCAAATTTTTTATTTTTTTAATTAAAAAATTAAGTTTAAAAAAAAAAATTAGACCAATAACAAATTATCATGTATGATTTGGGTGTCTTAATTTTTTTTTTTTTGTCTCAAATGAGACACCTTTAACCCTCTCTCTCGTTTGTTTTTTGTGATTTGTTTAATGGAGAAACACCTCCAATGCATATACTCTAAATCTCTTAAGCAATGATTGAACTCATACTAAATGATCAGTGTTGGGCTTTTCAAGCACATGTCCAACTCCGCATTAGTATGACACTACAAGAAAACATACTGATTTCCGATGGGGAAAAATTGGTCGGGAATTTCTGACCAATTCCCGATGAAATACCGAGGAAAAAAATCCAGTTAGTAATTGGTCAAAAATTTCCGACCGATTTTTAGTTGTCGAAAATCGGTTGGAATTCCCAACCGTTTTCCGACGATTTAGAGACCGATTTAATATCGTCGGAAATTTTGACCGATTTTCGACGAAATAGATCAATTAATCTGCATGTTGCACTAGCCGTTTTATAGATGTTTGAAAATTATAAATCGGTCGGGAATCCCGACCGATTTCCGACGAAATAGATCAGCTAATCTGCATGTTTCACTAGCCATTTTATAGACGTTTGAAAATTATAAATCGGTCGGAAACCGGTCGGAAATCTGTCGGGAATCCGCGGAAAATCTAATATAAATATCTCTCCACCCTTATTCACAACTTACACAAAAACAAAACTTCAAAAATTTCTTCTTCAAACCCAAACCCTTATGATTATTTTCGATCGTGGATAGATAAACCACGGCAAGATCCAGCGATGTATCAACGGACTGATGAGTATGCACAAGGTTTTGGGGAATTCATGACATTTGCGACAAAAAATATCACGACGTCGGAATACGGTAAAATGTATTGTCCATGTACTAAATGTCGGAATCATAGATTAGTCTCTATTACGAAAGTATGGAATCACCTTTATAGGAATGGGTTTATGCCATTTTACAAGATTTGGTATACGCACGGAGAAACTGATTTAATTGTGCATTATTATGGTAGTAGCAGTAATTATTCAGGTAGGATAGAGGAACCAACACCGGAAGTAGATGCAAACGTAGGTACTATTCAGATGGTGAATGATGCGTTTCGTAAAAACGTAGCATCGTATGTTCAAGATGGTATTAGAATAGAGGAACCTAACGAAAGTTTTTTGATATGCTATATGCAGTTATGCATCCACTATACGAAGGATGTAGAGAGGGAATATCGCTTTTATCAACTGCAAGCAGGTTGATGACTATAAAGACCGATTTCAACTTGGTGGAGGATTGTATGGATGCGATAGCTGATTTTGTGAAAAATATTTTACCTGAAGATAATATCTCATCGGCTTCATACTACGAGGTTCAAAAACTTGTAGTTGGTCTTGGATTGTCGTATCAGATGATAGATGTGTGTATCGATAATTTTATGATTTACTGGAGAAATGATGAAAACCGTGTGAATTGTCATTTTTGTCACAAACCTCGGTATCAGGAAATGGGTGGCAGAGTACATGTTCCACATAAACTGATGTGGTATTTGCCAGTAACGGAGAGGTTGAAGAGGTTATATCAATCTGAGCGCACGGAATAACCTATGAGATGGCATGCAGAACATAACTCAGATGGAAAGATTGTGCATCTCTCAGTTGCAGAAGCGTGGAAACATTTTCAAGAGGTCCATCCTAGTTTTTCGTATGAGTCAAGGAACGTATACCTCAGATTATCTACAGATGAATTCAACCTTTTTGGAAAACATGGGAGGCAATATTCATTGTGACCAATAATCGTCACACCTTACAATTTGCCGCCTAGTTTATGCGTGAAACGAGAGTTTTTGTTCCTCACGATTCTTGTCCTCGGACCAGAGCATGTTAAGAGATCTCTTGATATTTTCTTGCAGCCATTAATTTATGAGTTGGAAATGTTATGGAAAGAAGGTGTTCAAGCGTTCGATGTTTCTCTCCAACATAATTTCACGATGCGTGCGGTACTTATGTGGACAATAAGTGATTTTCTAGCATATTGTATGTTATTTGGATGGTCGACTCATGAAAGGTTGGTGTGCCCATATTGTCAAGATAACACTGATGTGTTCCAATTAAAGCACGGTCGAAAGACTTCTTGGTTCGATTGTCATCAACGATTTCTACCGCATGATCATCCATATCGTCGGAGCACGACATTGATTAAGAAGAACAAAAAAAGTATTTGATGGTCCACTTTCTGAGCCGGATGGAAATAACATCATCACCTAGTTGAGAGATTTTGGTGCTGAGAAGACGGTTTTAAGTGGTGGTAATGGTCATTTTCCTGTAGACGCTTGTGGCGAGTACCACAATTGGAACAAGGGGAGTATTTTTTGGGATTTGCCATATTGGAAGAACCATCTGTTGCGCCATAATCTAGATGTCATGCACATTGAAAAAAACTTTTTCGACAACATCATGAATACTGTTCTAAATGTGCAAGGGAAACCGAAAGATAATTTGAAGGCCAAATTGGACTTGCCATATATTTGTTCGCATAAGGATTTCCATGTAATGGCGAACGGAAAATCACTGCCCCCCCCCCCCCCCCCCGCTTTCCGTTTGGATGAGCTTTCAAAAGAGGAGTTATTTGACTGGATTACGCATAGTGTTAAATTCTCAGACGAATACGCATCTAACCTTCGTAATTGCATTAATATTGGAGAATGGAAGTTTTCAGGGATGAACAGTCATGGTTGTCACGTTGTCATGCAACGCCTCCTTATGTTTGCCTTTGCCAGTCTTCTTCCTAGAAACGTACATGGAGCTATTGCGGGTACATTTACAAAATTCTATGTATATAGTTAGTATTTCGAACCCTAAACCCTATATGGTCGAAAATTTGTCGGAAATTCCCAACCGATTCCCGATGGGAATTTTAAATACTTAACATTTTTTCGAAAATTTTCATATCGGTCGGGAATTCTGACCGATTTCCGACCGATATGAAAAATACCTGCGAAAATTAACCGCCAAATGAAATAATTAGGCGCTTTATTAATTGATGAATAGATAGGTCGGAAATCAATAGATCTAAATCAACGATTTCTCTTTTTCTTCCTCATTTCATTTCATCCAATTTTTGATTCTCTCTCTTACATCTATCTCCGCCGTCGCTCTCAACCTCGCCGGTAAGTCTCTTTTCTTTCTCTTCTCTTCCCCTTCTCTTCTTCTTCTCTTCTCCTAATAGTAATTTCTTCTCTTGTTTTTAATTAGGTCGCCTTTGGTAAGCCATGCCGTCGCCGGAGCCGCCGTCTCTCCTCCGTCGCCGCCTTCTTCTAGCCTTCACCATGTAAGCATGATTATTAGGTTGGTAGTTTTTTTAGATTTGTGCAAGTAATTAGCAAATATTAGGTTTGTGGTTAGATTTGTTGGATTTGTGGTTAGCTTTGAGGTTATATTTTTGTGAAATATTTTTGTTTAGGTTTTAAATTTTAGTTTAAGTTATAATTTGTTGTTTAATGTTTGTGTAATAGTTTGTTAGATTTGTTTAGGTTATAATTTTTTTTAAAAATATTGAATAGTTATATAAAATGTTTTAACATTTTTAATGTTATATAAAACGTTTTCATAATATTTTTTCATAATTTTCATAAACTATTATGAATTTTCATAAAAAACAATATCATAATTTTCATAAAAAATCGTATTGAGAATTTTTCATAATTTTTTCGGGTTTTTGGTAATATTTTTTGTAACGCCCGCGTTCCGGAAGAATTAATTATTTGGGGGAAATAATTAATTCAGGTTTTGTTCCGGATAGTATCGATCGATACTAGGGGTATCGATCGATACCGGTCGGGATTTCTCCTTATAAGCCTTCTTCCTCTTCTCTTCTTACGCGTGGAAACCCTTCTTTTGGGAAAGAAAAGTCTTGGTCGCGAGAGAGAGAGAGAGAGAGAGAGAAGGAGAGCGTGAGAGAGCGTGAGAGAGGTGGAAGCTTGGTGAAGCTTGGATCTTGCGAGATCGAGAGAGATTCGAGCTTGGGAGAAGCTTGAAGAAGAGATCGGAAGAGTTTGGTCTTGGTTTTGGGCGTGAGCTTGTGGGAAGCAAGGGAGGTCGATTTTGAGCTCGATCCAGCCGATTTAAGGTGAGTTGGGACCAAAGGTTAGCAAGTAAGCTTGTGTGGTGCTTAGTTAAGCTTGATTGTTGAGTTTGGGGCTTTGCCTTGGTGATTTGTGGCGATTTCTGGGTTTAGATCTCGCGGAAGGTTGTGATTTGCAGGTGGGTATCGATCGATACCATGTGTGTGTCGATCGATACTAGACTCTTGTCGGTGGACTCGAGTCGTGCAGGCATCGATCGATACCAGGTGTGTATCGATCGATACCAGTTGTTGCCTGTGGGCATGTGTTGCTTGGCATCGATCGATACCAGGGGTGTATCGGTCGATACCGGTTGTTTGCCTGTGGGCATGTGTTTGGGTATCGATCGATACCAAGGAGGTATCGATCGATACTGGTCGTGGGTTGTGCCGTGAAGGCGTGTTGTGTGTTGCCTTTCAGGCTTTGTGTCTAGCTTTTCTTGGGATGGAATTGCTAGGCGTTGGTATAGTTTTCATGGTGATGAATTGCTATTGTGTTAGGAGTTTTAATTGGTGTTAATTAATTCTTCGTATTGGTATCTGTTGTTGTTTGTGCTTATTGTTTAGCCTGTTGTTGGGATGATCTCTCACTCAGCGTTTGGTTAGCCAAATGTTGATGCATCACTTTTGTCGATGCAGGTAAAGATAAGGTGTGATCGTGGAATCGAGGCAGTGAAGAGGGGATGATTAGGACCTGGGGTTTTATTTATTGTTGTTGCTTTTGCTGTTAGAACTGCTGGCTTGTGTAAGCTGTAGAACTTGGATTATTCTGGTGTTTGTATTATTTCCGCGTTGTTAATTATGACTGTTTATTTATTTATGTTTAAAAAAAAAAAAAAAAAAGTGCAGTCGTTTCAATTTGGTATCAGAGCCCATACGGTTCTAGGAGCCTAGGTGGTTCTAGAATAGATTGGGTGTTGTGTGGGGTCTTAGAATCATCCTCTTCGAGCCTTGTGAGATTCCACGGTGAGTATCTTTATTGTGAGGATTGTTGTTGGTTTCTTAGCTTGTGCTTCTGCACGTGTGCAGATGGCTAGAGGGCGTGGTAGGGGTCGTGGCCGTGGTAGAGGTCGTGGCCGTGTGCCGGCGGAGCAGGTCGAGGATTCGCGTGCGAGTCAGGTTGGGTCTGAGGGTGCGGCCGGAGTGAGTTCCGTTGGGGCTGGCGTGAGCGTCAGTGTGGCTGGTGTTCCAGCAGGTGCTGCGGGTGTAGCAGCGGGTGATGCTCAGGCCCGAGATGATCGCATAGCGGATCTGTTGACGAGGTTGTTGGAGCGGTTACCAGAGAGGGTACCGGCTCAGGTTCCTGTGGCTCCGGTAGTGGTGGAGGCTCAGCCTCAGGTGGCAGCTGTGGTTGCTGAGGAGCTCCCATCCTACCTGAGGATGATGGAGCAGATGCTGAAGATTGGCACGGGGTTCTTTTCTGGAGGTGCTAATCCTGAGGACGCGGATGCGTGGTTGAGGAGGATAGAGAGGAATTTCCTCTCGAGTAGGTGTCCCGCGGGATACCAGGTGGACATTGCGGTCCATTTTCTGGAGGGTGATGCGCATCTCTGGTGGAGGGGTGTGGCAGCACGGAGAGTACAGGCCGCGATGGCTTGGGCGGATTTTGTGGAGGAGTTTAACTCCAAGTACTTTCCTCAGGAGGCGTTCAACCGGTTAGGGTCGAGGCTTGCGAGTTTGACTCAGGGGGATCGGTCGGTACGCGAGTATGAGGTGGAGTTCATCCGGCTCGGGTCTTATGTTAGACGAGCGGGTGAGAGTGAGTCGGCCCGTGTGCAGAGATTCTTGATGGGTCTTCGGGTTGACTTGAGGAACCGTTGCATGGTGAGGTCTTTTTGCACGGTTGATGAGTTGGTTGAGACTGCGGCTTTGCTTGAGGAGGGTCTGAAGGACGAGGTGGTAGTGGCTACACCGCGTTTTCAGGCGAGATATGTGCAGCAGCAGTCCGGTCCGAGCAGAGGCAGTAGTAAGCCGATGCAAGGACAGAAACGGAAGCGGGAGAGCGCTTCGAGTGGTAGTCGGGGTGGTCCGGGTTGCTTTGGTTGTGGGAGCATGGATCACCGAGTGGCGAGCTGTCCTCAGAAGGGCGGAGCGCGAGTGGATTCTCGAGTGTGCTATCACTGCAAGGAGGCGGGGCACATCAGGCCTCAGTGTCCCCAGTTGCGGCAGAGTGAGACCACGGTGGTGCAGCCTCTCAGGCAGGTGGCATCAGCGCCTCGAGTGTACTCCATCACCGAGACCGGCGAGCCGAGTTCCAGGCCGATCACAGGTATTTTCTTAGACTCCTCTAAGTTTAATTCTGTGTTGGGGAATGTCGGGCTTGTCGGGGTGTTAAGGTTCGCGGCACATGTATATGTGCAGGGACCTTGTGTGTTGGAGGTGTAGAGTGTCATGTGTTGTTTGACACGGGAGCATCGCATTGCTTCGTTTCCCCGGAGTTGGCCGAGAAGGCTAATTTACGGAGCGAGCCCGGTGTGAGTTTGGGTTTCGTGGAGGTTGCCGGAGGGAAGCTCCTGAGGATTCACGGTCTGGTGCGAGACGTGGATGTTCAGGTGGCAGGAGAGTCCATGGCTGCCGATTTGATTATCTGCTCAGTGGAGCTGTACGATGTCATCTTGGGCATGGATTGGCTCGGGAAGTTCAGGGCGCATCTGGACTGTCACCGAGGGCGAGTCGAGTTCGACCAGGGGAAAGGGAAGTTGGTGTATCAGGGTGTGAGACCGACTTCCGGGAGTCTCGTAATCTCGGTTGTGCACGCGGAGCGTCTAATAGAGAGGGGTTGCGAGGCGTATTTGGCTACTATTTCTTTGCCGGAGGCTGTCGGAAAGGCTAGGGTTCAGGATATTCGGGTGGTTCGTGAGTTCCAGGATGTGTTCCATTCGTTGCAGGGGTTGCCACCATCTAGGTCGGATCCTTTCACGATCAAGTTGGAACCGGGGACGGCACCGATATCCAGGGCTCCTTATAGGATGGCTCCTGCAAAGATGGCAGAGCTGAAGAAGCAGCTGGAGGAGTTGTTGGGTAAGGGATTTATTCGTCCGAGTTCTTCACCGTGGGGAGCGCCAGTGTTGTTCGTGAAGAAGAAGGACGGGAGTTTTCGGTTGTGTATTGATTATCGGGGACTTAACCGAGTCACAGTGAAGAACATGTATCCTCTTCCTCGGATTGATGAGTTGTTGGATCAGTTGAGAGGGGCTACTTGGTTCTCCAAGATTGACTTGGCGTCGGGATATCATCAGATTCCCATCGATGAGGTAGATATCCGGAAGACGGCTTTCAGATCTCGTTATGGCCACTACGAGTTTGTGGTGATGCCATTTGGGTTGACTAATGCACCGGCTGCATTTATGAGATTGATGAACAGCGTTTTCCAAGAGTATCTAGATGAGTTCGTGATCATCTTTATCGATGACATCTTGGTGTATTCGAGGAGCCGGGAGGAGCATGAGGTGCATCTGCGTGTGGTTCTTTCGAGGCTGCGGGAACAGAAGTTGTTTGCTAAGTTGAGCAAGTGTAGCTTCTGGCAGCAGGAGATCGGTTTTCTGGGTCACATTGTCTCTGCGGAGGGAGTGTCGGTAGATCCGGAGAAGATCCAGGCCATTAGTACTTGGCCGAGGCCGAGGAATGCTACTGAGATTCGGAGTTTTCTTGGGTTAGCAGGGTATTATCGGCGGTTCGTCAAGGGTTTCGCGAGTATGGCTAAGCCTATGACGAAGCTGACAGGGAAGGATGTTCCTTTCGTGTGGTCCTCGGAGTGTGATGAGAGTTTCGCGCAGCTGAAGGCCATGTTGACTAGTACCCCAGTATTGGCGTTGCCTGAGTCGGGTGAGCCTTACGTGGTGTACACCGATGCGTCGGGGATGGGCCTTGGTTGTGTGTTGATGCAGCGGGGGAAGGTTATTGCCTATGCTTCGCGACAGCTGCGGAAGCATGAGGGCAACTACCCTACCCATGACTTGGAGATGGCTGCAGTAGTTTTTGCATTAAAGATTTGGAGATCTTACCTTTATGGCGGAAAGGTGCAGGTGTTCACAGATCATAAGAGCTTGAAGTACATTTTCACTCAGCCTGAGTTGAATTTGAGGCAAAGGCGCTGGATGGAGCTAGTGGCCGATTATGATCTTGAGATAGCTTACCATCCTGGTAAGGCTAATCTGGTTGCGGATGCGTTGAGTCGGAAGCGGGTGGCTTTGGCTCGGGAGCTCGAGGTAGAGTCTTTGGTGAGCGAGATTAGCACATTGCGCTTATGTGTTGTATCTCAGGAACCTTTGGGCTTAGAGGCGGCTGACCAGGCGGATCTTTTGAGCAGAGTTCGGTTGGCTCAGGAAAAAGATGAGGGTTTGGTTAAGGCTTCGAGAGCAGAGGGTTCTGAGTATCAGGTATCTGCGAACGGCACCATCCTTGTCAGTGGGAGGGTATGCGTACCTTTGGATGAGGATTTGCGGCGAGAGATCCTGAGTGAGGCTCATTCGAGTATGTTTGCGATTCATCCCGGAGCGACTAAGATGTACCGCGATCTCAAGCGCTATTATCATTGGGTCGGGATGAAAAAGGATGTGGCTAACTGGGTTGCTTCGTGCAACGTGTGCCAGTTAGTGAAGGCGGAGCACCAGGTCCCGAGTGGTTTGTTGCGGAGTTTACCCATTCCAGAGTGGAAGTGGGATATGATCACGATGGATTTCGTGGTGGGTTTACCAGTTTCTCGGACCAAGGATGCTGTTTGGGTCATCGTCGATCGATTGACCAAGTGTGCGCGTTTTCTGGCCATTAAGAAGACCGATGGGGCGGCAGTTTTGGCTAGGAAGTACGTGCAGGAGATTGTGAGACTGTATGGAGTACCGGTGAGTATTGTTTCGGACCGGGATCCTAAGTTCACATCGGAGTTCTGGAATGCGTTTCAGGCAGAGATGGGCACGAAGGTGCACTTGAGCACGGCGTATCATCCTCAGACAGATGGGCAGTCCGAGCGAACCATCCAGACCTTGGAGGATCTGTTGAGGATGTGCGTGCTGGATTGGGGTGGTCATTGGGTGGATCACTTGAGCTTGGTGGAGTTTGCGTATAACAATAGTTACCAGGCGAGTATTGGGATGGCTCCATATGAGGCTCTGTATGGGAGGCCATGTCGTACCCCGTTGTGTTGGACACAAGTGGGGGAGAGGAGCACTTTGGGTGCGAGTTTTGTTCAGGAAACTACGGAGAAGATCCGGGTTTTGAAGCTGAACATGAAAGAGGCCCAAGATCGGCAAAAGAGTTATGCTGATAAGAGGCGGAAAGAGCTTGTGTTTGAGGTGGGAGATAGTGTGTATCTCAAGATGGCTTTACTGAGAGGTCCGAACAGGTCCATTGTTGCGACTAAGTTGAGTCCGAGGTATATGGGACCGTTCCGGATTGTGGAGCGTGTTGGACCGGTAGCGTATCGGTTGGAGTTACCCGCGGTTATGCAAGCATTTCATAAGGTATTCCATGTGTCGATGCTGAAGAAGTGTTTGCATAGGGGTGACGAGGTATTGGCTGAGATTCCGTCAGATCTCCAGCCTAATATGACCGTTGAGGCGAGACCTTTGAGAGTTCTCGAGCGGAGGGTCAAGGAGCTTCGTCGGAAGAGGATTCCGATGATGCGAGTTCTGTGGGACTGTGACGGGGTGCAGGAGGAAACTTGGGAGCCAGAGGCTAGGATGGAAGCGAGGTTCCAGAAGTGGTTCCAGAAGCAAGCTGCGGCTTGAGTTCCATCGAGAGGTTCCAGTTTCGGTTGTAGCTGTGTGCTATGTGTGTTCATTTTGTATTGCCGTTGTGTAGAACGATGTTACATTATGATGTGTAATAAGATGAGTATTTCTTATTATTGGTGACTTTGGGAGTCACGGTTTTGCATTACGTTGGGGTAAGAAACGTTAATGCAAGAGAGTAATAAGATGGATGTTCTTATGGCTGTTGTGAGCGTTGCGTGTTTTGGTTAAGCTTGTTCGGGAAAATGAGTCGAGTGACGAGACCGGGTTATTTCACTTAGCGGTTCTATGTGGTGGGTTGGATTGCAGGCGTATGGTACTTGTTTGTTTTATTACGTTTGTATTGAGGACCTACTGCAGAGAGTTGTTGGGTGTTAATGGTAGCCTAGTCATAGTTGTCTTGACAAGTCTTTCTGAAGCAAGCTGACACTGGAAGGTGCGCAAGGGAGGTGCGATGGCCGGGTTATTGGTCATGCACGGCAGATATTCCGGGTATGGAATATGGGTGATGCCGGTGTTGCCTTGCGAGGATTTACACGGATCACGGGAGGTAGTTCAGTCGAGATGCTTAGAGATATGTGATTTATTGCTCGTTGAGAGGACTGGTTCCTCTGGTGCCGATAGCTCGCAGGACTGTGTGTCTTGGGAGTGTGAGTGGCGATGTACCCAGACTCGGGAGGTTTATAGCCTAGAGTGATACGTGATACCGTGGATTCGTAAGGAGTATGTCCCAGACGTGGGATATATTGCCTAGAATTGAGTGGTATGGGGTATTGAGACTCTTGTAGGTTATATTACTGAGTGGAGTGGTACGGCATATACCTAGAACTCGGAGATGCTGCGGTGTCTTGGGTGATGTGGTATGGTGGATATCCTGCGGGATATGGCTGATGCTCGGAACTCGGAGATGCTGCGGTGTCTTGAGTGATGGGGTTGGCTTGTGTTGAGCAATAAGTACATATGATGCCGCGGTGTCATAAGCATAGGGGCTGCGTGGAAAACCTCGGAGGTTGGTTTTGGACCTCGTTTGAGTGTTGAGTTGGCCGGGTTTGGCAAAAGGTTGTGTAATCGTTGCGACGATTGAGGTTCATGGGAGATGAACGGTAACGAAGATTCGAGGTCGAATCTAAGTTAGTGGGGGAGAATTGTAACGCCCGCGTTCCGGAAGAATTAATTATTTGGGGGAAATAATTAATTCAGGTTTTGTTCCGGATAGTATCGATCGATACTAGGGGTATCGATCGATACCGGTCGGGATTTCTCCTTATAAGCCTTCTTCCTCTTCTCTTCTTACGCGTGGAAACCCTTCTTTTGGGAAAGAAAAGTCTTGGTCGCGAGAGAGAGAGAGAGAGAGAGAAGGAGAGCGTGAGAGAGCGTGAGAGAGGTGGAAGCTTGGTGAAGCTTGGATCTTGCGAGATCGAGAGAGATTCGAGCTTGGGAGAAGCTTGAAGAAGAGATCGGAAGAGTTTGGTCTTGGTTTTGGGCGTGAGCTTGTGGGAAGCAAGGGAGGTCGATTTTGAGCTCGATCCAGCCGATTTAAGGTGAGTTGGGACCAAAGGTTAGCAAGTAAGCTTGTGTGGTGCTTAGTTAAGCTTGATTGTTGAGTTTGGGGCTTTGCCTTGGTGATTTGTGGCGATTTCTGGGTTTAGATCTCGCGGAAGGTTGTGATTTGCAGGTGGGTATCGATCGATACCATGTGTGTGTCGATCGATACTAGACTCTTGTCGGTGGACTCGAGTCGTGCAGGCATCGATCGATACCAGGTGTGTATCGATCGATACCAGTTGTTGCCTGTGGGCATGTGTTGCTTGGCATCGATCGATACCAGGGGTGTATCGGTCGATACCGGTTGTTTGCCTGTGGGCATGTGTTTGGGTATCGATCGATACCAAGGAGGTATCGATCGATACTGGTCGTGGGTTGTGCCGTGAAGGCGTGTTGTGTGTTGCCTTTCAGGCTTTGTGTCTAGCTTTTCTTGGGATGGAATTGCTAGGCGTTGGTATAGTTTTCATGGTGATGAATTGCTATTGTGTTAGGAGTTTTAATTGGTGTTAATTAATTCTTCGTATTGGTATCTGTTGTTGTTTGTGCTTATTGTTTAGCCTGTTGTTGGGATGATCTCTCACTCAGCGTTTGGTTAGCCAAATGTTGATGCATCACTTTTGTCGATGCAGGTAAAGATAAGGTGTGATCGTGGAATCGAGGCAGTGAAGAGGGGATGATTAGGACCTGGGGTTTTATTTATTGTTGTTGCTTTTGCTGTTAGAACTGCTGGCTTGTGTAAGCTGTAGAACTTGGATTATTCTGGTGTTTGTATTATTTCCGCGTTGTTAATTATGACTGTTTATTTATTTATGTTTAAAAAAAAAAAAAAAAAAAAAGTGCAGTCGTTTCATTTTTAGTTTGCGTTTTTTTGACATCTAACAAAGTTTGCGCTTTTTTCCGAGGTCCTACGAGGATTTCGATAACATTCGCCGCGGTGGTTCGTCTCTAGGGCCGCAACTACATCAACATAGCAGTGGTTCGTCTCGAGGGACGCAACCATGTCAACAAGACGGTTCGCCAACAGGGCCCCCTAGTCCAAGGCAAAGCCTGGGGCTTTCTCATGTCCCGGAGTCGCATAGTGAAGTTGATCCTCAGATCATGAGCATTGAGGAGTTAGTCCAACAATCAGGGCGGGACTTACTCGTCATGCTCAATCCACGACTTCGCGGAAGATCGACATGGTAAATGAACCTCTTTTTTCTTTTTTGAAACTGTGTGAAATTATTAATAGTTTATATTTTTTGTAGGTTTGGTATATCGAACAACAGGATTAGCAAGTCCGTTTTGAGGCCGATGCATTCGATCATCCACAAACCGCACAAGATGTTTTCTGATATCCCGTATGAGGAGAAGCAAATTTGGTTTAGACAATTTGCGGTAAGTTGTAAATTATATTTTTTATATTTATATTTTTGATACGTTTTAATTTCTGTTTTCACAGCAAGAGTTTACATGGCATCATTCCGACACGACCAAGGTAGAAACGGCGTTTATGAAGGAGGCGGCTACTCAATTTAAAAGAAACATGAACGAGTGGAAGCAAAAGTGGAGGAAAGGGGCAGACAAACCGAAAGGCTTGAACCTCGACGTTTGGGAGGACTACAAACCATATTGGGAAAAGCCCGACACAGAAAAAAACCTTGAAGACTAATTCGGGAGACCGAAAGAGTGATTGATCCGGTAAGGGACAGTATGTCCACAACTCAGGATCGAACAGCTTACGGACCCGAGAAATACAAATGGTAATCTTTTATTGTTTACATTGTTTTCTATATTTAATTGTTAAATTGTTTATTAATATTTAATTTCCGTCTTTTTTTTGTAGATCAATGAGGCCGGATGTGTGCGTCCGGATCACTTGGAGTTGATGAGGACGTGCCACACGAACAAGACAACCATGGTTATTCAGGATCCCTTAATGAGTGAGATCTACGAGAACGTGAAGAAGAAGAAGCTCGAGTTGACTCAAAAATCACAAGGCGACTCCTCCTCTTCCTTCGAGGTGACGCGGGAAGAGATCAACCGTCTCGTTATCAGCGTAAGTTTTTTTGTTTGTTTTCATTTAGTTTTTACATTATAATTTTATAATGTTCTCATTTGTTTTTACTTTCTATAGGAATTTCTCCTTGATAAAAAAAGGGTGGCGTCGCGGGGGTTTGGGTAAGGTCTCGGATATGGACTCCTCCGGGGCTACATCAGGTTTTCATGATTACTCTGAAGATCTCGTCTAGCATAATGAAGAGCTGAAGACAAAAGTAGCAGCTTTGGAGTCGGCGAAAGCAGCCACCGAAATGAAGTTAGGTGCTACGCAAGAGGAGCTTACAGAGACAAAGTCAGAATTCGTTGAGATGTCGGATTGGATGAAATTGAAGTTCCCATATTTCCCGAGAACGGGAAGGGGAAGGAGAAGGGGAACTTCGGGGTCGGGATCGGGAACGGGAAATTAGTTTTTCTGTTTTTGTATTTTGAAAATAATTTTATTTTATTTCAAAACTATTATTAAATATGCACAATTTAATTTCAAAACAATTATTATTTTAATTTTTAAATTTTTTCGATTTATTGATTTAATTTAATTTTATAAAAAATCATTATTTTTTACTAATTTTAAAATTACAGATTTTTTAAAAACCCTTTGGAAAACGGTTGGGATAGATGACCGTCGGGGATTGGTCGGGATTATTCCTCTCGGATTTCAGTCTGAATATGGTCGTGAAATGTTATGTCAGGATAGTTGACAGTTGGAAATCAGTCAGGATTATCCTCTCGGATTTCAGTCGGAATATCGTCGGAAAATGTCCTGCCGAGAATCGGTCGGGATAGTTGACTGTCGAAAATCAGTCGGGATTATGCCTCTCGGATTTCAGTCGAAATATCGTCGGCAAATATCCGACGACTATTAACATTGGGAATCGATCGGTATTTTGGTACCGTCAATAAATCGTCAGGAATTTTCCGACTACTAAAATCCGTCGGAATCTGGTCGGTAAATCGGTCGTCGGGAATCCGTCGGAAATTCCAGACCAAATAATGATGAATTTTTATTTCTGACGCGATAGTCACGACGGTTCAAATCGGTCAAAAAATCGTCCGGAAAGCCATTTTCCGACAGTTTCCAGACCGATATGGCCGTCGGGAATCGGTTGATTTCTTGTAGTGTGATATTGTCCGCTTTGGGCCCAAGTGGCAAAGCCCGCACACATTTGTTTTCGGATTCCTTCCCAAAAGGCCTAGTACTAATTAGAGTTGGACATTACTTATATATTATACCATATTTGTCTAAACTTCCGATGTGGAACTTGAATTGTTATCCCAACAATCCTCTTCTCATACCAAGGACCACACAAGCCCTTGACCTCTCCTCCAGCGAAACCTGACACCCATCTTGTACCGTCGTTATCATCAATGAAACACGCCGCCTGACCTTCTGCACCGTCAGGAAGACTTTCGACACAAGCCACCGGCACCCCTTAATCGGGAGATCTCCTTAAGGGCTCATTTCCCACAATGAACATGAAACCGACCCCCCACTTCTCTAGGTCCACCTTTTCTGAACCCGGGCTCTGATATCACTGTTGGGCTTTTCAAGCCCATGTCCAACTCCCCATTAGTATGATATTGTATGTTATAAGTCCAAGTGGCAAAACCCGAACGAATTTGTTTTTGAGTTCCTTCCCAAAATATCTCATACTAATTAGAATTGGACATTATTTATATATTAGACCATATTTGTCTAAACTTCCTATGTGAGACTTGAATTGTTATCCCAACAATAAGCTAATATTGACCATAAATGACATCCAAATTAGGATAGACTACACGTTATCATTTTACACATTAACATTTTACACTGAAATTTTATATATTTTGGAATCATATTCATCAATTCACAAATGATAAACCAATCCATGCCTTCTAAACTATGACTAGTCCTAATATATTTTAGAAGGCATGATCAATATAAATTTTATATATTTTGGAATCATATTCATCTAGTATCCTATATCATTTCAGTTTTATCGACTGTCCCTAAAAGAGCTATGATATCTATAGTATTGATACCATCTTCCATGCCTTCTTAACTTTACTTCTCATGAGAAACTACTAATTAATGATACTAATTTGATTACACTTTTAAGTCAAAAAAGTTCAAATCGTTGGTAGAAAGAAAAGAAAACTCAAAAAGACACAAATGAAGGAAAAGAAAGAAAACTAAAGAAGAATATAATGTTGGCTTTGTTCATTACAAATACCCCTTGATTCATTGTCCGTTGAAAGTGCTTTACTCTTCTTGTGAATCTCTAAGCTTTACTCAAGCCTTTGGCTTTTCAATTTCTCATATCGTTTTTTGATGGTGGAGCTTAAGTTTTTGGTTCACTTCACTTCAAAGGCTCACGCGTACATTTCAAGAATATTCCAAATCAAATTCAAATCAAATATATATTTGTCATGTGTACTAGGAGGAGAAGAAGTCGACTCTATGCGTTCTATTTTCAACTATCAGTGAGATCTTTTTGGTCCACTAACATTTATGTGGTTCACAACATCCTTAATAGTATCGTGAGATCAAAATTCACTTAATGTTAGCTGTCATGAACTTTATTTTATATAATACTAGTCTGTGATCCACTACGCGCGGACGTGAACACAATTTAAAACAAAAAAAATTGGTATAATATTATTTTAGTTTTATTAGTATGATTATTAATGGATTTGTCTCTATTAGCTTAAGAAATATTGATTGTTTATTCTTAAGTTTTTTATTTTTTATTTTATGTTTATTTATGTATTTGTTTAGTAGGTGATTCACACTTTTTTTTTCTTTGGTTGACTATTCATTCAATTAGTTGGTTTTTAAAAGTTAAGTTTTTGTCATTTTAAAGTTTAGGGAATTGTATATTTTTTAACCCAACTTAATACTAATAAAATAAATACTTCGAAATTGTGTTAGTTTTGTATACTCCGAAAGTTACTTCGAATACTAATAAAAGGAAAGTTAGTTTTGTGAATTTAGAATTCTCCGAACTTATTAAAAAAATACTTCGAAATAGGTCCCTGTATTTTTATCTATTTTTACCTAAAACCGAATACTAATAAAATATTCAGAATTTACTATTATTCATCTTCGATGATCCCGTGTTGGTGACTACAAAATGAATCTAATTTTATTTGAAAAATGATTTAATTTCTATCACTAATTTACTATCAAAGTCATTGTAGATGTATGGGTTAATGAGAACATTTGAGATAATATGGGCCGATTTGGAAAAGTATAAGAAATATGGGGTCGAGCGTCGATCTAAACATTTCAAGAGAGAGAGTGAGAGAGAGAGAGAGACTTCTTGTGAATAGGAGTTTCCTGTAAAAAACATTACCCACTCCTCTAAAACCCTTGTCTTCTCCGATATCTTCCCTCATCGCCGGTGAGATTTCACTATCAATTTCAATCACGAAGGGTGTGATCCGCGCGGACGTGGTAAACAATTTTTTAATATAATGGTATTTTATTTTATTTGGTCTCGTAGTTAATTTAATTATCTCTATCACCTTAAGATCTGTGTATTTTTTTTTTTTTGTTTCATGTGAAGATATTATTTTTGGAGTGTTTCATGTATGATTTTAACCCTATTTATGTGTGAAATATGTTTGTGATTCCTAAGTCTATTTTTCTTTTATTTTTTGAAAATGATTTCCATATATAACTGGAGAGAATGATGAAAATTTAGCCAACACATAAGGCTATTGATGAGGGGTAAACTCATTACAGCAATAATAGAATTAACAATTGATCAACTTTTGTTGATTTTAAATCTATTCATGTATTGCATGTCACAAAAATTCAAATTTAACCGTTTTAGAATTCGTTTATTCAAGACAATGTGTTAGATTATGTATTTTGATAAAATAATTAATTTAATTATGAATTTAATTACAACAATAATGAAAATTTAGCTAACACATAAGGCTATAGATAAAGGGTAAGCCCGGTGAGATTCAACTTTATATAAGAAAAAAGTGTGTGACCTGCTAGTTTTTGTTTTTTCAGTTTTATAAAGGTTTAATTTATTTATGAGAATTTTGTTTATTCATTTTTAGTAAAACAAACTATTGCTTGTAGATTATAAGCCTAATATTTTATTTGAAACTTAACTAATTGTTTCTCTTATTTTCACCTCCATTAAAATGAAAATGTAAGTGATAGTCAATCACTTCAATATCTACGGTCAATCACTTCTATATTATTTACAAATAATCATGTTTGTTTGGAACTTTCATATCTTATCTATATTTGAAACCCAAATAAATCATGTTATCCAAATATCTAAATTACTGAAAGTTTCATTTTTATTATTTTAAATTATATACTTTTTATTAAAAAAAAAAAAAATTTATATATATAATTTATTTAACAAAGTTACTATAATATGCATTATTAAAAAATAATGAGTTTACTTTTTATATATATTTGTGATATGTTAAATTAATATTGTATATATTGTATACTATTAGTTTGGATCAAATAATATCCATTCACTAAACATTGTTTTGATATAAAACTTTAATCTTGTAACTATAATAAAGTGTGTAATATATTAGTAAAACTAAATTTTTAAATCTATTATTCATTCAATTAATGTTTTGATTTTTTAAAAAATTTCATGATATCAATATGAAAATAACCTTTCAAATTCCTTACATAATTTAATAAAATGTATAGTTAATATGTATATCAAAGTTATAAATAATTAAATTATGAAAAAATGTTTACTATTAGTTTGGATCAAATAATATCCATTCATTAAATATCTTTTCGATATAAAACTTTAACTTTGTAACTATAAAAAAGTGTGTAATATATTAGTAAAACTGAAAATTTTAAATCTATTATTCTTTCAATAAATTTTGTTGATTTTTTTAAAGTTTTCATGATATAAATATGTAAATGACCTTTCAAATTCCTTGCATAATTTAATTAAATATATAGTTAATATGTATATCAAAATTTTAACTAATTAAATTATGAAAATTATATATCAAAATGATATGGCATACATGTGTATGATGATGTGTCTTCATGAAAAGTGAGAAAACCTTACTTTATATATATAGATTTTAACTAATTAAATTATGAAAATTAAATATCAAAATGATGTGACATACATGTGTATGATGATGTGTCTTCATGAAAAGTGAGAAAACCTTACTTCATACATAATCAATCAATTTATGCAATTATGTTTTTATTTAAAAGTTTGTTATTTTGCGTTTTTATAGTAGAAAACATTAGGAATCTCTAATAATGCATTTTTATTTTAATTTATATCAATTAGAGTGTATTAATTATATGTTAATTGTTGTCGCAAAGTTCATCTTTGAAGTGGTTACATTTAAGCGTAATGAAGGCACCAAAGAGATAAAAAAAATACACTAAAGGAGTTGTTTTGTTTTAGAGTTATTGCGGAAGGAGGTTGAGAGTTCAGTTATGAAGCATATGTGGTGGATGTTGGGTTTATCCTTACTTAGAATTAGATATTGTGCTTTGGGATGGAGATGGTTGCACCGAATTTTAGGTTTGTGGCTATTGTCTTCCTCGAGTAATATTGTATTTTTCGTTTTATATATATATATATATATATTTTTAGTATTATTTCCAATATTGTTGATGTACGATTCTAATCCCCATTATTGTGTAAAATATGTTTCTAATTCTTAAGTCTTTTTGTTTCCAATTTTTAAATAATAAGTCTTCAAGTGTAGATAAATATGATAATATAACATACATATCCAAGTCTTGATTTATTATGATTTTTCACATATTTTTCATTTGTATCTTGTGTCTAGGCCCGACTCTAGGTAAGTGTTGAGGGTGAAAATGCACAGTGACCACCTGATTTTTGTAAAATTTTGTCATGTTTGAAGGTTTTATTTGTAAATATTTAAGGGTTCTTTATAAAAAAAAATTTTATATGCCTTAAATTATACTTTTTTTATAATATGCACAGGGTCTACTTTATTAGTGAGCCGGTCCTGCTTGTGTCATGTAGTAGCCGAGTAATTTTGCTGCATCTTCATAGAGAAGATTTCTATGATTTCATTCGGATTACTATTTTGGTGTGGATTTTTTTTCCTCGATGTTTTTTTAATAATTTTATTAGATTCTAAGTTTTGTTTTATGTGGTGTTTAATTTGTATTTGTATTTAGTTATAATTTTTTTGGGTCTATCAAAATGTGAGAGTTGAAATAAATTATCATATTTTGATATTTAAGCTTATTTTGAAGATGTTTTTTATAAATTAAATATTAAAAATGTGGTAGATATCAATAGATTTTATTTTTTTGTTGAAACTAATTATCAGTATGTTTTTTGTTTTATATGTATAAATAAAATTTATTCATTAATTATCTTAGTTATGTAATTAAAACTAATTTTTAAAAAAATAATAATTAAAATGATGTTAAAAATGACCAATTAAAATTTGACATATGAATGCTGAGGTGGCAGCATGAGAAGAGAGAAAACGTTTTTTGTATATATAGATTTTATTAAATTATATAATGAATAGAAATACTTAAAACATTATGGAAGCCCATTTGGTCCAATGGTTTGATCAGGATCGGTTTAATATTTTTCGGGACCCTTGGGCAAAAAAATAAATTTTAGGCCTTTAAATTAAAAAAAAAAAATTGGTTTTTGTATATATTTTTTTAAATATAACATTCAAAAAAAAATTATATGAAACTATCTTATTTTGTATATAAATTTATTAAAATAAATATTTAAAATATAAAAATAAAATAAAACAAAAACAAAAACAAATTTGACCCCTTATGTCCATGAGACCTGAGACGGCTGCCTGCTCGCCCTTGCACTTAAGCCGGCACTGTATTTGATCAAATGTTCAATTTCCAATTTATACAAATTAATAGAGGTAAATTTATTGGTGATTTCCAGTGTGGTGCAAGTAGAGACGTGCGTTGTCGTCCCGCATGTCAAATTTAAAATTGTCCATCGTGAGTGTGTGATGTAGGATCGATATGGATTGATCTTACAAGGTAGATGATGGGATTAGATAATTGGTCGTAATCCTCTCTTTATCTAATCAATGGATGAGCAGATGGATAGCAATGGATCGAGATGGAACCTATTCAATTGGCTGTACGGTTTTCCTTGAACAGATTGATGGATGGATGGATGAACAAATAACCAGAATGGCTCGAGAGACGCCAAACAGAGAATGAAGAGCTTTGTGATAAGTCTATGTCACTCAGACTTCTAAGGAATGAAATCCGGGAGATGTTCATGACACATTTCCTCAATGCGTCGAAATGTCAGGTCACCTCTCAGTTACAACTGAGCGTCGTCATTGATCAAGACTGTACAGTTTCTGGTGAACCATCGAATCAGTAGAGTGCTTGAGAATTTTTGAGGATGTTTTTGAATCCTCGACAACTTTGCGCTTAGAGGAGCGCTCAGATTCATGTTCTGTGTGGTTTGCAGTCACACTATCCTTGGACGAAGAGGTGACAGTCTTGTTTCTGTTCTTTCAAGACCATGATCTACTACCCTTCATGATAATTTTATATTTTCCGTTGATTCCCGAAGAGATTGCTTCCATTCGTCATATGTTAAAAACTTGTGAAATGATCGGAGGAATGAAACTTCCAGTCCCATCCTTAGTAAAAACAGAGTGAATAGGCTGCTCTGTGAGGCCTGCCAAGGCCGTAGATGTTATCTCTGTAGCAGCTTGGAGATTCACCGCTCGTATTCTAGTGTTGGTCATGAAATTCAAAGCATTTGCGGAAGAGGCTGGTTCACGTACTTCAATGGGAAAACTGTTTTTATCAGTGACCGAAATACTTGTTTGTGGTTTCTTCAGACCAGTTTCCCTTTCTATATTGTCTGCTCTGTTCGAAAAATTCATCATCTTGTAATTGGAATCAACCTCTTGTTCATTCCTATTCATGTTGGTATCCTTCGAGATCCCTTGGCTATTTCTGGAAGCCACATCAGCTCTGATATTGTTGAAAGTTGTCAACACAAGGGGTGCTTCAAGACGAAGGCATGATCTTTGGGCAGCAGGGTCCCTAGACAGCTCATCGAGTGTTTTCTTCATTTTTTGTTCCCGTAGTATGCGTTCATTGGGATCAACACAGTTCATATAAATACGCATTTGCTCAAAAACCTTCGGAGGCACCAAGTTGGGTTTGGGCTCGAAACCAGGCCGAATAGAAGGAGCTAAGAGGGGCATAATCTGTTCTGCAAGGTTTGTATAGTGTTGGCGAGGTAGGATTGGTGTAAGATACAGAGCAGTAGGATTTGTCATCGCATTTTGACCTTTGTTCTTGCTTATCTGCATTAAAGGACATATCTGCTTTTCATGAGTTAATCGTAAGCAGTGAAAGCACTTTTTGATCTTTCTTTCATATTCCACCTCCACTAAGGCCGCATCATCATGGGGCAGAGTCACAGACTTTGTATCTCTCATCGGATTATCCAAATCGATCGATACTAAGACTCGAACATCCGCCTGCAGAAAGGGCTTATTTGGATCATAAGCGATCTTTTTGACATGCCCAAGGCCATCAGCCACAAGACCTATAATGTCAAGAGTGAAGTAGTTAACGAGGATTTTGTGAAGTTTTAACCACACAAGAACCATTTTAGTTAAAGTTTCCGCATTTAGGAATCAATAATTACATATTCCGGAATGGAATTTTATATTTTACTAATAGATAGTTTGAACCCATCTGTTTTAGTATTTATCTACTATGTTAGTGTAATCACGTATAACAAGATTTAAGACAAATTAACGTAGTAGTAAACATGTAAAATACGATTCTTATTCGTTTTTCGTTTATTTTTTTAATTAAAACTTTAAAAAAAAATGTGAAGTGATAAGTATTAGTTAATGTATTATCTTTAAAAGCTATACATCTAAAACAAATACATGTCGACTACAAAGAATATTATTAAGTATGTTTAGTGCGTCAACGTTGACAAGATAGGTTCTATGGTGTAGTGGTTAGCACTACGGTAGGAAATTTGTTTTTGCACACCCATTTAAATTTTTAATATGGTTACTCTATACTTACATACTCATTTCACAACTTTTTACTTACATGTAAAAACTAGCGGTAATTTCCGACGAGACTATAAATCCATCAGTTACAGCACGTCGGAAATCAATTTTTGGTCGGATTTCCGTCGGAACATTTCGACGGACACCGGTCGTCGGAAAATGGTCGGAACTTTTCCGATAGACTACCGAAGCGGATTTTCCACCGGATTTCTGACAAACAGTCCCCATCGAAGGGATTCCGATGATTTTCCGGCGAAGTATAGTTGGAATGCCTTGTATTAGTATTAGTTTTTCCAGCGACCCATGTTTAGTTCAGATATGTGTACAATATTCGCGTGGATATGCATGTATATCCATGTAGGTGCGTACACGTGGATGATATGAGAGTGAATACACATGCATATCCATGTAGTTGCATACACGTGGACGATATGCGTGTGGATACCCATGTCCATCCATCTTAGTTGTGTACATATGGACGATATGCGCGTGGATACGCATGTCTCATTTAAATGCGTATGCATCTATATGGATACGCATGCGTTCGACCAATGTGTTCGAACTACATATAAGTAAAATATTGTGAAATGAGTATCAAAGTATATAGAAAAAAAAGAAATATAGTTTATAGTGCAAAACAAATGGTGAAATTGTTTTTTTATGAGAAGAAACAAGCAAAACAAAATATTTGAGGTGTGGAAAAAAATAATAATAATAAATTGTTATGTGTTTTGAGAATAATGATATAAGGGTTTTTAGGTCATTTTATATGTCAAAAAGAATATAAAGTGTATCTAAACTTATAAAGTGATTATTTTGTAATGTGAAAGTGGAAAAATGTCATAGAATGTAAATCACTTTTAAACATAATCATTAGAGATAGATTCGAGTGTATTGAAAATTTGAAATCTAATTAGTGGGATTTAAGTAGAAAAACAAAGCATTGGATGTCTCTAAACATTTCACCATTTGAAGTGAAAAGCCAATGGAAACAAGTTTCATCAATTCCGGTGGAGAAAAGGTGAAGTGTTAAACAAATTTTAAGTTGTTCTTCTACTATCATCCCAATTTCATCCATGTTTATTCCACTAGTTGCTTTAATATCGACTGTTCCTTTTCCAAGAAGTTTACCTTCTTCACTTCTCATCTCCTCACTGATAACTACTAGTTAATTCTGCACCTTCGGTTATACCTTATGAAGCACGGAGACGTCTACTTTCACCCGTCCCACGTACCAGAAACGTTTCGGAGACAGGTACTTCATGGGACAACATCGAAACGTCACAAAGTCGTTTCGAACAAGGCAAGGACGGCAAGCCAAAAACGGGGACGGCAGGGCTGAGGTATGGGATGTTTCCAAGACGTTTCAGTTATAAATTAAGCATCCCGGTTAATAAATATGTAAATTAACTTATTTTTTCAAAACAAACTTAAAAAAACACGTTTAAACTTCTAGGGTTTGAGTTTTTAATCGTCTCATCTCATCTTGTGCTGAGCGCAATTGGAGTACTTACTCATTTATTCACTCACTTAGAAGAAACAAGTTGAATCCAAGTCGTGCTCAAGATTTGGTTTACATCCACAACAATCTACGTCTTTTATCAAAGAATCTTAATGAATATAAAGATGAAAAGACCACGATGTGAGATATTGGTGGAAATGAATTTGATTACATGGAAGATATGGGCTTCTTGGGGTTTTGTAATTTTTCACCAAATGAGCCGAATTTTGAAAATTCTTTGCTTGATTTAACCCATGGCGTACATGTATCCATATATTTTAGTCGTTTTTCCTCCCCGTTTCCGTACCCGTTCTAGTGATACCCCACGATCCAAGGACCAAGAGCTTCCTCTTTTCACTCGATCTCTCTCTCTCTCTCTTTCTCGGTCTCAAGGCCTTTGGTTTGTGTTACTTGAGCAATCTCTCAATGTGTCTTAGCAAAGTTGCAACCATACTTTTTTATGGCTCTCCTCATTGATTCCACACTTGTCTATTAATTTATCCTTCAATAACAATCTCAATCCCATTAACATAAATAAATCCTACAACAACTTATCCGAGAATACTCTCGTTGGGTTGAACACTTGCCAAGAGAGAAAAATAGAAAAAGGGGTAAAGTATCATGATGATCTCAATTCTATCAATCACTGAGACTGAAAACGTTTCATGATGAGCATACTCATATCCATGTAGCGCCCAACGCAGTTAGTGAGGCAAGAGGTCTCGCTCGAGCTGATTTTGCTTCCTGGTTTGTCCGTGATGCATTTGTCCCAGCACGAACTCGTCAGCTTCGCCACCACTTCGTTCACCATTGCTCTTTCTTTTTCTTGCTGTTCCCACCCAAACACACACATTTACATAAAACGTTACCTTTGCATAAACCCATGACAAACAAAAAAAAACGATTCTTGTTAACACATATTGGCACAAAACTCGATTTTAACCAAACCCAACTCAACCACACATGAGAAAGATCAGTAATTTTATTTGTCCTGAAGCTATTGCTCGTATTTGACTCGATTCAGAAGAAACGAGTTCTCATGAATCCAGGCAGGACTTGAAGACAGATACTACTTACAATTTCATTGTCCTAACTCCAAAAGCAGATAATATAAAGTAAAATTACGAGACAACGAAACTCAGTTTGACCTTAAAAACTTTAAACTGGGAGAAGTATTTAGACTTGATCGAACAGAGAAAGGAGGCTTACGCTGAGGAATTGAATCAATTCCTGGTTGTTAGCTAGGGAAGGATCCATGGCGGTAGAGAGCGTCTCTGTTTGATGAAGAAGAAGAAGAAGAAGAGAAGAATCGAATTTTCTCAGCGACTGAAACCCTAAAAATCCGGATAAACCGGACGCCGCTTGCTTACTTGCGTATTGGATTAACGGGCCATAAAAGGCCCAATTATTATTATATATATATATATTTTTTTGTTTTACGTTAACGGCCCAATTGTTAAATACGGTAAGATACCCAGTATTGAACCCATAAATGACGGTAGATAATTATAGCGTAAAATATTTTTTTTAAAATAAATTGTTTTGATATTTAAGAAAATTGATTTTATCTGAATTTTACAATATAACTAATTAATGATTATAGATAGGAGTGTCAATTAGGGCCAAAGCCCGAGGGCCGGCCCTAAAAAACAACGGGCTCGGACCTAGAAATATAAGCCGGAAAAAAATCGGGCTTTTCGGGCTAGTGTGTTTTTCGGGCTTAACCCGAACGGGCTCAGGCTAGCCCGAAAAGTCCGGAACTTTACATTTTAATTAGTTAGAGATTTTATTTCAACATTTATTTTTCTAAAAATAATAATTTGACATATTTTCTATACATTTCGTGATCCAGATACCATTATCATTCATCCATATTTACTTTTTTTCTTCTTAGAATCATTATCTATAGACTTTTAATGACATTTCTATATGATTTATACATGTCAAAACTTAATATTTTTTCTTATATGTATCTCTTGATGTTGATGAGGATTTAGAATACGATGAATGATATTCTAATCTAAACTCTACTACCTATATTTGAAGTGTTTTGATTTTAGGTTTTATTTGGAAATACAATTTATTTGAATTTTATTTATTTTTTTGTCAAACTTTTGCTTTTAAATTTAATTAGATTTTATATAATACATTTCGATTTAGATTTATTTTTAAAAGTATTTTGTTTTAATTATTCATTTGAGAATTGTGAATTTTTGTGTTTGTAAAAAAAAACCCGAAAAGCCCTAAAGCCTTGTCCGGGCCGGGTTTTGGAATATAGGCCCGATTGTTTTCGGGCCAAGCCGGGCCGGGCTCAAATATATGTGGGTTTCGGGCCGGGCCGGGCTAGCCCGATTGACATCCCTAATTATAGATAAATCTGTCAATTTGTAATAATTTGTCTATTTAACCCGTTTTGCAGTGAAATAAAATATGATTCGGCCTAACCCGTAAAAACTTATAATCTTAAAAACATAACTTTAATATGTACCGTTAAATGACTATAGTTTTTGTGGTTACTCTACGAACTCTTTAAAAAAAAAGTTTTCTTGTGTCTAAATTTTTATAAAAGTAGTAAAATATTTTTCAACTTTTGTTTTAATATATATTCAAATAAAATATAATAAATTATAGTGAAAAATATAGCAAGATTTTGAATAGGTTTTTTTCTTTAAATATATATGAATTAATTATTATTTTAAAATATATAATATTATAAATAATTAACAAATAAAATAATAAAATACCTTTTAAATGCAAAATATTTACTTTCCATATTCTAATCAATAATTTTAAAAGGCTATTATATCCTTTCCTATTTCCATTATTCTTTATTATTTGTAATCGCATTTCATGTAATAACTTACAAAACAAAATTCATTTTTAAAAATATCTTCTTAAATAATATTATAGAGATTTTTGACTCACTTTAAATACAACTAGATTCTAACACGTGCGGCACGATAATTTTTTTATTTTTATTTTATAAAACTTTGTAATATAATTTGTGTTTATTTTTGTGTTTAGATATAATTTGTTTTTATATATTTAATTTTTGTAATATGAGACACATATTTATTTTGTTTAGATATAATTTATTTTGTAGATTTTGTTTTTTAATATGAGATATAAATTTATTTTGTGTTCAGATCTACTTTATTTTGGTAGATTTAATTTTCGTAATATAAGACACATATTTATTTTGTGTTTATATATAATTTGTTTTTGTATATTTAATTTTCGTAATATGAGACACATATTTATTTTGTGTTTAGACATAATTTGTTTTTGTAGATTTTGTTTTCGTAATATGTTTATAGGTTTAGGGTGATATTTATGTTTATATATAATTTGTTTTTGTAGCTATAATTTTATAATATGTTTAGATATGAAATTACATGTAATTTATTTTTTGAGTTTACTAAAATTAAATTGGATATGTTTATATCTTAAGATAATTAGAATTTTTAATATGTTTATTTTTGAGTTTGTTTTCAATTTTTATTTTTTAGTTTATAGTAATTTAAATAAGCTCTCAAACATTTTAAAAAAAAACATAATACATGCACATTATACTAAGTATACAAAAATATACCAATTAGGCCCATCGAATAGAATATCTATACTAAGGCCCATTATACTAATTCGAAAATCACTCACATTTTAAACGCAAATTTATATTTTTAGTATAATAAAAAATCTTAATGAAAAAGACAACAAATATTAAGAAAAGAAAACTCTTTGTCTCACGTTTACACAGTTTGTAGGCTAAAAAAAAAAAAAAACCAAAAACGGGATCTGAATTGAGGTTTTCAAATGTTCATAGATCAATCTCGAGAGGTTAATATGAAGAACCTCGATCGATCTCTCTAAACGCATAATTGCAGTTAGTATATATTAGGGTTTTTCTAGTTTCAGAATCGCAGATTATGGTTTTTTTAATGTCTAATCGATTATTGTTCTTTGGTGGTTGTCGGAAAATATGAATCTGCAACCACGGCTAGGAACGCCAGACGAAACAGATGCTCTGGCTGTTGGTGCGTGGGGATCTTAGATCTCGATATATAGATATATCCCAAAATTAATTACTTGAAAACAAACCAAGAACAAATATATAACATAATTGTAATATATAACAGATGTTGTTAATGTTGCCAAAGAAATGAAACAAATCAAAACACTTTGCTTTGCAAATATAGACACAATGAACAAAATAAAGAAACAAACCACAACACAAAACTTTCAAATGTAGTATTTCCTAACATAATCCAGAGTACTTATTCAATTGAAACCAAACCTTCATCTGTAATCCTCTCAATGAATCTTTTAAAAAAAAAACATTTTCCTGCAATGAAAGACTAGAATAAGTATGTTCTGATTAAAATAGCAAATAAAAATGTAAAAGGTAAAATTGAAGTGTCAGGAGTTTTACCATGTAACTCTTGATTTCTTCATCAGCTTTTTCTGAATTAGAGGTTTTTAAAAACCTGTTTGAAAACTACATTCATTGTATTCTTCTCTGGCTTCCCATCTTTGTCTACAATTAAAACAATTAATCCCTTTTTAGATATAGCCACATAGAGAAGTCCATGTGAAAACACCGGCTTTGGTAAAAAGATCCCAACTTTAGACAGTGATTGCACTAAACTCTTGTTGATTGTTATCACAAAAGCAACGGAAAATGGCAACTGTCTTCTCCGCATTTTGAAAGGTAGTCTTGTATCATATGGTGTAATCAACAATCTGGGAATAAGTAATTTAACACCAACCTTATCTCCGGTAATAAATGTAGCTTCCACCATGAAATAAGTCATTTATGTAATTTGAAGTCTAGTACCATTCATTAACCCTCCTTTAGGATCAATATTTCTTAACAACATTACATATCAACCAATCTTCAATCGTAATTTGTGGTTGGATAATCTAGAGGCATTGATAATGTTCAAAAATTAGGACTTAGAGCTTCATTATTAACTGCACGTTTATCACAAGGATCTATAGAATCAGAACTCAGTTAGATCATTTCCTCACCTGATGTCAGAAAATTCAGTATACTATTTGTTAAACAGCCTAAGGAAAATGAAAAACAATAAAAGATAATGCAGAAAGTTGATTACTAACCTTTGAGTTTATCCAACATATGATCATTTATGGTATTAACATCTTTATTCGTAGGACATAGAATTGCTCTTTCCTGGAAAAACTTTGGTTCATTATCCTCTTGTAAGGAAGTCGTATCTCCATACACATCTTTGCTGATTGCTTCGATTGGACCAATGGCTTTAGTAACCAGACACTCTTCTGGAATATCGATTAGAGCATCACCATCATTTGGTTTTGCAATTTTCCCATATCCAACGTTTAATATCCATTCTGAGAAATCCTTAAGATCCTTTGTGAACAATCAGATTGTTTGAAAGTAGTCTCATGTTCTTAGTGAGTTTAAACACTTTGGAATGATCCCAAAGATATAATGAATTAAGTGCAGTCAGAACAATGTCAGCTCTAGAAGCTCCATTTATTACAGGAAGAACCTGTCTCAAATCACCTCCAAACACAACAACTTTTCCAGCAAAAGGTTTTTCAATGGATTCACAACAATATCATCTAGACTTCTATCTAAAAACTCAAAACAGTGCATGTTCATCATGGGTGCCTCATCCCATATGATAAGATTTGCTGCCTTCACTAACTCAGAAAGATATATTCCATGTTTCATTGAGCAAAAGGAATTCTCATATGGATTTATAGGGATCCCAAACCTGGAATGAGCAGTCATGCCACCTTGTAACAACAAAGAAGCAATACCGTTAGAGGCAACATTAAGCACAATATCTCATCGACATCTTATTACAGCATATAGTATCTTCCAGATAAATATTTTTCCAATTCCACCAAATCCATAAACAAAAAATACTCCACCTCTTTTTTCTAACAAAGCTCCCATTATCTCATCATAAATCTTCTTTTGTTCATCAGTCAGCTTGGCAAAATCTCTATCATGGTTTGCTCTCAATTATTCTCGGTCATAGCTTGTCTCATCAATTATCAAGACATTATCGTTCTCATTACCCTCTCCACATGGTTGCAGCATACTTTTAAATCGTGATAATGAACTCCCATTACTTTTCATAATCTTCTCGATTTCTTGAAGAGCATATTTTTGTTTATCCTCGTCACTTAAGCATAGTTATGCAACATCAAAAAGAGTTTGAGTATAATTATTGAAGAAAATCAGAATATCTATAATATTAAGGGAAGTCAATATGTAAAACTAAAGATATACGGTCTGAACCTAGTATGTTTAAATGGCGTCTCATGTTATTCTCAATGTCTTCTAACATAAACTTTCAAGTAGTGTTCCAAACCACTTTTGACTTAGATAAACTATCTGAAGTAAGCATGATAACAAAAAGCTGTCGTAGAAAGCTTGCAGAACTTGGAAAACATTTTCTTACAATATCATCAATATACTCTTGGTCATCTTCTAGCAATTCCCATGCATAACACGCCTCTCTGTGGCTCTCATAAACCACTTCATTGTAAGTTTTAATTTCATCAAAAGAGCGTGGACCTTTTACATAGTTTAGTAATATTCGCAAATAATATGCATCTTCCATCTTACGCGGTACATAATTAATCCTTCCAACGCTAAATCTTTTTTTCTTAACTCTTCCAACGCAAATAATATGCTTCTTCTTCTTATCGAAAATAAACTTAGTAGGAATTTGCTCATAAGTGAGCTCTCTAGCATAGGTATTAACCTTATTCAGATTAAACCAGGCTAATAACCTTGTATTTTCGATGAGTTTACGGTTGACCACCATTTCTACCTTGTCTTCACCCTTGAAAATTATAATATGTTTTCCCGACAGATGGAAAGAAAGCCTATCAACTAGTGTAGATCAATAATGTATAAGATATTTAAAAATCCTCCATGTAGCTTCAAAAGTAGAGACATACTTGCAAATTTTAAAATAGTAACGTTTAGTGATGGAATAACAAACGTTATGAGTGAAGACATTCAAAACTTTTAGTCAAAGAAGTCTTAAATTTGATTTGGTTTTTTTTTTCTTGAGTGTTTCCTTGGCTTTTTTCTAAATTGTTTGTTCCACCTTTCTGAGGTGGTTCTACAACAACAGTGCCCTTTATTAATGTACTTAACAGAGCCAGTTTGGTTGCACCATTCCACATTAATGTGAGCTCGGTAACAGATAGATAGTTTCTTGTTTTAAGGTATTACATATATGTTGTCGCACTTAAAACCATTTTCTCAACATATTAAAATGTTTATTATACCCATTATTAATACATTACATAAATTTCTCACTTTTATTAATACATTTAAATAATATGGTTAAAACTGAAAAATTTTGTATTGAAAATATAAAACACAATTAATTTGAAACAAAATAAAACATTCATAAAATAAAACAACATTTTAATCTGAAATTGAGGGAGTATTGATCGTCAACTCTCACTTTAGCTCTAATACAATTTTTTTTATAGAAAAGGTTTACTCTAATACATTTGTGGAAATTTTTTATTACAATTTGTATCACTATTCAACTACCGACTCACATTCTTTCATGGAATGACGGAATTTTCATAATTTTTTGTGGATATACCCCATTTCAAATTAATGTCCTCAAATGCATTATTTCAACAAATGTCCCGTGTTTTTTTGTACCTTGATCAAAATAAAGAAGTAATGGAAAAACCAAAGAATTGACAATAAATAGAGCCTTGCAAGTTTACTTACCAATTTGCTAATTTTCTAACTCACACAACTCCATTCATATGCGCAATACAAGTTTCTATTTCTTTTTGTCTTTCCGATCCGATCGGCATTATGTCATAGGAGAACGACTTTGGTATATATAACGAACCCAAATTTGTTCATATACAAACATTGTTTTTGGTAATTTACTCACAACATACGTAACAATGCAATGTAAGCGACCATCTAGGCGATATTTTGGTGTTAGACGCTGATATATCCCTTATATATTAATTGAGAAGGATTATTAGAATTTAACCTTGCATTGACGTGTTATTTACAGAGATGTCATGCTGATGTGTTAACACCAGAGAGCTTCTCAAAAAAAAAAAAAAACAAGTTAAAATTACTAGAATATTTACATTTGATGTCACTCACATTAAATTGTTTAGAAATCAATTTTATATCCCACTAAAATAGTCGTTTGGTTTCTAACTATGCGGCGCTCTAGGGCTTCCCACATGGCGATTCTGAAACCCTCGTCGCTTCCTCAGTAATCTCAGACGTCGCCGCCCTCTCATCCCCTCCTATCGTTCTTACTGAAGTTTTCAGTTTTCCCTCAACTTTCCATGTTTTTCCTCTCTTTATGTAACTTTTACGTCTTTATGGCTCGTCGGTACACTCGATAAGAAAAAGGTAAAGGGATCGCTGGATCTCACTAATTGACTCGTGAGGCCCCAGTTCGCTTACCGGATGATGCCAACCCCAATCTGATCGAATCCAATAAACATACCCTCATCGGTAGGGTTTTAAGCATGTCGACACACCGCCCTAAAGCCCTAGTGGGATTTATGCCACAAGTTTGGCTAATGAAAGGAAAAGTAATTGGCAAAAACATGGGACCGGAGAAATTCCAATTCTGATTCAAATCAGAAGCGGATCTCCAAGCCGTCCTCAAAGAAGCCCCATTTCATTTCAAACGCTGGATGTTTGTCCTCCAACGATGGGAACCCATAAAATCATAGTCGTTTTCGTCAAAAATCCCCTTATGTGTCTGAATTCACGGGATGCCCTTCCACTGTTGTACGGGAAAAAAAAACTCAAGACAATCATGAAAGAACTTGGAGACTATCTACATCATGATGTAGATGAGGAGATGGTGAAAGTGAAAGTGAATGCACTCAAGCCTCTGATCAGACATGAGACAGTTCAATTCCCTGCTAGTGAGGAAGTGGAAATTGAATTTGAGTATGTCAAATTGGAGGAACAATGTTTCGTGTGTATGTCTATGACACACGAGAAGGATGATTGCCCCCTGGCTAGCAAATCTCAAATATCTGAGCCATATAATCCAGGAATTAACCAACAACGTACTCTCCTCCGTCTAGAAGCAGAGCAAAAAAGAAATGAGGAAAAAAGGATATCTCAAGGGGTCTTCGCAATGACTACATGAAAAGGGACCCTCCAAATCTCATCACAGGCCAACCCCTCACTCGCCGAGATAATGATCGCAATTCCAACAGTCGGGCAAGATACGACTCATGGAGGTACAAGGATCATTATCAAAACGATAGGCGATCACCTCCTCACCTTTATGAAACTATGAATGATAGCACTAGACACATGAGAGGCCTCTCTACCTCCTGAACAAACAATGATTATAATAGACTTCCTCACTGTGAGGACTGTTACCCTCGTAGTGGGGAGTACCGTGACAACATGTCCCACAACAATGCTCAAGGCACAAGATCTAACTCTACTCGATCCAGACACTGCTCATCCAGAGAGCGAGACTCTCGAAGGAACTATGATAATCAGGATATGGATCTATCTAATCGCCCCCTTTATCGAGAATTCTTCCCCTTGCGAACTCAATCAAACCTTCGTGGATCCTCTAGATTACTTTCTCATATTCATAAGGAGAATGAATCTCTGGATGAAGAACGAAGCTGTCACCATCTGCCTTCACATAAACTACTCTCGCACAAAGAGGGAATCAAGGGCAAGAAATCGGATATCCATGATTGCTCCAATAGTGGACAAAAGCGTAAACCAGCTCTGGATAGAATCGTCAAACCCCTTTTCCACCAAGAACACCAGCTTTGGTTACCGACTTTAGCAGATAACAAAGAAATTATGGCATGTTCTCAAATCGAAAAAGACATCCCATGGGCTGAGTTAGGGCAAACTCGCGAAAATATCCTACTGGAGAATCTCTCTGTCACTAGTGATAAACCCTTCACTACCTCCGTTCCTTTGAGGCGATGAAATGGTGTTTTATTACGGTTAAAACAGACATGAGTAAGGTGTATGATCGTATAGAATAGGGTTTCCTTCGAGCGGTTCTAGAACGTCTGGATTTCCACAGTATGTGGATTGGGTCATGCAATGCATCACAACGGTATCCTATTCCTTCTTTATCAATGGGGTCCTCAAGGCAGAGTCATTCCGACCAGAGGTTTACGGCAAGGAGACCCTCTCTCACCGTACCTTTTTATTTTATGCACATAAGTTCTCTCGGGTCTATGTCGAAAGGCTCAATCTGACAGAACTTTGAAGGGCATTGGAGTCCCGCATAATAGCCCCTAAGTAAACCATCTCATATTTGCAGATGATATCATGTTTTTCTGCAAATCGGATTCGGTGAGCTGCAACACACTAGCCTTGATTCTCCGTCAATATGAGGCAACTTCTGGACAGTGCATAAATCTCAATAAGCCATCCATTACTTTCTCCGGGAAGACTCCGCAAGTTTGACGAGAGGTGGCAAAACAAACGCTCAACATCAGAAACGAATGAGGCAATGGCAAGTACCTAGGGCTCCCGGAAAACTTTGGCCGCAAAAAACGTGACATCTTCTCCGGCTTAGTAGATCGCATTAGACAAAAAGCTCACAGCTGGTCTTCCCGCTTTCTCTCAGCGGCAGGGAAACATGTCCTTCTTAAGTATGTCCTATCCTCCATGCATGCTTTCTCGATTTCGTGCTTCAAACTCCCTCGCTCTCTCTCTGCAAGCAAATACAATAAGTGCTTACCTGATTTTGGTGGGACGATAAGCCCGATAGAAGGAAGATGAGCTGGGTTTCATGGGATAAACTCACCACTCCCAAAAATGCAAGAGGTCTTGGATTTCGAGATATCGAAACTTTCAATGACTCCCTCCTTGCAAAGTTAGGCACCCGTCTCCTTTCTCATCCCAATTCTCTGGTTTCTCGAGTTTTATTGGGCAAATATTGCTCCAACTACTCTTTCATGGAGTGTCATCTTACATCTAACCCCTCCCACATGTGGAGAAGCATTTTAGCCAGAAGAGATATTCTGCGTAACAAAATGGGATGGCTCCTAGGAAATGGCGAATCAATCCGCGTTTGGGAGGACCCATGGTTAAGTAACATGGAGCCTCTACGGCCTATTGGACCTGCACCACTAGCGGCCAAAGATATCAGGGTCTCGGAACTCCTAAATCACAATCTCAACTCGTGGAGTTGGTAAAGATGCGGGAACTCATTCCTGATTTTGAACACCTAGTCCACCTCATTTCGGTCAGTTCCTCGAGACAAATTGATAAATTGGTATGGCTGCCAAACAAAAATGGTAAATACACGGTACGCTCAGGTTACGGCCTGACTGCTATGGCAGCTATACCAGAGCAGCAAAGGGACTTCAATTGGCAAAAGAATGTATGGAAATTCTGCACAATCACTACAAGAAAAGACAGTTTAACCAACGATTTATTTTCGTCGTAAATCACTATCGGCTTAACGACGATTTTACAACGATTTTGAAAATCGTCGATAAATCGTTGGTATATTCCAACGAATATACATCCTCGGTAATCGTGGTAAATTTACGATGATTTTTAAAATTGTTGTAAAATCGTCGTTAACTACCGACGAATTACTGAGGATGTATATTCTTTGGAATATACCAACGATATATGAGTTACGTGAACACGTTTACTTTTTTGGGTGTACCGGTTTTTCACGATGAAACATATCGTTGTTATTTCGTCGGTAAAGTTAATATTCGTTGTAAAATCGATGCCAAATTCGTAGCTAATTCAATGGTAACAAAAATAAAAAATCTATATATAGTGGCTAACCTCATAATAAAAATTTCATATTCAGAAACATTTACTTCTCTCTGACCAACAAAAGATGTCAATATACGAAATTAGAAGATGGATGTATAATCGTATTGATTCGGAGGGATCGCTAACAAAGGAATTCAGTGATGGGGTGGAGGGATTCATGCATCATGCAAGAAGTATAACAAAGAAGATTACCAGTGGTAAGATGTATTGTCCTTGTCTGAAATACATGAATAGGAAATTTATCATTATCTCGAAGGTGTGGTCGCATTCGTTAAATACAGGGTTTATGCCGCATTACTATATATGGTATTATCATGGAGAGGGTCATGGGGGAAATGCAGTTAGTAATAGTAGCAATTATCAAGCATCGAACTTTGATGAGTCAGATAATTTACATCAATTTGATTATCATGTGGAGCACCATGTTCAAGATCATGATAGGATTCATGACATGGTTACAGATGCATTTCATGAAACCGTAAGTACATTTGCACCTGATAATGGTGAAGAACCCAATCAAGATGCAAAAAGATTTTATGATATACTAGATGCTGCAAATCAGCTACTTTACGATGGATGTAGAGAATGGCACTCTAAATTATCGTTGGCTATTAAGATGATGACTATTAATACTGATCATAACTTAGATGAGGTTTGCATGGATGATTGGGATGATTTGATTAAAGAGTATTTGTCAGAGGATAATTTAGCTGCTGAAACTTACTATGAAATACAAAAGCTGGTTTTTAATCTTGGGTTGCCTTCTGAGATGATAGATGTATGTGTTGACAATTGCATGCTTTTTTGGAAAGATGATGATAAGTTGCAAAAATGTTAATTTTGCCATAAGCCAAGATATAATCCACAAGGTACTTGTCGGAGTAAGGTACCCTTCCAGCGGATGTGGTACCTTCCTATAACTGATATGTTAAAAAGAATGTATAAGTCAGAGAGGACAGATGCATCGATGAGATGTCATGCAGATCATTTGCAGACATATTGGGAGGTTACTCATCCTTTGGAGGCAAAAGAGTGGAAATACTTTAATACGGTACACCCAGACTTTGCTAGAGAGAAATGAAATGTGTATCTTGGTCTTTACACAGATGGATTTAGTCCATTTGGTATGTTTGGTAGGCAATATTCTTTATGGCCAGTAATCTTAACGCCTTACAACCTTCCTCCAGATATGTGCATGCAAAGAAATTTTTTATTCTTGAGTATTTTAGTACCTGGTCTGAAGCATCTGAAGCATTCTCTTGATGTGTTTTTGCAACCTCTGATAGAGGAATTGGAGCAGTTGTGGTATAACGGGGTTCAGACATATGATTTTGCAAGGGAAAAAAATTTCACAATGCGTGAGGTTCTTATGTGGACAATAAGCGACTTTTTTTCTTACGGGATGTTATCAGGTTGGACTACGCATGGGCGATTGTCTTGTCCATATTGTATCAATCGGACACATGCGTTTCAATTGAAACATGGTCGGAAAACAAGTTGGTTTTATTATAACCGCCGATTTCTACCTATTCACCATCCATATCAGAGAAACAAGCGGTTGTTTAGAAATAACAAAGTTGTTCGTGTTTCTCCTCATGTGTATCTTTCCAGGGAAGATCAAGAAGAAGAAATTGATCATTATGGTGCACAAGAAACATTCATTAATGGTGGAAATTGGCACACTCCATCTAATATGCTGGATGGATATGGGGAGCATCACAATTGGCATAAGAAAAGCAAATTATGGAAGTTTCTGTATTGGAATGATCATTTGCTTAGACACAATCTGGATGTCATGCACATTAAGAAAAAAAAAAATTGATAACATCATGCATACAATGTTGAACGTGCGTGGAAAGACTAAAGACAACAGCAAGTCAAGAATAGACTTGCTTGATCTTTGTTCTCGGAATGAGTTACATATTACAAGAAATGGGAAAGCACATGTTCCTATATTTCGATTGGGTGCGAAAGAAAAGTTAGCCTTGTTCAAATGGGTGATATCTGATGTGAAGTTCCCGGATGGGTACGTATCTAATCTAGCTAAATGTGTTGAGAAATGGCAAAAGTTTTCCAGGATGAAGAGTCACGACTATCATGTTTTTATGAAACGACTAATTCCTTTCGCATTTGCTGAACTTCTACCAGAAAATATGCACGAAGCAATTGTAGGTAAATTTAAATTATTAACATATGTATACGTACATTGATATAATATATCGATGAAATGGAAAATTAACATTAATTACTACATTATATGTGGTTGTCATTGTAGGCATTGGAGAGTTTTTTGGGATCTTTGTACCCGCACTTTGTCAGAAGATTCTATTGCACAACTTGATGCTATTATTCCTATTTTGTTGTGCTACTTAGAAAAAATATTCCCCCCAGCCTTCTTTAATGTTATGGAATATCTACCTATCCATCTCTCTCACGAATCAGAACTTGGGGGACTTGTGCAGTATCGGTGGATGTATCCATTCGAGCGATTCATGGGACATTTGAAGCGAAAGGCTAAAAATCTAGCCAAAGTTGAAGGCTCAATAGTAGCAGAAAGTTTAACAGAAGAAACTTCTCACTTCACGGGATACTATTTCGGCTCAAAGGTCCACACACGGAAAAGGGCACCACGGCGATATGATAATGGAGGTGTAGGACGAACATATTGATACGAAATTGCCTAAGAAAAGACTCAAAGGTTGGTGATGATAATCCTTGACTCAACTGAACTGCAAACGATCCAATGAACAAGGTGGGGAAGTGACTTAGACCAGAAGATTCGTGGTGTAATGGGAAGAGATGCGAAAATCACTCTCGATGTTTTTCAACGCTTGACACACTTAAACGCTCTCAAGGACGCCGTTGGTATAATGGTCCGCGCACAAAGGTGATGACAAACCTCTATGAATCAACATGTTGATCACTTAGATGAACACACCAAAATAATCGAAGAGTTCACACAGAACAATAGAGAATCACTCTCTAGAAAATCACACATAAAATTGATAAGATGAAAGTTGTGTTTTGTAAAATGAAAAGACAAGTGTTTATACTAAAAAAATGCCAAAAAGCATTTTCGAAAATCAAAAGAAATAAAAAAGAGTTTGATTATTATCTTGGGACTCTTGGACTTCATTTCCTTGCTTATTCTCTTTTTGGTCACGAAAATGAGATCATGTATTGGGTTTGGATTGTTGTCATCACATCTTGGACTAGATCATGTTTCTTATCAACAATCTCTTTACGCAATCCAACAATGGCCTTAGTGAGCTTTTTGGTCCTTCACCTTGTCATTGGCCCAACCGGAACTAACATATCTTTCATTGGTTCAAGCTCCTCCTCGGCTACATGCTCAGCTACAAGCTCCTCCTCGGCTACAAGCTCACCTTCCTTGCTGATGCTATCCAAGCTCACATCATATATGCTAATGAAGGTGTTCCAGACATCTTTTCTTCAATCGGTCGATTATGTGGCAGAGAGAAGTCAATTTGGTTTGCCAGTGAAAAAAACCATCATAGTGTCCAAACGTATATCCTCTTAAATTGCGAAGAAGTTAGTCAATTTGAATCGTTAGTGTATGTAAACATACATAAATATGGTTAAATTATCCATTTATGCTTTATAACAATTACTAGGTATCTTACTTGTATATACTTTTGTATACTTGCAGTGAATTTGTTAGACAGGTACTAGAAGCCATTGAAAGAATCTCAGACGACGAAATCAACAAGCATAAAGATCAACACTTTGCCCCGTGGTTGAATACACAAGTACATAGAAATTAATTTTTAACTAATTAATTACTTGGACAATCTACATATATATTGATTTTGTTAATTAAATATATTTTAGGTCGAGCATGGGAATACATCATATCCACTCTGATTTCATGAGTTAATCAAATGCCCCATATCGAAGATAACGACTGCACCCATGTATTGCACACGCGGATATATATTTCATACATTCAAATACGGCAATCAAAAAGATACTAAAAATTACGGGGTATGTGTGCGGGGTGGAATAGATTTTTATGGAGTGTTGCCAGACATAATTGAAGTTGAGTACCCCCGGCCCGACTGCTTAGGTTTGAAATGCGTTATCTTGAAATGCGACTGGTTCGATCCAACAGTTGATCAAGGGGTCCGTAACAACAAATTTGGCAGTAGACGTCAACCAATCGCGGCGTTACAATAAGTATGAGCCATTTATCCTAGCATCACAAGCAGAACAAGTCAGTTTTGTTCCATATCCGCGAGTTTGCACCACGTGTATCTCATGGTTACCAATTATAAAGTTTCTTCGAGGGGTCGAATTGTGGGGGTTGAGGATCTCCCAATGCAGCAAGATCAATGCTCTGATATGGCAGAACCAAATGAGAGCACTTATGACATCCTTTTGATAGATCCTCAAAAAAAGTAAGTTGAATATCTCCCAAACGATACAGAGGAAGAAGATGAGGAAGATGAGTTCGAAAAAAGTGATGAATCAAATGATGAAGAAACGGATGTGTATTCGTCCGGAAATAAATCCGAGTGATTAATTTGTATTGTATTAATAATATTTTTCGTTAATAAGTGGGTAATTATTGTGAAATTTAAGTCATGCCCTACACCCTAAATTTTGATCCCATCTCCGATTATCTCCGCTCATTTACCGCCGAATGTGCGGCGATTAATAAATTACAAGACACAGAGACGAAATTAGGGTCAACAGAGGGTTTTTGTGTCTCGTCTTTTATTAATCGCCTCACCTTCGGCGGGAAATGAGCGGAGATGATTGGATATGGGATCGAAATTTAGGGTTTAAGGCATGACATTGTAATCGTCGTTAAATCGTCGCAAATTTGCGATGATTTTACGACGAATCCTTATGAAACGTCGCTAAATCGTCGCAAATTTACGACGATTTTACGATAATTCCTATGAAATTCATTTAAACCCTATTCCATATACCCTAAACCTTAACATCTCATTGTATTTTGCAACTCTCATTAAAATTCATCTTGAGTTTATTGAATTGATCGGAAATAGAAACTAGATCGATCACTATTCTCTCCGTAAAATAAATCATTGTCTTAATAATTCTTCGCAAAGGTACCATGTACGCAAACTCTATGTTTTAGTCTTTCTTCACTCTCGATTAAGATATAGATTATTTGATGATTTAGGGTTTACGGTAAACATTTAGATAGATTTCAGATGTGTTGCAATCGATGTAATAATCATCGTATCTATGCTATATACCCTAAACTGTATTTTAACAAGGTTTCATTGCTAAATCGTCGTAAATTTGTGACGCTTTTACGAGCAATCGTCATAAAATCATCGTAAACTATGAATTTAATTTACCGTGTGTCGAAAAATAAAAACGTTCGACTGTTCCCACTTGTGGGAAAACCAAAAACTTAAATTCATAGTTTAGGATGATTTTACGATGGATTCTTCGTAAAATCGTCGTAAATTTGCGATGATTTTACGACGACCACTTTTACGATGATTTTGCGAGGAATCGTCGTAAAATCGTCGTAAACTTGCAACAATTTTACGACGACCATAAATTCTATATAAACACAGGCTCAAATCTTCATTCTTCACTCTCTCTCAAATCTCTAATCGCGAACCTCTGCCTCTCTGCTGCATTTGTCGCAGATACCTTGGAAAAAAAAAGGTAAAATTTTAAATAATTTATTTTAATTTGTATTTAATTTAGGTTAGTATAGATAGGAAATAGAATGCAATATGTGGATAGAAACGGAATCAAATTGATAGATAGGAACAGAAGAAAAATAGAAAAATAGGAGATATCGAGTGATGGATATTAATTTTGATATGTGTTTATAAATAGTAATTTTTTTCATTTTTGAGTGATGTTTATAGATGGGGGAATTGCTGAAAATAACCTAAAATTTGGGATTTTCAGCAAAATTAGACCCCTTATTTGAGTTAAAGCAAAAGTAACCTGCAGGGGTAGTGAAATTACAGTTACGTACCTCCTCAATGACTAAACAAAAACCCAGTACATGTTTTTATGATTATAACCCTGAGACGCAGGTAGACTTCATGTAGACTTCTCATGAAGTCTTCTCTGTAATTAAATTTTATAATTAAATAAAAAAATATTTATTATGTTATAAAATTATGAGGTTTTAAAAATTTATTATACTCAATTATGATGTTTTAAAAATAAAAAATTCATAAAATTTGATCAGATTAACCAAGGAAATAATTTACAGGTTATAGTTGAATTATTAGTAGACTTCATATAGTAGACTTCTCATGAAGTCTGCTCTGTAATTAAATCTTATATTTAAATTATAAAAAAACAAAAATTAGTTTATAAAATTTTGATGTTTTAAAAATTTATTATACTAAGTTATGATGTTTTAAAAATCAAAAATTCATAAAATTTGATCAGATTAACCAAGGAAATAAGTTAGAGGTTATAGTTGAATTATGAGTAGACTTCATATAGAAGTCTGCTAAACCGAAATATATTGAAATAAATTTACCTAACTAAAATTAGTTGAAGTCTGCTAAACCGAAAATTATTAATCTAACCAAAATTTGTACCTCCTTATATAAAGGAACTTACGACTTGTAACCCTAATTTTGTTATAAAAAAAAACTCTAGTCTCTCTCTAAGACGGCGCACAAGTCTCTCGCATCTCTCGCCGTTAACCTCCACTGCCTCTCCATTCTTGCCGGTTGTCGTAGTGGTAAGCCGTCGTTCTTCTTCTTCTTTCTTAGTCTTCATCTCTTCTAACCCGTCTTCATCTCCCTGTCTTCATCTCTTTCTCACTTATCCTATTATTGCAGATCTGAGGTCAGAGAGCAGAAGAATGTTTCTTTGAAGATGATGAACCATCGACGAGATCTGATTGGTCCTGGAAAAGCTTGACTGGATGCGGCGGTTTGTCTCTTCTGGATTACTTCCTCCGCGAAACGGTAGGCCTTCGTTCCTCTCTTTCACCTATATACCGAGTATCGCCGGAAATTTTCGTTCACTTATTGGGTTCACTCTTTCAAATCTGTTGCCGGTGGATCTCTCGTTGGCAGCCGTTAAGCCGCCGACGCTCTCTGCCGGAGGACTGTTGGTAGACTTCGTCTGACACGTAAGGAATTCTTCGTAGACTTCTTTCAAAACTATGTAGACTTCATTGCAGACTTCTTATTCAAACTTGTGGCCATTCGTAGACTTCTTTCAAAATTTTGTAGACTTCTTTCAAAATTCTGTAGACTTCATTAGTAGACTTCTTTAAAAATTCGGTAGACTTCTTTAGTAAACTTCTTATTCAAACCTGGTGGCCATTCGTAGACTTCTTTCAAAATTATGTTTTGTTATGGCGCGCTTGGTTTGATTCAATTGGGAATTGGTTTAAGTGGATGGTTTAATTGATGGATTGGTTTAATTTTCCGAGAAGAAGTGTTGTTGTCGTTTTGTGGTGGAATTATTATGGAATCATTTTTAATTGGATTTGTTTGGTCTGGTGAATTAAACCGGGAACGTTGATTAAACCATCAGACCCATGACCATATTTTTGTCTTAAAATGGTTTACTTAACCAGGAAGTAGACTTCAAATGAGAACCCATCAAGGCAACAGGTACAGAAGCACCTCCTGCTGTTCACAGTAAGAAAACAGAATTCATTAAAATTCTTAGCTGTATAGGAGGCTGCATTCTTACTGCTGAATTTAATTTGATTGACTTGTATAGGGCCACAGAGCAATGGAAAGACATAAGAAGATGAAAATTTGTTTGTGAATCAAAAGAAGATGTATTGGAAATAGAAAGTGCCGGTATAGACTGAAATAGTGTTTAGTCCCAATGGGATGTGTTGTTGTGTACGAAAACTCATTTTCCGTGTTATACAATTTGTTTTGATTTAAGGACAAATGGTTATAATTTTTGTTATACCAAATCTACTATCTCTTGTCTTGTTTTATTGATCATGTAATGCAAATTGAATATGTCGTTTGACATAGTTCCCAAATCAGCTTGTAAACAATTATTAACAGAACATAGAAATAATTCATATCAGAACTTAAAAACAATTTCTTAAGATAGAATCTATAACAGACTTATATTACCTTACAACGTTACCAACATTTCGAGTTCTCGCCAAGTTTCCATCACTATAAGTCTATAAGGATCAAACACAAGTTTCCATCACTATAAGGATAAAACACATAAGCTTCTAACAAAATTGCAATTATAAAGAAGAATTCACCAGAAGTCTACATAAATATGCTAAAAGCATAATCAAACAAAAAATGAGTCTTTTATAATTATAACACATAAACAAGTCAAACTCATACATAAGCAAAAACAAAAATACAAATGTAAGAACAAGAAAATCTAAAAAAAACATTATAAATATGCTAAAAATGCTTTTTTAACAAAATTATCTACATAGACTTCACTCTGAAGTCTGTCCTAGATAAATGAAGAAGACTTCCAAATGAAGTCTTCTATTACGAGCTAAATGCCTAACCAATCAACAAATTTGATTCACCCATAATTGTTTAGTTAAAACACATAAAATTCATACAACAGTAAAAGCACTAGTAAAAATACATATTAGAACAAAAAAGCTCAAAGATTCGTTATAAATATACTCTAAATGAGTTTTTTTAAAAACGTTATACAGTAGACTTCTATGAGAAGTTGACAAAGAAGACTTCATTTGAAGTCTACATAAATTCTTAGAAGTCTGCGTGTGAAGTCTACTGTGGAACATGTTATTTTTGCATTTGACCAAACTGTTGACTTTATAAAAGTAGACTTCTTCATGAAGTCTACTGAAAAATAGGTTAATTTTTCATTTGACCAGAATCTCATCAGTGTTTGACTTTTAAAGTAGACTTCATTTGAAGTCTACGCTGTTAAAGAAGACTTCTAATGAAGTCTACGTCGTTAGAGAAGACTTCAGACTGAAGTCTACTGAAAATAGGTCACTTTTGCAATTCAAATACTGAAAGTAGACTTCGTTTGAAGTCTACGAAAAATAAGGTTAGTTTTGAGTTTGACCAAAAATATTCATTGCAGATTTCGTTTGAAGTCTACTTCAGTTTTTGAAAAAATAGACTTTTTTTAAAGTCTACTCTAAATTTGTAGACTTCATATGAAGTCTACTCAAAAAAAAAAAAATTTTAAGTTTGAAATTTTTGTCAAACGCAAAACTAACTTTCATAAAAAGTCAAAATTTTGGTCAAATACCAAACTGACTTAAAAGAAGACTTCTTTTGAAGACTTCTCCAGAAGACTTCTTTTGAAGACTTCTCCAGAAGACTTCAGATGAAGTCTGCCATATAAAAGTCAAAGTTTGGTCAACTACAAAAGTAGCCTCTCTTTTTCGGAGACTTCATATGAAGTCTACGGGTGAATTTTTTGTTTTCAAATGATAACTCACAGACTTCACCTGAAGTCTCCTTACAAAAACGAAAAAATAGTCAATTGCAAAACTAACCTATGGTTGACTAAGAGACTTCAAATGAAGTCTATGATGAAAGTCTACTATCGCGAAACAGATCTGAAAATTAACGAAAATCAAGTGAATAATTACCTAAATCCGGTTTGAGGCTGTTTTGAGCTTCGTCGAGTGCCCAGAACACTGTGATTAACCAATATCAAAGAAGTCCAGTCCTTCTTATGCAATAGCTACCAAAACAAGCAAGTTCTAAGAATTTGTAAATTTTGAAAACGAATATGAGAGAGTTTTTTGGATAAAAATGGAGAAGAAATGGAAGATTATGAGGTTATAAGCATAAAGATGAGGAGTTAGAGCCAAAGAAATTGGTTGGAGAAGCATTTAGAGCTCGAAATTGGTTGTTCATGGTGGTTGAGAAAATTGAAGAAGATGGCATTTTCGTAAATAAGTGGATATCCAAAGGTGTTTTGTGTATTTTTCAGAATGTAGCAGATTTCAAAAGACTTCAAAAGAAGTCTACTCATTTTCTCAGAATGGCATTTTCGTGAATATCGCAAGCTGGAAGGGTGTAATGGACACAAAATGGCATTTGTTGAGGAGAAGGAAAAAAGAGGTTATGTTTGTGTTTGACCTCAAATTTTAGGTCATTTTTGCAAGTGCCCCTTTATAGATAGTACATAATTTTGTGTTTGTTTTATGCAGATGAGCCATCGTCGTGCCTACTACGCTCAGTTTTTGAGAGAGATTGATGGGACATCGGCTGGAGGACAGCCTGTGTCTTCTGAGGCTACGGAGACGGATTTCATCCCGCCGACGCAAACACATAGTGCTCCACCGTTGCCACCACCACCTCAGGCTCCGCAAGATGGAGGACGTGCGCCGGCCCCATATGCACATCTGACGATCTTTGATTTGCTTGCACAGCCGGGCCGACATAAGCTTACGAGATTAGACTCGGACCATACCGACGGTGCATAATGGTAAAGTTTTTTTTTAATTACATTTATTATTACATATTTATATTTAATTAATATATTTTTGAATTATTATTGTTTCAGGTTTGGTATTGAATACAAAGTTGGACGCATCGTTTCCGACATCATCAAGTCATACTTTTCCGAGCCTTATACTAGCTGGAAACAGCTCCCGACACACATCAAGAAGACTTGGTTCAAGATGTTTGCGGTAACTATATATATATATATAGTTAATTTAATTTCATAAAATATTTAATTATTTTTGTTTCTCATGCAGCAAAAATATCACTGGGATCTGGCGATTTATGACCGGGTTGAGACATTGTTCCTCGAGAAGGTGAAGCTATGCATCGCCGGGATAGTTTGTGATTGGAAGAAATGATGGAAGAAGGATGGCGATGATGCAAAGCCTGCATATATGGATAAATTAGTATGGGACGACTTGGTGCGGTTTTGGATGAATCCGAAGTCGGTGATAATTGTGGAGAAGTGTTCGGTTTCCCGCAACATCGTTGTCCCGGACGGCAAACCCGTGTATGTGCCTCATACAGCCGGCTAAACGCTTTTTGCTGGTGTTCGTCTAAAAATGGTAATTAAAATTATTTAAATTATTAAGTTTATGTTATTTACTTGATCAATAACATTGTCTTTTTTTCTTAGGCCGCCGAAGACGGAGGTGTACTCCCTCCTATGACGAAGGTTTTTGAGCGGACGCACCGTAAGAAGAATGGTGCCTTTGTTTCAGAGAAGGCCGAGCAGATCTTCAACGAGGTGAATTCCAAGGTCACCGAGCGAGAGACACATCTCTCTCAGCAGCTAGATCATGGCGGTTCGTCGGTCTATTCTGGAGGGTTGACCACACACGATATTGACCGGATCTTCGAGTAGGTATATAGAATAATTAGTACTTAATAATTCTTAGTCCTTTTTAAAAAAAATTCTAACTAACTGTAAATTTAAATGTAGATCGCCCCTAAGAAAAAGGGGAAGATCGTCGGGATGAGATCTATTTGAGATGTCTCATCCGCCTCGTCATTTGCTCTGCGACGATGATCGCCAGAAGATGATCCAGTCGTCTTACGTGCAAAGATTACGAGTCTAGAAAAGAGCCAAACCGCATATCAGCCGAAGATTGTGAGTCTTCAGCATCATGGCAATAGGGAACCCGCAAATGCATGTCATGTTGCGGGAAAACCGACGAAGACGAGCAGAGACAGACGCGGCAGCGGCACAAGGAGCGGGGCCAAGCAATCAACCACTGCCGCAGACAACCGGTCCGCCGAGAGATGGGGAGCCACGATTTGGGTATCGAGGATTTCGAAATAACTTTAGATTAGGATTTCGAAATCTAAATTTTATTATAAAATAATATTTTTTGTAAGAATATTTGTAAATTTTTTTTATTATATAGTATTTTTTAAATTTTCAAATTATAATTTTGAAATTAATTAAATTATAAAAATAAAATTAATTTTATAATTCATTAATTAATTTAACTTAAAAACAATTACCAATCATCGTAAAATCGTTGTTAATTTACGAAGATTCATTAACGATGTATTTACGACGGTTATCGTTCACATAATCATCCTAAATTCGTCGTAGTTTTGTCGTAAATTGCCTTCGAATTTCCATCATTTTTAAGACGTGTTTCTATTCGTCGTAATTTCGAAGTAAAGTTTACGACGATTTTACGACAATTGTTTGCCGACGATTTTACGATGATATTTGATTTACGACGATTAATTTACGACGATTTACGTTTTGTCGCAAAATCGATGGTAAACCTATTTTACAACGAAATATATTCTCCTAAAAGAGGTGTTTTCTTGTAGTGAATGCCGAAAATTAAACACTTCTTATGGAAATCAGCTTTGAACGCTCTTCCTGTTGGAGTTCAGCTTTTTAGTCGAGGCATCCAGGCAGACTTCGGATGTAGAACTTGCAGTGCTCCTGAGACGGTGACGCACGTCCTCTGTGACTGCCCCTTTGCGAGAACAGTCTGGAACAACGCCCCCTTAAACTCATATGATCATCTGCCCTGGATTTTATTGCCCGAAGTGTGCATATTTCAGCTCTCCCCCCTAGATATGTTGGAACTTATGGACGGCCATAAACAACCGTATTTTTACAGATAATAATAAGTAAAATGTTTATGAAAGATATTTCTTCTTATATAGAGGTTTGATCCTAGGGCTTCCAAATTTTTTTATATAGATTTTCGAAAATTGTTAAATGATCAATAATAAGCAGAAATCAATGCAAAAAATGTTTGATAACTATATTAGGTGACAACCAAATTTTAACTGCATTATATTTGCAAACTTTGGTAACTTATATTTTTGTCTTACCATTTTCTAACGTAAGTTTTATCGAATTTGAATATAATTTAATGATGCTGTGATGATATTTATAATGCCAACACTTAAAATGAACTCTAATTCAAAAGCACATACATATGTTTTGTGTATTTTTTTTTTTTGCAATGTTTTTTTTGGAGTGATGATATGAAATCATTTTTGCAGATTTTTATATTCATTGGTAAATGAACAAAATGAAATACGATTTTGCATTATGAAATAGGTACGTAATTTAAACGATGTTGATATAGATTTTTGTTTTTGTCGTAAAGGTTCTTTTAAATGGTTAAACTACAATAATTTTTCCAAAAGTATATAACAAAAATATAAAATAATCGATGGAAATATTGAATGCGTAGTTTTGGTTAAATATTTTTGTCAATTAAAAATAAATAGTTTTGGTAAACATGAAATTTGTAAGAATAATATTTGTTACATTAAAAAAACTCGAAAATAAAATTTATAACCCGATGAAACGAAGCAATATCATTCGGAAAAAAAAACTCGAAATAATTTTTTTATTTTAGAAATGAAATAACTTAGAAACTAATATTGATTGAACATTGTATATAAAATCTCATAATATAATTTATATGATTATGCATACCAATCAAGTGAAACATAAGTTTAATGGGAATGATATGAATGTAATTATTCTAGTAAGTGAATTTTTTTTTCAAAAATGTCCTGAGAGGTTTTATAGTGATAACACGTCAGCATGACACAATTGTAAATCTCATGTAAAGCCAATAATTTTTTTAACAATATTTCTCAATTAATATATAGGGGATTTAATCATCAAATCGTGAATTAGTGTCCCTCAGGACTTGTGGAAAACAATTAAATCCGAAGACGATATTTGAATTATATCAATATCATCCATCAATTCACAACATTACGATATAAAGAAATGAAGCTTTTCATCCATGTATGTAGTCGCTTAAGCAATGTCGCCAAATCATTAAAATTTAAAAGTGAAAAGAAAACTGAAAACAAACAAATAAAGAAAATGTAAAGGCAACATCTTCGAGGGGAAGAAAAGTACCAAATCCAAATTGCTGCGTGGGGGGAGTACAACGTCTGATTCTAATTTGAAAAACTTTAAATCTTTTCTATTTCTTTTATTAATATACAGCAAATAATTTTTTGCCTAGTTTTTTCTCGTAGAGAAATGACATACATATTTTAAAAATAAATGTACAATAAAAAATATAAATGTAAATGGATTTCTTTCAAATGCAACCTATAATTTTTAATTTTCTATGTCATATAAAACTCGCACAGACGCACACACATACTTTCGGATTTGAATCCGTGTAATAACAAAATGATATTTCTAATACAAATCACTTAATCACTCCATTCAAATTTGGTAGATTAACTTTGCCGAAGTTGGTGGAAGCCTATTAGCCTAATAGTTAATGGTTTAATGTTTCTACATCAGATTTGGGGTTCGATTCTCAAAGAATGCACTTTTTGTAGATTATAGATGCAAAGTCTACCGAAGGTTTCAATGCAGTACAGGTGAAGCCGTCCGGTTTCGTGAGTCAAGGGTAAAGGTGTCCATCATGATGTGGTACATATACCGTCCGTCGTATATCAGTGTGTTGTAGGAAGAGCTGTCAATATAAAATCATCCATGGAATCTTGCAGATAGATCATCATTTGTAATAAGATATAATCTAATAATGATGTAATAGTCTAAAAAGTATTAAAACAAAAAAAACTTTGCCGAAGTTAAGAGAATGTATATTCTTTAGTCACACAATTATAAATATTTATTAGATTATACAATTTTCCAAGACTAGAAACGAGTTTTTTACAAACACTACAAGAAAACATCGTTTTAGCGATTACAACTGGCGACTAAACAATTAGTCGCTAAACGTTGCAACTAATTAGCCACCATTTGCCGACTATTTAGCGATTAATACGATTTGGTCGTAATTGAGTCGCTATTTTACGACCAAACAATATAGTCGCTATAAGTCGCTATATGACGACTAATATGCGACTACATTTCAGACGGGAAATAATAGTCGCCTAATAGTCGCTAAATTAGCGACTAATATGCAACTTTTTCGGCGGGTCGCTGATTTACGACAAAGTTACGACTAATTTGCCGATGGGTAACAGGAGTCGCATAATAGTCGCCATTTGGCGCTCAATATACGACTATTTCGAAGGGTCGCATAGCAGTCGGTAATTAGTCGTAAAGACCGGTGAAAAACACGTGTTATTCGTTTTGGGGTTGGTGTAACGATTTTATGCGACTACAAGATGTAGTCACCTTTCAGACGCCGTGTAGTAGCTATTTAGTCGGCAGAAATTTCTATATAAGCTCAATTCATCCCATTTCTCCTCCTCATTCGATCTTCAACCCAAAATCAAACAGATATCTTCTCCTCATTCTATTTTTCAGTTATATAATGTCAGGAAATTTTAATTATAATAATTTACGGGAGTGGATGTATAAGAGGTTCGATGAAGAGATGGGAAATTTCTCGGAAGAGTTCAGAACGGGGGTGGATGGATTCATGACATTTGCAAATAGCCAGCCTCTATCACAGAGTAATGGCGGTAAGTTTTTCTGCCCTTGTAGTGTTTGCAAGAACGAGAAATTTATCCCGGAGACAAGAATTTGGAATCATCTTTATAGCAGAGGATTTATGCCAGATTATTATGTTTGGTATAAGCATGGAGAAGAAATCAATATGGATTTACGATCGAGTTATGTTGATACGCCATATATAAGTGGGAGTGAAAATGTGGGAAATATAGTAGAAGATAGATATGTGGATATGGTGAATGATGCATTTCGTCATAACGTGAGTTTTGATAACTATCATCAGGATGGTAGTTATCAGAATGTAGAAGAACCGGTACGTAACCATTCAAAGAAATTTTACGACTTGTTAGAAGGTGCAAAGAATCTATTATACGATGGTTGTCGTGAAGGTCACTCACAGTTATCCTTAGCTGCTCGAGTCATGCAAAATAAGGCAGAATATAATATGACTGAAAAGTTAGTCGATTCGGTTTGCGAAATCTTGACAGACTATTTACCAGAAGGAAACAAGTCAACCGGATCACATTACGAGACATAAAAATTGATGCGCAATTTAGGCCTCCCATATCATACAATTGATGTTTGTATTAACAATTGTATGATCTTCTGGAAAGATGACGAGAAGGAAGATAAATGTTTGTTTTGTGGTGCACAAAGATGGAAGCCTAGGAACGACCGACGTAGAACCAAAGTACCATACAGTCATATGTGGTATCGACCTATTGCTGACAGATTGAAGAGAATGTATCAGAGCGAGAAGACTGCAGCGGCAATGAGATGGCATGCCGAGCACCAATAAAATGAGGGAGAAATGTGTCATCCTTCTGATGCGGCATAGTGGAGATATTTTCAAGATCAAAATTCCCGGTTTGCCGAAGAACCTCGTAACGTTTATCTTGGATTATGTACCGATGGGTTCAATCCATTTGGCATGTCTCGTAATCATTCGATGTGGCCTGTGATCTTGACTCCATATAATTTACCCCATAGTATGTGCATGAATACATAGTATTTATTTCTTACAATTCTGAATTATGGGCCAAATCATCCGCGACCTAGTCTCGATATCTTCCTCCGACCTCTTATTGAAGAGTTAAAAGAGTTGTGGTCTAATGGCGTCGATGCATACGATGTGTCCTTGAATCAAAATTTCAATCTAAAAGCAGTGCTAATGTGGACGATAAGCGACTTTCCGGCGTATAGCATGTTATCCGGATGGACAACCCATGGTAAATTGTCTTGTCCAATTTGCATGGAAGATACAAAGTCTTTTTATCTACCTAAGGGAAGGAAGACGTGTTGGTTTGATTGTCACTGAAGATTTCTTCCTCATGGTCATCCAATGAGGAGGAATAAAAAGACTTCCTGAAGGGAAAAGACGCTTCGAGAGAGTATCCACCTCAGTCTTTGACCGATGAGCAAGTTTATCGCGAGCGGTTGGCTGGTGTAAATCCATCAAAAATAAAGGACGTCTGTGGAAACGGGCACGAGAAGAAGAAGTCGGGCTATGGGAAGCAACATAACTGGCACAAGGAAAGCATATTCTGGAAGCTACCATACTGGAGGGACCTCAATCTCCGACATTATCTTGATGTGATGCATATAGAGAAGAATTGTTTTGACAACATCATGAATACTCTTATGAGTGTGAAGGGTAAATCGAAAGACAACATCATGTCAAGATTGGATATTGAACAATTTTGTTCTCGGCGACACTTACATATTGATAGTGAGGGTTTAGCTCCTTTCCCAGCCTTCACATTGACAGAAGAAGCCAGATAAAGTTTACTGGAATGTGTGAAACATGCAGTTAAATTCCCAGATGAATAACCAAAAGTTTTCAGGCATGAAGAGTCATGACTGCCATATTTTTATGGAGCGGTTACTTCTATTTATCTTGGCAAACCTCCTAGACCGGAATGTCTACCTTGTGTTATCAGGTACTAATTATTTACGACAATTTCTTTAAATAAATATTATTATAGTAATTTATATAGTAACCGCTCCACAATTTTCACGTATATTTTAGGGGTTGGAGCATTTTTCCGGGACTTATGTTCGAGAACTTTGCATAAAACTTGCGTTCAAATTCTAAAACATAACATAGTTTTGATCCTATGCACTTTGGAAAAGATCTTTCCACCTTCATTTTTCGATGTGATGGAGCACCTGCCTATACATCTCCCCTATGAAGCTGAAGTAGGAGGCCCTGTCCAATATAGGTGGATGTATCCTTTTGAAAGGTTTTTCAAAAAGTTGAAAGGGAAAGCAAAGAACAAAAGATATGCGGCAGGATCGATTATTGAATCATATATCAATGACGAGATTGCTTATTTCTCAGAGCACTACTTTGCCGCGAATATACAAACGAAATCAAGGTAAATGCTAAATTCAATCACTTCATGTCCACAATGCCATTTATATTGTATACACATGCTATGTATTTTAATGTGAATTACTTTTCACTCATTTGGTCAGGTTAACAAGATTCGATGAAGGTGAAGTCCCCGTATATCATGTCCCTGGGGTACTTTCTATATTTACGCACGTAGGCCGTCCAAGTGGAGAAATGCATGAAATATGTCTCTCGAAAAGAGATTATCAATGCGCACAAGCATATGTTTTACGAAATTGTGACTATTTTCAGCCAATTGAGAGTTATATAAGTTGGCATCTCTTGCACCATGCGTTTTAATATATATTCCACTATATTTTTTCATTTTTGTGTTGGTCTTGTATAGTATATTCGAGGAGTATATTTCTGCAAAATACACAGGATTATCCGAAAAAGAACTCTCCGCGAAAAGAGCTGACGAATATCATATATGGGTGAAAGAATATGTATGGCTAAAAATAGTCACAAATATACAAACGAAATCAAGGTAAATGCTAAATTCAATCACTTCATGTCCACAATGCCATTTATATTGTATACACATGCTATGTATTTTAATGTGAATTACTTTTCACTCATTTGGTCAGGTTAACAAGATTCGATGAAGGTGAATTCCCCGTATATCATGTCCCTGGGGTACTTTCTATATTTACGCACGTAGGCCGTCCAAGTGGAGAAATGCATGAAATATGTCTCTCGAAAAGAGATTATCAATGCGCACATGCATATGTTTTACGAAATTGTGACTATTTTCAGCCAATTGAGAGGTATATAAGTTGGCATCTCTCGCACCATGCGTTTTAATATATATTCCACTATATTTTTTCATTTTTGTGTTGGTCTTGTATAGTATATTCGAGGAGTATATTTCTGCAAATACACAGGATTATCCGAAAAAGAACTCTCCGCGAAAAGAGCTGACGAATATCATATATGGGTGAAAGAATATGTATGGCTAAATAATATTCATAACTATGCATACATTTATACTTATAAATATTGATGCTATTGTTTATATATATGCAGGTTGCTTACTGGAACGCCACAAATCCATTTCCTACTTGGGTTCAAGAGATAGTACATGGACTTTTAAATAAGGCCAAAACATGGCCAATGTATTTTACAAGAGGCTATTTGTTTCATATGCAAAATCACGGCGCTGGACGAAAGACATGTAACTATGGGATATGTGTTAAAGGTGAAAATTACACTGATGCATCTGATGAAGCGGATTTCTACAGGATATTAACTGATATCATAGAACTCGAGTACGAGGGGATGGTCAATTTGAGAATCACACTTTTTAAGTGTAATTGGTATGACACTGTTATCGGTAGAGGCACTAGGAGGAGCAATGGTGGCGTTGTAGACGTTCTTTCATCGAGAAAATACAATAAATACGAACCATTTATTCTAGGTACGTACTTATATATATATATATATATATATATAGCATTTTATTAATGTCGATATCATATATATACATATGTATAACTTATATTGAAAACAGCATCGCAAGCGGAGCAAGTTTGTTATATTCCGTACCCATAGACAAAGAAACCGAAGCAATTGTGGCTCAATGTTCTAAAAGTGAATCTGATGGAAAACATTTCAGGAGAATATGATAAAAAGAACCGACTGTCTCTGCAAACCGAAAATGATGATGCTGTATTGATGACTACAATTGAAGATCTCGAACTCGACAATTTCGTACAAAGAGTAAACCCAATAAACCTCGATTACGATGTCGGAGATGCAGAACCAGAAGATGAATTTCGGTGTGATTTGTCGTCTTCTGATGAAGAATCAGATGACGAAGAACCCTACTAATTAACTATATTACTTATGTGACAATGTTAATTATGTTATTTATGTCAAATTTGAAAACTAAAATTCTAAAAATTTGTCGTTTACATTATTCTACTCAAAAATAAAATTTTCAAATTAATTTAACATAACATTCTAATAAAAAATAAATTTCAAATTAATTTAACAGAACCAATTAACCATTGATTTTTGGTTGAACCTTTGTACCAATAAGTTTTTTTTTTTATTATTGTCAACTTAATTTAAAAATTTGATCTTTGTACCAATGAGCCTAACCAAACCTTTGTAACAAAAATTCTAAAAATTTGTGGTTTACAATATTGTAATCAAAAATAAACTTTTCACATTAATTTAATCTTTCTACTAATGAGCCTAACCAAACCGGTTCAGTCAATTACAACATCTCTAAAACATCCCAGGAACTCGGTACTGACGTAAACCTGATGCAAAATTCGGCTCTTCCTTTTCCTGACTCTGTTCTGTCCTTTCATCACAATTTTATTACAATATTAGGCAGGTTTTTTGTCAGGATATGATGTTGGTATATATATATATTAACATAAATTTCTAATACAATCTAAATGAATATTTTTTAAACAGTTTGGAATCTCAAAAGATTTCCTGCGGTGAATCATTGCCTTATTTGAAAAATTGGATGTGTACATGACAGTTGAGAATCTTACCGATGCAACTGTTTCCTCCTTTTTAGGCTTCCTCGACTCTTCCGCTTCTCAACTATTCGGCAACCCTAGTAATGTTACAATAAATATATCTGAAAAGTTTTCCAGCGGTGAATCATTGCCAATTTTGAAAAATGGGATGTGTAAATGACAGTTGAGAATCTTACCGATGCAACTGTACCCTCCTTTTTAGGCTTCCTCGACTCTTCCGCTTCTAAACTCTTCGGCAACCCCAAAAGTTACAACTACTCACATATTGTCCTGCCGAAAAAGGAAAAAATTCTCAGAACTCAAGATAACTGGAAATGGCAAACGAAGCTTCCCACTTACTATCACAAATCAACACATCTAAAACAGTTTGGAATCTGAAATTCAAGATCTTGCGTGTTTGGACAAGAGAATGGGATTTTTCTGGACCAACTATGAATCTATTGTGATGAAGAGATAATATCTATCTTCTATTATTTTATATTGCTTTTAAAAACTAACTATTTTGTCTTCAGGGAACAAGAATAGCAGCAAACGTTCCAGGACAGACATTGAGATCGTTTTCTTGGGTGAAGCACTTTGAACGTTACTGGTTTTCACTCAAGGGTTTTTATGTGATGTTTGGCGATATTCTTGGCAAAACCAATCGCCACAGCTATCAAATTTATTTCAAGGATGACACAGAATTCACCTTACTCAAAGATTATCCAAACTACAATCATTTCTTGGTTTTCACTCCCATCATTGGCATCATCAGAGGCCCTGTTACAGAACGCTATCCTATAGGTATCTTCATTTAGATTCAGAAAATATTCATTTAGATCATAATATTTTGTATTGTTTATATAGTCATAGTTTTGTTGTTATAGATGTTATAGGAGTAATAACGATGGTTGGAAAGAAGGAAAGAAGATGGTCAGATGAATCTTCTTATCAGATTCCAAGGATGAAATCAAGTGTTCAGTTTACTATCCGAGAGAGAGAGTAAGTGAAATCTAATTATTTGATAGAATTAACAAACTGGAATACGTTTCTAAATGAATATTCCTATATGACAGGTTTAAAGGGTTAGAGTGTTTGGCATATGGTGAATTGGCTGACTTCATATCCTTAGGTTTTACAAGTGCTAATGAATGGCACATTTTCTGTATTTTAAGATGTTTCCGTGTCCAAAAATTCTGCGGTGAGTTTATCCTGTTAATCATTGTCTATTTTCTGTTATATCACACACCTTACTAACAACCACAAACTCTTTCAACTATAGGTCATACATGGCTAACTGCAGAAGAAGGCCTTTCCAATATAGAGGTTGAAGATTATAGTTTCCCAGAACTCTACTCATTTATGAACGGGTAAGATAAATGTATAACTTAGTTGTAAAACGTTTTCTAAGTAATCTGTATTTTCGGATTACAGTTTGAAGATTATAGTTTCAGATTTGATGTTGAAGATTATAGTTTCAGATTATAGGACAGTAAACTGTACTGAGTTTGATGTTGATTATAGTTTCAGATTATAGGACAGAAAACTCAGATTAGAGTTTCAGAAGTGAGGTTGAAGATTATAGTTTCAGAAGTGAGGTTGAAGATTCTAGTTTCAGATAATAGGATAGAAAATTGTACTTAGTTTGATGTTGATTTGAGTTTGAATATTATAGTTTCAGATTTGATGTTTTTTACTAATTTTGTAAACCTTTAAATGTTTACAGGTACCCATATCCTCTACCAGAAAGTTACAACAATGAACACAAGATTGGATTTAAGCCATTCTATGACATGATTGTCTTTGTTTTCAGAGTTTAAATCTTGCTTCATCTTATCTTGTTCATTGTCTCGGATATTCAGATATTTTGGTTGTGGTTGTTGTTGGTCGTGAACTCAAAACTCATTTCGGATATTGTTGTTATTTTAAGTAATTATGTTTTCAAGCAAAAAAATTATAATTCTGTTTTCAAGTCATTCATTTTGATTATATATCTTATCTAGATCTTAATGAAGTGTTGAGCAAAGTAGACATGAAAACAGGAATGATTGCGGTCGGGATTTTACCTTAAGATCTTGTATTCTTTTCCATTGTAGATCCATCGGAATGACCACTCTAAGCATTTGTTTGGTCTGGTTGTCGTAGCCGTGAATCCGTGCCTCTTCTCCGACAACAACAAATCGGCCTAACAACAAAAGAACAATAGAATTTCAGAAATAAAACAAAATCATATCAAATATTTATCCAGATTGATCTATGAACCCACGATTGCGGGCTAGATTTTACCTCTGCAGATTGATCTATGAAACCACGATTGAAAGCCGATCTCACTTCCTATCTCTTAAAAAAAACAAATTTATGTGTAGGTAAAAAGTCTGGATGCATGAGACAACAAATATCTCAGGTTTAGCCACTAAGTTACGACTACTAAACACAAAATATAAAAATTTGGGTTGAGGCCCAAATCAATTTCGCAAAAACAGAACCTAATTTCCCACAAAGCCCGTGAACCTAACTACGGAACCCTAAGTCAAGCATTTTGTTCTTCCCCCTCCTCTTCCATTCCTCTTCCATTCCTCTCCTTCGATTCCCCTTTTTCTATACACTTCTTCGATTCTGCTTCGATTCCACTTCTTCGACTCCTCTTCTTCGATTCCTCTTCTTCATATACCAGAGAAGATCACACGATGCCTAGAAAGAAGGGCCGTAGCGGACAGAAGAGAAAAATCGTTCCCAACGTTTCTCAGAGAGCCGGAGGGTCAAATTGCTCCGCCTCTTCATCGCGAACACCCAACCATCTACCACAGCAGTACAATTTCACGCCGGCACCACCTCAACTCCCCGTCCACGATAAACCGACAACGTCAGCACCAAATGTCCGGAGCTTTCCACCGCCACAACAACTTTTCGAGAACTCCACGCCTCAACACCGTGGACAAGAACTCCCTGCAAGTGCTTCGGCTCCACTGGAGGACGCTCCTGGGTCACCACTTCGTGACTCTCATGGCCAGAGTCATCCTTCTTCTCAAGGACACAGCTGCCATGACGAAACTGCTCCAGTTTTGCCGGATCTCCTTGTGGACACGCTCTGGGCTCTGAATGCTCTGCTTATGGTGCTAGACCGGGATAATTTCACCACCGTCCTCTCTCCCACACCAACGCCGAACTCGACTTGGTAATTGTATCGCATCTGGTAAATGCGATTGTATTGATCAGTTAATCTGACTTGGTAATTGTATCACATCTTGTTCAGTAAATGCGATTGTATTGTTCACCACTGTCTCTTGTTAAGTGTTAGATTATTGTTCTAGCTGATTTGAATCATTATTGTTCTAGCTATTTTGGAAGATTACTATCTTTTGAAGTCGTCTCTTGCTAAGTGTTAAATCCTAGCGGTCTCTTATTTGTATTGTTCTAGCTGTTTCTTAACTGATATCTGGTAAGTGTTAGATTATAAGTTTTAGATTCTAGCTAGGTGTTTGATTGTAGGTAGGTGTTGGATTCTGCTAAGTTTTAGATTCTGCTAAGTGTTTGATTCTCAATGTTGGTTTCGTGGTTTGTTTCTGCTAAGTGTTACATTCTAAGTGTTAGATTCTAGCTAAGTGTTGGATTGAAAGTGTTTGTTTCTTGGTCTGTTTTAATGGGGGAACAATGCCTCTCTTTCTGTTGCCTCTGTTTATTGGCTTAGCTTCCAGTCATTGTCTTTCTATTGCGGTTGGTTAATCTTAGGGTCAGTTTGGTGTCTAAGTGTAGAAACATGCTTCTGGTTTCATGTTTCATGTTTGATTGTATTCTTTCCTTAATTTTCTTGTCAAATTTGTAATGTGTAGTATTGATCACAAGGTTAATTATGTTTCTGATTTGACCTTGTGAGATATCTCTTACATGCTTCTGTCTTCATGTATCTGGTTTGCAGGTTAATTATGTTTCATGTTTCTGGTTTCATGTTTTCTGGTTTCATGTTTCTGGTTTGCAGGTTAATTATGTTTCATATTTCTGGTTTCATGTTTTCTGGTTTCATGTTTCATGTTTTATTGGTTTAATGTTTCTGGATTACATGCTTCTGGTTTGTATTATGTCCTTATTTATTTCATGTGTGTTTGCAGGTTTACTCGCGACAAGGGATCGAAACTGGTTCGGGCAATTACTAAAGTGTTTACAAACAAATTCGATGTTCCCTACTATAGCTGGACATGTGTGCCTCGGGACAGACAAGAAAGATACTTCCTCGAGTTCGCGGTATAGTTTTCTGTCCTATAGCCTTCACATATAGGTTTGCTTGTGATGTTTTCACTAACATCATTCTATTCTCTTTATATTGTAGAAAACCCACACCTGGGATCCCTTGATAACATGGACAGTTCAAGGGTATTTCGAGGAGATCTGTCAACACCGGATGAAAGACATGGTTAGCACCGCGAGGAATAGTCGAGAGCGACCTAATTGGATCGGCGACACTCTCTGGAAAACGATGACCGACTACTGGGACACTGAAGAAGCAAAGCAAAAGAGTCTCGCCTATTCCAATGCTCGTATGTCTGACCGTAAAGGTCTCGGTCCTCACATCCACTTATCAGGGCCAAAGTCGTATCAACAAATCCAACAAGAAATGGTTAGTTACTTTAACTTTTTCTTACTCGTTTACAACTTTAAATTATGTTTCTGGTTTCATGTTTCTGGTTTAATGTCTCATGTTTCATGTTTCATGTTTCATGTTTTAATGGTTTCATGTTTCTGGTTTACTTGCTATCCTTGCTTATTTTGTAACATTGCAGGAAGAGGAATTGGGAAGACCGGTTAGTCTTGGCGATGTTTTCATTAGGACACATACAAGGCCAGATGGTACGTATGTCGATAGGAAGGCGGAGAAAATCGTTCAAACATATGAGCAGAAGGTGCAAGAGAAGTTGTCTGAGCTCGTGACAGAGCCTTCAGAAGTTTCGGACGGTGCTTCGCAACCTCGTGCGCTAACAACATATGAATATACAAGCATCTTTCTTCAGGTAAAGTAACATTTTTAACAGTTCACATTTATAAAGTCTTGGATTTTGTCATTAAGGTATTTCTCTTACTTTTCACAGTCCAATGAGTTGGATTCACGAGGAACTCCTTATGGAGTTGGAAGCCTCAAGGAGACTCTTCTCAATGGCAAGCGCAAGCAACCGGGAGACTCTTCATCGTTTGTTGCACTGCAAGAGCAACTGAAGGAAGCTCAACAGAAAATCGAAGAGCAGGCAGCTTATAATGAACGGCGTGATGCTGAGATTGATGTCCGTGAGGCAGAGCACTCCCGAGCTGCGGCTGAGCAAAAGGACAAGCTAGAGCACTTATCCTTGGTGGAAAAGTACATGCGACAAACTGATCCGGGGTTTCTAGACTTCTTGGCTTCTCACTCAGCTCCAGCAACAACTGCTTTGCTTCCATCAACCAATCTTCGTCAACCAGATCCAAGTACAACCCCATCTGGTTCTGGTTCTGCTTCTTAGGTTTTGTGCTTACTTTTTCTGAACCTTGTTACTTGTGAACTCATGAATTTGTTATTTTTGTTTATGTTTTGGCATTTGTTATGGAGGTTGAATACTTTAGTTAATATTTTTAATCAAATGTTAGTTTGAATCAAATTTCTTTAATTTTGTAACACATATTACCATTTGAGAAACAAAACGAACACCAATCTGACACACCATATTCTTAATTGGATTACAATTTTAGTCACTAAACAGTAGCCTGTTAGTCGTCAAATAGTCGCAGAAGAACAGCTGATTTGTCGCAAAATATTTACATCTTCGAAACTTGATGTTCCAATTAGTCGCCAATTAGTCGTTCATTTAGTCATAGAATGGTCGCTAAATAGTAACTAACATTTACGACTACTTCGTGACTAAAACTATCCGACTGCATCTATACCCATTCCATAGTCGTTAACTAGTCGCAAAGATAGTCCCCTATTAGTCGACAAATAGTCGCAGAAGAGTAGCTAATTAGTCGCACAATATTTACATCTTCGAAACTTGATGTTCCTATTAGTCTCCAAATAGTCGTTCCATTAGTCATAGAATAGTCGGTAAATAGTAACTAAAATGTACGACTATTTAGTGACTAAAACTATCTGACTGCATCTAGACCCTTTCTATAGTCATTACCTAGTCGCAAACGTAGTCGCCGATTAGTCGTAAAGGTTTGCGACTACTTTACGACTATTGAACGGCTACACACTGTTCATGTGGTATAGTCGTAATGTAGTCGCCATTTGGCGACTAATTTTACGACTACATACTTTAGCAACTAAATATTAACGACTACATGGTTTAGTCGCATGGTAATCGTAACACACCTTTTAGCAACTAATTGGTGGCTACTTCTGTTATTGCCAAAATGCTGTTTTTTTGTAGTGAAGGTTATATTGTTTTCAAAGATAGCATTGCATTGCATTCAAAATCAATATCATCGCCGTTACAAACAGAAACAATGGGTTTCCTTCATGTATTGCAGACAATTTGGATTCAAGGATGGAAGAATGTCTGTTTCGAAGGGGATAATATGGAATTGACAAATCTTTTCTTGTAATTAAACTACCTTAACGTTTAAACAATCATCTTATTCATTTTCTTTTCTTGTTTTGAATAACAAAAAAAAATAGTGTAACTTTATTTCTAGTGTATACTAAAAGATTACATTCTAGGAAAAGGAGTAAACATAAATGCTATTTATAAAATTTAAAGTCTGATGCTGGAAAGTTGAAGGCAAAAAAAAAACAACTTTGGTTTAGCGGACTTTGTGATCTTTATTGCTCGAAGGAAAAAAAGATGGATAAAAGGCAAAACCACCACTCCAAAGACAAACATATTACAATAATTTAAGAAAAATAATTGAAAATAAAGAAGTTAGAGTAGAAAATTGAGTCAGCCCAACATCTCATAACTTACTCGTTAAGTCAGCCTCTCAAAATCTATAAGTTGGGATCGACTTGGACTCTCTTTCAATTTGCACTTTTGTTTTCTGAAAACACTTTATTTAATTTTTCTTATTTCTTAATCATTGCATATTTTACTCAGATTTCTTGTTTTTAAAATTTTAAGTTATCCCCGACATTATTATTTAGCATGCGAGATTTTATAGACAAAGAAATGTCTGATTCCACGATGATAGATATACGCTCTTACATTTGTGAGATATGTGTATATATGCCTAGCCATATTTGTTTTCTTTTTCCACGTATTCATACAAAAATAAAAAGGATTTTTGATCTATAAAATTGTAGGTTGCTCTGATACCAATATCTGATTACACGAGAGACGAACTCTGAGTAACGAGTAACCGTATGAATAGTCGTGTTGAAGATCGTGAAAGCCGTGTTGATAGTTATGGGATCTGATAAGTTCCAGGTAAAGGGAGCATAAACGGCACTCCTGGCCTCGGGCTCAACCACTGTTAGGAACCTTATCGCCCCCCACAACCACCGTATTGGCTCGCACAACCGTCGTATTGACCGTCATCACGGCTAAACGATTCGCTCATCGTAAGCACGAAATAAACAGAATCAATAGAGAGGATCTAGCAACCCATGAGAGAAAGAACGTAACCAGAACTTATGAAAGATGTAGAGAAGTCTGAAAACTAGAGAGAGTTTAGAGATTCATAGAGAGAGAAAGCTAGAGAGAGGTTTTTAGGGAAAATATGAGATGTTATTTCACAAGGGGGTACACACATATTTATAGGAGGTATAGTGCGCTGACATAAGCGCTTACCTCAGCGATTACATCATCGCTTACATCACACCTATCTACTTTATTTAATGCGATTACATCATCGCTTACATCACACACACTATTGCGATTACATCATCGCTTACATCACACCTATTATACATTATTTAATGCGATTACATCATCGCTTACATCACACCTATATCACACATAATTATACATAATTAGATTATTAAGACAAGTCTTAATGATCTATTTCGAACTCGATGACATGTTCATCGCAGCAGCCGTAATAGTCATCTGGACACTTGAACTCGATTTCTGGTTCAGCGAAATCTTCTAGAGGCTCGTCTTTGTTTAAACCGAACCTTTTCCCGATCTCGTCGATATTCATCGAATCGTCTGGGGACTGTGCATCTTGGAAATGTTCTTGCAGAACCGTCGTTGGTTCTGGATCTTGTGTCGTTTTCTGCTGGATTAGCTTCGGGGCTGGCTTGCTTTCGAAGTACTGTAGGTCTTCGTCTAGACTCATCTGATAGTCAATTGGATAGTAGCTCCAATTTAGGATGAAGGGAATAGGGAACGTCTGTGTAGCACTATTGAGGCGAAACGCATGTTTCTGGAATTCCTCAAACCCTTTGTTCTCATAAACATTGAAGTCTGGTCGCATGCCTCGGTTGTAGTCGTCGTGGTGGATCAGCGTTGGTAACGCATGCATCTTGTTGCTTTTGATGTTGACTTGTATGGGGCGGTGGAAGAAGTATATCGTATGAGGGTTGAAGAAAGGGTTGAGACACCCTTGTCCTTTTAGCCTTTTGTACGATATGTTTACCGTCTTTGCTGACCGTCTCAGTTTACCACTCCAGGCGCTTAATGGTGCGAACCAAGCTAGAAACGTAGAGAGGCAGTCCTTTTGACCTTGTCGCGAGTTGACGAACTGGTAGAGCCAGAGTATGTCGAAGGTTATTCCGATGGTGTATACAGAACATATATACCATAGGAAGCAGAGGACTTCTTCTGGCATGTCAGTGCTCTCAATTCTGTAGAGATGAGCGAACGGGTGATCTGGATGTATTCCAAGTGGCGCGATGTGCTGACATCTTACACCGTACTTTGATAGGATGATTGATTGGTACCGGAAAATCCTTTCTTTGAGATGCTCATGAATGATCTTCATGTTGACAAGCTGATGAGCATCTTCTGGCATGTTGGCACCGAAGTCGTAGTATTCCTTTTCGGTTGCCGATGAACTCGCCATCATCTGAATCTCCTTCAGAGGGTTCCTGCTGAGCATGTCGGCAAGGATGTTCTTAGTGCCCTTTAAATAGATGGAGACGAAGTCGTATTTTGAAAACCATTCGCTCCATCTTAGCAAATGTTGATGTGGGACCATCTTTTGCTTGAATTGTAACATCTTCGGGAAGGATGACATATCCATCTCGATGCGAAATTTGTGTCCAATCAAATGGAACTCAAATTTCTCAATGGCCTTCTTTACAGCTAAGATCTCTTTGAACGTGGAGTGATAGTGGAGTTCGGAATCTTTAAAGCGTCCGCTTTTGTATCCGCAGATTTGACGTTTTCCGTCTATCTCTTCGAACAGGACAGAACCCCAATACTTATCACTTGCGTCTGTTTGTAGAACACGCGTGCCCTCGCAGGGAATCTTTAAAGGTGGCAGCCTTTTTTTTCCAACTTTAGTCTTTTGACCGCATCTGTTTGTCTTGTAGTCCATAAAGGAGGATTCTTGGACAGCATCTTTTGTAGTGGACGCGTCAGCTGCGACAATTGCGGGATAAAGTCACTGAGGTAATTAATTACCCCAAGGAACTGTTGGACTTGTCTCTTCGAGAGGTCGCTGTCTGGAAACTCCAGAAGCGTCGTGGCTAGATGGGCCTGAGGTGCGAATTGCCCATTAGCGATATACATCCCAAGGAATTCGATGTTGGGCTGGGCTATAATCATTTTTTGGGCCGAGAGCATTATTCCATGATCCTTCACGATGTTCTGAAACTGTTGGAGAGTTCGAACATGGTCTTCGTGGTTTGACGAGAATAGAAGGATATCGTCTATGTATATTAGGGCTGTATGAAGCAGAGGCTTGAAGATCTTTAGCATAGCCTGTTGGAATAGTGACGGCGCCGTTTTGAGGCCGAACGGTAAGACATTCCATTGAAGATGTCGGTTGGGCAAACAGAAAGCTGTCTTGTATCGTTCTTCTGGTGCGATACCGATTTGCCAGAAACCGGATTTTAGATCGAACTTTGAGAACAGAGTCGCACCTTGCAGATGTTGGAACAGCGCCCTTTTGTTTGGCAATGGAAACTTGACATCTTGGAGGTACTGGTTCAGAGGCTTATAGTCAATGACTAGCCTTAATTTTCCTCTTGCTTGTTCAGTTCTGTTGTTGACATAAAATGCCTTGCACGCCCACGGAGAGTTTGTTGATGAGACCACCTTCTGACTGACCAGTTGGTCACATTCTTCGTTTGCTTGTTTAAGCAATACCGGGGGCATTCCAGCATGACTTGCCTTTGTTGGTGTCGTGTGGATATTTTCCTTGAATGGTAATGACACGAAGAATTCCTCGTTTAACCACAGTGGGTTTTTGCATATACGAAGGAACTCTGTATGAGAGTTTGCACATGAACTCGCTGTGATCTCCTCTTTGATTTTGTCGAAATCATGGGACTGAAACTCTTCAACAGCGAACAACCTCGGCATCGTTGTGAATGCTTTGAAATAAGATTTCCATCTTATACCTTTTGGTTCGATTGAGATGTCGAAGCTTTTCTTTAGCGCGTAGTACGAGTCCCATCCTAGAATTATGTCATTTCCAGGAGCAGAGGATCCTAGGACTTCCGTAGTTATTTGACATCCCGGAAACAGCTCTATAGTGATTGGCTTCGATTTAAGCCTGATTGATAACGATCCCGAATTTGCTACCCTGAACTCTTGCTGGTACGGGTGCCACATGGACGAGGAAAGTACCTTGGGATTCATTATCGTTGTGTGAGCTCCCGTGTCTATGAATGCGATAGCATGGATCGGCTCTTCTCGCTTTGCAGGATCAAAGATCGTCACCGGAAGGTGAGGAGATTGTATCTCTTCTTGATGAGGTGTACGAGCAATGTTGAAACAGCATTCTTCCTCATCGTCGGATTCTGAAGTGTTAGAATCTGAATAGCCACAAATGGCATCTTGTTCGTCGCTGTCGTAAGACAACACCGACTCGAGATCATGATTGTCAAGATCAATATCTTTGGCAATCTCGGATATTGAGCTGATTAGATATTGTCGTTTCTTTTTTGAACTGTTCGGAGAGTTTTTGGCGAAGTGCCCTTCTTTGTTGCACAGAAAGCACTTTGTTTCCTTCTTGAAAGATTGCTTCCTTCTGAAAAACCGTTTGCGCCCGAACTTTCTGAATCGAAATTTATTCGCTTTTTGAGAACGTCGAGCTTTGCTTTTCTCTTTACAAGAACAGCTTTTCTTTGACTTAGAACACTTGATCGACAAATCTGGTCTTGCACAGACTTTGGATAAATGTTTTGAATTATCCATGAACTCCGTCCAGAACTCCTTTTGTTTGCATAGTTTGTCTAGCGTTCTGAAGACGTATTGTTGGATTTGTCCGATGGAGATCTCTTCTACCGACTGGCCTTGCTCTTTGATGTTGAGTTTTGTTTGTTGGCTCAGATAATCATCGATAGATGATAGGTAGACTTGCTTTAGGCTCGGGTTATTGAGACCGTTAAGCGCATAGTATCTCCGTGTTTGTCGCTCGAAATGTTTCGCAAGATCTCTTTTCTTTAGCGAACAACATTTTGCCGCGAAGAATTCCTCTTGTAATTGATCTTTGAGGTGGCTCGGGGTGCCGATGAATTCTCGATGAATTTCTCCGAGTAATAATGGTATGGTGGTTTGATAGACTTGCTGCTGTCTGTATTCGCCGAGCGAATTCCACCATTCTTTTAGTGCACCCGAGAATCGTGCCGTGAACTGTTGTATGACGAGGTGTGAGGATGAGGTGATAGCTTCGGAGTTCATCCATGCGTGGAATTCGTCCAAACGATCATTCCATTTTTCGAAGGGAATGTCGTCGAACGTAAACGTCACGACTTTTGAGGCGAACTGCTTTGTTGGCCTTTCTTGCTCTTGGATGGGTGTTCCATTCATCTCGTCGTCAGAGAACACTTCGTCTATGTCTGGTTCTGTCTTTGACGGCTCTCCGATAGCGAACTGCTTCGGTAATGATTCATCTTCAGAGTCAGTTCTGTAAGATGAGCTTGAGTCTGAGAAGTTAATAATCATCGGTGTTGGATGAGGCGTGTTTGTCGGTGGTATATGCGACTGAGCGGACTCCGGCTCTTTTGGACTTTCGTCTTGTTTTGCTAGATTATTTAGCAAAGTAGACATCGTAAATTCCTCAGATTCAATTATGCCTATCTCCTTTCCTTTTCTTTTATCACGCTCAGGAGACTCTTGACTAGAGTGTGAGGAGGCAGATTTATGAGGCTTTGTTGGATTGACTCGGAATTCGGATTCCTTTTGTCTTCTCGCCCTTTCTCTTACGGGTCGCGGTCTGTACTCGCTGACAGGAGTTACAGCGTACCGTGATGTGAACGCTTCATCGGATGATAAGAAACCAGGAACTGGATTTCTTGTCTTCTGATATTGTTCTCCTGAGAGAAACCCTTGAGAGTACGATCCTGGGTATATGGGCATCGATGATGACATGCTCCTGAGATGTGGATGGTATGCGTTAGAGGAGCTCTGCTGGTTTTGCACCATACTTTCGAGACATTTTTGAAGGTCTCTTAGTTGAAACCTGAGATTAGTCATCTCAGCTTCTTTGCCTTGAAATTGAGTGGTGTTGACCATCATATGTTGGGCCATCGACATCATCTCTTGATGGAGTGTGTTTAGCCGACTTTGGATTTCTGAGATCGAGTTCTGAAGAACGCTCAATCTCTTGGAATATCCATCTGCAAACTGATCGATTTTTTGGTTAATCGTAGTAAGCAGTCGGTTTTGTGCCATGGCATTTTCCGTTTGCCAGTTGAGCACCTTCTCTCCTTGGCTTAACTGATTCGGTCCTGATGGACTGATCTCTTTTGAAAGTATTTTTGGAGAGTGAGATATGTTGTCGGTGATGAAGTCCTTTGGTGGAGGAAAGTTATCTTCTTCTATCACCATGATTTTTGGCACGGATGACTCCTTTTTATCAGAGTATTGGACTATGAATTCGTATCTTCCGTTGCCTTCTCCGAGAGGACCAACTGTGGGATCTCCGTCTAGATATCTTTCGTACAGGGGATCCTTCTTCTTTCTTCGCCTTTTGCGAATCTCGTCTTCGGATTCATATAGATCTTCGATGCAAGCCGAGCAAGAGCAGACATCAAAATATTGATGGCCGTCTTCGTCCTTGAAAGGATATACGACTTGTCCGTATTGACCGAAGGAGATTGGTTTCGGATTCTGTTCCCGATACGGTCCTTTGTATTCGTGTTCGTCAATTTGGATTGCAAATTGCGTGAACAGTTGTTTCCGACATGACGACGATCTTGGTTTGTCGAATTTGATTTCCGTCGTTCCATCACTTCGCGAATGGAAGCTTACGTCGGATGTTTGGACTGGTGCTTGAGTTGCTTGATGTAGCTTCTCGTAGCTTGTCACCCATGACTCTGGTATCTTCTTTATTAATTCCTCTCGAGAGATCTGTCGAGGTATTTGCGTTGTGCTTGGCGCCTGCGAAGCCGATGAGACTTCTAGATAGAGCGCTTCATCAGAGGAGGGTAGGACGAGATCAAGAGCATGGTCTTGAACACGGTAGACAATTTGGTGATGAAGTGTTGCGATAACACTTTTCTCTTGCATAGGTAGTCCGATTAGCTGTAGTTGAACTTTGAGCGTCTTGAGCAGATTCGGATCTTGCAAAGAGACATTGAAGTTCGGAAACAGCGTTATGAATACTGTTCCGGCGTTTAACGTTGTCTGAACCGTACCGATGCAGGCCTGTTGATATGACTTTAGTCTAGAGTCGACTAAAGCGATTCTTGCGATAACCGGCAGACCTTTTCGGGCATGTAGGGTTAGCCCGATTCGCACCACCCCAAAGTGGAGGTGGGTGTATCCTTGTTGCCGCCATAGTCGTGGAAGAACTTCTGGGATATTGAGAGAAATAAATTGTTCTTCTTCCGTGGCTGGGACTTGGCAAGATGAGAACTTGCTGGATTGAACATATTCCCGGACCCTTCGGCTTGACGAAGGATGTATAAGCTCACGGACGTTCTTTATCGAGAAAACACTGGGTTTTCTGGCAAAGAACTCGTATGGATTTACCAGTGGAAGTGTTGTTTCAGGCATAAGATCGCCTGGAACATACTCGATTTCGTAAAGAGAATTTATATCGGAATTATTTTTTTGGTTTTTTGTTTTTGGTAAAGTAGAAATTGCAAATTGAGAATCGATTGCTAAAGAATTTGAAATTGACATGATTTAGAAATAGTTTTCAGAACATTCAAAACAAGCAGTCATAAACAAAGATTCGCTCTTTCTAACATAGGTTGTTAGGCTCTGATACCAATGCTATAGTATAAAAACTGATCCCATGATTTCTTACAATTTATAATATATCCTTGACCCAAAACATATTTCATTTTTTTGATATTTGATATAATCTTTTTTATATAGATTGAGCGCTCAAAACTTTTCGGTTAAATGTATACTATATTGTATAGAAATCCGAAATTCCTGAACCCGAACCAAATTATAAGATAATCTGAATGGAATAAAAATATCTATACCGAATTATCCAATCTCAAACCAAACCAAACCCAAATTGTTTGAAACCGAAAGGAATAAACCGAAGTAACCAAAATTCAAAAAATAATTAATATCTTTCATTAAATATATATTAAAAATATATTTAAATATACAAAAATCTAAAACATTATTTGAAATTAATTAGTTATTTATTTTATTGTTATAATAGTTTTGTCCGAAACCGAATCCAAACATGAACCAAACCAAATTATTAAAAATCAAACCGAATTAAACCGACATAAAACATAATCCCGAATGGAATCTATATTTTAAAATCCGGAAACCGAATATAGCATAAAATGTGTGCACAACAAAAAAAAATTGTATATCATACGATAAAATCTTTTCAAATGTTTTTTTCAGTTGTTGGTTTAGGTCATGTGCTCGTACCAATTTATTGTAATAGTACTACGGTAAGAAGTAACACCGTGTATTGGGGGGGGGGGGGGGGGGGGAACGGGGGGAACTCGATTAATTACCTTTACCAAAAAAAAAGAAGGAAGACTCAATTATAGAGAAAGAAAAGTTATATTCAAAATCTTAATAACGTTGACTGCATGGGTAGCACAACAATCTACTTCCTATCCTCGCATTTTTCATTTAAAATAAAAAATAAAACCAATCCAACTCCAACTCTGAATTGAGAGTTAAGTAACAATAATATATCAATTTATCTCTTCAAACTAATAGTACTTGAAAATTATTTAAAGGAAAAGTATAATCCTCTTTTGCCGAACTAAAGGTGACACTCATACAAGTATATAAACAACCTAAACCAAACACAAAGCATATCGATAAAGAAGTTACTGATGGACATTTCTACGCAGAAATTTGCCATGAACGGAAGAAGTATGAGACTCCCTCCAGGGTTTCGGTTTGATCCCGATGACGAAGATCTTGTGTTCGAGTATCTTGCCAAGAAGGTCCTCCACCGTCCGATGGACTTCGACCTCCCTGAGCTCCGTTCTTGCAATGTTGATCCTTGGGACTTGCTAGGTTTTCTCAAAACTGATTATTTCTCTAATTACTATACCATATCTCATTAAAATGTTGTGATCTAATAGATGTTGTACGTACGTATACATTGTTGTAGGAGAGAAGAATAAGGAAGTGTATTACTTTGTGAAGAAGGAAGAGCGAGAGAGAAAGGGAAGAGAGACTTTGTCGGGTTATTGGGAAGAGTGGGAAGAAGAGGAAGTAATGGAGTCTGGTGATCGCGGTTGTAATCATTTAGAAGGAAGGAGGAAGACATTTGCTTTCTATATTGGCAAAAGACCACGAGGAACAATAACTCCATGGATCATGTACGAGTTCCGGCTTCTTTCCTCTAGAGCTACAAGGTGGTCATCGTCCCCTCTGCCTCGGGTAAGCCATTCGTCCCTTAGTTTGGACACATGGGACCAAAAACAATTTAATAAAAATTTGTTTTTAGGATTTGGGAACCAAATATTCGTGCATATATATTAACTCATTAAATTTTGGGGACCAGAGGCCTATGCTTCATTCCGCTCCCTTCAGGGCCGCCCCCTCGTAATTGTCTTAAAAAATTAGATCAATGTTTTTATAGTTTTGGTTAATGTTTTGGGGTTTAAGGGTGAGGTAGAGAAATGGAAGGCGGTGAAGGTGGTCGTAAAGGAAGATAATGATGAGGAGATCGAGGAGGATGAGCAGGCGTCAGACGAGTCAGATGGCGAAGAAGTTGTTCAAAGCCGGTGACGACCGATCGAGGTTGATACCATATATAATATATGTACGAAAATGGTTTATAAAGTGGCGAATCATTTGAGTTTAGTTAGTAACTTAGTATTGGTAGAATATTAGAGAACATCTAAATGAAAACGAGAGGTTGCTTAATTTGTCTTATTTGTCTTCCTAGCCCTTTGGAATGTATTAGAGGATGTGGAGATGAAGATGCCACAAGTTGCTTACACTCTCTCGTCTTATTTATTATTCTCCCATTATTAGTATTAATTATCTTTAGTTTTTATTTTGAACTCGAGATTCCTGAATCCAGGATCCCCTAAAATCTATTCATGGTTATCGATATTGAACCATTGTAACTAGAATAATTTCAACTAGCCATCTTTGTTGGTTGTGTGTTTGTGTTCCATTTAGCTTGTTTTCATATTCTTAATTTTGTAAGTAGGTGGTTCAAAAAATTCTATATCCGTGATCAATAGAAAACTCTTAACCGGCTGATTAAACCACAAACAAAAAATAGATTTCTTGTTTTGTTCTATCTAGTGTTCTTTATAAGTAAATAGAGAAGAAGATTTGTCTAAAACAAAAGATCAAGATACGTTGAAGTCAAATGCATTAACCAATACAGTAATTGAGAGATCAAATTAGTTATCTGGCAATACAGGAGGGACTAACTATAAGTCAAAATTCAAAAAAATGACAACAAGGATGAAGATGTCACTTAGATAAGATCCAACTCATGCGTTTGTCTAAATAAATCACTAATTACCAAATTTAGCAAATAAATTGTAACTAACATTCACACAATCTCAACCCTTTAATAATCTCACATTCTCTCCCTTCTTCTTCTCTGATTCCTAAATATTATCTTCCATTCATCATCCTCCTAATTAACTGGCTCTCTTCTCTCCTTCTTTTTTTGATATTTTTTTTAGATTCTTCTCCCGCCTCCCAACAGCCGCCGTATGATCTCTTTGGTGGCGGCGATTACACCATCTATTTGTTAGTTTTATTGAAATGGGTTGCGGTGGTTCGAGGTTAGGAGGTGCGGCGGCGGCGAGTGCGAGGGCGGATGAGGGCGGTGTTGTGCCACTTCCGGCGGGAATACGTCCGCTTCTCCGGCGGAGGCTAGAGGAGATGAAGAAACGGAGCCAGGCAAGCGTATTGAAAGGGAGCCAGACGCTGTCTAAGAAGAAGCTTCTCCGGCATGGCTCATCCGAGGATGGAGAAGAGACGGAGGAGAACGACGACAGCTTGAAGTTGTCGGCTAAGGTTTCTCCTGCGCCTGATCATCACGTGGAAGAGAAGAAAGAGGTCATTTATGAGAAGATTCCGTCGAGAAATCATGATGTTAAAGAAGTGAAAGAGGAGGAAGAGGTTGTGAAGAAACAAGATGAGGAAAATCATGATGAGGCCATCAATGTTAAGAAGGAAGAAGATGATGGTGAAGGGACGATGAGCAACTTAGACGAGAGGATGATATATTGTGGATCTCCAAGCTTTAGGGTTTATTGCGTCGATGTTACTTCTGATGATGATGATGATGATGATGGTAAGTTATACGTTCTTATACTAATTTTACATATACAAGTAAACATACCAAATAAAAATGTAAAAGAAGAAGAATAATTTACTCTATATATATCTGAATTAGTAATGAATGCATGCACGTACGTTACACGTATGCTAGAAGTATATTTCTATTTCGAATGCTATAATTCTTTTATCAAAACTATATAGATATTTATTTATTTTTGAAGAAAAATTAACTATATAGATATTACGTATAGCTTTTGTTTTATGTTTAGTTTGCTCTATGATCTTCGATGCATAGTAAGGTTCGAAACTGAATTTATTGAAACAAATTATATCCATTCTCTTTTGCAGAAAAAGATGGTGAAGACACGAGAAAGTCTATGGAAACCGAAAGCGTCATCATAGAGCCAAAAGAGGTGAATTTGTTTTACAATTTAAGCAACTTACCAATAAAAACGTGAATCACATTCATCTTTTTGATCTATGAGGCTCTCTAATAAATAATATATTTGTATTTGATTAAATAATAACACAATTTTGTAGGATGAAAGCATCGTCGTCAAAAAAGAGAAAAGAGAAAGAAAAGGGAAGAGATTCGGAGCATTGCCAAGGAAGTATTTAGCAAATGTGACTGCACCGTGCTACGTGGGTGGAGGATGCATGGGAAACAACACTCATTCTCGTCTGGTACAAGAGAAATCGAGCCAGTGATCGATCAAAACAATATAATTTGCCATCTTTGAATTGGTTTGTTGAAGTAATTAAGAACGATCGATGTGTGGTATACGAAACCACTAATAAGCTTTTTAGACCTTTGATTTGTTTCGAGAGACTATTGTTTTGTACAACCTCTTTCTCCATCTTTGCTTTCTCTCAGGATAAGTTAATTTAGTGTTTGACGAATTTTACTCTCTTTTTTTTTGTTCACGTGGAAAAGATGTAAGTTATTGAACTTCTGCAAGGAAACAAAATGTTGTTTATGTTATAAAAAATAATATAATTTATCGTAAAGATAAATATTAATAAAGACAAAATATTATATTGGGTAGAAGTTCGGGATACTGATAATATAAATTTCGGAGGGATATGTTTGGTTTTATCACTCTTGATATATCATTCTTTCGTCTGGGCAATACATGAAGCGGTGTCTTCATATAAGATAGTTGGCTTTGTATTTACGTGAATTCTACTGCTTGATTGGATGTGGTGACTTATTGATCTCAGCCACACACATTCTCTACTTGCTTCATGGAGTGCGATGATTTCAACAAAATTTGAGAAGTGGCCACAAGCGTCTGTTTCTGAGAATGCCAAGATATAGCGCCGATCGTGAACACATACCCTGTTTCTGATCGGGCTTTATGTGGATCCGATAAATATCATGCATCTGCAAAACCAACCATTTGACTTTTTGAATTTTTAGGATATAGCAAACCTAAATCAATAGTCCCTTGAAGATAACGAAATATATGTTTGATTCCATTCCAATATATTCGCGTAGGGGATGAACTGAATCTTGCCAAAAGATTAACAGCAAATGATATGTCAGGTTGTGTACAATTGGCAAGGTACATAAGGGCTCCAATTGCACTTAGATATGGTACTTCAGGACCAAGTATCTCTTCATTTTCCTCATGCGGTCGAAATGAGTCATTTTCAACCTTAAGTGTTGATATATCTTGGTTTTTACCCGTTTTAGGCCATGATATAAGTCATTTTATTAGAGTCTTTCTAGTATTTTAGAGTCTTTTCAGGTTTTAGGTACGCTTGGAGCATTTTGGAGCCAAGCAGAGATCCTGTAGTTGAGATACCGATTTATCGCCCGAGTATCGATCGATACACTTATGGTATCGATCGATACCCGTCGAAGAGACAGAAGGATCGCAACTTTTCCAAGATTTAAGAAACTGCAAATTGCCCCAGAAGACTTTACTATTTACAAGAAGCCCCAAAACGTGACTTAGGTTATTTATTAGGATTTACAGCCACTTTTTGTGAGCTATGCTTTATTTTACTTTGGTTTTGTGAGAGAGCTTTGAAAGGGAGACAAGTCTGAAACTCTGTTCGTCCGAGAGAAGATTTCGAACCCTCTTGTTACTCTTTCTTATTATTTATTCAAGTATTTATTCATTCATGTTTATTGTTTCAATTTCCATGTCTGAGTAGATCTCCTGTTAGGTTTAGGGTTCTCATTAGGGATTTCTTTGAATGATAGGTTGATTAGTTGTTTAGGGTTCATAATCTGAATTAGTTTTTCACCATAGGTTGTTCTCATAGCTAATTCTGGATTGATCACCTAGAACTTAGATCTTAGGTTAATCGATTAGGCACGAGAGTGCAATTGAGAAACCTTATAGAACTTAGGCTGAGCAAAATAACTATTCGCAAAGAGATTTGGTTTAGTTGTTTTGTGAACAAATCAAACTTGAACTAAAAGCTGGTTTAAACTTTAGGATTCGCAAAGAGATTTGGAATTCTAGGATTTATACTTAGATAATTCTCGCAACGAGAGTTGGTTAATTATACTTTAGTGATTTGAGTTCAAGAACCGTGCGCAACCTGAACCCTGATTAGTTAGTTTATTTGCATTCATTGATTTCCTGAGAAATACCCTTAACCTATCTTTCTCCCATCGAATTTACAACAGTTTAATTTACGTATTTTCTTTCAATTCCATTGATCACTTAGCTTGATTTTCATCTATATAATCAATTGTGTGTTTCCTTGAGTCTCTGTGGATTTGATCCCTAAGTATTACAATCGACAAAGGTTTAGTACTTTTATGGTATTAATTTGAGCTTATCAAGTGTTATAACGACCATAGGAGTGCTTAGAGGAGTTGTCTTATCCATGCTAAAGCGTTTTAACACTATCTTGGTATATGTGGATTGATGCACAAATATACCCTTTTGAGAATGATCAATTTGTAGGCCAAGACTGTACTTTGTATCTCCGAGATATTTCATCTCAAATTCTCCTTTTAAATATTCGGATGCTTTTTGTATTTCCCATTGAGTTCCGATAATATTTAGATCATCAACATATACCGCGATAATTATAAATCCGGTAACTGTTTTCTTTATGAAAACACATGGGCATATAGGATTGTTCACATATCTTTCTTTTGCTAAATGCTCACTAAGACGATTGTACCACATACGTCCAAATTGCTTTAACCGATACAATGATCTTTGTAATTTTATTGCACATAACTCTTTAGGTTTGGAATTTAATACTGATGGCATCTTAAACCCATCAGGAATTCTCATATAGATATCATTATCTAATTATCCCTATAAATATGTTGTAACGACATCCATGAAACGCATCTCTAGATTTTCATCAGTCGCTAGACTCATTAAGAATCTAAACGTGATTACATCCATAACAGATACGTTTCCTCGTAATCGATCACGGGTCTTTGAGAAAAAACTTGTGCTACAAGAACCTATTTGTATCCAACCGACTTCACATCTTTAGGTGTGAGCACAATAGGTCCGAATACTTTTCATTTATTAAGCGAATCAAGTTCGACTTGCATATCATCTTTCCATTTTATCCAGTCTTGTCTCTTTTGACATTCGTAAACAAACTTTGGTTCTGGATCTTCGTTTTCTTCATTTATTTCCTTTGAAACAAGGTATGAGAAAACGTCATCGATACCGTTCAATTCCATATCTTTCCATTATGGATGTAGTTGATGGAAGTTTCATGATTTCCTTCAGGTTCATGATGCTCTATATTATCATTAGTCTTATGATTTACTTCTTCCAAAATGTTTTCTGCTATTTTGGGAATATCATGCTTTTCAGCTTCCTTTCATTTTCTAGGATTTTTATCCTTAGAACCAACAGGTCTACCACGCTTTAAGCGTGTTTTTGACTCATGTGTATCATCTGCTCTTTCACTTTCTTGTGGTATTTCAATACGAGCAGTGCCATTTGCAGCTGGTATATGTGATTTAGTTACCGTTTTAGTATTTGCAAACTTCTAGTTCTGATTCGTCGAACTTCTAGTTCTGACTGTGTTGTAGGAAGATCAAGGTGTAACAGAGATGGTACACTCCATTTGATATATTTTCCTACTTTTTTGTTTTCTCCCCTAGAACCGGGAATACTTTTTCATCAAACTGACAATCGACAAAACGTGCCGTAAAGATGTCACCAGTCTGTGGTTCTAAGTATCGTATAATTGATGGAGAATCACAACCAACATATATTCCCAACCTTCTTTGTGATCCCATCTTTGTACGTTGTGGTGGTGCTATTGGCACGTACACTGCACAACCAAATATTCTTATAGGGAAATATTTGGTTCTCTACCAAATGCCAATTGTAATGGGGAATACTTATGATACGCACTTGGTCTCACTCGGATAAATGATTCTGCATGAAAAATGGCATGTCCCCATACAGAGGTTGGAAGTTTTGATCTCATGATCAATGGTCTTGCAATGAGTTGCAGACGTTTAATTAATGATTCAGCCAAACCATTTTGTGTGTGAACATGTGCTACATAATGTTTAACTTCAATTCCCGTTACCATACAATAATCATCGAATGCTTGGGATGTGAATTCACTAGCGTTGTCTAGTCTAACTCTTTTAATGGGATAATCAGAAAACTGTGCTCGCAGTTTGATTATCTGAGTTAGAAATCTCGCAAATACAACATTTCGAGATGATAATAGACAAACATGTGACCATCTGCTGGATGCGTCAATTAACACCATAAAATAGTGGAATGGTCCACATGGTGGATGTATTGGTCCACAAATATCGCCTTGAATTCATTCAAGGAACTTTGGTGATTCTTTATCAATTTTGGTTGGCGATGGCCTTATGATCAATTTTCTAAGAGAACATGCAACACATGTTATTTTATTCCTCTGGTATATCTCTTGAATTTTTAGGGAATAACCATGTGAGCTCTCTATGATTTTACGCATCATTGTGGTGCTTGGGTGACCGAGGCGATCATGCCATAATATGAAATCATCTTGATTTCGTTTGATCACGAGATGTGATTCTATTGCATATATATAAGTGTGATGTAAACCAAAGGAAGTGTTGGAAGTTTTTCCAATATAAGTCTTTTGTCTGATTTATCAGTAATTATATACTAATACTTCTTTCCATTCTCAGTTGCAGACTGAGTTTCATATCCTTGGAGATATATGTCTTTGAAACTCAACAAATTCCTCTTAGAATTCGGAGAATACAAAGCATCATTTATGAAAAAAAAATTTCCATTATACAACATAAAATGGGCTTTGCCACTTCCTTTAATCAGATCTGTAGGACATGATATTGTATTGACAATAATGTTTGTCTGTTTCATATTTGAAAAATATTCTTTTTTTTTCAGAATAGTGTGAGTGGTTCCACTATCTGCTATGCAAATTTCTAGGACTTTCTCCTTGGATATTGTCTCATTTGCATTGTGATCCATTATCTGTATTTCACATGAACATCAAATAAAGGGAAAGTAAAAAACGTTAAATAATTATATATTTAAGGAAACAACATTTATTCATTAAAATTGAAATACATAATATTATACATGACATAAATGGAGACTTATTCAGTAGTCTTACTACAATAACTTCAGTTATCCGCAAAATCGGTCTCGTCGAAATTATTTTCGAAGTCGGAAGAATCGAGGTACGTTGTACCCTCAAAGTGTTCTGTAAGGTTCACTTCCTTCCCTTTGTCTTTAACGGATTCCTGGTACAACTTACAAAGGTGTGGGGGAGTTCGACATACATGGGACCAATGCCCTTTGGATCCGCATCTGAAACATAAATTTTCATGCTTCTGGGCGGATTTTTCTTGTGGTCCTTTTCCTTTCGGAAAATGCTCGGGTCGAGCCCATTTGTATGATCCCCTCCCTTTCGGGAATGCTTTGGTTCCCGTAGGTCGAGAATTGTGGTTCTTTATAAGAAGTTCACTATTACTTTCCACCAATATTAGAGTCACAATTAACTCAGAAAATCTTGTGTACCCGCGACTCCTATAGAGTTCTTGCAGGATACGGTGTTCTTTGTGAAAAGTGAGATATGTCTTCTCGAGCATTTCTGCTTCGGTGACAGGTTTACCACAATATCTCAATTGTGATACCACTCTCAAAATAGCGGAATTATATTCTCCCACTTTTTCGAAATCCTGAAACGTCAGATTTTTCACTCCTCTAAGGCGTGAGGAAGAGTTATTTCCTTTTGATTATCAAACATTTCTTTTAGAGCTTTCCAAAGCTCTCCTGGATATTTTATGTTCGCATAATCATGTGTCACATTTTCGTCGAGATGTTTCCTTAAGAAAATTATCGCATTTGCCTTATCTTCGGCAGGCGATTTGTTTCCTTCTTTTATTGTCTCAGACAATTTTTCCGACTCTAAATAGAGCTCAGTATTGGTGATCCATTCAATATAGTTTGCTCCATTTATTTTTAGAGCCGGAAACTTGAGCTTCTCAATGTTTGCCATTTTTTATTTCTAAAAATAAAAACACAAAAATATTATTAGAAATATAATTTTATTTCAAATTTTGTTAGAAACCGCTTACATGAATAACTAAAGCAATTACAAGAAAAAATTTTGCATAGAAAACTAACACAACAGTTGAGGTAAACTCTCCGGGAGTAAATTCTCCAACTAAGAGACCATAAATAGAAGCAAAGATTACAATTGTGCTTAAAATCAACAACAAGCGAATCATTTTACTTATGGAATGAAAACCCGAAAAATATTTGAGAGAAGGTAGAGTGTTTGAGTGAAGAAAAATGAGTGAAAGATGATTATATTTATAGATTGAAAATACTGTTCATAGCCGTTTGAAAAAGTGAAAAATTTTGAAATTTTTTCTTTGTGACCGTTGGAATCAAAGAAAATCAATCTGAAATTTTAAATATGTACCAGTTAAATCTATCAATTTTCAGATAAAAAGTTTATATACAGGCAGCCGAGCCTCCTTATATAATAACCATAACAAACAAATAATTAACGGCAATATTGTGGTGACAGAATCATCCACATTTAAACAGTAAATAAATTTTGTGGCATCTGAGACGTCCACTATAATATTAACAATAAATAATTTAGGTGGCGTCTGAGACGTCCACTATAATATTAACAGTAAATAATAATGGTGCATTTAGCAACCATGATATAAAAATAATAACGAGGCGACAAACCGCTCTCTATAATATTTAGTAAATAATGGTAAATTAAACAACCACTATAAAATAATAAATTATTATAGAGGCGACATACCGCCCGATGTAGTAGGGTATATATTATGAATAAAAATTTAGTCATAACGTAGAGTGATCGTACTGATAACGTGTTATAAAAAATAATATAATTTATCATAAAGATAAATATTAATAAAGACAAAATAGTATACCCTGTAGAAAATCGGGATACTGATAATATAAAGAGGCGAGAGAGAGATTTTGATTTGTGAATGTTGTGAAGTGAGAAGTGATTTCCAATTGAACAAATTCGTTTGTTTATATAGACGTAAAAAGTTAAGTTACTATGTGTAAATAGTGACGATGGACTCCATAAATTTTTACTCACATTTATTTATACGCATTTTTTCTGATTTTGTGATACCTCACATTAACGACTTTTATAACAGTTTATTTGTTGTGTAGCTGTGTTTATTGTTTTTTGGGTTAAAATGTGAAAATTATTGTTCAACCAAAAAATTATTTACAATACCCCTCTAGCAATAAAACTAAAGGAATTAATTTTACTAGGTACGCTGCGGGACTTTTATAAATATATATATATATATATATATATATATATATATTGTTTTACTGATTTAATATTATATTTTATTTGATTAATGTGCTTTCAAAATTCTTTTAAATTATTTATATATTAATACCTTATAATATACATAAGTATCGTTGATCTGCAAAGAACACCGTAAATCAAAATTTTGTTAACTTTAGATTTAAGTGAACCGACTTCTATCATTCTTTGACATCATTGTCGATTCGTTCGTTTTCAGTAACTTCATCATATTGGAAGTTGTTGTCATATTTTGGCTGTTTTTAACACAATTTATTACTCTAGCATCCAATAGATTTCATCCAATAACTTAATCCTAAGCTGGCATCTTAGCTGCCAACAAGGACACAATACCACAAAAATAAGTATATGCATATTTGAGAAACATTTTTTACGGGTTTATAAAAATAAATAAATAAACAAAAAGAAAACCATGGAAATTTTTAGAAATCCAAGTGAACTCTTTTATTTCTTGTTCGTATACAAACAAGCATTGAGCAAAAAGCAATACAATTTTGATTGATGGCACATTTGTCACCGTCTCATATTCTTACTTAAACTCTTTCGTCCCATATGTGTTTACTTTATATATCAAAACTTGCAATGGAAAACTAAAACTTTTATGCAACATATTCAATATTATCATCTCTCCATTTTTTTTGAATTCGTTTAATCTCATTCTCGCTCGTACTCATTGTTCATACTTCAAGGCTTGATTCACACCATGATGATATAGACATCTTTATTGTTTGCTTCTCTCACTGCTCTTTTTGGTCATATGCCCCTGCTCTGTCTCAAGTCCCTATATGAGTAAAAACTCTTCACAGTAATGTATTCAAACGTTTTTGATCAGCATAGCGTCACTTGCATCCAAACACTACAAGAAAAGTTACACATTCCGAGGAAATTTTCCGACCACATTTGTCATCGGAAAATTTCCGATGATTTTCCGATGAGATACCAAGAAAATAAATTATTTGTCTGAAATTTGTCGCAAATTATTTGTCGGAAAATTGTAGGAAATTTTCCGAGGAGATATCGATAAAATTATTAATATATATATATATATATATATATATATATATATTATAAAAATTCTACGAATTTCAGACAAAATAAATAAATTATTTGTCGAAAAATTGTCGGAAATTATTTGTCGAAATTTTTCCGATGATTTTCTGAGGGGATACCGATAAAATTATTAATATATATATTTTTTTAAAATTCCTTCAAATTTGCGACAAAAAATTATAATAAAAATATATTATTTTCATTCATTTTTCTTTTCTTTTATCTTCTTCTCTACTTTTCTCTCTTTCCTTTTCTTTTTCTTCTCTTCTCTTGCGATCGATCTGCTCTCATTTTCTTCTCTTCTCTCTTTCCTTCTCCCTTTCTTTCATTTTCTTCTCTTCTCCTCTTTCCCACCACCGCCGCTTCCTCCACCTCCATCAACACCCGCTTCCTCCACCTCCATCAACACCGCCGCCGTCGGTCCCTCCACCGCCATAGATTTAGGTTTTTTTTATAGATCTATTTTTTTTTCACCGACGTCTCTCCACTTTCCCCACCACCGCCATAGATCTAGGTTTTTTTTCTTCGTCTTATAGATCTATTTTTATTTTCGTTTTTGTTGTAAATTTATTTTTTATATAATGAATATTGATGATTTTAATATTATTTTCGGTTTTATTTATATTTCAATATTTATATTTTTATTTTTAATTTAATTTATAAAATTGTCGGAAATCGATCGGAAAATTTCCGACGACTTTTCCGATCACAAAATTACTGACGAGTATTTAGGTCGGAATTTACCGACAATTTTCCGACCAATGTGATTTTCCGACCCTCTAATTTCGACAAAATTGTGTTCATCGCAAAACGGTCGGAAACATCACTTTCCGACCAATTTCCGCCCAATTCCGTCGTCGGAATTTGAATGTGTTTCTTGTAGTGAAACCTCTAAGGAAGTAGTTTAGTTTTAGCCCGACATTGAATGGAAAACCTGTCGGATCACATGTCTCACCTCTCAGCTCATATTATATTCCAAACCCTTTTGTAATTGCTCTGCTTTTATTCATTCACCTAATCTCATATTATATATAATATCTTGTTCTGATAAATATAATATAGATAAAATTAAGTATTTCCAATGCATATTTTGAATGCACATTTTTATCAATAACACATGAAGTTATATAAAAAAAAATACATTGTATATCTTGATTATTGTATATAGCTTTCAAATTTTGGCTTATGTGTGACACAAATTATAATACTAAATAAATTTAGATTACGTTATAAATTAATTAAAGTGAATATCATTTGTCTATAATTGTTTATATAATAAATGATATGCTATGAGAAATTAATTAATAATTATAAATTTTCGATGTGCGTGTATTTTTAAAATATTTTGTACATTTTAAATCAAGTTAACTTGAATCCATTGAAATTTATAATATCGCGTTATAATTATGGAATTGATAAAAAAAATTGCATTTAAATATAATTCTTTTGATTTTTGAAAGTATTTTTTTTATTATAATCGATGACATTAAACCATCCGGTTATCAGACTATTTCTCTTTCCCTCTTCTTTCTCTTCTTCTTCTTCGTCGTCACCACCGTTAACAACAATCCATATCCTTTGATCATCTCCTCCGCCATGCGCTCACTGCATGCCTTCCATAACGGCGAATCTCTGACCTCACGAGATCACATTCACTTCCATTTCACCGTCACAGCTCAGAAACTCCGCCGCTCTAACTTCATGATCCTCCTCCCACCTCGTGAGACCACATTAACTTCCACTCTACCGTCACAGCTCATAAAATATGCCGCTTCAACTCCTTGATCCTCTTCCTCCGCCTCGGCTCTTTCTCTTTCTCACTTGCCTCCGCCGTCTTCATGTTCACTAGTTCCTGTGGCTCCGGTTTTCTTCACCGTTACTAATTTCAACGCTTTCAAGTTCGATTCTCAATAGTAAAAAAAGATTATTTTTTTCTTTCTAATTTTGTAAATATTTTTTACATTTCATAATTTGAATTAATTGAAAATTCTATATTCGCGTTTAGCACATGTCAGAAACTAATAATTATGGTATATTTTACATTTCATAATTTGAATTAGTTTAAAATTTCAATCTCGCTGTTTGACACATGTTAGAAACTAATAATTATGGTATATTTTACATTTCATAATTTGAATTAGTTGAAAATTTCAATCTCGCTGTTTGACACATGTTAGAAACTAATAATTATGGTTTTGTTTACACTTCATAATTTGAATTAATTGAAAATTTTAATCTCGCATTTTCCACATGTTAGAAATTGATAATTATAGAATCAAAAAGCTGAGGTGTATTATTTATTTTAATTTGATTGGTTGTACCTTTTAAATGATATGGACAAAAAGCTGAGGTATATTATTTGTTTTAATTTGATTGGTTGAACATTTTAAATGATGTGTCAGCTTCTAACAATACAAAAAGCTTAGGTGTCAACATATCGAGAGACTCTAGTGGTTTTATAGTATTGACTAGGGTGTGATCTGCGCTACGTGCGGGCGTTGTAAACAATTTTTTTAAACAGTTTTTATTGTCTATTATTTTATTGTTTGAATCTGGTAGTTAATTGAATTGTCTCTATCAGCTTAAAATATGTGTATTTTTTATTTATTGGTTTATTTTCTTAATTTCTTAAATTTATGATTTTATATATATTTGTTTAGAGGATAGTACACATTTTTACTTATTTTTTTTCCTTTGTTGGTCAATTTCATGCAATTAGTTGGTTTTTGTATGGAAGATCTTAACAATTTAAAGTTTTTTTTGCATAATTTTTTTTTCTTTTGTTTCATCTGAAACCTATTTGTTGAAGCCCTTGTAGAATATGTTTCCCTTTAATATTAAGGAATGAAGGAATTTGGGCAACTTTTAAAATTTTAGTTAGATAATTTTTTTTTAAATATGTTTGATGTATAGATACTATGCGTGGGCGTGGTACACATTTTTTTTTTAATTTTTTTTTAATTTTTTTTGACTGTGTAATAATATTTTATTTTCTTGGTTTTGGAGTTAGTAGAACTGTTTCTAACAGTTTAATATTGGGTGGTCCCTTATTTTATTTTATTTTATTTTCTATTTTTATATTATTTTTTAACGTGTTTCATGTTGGATTCTAATTAGGCCTATCAAGCGGGACAAACTTGCTCCGCTAAATCCGTCCTGCACGAGTTAATTGTTTTGTTCGACCCGCACCCGTCCCGCTTGAATTCGCGGGTACCCGCGGATAACCCGCAAATATTTAAATAATAAATAATAAAAACTTAAAATTTCTCGACCAGCACCCGACCGGCGGCGGGTTAAACGTGGCGGGACCAGCTGATAATGCCTCAAATTGACAGCACCGATTTATGTATATTTTTAAATTTTTGTTTTATGTTTGGGTTTTTTTTTTTTGATCTTTTGTTTTATGTGTGTGTGTTTTTTTTTGTTTTAATGTTTGTTGTTTAGGTGGAAGGTGAGGTGGCAAATATTTAAATAATAAATTATAAAAACTTAAAATTTCTCGACCCGCACTTGACCCGCACCCGACCGGCGGCGGGTTAAACGGGGTGGAACCCGCGGATAATGACTCAATTTGACAGCACCGATTTATGTATATTTTGGAATTTTTGTTTTATGTTTGAGGTTTTTTTTTGTTCTTTTGTTTTATGTGTGTGTGTTTTTTTTTTGTAATGTTTGTTGTTTAGGTGAAAGGCAGGGCCGTGCCTATGCACAAATGAAATAAACATTCGCCTATGGGCCCAATTTTATTTAAGAAAATGAAGGACTCAACTCATTTCTTCTTCTTTTCACAACAACCACATAATCAATTGTTACTTGCTAATTGCTAAGTATTTTTTTCATCATAATTTTGTTTCATCTAATATTAGAGTTAGTTTGATTGGTGATTTAGATTAAATTACAAACGGAACTCAAATAATTGGCAAATTTATCAACTTTAAGGAAAATGAAGTATGATTTGGAATTTTAGATTGGAATTTGTTTAAAATTTTAAATATGCATGTATTATAGTTTTGTGAATATGGAGAGAATCAATTGTTGTTATGACGAAGGAACACATGTTGTTTTAGACTCTTAGTGCACATGCTCTTTTTATCAAAGTCATATAAAACGTGAATTATTTTTTAATATACAATACACTTGTGTAATTAAGTATGTTTTTTATTGAAAGATTGTTGTAACTCTTTATGAATTGGATGATTATTTGAATTTAGGACCATAATGGTTAATTGGAATACACCGCTTATGGGCTCCGTATCTCTAGGCACGGCTCTGGTGAAAGGTGAGGTGACATCATGAGAAGAGAGCAAAAACTAACTTTATATATATAGATTTCTATTGAGGTGATGTAAATAACTTTTTTGGTTGAACAATAATTTACACATGTTAACATATAGGATATAGGAAGTTGGAATTACTTTTTTTTTTAAAAACGGAGTATGTAAAATTGTATGTAATTAAGAGAAAACAAAAAGATGTGTAAGGTTAAATTCCAGAATTTCAGTCGCGGGATCATCTACAGTTACACCTCCTTGTTAATCCTCACAGCTCCATTACATTCGGGACATATAAGTGGTTTTGTGCCACTCTTGCAAAGGAGCGAGAGAAGAGAGCATAGCTTGAGACACATGTTCTTCATCAAGGCAAGTTGATTGCCAAGCTACTGAGGGTGGTGAAGAGATTAGTACGACAGTTTTTAAGAGACCAGAGAAGAGCAGAGAAATGTAGAGAGCTGAAAGTGACTTGGGCAGTTCTTTCATTTGTTTCAGATTTTGATCAGGATGATGAGGCGTCTGACGATGTCACTAGTCACCTACCTACCCGAGCCCAAGAGCAGCAGACTCCAGACATATTGACATGGTAGATTCAGGATCGGCATAGTCGTTAATTTCTCTGACAATATAATGACACCGAGACTCATTCTTCCATTCGCGGTTGGAAGAGGAGCCATTCATCACCGTCTTCAGTTTCCTTTGCATTTTGATCCTGGTGTTTTCGTCACCATTTTTTTCATTTTTTGTTTTCGATTTTTCGTTATGTTTATTTTTATATAGTCTGTTAGTCCCTTCTATTGATTGTTCCTTCTGGAATTCGAAAGTTAGGTGTTATCACACAAAGAACGAAAGAGTAATAAAATGATCGGAATCTCGTTTTATTAAGTAATATCTCGGCGAAGTACAAGGAAAATTAGGTCGTTGGAGATCGACAAGCTAATCGAAAAATAAGGAAGATCTAAAAAACTTTAACTAGGGAATTTGGAGCTGAATGAACAGGATCTCCCTATTTATAAGATCTTATGTCGGCTTAATCTTGCTGATTTCCTTATTCTTCTCGGATTTGATATGGAAAATTTTCTCTTTACCTGGAACCGACGTAGTCAAGTTACCTTTTCTTTCGGTGAAAATCATCTATCTTCCGGAGATGATAAGACCGGTTTCCATTATTTTCGGAATTCGGCGCGACATCATTTAGTCTGGGCTTAATGGGCTCTGAGGCCGATAGTGGCGCCGACGGGGACTGATTCTTTGGGTTTACGAAATGTCGTGGACCGGATTCAGTTGGGCCGATCTCGATTCAAACCGGGTTAAACCAAAAGTGCGCAACTTACCATCAACATTGGGTATGCCCAAAAACAAAACAGTGGCTCAAGCTTTTGGCAGTGGCAAATGGCACATTCCTCAACAGAGATCCGACATTCAACTCTCCTTGGAATCTCATCTCACAACTGTCACTCTCAAACATCATGAAGACAAGGCTCTCTGGATATCATCGATCACTGGAAATAGCTTGACCTTCTCATCTTTTGAGTTTTCTCACCACATTTAGGCTCATTCTCCTCTTGTATCTTGGTGTAAGCAATCCTGGCATAACACACCTTTTGTTGCTGGCTTTTTACATTGAATAGGAATCAAACTAAAGAGACGTGGATGGGGACTGTCGGTGGATTCATGTTGCATTCTTTGAAAAAGGGAAAATGAATCGCATGATCACCTATTTTTTAGTGCGAATTTCCAGGAAAAAGTTAGGCAGCGGCGGCTCTGCAGAAGATGTAACTTCAACATCCAAGTTTTTCCTGGTCCACAGTCCTCACTTGGCTACCGTCCTCATCCTCAAATGCAAGCATCAAAAGGACTTTTCATATAGCTTGTCGTCAAGCTATAATCTATGAGCTTTGAAGGGAGAGAAACCACATATTACATGAAGGCAAGTCACTCACACATTCTCTCATCTTCAAAATAGTTGATTTCTGCGTCAGAAACAAGACTCCAGCACTACAAAAAGAAGGTTCAAACATGGTTCATATGATCATGAGAGGTTTTTTTTCTTTATAATTTCATCTTCCTTCTCTACTTCACTTTGTGCCTTCTCTTCTGTCTTCTCCCTGTTCTCACACTAATTCATATTTTGGTTCTCAGGTTCACCTTGAATTGAAAACCACAAGGAGCTTTCTTGTAATTTAAACAGCCATTTTTATCTCAATAGAAAACATGTAAAGAAATAAAAAACTGCATCTGATATTCATGTTTTTATAAGAATAAAAACTATTTTTCAAACTAGTGTATTAAATAAACACTAGATTCTAATCCGCGCATCCGCGCGGGATAAATTTTTTTTGTAAACTAAATTTTGAAATATACAAAAAATGAAATGAAAAATAAGATATACTTTAAATGTTATTGATTCAAATATGTTGAATTTGTAATTCTTAGGTTTTTAATGAGAATATAATATTTTTGTTGATTTGTTGTGCAATATGTGTTTTGATGTTTATACCATATTTATAATCCGTACTATGCGGAATATAGATTCTAATCCGCGATGTGTGCGAGACAATAATTTTTATACATTATTTTTGTGTGAAATCTATACTTTGTTATTATGTGAATTTAGATTATCACACAACCAATTATATGCATGATGTTATCATATGGTGTATATTAGTAGAATATGGATTAATTGTTATACAAGTTATATGATGTTATCATATGGTAGATATTAGTAGAATATTAAGTATGTTTCGATGTAATCTTAATTGTAAATTTTGTTATTATGTAAATTTAGATTATCACACAACCAATTATTTTATTAAAATTAAAATTTCACAAATTATATATTTATGAGTGTTAAAAAATGGTTGACTCAGGTAAACTACATGTAGTATACAACTTATTTGATATACACCATAGACTTTTCGTCTCTAGTCTACACACTCCAAACAAATTTATTCTTTACTAAACATCATGAACTTTGCATTCTCTTATAATTACAACATAACGACTAGAAATTGTGATTGAGTTTAATAAACCGGTAATCACGTTTTAAAAAACCACGATTAAGATAATCCGATCTGTTTAACCCCTAATTCGGCTCCCTAACCCGACTCCTTAACCCGACCCCCTAATCTATGTTTCACATATATAAACAATTAATTTAATCTATCCACATAAGCTATTGACAAAAAAATAAAGAAGAAGAGAAAGCTAAATATACTTAGATCGTGTCAGTTTATCAATAATCCACCCAAACTCCAATCAACAAACCTTTTGATAAGTGAAAAGTTTTTGCGTGTCGACTTTCCATAAGATTTAATATTACTAGTTTCTTTAATTCTTTGCAAAAGTTCGACCAAATCTAAGCAAACCCATAATCGAAAAAAGAAAAATCTAAACAAACCCAGAAAAATACAAAAATCATAACCAAAATTGGGAGACCAAACAACTGTAACAAAGCAATAAGACCGAAATTGAGCGGACTAAACATAAGATGTAGAGGATTGGAAGAGAGAAACGTGCAATGAACTCGATGAAATCTCTGTTTTGTTTCGCGTCGGATCATATTACCTTAATCGTGATTTTTTAAACGTGATTTCCCGGTTTTCTAAACACAATCACGAGATTAATTTGGAATGTTGCAATTATAAAAGAATGTAAATTTCATGATGTTTAGTAAAAAATAATTTTGTTTAGGGTGTATAGAATAGAGACGAAAAGTTTAGGGTGTATATCGAGATATTTATATGGTGGGACGGTTCTTTGCGGGTTAACTCGTGTTACAATGGGCTAATTTGTACTTTTAATATGTCTCAAATCAGTATATTACTTTGCATGTTTTGATAAACTAACCCGCAAAGAACCACCCCACCATATAAATATCTGGTATTTGGAAATAGATCATAAAAGTAGTTATGTTTTAATAGTTTACTAGATTCTACCCCGTGCGTCGGCACGAGAATTTTTGTTTTTTTGTTTACCAAATTTTGTAATATAATTTTTTTTGTATTTAGATATAATTTGTGTTATAGATATAATTTTTTCAATAAGTGACAAATATTTATTTTTGTGTTTAGATATATTTAATTTTTTCTAGTATTAAATATGACCGTGATTATAAAAACCGAATTCTAACCCATCCGTTCATATTAATCCGATAATGACCGCGATTATAAAAACATAATTTTAACCCGCATGTTCATATTACCGTATAATATAAATATTTACTAATTTAAAATATTTAAAATTTAAGGGTGAATGATTATGGTAAAAAATATACAATAACATACTCCATCTGTTTCATAATATAAGTTGTTTTAGAGGTTTTGTTTTGTTTCAAAATATAAGTTGTTTTCACATTTTTATGCAATTTTTACCTTTATTGAATATTGTGTGACCAATAATATTATGCAGTCTTTTTTATGATTATATATTAAATGATATATTTTTAAGAAAATTGAATTTCTTAATATTTGTGCTTTTAGCCAAAACAACTTATATTATGAAACAGAGGGAGTATCGTTTATGATCTCTGTCATTATGAGAATATTATTTAAATTTGAATATTTAAATTAAATTTAAATTAATATCCGGTTTATTATTTTTATAAAGATATAATAACAACTGGTTTTGTGATTTTTGATAATAACCTAATATAAATGTTTTCATGATTGGACACAAAAAATATATCTGTTTTAGTTTTGCTTGTGGTAGAATTCTTAATTTTGAATTTGTATAGAATAACCATTTCTGGTTTAGATTTTATGATAATATTTTTTAATCAATCTTTATTAATATAAACGAATATTAACATAATCTGGACAATTTTGAATTTGATTCTAAATTAACAATTCCTAAAATTGTGTGATTCTTAAAATATTAATCATTTAATATATGTAAATAAAAAATATTGAATTTGTATTAGTAACTTAATGTTGTCCATATGCATGATCAAATTTATGGTTGTGCAAATCTAATTAATAATATATTCCTTTTTTAGTTTGAAAAATATTCAATTATAAATCTGATTGTATTAATAAGATTTAAATTTAGAAGTAAACATATTTTGTTATTAATTATGAATATTTTGTTTGTAACTGTTGATAAAATCTTAGAAAATCTATATTAAATTCAAATTTAATATTATCTTTCAATGAAATTTGTTAATTTTTAATCTGTAACATTAAAAAAACTTGGTTATTAAAATATTTGGCATAATCTAAATTAAAAAAATTCAAAATAACTAATATTATTTTCGTAACAAAATAATAATAAAAATTTAAATTACTTTTGAAAATTTAATTTACATATTTTGAAATAATTGATTTTATTTATAATTTTAAATATTTAAATTAATTTCTGACATAGTCTAAATTTGTCTAATTAAAAATTAAAATTAATATATATATATAATAAGATTAATTAATTAATTAAACTACTATTTAATTGAATCAAATTAATTAAATAAATTTTTAATTAAACAAAATTATTCTGTTTGGAAACATGGATAGTTATCCACAAAAATCTAAATTTTAAAAGTTATCCAGGATATGAATAGATTTATATTGATATTTTCTTATTTGGACACAAAATATCACTCTGTTTTAATAGATTAGATTATCCATTCAGACTCTTAATTTGCGAATAAAACATAATCATTAATATATATATATATAAAATCGGATTAATGATTTAAACTACATTTTAATTGAACCAAATATAATTAATAATTAATTTTTTAATTTAACCAAAAATATATGTTTGGCAATAGAAATAGTAGCTATCGAGGAAAAAATTAAAAGTTATCCATAAAAATAATAGATTTATATGCATTTTTTTCTATTTGGTCACAAATAGCACTCTGCAAAAAATTATTTTGTAATATGTAATTTATAATAATCGATTTTATTTATAATTTTAAATATTTAATTTATTTTTTTGCATAATCTGAATTTTTTAATTACAAATTAAAATTAGTATATATATATAATCTGATTAATTAATTAAACTACTGTTTAATTGAACTAAATATAATTAATAATTATTTTTTTTAATTTAACCAAAAATATCTGTTTGGCAATAGGAATAGTAGTTATCTAGGAAAAAAATAAAAGTTATCTATAAAAAGAATATAGTTATATGCATTTTTTCCTGTTTGGTCACAAATAGCACTCTGCAAAAAATTATTTTGTAATATGTAATTTATAATAATCGATTTTATTTATAATTTTAAATATTTAATATAATTTTTTGCATAATTTGAATTTCTAATTACGAATTAAAATTAATATATATATATATATATATAATCTGATTAATTAATTAAACTATTGTTTAATTGAACCAAATGTAATTAATAATCAATTTTTTTTTTAATTTAACCAAAAATATTGGGCAATAGAAATAATAAAAAAAATTAAAAATTATCCATAAAAAATATATATTTATATGCATATTTTTCTGTTTGGTCACAAAATAGCAATCTGTTTTAATAGATTAGATATTTAAATACATGTTTTTTTCCAGTTATTTTCCCGTTTCTTTTTCATTAAAACCCGTAAAAGGTTTTGAGCTTCTTCTTCTACTCGCCTAAATCCGTCACAGTTGTAAAACTCGGTTTTCTATCTCGCGGATTCGTAACTGGGTTTCCAGATCCAGAGTCAAAATGGAGTCACCGCACTCGAATTTGCTCCCCGAAGTCGATTTCCTGCCCGATGGATTCGTCGATGGAGCTGCGGAGCCACCTCTCATTTCTCCGGTGGCCGAGGAAGAAAACCGTATCACAACAAAGCATCAAACTGATGATGTCTCAATCAAGAAATCAGAGAAGCCCAGGACTTTTCCCGTTCCGTTGTGTGAAGAAACGGATGGTAATGACGACGACGACGACGTAGATGACCTAATTCAGGTCTCGAGCGAGCTTAGCTTAGAGCAGAAAGATGGGCCTCCTCTTGTTTGCCAAACATGTGAGAGATGTGAACGAACAGATTCTCTAAATCTTTTTTACCTTCTTTGTAACCTAACTTTGCTTCTTTGCTTCTTTGCTTTTGGGTTAGTATCAGAAGGGTCAACTCAGAATCCAATCTTGTCCAAGGACAAAGAATCGGCCTCGACTCAGAGTATGGATTCGCTCAAACCCAGAAAACAAGTTAGTATTTTGATGTCTAGCACAAAATTGATTATCAGTTTGAATGTCTTGATAGGATTCTCAATATCATGCCTTTTGGATTGCATTTTCTTGTTAGATTTATTTATTTGGATTAATGTCAGATAATTAGCAGACCTTGCGTCAAGAATCCGTTATGAGTTCATTGTTGCTTGCATAAAATTGATTAACTATCCCAAATGTCTTTGATATCAACTTGAATATCTTGATAAGATTCTCTGTATCATACCTTTTCGATTGTGTCTCCTTGTTAGATTCCAAGCGATAGTAGAATTTGTCAATTTGATTAATGTTGAAACCAAGATTCTGGATGTCAGATGATAAGCAGGCCTTGTATCCAAAATGCTCTCTGTGTTCACATTTTATGCGATTTCCTTAAGCTAGAGTGCAAAGGGACAAGCCAATTTTACGTGTACCATTCAGTGTTCACCTTTGCTCACTGTTGCTGTTTCTGATTTGTGCTGATGTTGAAACCAGGAGGGAGTTGAGACAAAGCGTAAAGGTTCAAAGAATATGTTCAAATCAGAAAAAGAATTTCTCGAGTTCATGCTGAAGTATCAGCAAGTCCTTTCTGAAAGAGATTCTGGTAATAGGAAATCAGTAAAACCATTTTGCCTTACCTTGATTGTTCTATGCTTTTATAATATCTACTCATCATTGAACAATGAACACTAATGATGTCTGTTTTCAATTGTTTCTCTCCTTTCTTTCTCTTAGCTATTACTGTCCGTGACAAGCTTGAGTCTCTTTGTAGAGAGTTACAACGTCAGAACAAAATGTTGATGGTATGCTGTTTTTTTTTTGTCTTGCTTATTCTACTTGGTTTGCCATATCTGTTGTCTTGTTTTGAGGAACTAACCTTTTGGAGTGTAAATTGGATGTTCCTTTGTATAACAGGAAGAATGCAAGCGAGTGTCAACTGAGGGACAAACATTAAGATCAGATTTATCGACAAAGTTCCAGGAAGCAATAAAGGTAGTTGAACACATGTTTTCGTTGTGAAATATTGCCAGGTTTTTTTATCTTTGCTGAATCTAAAAAATTTGAGCCACTTTGCCATTGGTATTGGCAGTTCTGAAGAGGAAGAAGTATTGTGTTATATCTTTGTTTTTTTCTTCCGAAGTAGGCAAATCCTAATGCGCCTCGTTCTTGAACCTTGTTCTATTCCCTTAGTCTCTCCTCTAATCTTCTGTGCTATATGGTTGGGAGAGTCAGGGAAATAACCTCTTTTTCTTCTTCGTTAATATGTGAAACTCTACACTAATATTGGCACATGTTAGTATCGAAATCTCACAGACCTATTTAATCCTTGGAAAATATTGGAACTCACTTAAATAACGTAGAAAAGGGTCCATTTTAGTTTCATCTAGATGGATACGCTGAAAGAGAGTGACAGAAATTAGTTCGATGAATTTTCTTGTAGGATTTTGCAATGTCAGACACTTACAAAAATCACTATTTTATTATTTTCTTGTTGGTTACACTCTTGACCTTACTAATCCTCTTTGGTTATAGGATGTGAGCATTAAGTTGGACGAGCAAAAGGATGAAAGCCTCTCACAACTAAAAGAAAATGAGATGTAAGCCAAACGAACTTAATCACCACGTTTTCTATTGTAGAGGAGTAGAAAACTTTTAGTATATGTATTATATATGTATAGTTTTGTTGCAGATTTAAGTAAAAATCAGTATGAATATATCAATATACTCACTCACACATACTGCAGACTATATTCTTGCATGGTTATCACTTTAAAAACGGCTTTGATTGTATCAGCTCGGTAGCATATTTTAGAGGTCCTTGTCAAATTCAGTGGTTTTGTTTCCTAATCTCCAGGTTGAGGACGAAGTTGAAGCACCTGGCTGATCAATATATGCTTTCAGAACAACAACATGAGCAAAGAGTATAATTATATCCCAACAATATATGAAGCATCATTTAGCTAAAATTATTGACTTTTAACTGTAATGTATACCTGACAACATCTAATTTTTGAATGACAGTTGAAGCAGAAAACACTCGAGCTACAGATATCTGATTTAAAAATCAAACAGCACGAGGAGAAACTCATCCATGAACAATCTCAGATGAAAGTTTACGCAGGTCAAGTTTCTCAGCTTTTAGCAACAGAGAAAAATTTGCGGTTGCAGCTAACATCTGATGGAGAGAAATTCCAGCAGTTCCAGGTCTGCTCTCTTCCCCTTTTTACGCTTCCTTTATCGTCTTCTCGATTTAATATGATCACCACCGATAATAAGATTGCTGGATTTGGGTGTGTGAAGCTTAAACATAAAAAAGAATGCAATATTCATGTCCTTTTTTACAAATCTGTTTGGGGTAACGTAAAAAATGAAACACGGTTGTTTATTGCAGGACGCATTGGTGAAGAGCAACGAGGTATTTGAAACATTCAAACAAGAAATCGAGAAGGTAAAACAACATTTCATGTCTTCATCGTTTTTTGAAAGTTCCGAAATGCCATGTCTGTGATCGTATTTACTAACAGATCCTGTCTCTACTGGTGTTTTTTAAGTAGATGTCAAAAGCAATCAAAGAACTCAGGAAAGAAAACGCATTCTTGAAGAGCAAAACCGAGAAATCGGATCTCTCTCTCATAGAACTCGTCGAAGAGGTAAAACCGAAAACCGTCTTTCCTCACCATTTCTTAGGGATTATCAACCAGTAGAAAACAACTCTTTTGGTTTTCACAAATGAACAGCGTGAAAGATTGAAGAAACTGTTGGAGAAGACAAAGAATCAGAAAGATAAGCTTGAATCGCTTTGCAGATCCCTTCAAACGGAAAGAAAGCAAAAAGTAACTATCAGTAGCGATTCTGCTCAAGCTTGAAGCAGAATTTATGATTTAAGATTTTGTTTTTTTTTTAAAATTAATTAGCAAGTCAAATTAAAAACTGCAATTAGACCCCAAAATTACTTTTTAAAAAATATAGCCATATTTCACATTAATGATTTTGCCCTTTCCAAGCTAATTAAGTCTATTTTGTTTGAGAAATACTTTAAAACATCATAAAATTTATTTATTGTTTCAAAACTAACTTTCTAAATTTAAAATTCCGAAAACACTACAAATAATTATGTAAATAATACTTCTTCCATTTTAATATAATAGATGTTTTAAAAAAACAAACATATTAAAAAAATAAATTAAGCTCGATTATTAAATGTATCATTTTTTTGTGATTAACAAATTTCAATAACTCTAAACCAATAACATTTAAATAACTCCAATTAATTTTCTTAAAATTTACAATTTATCATTATTAACTAACAAAAAATTCATAAAAAACCTAAAAAATCTATCTTTTTGAAACAATTTTTTTTTTCTAAAACATTCAATTAATTTCAAATAAATGTGTACTTGTTTACCCCAAATAAATTTAAAATAAAATTAAATATTATGTTTGTGTTCATTATTTCCAATTTATGGTTTAGTTTTTCCCGTTATGAATGAATTTTAGGTCATTTTAATATTAAATTTGTGTTATTATTATCAATATTTATGCTATTATTGTTATTTTTAATTAATGATGGTAAGTTTGGAACAAAAGTTTTAAAATGTGATATTTTGGTCCCATTTTCTTTCACATTTTAATAATTAATTATGAATATATCTCTCCATTTTCGTATACTCCAACACTAGTTAATAACGTAATTGGTCAACCAAGTAAAGAGAAAAAAGTATAATACGAAATGTCAACCATTGATCAATACCGATAGTGATTAATTAGACGGCTCTTGTAATTTGGTGAAGAAGACCTACTCTTCTTATATTTCATCTAATTGAAATCTCTTGTGCTGTGTGTTGTTGTTACCAAAAAAAAAAAAAAAACCACTGCCCTTTCGCTCAAGCTTTGAGTCGTCTCTTCCTCTCTATCGAATCCGCCGTCTCCGATCGCTTTTTTCGCTGGCGCGGTCGATCGTATCAAGCTCAGGTAAAATCATTTTCTGTCTCCTTGCTCATTCGTCCTTCGCTTTCTCCGGATTATCATTCCTCTATTCGTTTTGTCATTTTTGTTTTTTTTTTGAAATTTTTTCGACGATTGTTAGATCTACGGGGATTTTGTTCCTGCGTATCATAAATTACTACTGATTTTTGATTTTCAGTTAGAGAGAAAATGTGGGGAATCTTGAGACAGAGAGCCGTCGATGGAGGCTTTTCTGCTTCGGTAATAGGCTTTTTTACTCCTTTGCTTTTCATTTGTTCAGTGCGGATACGATTTGAGATTTTTTTTTTTTTTTTTTGGAGTCTCTGGGATCGGATTTATGATTATTTGTTTCTTTCTTTCGCATTCGTCTGATTTCGAAAATGGATTTTGAACAGTCTCTGAGAAGGACGCGTTCCGCTTTGGTTTCCGCAAGGAGCTACGCAGCTGGTGCTAAAGAGGTAATGTCTTTTTTTTATCGAATTTACGTTCGTCTTGTTTCCAGTTAGGGAAGAGAGAATTTAGTCAATTTAGAATGATCACCTATTTATTTTCCTTTGGATGATGGCTGAATGTTGTCTTCTGCGGATTGTGTCCCTTGCCTTTTTGTTGTGTTCACTGAGATTTCGGGTTTTAGTGAGTAATAGTCGTTGAATAGACGAAGCAAATTGCATGTATTTGGCTTTGCAAACTGTGAGCATCCAAGAAACGCCAAGGATAGATAATCATGGAACAAATGTTAATGACTCTTGGCTTTCCCTCCTGTGTTCTGTCATTGAAAATGTTGAATTTTAGAGGACTTGTATAGTTGTTATAAGTAACGTCGTAACATTTTTAGAATCCCAACAAATTTAGCTCAAATTAGAATTTTATGTACATTTTGAGAGCCCACGGTTTTGTTCATATAAGAGCTGACTAGTAAAACGTAGCTGATAAAGCTGACTTAACTCCAGTCTTTGTCAATATTCCTTGTATTTGGAATTTCCCAAAATACTGTAATAGCGCTTACATTTTTGTATGCAAATCCTTGTTTAGATGACAGTCAGAGACGCTCTAAATTCTGCAATTGATGAGGAAATGTCTGCAGATCCTAAAGTATTTGTCATGGGTGAAGAGGTTAGTTGCAGCTGACATGTTTTATATATTCATCTGGCATTTCTAATCAGATATCTATATTTAATCTTTTATCTTCTTTTTGTAGGTTGGACAATATCAAGGTGCTTACAAGGTTAGAATTATTTGACCTGATGGAAATAGAATTTTCTAGTAAAATTTCTCTTGTTTTGAATTGACCTTGATCTGATGCTGGAGGTTTATCATGTACTCATAGATCACTAAAGGCCTTTTGGAGAAATATGGTCCTGAGAGAGTTTACGATACCCCTATTACCGAGGTTTGGATTTTTTGTAGTATTTTTTTTTTTGTAGTGGAGTTGTAATCCTGATGTCCATGTTTGTAGATTGGGAAGATTTCTGACAGTCATCTTTTTAATCATGTTTTAGGCTGGATTTACTGGAATTGGAGTTGGTGCCGCCTATGCTGGATTAAAACCTGTTGTAGAATTTATGACGTTTAACTTCTCTATGCAGGTTAGTGTTGGTTTTTACTCTATTTGTCTAGTACTACATTTTGCCTCTTTCTTTGACTTGATTGTGCATCATTGCGTAATGGGATCATGCACTGTGGTGCAAATATGTTTCCAGGCATCACTGACTTTATTTTCTTTTGGCATCTTATCATCTTTGAAATTTAAGTGTACAAAATTTCTATTTATTTCCGTATGTGTATTCTAACATCTATTGGACTTCTTTCAGGCAATTGATCATATCATCAATTCTGCTGCAAAGTCAAATTACATGTCTGCTGGACAGATAAATGTACCCATCGTTTTTAGAGGACCCAATGGTGCTGCTGCTGGTGTTGGAGCTCAGCATTCTCAGGTAAACGCTAATGCAAATTCTGTACAACGTACCATTTCCTTCACTAAAAAGAAAATGAATAATTCGTTGTTTTGCATTCTTTTAAACACTTCAGCATATGTGAAACTGATTATGATATTCAAATTGGATCAAGGAATTAGCTGTCTTTAACATTGATCAAAATTTCCATAAATAAATAAGGCATTTGGCTGATTGATTAAGATCAAGGTTCTTATAACTGTGGCATGCAACTGTTTTCTCTTAAGCGTGGGACCACATGAAAACAGTTTAAATGGCGTAGACTGTGTGTCCTAGAGAAGGGCGTAGAATGTTTCACTGTAGGACTAACATGATCGATACATGCATTTAGGATTTATCATTGTTCGTGTAGTGGTACTATTCACTGTATAACTAACATGATCAATACAAAGATTCAAGAAGGATCCATGTTAACGACTACTTGTGTAACCTTGTATCTTTATCTCTGGATGTTAAATGGAGATATTCTGTTCTACATTTTGTAGTGCTATGCTGCATGGTACGCCTCAGTTCCTGGTTTGAAAGTTCTCGCTCCATATTCAGCCGAAGATGCTCGTGGTCTTCTTAAAGCTGCCATTAGAGACCCTGACCCTGTTGTCTTCCTTGAAAACGAGTTACTGTAAGTAGTCTGCCTAATTTGAGCTTTGGTCATGTAGTTCATTTAATTAGAGCCTTCAGTCACATATCATTCCCCTTAATGTTGATTGCATCATCCAGATACGGTGAATCATTTCCGATTTCAGAAGAAGCACTTGATTCAAGTTTCTGTCTTCCCATAGGCAAAGCCAAGGTTCTGTCACTCGATATTTATCACCTTATTTTTTCGTGTTTCTCTTTCGTTTTTTTTCTTCTATCTAGCAGTTAGATGCTTTAATGCTGTATTGGCCTATAACAGATTGAACGAGAAGGGAAGGATGTAACTATAACAACTTTCTCGAAGATGGTCGGTTTTGCCCTCAAGGTTGCTATTTCCCTACTTTCACAAGCACCTTTGAGTAATTAAAACTGATAACTATTTTGCTAGTTTCCTGTCTTTGTTCTGTCTCTGATAATTTTAATGTACCTGATTCTAGGCAGCTGAGAAGCTCGCGGAAGAGGGTATAAGTGCTGAGGTATGAAAATTTTTTAGATTTATGTCTTGTGATTATGCTTAAAACTGATACGTGAACTCTGAAGTTTGTTTATAATAAAATACTTAGGTGATAAATCTTCGGTCAATCCGTCCGCTAGACAGAGCCACCATCAATGCTTCAGTGCGAAAAACAAGTAGATTGGTAACAGTTGAAGAAGGTTTCCCTCAACATGGAGTCTGTGCAGAAATCTGGTTAAATTCATTTCCTTGACTCAAGACAAAAACAATCTTGTTTTTTTTCGGTTTAGTATTTTTCAAAATTATGGATTAATTTTTTCCTGTTATGGATCAGTGCGTCGGTTGTAGAGGAGAGCTTTTCATACTTGGATGCACCGGTCGAGAGGATCGCAGGAGCTGATGTTCCAATGCCTTATGCAGCTAACTTAGAGAGATTGGCTCTTCCTCAGGTTTGTCTCTTATTTGAATAAACAAACGTTTTGTTCAAATTTAAATGTTTCCTTCTTGTTTTTGTAATATATTTGAACATTAAATAATATGCAGGTAGAGGATATCGTTCGAGCAGCAAAGAGAGCTTGTTACAGATCCAAATAAAATGATGATCATCGAGAAACCCACTCAACACATTTCTTCTTTGATCTTTAAAAAGCAAGGAAAATAAGAAAAAGGAGAAAATGAATCTCTCTCTTTTGCTACAATACCACCATTCCTCGTGATTTTATTTCATCTTTTGCTTTTCTTCTTCTTAATCCTCGATTCGGTTTTGCCAAATTGAAAATTCTAATCTTTTGTGTTAATTGATAAATTGATCGAGAACGCTAGTAAAGGAGTTCATAACACCTGTTTTTTCTTTTTTTTTGTCGAATGATGGGCACACAACAAAACACACACAAAATAATGAATGTGGTGCGCCTAATTCCTGTTTTATATATGATTCTATAAATTTAAGAAATAATCATTCCTCGATTAGCTTTTTTTGTTTCCCTAAAAACTTGGTTAATCATCGATTAGGTAATCACTGTCTGAATTTGGTCATATGATGATAACTTGTTACTACGCTTCTGCGCGGTTATCTTTAAAACTTTCAACTATCTTAGTAACTATTATTCAGACTATTTAGATCCACCGTTGATAAAAAAAGCTTGAATGATGTAATTATTGGAATATGTTCCGATCTGATGTTTTCTAACACCAAATTTGTTCATAGCTTGCAAAAAGTTAAACATCAGTTTCTCGCATTTATAGGGCTAGGTAGTTGACACAATGCGGAGTAGAAGCTCCGTCAACTTTTACCAATAAAAGCCGCAAAGGTTGTAGTTCTGTACCTCATTCGAAAAAGACAATGCCACGGTCTATAAGGACTAGGCGAGCTATGTTGTTTTCATCTATTCAGACAAGAATGTTTTTTTTTGTGGCGATCCATGTTTCCAAAGCGAATGTGACAATCTTGAATATTTCATCGACATGATGTTCATCAATGAAACCCACATCTTCTACTAATTCAAACAAAATTCTAATCATGTTTTTATTTCCGTTTCTGAACCGCACAAAGACATTATTAGATACTCTAGAGAAACCACATATGTTTAGAGATCGTGATTTGTGCCCATCTCTTGGATAGTTCAAGAGGTACACATATTCCTCATTTTTTGTTGATCGTTCATCTTCATCGCGGAAACGCTTGAATAGACATTTCAATCTTCCATCTGCATATTTGTAGCATTCTCATACATTAGAATAAATATGTGCCACGTTGTTGACACAATCCGGAGTGAAAGCATCACCACTTTCCGTCAACCTTAGCCAATAAAATCCGCAAGGGTTGTAGTTTTATACATCATTGGAGAAAGACAAGTCTTGAATGGTCCAAGAGGTACACAAAAGCCTTATTCTTTGATGATCGTTCATCTTCAACGAAGAAGTGCTTGAATAGACATTTCAATCTTCCCTCTTCTTCCCAAGCATAATTAGGACAAAGATTAGCTCTTACTGAGTCATAGTGCAAGGGAATTGAATCGTTATGTTGAGATTATAGTTACTAAAATGTTTCTTTGAAAACGAAAAAGTCGAGATGAAGCTGGTGGTGTTCATGGGTAAGTAAAAGAGACTCCCGGCAATCCAGTTCTGCCTCCTAATGCTCAGGGATCAGATAAAATTCAGGTTGAGGAAGCTCCTTTCTTCTTGGTTTCATGCAAGAAGAGTGGCCGTAAGGTCACACAATCACTCTAAAACCCATTATATATGTTTTGACATGGAATATCTGAGGGCTTAATAGCCAGCAAAGACAAGATTTTTGTAAGGCTTGGATTAGTAGCCATAAGCCGATTTTTGGAGTTTTTACGAAGACTCACATACAACCTATCAACTCATGGAGAATGGAGAATGGAGAATGCTATTCCTAGAGGATGGAGATATCACAGAAATTTTTCATCTCATAACACAGCTCGGATCATCGTAGTTTGGGACCCAAGAGTATCAGTGGTGATCCACAAGGAATCTGCTCAACTAGTTACTTGTGGAATTTTTCTTGAAGAAGCTAATATATCAGTTTTACGGTATCTTTTGTTTATGGCTTTAATCTGCACGAACAGAGGATAATTTTGTGGGAGGAATCGGAGTATCTCAACACTCACTCACCATTATCCGATTATCCTTCGGTAGTGGCAAGTGATTTCAACCAAATTATTAGAAGCTATCAACATTCATCTCATCTCTTTTCGGAAGTAGACACTCAAGGAATGGAGGACTTTAACTTAGCAATGCAGGAAGCTAGCTTGTTTGAGGCTCCTTCTAAAGGCCTCACTTTCTCGTGGTGGAATAAACATGATTCTGGTCCAATCTCCACGAGAATTGATCATGCTCTGTCAAACGAGGCATGGGCTCTCAGATTTCTAGATGCATATTCATAATTGCTTGAGCTGAGACAATCCGATCACTCCCCCCATCTTCTTCCATATCTCTGCTCTGAAGCGCACAACGATAAAGCCTTTCAAGTTTTTTCTCCATGTCCTTGACCATCTGTAGTATGTTGACTTTGTGGATGATGCTTGGGATCCTATTTCTATTTCAGGCTCTGAACAATTTAAACTGATGAGATCTTTAAAACTTCTGAAGCCTGTTTTTAGGGGGCTGAATAAGAGACACTTCAGTGGAATATCTCAACGGGTGAAGGATACAGAAACTGAGCTAGCCTCTCTGGAGCGGACTCTCTTGACTTCTCCTTCCACTCAAGTAGTCCAAGATGAGCATCAAGTAAGAAACCGCTGGAATACACTAAAAAAAAAGCTGAAGAGAAGTTCTATAGGCAGAAATCTCGAGTCAAGTGGTTGCAACTTGGAGACAGAGACACTTCTTTCTACCATAAGACCATCATCCAGAGGACTTCTCAAAATCATGTCTACTTTCTCAGAGATCAGCAAGGCAGGAAAATTGTAGCACCGGATGAGCTAAAAAACCATGATGCGGATTATTTTAAGTCCATTTTTGGAGTAACTGATATGCCTATTTCTCCTGCCTCTTTAGATTTTCGGTAGGAGCTTATGCCGTTTAGATGCTCTGCCTCTCAAGTCGTTGAGTTGGAAAAACCAGTGCTGGAAGAAGAGATCACTAAGGTACTATATGCTATGCCTCTTGATAAATGTGCAGGACCCAATGGATATTCAAGGCATCATGGAGTAAAGTGGGTAAAGTAGTGGTTGAAGCGGTGCATGAATTCTTTAAAAACGGCAGGCTACTCAAAGATCTCAACCCAACCTTCATCTCTCTTATCCTAAAATCAACAGAAGCTTGTTCCTTCGGAGACTACAGACCTATCAGTTGTTGTAACTGGGTTTATAAGGTCATTTCTAACACTACAAGAAAACATGCCTTTTACAACGGATAAAATCGATGTAAAATCGATGTAAAACAGATTTTGGGACGGATTAGCGATGATTGCCAATTCGTCGTAAATTGTTCGTCGTTACTCGATAATCGTCGTAAACTCGTCGAAAAAACTGGGACGTATAAAAATCGTCGTAAACCTGTCGTACAAAATCCGTCGTAAAATCGTCGTAAAGTTACATCGACATTACAACCAAAATAACCTCGTTGGTATATGGTTGTAACATTACGACGATTTTACATCGAATTATCGAATTTTCGTATCGGCAATCCGTCGTAATATATAGATGCAAATTCGTTGGTAAAGCGATGTAGAAATAAATCAATGTAAATTCGTCGTAAATTGTTGATCGATGTAAATTCTAAGTCGATGTAAAGCGATGTAGAAATAAATCAATGTAAATTCGTCTTAAATTGTTGATCGATGTAAATTCTAAGTCGATGTATATAATATATATATATATAATATTTAATATATAATATTTATTTCATTAATAATTAAAATTATAAATCAATAATTAATAAAATTATAATTATAAATTAAAAATTTATAAATAAATTCAAAATACAAAATAAAATTTAAAATACAAAATAAAATTCAAAATTCAAAATACTAATTATTATCTTGTGGGTTAATACCCAAGTTACCGAAAAGCTCCTCGTCCGTGCTCCGCTCCTATTCTGCTCGATGTTCCACGAGCGGATCTGCATCCTGATGCTCATCCCTCGGGCTCGATGTCGATGCTTGCTGCTGCCTCAGTGCGGTTGCCAAAGCGGGTTTACTCGCGGCAATAATATCGAAGAGAGATTGTATCCTTGGATCGTCTTATCATATCATTGGATATTCTCATCGTATACCAGTTGTTTCGTCCGCAAAGTGCTGATCTCGGAGTTGGCAGTGTTTAACTCGTTCCGCAACTCAACCGGATCCTCGAAATGATGACGTGAGGAAAACGAGGCGACAACACTATATGGGATCGATCATATCCCTAAAATTCTGCCCTTTTTCTTCGGGGCAACCTTAAAAAAAGAAACGTTAAATTTAATAAATTGAATACAAAATAATTCCGTAAAAATATAATTTGATTATTATTACCTTTTCGTATATCTCATCCATCTGGGTTGTGGTCAAAGCCGCAATGGATTGGACCGAGCTACCAAATGATAGCTGATAAGAGAGCTGAATTTGACGCTCAACGATCTTTGCCATAGCGTCATTGTAGACCTTTTCTGCTCGAGGATCCACAAAAGAGCCATCTTTCTATTTGTGAGTTTCCTCAAAAATTATGTTCATTGGAGTAAGTTCGCCTCCATTTGCCTAACAAAACGACATTCCAAAAAAAAAGTTAAACGGTTAATGGTTAATTTTAATTAATAACAAAAATAAAAATTAACCGGAAAAAATCATACCATTTGAAGGCGCCTTCCCGCAAAAGGCGTTTGAACCGAAGTATGTGGCATAACCGCCGGATACCGACTGGACCGACAGTGTTGCGAGAAGCCGAACACTTACCGGCCACTATCTGCGAATGCGAAAGCATCCAGTAGGTCTTCAAGCCGTTTCACACTTCAGAAGACATGTATGGGGGCTTCGCCTTATCGCCAACAACCTCCCACTTCCTCTTCCAATCGGAAACGGTATTATTGAGCCGAAATTTTCTCTTCTTTTAAAACTGCGTCTTCACCATCTCGTTGATCCCAATGTCCCAGTGACATTTTTGAGATAAAAAACGACAAAAAGAATTAGAAACGACTAAATAAAAATAATTAATTCAATAAAAAAAATTATAAACGATTAAATTACTGCAAAACATTTGAACCACGTCTCGATTACGTTGTCCGGAACCGCATACCAATTGTGGTGAGGCTCCTCGAAATAGCCTTTAATGGTGTCAGACACACTCTGTTCGAATTTGTTATCTTCCTTAAACCTGAGAAATAAAACGATAATTATAAGTAAAAAAAATAATGTTAAAAAACAAAAAAAATTGAAGTTACGTACCAAAAAGTATTCAACGGTCGGTTCGGATCTAACTGGGGTAAAACATCATGACCTGGCGAAAGCAAAAACTCATGCACCATGTATTCCGTATATATCAATGGGGGTTGAGGTGGAGGTGGGGGCGGCCCTGGTGCGGATCCATAATCCGGAACCGCGGACGGTGTGGCAGAAGATGATAGAACCTCCGAATTAGCACTCGGTCCCGACTTGGGACCCATAAACATATGATAGTGAGATTTACGTGGCCCCATATATATCTAAAAAAATTATATAAAACTAATTAATAACAAGATTAGCGAATATCAAAAATATAATCCAATAATTCTAATCCTATCTAATTTCAATCCTATCTAATAATTACACTACAAGAAAACTGGTCGTTTACAACGGACATAATCGATGTAAAACAGGTTTTGGGACAATTTAGCGACGATTGTCAATTCGTCGTAAATCGTTCGTCGTTAATCCCAAATCGTCGTAACATCGTCGTAACTATTGGGACGTTACAAATCGTCGTTAAACATTCGTCGTAAAGGCGTCGTAATATTACGACGATTTTACGACGTTTATACCAATGATGTGTTACGACGATGTTACGACGATGTGTGTTACGACGATTATACCAATAAGGTGTTACGGCGATTTTACGACGATCATACGATGATTTGTGTTACGACTATGTTACGACGATTTGTGTTACGACGATTATACCAATGAGGTGTTACGACGATGTTACGACGATCATACGACGATTTGTGTTACGACTATGTTACGACGATTTGTGTTACGATGATTTTACGACGATTATACCAATCAGGTGTTACGACGATCATACGACGATTTGTGTTACGACGATTTTACGACGCTGTTACGATGGTTTATCGAATTAGCATATTTTATAATTTAATTAATAAATATAATTAATTATATAATAATTTAAATTATTAATATTAAAATTAAAATTAAAATAAATATTTATAAAATACAAATTAAAGTATGAATTACATATTAAAAATTCCTAATTAATATCAAACTGTCCAAAAAGCTCTTCGTCGGTTCGCCGCAACAATTCGTCTCACTGTGCAGCGAGCGGATCCACATCCTGATCTGCATCCCTCGGTCCCGATGTCGATGCTTGCTGCGCTTTCAGGGCCTTCGAAGTAGGCTTTGATGGTGTTAGACACACTCCGCCCGACTTTGTTGTCCTCCTTAAAACTGAAATATAAATATGTAATTATAAGTAAAAACAAAATATTTATGAAAAAAAAAACAAATTAGCTTACATACCAAAAAGTATTCGGCGGCCGGAGCGGATCTAACCGGGGTAAACGATCATGACCCGGCGAATGCAAAATGTCCTCGACCGTCAATCCCGCATATAGCAAAGCGGGTCGAGGTGCATGTGCAGGTGTAGGTGCAGGTGCAGCTGGCGGAGGCGCCTGTGGGGCGGGACCGGAGACCGGAACCACAGACGGTGTGGCAGACGATGATGGGGCATCCGAATTAACACTCGGTCCCGAAGCGCCACCCATAAACGCGGAATAGTGAGTCCTACGTGGCCCCATATCTAAAAAAAAATAAACGACTATCAAAAATATAATTCAATATAATTCCAATCCTATCTAATTCAAATCCTATCTAATTCAAATCCTATCTAACAATTCCATTCCTATCTAATATTAACAATCATAAATACTTATCTAAAATATTTATACAAAAAAAAAAAAAAAAATTTACCTTTTTAGAGAGAGAAAGTTCCGATTGTAGAGAGAGAGAGATTGTTAGTTGTGAGGAAAAATCTGGGCTCGTATATATAGATTTTGTGGCCGTCGTAAAATCGTTGTAACATATGAAACCAATCAGAATAATTTACCAACGCAGGAAATTTTTCATTCCACGCGGAAAAAGTAATTCTCGGTTACGACTCGTTTACGACGGATCCGTCATAAAATCGTCGTAATGTACCATCGAAATTACAACGAATCCGTCGTAACATCGTCGTAATATTAGAAAAGTAAACCCTAAACCCTAAAACACATAACCATCTTTTATTAACGAAATATATTTGTACATCATAAAATTTTCAATGTACACAATACAATCAATAATGACGATTGAATCTGACAAATATCAAATTTTCTTATATCTTCTTACTTCTCTATAACATTCGTTGTATAAGTTTCTTCGTAACATGCATGAAGTATAAATTGTTAATAATTTTTGTATTATGTCAACCAACTAATCGAGAACTTATGTAAAACAATATAATTGATGATATACCAATCATTTACAACCTATACTCAACCTTAAAACCCTAAACCCTACATATTCGTCGTAATATCGTCGTAAAAGAATCCGTCGTAAAATCGTCGTAATTCACAAATCGTCGTAAATTCGTTGTAGTTTTACGACGATGTTACGACGTAAATAGTGACATCGGTATCACGACGAATTTACGACGACTCTGGGAGTTTGGTAAAACACGAGTTCTTATAGTTCACCAAACTATTTACATCAAATATTTTCGACGTAATGTCGTCGTATATTTGATGTAAAATCGTTGTAATGCTATTCGATATAAAACCGTTGTAAATATTCGTTGCAAATCCGTTGGTAATTTCTAGAAAATTTCTATAAATACCTTCCACACCTTCAATGGTAACTCAAAAAAAAAAACAATACACACTAAATATATACATACCTACGTTTCCTTGGGTTCTTATGCTGATCATTGTGTTCCCACTTCTTGATGATCTTGCCAACAAAGAATCATGTAGGATCTTGTTTTCATGTAAAGACAGTCTACATTATAACTACCATAGGTGAATGATTCATAGAATTGGACATCTATGTAAATCGTACTATAAGGATGTCCAATTCTATGTATCTTTCACTTATGGTGGTTGGTCTTTATGTATCTTTCTTTGTTGGCCAGATCATCAGAAGTGGGAATACAACGGTTTGCTCCTTAACCCAAGACGACATTACGACGATATTACGACGTAATTTTACATCAAAATTACGATGACATATATTTACGACGAGTTTACATCGAATTTCGTCGTAAATTCGTCGTAATTGACAAATCGTCGAAAATCCGTCGTAAAATAGCACAGTTATCCACCAGATATGGAACGTGTAATCGGAGCGATAAATGCTATTTGGGCACGTTCTGGACCCATGATCTTTGTTCACGCTATTGGTCCGGGCACGTTCTGGACCCATGATCTTTCTCGGGTACCAGAGACGATCAAGGAAGGATCAATAGAAAGAAATCACAAGAAGGTTACCTTCGCTCGACGAAGGAATCGCGTTATTGCGGGGGCGTAGCTCCATCGCACCCAAAATCGCAAAATCGAGGAAAGATGAAATATTAGGGTTTATCAATCGTCGCTCTATCTTTCCAGAGGTATTAGTTACGAGGGCGTGACTCTGCGCAACTGTCGAGAACGGCGGGAAACACAAATCCCACGTGTCGACTTTCTATCCGTCCGTGAGGTATTAGAGTTTATATTTTAATAAATATCCTAAAATGACACACTTTTAACTTTTGTATACGGTTTGTAATCAATTAATGAATTAATAATATTCATGCATTAACTTTGAAAATTCAAATAAGCTAAAATTAAAATAAGTTATATTATACAAATTAAAATAAGAGCAATTACCTATATAAATCAATCAGAATCATCATCTCCGCTCGGTTCATCATCTTAATTGGGTTCATCATCTTCAGGTTGCGAATCATCGTCACTCTCATCAAACTCATCGGAATCGCCTTCTGCTTCTGTGTCGTCAGGTCGATATTCAAGTTCCCTGTTGTTGAGATCAATTAAAAGAACGTTCTCCGTAATCTCTGGTTCTGTAATGTCACAGCAAGAATCTTGTTGCATTGGAAGATCGTCAACACCAACAATTTTACCCCTTGGAGCAATTTTAATTACCGATAACCATGTGGGCCCAGTGGTTCGAAGTCGCGGATATGGCACGAACGTTACTTGTTCTGCTTGTGATGCTAGGATAAATAGTTCAAACTTGTTGTATCGCCGTGCTTTGTTGACGTCGACCACACCAAATTTGTTTATTCGAACCCCTCGACCGACTGTTGGATCGAACCAATCACATTTGAAGATAACGCATTTCATACTAACCAAGCCGGGGTACTCCACTTCGATTATTTCCTGCAAAACCCCATAAAAATCTATTTCACCCCTAACACAAACTCCGTAGTTGGTAGTTGCCCGCCGAACGACGTATTTTCATGTATGAAACACATAACCACGAGTGAAATACATGGGTGCAGTCGTTATCTTCCCGAGGGGGCCTAGTAGTAACTCATGAAACCATATTGGATATTCGGGGTCAACATGATCCACCTATAAAATTTGGGAATGTTAGATCGAGCATCAATATATATACTTAATGAAAATTTTTTATTACGTAAACTTACTTGCGTCTTCAACCACTTAGAAAAGTGACGATCTTTACAATCGTTTATTTCATCATCTGAAACGCCTTCAATGCATTCTCATACCTGACTAACAAATAAACTGCATATACATATATATAAATTTAAATTAACACCTTTATCTATATATATAATAAATTAGGAGTGGCTAATTAAATTTTCACGTTACCTCTCCAAAGGTTCCACTTCCTCGCAATTTAGGAGGATGTACGTATGTGCGTTGTGCCTGTCATTCTCGTTAGACCACCAAACTTCCTTCACTTTTCCACCAAGACGACCGATTGGTGAGAAGATGTCTGGGACATCCTCTACTGCATAAGTTCTTCCCACACCACCATCATCATATCGTCGGGGTTTCCGTTTGCGTGTGCGAACTTTCGTAGCGAAATAGTATGAAGTGAAGTGTGAAGTTTCTTCGGTCAAACTTCCCGCAACAATTGATCCTTCAACCCTTGCTAGATTTTTAGCCTTTCCCTTTAAATGTTTCATGAATCGCTCGAATGGGTACATCCACCTAAACTGAACAGGCCCGCCTAGTTCTGCTTCGTGAGGAAGATTAATGGGAAGATGTTCCATGACATCAAAAAACGCCGGCGGAAATATCTTCTCCAGATTGCACAATAATATTGGAATATTAGCATCCAACTGTGCAATTACATCTTCTGACAACGTCCGTGTACTAAGATCCCAGAAAAACCCTCTAATGCCTGCAACACCCAACAATTATCTAGTGCAATATTTGAACAAATTATATGTGATTTGATGATGTCTCTTACCTCCAATTGCTTCATGAACATTTCATGGAAGGAGTTCGGCAAATGCGAAAGGAAGTAATCGTTGCATAAACATGTGGCAGTCATGACTCTTCATCCCTGAAAACTTTTGTCCTTTCTCAACACATTTAGCCAGATTGGATACATACCCATCAGGAAACTTCACATCAGATGAAACCCAATTGAACAACGCTGCCTTTTGTTCGGCACCCAACCAAAATATAGGAACTGGTGATTTCCCATTGCTCATAATATACAACTCATTTATGTTGCAAATATCAGGCAAGTCCAACCTTGACTTTCCGCTGTCTTTGGTTCTTCCTTTCACGTTTAACACCGTATGCATGATGTTATCAAAAAAGTTTTTCTCAATATGCATGACATCAAGATTGTGTCGCAGCAGATGATCTTTCTAGTACGGAAGTTCCCAAAAAATGCTTTTTGTGCCAATTGTGATTCTCCCCGTATCCATCAGGCATATTAGCTGGAGTGTGCCAATTTCCCCCACGATTTACAGTTTCTAGTCCCCCAAAATGATCTATTTGCGCTTCTGGATCTTCCCCAGAAAGATACACTAGTGGGGGGACACACACGATTTTGTTCTTCCTAAACAATCGCTTGTTTCTCCGATATGGATGGTTGATTGGTAGAAACCGACGGTGACAATTAAACCAGCATGTTTTTCGACCATGTTTCAGCTGAAATGCATCTGTCCGATCGAAGCAATACCGACAAGATAACCTCTCATGCGTCGTCCAACCTGATAGCATCCCATATGCAGGGAAGTCGCTTATTGTCCACATAAGCACAGCACGCATCGTAAAAAATTTCTTCCTCGAACAGTCGTATGTACGAACTCATGTAGACCACAACTGTTTCAACTCATGTATGAGAGGATGCAAAAACACATCAAGGGAACGCTTCGGATGATTCGGACCAGGTACTAAAATACTCAAGAATAAAAATTCTCTTTGCATGCACATATCTGGAGGAAGGTTGTATGGCGTTAGGATTACTGGCCATAAAGAATATTGCCTACCAGACATACCGAATGGACTAAATCCATCTGTGCAGAGGCCAAAATACACATTTTGCTTAAATTTAGCAAATTCCGGGTGTACCGTGTTAAAATGTTTTCAAGCTTTTGCATCTGACGGGTGAGTCACTTCTCCTTCTCTCTGCGAATGTTCTGCATGCCACCTCATCGGATCCAGCTGTCCTTTCAGATTGATACAATCGTTTCAACCTATCAGTTATAGGAAGATACCACATCCGTTGGTACGATATCTTACTACGCCCAGAAGTTTGTGGTCTGAATCTCGGCTTTTGGAAAAATGGACATTCATGCAGCTTATCATTATCTTTCCAAAACAGCATACAATTGTCAACACATACATCTATCATCTCATAAGGCCACCCAAGACTAAACACCAACTTCTGTATCTCGTAGTATGTTTCGGCAGCCAAATTATCATTTGGCAAATACTCTTTAATAAGATCAGCCCAATCATCCATGCAAGCCTCAACTAAGTTATGATCAGTTTTAATTGTCATCATCCTAGCTGCTAACGACAATTTAGACTGACCTTCTCTACATCCATCGTAGAGTGGCTGATTTGCAGCGGCTAGCATATCATAAAACCGCTTCGCATCTACATTGGGTTCCTCAACACTATTATCAACATTTGTTTCATGAAATGCATCATTGACCATTTCATGCATCCTATCATGATCTTGACCCTGCTGATCAAATTGATTTTCATGACCATGATGATAACTACTACCCTGATCAAAATCTACATGACCTTGATAATTACTACTACAATCAGCTTGATCAGTAGTACTCCTTTGAAAACTCTCTCCATGTTGATACCAAACATAATATTGCGGCATAAACCCTCTATTTAGTAAATGCTTCCACACCGTCTCGATAAAAATATATCTCGTATTCTTGCATTTACGGCAAGGACAGAACATCTTACCGCTTTCGAGGGTTGTTTGCATATTTCCGGCCTGCTACATGAATATTTCAAGCCCCTCTTGGAATTCTTTCGTCAACGATCCCTCCGAATCCTTTTACGTATACATCCATCTTCGTAGTTCGTATATTAACATTTTATAAAAATAGTTTTTGAAGTGTTTTTTTTATAAGAGATTGTTTTTTTTTTGATAACTTTCGTTCGAAATACGCAAGTATTTATAGAAATTTTTAGGATTTACAAACGGATTTACATCGAAAGTTTACATCGAATTTACATCCAAATAAAATTTACAACGATTTTACATCGCATATACGACGGATTTAGGACGAATATATTAGATGTAAATAATTAGGTAACCCTGCTTAAAAACCGTGCTCACCTACCTAGACACAATCGACGTAAACTCGTCGTAATTTACATCGAATACATGTCGTCATAATATCGATGTACAATTACATCGACATTACGACGATATAAAAATCGTCGTAATATCATCGTAATAACGATGTACAGTTACGACGATCAATATTTACGACGAAATTACTTCGAATTTAAAATGAGTCGTAATGTCTTCGTAAACTCGATGTAAATTTACGATGGCTAATATTCGATGTAAAATTTCGTTGGTAATCGCATGTTTTCTTGTAGTGTTACAATCCTATTAATTATCTAATTACAAAAAAACTTACCTTAAAGAGAGAGAGAGCTCGTAGAGAGAGAGAGAGCTCGTAGAGAGAGAGAGAGAGCTCGTAGAGAGAGAGAGAGAGTTTGTGAGATTATGAGCGAGGAAGAGAAGAAAGTTGGGCTCGTATATATAGGGTTTGTAGCCGTCGTAATTTCGATGGTAATTTACGACGATTTTATGACGAATCCGTCGTAAAATCGTCGTAAAATTGAAACAAAAAATTAAACAATCATATTTTTTTTCCCACACGGCAAATTCCCCCCCCCCCCCCCCCACGAGGGAAATTTAATGTTTTCGATTTACGACGATTTTACGATGAATATGTCGTAAAATCGTCGTAAATTACCATCGAAATTACGACGGATTTGTCGTAAAATCCTCGTAATATAAGAAATCTATACCCTAAACCCTAATACAAAAATACTACGTATATTAATGAAGTATATTTCTGCATCCAATACTTCTCATAGTAAACAACAAATTCAATAACGACGATTGAATCTAATTTATAGAACATTTCCTTATCTTACATAATAATGTATATCATTCGTTCTTATAAGTTTATTCGTAACATCCATGAAGTATATAATGTAATTGATTTTTGTGATAACTCAATTCTTTTTATACAATGAGTAGAGAACTTACGTAAAACAAGATAAACGATGAAAAACTATACCTAATCAACCCTAAACCCTAAACCCTAAATTTTATGGTTTAGGTATTACGATGACATTACGACGATTTAAGACATAATTGTCGTAATGTCGTCGTAAACTTTAAACCAAAGTTTGATCTTTATGGTTTAAGCATTACGATGATGTTACGACGATTATGTCTTAAATCGTCGTAATGGCGTCGTAAACTTTAAACCGAAATTTAAAATTTATGGTTTAAGTATTACGACGATGTTACGACGCATATGTCTTAAATCGTCGTAAATCCATCGTAATACTGACAATCGGAGATGGGATCGAAAAGACTCCCGGAGGTCTAATATTAGCCAAACCATAAAATTTTCAGGGTTTGGGTAATATTCGACCTCTGGAAATCCTTACGATACCATCTCCGATTATCTCCGGTCATTTTCCGCCGAGATAAATCTTCGATTCCAGATCTATTTTTATTATACAAATTAAGATCAATTACATCATAAATCAATCAGAATCATCATCTTCGTTGGGTTCATCATCTTCATTGGGTTCATCATCATCGTCAGGACTCTCTTCAAACTCATCTGAATCGCCTTCTTTTTCTGTGTCGCCAGGTAGGTATTCAAGTTGTCTATTTTGGGGATTAACTAAGAGAACGTTGTCCATAATCTCTGGTTATGTAATGTCACGGCAATAATCTTGTTGCATTGAAAGATCGTCAACATCAATAATTTTACCCCTTGGAGCTACTTTAATAACTGATAACCATGAGATCCCAGTGGTTCGAACTCGCATATATGGAACAAATGTTACTTGTTCTGCTTGTGACGCGATAAATGGCTCAAACTTGTTGTATCGTCGTGATTTGTTGACGTCAATCACACCAAATTTGTTAATTCACACCCCTCAACCGACTGTTGGATCAAACCAATCACATTTGAAGAGAATGCATTTCATACTAACCAAGTTGGGATACTCCACTTCTATTATATCATGCAACACCCCATAATAATCTATTTCATTCCTAACGCATACTCTGTAGTTTGTAGTTGTCCGACGAACGCCGTACTTGTATGTATGAAACACATAACCACATGTGAAATACATGGGTGCAGTCGTTATCTTCCCGAGGGAGCCTTGGAGTAACTCATGAAACCATATTGAAAGGCATATCGATAAGTGTGCATGTTAGATTGAGTATCGATCTAATTAAATGAAATATTTATAACTATATATTAATTAACTTACTTGCCTCTTCAACCACTTAACAAAGTGACGATCTTTACGATCGTTTATTTCATTATTTGAAACGCCTTCAATGCATTCTCGTACCTGGCTAACAAAATAAGCTGCAAAATACATATATATACATGAAAATTAACACTTTTATTTATATTAATTAATATATAATGAACTATATATAATTGATTAGTGGATAATTAAATAGTTATGTTACCTCTCGTAAGGACTCACTTCCTCACAGTTTAGGAGGATGTACGTATGTGCGTTGTGCTTGTCATTCTCGTTGGACCACCAAACTTCCTTCAATTTTCCACTAACACGACCGATTGGTGAGAAGACGTCTGGGACACTCTCTACTGCATAAGTTCTTCCCACACCACCATCATCATATCGTCGGGGAGCCCGTTTGCGTGTGCGGACTTTTGTATCGAAATAGTATGAAGGGAAATGTAAAGTTTCTTCTGTAAAACTTCCCGCAACAATTGATCCTTCAACCCTTGCTATATTTTTTGCCTTTCCCTTTAAATGTTTCATGAAGCGCTCAAATGGGTACATCCACCTAAACGGAAGAGGCCCGCCTAGTTCTACTTTGTGAGGGAGATGAATGAGAAGATGTTCCATAACATTAAAAAAACGCCGGGGGAATATCTTCTCCAAATTGCATAACAATATTGGAATATTAGCAATCACCTGTGCAATTACATTTTCTGACACCGTCTGTGTACTAAGATCCCGAAAAAACGCTCTGATGCCTGCACAATCAAAATTATATATTGTAATATTTTAAAACATATATAATTAATATCAACAATTGTATATGTGATGATGTATCTTACCTCCAATTGCTTCATGAACATTTCCTGGAAGGAGTTCGGCAAATGCGAAAGGAAGTAATCGTTGCATAAACACGTGCTAGTCATGACTCTTCATCCCTGAAAACTTTTGTCCTTTCTCAACAGATTTAGCATATTTGGATACGTAACCATCATGAAACTTCACGTCATATGAAATCCAATTGAACAACGATGCCTTTTCTTTAGCACCCAACCGAAATATAGGAACTGGTGATTTCCCATTGCTCATTATGTGCAACAAATTTATGTTGCAAATATCGGGCAAGTCCAACCTTGACTTTCCGCTGTTTTTGGTTCTTCCTTTCACGTTTAACATTGTATGCATGATGTTATCAAAAACGTTTTTCTCAATGTGCAAGACATCAAGATTGTGTCTCAGCAAATGATATTTCCACTACGGAAGTTCCCAAAAGATATTTTTGTGCCAATTGTATTGACCCCGTATCCATCAGGCATATTAGTTGGAGTGTTCCAATTTTCCCCACAATTCACCATTTCTAGTCCTAAAAAATGATCTATTTGCGCTTCTAGATCTTCTCCAGATAGATACACTTGTGGGAGGACATACATGATTTTGTTCTTCCTAAACAGCCGCTTGTTTCTCCGATATGGATGGTTGATTGGTAGACACCGGCGGTGACAATCAAACCAGCATGTTTCAGCTGAAACGCATCTGTCCGATCGAGGCAATAAGGACAAGATAAGCTCTCATACGTCGTCCAACATGATAGCATTCCGTATGCAGGAAAATCGCTTACTGTCCACATAAGCACCGCACGCATCGTAAAATTTATTTTCCTCGAACATTTATATGTACGAACTAATGTATACCACAACTGTTTCAACTCATGTATGAGAGGCTGCAAAAACACATCAAGGGACCTCTTTGGATGAAGCATATTCTCAAGCAGTGCATCTCTCCAAACCAAGCAGCTTTTCAGAAAGGTCACAGTCTAGGAGAAAATGTGCTTCTTGCTACTGAACTCATCCGCAAGTATGGCATGTCAAACTCTACCAAAGCTGCAATGCTCAAAGTCGACATCCGCAAAGCTTTTGTTACAGTATCTTGGGATTTTGTTTTAAATAAACTCCTTGCTGCGCATAAGTTCCCGGCACTATTCAGGGAATGGATCAATCAATGTTTCTCCACAACCAGGTTTTTTGTTCTTGTTAACGGTGAGCCAACATGTTTCTTTGAAGCAAAAGAGGGTCTCAGGCAGAGAGATCCCATATCTCCATATCTCTTTATTATGGTAATGGAGGCTCTCTCTCGGATGATTTACTTGGGGGCTGACGACCATAAGTTTTAGCTACATCCCCACTGCCGGAATCCAAAGATAACTCCAAAGATAACCTATCTGCTGTTTGCAGATGACTTATTGGTCTTCTCGAATTGTTCTCAAGACTCTCTGTGTGGCTATTATGGTGCAGTCTCCTCAACTTTGAGTGGTAAATTGGGTATAAAGCTGGGCAGTTTCCCGACAAGGTACCTTGGTCATCCTTTGAGCTCCCATAGACTGACATTCTCTGTTTTACAGCCATTCTTGGAGAAAATTACTAAGAAGCTTCACTCTTGGACTTCAAAGCACTACAAGAAAACAGGGAATTAGCGACTGAAATTTGCGACTAAAAAGGTGGTCGCAAAAATGGCGACTAGGTTGTGACTACATGGCGACGGCGTTGCGACTAAAATAAATTCGTCGCCACTCAGTCGCTATTTTGCGACTAATTAAATTAGTCGCTAAATAGTCGCTAAATGGCGACGAAGTTGCGACCAAATTCGCTGGGTCGCCAATTTTTTTTTAAAAAAGACACGTGTTGATCGTGTGTGGTTAGTGAAAATAATTTTTGCGACTACTAAAATTATTCGCCAAATAGTAGCAAAATTGCGAAGAAGTTGCGACTAAATTAGGCGGGTCGCTAAAAAATTTGGGAAAACCACGTGTTTATCGTTTGTGGTAGGTGTAACTACTTTTTGCGACTACAATATGGAGTCGCAATTTAGTCGTAAAAAGTCTATATAAGCAAACCTCACACATTGTTTCATCTCACTCCACACGTAAATTGTTTCAAAGTTGAGAGAATCGTTTTTTTTTTGTTCAAACGAGAATCTTCTTTTTAAAAGTTTGAAAATGTGGGGAAATTACAATTATAGTAATGGCCGGGAGTGGATGTATCGGAGTTTTGATGAAACGACGGGTAATATCTCAACAGAGTTTAGAGATGGGGTGGATAATCAATTCATGACATTTACAAATAGCCAGGAGCTTACGCAGAGCAATGGCGGTAAGTTTTATTGTCCTTGTAGTGTTTGCAAGAATAATAGATTTTTACCAGGGGCTAAAATTTGGAGCCATTTGTATAACAATGGATTTGTGCCTGGTTATTATGTTTGGTATAAGCATGGGGAAGAACTCAATATGAGTTTAGGAACGAGTTATGGTGATACAACGTGGGTAGGTGATCAGAGTGAAGAAGTGGGTAATGTAGAAGGTAGATATATGGATATGGTGAATGATGCATTTCATCATAATGTTAATTTTGATAACTATCATCAGCATGATGATAGTTATGAGAATGTAGAAGAACCTGTACGTAATCATTCCCTAAAATTTTACGACTTGTTAGAAGGAGCGAAAAATCTTTTATACGATGGGTGTCGTGAAGGTCACTCGCAGTTATCATTTGCTGCTGAGACTATTCATAATATGAGTGAGAGGTTAGTGGATTCGATGTGCGGAATGTTTAGTAAGTATTTACCTGAAGGAAACCAGGCAACATTTTCAAATTACGAGACAGAAATATTGATGAGCAATTTAGGACTCCCATATCATTCAATTGATGTTTTCATTAACAATTGTATGATCTTCTGGAAAGAAGACGAAAGGTTAGATAAGTGTGGGTTTTGTAATTCACCAAGATGGAGGCCTAACGAGCAAAACCGTAGGACCAAAGTACCATATAGTCGTATGTGGTATATGCCTATTGCTGACAGATTAAAGATAATGTATCAAAGCGAGAAGATTGCAGCGGCAATGAGATGGCATGCCGAGCACGAAGCAAAGGAGGGAGAAATGTGTCATCTGTCTGATGGGGCGGAGTGGAAATACTTTCAGGATCGACATCCCCAGTTTGCCCAAGAAACCCGAAACGTTTATCTTGGATTATGTACATATGGGTTCAATCCATATGGCGAGTCAAAAAATCATTCGTTGTGGCCTGTGGTCTTGACTCCATATAATTTACCCCCTGTTATGTGCATGAATACGGAGTACTTGTTTCTTACAATTATGAATTATGGGCCAAATCATCCGCGAGGTAGTCTAGATATATTCCTTCGACCTCTCATTGACGAGTTAAAAGAATTGTGGTCCAATGGCGTTGATGCGTACGATGTATCCTTGAATCAAAATTTTAATCTGAAAGCAGTGCTATTGTGGACGATAAGTGATTTTTCGGCGTTGGACATGCTATCAGGATGGAGCACTCATGGCAAATTGGCTTGTCCTATTTGCATGGAAGATACAAAGTCATTTTATCTGCCGCACGGAAGAAAGACGTGTTGGTTCGATTGTCACCGAAGATTTCTTCCTCATGATCATCCACTGAGGAAGAATAGAGAAGAATTTTTGATCGGAAGAGATGCTAGGAACGACTATCCACCTAAGTCTTTGACCGGTGAGCAAGTTTATTCCTACAGGCTGCGTCGTGTAAATACAACGAAAACTAAGGATGTTGGTGGAAACGGTCACGAAAAGAAGAAGCCTCACTTTGGGAAGAAGCATAACTGGTACAAAGAAAACATATTCTGGGAGCTTCCGTACCAGAGGGAACTTAATCTTTGACATAATCTCGATGTGATGCATATAGAGAAATTCTTTTTTGACAACATCATGAATACTCTTATGCGTGTGAAGGGAAAATCAAAAGACACCATCCCTTCAAGATTGGATATACAAGTATTTTGTTCGCGGCCACACTTACATATTGATTATGAGGGTAGAGCTCCTTTCCCCACCTACTCATTGACAGATGAAGCCAGAACAAGTTTATTGGAATGTGTGAAACATTCGGTCAAATTTCCAGATGGTTATGCTTCAAACTTAGCTAGTTGTGCTGATATCGATAAGGCAAAATTTTCTGGGATGAAGAGTCATGACTGCCATGTTTTTATGGAGCGGCTACTTCCATTTATCTGTGCAGAACTCCTAGACAGGAACATCCACATCGCGTTATCAGGTAGTCTCATCTTATAGTTATATGAATATGCGACACGTAAATATGATTACATAGTTTTTTTTATTAACCATTGTAGTTCAAATATATATATTGTAGGGATCGGAGTATTTTTCCGTGACTTATGTTCGAGAACTTTGCAGCAAAGTCGCGTCCAAATTCTAAAACAAAACATAATGTTAATCATATGCAATTTGGAAAAAATCTTTCCACCATCATTTTTCGACGTGATGGAGCACATTCCTATACATCTCCCCTACGAAGCTGAATTAGGAGGCCCCGTGCAATATAGGTGGATGTACCCTTTTGAAAGGTTTTTCAAAAAGTTGAAAGGGAAAGCAAAAAAAAACGATATGCACCAGGATCGATTGTTAAAGCTTATCTGAAACAAGATGTATCTTATTTCACAGAGCATTATTTTGCCTCCGATATAGACACGAATTCAAGGTAAACGCTATAATCATTCACATATATATGGAGACACATGCTATCTATTCTAAATTTCTTCAAATTAACTAATTTGGTCAGGTTAACAAGATTCAATGAAGGTGAAATCCCCGTATATCATGTCCCTGGCGTACCTGATATATTCACTTATATTGGTCGTCCAAGTGGAGAAATGCAGGAAATTTGGTTTTCAGCGAAAGACTATCGATGCGCACATGCATATGTCTTGCGAAATTGTGAATATTTTCAGAAAATTGAGAGGTATATTCTACCGTGTGTTTACATAAGTTTTAACATGGCCCAAATTGTATTGGTCTCATATTTGTGTTGCTCTTAAACAGCATGTTTGAACTATCTATTTCTCAAAAATATCCACATCTTTCTGAAAAAGAACTCTCCGCGAAAAGAGCTGACGAATATCATTTTTGGGTGAAAGATTATGTAAGTCTGAATAATATTCTTAACTATGTATCTATACTTCTATATATTTGATTTTCTCTAACTATACGCAGGTTAATTACTGGAAAGCCACGCATCAATTTTCTATTTGGGTTCGAGAGATAGTGGAAGGACCGAAAAACAATGCCAAAACATGGTCTATCTACTTTACAAGAGGATATTTGTTTCATACGCAAAACCACAACCAGGGACGAAAGACATGTAACTATGGTGTATGTGTCAAAGGACAAAATTACAGTGATGCATCTGAACAAGCTGATTTCCACGGGATCTTAACTGATATAGTACAACTGGAGTATGAGGGGATGGCTAATTTAAGAATCACACTTTTCAAGTGTAAGTGGTATGACCCTGTTATCTGTAGAGGCACTCGGAGGAGCAATGCTAGCATTGTAGACGTTCTTTCATCGAAATGGTTCAATAAATATGAACCGTTTATTCTAGGTACGTATATCCCTATATATATATATAATTTTCTTGATAGATAATGTATTCATAAGTTCTTTATAATGACTTTGCATACACAGCCTCTCAAGCGGATCAAGTTTGTTATATCCCATACCCATACAAGAAGAAACCGAAGCAATTGTGGCTAAATGTTGTTAAAGTCAACCCGCGAGGACATATTTCAGGAGAATATGACTACACAGAACCGACTCTTTTGCAACAAGAAAATGATGATCATGTAGTGCTGACTACAATTGAAGATCTCGTAGTGCGAGACGAGAATCTGGTACAAGGAGAGAACCCAATAAATCTCGATTACGTTGTCAGAGATGCGGAAAGAAACGACGAATTCCAATGTAATTCATCGTCTTCAGATAATGAAGTTGAAGTTGATGAAGAACCTTACTAAATAATATTCTAATGCATAAGGTAGTTATATTTGATAATGAAGTTTATTAATGGTTTATCTTATTTATTTCGGTTTTGTATGTGTAACCATAATATTAAAACTTAAGCAAAAATTAAACCATAATATTAAAACTTAAAAAACAATTATACAATTAAGCAAAAATGAAACAAATAAGGTTAACAAAAAATTAATTAAATTAACTAATTTGGGCCCAAATTTTCGCCAAATTTAACGAGGGAACATTTCCCTCTAACACAAATGAGAGACGTAGTGAAACTTAGAAGGGTTATCTGCTTCTCTTCAAGCTCGACTAAAAAAAGTTATTTGATTCTGTTTTCTCCGATAACCCTAGCCCCCGATTTTCTCTCAAACCCTAGCAAACTCGTTTATTCCGATGTCTGGCCGTGGAAAAGTTTCGACTAGAGGATGAGGAGCACGACGCACTGCGACAACTGCCGCGAATCGAAGAGCCATATCTCCCGGTGAGAGAAGGATCTCGCCTCTGAAGGGAAAATCAAAGAAAACCGCCTCGCCGCTTTCGCCTCAGTATTCATTCACGCCGGCGGACGCTTCAACCTCCGTGACTCCTCGTAGCCATGTCCCAGTATTCTCCGAAGGTGTCAAAGATTTCCCTCCTCCGCCGCAGCTTTTGACCAGTAGGAGCCAACCAGGATCTGGAAACTCAGGAACCGATCCTCGAGCCTCTGCTTCTCCAAGACCCTCTGCTTCTGCTTCTGAAGCTCGACACTCTACTTCTCTTCAAGCTCTACCCTCTGCTTATCTTCAACCTCGACCCTCAGCTTCTCTTCAATCTCCACCTGCTGCGACTCAAGCTCGATCCGCTCCTTCTCCTCAAGCTCCACCCGCTGCGTCACCACAAGCTCAGAGTTCTGAGGCTCAAAACGATCACCTGGAAGAAGACGAAGAGGAGTATGATGAAGACTACGAGGAAGTTGATTTTGACGGTGAAGAAGGATTGCAACCACATCTCGCGGAAGACGTGCTCGCCTCTTTGACCAACTTGCTTATCCAGCCAGGCCGTGACCAATACACAACGCTCCTCTATCCCACATTGGAGCCTGGAACCGTCTAGTAAGCTGAGTTTGTCTTCTTTTGTTTTTGTTATGTTTTCAAGTTTTGGGTAGGGTTAGCTTAGCTTACTTTTTTGTTTCTGTGAATGATGGTTTAGAGTAATTTTTTGTTATATTATGGATCTGTTATTGCTTTTAAAACATACAGTTAGGGTTCCTTTTGCTCTGATTCGATTTTGTTTAGAGTAATGTTTTAGAGTAATGTTAGAGTAATGTTTTAGAGTATTATAGATCTGTGAATGCTGGTTTAGAGTAATGCTGGTTTAGTCCTTTTGCTCTGATACAATTTCTTTTGTCTGTTTATCCCACTGATTGTATATGAGACTTAACATTTTTGTTTATCTGTTTGTTGGTTAATAGGTAAGGAAAAGTCCGCATTGACTCGCAAGATCACAAGGATATTTATAAACAAGTTCGATCAGCCTTACTACAACTGGGGTTGTGTCCCAGTTCCTAAAAGAGAATAATACTTTCTTGAATTCGTGGTAATCTTCTTAACCTCTCAATCTGTTCTTAATTTTCTGTTTTGTTTGTTTTCTTTGATCACTAATACTTTGCTCTTATCTTGTTTTGTAGAAAGAACACACATGGCATCCCATACACACTGGTCTTGTCCAATCAAAGTTCGAGAAGATTTGCCAAGTGAGACTCAAGGACATGGTTTCTAAGGCGGGGACGAAAAGAAAGCAACCGAAGTGGATTGGCAATACGTTGTGGGGAAAAATGTGTGACTATTGGATCACAGAAGAAGCCAAAGCAAAGCATGACACTACATCAGCAGCTCGAATGTCTGACCGTAATGGTCAAGGTATTCACAAGCATGTCTCAGGCCAGAAATCTTTCTTACAAGTGGAACAAGAATTGGTAAGTTCCTCTGTCTTGCTATTAGTCTCTGCGTTACATGTCTTGATAATTTACATGTCTTGATAATTTACATGTCTTGCTATTCACCCGTTCTTGTTTAACATTTCAGGAAGTGACATTGGAAAGACCTCCGACTGTTGCTGAAGTCTTTGTAAAGACTCATACAAAAAAAGATGGGAGCTTTGTCGATCAGAGAGCGCAGGAAGTGTTTGATCTTTATAAGCAGAAGAAGGAAGCTAAGTTGGCTGAGCTTGAGCATGAGAATGACGAGTCTGCATACGGTACTTCGCCTTGATCACAGCTTTCTCTAGAGGAGGATAATGAAGTCTTCTACAAGGTAAAATACTTCTCTAAGCTTGAGTTTGTCATATTTTTAAGTTTTCCAAATCTTGATAACTAATACTCTGTGTTTTGATTATTGCAGTCTACTGTCATAAATGACAGAGGCCAAATGTATGGACTTGGAAGCCTAGGGACATACATCAACGGGAAGCGGAAGTATCCAGGCAGCTCTTCTTCTTTCACAACCGTGAACCAACATCTCGAGGACGCTAACCGAAAGATCGAGGAAATAACAGCCCTACAAGCACAGCGCGAAGCAGAGCATCTCCGTGTTACATCAGCTCTACAAGCAGAGGTCAAGGGCTTGGGAGTAGTCAAAAAGTACCTCAGCATCAAAGACCCAGACTTTCTTGCATTCCTCGCTGATGAAGAAGATCCCTCTAATCCCCCTCTCTAGGTTCCTAACTTCTCAACTCTCTCTGATTCTGAACTTGAATGATCCTTTTGTTAACTCCTTGTATTTTGGAGTTTGAACTTGTGTTTGTTATGCTTTTGGTAACTCCTATATTGGAGTTTGAACTTGTCTCCTTTTGTTAACTCCTTAGATTTGGAGTTTGAACTTCTATGCTTTAGGTTTTTGGTTTGTAAATCTTGAATGTTTATGTTATTAGTTCTTATGTTTTTACTACAAAGCTCATTTGCATCTTTCAAATTCGGAATTAACCATTTAATAACAAATCAAAATCTACCAAAATAGGAATACCAAAATACTAAACCGATAAACATCGTAGTCGCTATCCAGTCGCAAAACCAGTCCCAAAACATTCTAACTTAGTCGCCAAAACCAGTCACAAATTTAGTCGCAAATTACGTCGCAGAACCAGTCGCAGACAACGTCGCAATACAAGTCGCAAAACCAGTCAGAAGAAATCGCAAATCATGTCGCAAAACCAGTCGCAAAACCAGTCGTAGAATCAGTCGCAACTTCGTCGCCACAACGGTCACAACACCGCCGCTAAAGTAGCGACCACATTGCGACTTGACCGCGACGAAAAGAAAACAGTTGCAAAAGAGTCGCTAATTGGCGACTGCATGGCGACTAATTGATTTAGCGACGAGGACTTTTGCGACCACATATTTTAGTCGCAAATAAGTAAATGGCGACTGTTAAGCGACTGATACTGTAGTCGCAAAATCCCTGTTTTCTTGTAGTGAAGTTTCTCTCCTTCGCTGGAAAAATCAGGTTGGTTTCATCTGTCATCTATGCATCTATGGCATGGTCAACTTTTGGAGTCAAGTCTATATGCTTCTGAAGGAATAATGCTAAGGTGGACTCGTTATGCTCAGCTTTCTTGTGGAACAACAAAACTCAATCCGTTGTAAGTGCTCGGGTAGCCTGGGCAGATGTTTGCAAACCAAAAAAGGAAGGAGGTCTAGGAATTAGACTTCTCGAAGACTTTGAGATGGTTTTTCAGTTGAAACAAATATGGAAGTTATTTACTAATTCAGGTTACTTGTGAGTTGCTTGGGTGATACAAAACATTTTCAATAGGAAAACCTTTTGGATTACAGAGGATTCAAACTTTTTCTCTCGAACCATCATATGCATGCTCGAATTAAAACCATTGTTGAGGAATTTTCTAAAGTGTGAGGTCAAAGATGGGAGTGCTGCCTCCTTTTGGTTCGATTCATGGTCAGATGTTGGTCCTCTCATGGATTATGTTGGTGATGTTGGGCCTTCTTTCTTTAGACTGATAGCTGATGCAAAGGTTAAGAAAGCAGTCAGGAATGGAAATTAGAATCTTCCAAGTGCGAGATCCGATAAAATGCAGGAAGTTCAGGTTCATCTTACAACCATTTCGCCTTTGGCTCACTCCCTTGGGCCAGATGTTTTTCTTTGGAGGTCACTGGCTGGTGTTTACTCAAGGTATTTCTCCTCTCGGGGTACTTGGGATCAATTGAGAACCGTCTCCCCATTAGTTTCTTGGGCCTATGTGGTATGGTTTAGGGAAAACATCCCTCGAGCTTTATTTATTATGTGGCTCGTTATTCTAAAGCGCCTGCCAACGAGGGATAGGCTTCTCCGTTGTAGAATGATTGTGCCGTCAACATGTCCTCTCTGCTCCAATGGTAACGAATCCCACTCGCGCCTGTTTTTTTGAATGTGACTTCACTAAAAAATCTGGTTGACTTTTGCAAGTCCCCCATATGGTAATCCGCCTACAACTCTCATGGATGTCGTGAATCTTCTATCTCAAGCTCCGAATAGTCTACCTCCGAGGTCTTCTTTATTGTTGAAATTGCTTCTTCAAGCTATTGTATACATTCTATGGCGAGAGAGTAACGAAAAAATCTTTTCCACTCAAAGCTCCTCTCCGAGGGCCGTCAAAATTTTGGTGGACCGTACTATGCGAGATCGTCTCTTATCTTTCCCTCCTCGGGATAGCAACTCTTTCTCTCTTCTTGAATTCTATTTTGGTTGTGTGTCTTATATGTTATAAACTTTTCACTTTTGGTTGGGTTCCATTATGGGTTAGTAAGGTAAGCTTGTAATTAGTAGCTTCTGTTTTATCTTGTAACTCTTTCATTTTTGATATAAATCTTAACATTAAAATTAAAAATACAAATACAAATCATATAAGAAAAAGAAAAAAGAAATTCAGAAATATCACATTAAAAACCTAAGTTTCATAAATTTCTTGACAAAATATCATTTAAATAATATTTATTAAAAATATACGTCTTTTAAAAGAAAAAAGCAAAAAAACATATTGATTGATTAGAAATATGATGAGTAACGACTAAATAAACTCTATATTCTCAGAAACTATGTAACCAAAATTTTACCGGGAAGATAAACACTTCACTGTGAGAAACTAAAAGAAAAAAAAAATCATATTTTGGAATTCATAAGATATTGAATCTCTCTTTCCATTTGGTGTCTCTTTGTTTTTTTTGGGGGGCGGGGAAGAGTAGTATATAAAGTCTAACCATGTGTTATGGTTTACTCAATTAGATTTCGGTTATGTTAATTATTTATGGTTCCATTGATTTTGTATTGGTTTGTATAAATATCGGTATGTAACAAACTTTTCCAATCAATGAAACAAAATTTTATTTATATTAGCTTCCTAATATGGTATCAAAGCAATATGATAAACTGTCAAGTTAGATAGCTTGCAAGTTAAACATCGGTTCCTCGCACTTAAATGATACAATCATACTGATATGATAAGCTGTGACTCCTTGTGAAACCGCTTTTTCAAAAAGGTTGTAAAAACAATGAACATAATTGAGTCCATGCTCACATTTACACCGCATAAGGAACGCTAGATCAGAATTAAGATCAATTTGTGCCACGTAGTTGACACAATGCGGAGAGAAAATTACATTGCCATCACCATTTTTCGTCAAAAAATTGTAGTAAAGTATTTCATTGGAAAAAGATAATTCATGGTTTATAGGACAACGCAAATTATGCCGTTTTCATCTACTCGGATGATAAATAAAGCTATAGTACCAAGAGAAAGAGTAACAAACTTCAAGAAGTTCATTTATTTTTTTACTTTTGATTTCCTTATTGTTGTGTGTGTAGGAGCTCCATAAACCGAGATTCATAACCTTTGCTTTCACGTTGCTTTAAAAAACTTGGACAAAAAAGTTTTTTCTGTGATGATCCATGTTCCCAAAGCGGATATCAACCACGAAAATCTTGTGTATTTCATCCATGTTTATTGCATCAACAAAATGCCCATCATTACCACAATATCCACGAATTCAACCAAAATTCCCATCATGTTTTCGTTTTCGTTTTTGACTCGCACATGGACACAAGGAGATACTTTAGAGAAACCATAGACGCTTAGAGATCATGATATGTGTCCATCTCTTGGATGGTCCAAGAGGTACACATAAGCCTCATTCTTTGCTGATCGTTCATCTTCGTCATGGAAACGTTTGAATATACATCTCAATTTTCCATATACATATTTTGTAGCATTCTAATGCTTGAAATTCACTTAAATCATTTTTTTTTCTCGAGCATAATTAGAACAAAAATTAGTTCAGACTGAATCTTAGTACAAAAGAGGTTGAATCGTTATGTTGAGATTGCATTTAATAAAATAAATGTTCCTCTGAAAATGAAAAAGGAACTTATGGAAAAAAGAAATCCAAAAATACCGTATAAAGAAACTAAATTTCAGAAAGAGTCTTGACTAGTGATGTTAATATGAGCGGTACGGGCCCGTTTATACCATGCCTGTCTATCTACAAATAGGCTGACAATCTGGAGTAAGATGTAAGTTTCTCGCTCTAATCTTCTCATACTCAGCATATCAAAATTGCAAATAATGATAGATTATGATCACGCTAGTCATCTCATGATCTACCCTATGATCATATGCCAGCCTATCTATCTTCTTTGGTACCTTGGACACTTCTCTAAATGTCGAATCATGTGATTTGTTCCATGTGTTCTAGTAGTTTTACACCACAATGGATACATTGACCCCTTTCCTTGCCATCACTTTCAACCCCAACTGATTTAAAATATTGCCAAACAGATGAAGTTAAACGTCACTTACGGCGAGTTTGGGTTGTTTGAGTCGATTGTGTTTCTTGAGTTGCTTGAGTGTCACTATGATCTGGTTCTTGCATTTCTGTTTCTCTCTCATTCATAGTATCTTCCATATTCATATCATCTCATTCATATCCATGTAATCACTTTGAGCATCAAGAATTGCTATGGTATTCTATGTCAGACTCATTATCTATAGAAATTATTACACGGAGCACATGCTAACAATTTTATGTCGGGCCCATATAAGCTGGCGACCCATATTAATATCACTAGTCTTAACAAAATATTATTTTAAATGATATTCATCGAAAATAAACGGCTTTGAAATGTACAAATTAAAATAGAAACATATTGATTGATTAGAAATATGTTCAGTATCGACTAAATAAACTCTATATTCCCATAACCTATGTAACCAAAAAAAAAGAAAACATTTGTCGAAAAGATATACTCTACTTTGAGAAACTAAAAAGAAAAGAATCATATTTTGGGTTTTATGAGATATTGGAATATCTCTTTTCATTTGTTTGTTTGCTATTAACCAGATGTGATGGTTTACTCATTTAGTTTTTGGTTATATTAATTATTTCTGGTTTCATTGGTTTGTATTGGTCTGTAACAAACATTTCTAATTAATGAAAGAGAATTTTATTTATATATAAGCTTCATAATATGGTGTTAGAGCCTTTTTTCTCCGATCTATGTGTGTTACATACGATCCTTGTAGATTTTTTTTATCTTAGTTTTACGGATTATTCTTTTTTAAGTCACTTCTTACATTAATTTTGATCTTTAGTTCCATATCGATCATCGAGAAAGAAGGAGGCCAAGGTAAATACCTTGGATTACCGGAAAGCTTTGGACGCCGAAAGAAAGACATGTTCACGCTGATCGTCGACCGTATTAGATAGAAATCAATAAGTTGGTCGTCGAGATTTTTATCAAGTGCTGGAAAGCTAACAATGATAAAATCAGCCATGTTAACTATCCCTTCTTACTCTATGACTTGTTTCAAGCTTCCTACAAGTCTTTGCAAGAGGATCCAATGAGCATTAACTTGTTTTGGTGGGATTCAAAGCTTGGGAAGAAGAAAATATGCTGGATTGCGTGGTCTAAACTTGCAAAATCCAAAGTTTTAATGATGCTCTCCTAGCAAAATTGAGTTGGAAGATACTCATGAATCCCTCAAGACTCTTAGCTCGGATCTTAATGGGGAAATACTGTAAAGATAATCACTTCCTTGATGTCCCTAGTACATCATCTACATCGCATGGCTGACATAGGATTTTGATAGGCAAAGATTTACTGCTTAAAAACCCGGAAGAACCATAGGTAATGGTAAATGAACTTCGATATGGAATGACTCTTGGCTATCTCTGAAAAATCCAAAAAAAACGAGTAGGTCCTCCAAATCTGAACACAAAAGATATGACTATCTTAGATCTCATTTCAGAAGAAACAAGGGAATGGATCAAGGAAAAAATAGAAGAGATCATCCCAGCTTATGTCTCTGATATCCTCTGCCTTAAACCTAGCCAAATGGAGCTGAAGATTCTTATATATGGCTGCAAAAAATTCCGGGATTTACTTTTCTAAATCGGGCTATCATGTGGCAATATCAGAGAAAGAGCAAAATGAAGAAGTCCAAACTCTGACAATCAATTGGATCTCGGAAATCTGGAAAATTATTCAACGTGCTCTACATGTGGTAGAAAACCTTCTAAACCATGGTTTGTTGGCCGATTCTTGCTGCATTCACTGCAGGAAACTCGAAACATATTCTTCGAATGTGCTTTTTCCTGCCTCGTATGGTCTTTGGTTCCACTAAAGAACAGTGTGAACCCCTCTCTTTTCCCCAACTTCATAACAGGGCTCACTTCTTCGAAGTCTATGGTTTGCCTTCCACCAATAGGTGTTGGAACAGGTCATATCTTTCCTTGGATGTGTTGGGCCTTATGAACGGCTAGAAACTACATGATGTTTGAAAACAAAGTGTTTAGTGCAGAGTGTGAGAGCATAATCTCACAACCTCAATTCTCGGCTTGCAGGTTGTATGTCTTTGAAAATTGCGTAGAAGATTTTGAGAAAAAGTTGTATATTATTATATTTGCCAAGAATTCGGTCCCTCTACAGTATGGCTGGTGTTTCAAACTTATACCAGCTGAAAACGTAACTGCCTAATTATTATATACATTAACTACAGAATTAAACTCGTAATCTTTTGTCTTTAATATGACATAAGTGTGTTTGACCATGTTTGAAATTGATCAAGTGCATGCTTATGTCTTCCTGCGAACTTGCTTCCTTCCCTCGTGCTCGGTTCTTCCAGCTTGTTGATTTTCTCTATCTCGCGACCTCGCTTACTTCAACTTATGAAAAATCTCATGAGACCTTTCTCGTGGGCCGAGCCTTCTTTGTCCAGCCTGTTTATTCGTTATGGGCCTTGAATACGGAATCTGGGCCCAACAGCTGCCCCCCAGCATCCTTATTGACTTATCGTTGAGGATGCGGTGCTGCAATCTCGGGTCCTGATTGATCTCTTAATTATTATGATTTTGTAATCTCGGTCCCTGATTGGTCCTTCGCTTGCTCGATACCGAGATCGCAGGGATCTTGTATTAAGTGTGCGAGATCTAAGGGAAATGACAGGGCGAGTGGGCGTCTTGTATAAATGAACCGTTCATGCTGCTTCAACTTCCCACGTCGCCTCAACTTCCCACACCCTAAGGTAATGATGTCCTTTTTACTTTTATTTTTAATCGAGTGATCTTTATTTAAATCGTATTCACGATTTATCCTTCATCACTTATATTTTTCTGCAAAAATTTATTCCCTCGTTAATTCCGACAGACTCGCTTCTTCATCTTAAAATTTTCTTTTCTTCTCTACTATGGCCTCCCCCTCACAACCGAATGCTCCGCTCACTCTCACCGATCAATTAGGGCCTCACTCGGGGAGCACGGTCTCGTCTGAGGAGCTCAAGAATATTTCTTCCTTTTGCGGACTCAATTTCCGTGATTTCCTTGTTCCTTCGGATGGTGATTCTCCAGAAAATCCTCCGGAGGGTTACGCCTGTGGCTATGCCATGTTTTTCTTGAAGTGCCGCCTCACCTTTCCTATCCCGGCTGCCATCTCTGACATTGTCGGCGACCTCGGGCTCGCCCTTTCCCAACTCATGCCCAACGCGATGAGAAACTTAGTCGCACTCTGGGTGAGATCTAAAGAGACTGGAGTTGTGTTTAACGCCAAGGAGTTCCGCCAGCTCTTCAATGTCAAGGCAAACTCGAATCTTCGCGGGACTTATTACTCTCCGGCAAAGGTTAATCGATCTGTCTTCAGATTCAATGCTAGGGAGGATAAATGGTGGGAGAAATGGTTCTATTTCAGAATCTCTAGGAGGGCTAGTCGATAGTTCGGCGTTCATGGGTTCAAATTACCGGTCAGTGTGAACCCTAGGAAGCCGGCTCGTGTGCCCTTTTCAGGAATTCCTTATTTGTTTTCTTTTTCTGATTTGACTTTTCTTTTGCAGAGTCTATTGATTCCTTAAAGATTGTGACGACTGAGGTTCGACAGCTTATCGATCTTCTTAAAGAAGAGAACTCCGACTGGAAGCAGTTTACTCTTGCCAGGATTCTGCAGGCTCGCGATCGTCTAGCTCCTAGGCTGTATGTTGCGGCTGCTCTCCGGCTCGCTGGTTCATATCTTTTTTTCCTTTTCTCCACCTTTTTAAAAAAAAAGTGAAAGAGATCGTAGGTTTTTTTTTTAAATTGACGTCATTTGGCTTCGCAGGTCCTCCATCTCCCTCGACTCAAGCTCATGTCCCAACTCACGCACAAACTTCGATTCCAGCTCCATCTCTCATTCCGAAACTTGAAGCCGTTGCCAAGAATTTGGCTCTCGCTGTGGTTGGCTCTCTGGTCAAATCCCAAGTGCAAGATACTACTCCTACCGTTCACCTAGTTCTTGACGACAGCTCCACCGAATCCAACAAGATGGTCCCTTCTAGGAAACTAGAGCGTCTTTCGTACAGGGAGAGGATGCGGCTGCACCCTGTTCGGACGCCAGCTGATGCTCTTGACAAGAAGGTCAAGGAGGCTCTTGGTAAATCTGCCATGCTGACACCTCGCGTCGCGAGGACTCCAAAAAGGAGGACCATCGTGAATCTGATATTGACCGCAGTGATGGTGGCGATCTTCCTATGGACGATGAGACTAAGGTTACTCAGCGTGATACGCGAGCTGGGAACTCCCAAAGGTCAATCTACAGGGTCCCTTCTAAGGAGCCTAGTCATTCTGCCTAGCGCAAATCTCGCCTTAAGCGATCTCGCGGTGACAGATTTGAGGGTGAGGAAGTAGCGAGGAGACATGTGGCACCTCGCTCGCAGGGTGGTGGAAGCAACACTCTTAACGCTTTCAGGTTCGATTTTGACGGTCCTGAGGCGATTGTTGAGAACAGCTCTTAGCATGCAAATCTTTTCAGGCGTGTTAGGCCTTCTTCATGCTTCTTGCAGTCCCTTACAAATATGAAGAAACCTGAAGGCTACACCAAGTTCGCGAGCGCGATGGGCCAGGTAGCTTCAATTCCATTCTTTTTATTTTATTTTTGATTTCTTTGCTGAGTTTTTGAATTTCTTTCCAGGCTATCTCTGCTGCGAATGAGCTGGTTAACTCATTCGAGCAAGATCTCCGCTCTATCACTCAGCCTGAGGAAGTCAAGAGGGTGGCTAAGACTATTACCGACCTGGTCACCGAACGGGATGAGCTGGTGGCGAGGCTTATGCAGAGTGAGGAGGAGATGGCTAACATCGCTCTCCTGGAGAGCCAAGTCAAAGATCATGCCAATTTGGCCAGGAAGTGGGAAGACTCTGCTCGGGAAGCTCAGGCTCGCTCCGACACCCTCCAAGGTCAGATCTCTCTACTGGAGAAATCCAATGAAGACTTGAGGGTGAACCTCCGAGTTGTCGAGGGTCGTGTTGGAACTGCTGAGGATGGTCTTCGTTCTGCCAGCGAGAGTATCGTCGGCCTCAGGGTCCTGGTTGAGAAAGTCAAGGAGGACTCGAGGAAGCTTGCCAAGAAGCAGAAGGAGATGGTGAAGAAGGCAGAGAAGGTTGCGAGGAAGGAGATGTCCAAGCAATACCACACCATCCTTCTCAGGATAAAGGATAAATTTGAGAAGAAGAAAACCGAGGTTGACACCGAGACCCAGATCATCGAGTGTAAGTCCAACATCATTCTTCTTGATGACATTATTAATCAGACCATCAATGACTTTGAGGCTGAGAAGAAGGGTATTGAGGCTGAGAAGCTGAGATTGGATGCAGAGCTCGCCATCGTCCAGGTATTCGATATTTCCTTGGGTAAACTCGATCTTCCGCAGGTCTCCGATGATTCGGTTACTTTACCTGCTGGGTCGACCGTGCAACCACTAAGTGGCCAACTGGACCATGGTTCTCAGGAGCTTAGAAGAGATTTTCCGTTGCCCCCGAACCAGCATATCTCAGCGAGTAAGCCGGCTGAGCCTACCAGCTAGTGACTTTCTTCTTTTTTATGTCTTTTATCTTTTGAACTCGGTGCATGGGGGGCCTTTAAACCCATTTCCGGTTGTTGTTGAACTTTTTATGCCCGAGGGGGTACTTTTTCTTTTCCTGTTGAACTTATGCTTCTTTCGTGGAGGCTTTAGTTTCACTTACTTTAATCTTTTAAAAATCTTTCATCTTTAGAATTACTTATCATTTCCACCATTTAGAGGCTAACACTTTTCAATGGATCAAAGGCAGTCTTTCAACCAAAGATCTGGGCCGTTCAGAGACCTTGTTCCCAAGTCGTTTAGAGACCTCGGGAGCTGACCAAGCGATTTTAAGACGCAAGATCAAAGTTGTTTAGAGGCGGACATGCAACCTAAACAGTTTAGAAGTAAAGGTTGTTGTAATTTAGAGACTAGAAAGGTTGTGACCTTACAATTTAGACGCAAAGTCGAGTCATGCTAGTTTGTAGCATGCTCTAGCTCGTAAGGCTGTTCGTTTATGGAGTAAAGCTTTTAGCTTGTAGATAGAAGTTGAGAAACTTCAAGCTGCTTTTCGCAGACTTAAGAGAAGATTTTTTATTTTATTTTAATAGATGTACCCTTGTGAGGTTGCCTACGTACCCTAAGGAGGGATTAAGCCTTTCGTAGTTCGGCTTTATAGAGGTCTTTCGTTGTAATGGTAATATTTCTACAAGTTCATGGCGTTACATGAGTTCCTTTCAGGTGTGTTGTTGTGTGCCCTGATGAGCTTGTACTCGCCGTTCTTTACTACTTCAGAGATCCGGTATGGACCTTCGCAGTTGGTGCCCAGCTTTCCAGCGTTCCTTTCTTTAGTAATTTCATATATTTTTCGTAGGACGAGCTCGCCTACTTGAAATCTTTGTTGTTTGACCTTTGAATTGTAATAACGCGCTGCTCCGTGTTGATAATTTTGAAGATTATCGAGTGCTCGATTTCGACGCTCGTCGATAACATCGAGTTGGTCGAGGAGCATTTCGTTGTTTAGTTCCTCATTTATGGGACACACATCTGTCCTCAAGCTAGAGACTACGACCTCGGCAGGGACCACGGCCTCAATCCCATAAGCCAAGGATAATGGTGTTTCTAAGGTTGATTTATGAAATGAGGTACGACAGGCCCATAGCACCCCTGGGAGCTCGTCAGAGCATTTTTCCTTTTTAGCGTCCAATCGTTTTTTGAGATTACTCAATATTAGTTTGTTTTCTGCCTCGGCCTGCCCGTTGCCCTGAGGGTAACGAGGAGTCGAAGTTGTCAGCCTGATTATGTGATCTTCACATAATTCGAGGAATCGATTTGAGATGAATTGTGAACCATTATCGGTTACGATTTCATACGGGATTCCGTGCCGGCAAACTATATTTTGTCATACGAATTCTTCCACGTGATTTGCCTTAACCTGCTGGAAGGCCCCTGCTTCTATCCATTTGGTGAAGTAGTTAGTAAGGACCAGCAGGAAGCGAGACCTCCTTCTTCCCGAGGTTACCAGAGGCCCTACTATATCCATAGACCATCTCATAAATGGGTATGGAGATGAGATAGAAGACAAATTTTCAGTGGGCTGATGTAACGTGGGAGCATGCCGTTGGCATTTGTCGCATGCTTTAGAGTATTTTTCGCAATCAGCGACCAGGGTGGGCCAAAAATACCCTTGCTTTTTGATTCTGATAGCTAACGCCCTTCCCCCTGAATGACTGCCACACGAACCCCCGTGAACTTCCAGCATAACCGTGAAAGCTTCGGGTCTGTGGACGCACACCAGGTAGGGGCTATTCAAGCTTCGTTTATAGAGGCGAGAACTGATTATACAATATCTTGAAGCTATGGTTTTGAGTTTACGAGCTTCCCACTTGTTGGGGGGAGCCTTAGCCCCCTCAATGTATTGTATAATCGCTGCTCGCCAATCAATTCTTGCAAACATTTTTTCGCGGAGGGAAACATGTTTGTCGCCAAGCGGAGCTTAGTCTGGGTCCTCAGCTTCCCCTATTTCAGGAGGAGGGTTGTCCTCTACTTGGGGCAGCAATATATCCAACTCCATATTGTCGACATCGATTTCCATTAAATCTTCAACATCTTTTTCGACGTTAATGCTAGGCTTTTCGATTCCTTCCACTGGAATGACTCTTTTCACAAGAGGATTTGAGGTCGAGGCGAGAGCTGCCAGCGCATTTGCAATCGTGTTCTCGCCTCGCGGGATCCGCGTTAGGTTGAAAACTTCGAATAGCTTGACTAGCTCGTGGACTATAGCTAGATAAGATTCCATTCTGCTATCTCTGACTTCATATTCTCCATTGAAATGACTTGTAATGAGCTGAGAATCGCTGAATGCACTTAAGTTGCGTATTCCTATTCCAACTGCAAGTCGGAGACCTGATATTAAAGCCTCGTACTCGGCTTCGTTATTTGATGCTGAGAAAAAAAAGCATGAAAGACTGTTCTACGACCTCGTTGGTTAGGGATACGAGGTGGATTCCAACACCTGCCCCTTGTTTCGAGGAAGCTCCATCAACGTAGAGCAGCCAGGTTCCTGAGCTTGATTCAACCATATCGCTGCAAGCTCGATGACGAAGTCACCTAGTACTTGTGCCTTGGCGCTAGTTCGAGGTCGATACTCAATATCGTACTCGCTTAGCTCAATAGTCCACTTGTCTAGTCTGCCGGACTGGCTAGGGCTATGTAGCACTGTGCGTAATGGCTGTGTTGTCATTACTATGATAGAGTGTGACTGGAAGTACGGCCTGAGTTTGCAAGCTGACACTACTACCGCCAAGGCCAATTTTTCCATTTGTGGATATCTGGTTTTAGCATTCACCAGAGACTTGCTCACGTAGTAGATCGGTCTCTGCTCAGCTCACTCCTCTCTTACGAGGACACTGCCTACCGCAGCCTCGGATATTGCTACATATAGGTAGAGGGGTTCACCCTCAACTGGTTTTGAAAGAATGGGGGGCTCGGAGAGGTATGCATTTAGCTGCTTAAAGGCTTCCCCACACTTGTCATCCCAAATAATTTTTTTGTTTCCCTTTAACAATTGATAAAAGAGGAGACATTTATCACTTGACCTGTAAATAAACTGGTTCAGAGCAGCGATACGGCCTGTCAGCCTCTGCACCTCCTTTTCCGAGTTCGGAGATTGCATTTCCAAGAACGTGCTAATGTGTTTAGGGTTTGCTTCTATTCCTCTTTGGGTTACTATGTAACCTAGGATTTCACCTGAAGCAACTCCAAAGGTACACTTTAAGGGATTCAATTTCATCACATACTTATTCAGTAAATCGAAACATTCCCTTAGTGTGAAAACAGAATCTCACAACCTCAATTCTCAGCGTGCAGGTTGTGTGTTCCTGAAAATAACTTAGAAGGTTTTGAATAAAAAATTGTATATTGCTCTGTTTGCCAAGAATTCGGTTCTTTACAATAAGGCTGGTGTTTCAAACTTATACCAGCCCCAAACGTAATTGCCTACACATTAACTATCTAATTGAATTTGCAATCTTCTGTCTTTAATACAGAGTAATTTTGTTTGACCATGTTCTGAAATGGCCGAGTGCATGCTCCTATTTTACTGCGAGCTCGTTTCTTTTCCTCGTGTTTGGTTCTTCCAGCTTGTTGATTTGTTCTACCTCGCGACCTCGCTTACTTCAGCTCGTAAAAGTTCTCGTGAGGCCTTTCCGTGGGCCGAGTCTTCTTTGTTTAGCTCGTTTATTCGTTATGAGCCTTGAGCGCGGAATTTGGGCCCAACAGTTGCCCCCCAGCATCCTTACAAATTTATCGCTGAGGATGCGATGCTGCAATCTCGGGTCCTGATTGGTCTTCTAGTCAATGCAATCTCGGCAGCTGATTGGTCTTTCGCCTACTAAATGCCGAAATTGCAGGTATCTTGCCTTAAGCGTGCGATTTTTAGGGAAATGTCAGAGCGAGTGGGCGAGTGGTCGGTTGATATAAATGAACGATTCGAGCTGCTTCAGCTTCCCACGTCTCCTCAACTTCCCACTTCCCAAGGTATTGATGTCCTTCTTACTTTTATTTTTAATCCAGTGGTCTTTATTTAAATCGTATTTCTCGATTTATCCTTCATCACTTATCTTCTCCTGTAAAAGTTCTTCCCTCGCTAATTCCGGCAAGCTTGCTTCTTCATCTTTGGGAAAAAAAATTTTATTTTTCTGCTATGGCCTACCCCTTGCAACCGAGTGCTCCGCTTGTTTTCGTCGATCAGTTCGGGCCTCACTCGAGGAGCACGATCTTATCTGAAGAGCTCAAGAATATTTCTTCTTTATGCGGACTTGACTATTGTGATTTTCTTGTTCTTTCGGATGGCGATTCTCCGGAAAATCCCCGGAGGGTTATGCGTGTGGCTATGCCGTATTTTTCATGAAGTGCCGCCTCACTTTTCCTATCCCGGCGGCCATCTTTGATATTATTGGCGATCTCGGGCTCGCCCTTCCCCAACTTATGCCCAGCGCAATGAGAAACTTGGTCGCACTTTGGGTGAGGTCTAAAGAAACTGGAGTTATATTTAACACCGAGGAATTCTGCCAACTCTTCAATGTCAAGGCGAACTCGAATCTTCGTGGAACCTATTATTTTCCGGCAAAGGTTAACCGATCTGTCTTTATGTTCAATGCACGGGAGGATAAGTGGAGGGAGCAATGGTTTTATTTCAGGATCTTTGGGAGATCTATCGAGGGCGAGTCGATAGTTCGGCGCTCATGGACTCAAATCACCGGTTAGCATGAACCCTAGGAGGTCGGCTCATGTGCCCTTCTTAGGAATTCCTTAATTGCTTTCTCTCTTGTTTTGATTTGACTTTCCTTTTGCAGAATCTATTGATTCCTCGAAGACCGTGACGGCTGAGGTTCGGCAGCTCATCGATCTTCTCAGGGAGGAGAACTCTGATTGGAAGCAGTTTACTCTTGCTAGGATTCTGCAGGCTCGCGATCGTCCAGCTCCCAGGCTAACCGTTGTTGCTGCTCTTCAGCTTGCTGGTTCATTCTTCTTTCCCTTTCCCCCTTTTTTTTTGAAAGAGATCGTAGATTTTTTATTTTAAAACGTCATCTGACTTCGTATGTTCTCCATCTCCCTCGGCTCAAACCTAGATCCCCATGCACGCTCAAGCTTCGATTACTGCTCCTTCTCTTATTCCGAAACTCGAAGCCGTCGCTAAGGATTTGGCTCTCGTTGTGGTTGGCTCTCCGGTTAAATCCCATGTGCAGGATACCGCTCCTACCGTTCATTTGGTTCCCGACGACAGCTCCACTGAATCCAATAAGATGGTTCCCCCTAGGAAGCCAGAGCGCCTTTCGTACAGGGAGAGGATGCGGCTGTTCCGACGCCGGATGGTGCTCTTGACAAGAAGGTCAAGGAGGCTCTTTGCAAATCTGCTCATGCTGACACCTCACGTCGCGAGGACTCCAAGAAAAAGGATCACCGAGAGTCCGATGCTGACAGAGGTGATGATGGTAATCTCCTTGCGGAGGGTGAGATTAAAGTTGCTCAGCGTGATACACGAGCTGGGAACTCCCAGGGGTTAATCTCCAGGGTATCTGCTAAGGAGCCTAGTCACTCTGCTGAACATCAATCTCGCCTTAAGCGATCTCGTGGCGACGGGTTCGAGGGTGAGGAGGTAGCGAAGAGGCAGGTGGCATCTCGCTCGCAAAGTGGTAGAAGCAATTCTCCAAATGCTTTTAGGTTTGACTTTGACGGTCCTGAGGCGATTGTCGAGAACAGTTCTCAGCTTGCAAATCTTCTCAGGCGTGTTAGACCTTCTTCCTGCTTCTTGCCATCTCTTAGAAATATGAAGAAACCTAAATGCTACACCAAGTTTGCGAGTGCGATGGGTCAGGTAGCTTTAGTTTCCTCTTCTTTCTTTTGTTTTATTTTTGACTTCCTTGCTGAATTTTTTGAACTTCTTTTCAGGCGATTTCTGCTGCGAATGAGCTGGTTAACTCATTTGAGCAGGATCTCCGCCCTATTACTCAGCCTGAGGAAGTCGATAGGGCAGCTAAGACCACTACCGACCTGGTCGCCGAACGGGACAAGCTGGTGGCAAGGCTTACGCGGAGTGAGGAGGAGATGGCTAACATCGCCCTCCTAGAGAGCCAAGTTAAAGATCATACCGTTTTGGACAAAAAATGGGAAGACTCTACTCGGGAAGCTCAGGCTCGCGCTGACACCCTTCAAGATCGGATCTTTGTGCTGGAGAAATCCAGTGAAGATTTGAGGGTGGACCTCCGAGTTGCCGAGGGTCGAGCTGGGACTACTGAGGATGGCCTACGCTCTGCCAGCGAGAGTATAGTCGGCTTAAGGGTCCAGGTTGAGAAAGTCAAGGAGGACTCGAAGAAGCTTGCCAAGAAAAAGGAGATGGTGAAGAGGGCTGAGAAGGCTGCGAGGAGAGAGATGTCCAAGCTATATCACGCCATTCTTCTGAGGATAAAGGATAAATTTGAGAAAAAGAAGATCGAGGTTGACACTGAGACTCGGATTATGGAGTGTAAGTCCAACATCCTTCTTCTTGACAAAATTATTAATCAGACCATCAACGACTTTGAGGCTGAGAAGAAAGATATTGAGGCTGAGAAGCTGAGATTGGATGTGGAGTTCGCCATCGTCCAGGTATCCGATCTTTCCTTGGGTAAACTTGATCTTCCGCAGGTATCCGATTTACGTTACATGTTGGGTCAAGCGCGCAATCACTAAGTGATCAACTGGACCTTGGTTCTCAGGAGCTTAGGAAGGACTTCATGTTGCCCTTGGACCGGCCTGTCTCGGCAAGTAAACCAGTTGAGCCTGCCAGCTAGAAACCTTTCTCTTCTCTTTATCCTTTTTTGTCTTTCGAACTTGGTGTCTGGGGAGGCCTTTAAGCATGTTTGTTGTTGAACTTTTAATGCCCGAGGGGGTTCTTTTTCTTTTCGTGTTGAACTTATGCTCCTTTTATGGAGGCTTTAATTTTACATTTTAAGAATCTTTTGTTTTTAGAATTGCTTACTATTTCCGCCATGTAGAGGCTGATATTTTTCAATGGATCAAAAGTAGTCTTTCAACCAAAGATCCGGGCCGTTCAGAGACCTTGCTCCCAGGTCTTTTCGAGACCTTGGGGGCTGGCCAGGCGATTTCAAGACGCACTGGTCGAAGCCGTTTAGAGACAGGCATGCAACCTAAACAGTTTAGACGTAAAGGTCGCTGTCATTTAGAGACTCGAGGGTTTGTGACTTTGCAGTTTAGACGCAAAGTCGAGTCATGCTAGCTGGTAGCATGCTCTAGCTCTTAAGGCTATACATTTATAAAGTAAAGCTTTTTAGCTTGTAGATTATAGGTAGAGAAACTTCAGACTGCTTTTAGCAGGCTTAAGAGAAGATCTGTGTATATTTTTTAATTTTAGTAGGTGTACCCATGTGAGGTTGCCTACGTACCCTGGGAAGGGATCAAGCCTTTCGTAGTTCGATTTTACAAGTGTCTTCCGCTTTAGTGGTAGTATTTCTTCAGGTTCATGGCATTCCATGAGTTCTTTTCAGGTATGTTATCGTGCACTCTGGCGAGCTTGTACACGCCATTCTTTAGTACTTCGGAGATCCGGTATGGACCTTCCCAGTTGGTGCCCAGTTTTCCAGTGTTCCTTTCCTTAGTATTTACATATACTTTTTGTAGGACGAGCTCGCCTACTCGAAATCGTCGTTGTTTGACCTTTGAATTATAATAACGCGATGCTGCGTGTTGGTAATTTTGAAGATTGACGAGTGCTCGATCTCGACGCTCGTCGATAACATCGAGCTGGTCGAGAAGCATTTCGTTATTTAATTCCTTATTTATGGGGAATATATCTACCCTTAAGCTGGGAACTGCGACCTCGGCGGGGACCAAAGCCTCAATCCCATAAGCCAAGGAGAATGGTGTTTCTGAGGTTGCTTTACGAGTTGAGGTCCGACAAGCCCATAGCTCTCTTGGGAGTTCGTCAGACCATTTTTCCTTTATAGCGTCCAATCGTTTTCTGAGATTACTCAATATCAGTTTGTTTACTGCCTCGGCCTGTCCGTTGCCCTGAGGGTAACGTGGAGTCGAAGTTGTCAGTCTGATCATGTGGTCTTCACAGAATTCGAGGAACCGATTTGAAATGAACTGTGAGCCGTTATCGGTTACGATTTCATATGGGACTCCGTGCCGGTAAACTATATTTTGCCATACGAATTCTTCCACGTGGTTTGCCTTAATATGTTGGAAAGCCCCTGCTTCTATCTATTTAGTGAAGTAGTCAGTAAAGACGAGCAGGAAGCGATACCTCCTTTTTCCCGAGGTTACCAGAGGTCCTACTATGTCCATAGACCACCTCATAAAGGGGTATTAAGATGAGATGGAAGATAAATTTTCAGTAGGCTAATGTAATGTGGGAGCATGCCGTTGGCATTTGTCGCATGCTTTAGAAGTGTTCTTCGCAATCAGCTACCAAAGTGGGCCAAAAGCACCCTTGTCTCTTGATTCTGATGGCTAACGCCCTTCCTCCTGTATGACTGCTACACGAGCCCCCATGAACTTCCAGCATAATTGTGAAAGCTTCGAGTCCGTGGACACACACCAGGTAGGGGCCACCCATGCTTTGTTTGTAGAGGCGAGAATCGATTACACAATATCTTGAAACTATGGTTTTGAGTTTACGGGCTTCCCACTTGCTGGGGAGGGGGGCGCTCACCCTCCTCAATGTATTGTATAATCGCTGCTCGCCAATCAGTTCTCGCAATCATTTTTTCGCGGAGGGAATCATGTCTGGCTTCAAGTGGAGCTTGGTCCGAGTCCTCAGCTTCCCCTATTTCAGAAGGAAGGTCGTCCTCTATTGGGGCCAGCACTATATCCAGCTCCATATTGTCGATATCGATTTCCATTAAATCGTCAACATCATTTTCGATGTTAATGCTAGGGTTTTCGATTCCTTCCACTGGAATCACTCTTTTCACAAGAGGATTCGAGGTCGAGGCGGGAGCTGCCAATGCGTCTGTGATAGTGTTCTCACCTTGTGGGATCTGCGTCAGGCTGAAGACTTTGAACCGCTTGACTAGCTCATGGACTATAGCTTGATAAGATTCCATTCTGCTATCCATGGCTTCATATTATCCATGGAACTGACTTGTAATGAGCTGAGAATCGCTGTACGCACTCAAGTTACGTATTCCTATTCCAACTGCGAGTCGGAGACCTGCTATCAAAGCCTCGTACTCGGTTTCGTTATTTGATGCTGAGAAACCGAGCCTGAAAGACTGTTCTACGACCTCGTTGGTCGGGGATACGAGGTGGATTTCGACGCCTGCCCCCTGTTTCGAGGAAGCTCCGTCCACGTAGAGTAACCAGGTTCCAGAGCTTGACTCAGTCATTTCGCTGCTCGCTGCAAGCTCGATGACTAAGTCAGCTAATACTTGTTCCTTGGCGCTAGTTCGAGGTCGATACTCAATATCGTACTCACTCAACTCAATAGCCCACTTAGCTAGCATGCCAGACTGGCTGGGACTATGTAGCACTGTTCGCAATGGTTGTGTTGTCATTACTATGATAGAGTGTGACTGGAAGTATGGTCTAAGCTTGCGAGCTGACATTAGTACTGCCAAGGCCAATTTTTCCATTCGTGGGTACCTGGTTTCGGCGTCCACCAGGGACTTGCTTACATAGTAGATCGGTCTTTGCTCAGCTCGCTCCTCTCTTACGAGGACGCCACTTACCGCGGCCTCGGAGATTGCTACGTACAGGTATAGGGGTTCTCCCTCAACTGGTTTTGAAAGAATGGGGGGGCTCATAGAGGTATGCTTTTAATTGCTTAAAGGCTTCCCCACACTTGTCATCCCAAATGAATTTTTTGTTCCCTTTTAACAATTGATAAAAGGGGAGACATTTATCGGTCGACCTGGAAATAAACCGGTTTAGAGCAGCAATGCAGCCTGTCGGTCTCTGTACTTCCTTTGCCGACCTCGGAGGTTGCATTTCCAAGAATGCGCTGATTTGCTTGGGGTTCGCTTCTATTCCTCTTTGGGTTAATATGTAACCTAGGAATTCGCCCGAAGAAACCCCAAAGGTACACTTTGAGGGATTCAGTTTCATCCCATATTTATTCAGTAAGTCGAAACATTCCCCCAGTTGACTTATGTGGTCTTCTTCTTTCAAAAATTTAACCAACATATCATCAATGTAGACCTCCATTGACTTGCCCACGAGGCTGGAAAACATCATGTTCATAAGTCTTTGGTAGGTCGCTCCTGCGTTTTTGAGGCCGAATGGCATCATTTTATTACAGTAAGTTCCTTGTTCTGTGATGAGGGATATCTTATCTTGGTTCTCAGGGTTCATTTGTATTTGATTATATCCCGAGAATGCATCCATGAAGCTGAGGAGTTGGTGTCCTGCGGTAGCTTCCACTAACCGGTCAATGTGAGGTAGTGGAAAACTATCCTTAGGACATGCTTTATTTAGATCCGTAAAATCCACACACACTGGCAAGGTGTCATTTTTATTTTTTACCACGACTGGGTTTGCTAGCCAGTCTGGATATTTGACCTCTTTGATGAATCCAACACTTAGCAAACTGGTGACCTCGCTATTAACAGCCTCGGTCTTGTCAGGTCCGAACTTCCGACGCTTTTGACGTACTGGTCTGTGATTTGGATCGACATTGAGCTCGTGTGAGATGATGCTTGGATTGATCCATGGCATATCGGCTGCTGTCCATGCAAATGAACTGATATTTTCTTTAAGGAAGGTTATTAATTGGTCCTTTTGACCCCTGGAGAGGTCGGACTTTCTCAACAAAGTTCTTGTGAGGTCCGATGGAACCTGGACCACTCTTCTTTCTGGCCAAGCGATCTGCGAGCTCATTCTTACGCTGTAATTGCTATAATCTGCTTTCATTTGCTATTTGGAAACCTCCCATATAGCATATTCTGGACGTATTTTGACTCTCCTTCACTATTGCGATTCCATGCTGGGTAGAGAATTTTATACACTGATGGTAGGTTGAAGATACAGCCCTCATTGAATGTATCCAGGTTCTTCCCAAGGTGGCATTGAATGGGGCTGGCCTATCTATCACAGTGAATTCGACCATCCTCCTTACTCCAGCTGCTATTACAGGGAGTCTTATTGTTCCGAGGGATAATGTAGTTTCCCCGGAAAAGCCGGTTAACACCATCTTATCCCCCTCATTTTTGTGATCTGATATACCCATTTCCCTAAGAACACTTAGGAGGATGAGTTCTACAGAGCTCCCAGTGTCCACGAGCATCTTGGTGAGCTCGTATTCAGCCACCTCCAGCATGATTAGGGAGCATCATCATGTGGAGAATCTAGTTCAATGGCCTTGATTTCCCAGAACGAGATTTGTGTGTCAGGTCCCTTGAATGGGATTCTATCACGTATATCAGTGTTTACCCTCCGTTGATATTTCTTGATCGAATTTACGGAGTTGCGACACAGCTGGGATCCTCCATGAATAATGTTAATTGTTTTCTTCGTGCTGGGAGGAGGTAGATCGGTCTCCTTATCTTTGGGGGGATCTCGCCTTGTTGCGTCCTCATATGAGCGTTCTCGCTTACGATCGTCCTCAGATGGGCGATCTCGCCTTTCGTCATCTCGAGTTAGGTAGTAATTCTTTCTTGGAGGGGGTTTCTCCAGTTCAACATTGCCCAGCTCTCCTACTGCAAATTTTGCAGCGAGCTGCTTCTTCAACTCGTCGCACTCCTCAGTCGAATGGCCCTTGATTTTATGAAAATCACACCACTTGCTGGGGTCATAGGGCTTGAATCTGTTATGAGGTGGGCTTCTTACTGAGTACGAATGCAACCCCTGACTTTATCTTTGGTCTTGTGATTCCTTCCTCCCGAGTTTTTTAGGTCCCTGGGAGTTTGTCATCTGAGCTTGCTTACTCGAGGTTGCAGGTACCTGCTGCTTCGATTGAGCTTCACCTGCTTCTTCGAGAATGATCCAGCGCGAAGCACGGTGTAGCGCATCATCAAGCGATACGTGCTCCCGGACTGTGAGCTTCTCAAAGAATTTTGAGGTTTTTAGCAGTCCGTTTTGAAGGGCTTTCTGGGCCGTTGGGTTATGTAGATCGGTAATTTTTGCCTTAACGGCCTTAAAACTGTCAATGTACTTCCGCAACGAGTCTCCTGGCTTTTGAGTAAGTATCCACATATCGGCCTCCGAGATCTCGGTCTGGATAAATACCAAATATTGCTTCAAGAATGCTGCCTGAAGCTGGGTGAAGTTTTCGATCGAATTTGGCTTCAGGGAGGTGAACCATTCCAAGGCCGAATCCGTTAGATTTTCGGCAAAGAAACGACAGCGTGCCGACTCGAGGTCGCCCCCGAGTAGTCGCACCCTTGAGAAAGCGAATTTGAAACTTCTCATAAATGCCTTGGGGTCAGTTTCTCCGTTATATCGGGAAAATCGGATGTTCCCGACGTCGTCGAGCTGGGGGATCTCAATCCGCGTGGTGAATGGGGTCTGATTGACTTCCTCAATTACCCTATCTATTTCGGGTGCTGAACTTAGAGCGGCATGGACCTGCGATCTCATCCCCTGAAGTTCGGCACTAGTTTCTTCATAATATTTCTTAATCGACTCGAACCCATGCAAGGCGCCAGATCCCAGATCGTTTTCGATATTGCCCGAGAACTGGAGCAGGGACTCTCCAGCGAGCTGGGCATGGTTGCTGACCCCATTTCCAGATCGCGTTTCGACCTCGGGATTGTCCCAAGTTTCAACTTTATTAGCGTTCTCAGAGCGATCATGACCGATTAATCGGTCTGAGGTCGGACCTACTCCTGGGAAGGTCGCAATTGACGGAGTACCTCCTTCCGCGGTCTGGATCGTGGAAGAAGTGAATATAGGGTCCGATAACATCAAGCTGAACCGCGAGGTGGTGGCTGAGCCGACCATTCTGCTGGTCAAGGCATCGATATCGGAAAAGTTTAGCTTCGTTACCGGTGGAGGCAAGAATATTAATCCTCTATGTCCTAGTGCGAACGGGGCTTGTGTCCCATCTGGGAGGGCGAACCGCCCGATGGCGCCTACCCGAGCCGTTCTTTCGAGATCGCCTTGGCCAGGTGCCATTAGGCGATTCTATTTTATGAGAACCGATATCAAGTTCTGGATCTCAGCTATTTGATCCGGAGCCGGCTTTTTATAAGGTTGTAGGTCCCGAAGGATCAGCGGTTTCGTTGGTCCCAATCGTGATGTTCGCTCCCGTGGTGGTAATGAGAACGTTTGTTGTTCCATCCGAGCCTATCGGAGCGATGGTGTCAAGCTGGGATGGTGGAATGGAGGTATTTATAACCCTGGATGAGCAGTCACTGATGCGCTTGTTGTACCCGACATTATCTTCTTTCGAAAGATTAGTTTCGCATGTTACAAGAAGAAAATTGTTTTGCTCCTTCCCCACAGACGGCGCCAAATTGTGAGAGCAGAATCTCACAACCTCAATTCTCAGCGTGCAGGTTGTGTGTTCCTGAAAATAACTTAGAAGTTTTTGAATGAAAAGTTGTATATTGCTCTGTTTGCCAAGAATTTGATTCTTTACAATAAGGCTGGTGTTTCAAACTTATACCAGCCCCAAATGTAATTGCCTACACATTAACTATCTAATCGAATTCGCAATATTCTGTCTTTAATACGGAGTAATTTTATTTGACCATGTTCTGAAATGGCCGAGTGCATGCTTCTATTTTACTACGAGCTCGCTTCTTTTCCTCGTGTTTGGTTCTTCCACCTTGATGATTTGCTCTACCTCGCGGCCTCGCTTACTTCAGCTCGTAACAGTTCCCGTGAGGCCTTTCCGTGGGCCGAGCCTTCTTTGTTTAGCTTGTTTATTTGTTTTGGGCCTTGAGCGCGGAATTTGGGCCCAAAACCTAGTTGACTTATGTGGTCCTCTTCTTTCAAATACTTAACCAACATGTCGTCAATGTAGACCTCCATTGACTTGCCCAAGAGTCTGGCAAACATCCTGTTCATAAGTCTTTGGTAGGTCGCTCATGCGTTTTTGAGGCCGAATGGCATTACTTTGTAACAATACGTTCATCGTTCTGTTTTGAATGATGTCTTATCCTGGTCCTCAAGGTTCATTTGTATTTGATTATATCCCGAGAACGCATCCATGAAGCTTATGAGCTGGTATCCTGCGGTAGCTTCCACCAGCTGGTCAATTTGAGGTATGGGAAGCTATCTTTAGGACACGCTTTATTCAGATCCGTAAAATCCACACATACTCGCCAGGTGCCATTTTTCTTTTTCACCACGATTGGATTTGCTAGCCAGTCGGGATACTCGACCTCCTTGATAACCCCAACACTCAGCAACCTGGTGACCTCGCTATTAACAGCCTCGGTTTTGTCGTGTCCGAACTTTCGGCGCTTTTGACGTATTGGCTTATGATTTGGATCGACGTTGAGTTCGTGTGAGATGATTTCCATATCAATTCCAGGCATATCGGCCATTGTCCATGCAAATGAGCCGACATTTTTCTTGAGAAAGGATATTAGTTGGTCCTTCTGGCCCTGGAGAGTTCGGACCCGATTCCTACCTTCTGATTATGATGGGATTCGTTGACCACGACTTTCTCGATAAAGTCCTTGCGAGGTCTGATGGCACCAGGACCACTCTTTTTCCGGCCAAGCGATTTGCGAGCTCATCCTTACGTTGTAATTGCTATAATACGCTTTTCTTTGCTATTTTGAAACCTCCCATATAGCATATTCTGGATTCCTTTTGACTCCCCTTCACTGTAGCGATTCCATGGTGGGTAGGAAATTTTATACACTGATGGTAGGTTAAGGATACAGCCCTCATTGAATGTATCCAAGTTCTTCCCATGATAGCATTAAATGGGGCTGGCCTATCTATCACAGCGAATTCGACCATCCTCCTTACTCCAGCTGCTATTACAGGGAATCTTATTGTTCCGAGGGATAACGTAGTTTCTCCGGAGAAGCCGGTAAACACCATCTTATCCCCCTCGATTTTGTGATCTGGTATGTCCATTTTCTTAAGAACGCTTAGGAAGATGAGTTCTACAGAACTCCCAGTGTCCACGAGCATCTTGGTGAGCTCGCATCCGCCCACTTCCAGCATGACTAGGAGAGCATCATCATGTGGAGTATCTAGCTTAGCGACCTCGCTTTCCCAGAATGAGATTTTCGTGTCAGGTCCCTTTAATGGGATTCTGTCATGTATGTCAGTGTTTACCCTCCGTTGATGTTTCTTGATCGAATTCACGGAGTTGCGACACAACTGGGATCCTCCATGAATAAAATCAATTCTTTTATTCGTGCTGGGAGGAGGTAGATATGCCTCCCTATCATTGGGGCGATCTCGCCTCGCTACGTCCTCGAATGAGCGTTCTCGCTTACGGTCATCCTCAGATGGGCGATCTCGCCTTTCGTCAACTCGAGCTGGGTAGTAGTTCCTTCTTGGGGGGGGGGGGATTTCCAGCTCGACGTTGCCCAGCTCTCCTACTGTAAATTTCACAACGAGCTGCTTCTTTACCTCGAAGCATTCCTCAGTCGAATGACCCTTGATCTTATGGAAATCACACCACTTGCTGGGGTAATAAGGCTTGAATCTGTTATGAGGTGGGCTTCCTACTGAGTACGAATGTAATCCTTGGCCTTGTCTTTGGTCTTGGGATTCTTTCTTCCCAAAATTTGTATGTCCCTAGGAGTTTGTCGTCTGAGCTTGCTTACCTAAGGTTGTGGGTGCCTACTGCTTTGATTGAGCTACACCTGCCTCCTCGAGAATAATCCAGCGTGAAACACGGTGTAGCGCATCATCTAGCGACACCAGCTCCCGGACTGTGAGCTCCTCAAAGAATTTTGAGGTTTTTAGCAGTCCGTTTTGAAGGGCTTTCAGGGCCGTTGGGTTATGTAGATTGGCAATTTTTGCCTTAACGGCCTTAAAACTGTCAATGTACTTCTGCAACGAGTCACCTGGCTTTTGAGTAAATACCCACAGATCGGCCTTCGAGGTCTCGATCTGGATAAATACCGAATATTGCTTCAAGAATGATGTCTGAAGCTGGGTGAAGTTGTCAATCGAGTTCGGCTTCAGGGAGGTGAACCATTCCAGGGCCGAATCCATTAGATTTTTGGCAAAAAAATGGCAGTGGGCTGACTCAGGTCACCCCCGAGTAGTCTCACCCTTGAAAAGACGAATTTGAAACTTCTCATAAATGTCTTGGGGTCGGTTTCTCCGTTATATCGGGGAAATCTGATGTTCCCGACATCATCGAGCTGGGGGCTCGCAATCCGCGAGGTAAATGGGGTCTGATCGACTTCATCAATCACCCGATCTATTTCAGGTGCTAAGCTCAGAGCGGCATGGACCTGCGATCACATCCGCTGAAGTTCGGCACTGGTTTCTTCATAGTATTTCTTAATTGACTCAAACCCATGTGAGACGCCGGGTCCCAGACCGTTCTCGTTATTGCCCGGGGATCAGAGCAGGGACCCTCCAGCGAGCTGGGCACGGTTTCTGACCTCATTTTTAGGTCGCGTTTCGACCTCGGGATTGTCCCGAGTTTCAACTTCATTGGCGCTCCCGGAACGATCTTGACCGGCTAATCGGTCTGAGGTCTGACCTACTCCCGGGAAGGTCGCTATTGATGGAATCCCTCCTTCCGCGGTCTAAATCGTGGAAGGAGTGAATACAGGGTCCGATATTATCGAGCTGAACCGCGAGGTGGTGGCTGAGCCGACCATTCTGCTGGTCGAGGCATTGATATCGGAAAAGTTTAGCCTCGTTACTGGTGGAGGTGAAAACATTAGCCCTCCTTGTCCTAGTGCAAACGGGGCTTGTATCCCAGGTTGGAGAGCCGATCGCCCGATCGCGCCTGCCTGAGCAGTTCTTTCGAGATCGTTTTTTCGAGGCGCGATTAGGCGATTCTATTCTATGAGAACTGATATCAAGTTTCGGATCTCAACTATTTGATCCGGAGCAGGCTGGTTTAAGACTACAGGTCCCAGAGGAACAACAGTTTTGTTGGTCCCAGTCGTGACATTCGCTTTCGAGGTGGTGATGGGAACGTCTGTTGTTCCGTTTGAGCTCACCGGAGCGGTGGTGTCAGGCTGGGATGGTGGGATGGAGGTGTTTATAGCTCCGGATGAAGCAGTGACTGTTGCGCTTATTGTTCCCGACATTCTCCTTTTTCAAATGATCGGTTTCGCAGGTTACAAGAAGGAAATATTTTTGCTCCTTCCCCACAGACGGCACCAAATTGTTTGAGCAGAATCTCACAACCTCAATTCTCGGCTTGCGGGTTGTATGTCCTTGAAAATTGCTTAGGAGATTTTTGAGAGAAAAGTTATACATTATTATATTTGCCAAGAATTATGTCCCTCTACAGTGTGGCTGGTGTTTCAAACTTATACCAGCTGAAAATGTAACCACCTAATTATTATATACATTAACTACAGAATTAAACTCATAATCTTTTGTATTTAATATGACATAAGTGTGTTTGACCAGGTTTGAAATTGATCAAGTGCATGCTCCTGTCTTCCTGCGAACTTGCTTCCTTCCCTCGTGCTCGGTTCTTCCAGCTTGTTGATTTGCTCTATCTCGTGACCTCGCTTACTTCAGCTTATGAAAAATCTCATTAGACATTTCTCGTGGGCCGAGCCTTCTTTGTCCAGCCTGTTTATTCTTTATGGGCCTTGAATGCGGAATCTGGGCCCAACACAGAGGAAACAGTGTTAAAAGCGATAATTGAAGAAAGGGAATGGCAACAAGCTCAGTTTCTGGAAAATAAATCAGTCATCCAAGGGGCATGGAGAGGCACTCGACAGACACACCGGGAAACCATCTGTTGCCACACAGATGCAGTATGGAGAGAAGATTTGAAAGCCGCATGCATAGGCTGAATTTTCTTCAATCACCTTAAAACAGAACTAGGCAACGGAAGCTATGCAGAATCGATAGTAAACTCTCCCCTCATGGCGGAAGTGTTAACAATTCGATCAGCTCTAAATCAGGCCTTGGAGAAAGGATTTACAAACCTCTGCATCAAGTCGGACGCTCAGGATCTCATTTGAGCTATTACATCGCAAGAGCAAATCAAGGAAATCTATGGTCTCCTTTTTGATATTAATACTCTTGCATCTATGTTTAATTCTGTCTCATTTACGTTTATCCCGCACACATAAAATGTAAGGGTTGATGCTCTTGCCATGAAATCGATCTGTGATTTTTCCTATGTCGCTTCTATCTTGTAAGACTCTGTGTTATGATTTTAATTAAGAAGATGTTCCCAAAAAAAAAAAGTTCCATATCGATCATTGATTTCAAGCCCTAATTTCGTCCAAATCTATTATGATGGTTAAAGATGAAAGAAAAAAACTTCGCAATCGTGTTTCATACTCTGGATTCAACAAGTCTTGTTACAGCGATTCGAGCTCAGGAAGTTATGTTTGCAACATCACAACAACGATCATCAGCTCATCTATGGTCTTGCCCAGCTCAGGTACATCAATCTTTTGGAATGGAATCGTAATATAGCTTTAATTAAAACCAATGGTTCATTGCTATAATACATAGTGTAGATGTAAAAAATAAATTGAGTTTTGTTGATGAATCATTGCCGCATCCTCCATAGACTGATAGTATGTATAAGATTTTGCGTATATACAATAATATGGTTAAATCATGGTTGTTGGATTTGGTGAATCACGAAATTACAATTAAACCTAAAAATTTTGCTAGTATATAAGCCACATGATCATTCTTTCTATAGATGCACATGAACTTAAAATCACTGAAGTATTTTTAGAATGATATTTGTCTCACATCGAGACTTTGAGAGATTTGTAGATAATATATAAGTATGTGATAATCTTACATTCTTGAATTAGCTTTGTTAATTTTTGGGTGTGAGTTAGATCCATACTTACTAATAAGTATCACGTAGTTATCTCAAGAACATCCTCAAGGAGAATATATATTTGATAAAACAGAGATCGAAAAAATCGATTTTAAGTTTGTTCGTTCTGTCATACCATGATAACTATAAATCGAGAATATTAAATTTGTATTACATAGACCCTTAGATTGAAATGTATATACATGACAACTCTATCGTTACTATATTTCTCAATATAATATAATAGGAAATTGTATACTTTAAATATATTGAATATATCTCAATAAAAAAAATCAATATTTCTTATTTTCACACACGACGTTGAACAAAATCAAGTTTTAAAACAATGTATAAATTTTGGAAGCCCCCTCAGTCCAGTGGTTTATCAAGGGTTCATTAATAATTTTATACTATATGAGGAGTTCGATTTCCAGAGAATGCAAATTAATTGAGGCAAATTATAAAAGATTTTCAATGTGGTACAAGTAGACCCGTTCGTCGTAACCCAACGTGTCAAGGGTTAAAACCATATATCATGAACATGGTGCATGTAGAACTGTTTGTCATAAATCCTTGTAAGCAAATAAAAATATCTGTTGTAAAATCGTCTTTGTAATTTGTAATAAATAATAATATTTTAGACAAAAAAAACAATGTATAAATTCATATTTTATACATGGCATGAGACTTTAGAGGGAAAAACGGCTAATTCGTGCCTCAACACTGACAAATGGTACCGATTAATACCCGAACAATTTTGGTGTGCGAATTCATACCCAAACTCTTCATTGTTTGAATCACACATACTAATTGTTTTGACCGAAACATACATTGACTCGAATCTCGTTAGTTAACTATGTTAAATCGTTAACGATGATGACTCGAATGTCATGTGTCATCTCCGTTGGAACAAAATTTCAAAACGACGTCGTTTTGAGAAAACAAAATTTTTATAAAATTATAATTATGCACATCCATGTAATCGAACCGGTGGTCAATCGATCCCATGGAAGGGTAATATGATAACACTACACCATATGCGTTTATTGGGATGAGTCACACCATAAAATATTTATAGCACCAGTTTGTTCTCCTTCACCATAAACTCATCTTTCGACTCTTTACACTTGCCCAAAGCGTAGAGACAGTTCCCAACTCTGAAATGAGGCCTCACATATGTCGGTTGCAATTCACAAGCTCTCTTGAAGCTTCCACAACTCTCTTGTCGGTAATCAAAGACGGCGAAGCTTCTGAGCCCTTTGTATCATCATCGGTAGATTCGAGACCCAAAGCGTCAAAATCCCGATCGACATCTCTTGCATCGTCGTCGTAAGTCTGTAGAAGATCGCCGTAGGTCAAACTTCTGTCTCCGTCGACGAAAATTTCTTCTTCTTCGTTCGCTACTTCCCATTCCTTTAGGCCATCTCCGTCGTCATCCGTGTCGTCGTTGGTGGAAGATAACGTCGGCGAGAGCCACCACCATGAGAAAGATTATCCGATTTGATTATTCGTTGCTATTAGTTTACTCACACCGATTCTTTGTCACGAAATCTCAGAATATGAACTTTTGAACTATATAGAGCAACAACCTTTACAGTACAATTTTGATAACCAACTAGAATTGACGAGAAAAAACAAAAAATCCAAAGATTAACACAAATCAATAATTTATGGGTAAGTTTCTCAATCGGCCACTAACACTCCAATGGAATATCGGCGAAATTACTTGACAAGATGAATGAAGACATCAACGAAGAAGAGAAAGAGTTGAAAAGAGAGATGTAGAAATTTATTCAGCTTATAAATATTTTATTGTGTGACTCATCCCAACAAAACGCATGGTTCAAATCGATGTATGTACCTGATTTATTTTATTTTTTTTTGAATTTTTTCTGCAAAACTAAGTCATTTTGAAATTTCACATGACATTCGAGTTATCACCGTTAACAATTTAACATAATTAACTAACGGGATTTGGGTTAATGTATGTTTCTGCAAAAAAAAATTAGTATATGTATGTATATTCAAATAATGAATAGTTTATATATAAATTCGCACACTAAACTTATTTGAGTATTAATCGATACCATTTATTAGTATTGAGACATGAACTGACCGTTTTGGGGAGAATGATGATTCTCGTACTGCCTCGAGGTCCCATCATGTATCGGCTTTCACATATGTTATCTTGATTCTTGAAGGTCTTACGGATGAGATAAGAGGCATGAGGGTTGGTCATTGTGAGATAATTATGTGGGTTGATATCCGTGTCTCGTGATATTAAAAAAAAAATGTGTTCCATTTTTTAATTTTTTCCACCTCGATGTTTTTTGTTTTTTTTTATAAAACTAGTTTAACAAAACTGAGTTTAGGTTTTGATCTTTTCTTTTACCAACTAAATAAATGCTTCGATTAATTATTTTTTTCCTTTTAAGTTCAAATGAAATTGTAATTTCTACGGATGGAAGAACTCCCTCGTTTTAAATGCTCTATTCCGATTGATAGGATGTCTAAACAATTTGACTTTTTTTTCAATAATGATCTTTTTTTCTTCCCTTCGCTTTCATCAATCCACAGTAAAGACTCTTAGAGTCAACAGTCAACGACAACGTAAGTCTTGCTTCATGTGTTTGGATCTACCAATTTATGCTGCAACGAACGAAGACCAAACCCATTTCTCCTCTTCCGAGATTTGTAAAGAAGAATTCAGACTTTTCTCTTCTGACATGGGCCATTGGGTGATGATCCATCTCTTAGTTTTCGTAGTAAAGCTATGTTTCTACTCCTCAAACTCTCAGCAACTCACCTGCCATCCACGTGACCTAGAGGCCTTGCGTGGCTTCATCAACGAGCTCGAGCCGAAACCAGACGATGGTTGGGCCCTCGATTCTTCTTCTGCAGACTGCTGTGAAAGGGAGGGGGTCACATGCAAGTCTTCGTCTTCGCTTCTCTTAAACGATCTAAACAACACGGGAAGAGTCACTAAGCTGGAGCTTGTGAAGAAAAGATTGTCGGGCAAGTTATCTGATTCTCTAGGGTGGCTGGATCAAATTAGGGTTCTTAATCTCTCCGGTAATTTCATCGTAGAGTCGATCCCTCCCTCGGTTTTCAATCTGGTAAACCTAGAAACCCTTGATTTGAGCTCTAATGCTTTGATCGGCCAAATCCCAAAGAGCTTAAATCTTCCTTCGCTTATAAATCTCGATCTTTCCTCAAACGATTTAAATGGTTCGCTTCCGGCGCAAGTTTGCCACAACTCTACCGAGCTTAGGCTTATTAGACTCGAGAAGAACAATTTTTCTGGAGATTTTCCATCCGGGTTCGAGAAATGTGCTATGCTCAAACATCTCTTCCTTGGTGAGAACCATCTCGCTGGTAGTGTACATGCGGGAGTGTTTCATCTTCAAAGGTTGAATCTTTTGAGGATTCAAGAGAACAATCTCTCTGGTTCATTGAGTCCTGCACTTGGTAACCTCTCCAGCCTTGTTGATCTTGATGTCTCATCGAATAGGTTCTCTGGTGAAATCCCTGACGTGTTCAACAAATTTCCCAAGTTACAGTTTCTTGTGGCTCAGGGTAATAGATTCACTGGAGGAATCCCCAGATCTCTGTCAAATTTACAGACGTTGAACTTGCTTGACCTTGGAAACAACTCATTGAGCGGTCCTTTGCGTCTGAATTGTACATCGATGACTAAGTTGACCTCACTTAGTTTGGGATCCAATAATTTCAATGGCTCTTTGCCCGAGAATTTACCGTCTTGCAGGCACCTGAGGAATGTTAATCTAGCGCGAAACGCTTTCCACGGGCAGGTGCCAATGAGCTTCAAGAATTTCCAAAGCCTCTCTTACCTCTCACTTTCAAATTGCAGCCTTGTGAACATTTCATCGACACTTCACATCCTTCAGCACTGCAACAACCTGACGGCTTTGTTTCTCACTATGAATTTCCATGGAGAGATGTTGCCTGATGACCCGAGTCTTCGTTTCAAGAAGCTCAAGGTTCTTGTTATTGGAAATTCCATGATTACCGGTCCAATACCAAGCTGGTTGATCAAGAGTACCAACCTAGAGTTGTTGGATCTCTCATGGAACCATTTAACTGGAGAAATCCCGAACTGTATCGGTGGTTTCACCAATCTCTTCTACTTGGATTTGTCAAGAAACTCTTTCACAGGAGAGATCCCAAAAAGCCTGACAAGGCTGCAGAGCCTCTCAAACAAAGATGTCTCATTCAACGAACCATCTCCAAATTTCCCACTCTTCTATAGAAGGGATGTAAATGTAAGTGCAAGACCTCTGCAGTACAAACATTTCTTCGGGCTCCCACCAACTCTTGAACTCAGCCAAAACAATCTCTCTGGACCAATTTGGGAGGAGTTTGGAAATCTGAAGAAACTCAATGTCTTTAATCTGAAAGACAACAGATTATCGGGATCAATCCCTATCACGCTTTCAAGAATGACAAGCTTGGAGATTCTTGATCTGTCTAATAACCGCATTTCTGGATCAATTCCATCATCCTTGCAGAATCTAACATTCCTGTCCAAGTTTAGTGTTGCTAACAATAGCCTTTCAGGGAGAATCCCTTCTGGTGGTCAATTTCACACATTCTCGTGCTCGAGCTTTGAGGGCAACCATCTTTACGGTGACTACTGCCTTCAATGTCCTGAAGATACACAAGATGACAAACAATCAAGAGCCAGTGATAGTGACAGTGACTTTCTCTTAGATTTTTCATTTAGTGTGGTTCTTGGGTTTTGTTTATCTTTGGTTCTTGTTTGTTTTGGTCACGTGTTCTACTTTTAAGCTTAACGACATCAAGGTTCATTTGTTATCTTTTTCTTTGTATCAATCTATTTTCTCAGGCCAATGTGTTTTTTTTTTATTACTTACAAGTTTGAAGCGATGAAACATGATCCTATTACAAAGTCAAAAAAAAAAAAAAAAACAAGAATTATTGAATCCACTTAACGAAAGTTAGTGAAGAAATTTGGAGACCACAAAAAAAAAAAAGTGATTGATAATGCAACTTGTGTGATATGTCTAATCTTATTATATAAATCTGAATGTTTCAAAGTTGCTAACTCACATGATCAAGTTATCGATCATATTTTGATATGTAAAAAATCAATTAGATTTTGACATATAATATTAATAATAAAAAAAATTATAATTGATTATTGATCTTAAAAAGTAAAATTATTATAAAAAAGGAAAAACAGAACATGTAAATTGATCTTAAAAGCCAAAATTAATTATTAAAAAGTAAAAAAGTAAAAATTTGAAAAATTTTATAACTGATTTCTAATTTTAAAAGATAAAGTTACTAGAAAAAATATTTATCTTAAAAGATAGAGTTAATAAAAAAAAATAACAATAAAAAGTTATTTTAATTTTGTATGGAAAAATAAATATATGAGTATTTAAATAATACATAATAAATCTCATTCGAATAAGAATATGGAAAATTAAATGTTTGAAAATGTATGACAAAATTTAATTAAAAACCAAATAATATAATAAAGATAAGAGAATCAATATGAATAAATAATTGTTATGTTTCTCTATAGGTGGTTTCGCGTTGGTGGTCTCAACCTTATATTATTTATTTTCATATGAGGTTTAATTTTGTTTTTTTTTTTAATTTTTCCGTTTATAATTTATTTTTTACGGGTTATAAAATATTAAACTATAAATCCGCGTATATGCGGATCTTAATATAGTTTTTAAATAAAAATATATATTAGTGTATGTTTACGTATAAATTAAATAGAGAGTTTTGATCTTTCCAATCCAGAAATTCACTTCTATTACTTTTTTTTTTTATGCATTTCGGCCCTCGGGAGTAATCCCAAGCTTAAAGGCCCAGACTAATCTAATGCCCCACTTGGCCAAGTGCTTGTCCTGATAATTCCGCTCCCGCGGGGAATTGATCCCTGGCCTAGACCAACAGGGCCGACACTCACCTCAGGAAGGGAACCACCCGACCACCAACAACTTGGTTATTCACTTCTATTACTTGCTAGGGAAGACATCTCGTATTCTATATATTTTTTTCTTTTCTTTTCTTTCCTGCATAAGAATTATGAGTTTGTGGATGGAGAGCCTTTCATCTATATCATGGAGAAAGATGATTCCAAAAATTTGAAATCAATTATGAATTTTTGTCTTATTGACATAATAATGGCTTCTTGTTTGGTTTTTAGAGGAAACTAAATGGATCTTTTTGTTTGCTTTTGTTGTCACATCAAGAAGACAAATTCCAACAAACAATAGGTGCAAGTGACGCAGAAGAAAGCAAAAGTCAAAATGTTTGAATCCTCAAAACCCATTTCAACAACTATACAATTTAAAAAGTGATTCTAAAACTACTTGGATTTGTGTTTTTAATAAGAGTCAAACCACATTTCCATTTGTGCACTATCTCTCTCTCTCTAATCTGCTACAAAGAATATGAACTTCTTCAACCAACCTCTCTCCTCAGAATTGAAATGGAAACAATCTCTTATTTTAATATAACTCTCAACTCATTTCCCGTTTATCTATCCTATCTCCGGATCCCAAAAACTTCTGATCTGCTCTTGAAAAGTACGTCCATCGATATCCCAAGCACTGGAGGAGGTTTAAGCCCCCATATGTACTTTCTAGAAGAAGACCCGCGAGACCCCTCTTTGTTTGAAATTTTTCTCATTGATGTCCCTTCCCCGGCCTTGAATGATCTCGATAAGCCGAAAGAAGTCTCAGGCTTTGCACCAAATACTGAGCTTTTCTTTGACTGATCTTCCACTGGATGCCCAACTGCACCGTCCTGGTGAGGAGGCGGGAACTTCTCACTCTTGCTCTTTCCATGTGTTTGTGGTACAACTCTCCATCTCTGCAAACACAGTAGCAAGGGGAAACATTACAATGGGAAAGGGTTACATACACAATAATTACTCTCCTACAGAATTACCCTAACTAATGGTTGATAGGTATATATAGTTGATTTATCAGCCTAGGCATGTGCATGTATTCATCAATGAATCGATGCAATCAGTCCGAGTGAATACGTTAACAAGAATAATATATATATATATATGTTCATTCATATGAAGACATTGTGTGTCTATGTGTGTGTATGAGTATGAATGAGATAAAAACAGGATTTTCTCACATCTAAGTTTGCTTGAATCTCAGCATTGGCTTCTGGGGCCGGAATAGCTCGCCCAGTGCGATCCCCACGAAACCTTATTCTTCTGGCTCCTTCAACACCACTAGCTTTTCCAGCGAGACCCTTTTGTCTAGAAGTACCACAATTGTAGCCACGAGACGAGACCAATTACAATCAATAGCATGAGCATCCAGAAAACACATAAAAGATCTAAAAATACGAACCTTCTTGCCTCTTCGTCCCTCAGCTTTACATTCAGTTCTTTGGAAGGCGGATACTTTGGTAAACTTGATGGATCACAGGCTAACGGTTCAGTCGTAAAGAACTGCACACATAAATCAAATAATAGAATGCTTTTCTCAGGAAGTGTTTTTGCTTGCATAACATCTAATCACAAACTAACCGGCTTTTCTTCTTTTCCCAACCAAAAGAAATGTACAATAATGGAAGATCTTAGATTTCAAATTTTATATGTCAAACAATTGAAAGATTGTAAGGCAAGGATGACTCACTTCACTACTCAAGGCTGAGGTAGAAGTTCCTCGATCATCAGGGTCTATAGCGAGAAGTGTCTCGACTAGATGCACAGAGGATGGAGTGAACCCATTGAAGGCTTCAGACACACAACGTTTGTACGGATGCTGCGGCTTAAAAAGGGTCGCGTTCGGCAGTTTGTACTTCTTCCAGTACAAATCTGAAGGGGAGCCACATAATTTAAATATCTTATGAAGTTGTTCGACCTACAAAGAACAAATTAAGTAAGAAAAACGGTAAACAACAACCTCATTAATGGTTATCTTGTACATGCATCTATGGTCCAAGACTCCAAAATCATGCAGTTGGTTTCCAAAGATAAATCAATTCACCAAGAAGCATTTATTTCTCTCTATAATGCAACTCGGATAAGAGGCCCTACACATCTGTATCCGATAGAAACTAAAGAATGCCTAAGCGGACTAACTAGAAAAAGATAAACACCATTTTGTTTACCTCGGTTCTTCCTGGCATAACGGGCTTTCCAGCAAGTAACTCTGCCATAATACATCCGGCACTCCAAAGATCAACACCAGTTCCATAGTTGGTAGCTCCAAGAAGAAGCTCGGGAGGTCGGTACCAGAGCGTGACAACACGACTAGTCATTGTTTGCTTTTGCTTTGGGTCATAAAACGTAGCCAACCCGAAATCAGCAATCTTCAGTATTCCATCATTATCTATCAAAAGATTAGAACCTTTGATATCTCGATGTAAGACTCCTCGGCTATGGCAATGCTCTAGCCCAGATAGTAGCTGCTTCATAAAGCATTTCACCTGACGAACAACAACAAAAAAAAAAAATTCCATTAAGAATGATCTACATATAATTATGTGGTTGAAAACTTACACCTGTGTCATGGTATCGAAAAGGAGCTCACGATCACCGAACTCTAAAATTTTGATAAACAAGAAAAAATATCAACTTTCTTTCTAACATCTCAAAAAAAAAAAAATCACCATGTATCCATCCTTACAAATCTTCATATACAAGTTTGTATCTTTGTTTCTGTACTTTTTCAGACTCATCTGTTTCTTAATCCTTCAACTTAGGATTATGTAAGAATATCAATATGCACAGATAATAAAAGAATCTAATCCAATCAATGACAGTTCATAAAGAACGTTGAAAATTCACCAGGATCAGAAACATAATGCAGAATGGGTCCACAGACAAATAATTATAGCATCACCAAAGGCACACTAGAAACAAAACCAAGCAGACGAAAACATGACCAAAAGAGGATCCTAAAAAAAAAAAAAAAGACATAAGCAAAGAAAGAATCATATCCTTGAAAAGAAACCTAATAACATCGAACTCATAACTACCACTTATACTTGGAAGCATATCAACATTGCACCATTAACTTCATACATGTAAGATCACATCTACACATCTTACATTAACTTCACCAAGAAGCATATCAACATTGCACCATTGAGATTAATCAACTAATCTTTTATAGAACAATCCATTGTGTGTGGTAAGAATCGAAAAGAAAGAAGGAAACACACACCTGAGGAAGATCAAATTTAACTCCTTGAGTTGCAGCAAGGCCAGAGAGATCATGCTCCATGTACTCAAAAACAAGGTAGAGACTACACGAGACCCTCGAAGTAACTAAACCTTCAAGCTTTATAACATTAGGATGGTTTAACCGTCGCAGCACAAGAATCTCTCTAGCCATGAATTTAACACTCTCTGCTTCCAAATTATCAAACCTAACTTTCTTCAAAGCTACAATTTTCCCAGTCAATAGATCTTTCGCCTTGTACACATTGCTGTAAGTTCCTTGCCCAATCTAAAAAGATTGTATCATCATTCATTACAGCAAAACAAAACAAAAAAAGTATAATTAAGCAAATAAACTAACCAAGAAAAGGAAATTAATTGGATATAAAGCTCGAAACTTTCTAATTATACCTGCAATATTTCATCATTTCTTGCTAATGATTAGTGTTTTGATTATATTTAAATTTAATGCTAATCTTTAAAGTTTGGTAACATTTTTCTCTCTCTCTTCTCAATTTGGGTTACCTTCTCGAGCTTCTCGTAAGTGGTGGCTCGGCGAGGAGTCAAGTCTTTGATCGATTCGCCGCAAGCAGAAATCAGCCACGGTGGCCAACCTTCCGGAGCACGGAGGCTCATCCCCAACGGCCGGCGAGAAGAGCCAGCCGAGAAATCGCCAGTGTGCCACGTTCTCGCCGCTTGAATCTGAATCGAACCCAAACCCTTCTTCCTCTCTCCGATATCGAGTTCCGGTACAGATACAGCGGCGGTGGAGGAAGACGGCAAATCCTCCGCCTTAGATTCACGGCGGTGGAGGTTTCCCGGAGCAGCTTCATCGGGATTCCGTTTCTCTCCGGCGGATTTCTTGCAGAAAACGCAGCCCATTGGCCAAAATCGTTTGAATCGCGAAAAGCTCTTCTTTTTTTTTTAGCTTATCATAATCTCCGTGAACGGTAAACCGCTAAATTGATTTTCAGCTTTATGTGTTTTTCTCTTTTCGTCTTCTCACTTCGAAAAGATACATTACACAGTGAGAAATGTGGAATTGAAGAAAACGACAGCGTTTTGACTCAGTCGAGTCTTTCGCACGTAGAAGAGTGAAATAGAATGGTGGTTTTCCGTTTATACTTAACGGCGAGTGGTTTCACGGTAAGATTTGACATCTCTCTGTATAAATAACTTAAAGAGTTGTAAAGGATAAATTTCAGATTAAATTACTTTGGCTTTCATGGAACTTTGGTATTTGTATAGAAAGGCCTGAAAAAACCAAAGAAAAACCCTTTTTTATCATCTGTAAAAAAATTAAAGCCCAAAAAGTTATTCTACTTTTTTTTTGTTCAAATAGATTTGACTTTGTTGTTTCTTTCTTTATCTAAAGTATATCTATGCTTTTATGTCATTTTAATTTTATTTTGAACTTCATTAAAGCGCTTGTCAACGATATAAGATAATCAATTTGAGAATCAGTATTGCTAGGAAAAAAAAAATAAAAAAATCTACGTTGTAATACTTCCATCAATTTGAGTCGAGCCGACGACTCATGTGTCCGATCCAACAAAGTTCGCGATGGAGTGAGTTTGGACATAAATCTCACGGGTTGATCCATCGCGGTTATCGGATTACGCGGGTTAATCCATGATAGGTATTCATTCAAATTGAATCTTTTTTCGCACTAAGTAAACTAGTGGTTCCCTTTTCGTTGGAAGAGTTGCATGCTGGTCCAGATCATGGATCGATTCTCCGTAAAATCGGAATTATCATATTAACATTTGACTAAATGGGACATTAAAACTGGAATGTATCACTCCCATCTGATAGATTAGTCTGAGCCTGTTTGGGTTTGAGATTATTCTCGGGACCTAAAGGCATAAAAAAAAAAGTAGGGATGGAATTATTATCCGTGATTCGAGATTCGATCCGCTCCGAAAATCCGGATATCCGAGGAGGTCGGATCCGGATAATAAAATTGTGGATCCATTAAAACCGGATCCGGATAGTTAAATTATAAGGTTTGGATATCTGTATACGTTAAATATATTAATAATTTATATTTTATTAATAATTTTTTAATATATTGAGATTTCTATGTATATATATATTTATATAACTTAAATAAAATTCTAATATTTTTATAATAATAGATTTTGTTTTACAAAATATTATATAAAATTTTAATTTTATCATTATTTTTAATGTTTTTTATTATTTTTTACGGATATCCGGATCCGGATAATTAAAACTTATATCCCATAATTTTTTGGATATCCGATCCGTCCCACATCTATCAACAAATCAAAAATTATGATCCTTTGTAACTTTTTTCCCAAGCTAGAGTATCTTCCTTTCCTTAAACGAACTCTTAATAAATTAACTTAAATTGCAAATAACGAAAATTGAGAAGTCATAAGTTTCGTTAGTTCAATTAGAAAAATATTAAAGGTAAAATTTAGAGGTCACATGATCGAGTGACGCATGGGACATGACCATTTAAAATGTTCTGATCCCGGATCTGAGAGATGTACAGGCTTTGGCCTAGAACCTCCTAGTAGGCATGGGCATTCAGCTACATGTTCGGGTTCGGGTCGGTTCTTTCGGGTTTCAAGTACTCAAATTTTATAAGTCTATGATCTATTCGTGTATTTTCTTTTTCGGATCGGGTTCGGTTCTGTTCCGATTGGGTTCTGGTCAGTTTCGGGTATCCAAAATTTATCCCAATTCTAAAAAAAAAAACTAAAAACAATTGTTTAATTTAAATAAATTTTTGTTAAATTTTACAAAAAAATATTTAATTTTGACAAATATATTTCGGTATAAACATAACTAATATATTCGGTTTATAATTGTAATTTTGAGTATTTTGGTTATTTCAAAATTAAAGATACATAATATTTTTAGATATATATAATTGTATTTTGTATATTTCTGGTATCTGTTCGGGTTTCGGTTCGGGTACGCGAAATATTTTATAAAATGAACCATTCGAGTATTTATAACTATTCGGTTCGGTACTTTCTAATTCGGTTTGGTTTTTCGGTTCTGGATATTTTGTCCAGACCTACTTCCTAGTAATTCAAAAAAAAAAAAAAAAAAAAAAGAATACTGAGAAGTCATTGAGCTAAAGTGCAAAACCACACGATTTACGAAGTAGAGTGAAGAACAAAAAAGCTAACACGAGTCGACACAGAGTTTATGAGCGTTCGTCGTTTGTAATGGGCGATATTGTAAGTTTATTGTTTTCTTAATTTCAATCATGTTTATATGCTCAGTAATGGATTAATGGTTGGTCTCTTGCCATCCCTATTCGTAATTATTAGCATCTTGTTCTTCCAGAGATTCGGTTTCTTCATCTTTCCTTTGTTAATTATCATTTGAATATGATACAAATGTGAATCATTATGTTGTTATTGACATGATTCACAACATTGCTGTTGCAATTTGAGATCACTAGATTTTGAATCTCAGAGACTTGTCGATGCTGCAAATGCTAAAAAACGATTGAAGAGCGTTTCATTATTCATAGACTTCAAAGCCATCAACAAAACTTTGTAAAAAATTAGAAGAACAACAAATTTAAATTGAGAAAATCTCATATAAAAAAATCTACGAATAATTCAAAAAGTTACACAATTATCTCAACTGAAAATATTTTTGTAACATAGCATCGTAGTTTCATTGAGAAAATATTTTTGTAACAACAACAACAAAATTACAAAAACATTTAATTTGGTACAAAATTTACAATCATTCAATTTAGTTCTTAAGATTTTTATAGAATATACTTCAGCAAGAGCATGTGCTTGTATGATTGACCCGTGGACCAAACCAACCCACCATTAAATGTAGATATGGACGAAATGTTGGTCTAAACCTAAAGCCACTCTAGATTCTTTCCTCGTTGCTGCAGACTGCACTTCACTTATTACCAATATTATATTATAATATTCTATAATTTGTTGACCAAAATATATATATTCGAGAATTTTATTGAGAAATAAACATTAAAGCAACTTTCATAATCATTTATATCAAGGAATGCTCCACATTCAATTGACTTATGCAAGCAAAAGTCATATAACTTTTTTGACGATGGACACCATGTTGAAATTACAAGTCTCCCCCAAAGATTAATTCAAATTCAAGTGTTCTCAAAGTGCCAAAACGAATATAAGCAAGAAAACCAAAGACCACGACGACGACAAAACTTATGCACGTTTTGTCGACGAAAGAAAGTTCTAGCAAGACTCGTGAGTTTTTCAAACACAAATGATTTAAAATTAAGGGTAATTCTCTAAAATAGCAATTTTTTTTTTGTAATAATAGCACAAATTTATTATTGAAATGATCTAAATTTTTTTTTTTTAATGAAAAAAAATTAAACCTTAAATAGAAAATACTGAACTCAAACAGAATATACATAATATTTTAAAATCAAGTGGTAGTGGCTAGTGATTCCTACTTGTGCAGGGGTTATCCTGTTGGTCTAGGCCAAAAATCGATTCTTCGCAAACACGTAATTATCTAACCACTCCCATTTACCCAGTCGAAGATGGTGTCACGCTTTAGGTTCATTTGGAAACCCGATGAGTTGGCTAGTCGATGGTATCTCTCATCCATGAGGATTAATCGGGTGGTAAAAAGCTCGGATTACCCATTGTTAAAAAAAACATAATGTTTTAATTTTATTTTGAATTTATTTTGGGTAAACATGTAATTTTACATAAATTTTTGTGTTATTTTTGAAATTTTAAATTTAGTGTGTTAAATTTGGCACAAAAAAATAATTTGCATACTATTTTAGAGTATTAATCTAAAATTAACTCAGTAATATCAATAAAAATAATGGGAAATTTTGAAAAGGCAGAAGGATGGGTCAACATTGAAATTTATACTCCCTCCGTTTCACAAAGAGTGTCATTTTAAGGTTTTATTTTTGTTTTATAAAGAGTGTCGTTTTATATTTTCAATGCAGAATTTTGAATAAAATTCAAATTTTAACCTCGTTGTTTTAATGTATTAAATGGAAAGAGAAAAACTATTTAGTGTATTAATTATGAGTAATTTTACTATGTGTGAAATATATCAAAATAACACTCTTGATGAAACCGATGGAATATTAGTTTTTAACAAAAAAAAACATGGGAATTTATTGATAGTTGAGTTTCAAACCAAATTATACGTTTGGCTTTCTTGTTCACTAAATGCGATGCCTTTAATGGTTCAACGTCTCTCTCCGCTAGGTCTGTCAAACGGATCAAATCCGTTCCGCGCATGTTAATTTTTTTTTTCGACCCATTTTGATTTTCTCCATCAAATTCATTAACATAAAATTCTCGATCCACACCCGCTTCGTTTGAATTCACGGGTACTCACGAATAACCTGCAAATATTTAAATAATAATAATACAAATTTATAATGTTTTTAGTAAAAAAATATATTTAATAAAATAAATTTCATATAAAAAAACATAAAATCACAATTTTCTGAAAGAAATAAACAAAATAATTAATTAATTATATATATTACAAAATATTTCAACATTTTAATAGTATTTAGTAAATAAATATTATTTATTAATTTTGTTAAAAAAAATTGCGGATAACCCGTGGGACCCAAGGGAAAAAAATTCCGATCCACATTCGCCTCACATTTTAAAACACTCGATCCGCACCAATCCTACTTTTTTGTAATTTAAAATTTCTCGACCCACGATGGATTAAAAAGAACGGAACCCGCGGATAATGACTCAAATTGACAATACTGTCCGCCTTTGACAGATTCACATTTGGTTTAAGTTTTCACCAACCAAAAAAAAACTAGAGGTGTTCAATTTCAGTTTTAGTTCGGTTTGGATTTTTCGGTTTTTAATTATAGTTACTAAAATAAAAACATAATCTAGTATGGATGGTTCGGTAACATTATGGTTTTGATTTGAATTTAATCATTCATCAAATACATTAGTTAAGAAATTTATATTGAATTGGGTCTTTCTTTTTCTGTATTCAGTATATCAAAAAGTAAATCAATTTAAACCATCTTGCATCTTCGTATATGGTTTTAATTTTAGATTTGGTTATTTCAGTTTGGTTTCAGATCGATTTGGTTTATTTGGATTGGACATAAACCCGGTTACCTCTTAGAAAAACACTGGTTCTATCACGGAAACCAACCAATTCTATCAACCAGAAGACATTGATTAATCATCATGAATAAACCTGACACACTCCATGCTCACTGATCTACTAGATAAGATAAGATCTCTTTTATGGATTGCATTTAGTAAAAAAATTTAAAGTTTCACACTTATCATCAGACAAGAGCAAAATCTCACAACATTAAGTTATAACCCCCAAATTAATATCATATCTAGCGCCAATGAGGCCTGTTTGTGATAGATTCTAACCAGAACAGAGCTTTTCCAATGCCAGATTCTCATCTCCACCACTTGATTCAATCGCACTCCTAACCTGAGCATCTCCAAAACCCATCTCCACGAGTCTTTTGACCTGCGACAAAATCAAATCCAATACCAACCTTTTAATACACAAACCAGACACTGCATTTCTACTCGAACCTTTAAATAGTCATATTAACAACTCACTTTTTCCTCTAGAGAAGAGTTCTTGGCGAATGTTTCGGTCCAGTAACGAGCTGTTGATACAAACACTTGATAGTTCTTGATGTACTGTAAACATCAGAGAGATCGGACTGGTTCAAAGTGACTTATAAAAGGGGAAAAACCGAAGATGATTAAGGTAATGTAGTCGAACCTGTTCAGCTACAACAGCATCTTGAGGGTCTTTAGGCTCTGGGGCAGAGAGTAATGCCTGGACCGAAACAAGAGCTGTCTTCAAAGTAAGAGCTGGACTCCACTGGTCTTTCAAGACATCCAAGCATATTGCCCCGCTTTGGCTACTTATATTCGGGTGCCTTTGGGTTTTAATTAAGACAAATCAACAAAGACAGACCCTTAATTAGCACACAATGCATTGTCTAGATATTCTTACGACTCAATAGAGAATTGATATACACTAACATAAGCCGAATTTGAAATGGTAAGATGTATGTTATAGATAAAGTTAAAGAGAGTCTAAAAACAACTATACCAAAGCCACAGATAAGAGATTATAATTTATCTGATACAACCCAAACATTTACCCCATAACCGAGACTAAAGAGTTATGCATAGCAATGATTCAATCTCCATAATAGATGCAGAACCTGTAATACTATAGGCTTAATTTGCGAGTGAATGATATATAAGAATCAGAGTCATCTTCTTACCAAACTTTGGTTGAAAATTGCATCTTTGGAGGCTCAAATGGATACCCTTCTGCAATTTGAGAAAATGATACACTAATAAACGATTGATTATTGGAAGTAACACAACAGGAATCATAAGACCCATAAACCCTAGAATATGAACTCCTAAACCCATTCACCAGCAATCGAGTAAAGTAATCTGGGCATAACACAATAGCAAAATAGAGAAGAACTTCAACAAACCCCTAACTCAATCGAAGCAAAATCCCCTAACTTTCACCATCACTAATCAAAGGGTGTAGACGAAATGACCTGGAATCGTGATATCGATCTGAAAAGTGCCGCCTTCGTAAGGAGTACCGATCGGACCAGGGATGGTTCCGGTGAGTCGGGTAAGGTTATCGGATTTCGGGCAGACCCGGATACCCGAAGAATCCTTGTCTTTCTCGCAATCTTGGAGCTCCTTCTGGACTCGACTGAAATCTATCATTTTCGAGAATGGAGAGATCCGATTGAAATCCCCAAAACGAGAAAATGGAACGAAGCCTTTCAGAAAGATTTTTAGTGAGTTAAAAAGAGCTTATTTTCTTGCATCATAAGGGATTATCGAGAGCTACAGGCTGAAAAGCCAGAATTTGATAAAAAAATTGATCAAAAGCCATAAGTCTAATAATTAATTTTATTTTGATTTTGTTTTAAATCCAAAAATTGTGAAAATGACTTGGTTATCCCCATACATCTATAATATTACAATCCAATTATAATTATACCCACCCAAACCCGATAACCCATAAATACCCACCCAATTCACATTTATCTTCCTCAAATAATTACAACTTAAACTCTAAAAAAAAATACAATTAAAAAAATACAATTAAAAAATACTTCACGGTTTCCTCAATTAATTCTCCACCCATTTTTTCGTTGTTTCTTCTCAATCCACAATTACTGAAATTGGGTGATTGAAGGTAGTTTTGCTGCTGTAATTGGATCTGATCCGATCGAATTTTTGATTGTTTGTTTTGACCTGGTTGATCCACATGGGAAGAAGCACGAGGATGGTGTTTGCACGGCGGAGTCTGTCGACGGGAGCCTTGACGTTTGGAATTGTAAGAATTCCGATTCTTCCTCCGCCGACCACCTCATTGTTATGGTTCATGGGATCTTGGGAAGGTAATAACGAAATATCTCTATCTGCTGCACTTTGTTTGAGCTTTTGAAAAATCATTTTGATCATTTGATTATTGTTAATTTCTGCAATTCGCAAATACCCAATAATGAGAATTGTTCTATGTATACAATTTGGGACGAGAATTGTATAAAGACACTCTCGTTGAGTGTTTCTCCCTCGTGCCATTTTCTGCCTATTCATGTCTTTGATCCAAGATAAACAAAACAAAATACAAGAGAAGCCTTTTTAGTTCATTGATCTTATTTAGCCTGCACATACATACTTATTGATTGCAGTAGCAATGTTTGTCTTATTCCATGACATGTTTCATGTTATGTATCTTATCGTTGCAAGTTCAAAAGAAGAAGATGTGGGAATCGGTGCAACCGTTTTTGAAGACTGATGCGATTGGAGTTTTGATGCTTAAGGATCATTTGATGTGGAAAACTTATGGTCTTGTGAAGATAAGATCCCTTGGTTAGCTCTGAGGAACTATGGTCTTGATGATCGATTCAAATGGGGAGCTCATTTGGATTTCTATATAAAATCTCCTAGGGATAAAACTGAATACGAGTTTTTGTCTAAGAGGAAGATCAAAGCGATTTTGACTACTACACAACCAACTATGTTTCAGGATAGGATAGTGCAAGAAGTTTTGTTCATTGTGCTGAAATTTTGATACGACTGATATAATTATATAAATTAAAATTATTCATAAAAATGTCAAACCCAAGGGAAATTTAGGGTGTGTTTGTTTGTTTCTTTGTTGGATTTCTCTGTTTCTTTGTTGGTATTTGTTTATGTACAAATGGACACGTAAGGATAAATATGATCTATTTTGTAAGTGCACAATATAATTTTATGCTGCAGTTTCTGGGACAACTGAACAATTAGGTACAACTATGTGCGCGGTCAAATTAACATGTGCGCCGTCAAATGTGCCGTCAATTTTGTACATAGTTGTACCAACGTGTCCAGTTGTCCAAAATTCTTCATAGTTGTCCTTTGGCGATTTTACCATTTTTCCAGTTGTTCCTTAATATAAATTATTATTTTGTAGTTGTCCACATAATTTTTGACTATTGCAGTTCATTTACAAGGTATTCATAATACAAATTACGCAAAATCATATATTTCGGTCTTTTCCATCAAAAGATTGTTAACATTATCAAAGTCTTCCTTGTATCATAAGGGTGTGTTTGGTGTGAAACCAATAATATGTATTAGGAAAATGATAATTCAATTTTATCCATGTTATTAATATTGTTCCTTATAGTTTAAGACGTGTTTGCATTTTTTAAGTAGATACTTTCTTTTTATATGTTTAATTTAATTATTATTTTTTTTAAATTAAGGAGTTACATATAGCTGTACCATTTGTACCAGTTGTCATCTGTCTCTTAGTTGTACCATTTGTACCAGTTGTCATCTTCTGTAGATTTGGTGATGAACTCGGGTTTTAATTATAATCTACCTAAGAATCACTACGATTCAACAACTAAACTCGACAAATTATCAATGCAAAGACCTAATCGTCACAGAAAACTTGGGTACCAATCCAATTTGCATACTGAATCAAACAATTTTCGTAAATTCAATCCCTAAATTGTGAAATCCCTAAATTACACTACACCAAAACCTAATAATTTTGCAAGCTTTTCTCAGCAATGGCGGAAGAGAGAAGAGGAGGACGACAAGTGCAGAGGAGGACGACGCGGTGGCGACTACGGTCCACTGGCGAGATGGGTCGCGATTCGAGCGAGCTCAACTCAAGCTCGAGAGAAACGAGAGGAGCGAAAGTTTGTGCAAAAAAAAGAAAAAAAAATCAGAAATTAAATAAATCAATTATTTAGTCTCAATTAATTAAAAAACCTGAGATACCACAAATTTTTTCATTAAGGATAAAATGGGGATTTCACTCCTTTTATGGCACCTAGATCAATTTATGGCACACAAGATTTCACTTTCTCATTTTATGGCTTTTGAGCCATTAATCCGATTATCGAACAACCACTTTCTTGAGCGACAGGCTGAAAAGACAGAATTTGAGAAAAAATTAGCTCAAAAGCCATAAGTCTAATAATTGATTTTATTTTAAATCCGAAAACTGTGGAAATGTCTTGGTTATCCCCATACATCTATAATATTACAATCCAATTACAATTTTACCCACCCAAACCCGATAACCCATGAATACCCACCCAATTCACATTTATCTCCCTCAAATAATTACAACTTAAACTCTAAAAAAAATACAATTAAAAAAGACACTCTCGACGGCAATTCCCTCTCGAAGCTAACCTCATCACACACGATCCACTTCACGGTTTCCTCAATTAATTCTCCACCCATTTTTTTCGTTGTTTCTTCTCAATCCACAATCACTGAAATTGGGTGATTGGAGGTGGTTTTGCTGCTGTAATTGGATCTGATCCGATCGAATTTTTGATTGTTTGTTTTGACCTGGTTGATCCACATGGGAAGAAGCACGAGGACGGTGTTTGCACGGCGGAGTCTGTCGACGGGAGCCTTGACGTTTGGAATTGTAAGAATTCCGATTCTTCCTCCGCCGATCACCTCATTGTTATGGTCCATGGGATCTTGGGAAGGTAATAACGAAATATCTCTCTCTGCTGCACTTTGTTTGAGCTTTTGAAGAATCATTTTGATAATTTGATTATTGTTAATTTCTGCAATTCGCAAATACCCAATAATGAGAATTGTTCTATGTATACAATTTGAGACGAGAATTGTATAAAGACACTCTCGTTGAGTGTTTCTCCCTCGTGCCATTTTCTGCCTATTCATGTCTTTGATCCAAGATAAACAAAACAAAATACAAGAGAAGCCTTTTTAGTTCATTGATCTTATTTAGCCTGCACATACATAATTATTGATTGCAGTAGCAATGTTTGTCTTAGTCCATGACATATTTCATGTTATGTATCTTATCATTGCAGGTTCAAAAGAAGAAGATGTGGGAATCGGTGCAACCGTTTTTGAAGACTGATGCGACTGGAGTTTTGATGCTTAAGGAGCATTTGATGTGGAAAACTTATGGTCTTGTGAAGATAAGATCCCTTGGTTAGCTCTGAGGAACTATGGTCTTGATGATCGATTCAAATGGGGAGCTCATTTGGATTTCTATATAAAATCTCCTAGGGATAAAACTGAATACGAGTTTTTGTCGAAGAGGAAGATCAAAGCGATTTTGACTACTACACAACCAACTATGTTTCAGGATATGATAGTGCAAGAAGTTTTGTTCATTGTGCTGAAATTTTGATACGACTGATATAACTATATAAATTAAAATTATTCATAAAAATGTCAAACCCAAGGGAAATTTAGGGTGTGTTTGTTTGTTTGTTTGTTGGATTTCTCTGTTTCTTTGTTGGTATTTGTCTATGTACAACTGGACACGTAAGGACAAATATGATCTATTTTGTAAGTGCACAATATAATTTTATGTTGCAGTTTCTGGGACAACTGAACAACTAGGTACAACTATGTGCGCGGTCAAATTAACATGTGCGCCGTCAAATGTGCCGTCAATTTTGTACATAGTTGTATCAACGTGTCTAGTTGTTCAAAATTCTTCATAGTTGTCTTTTGGCGATTTTAGCATTTTTCCAGTTGTTCCTTAATATAAATTATTATTTTGTAATTGTCCACATAATTTTCGACTATTGCAGTTCATTTACAAGGTATTCATAATACAAATTACGCAAAATCATATATTTCGGTCTTTTCCATCAAAAGATTGTTAACATTATCAAAGTCTTCCTTGTATCATAAGGGTGTATTTGGTGTGAAACCAATAATATGTATTAGGAAAATGATAATTTAATTTTATCCATGTTATTAATATTGTTCTTTATAGTTTAAGACGTGTTTGCATTTTTTAAGTAGATACTTTCTTTTTATATGTTTAATTTAATTATTATTTTTTTTTAAAATTAAGGAGTTACATATAGTTGTACCATTTGTACCAGTTGTCATCTGTTTCTTAGTTGTATCATTTGTACCAGTTGTCCTCTTCTGTAGATTTGGTGATGAACTCGGGTTCTAATTCTAATCTATCTAAGAATCACTACGATTCAACAACTAAACTCGACAAATTATCAATGCAAAGACCTAATCGTCACAGAAAACTTGGGTACCAATCCAATTTGCATACTGAATCAAACAATTTTCGTAAATTCAATCCCTAAATTGTGAAATCCCTAAATTACACTACGCCAAAACCTAATAACTTTGCAAGCTTTTCTCAGCAATGGCGGAAGAGAGAAGAGGAGGACGACAAGTGCAGAGGAGGACGACACGGTGGCGACTACGGTCCACTGGCGAGATGGGTTGCGATTCGAGCGAGCTCAACTCAAGCTCGAGAGAAACGAGAGGAGCGAAAGTTTGTGCAAAAAAAAAGAAAAAAAATCAGAAATTAAAAAAATCAATTATTTAGTCTCAATTAATTAAAAAACCTGAGATACCACAAATTTTTTCATTAAGAATAAAATGGGGATTTCAGTCCTTTTATGGCACCTAGATCAGTTTATAGCACACAAAATTTCACTTTATCATTTTATGGCTTTTGAGCCATTAATCCCACTTTCTTTCTATCTTTTTTGTAATTTTCTCTCTGTTTCTCACCTTTTTCTTCTTCTCTACACTCAATTAAGAAAAAGAAAATAAACCGACGCCAAAAAAATAATAATACAAGAAACTAAACCGAAATTAACCAAAACTAAATTCGATTTCGATCAGGGTGGGTTATTCGGTTCGGATATCGCTTTTTTTTTCAGGATTAGATTATAGTTCGATTCAGCTTGGGTTTTTCGGGTTTGGGGTTGTTGGGTTTTAGAAAATAAATTTTATTCAGCTTGGGTTTTTCGGGTTTTGGTTCTATTTGATTCGGTTTTGGGAAAAAATTAACTGATTTTAATTTACATTATAGTTTATAAATTACTAGATAAGTACCCGCATGTAATTTAATATTTTATAACCCATAAAAAAAACATAAAACAAAATTTGATCAAAACTGAAACATTCACATTTATATACTAAGATTTCCTTATTCTAAACTGAAATATGGATCAATTTTTTTAAAAAAATATTTGACTTTTATTCATTTTCTTTATAGTATTGTTATCTATTGTTTAATTTCTATATTATAATGTGAAATTTTTTTTTTTACAACTTTGGTTTTCATTTATATTTTTTTATAATTTCCTTAATTTAAACATAATTATTATTTCTTTTTTCCTTTTACTTTTTAGATTAGGAATCAATTGCAAAATTTACTTTTGTTGTTAATATTATGTGTTAAAATATAATTATAAATTTATTAAAAATGTATCAAAAGATAATTGAAAATTTATTAAATAAAACATAATAAGATATGATTTTGTTAGTCAAATATTGATCAAATAAACCAACTTAACTAAATCAAATCAAACTAAATTGTTTAATTAAATAGTTTACATTAAATTGAACCAAATTATTTTTGACCAAAGTCAAACCCTAAATCCAACCTTAACCAAAGTCAAATTGAATTAAATAAAAAACCGAATAAACCAAACTGAATTTTGAAAACAAATCCGATTTAAAAATTAAATCATATTAAACGGGTTTTTATACCAAACAAACTTAAACCTAATTAAAATCAATTTAACCAAGAAATTGAACTGTTTGGCTTAATTAGGACACTAAACCAAAACGGTTTAATAAAGTCAATATCGCCGACTTGGCCCGATTTACGTAAAGCGTCGTTGACTTACAGTTTAATCTCACAAAACCAAGGAACATTGTCAAAATTTGGAAAATGATCAAAATCAGACCGACGCCTCTATGCATGAACAGAGATCACAGTCTTAATGAAGTGATTAATACGTAATAATCTATTTGATTTTTATTAGTCTTGCTTATGTACATAAAGAAACATAATTGCGAGAGCGTACATCATAATTTAGCTTTTATTTTAGATAACGTAAGGCTTAATTTCGGGTATAGATATCGAAGATTTTCCATAACGTACATCATAATTTCAATTACACAGAAGATTACTTTTGGTGTAGTTTATGTGTAACGGGTGTATATAACGAAGTTTGTTTGTTGTAAAATTAAGAAGTTATCAAATTGGTTGTATAGAGATGAGGAATTATAATTCAATTTCTTTATAGGATTGTATTCTTTTTTTTAATTTCCTTAATCAAAATAAAAAAAATTGTATCTCCTTTTTTAAAACTTTAGTTTTTAGCCTTTTTTTTAACTTTAGCTTTTAGGATATTTGTTGGTTTAATTTTTCTTTATTTACTTGCCTTTTTAGGATGTCAATCTATTGTTTAATTTCTTTAATCTAGAAGCAACTTTTTTTTTGCTGAATTTACTTTTACGATTAAGTCTAGATTATATTTTTTCCATTTATTGTTAATATTATGTGTCAAAATCTAATTGGTAATTTTTTACACGTGTCAAAATCTGATGGATTAATTCGACACATGTCGCAATCTGGCGAGTTACTAACTTTGAATCATTTTCCTTTAACGTACAACATATAACCCGCATATGCTAGATTAGGACCCGCATATATGCGGGTTTATAATAAGATATTTTATAACCCGTGAAAAAAAACTAAAAAAATAATAATTAAATAACCCATGAAAATAAATAACATACAAAATTAGAAACAATGTGTCCGGTGAAATAAATATATAGTATGAAACAACAAATAATTTTGGAAACGATTATTGAACTTTTGTTTTTTGGTATGTAATTGACAATCATATACAACCAAATTATTTATATAGAAGTGAAAAATTAGAGTTTTTTTGTCATCATTTTGGACCACAACAGGCCGGCTCAAGAGCCAAATACCCCCACACATGGAGGACATGTGGAGTCGAACTCAGCACCGGTAAGATGGCACCAGAGGTGTGGCAACCACTGGCCCACTTGCTATTTCTTAGTTTTTTTTTCTTTTAAGATTAGTAATTCATTGTTTTTTTTCCTTTATCTAAATAGAAAAACAAAGATTTTTTTTTCCTTTTTTATTAACTTTGCCATTTAGGATAAATGTAGATTTTGTATTTTTTTTCTTTTTTAATTAACTTTAACTTTTAGAATTATGAATCGATTATAAATTTTTTCAAATTTTTATATATTTTTTTCTTTTTGTTAAGTGACTTTACCATTTATGATTATAGATCGATTATTAATCTTTCCAAATTTTTATGTTTATTAATCGATTTTAATTTTTTCTATTATAATTTTTTTAATTTTTCCTCTTTTTATTAACTTTAGATTTTATGATCAATTTATGTTTTATATTTTTCTTTGTAATTTTTCTTTTTAATTAATAATCAATTAATTATAAATTTTGTAATATTTTTTGGTAAGTTTTTAATACATGTTAGAATCTGATCAAATGACTTGACACGGGTCGCGATAATGCCAGTTAGCAACTTTGAAACATTTTCCTTTTTTTAACTTTATGTTTTAGGATATTTGTTGGTTTAATTTTTTTTTGTTTACTTTTATTTTTAGGATGTCAATCTATTGTTTAATTGCTTTATTATAAACATTAAAATTTTTTCATTGTTTTAAAAAACTTTTAGATAAATTTTCTTAATCTAAAAGGAACTATTAATTTTTTTTATTGTTTAAAAAAAATTTAAGATAAATTTCCTTATTGTAAAAGCAATTTGTTTTCCTTATTTTTTGTTGCTAACTTTACTTTAGGATGAAGTCTAGATTATATTTGTTCATTTATTGTAAAAAACAAAATTAAGATAAATTTCTTTAATCTAAAAGAATTTTTTTTTTTGTGTGCTAACTTTACTTTTAGGATTAAGTTTAGAATAATTTAAGATAAATTTCCTTAATCTAAAAGTAACTTTTATTTTCCTATAAAAATAATCTAAGATAATTTTCCTTAATCTAAAAGTATTTTTTTTTTGTGTGCTAACTTTACTTTTAGGATTAAGTCTAAATTATATATTTTTTATCCTTTATTATTAATAGTATGTGTCAAAATCTAATTGGTAATTTATTTTACATGTGTCAAAATCTAATGGATTAACTCGACATGTGTCGCGATCTTGCGAGTTACTAACTCTGAATCATTCTCTTTTATATATTTAGATAATATACTAGGTTTTTTTATCCAAACTATGTGCAGATTTGTATTTATAGATTGGTTTAATATATTTTATGGCTGAGTAATTTCTATAAGATTATATAATGTTTGATTTTGTATTTAATGATTTTTTTTATAAAAAAGTTATTCTTATCTTTTAACCATTTAAATAGTTAAATAATTTGTAATGATAAAAGAGGGGTTTAGAATTTTTTTTCATGAAAATGTATTAAAAATATGATGCGTCGTTTTCTCGATGTTCAAAAAATCGCTAGACGTTAGTCGGGCGGCCGAGCTGGACCTATCGCATAGCGAAAAAATTAGGGATTAATCGAGGATTAAGTGGGGATTAGTTTTTTTACTTTTTAATGCCTTTTTAACATGTTAATCCATTATAATTTATAATTTTGATATAATATTGTGTTCAAGATTGGATAAAACACATGAAAACAAATATCATGTTCAATACATTATGATCTTCATTAAAAATATGAACATAAGTTGGACTTAACAAGTACAAAGACTAAACCTAGAAAAAAGTTTGAAATCGCAAGAACTCGCATATACTTAAGAAAATGATTTTCAAAACTCAACTTTTCAAACCACTCAAAGCAAGACATGGTTAGGACAATCAAAATTACTCCCTAATCCACAAATTTCGCAAGCCTTGTCCATACGACCTCGTCCCTGCAGAAGTGTCTGAATTCACAATCGTTAACTCTTTCACATTCAATAAGAGTTTGCGTGAGTTTCTTACCATGATACTTTAACCAGAAAATCGGGCTTCGTATAGATGGGGGATGTTTGGTGTTTAGTGAGGCTCAAAGTGTTTGGGGTTTCAAGATAAGAATGCTAATCATCATGCAAAATAATAAGAGAGAATCGGTCCATTGATGTTACATGATTTCCAATCACTAAAACTATCCTTATCCCGTAATTTCCATAATTTCTTTGGGTGTAAAAATTGAATACCGAGACATAAAAATACTTTCGAACTCCTACTCTCTTTCTTTTCACGTTGTTTTTTTTTAGAGAGTAGGATCGAAATAATGATATAAGCATAAGTCTCGAAAAATATTGTAGAATAATACCCAAGTAATGGTAATCAATTTTTCAGAAATACCTTCCGGGAAAACTTCATAGGGAAACTATCTTTTTTTCTTTTTCAATTCCCATTCCATTCCATTCCATTCCATTCCACTAACCTTTAGACAACCTATTCAAATGTCTAATCCTCCTAAGATAAATCAAGTCCTAGCAATATGGAAGCTAGATATTGAGAATATCTGATAACAGATATAAGACCTTGATTTTTGGTGCATAACGAAAAACATCTATCGTGGTTCAACAATCCCAATTTCCATATGCAATACTGTGAAGTATTATCGTTTTTGGTCTCAACACAGCAAAGAGTCAACTGAGCTGGGTATTGGGCTAAAACAAATGGACCTTTTGATTGAAACCGTTACAACTTTAGCTTGAGCTTTACACAACAAAATAGCCCAAGTCAATTGCTTATAGCAAGGTCAACTTCGTCTTCTAGAAACAGACGGATCAAAAGAGAAACATAATAGAGAGAGAGAGAAACAGAGCAAGACAGAGAAAGAAGATCTTTAGTCTTCGAGCTTCAGATATTCTTTCCCTGAGATCGACAGAGGCTCAATTCCGGTGATCGGGTTCGCGGTTTGCGACGACTACAACTTACAAGGTCTCCTTCCTCTCTCTCGTTAAAGAACCGTTTCCGACTCAAGCTCGCATACTTGTTTCGGTAGTAGCTGTATAAAGAAACAGCTAGTTAGTCACTTGTATCTGTCATTGATCTAGTGTAAGCATGGTGGTTTTGTTCCACTCCCAGAAGTACCTTACGGGAACTGGGTGAACAAATGTGTTCTTGTGTCTCTTAGTTCAATTCTGTAACTAAAGCTAATTGACAAGTTGAATCAACTCGAATCGGAGATCACAAACTGGGATAAAGATTGATTCTGGATTACAAGAAGAAATCCTACCAAAGTGGTATCAGAGCGCTAGGTTTAAGTGCAAGAAAGATTACCGTCCAATAATCAAGTGCGTTGTGATCTGATTTCAAGATTCAAGAATTGTGAGGTTGTATGTTGTTTTGAAGTAACTGTTGAAAGTTCTGGTGAATATCTGAAAGCTTGTGTTACAGTGCATAGCTACAATGGAGGCTGTACACAAATTTGAGATGGAGAAGTTTGATGGGAAATGTGATTTCGGTATGTGGAAGTTCAAGATGCTGATGCAATTGGAGCTTCAAGGTTTCCGGAAACTGATTAAAGAAATTACAGGGGAAGCACTATCGTCAACATTTAAAGGAAAAGGGAAACATGCTACTGATTCTGAAACAAAACTAGAAGTAGTATTGACTGAGGAACAGAGGTAAGAAAGAGACGTGAGAGCTAGGAACCTGATATGCTCTAGTATTACAACCATGGTACTGCAAAAGTAATGAAAAACACCACCGCTGCTGGTGTTTGGAAAGCATTAGAGGACGATCATCAAACTAAGACTCTGCCCAACATGATCTACCTAAAGCAGAAGTTTGCGAGTTTCAAGATGGAAAAACACAAAAGCATTGAAGAGAATATGGATGTGTTTCTGATACTGGTGAATGCACTGGAAAGGAAAGTTTAAGCATAGAAGTTAGTGATGAAGACCAGGCTGTTCAAGTTTTGTCCGGGTTACCGGATCAATATACTTCTTTGGTGCACACATTGAAGTATGGAAACAAGAAAGAAACGTTGACATTATCTGAAGTTGTTCAGTCTGCACATGCTAAGGATGTGGAATTAAGGGAAAAGGGTTTATTGACTAAGTCCAACAACAACGCAGAAGGTCTTTACGTCAGTCAAGGAAAATCATGTAAGAAACCTGAAGATCAAAATAACAAGTGGAAAGGAAAGCACAAGGATGGAAAGTTCAAAAAGAACAATCAGAATGGGCGCCAGCCTAAGGCAAGAGAGTGTTGGGTCTGCGGTAAAAAAGGCCACTACAAGAAGGACTGTCCACAAAGGAAAACTCATCAAGCTTCAAGCTCGGCAAATTTAGCTCAAGAAGGTGAACAACCAATGATACTCACAGCAAGTTTGAAGTATACAAAGGATGAATGGGTTCTTGATTCTGGATGTACTTTCCACATCACACCAGACAAGAATCTATTGTTTGATCTAAATGAGTTTGAAGGAGGAAGAGTACTAATGGGGAACAATACTTTCAGTGAGATAAAAGGAATATGGAAGCTCAGAATAGTAAATCCAGATAATTCTACCATAGTTCTAACATATGTCAGATACATGCCAACAATGGGCTGGAATCTAATTTCAAACCTCTTTCTCTGGTTTAGTCTTCTATTTGCTTGAGGGCAAGGAAAGGCTAAGTCTGGGGGAGTTGATATATCATGGTTTTACCCCTTTTAAGCCATGATATAAGTCTGTTTTATAGAGTCTTTCTACTATTTTGTAGTGGTTTAGAGTCTTTTACAGGTTTTAGTACGTTTGGAGCATAATTGGAGATATTGGAGCTTTCTGGAGTATTTTGGAGCAAAGCAGAAGTTCGTGTAGCTGAGTACCCGATTTGAAGCTTTAATATCGATCGATACTGACTAGTATCGGTCGATACTCACTGCAGCAAGACACAAATCGCGACTTTTTCGAGAGTTGAAGAATTGCAAAATTGCCCAGAAGACTTTATTATTTATAAAAAGCCCCAAAACGTTTCTTAGGTTATTTTATTAGGTTTTACAGCCACTTTGATGGCTAAGTTTTATTCTACGCTTGATTTTACTTTGGTTTTTGGAGAGACAACTCTGAACTCCTGTTTCTTATTGATTTATTTGATGATGTATTCAATCATGTTGTTTTCATCCTCTATGTCTGAGTAGATCCACTTTAGGTTTAGGGTTCTCATAAGGGTTTTCTCTGAATTCTAGGTTGATTAGTTGATTAGGATTCACCATCTGAATTAGTTCTTCACCATAGGTTGTTCTCAAAGCTAATTCTAGGTTGACGAATCTGGAACTTAGATCTTAGGATAATTGATTAGGCACGAGAGTGCGATTAATTACATGATAGAACATAGGGTGAGCAAAATAACTATTCGCAAAGAGATTTGGTTTAGTTGTTTTGTGAACAAATCAAACTTGAACTAAAAGCTGGTTTAGACTTTAGGATTCGCAAAGAGATTTGGAATTCTAGGATTTAGATTTAGATAGTTTTCGCAACTAGAGTTGGTTAGATATACTTAAGTGATTTGAGTTCAAGAACCACGCTAAATCTGAATCCTGACTAGTTAGTTATCTGCATTCATTGATTTCCTGAGAAATACCCTGAACCTATATTTCTCCCAATCGACTTACAACACTTTTAATTTGCGTATTGCTTTCAATTATATCTTTTGGTTTAGCTTAATTCGAATCTATTTAATCTATTATGTGATATCCTGAGTTCTTGTGTTTGACCCCTACATATACTACAACAACTGCTTTAGTACTTATAGAGTATTAATTTGAGCATATCAGTTTGTCAAGCTGCAAGTATTTTATTACGTTCATTGATGATCACTCCAGAAAGGTCTGGATCATGTTTTTGAGGAGTAAGGATGAGGTGTTTGAAAATTTTTCAGAATGGAAACTGTTAGTTGAGAATCAGATAGGAAAGAAGATTAAATGTCTAAGGACAAATAATGGTCTGGAATTTTGTAACAATCAGATGGACAAGTTGTACAAGGATTCAAAGATCTGGAGGCACATAACTTGCACATATACTCTACAACAAAATGGGGCATCTGAGAGAATGAATATAACTCTTGCAGATAAGATCAAGTGTATGTTAACTGAGGCAGGGTTGGAAAGGAAATTTTGGGCAGAAGCAGCTTCTACTGCAGTGTATTTGATTAATAGAACTCCTAATGCATCACTACAGTTCAAGATACCAGAAGAAGTTTGGTCCGGTTTTAAGGCAGAATATGGTCATCTCAGAAGGTTTGGCTGTGTTGCTTATGTTCATACGATACAAGACAATATTAGTCCAAGGGCAATAAAAGGAATTTTTATGGGATATCCCCGAGGAACAAAAGGATACAGGGTCTGGTTACCAGAAGAACAGAAGTCAACCATCAGCAGAAATGTTGTGTTTGATCAGACTAAAATTTACAAAGACATTGAATTGAATGAGAAGTCTAAGTCAGAAAGGACACAAAAGGTTATCATCAGTTCAAGGCTGCCTAAGGGTCCAAGCACAAGGGACACAAGACGTCAAGGAAATGAAGTTTCAGGTGAAGAAAGGTCTACTGGTCAAGGTGGAGCTGTTCCAGATGAATCAGATTCTTCAGATGCAGAAACAAGACATGAATCAGACAGTGATCCAGAGTATGGTACAGAACAAGAAGATAGTGAGGTTACAGGAAATTTGGATGGTTACTTGCTTGCTAGAGACAGAGAACGGCGTACTGTAAAACCACCACCTATGTTTGAGAGTGGAGATTTTGTTGCCTATGCTCTTATTTAGCTAGATGAACCAATGACAGTTTCATAAGCTAAGAGGAGTAAAGACTGGATGAAATGGAATGGTGCCATGATAGAGGAAAAACAGTCACTGGATAAGAATCATACATGGGATATTGTCGATAGACCTCCAAATAAGAAAATTATTGGTTCTAAATGGATCTTCAAACTCAAGGAGGGAATTCCAGGGGTGGAGCCACCACGGTAAAAGGCTAGGCTCATTGCCAAGGGGTTCACACAAGTGGAAGGAATTGATTATAATGAGATTTTTTCACCAGTTGTCAAACATGTCTCAATACGGATCATGCTATCAGTTATTGTGAATTTTGACATGGAATTGGAACATATGGATGTTAAAACTGCATTTCTGAATGGTGTGTTGGAAGAGACTATCTACATGGAGCAACCAGAGGGTTTCATTCAGAAAGGTCAGGAGGACAAGGTCTGCTTGCTGAAAAGGTTGTTATATGGGTTGAAACAGTCACCAAGATAGTGGAATCTCTGGTTTAATGAGTTCATCAGGTCCCAGAGATTTACTAGAAGTATTAAGGATCCATGCATGTATTTTAAAGGGTCTACTGTGAAGGATAGCATTTATCTTCTACTCTATGTGGAAGATATGCTTATAGCAGCTAAGGATTTACAGAAGGTGAAGTCCTTGAAGGAAAGCTTGAGTTCTAAGTTTGAAATGAAGGATCTTGGACCAGCTAACAGGATTCTAGGGATGGAAATAATCAGAAACAAAGGAAAAGTATTCTGAAGTTGTCTCAGGGAATGTACATTAAACAAGTTTTGAAGATATTTGACATGGATAAGTGTAAGCCAGTAGTTACTCCAACAAATTCACTGTTCAAACTCAAGAGTCTGACTGAAGAAGAGTTAGCTACAAAGGCTGGATTAATGGAATCAGTTCCTTATGCTAGTGCAGTAGGAAGCCTGATGTATGCAATGATCGGCTCAAGACCAGATTTGGGTTTTGCAGTTTGCTTAGTCAGCAGGTTCATGTCATAACCAGGAAGGGATCATTGGGCAGCTGTTTAATGGATTCTGAGGTATCTACAAGGAGCTACAAAGGTGTGCCTTACTTTCGTAAAGTCAGAGTCAATGGAAATTAAAGGTTTCAGTGATTCAGATTATGCCACTGACCTAGACAGGCGTAGGTCAGTAACATGATATGTGTTTCAGGTGGGTGGAAACACATCTTGCTGGAGAGCTACGTTGCAACATGTAGTGGCGTTATACACCACACATGCTGCATACATGGCTTTATCAGAGGCTACTAAAGAGGCACTACACCAAAACAAGGTTTTTGCTACTGATTGTTGCTACTGATTAGGCAGTCGGTAAATTTACCGACTGTTTCGCTACTGATTTCTGACTGATGTGCGACTATTTTCAAACAGTCGCAAATCAGTAGGTATTTAGTGACTAAAAATTCCAGTCGTTAATTAGTAGCAGTTTTACGACTGATTAGTGACTGAATTGTAGTCGGAAACATGCAGTAGCTAATCAGTAGTAATTTTTGAGACTGATTTGCTACTGAATTCGGTGGGTCGTAGAACAGTAGCAAATCAGTAGCAAAACAGTAGCAAAAAGTAGTTATAAATCACGTGAAATTCATTTGGTTGTTGGTGTACCTAATTTGGTTGGCAGTCGGGAATCAGTAGTAATTTTAGCAACTGATTTGCTACTGAATTCAGTGGGTCGTAGAATAGTAGCAAATCAGTAGCAAAACAGTAGCAAAAAGTAGTTTATAAATCACGTGGAATTTAAAAGCCTCGGTTTCTTTATATATGTTTATATATATTGGATTTTTATATATGTTTGATTTTTGATTTTTTTTCCCTCGGTTCCTTGCATGAGTTGCCTCCATTGAAGCCTCTTCAAAGATTCTTCTCCTCCATGTGCGTGTGTCATTGGGAGATGAAGATGATAGAACACTGACGTATATACATATTGTATTTCTTATCTATGTTCTTAAGGTCTGTAGAGCCCAGTTGGTAATGTGTAAGCATTTAAATTTCGTGGTCACGGGCTCGAGTTGTAGTGGGTGTAATTTTTTTAATTTATTGCCAATTCGAATTTTTCGTTAACGTTTTAACGGGGTTGACTAACGAAATTTTGGACAAAAAAAACTAGTATGTGCATGGATATTCAAATAATTAAGAGTTTGGGTATGAATTTGCACACTAAAATTGTTCAGTACCTAATCGGTACCAGTTGAAAGAGTTGAGGCATGAATTTGCCATTTTCCCACATCTAACCCTTAATCCTAAACTCGAGTTGTAGTGGGTGTAATTTTTTTAATTTATTGCCAATTCGAATTTTTCGTTAACGTTTTAACGGGGTTGACTAACGGAATTTTGGTCAATGTATGTTTTGGACAAAAAAAATTAGTATGTGCATGGATATTCAAATAATTAAGAGTTTAGGTATGAATTTGCACACTAAAATTGTTCAGGACCTAATCGGTACCAGTTGAAAGAGTTGAGGCATGAATTTGCCGTTTTTCCACATCTAACCCTTAATCCTAAACTCTAAATCTTAAATTGTAAACTAGATCTTACACATGAATATCAAATAATATACAAAAAAACAACACTTACAAAAAATTTAAAAAATTTAATCATTTTATAAATCTTAAATTCAAAACCCTAAACACATACATATCAATAATACACAAAAATTAACACTTACAATTTTTTTAAATAAAATAATTTTATAAATCTTAAATTCTAAACCCCAAACACAAACTCTAAACCCTTAACCCTATACCCTTAACCCTAAACCCTAAACCTTAAATTCTAAACCGACCTAAACCAAACAGATGTTTTCTCAACGTCTAACTTAATTGCTCAATAACTTGCATTTGTCACAATTAGAGTTTTAAAACTTGGTCTCTGTGAGATTTGATTCATAGGAAAAATTGTTGATTAACTTCAAAAGATGGTTTTGTTAACAAGAAACAGCTTGTCCGAGAAGCAAAGAAAGGCAATTTACTTATGGGTCTTTAATTGCTCCTACTCGACCAAAAGGTAATTGTTAACTGCTCCTAATCAGTAGGGTTTTGGGTTTAGTGTTTAGTGTTAGTGTTAACACTAAATCCTAAAACCTAAACCGGCCTAAACTTGATGGGAAACTGATGATCATGTAATGCTGACAACAATTGAAGATGGAGATTTGTGAAGTATTTTCGTTTTTTGTCTCAACACAGCAAATAGTCAACTGAGCTGGGTATTGGGCTAAAACAAATGGGCCTTTAGATTGAAACTGTTACAACTTTAGCTTGAGCTTTACACAACAAAATAGCCCAAGTCAACTGCTTATAGCAAGGTCAATTTCATCTTCTAGAAACAGACGGATCAAAAGAGAAACATAATAGAGAGAGAGAGAGAGAGAGAGAGAGAGAGAGAGAGAGAGAGAGAGAGAGAGAAAGAAGATATTCAGTCTTCGAGCTTTAGATATTCTTTCCCTGAGATCGACGGAGGCTCAATTCCGGTGATCGGGTTTGCGGTTTGCGACGACTACAACTTGCGAGGTCTCCTTCCTCTCTCGGTAAAGAACCGTTTCTGACTCAAGCTCGCATACTTGTTTCGGTAGTAGCTGTATAACGAAACAGCTAGTTAGTCACTTGTATCTGTCATTGATCTAGTGCAAGCATGGTGGTTTTGTTCCACTCCCAGAGATACCTTACGGGAACTGGGTGAACAAATGTGTTCTTGTGTCTCTTAGTTCAATTCCGTAACTTAAGCTAATTGACAAGTTGAATCAACTCGAATCAGAGATCACAAACTAGGATAAAGATTGATTCTAGATTACAAGAAGAAATCCTAACAAAGACAAAGCAATCTTCAACTCACCAATGGTATGTTTACTCTGCATTACCACTTCTATTTCAACCTTTTCTTGGTTCTCGTTCTCATGGAAGTGAACTTTTAACCACTCTAACAGTCCTTGCCAATAACCACCCGAGCCCGAAAGTAGCTTCAGCCTCTTGATACCTTTTTCATTACCATGGAACAACTCTTGAAAATCCCATCTCCTGACCCACTTGATACCCTTCTTCTGAAGTTTTTGCATTAACGACAAAACTCCATAACGTTTGTAATCATTCTCCAACCATTTCAACTCATAATGTCTAAACGATTCTCCACCAGGTTCCAACACTCGGTTATCACAAAATGAAGTAAGTTTCTTTACCTTTTGCTCATGGTCAACTTCTAGATAAAGAGTCTTGTTTCTCTTCTTTCTGGAAAATGTCTTGAACACCTCTGGGTACCAATACACTGCCCACCAACTGTTCGACAGAATTCCCAAAGGTTTGTCTACATTTTCTTTAAGATTCGGTTCCTCTGGCCTTGTCTCCTTGTGTTGATGAAACTCAAGTTGAGATCGAAGAAGAAGAAGATATGAAGAAGACGAGAGAAATAAAGAAGAAGAATTGTAATGTTTGATTAATTGTTTTCCTCCTCTATACATTAGAGTTTCTTGGTTACATATAATCCTTGTAAATGGGCTTAAAATCATAAATAGAAGAGATAATGTTAATTGTCCCAACGAGGCTCAATTTCCTAATCTCAAACAGACAACAAATCTCTCAAGGTGTCCATGGTGCTGGTGGTGGCGGCTGAGTTGGGAACAACGGAGGAATAGCTGAGAAAATGGTGTTTTTGTCAATAGCACCAGAGGTCTGGAGAGGACCACCACGGCTCATGTATTTTTCACCCGACAATGCCACAAGTGCTGCGATCAAACCAGCATTTCCTGCAAGATTCGGTTCAGTGTACTTGTAGTAAGTACGGACATCACATAACTCTTCATTCTTGTCAGGACCACCAACCATGGCTCCTTCAATCGTTTTGTGTTGATCCCGGGGATCACTAAGTATGTTTAAAGAGTGATTAGGAGGTGAGAGGTGAGATTTTCGTTAATTAGAGCAGCTTAACCACAATTGAAGCAGGTCGCAGAGAGAGATGAGTAGGCCGGGGGCCGTGTTTCCTTTTATTGATGGTGAGAGAGATGAACACTTTAGAATTACGAACTGGTTCCGAAGGACGTCCAGTTCGGCGTTCTAAAATGTTGTCTTGTTACAAAGAGAGAAAGAGAGAGGTCGGGTAGCTAGTTACAGGTCGGAAATTGCCCGAATCCAAAGTCCCCCTCATTAATGACATTGAGGGGTATATATAGCCGAGGTTGCCTCCTGCTCCCCGGGATCTCGGGGCCACGTGGCGTCGTCGGCCTCTTTCGCGGGTAAGGTGGCCTAGGAGGCGTGTTCCGGCTTTCGAGGATAGAGGTCATGATGAGCTCGGCGTGGCGTGTTGCAGAGCAGCGTACTGTTTGACCAACTCTTCCACGTGCCTTCTTCTCCTTTGTCAAGTCTGCAGGGTTGGTGAGACGTCGAGGTCGGCCCATACTCCTGCTCAGACAATACACTGTTCGACCAACTCCCACTTGCCTTCTGCTCTTCTGACATTCCTGCCTTGAAGTGTCAGACCGGGGCCGAGGTGCGTCGCTTTCAGGTCGGCGACCGAGCTGGAGAGGGGACTTGCGGGTCGATGGTTTTTAGACCGGCGACCGAGCTGAAAAGGGGTCTTGCGGGCCGGTGCTTTCAGGCCGGCGACCGGGCTGAAGATGGGTTTTTCCTAAGATGGGCCTAACTAATTGGGGGTGCTAGGCCCACCTCCAACAATAGGCCCTCCCCCAGTTCGGTATCGCGAGGCGAAGTGAGCATGCCGAAGTTGATCTGATGTTAGTTCGGCACATCTTAGGACGGGGAGTCCGTGCTCGTACGTGTTGATCTTCCCGGGAATCCGTAGACGGCTGGCGCGTGCCCATCGTGTGGGAGAGTGAAGGGTCGCCTCGTTTTTCGCGTGGGACGCCCACGCGCGGCGTGCGATAGACGCTTCACGTTTACCGAGGCGTCCTTTGCTTTTTTGGCGTGGGGATAGCGAAGAGGCGTCATCATTAGGTTTCTGGGCGGCCGTGAATTTTTCGACACGTGTCCGGGCGTCGCTTCACTGTCCCCCTCTTCTATTTAAACCCTCCTTCCTCCTCCTGTTAAAACCTTCTGCGCATAACCCTAAGGTAACCTCCTCTCTCCGATTTCCTCCTTTCCCTTCTTGCTTTCTCTGTATTTTTCGATCTCCTCCTCTCCGTGCAATGGCGCCGGTGTTAGACGGTATTAGGGCTGAGTCGAGCGAAGAGTCGGCGTCCCGTGGTGGCGGTAGCGATTCTCCGAGTTCTTCCTCCGGTGGTTCCGAACGTGCCTCCTCTCCGTGTCGAGGCGCAGACAGTGGGGGACAGTCTGCTCCTTCGACTTCGGGGGCCGCCCCGACGCTCCCGGGGACCCATCTCCGGAAGAAGACGGTGGTTAGGTCTTCCGCTGGCGGTCGCGGCGTCGGCCAAGCTGGGGGTAGAACCGGGCATTTGGGCGACCGCGGGGGTCGTCAGGGCGGCCGCGGCGGCGGAGTTCGAGTGGCCAGGGTGAGGTCTCCTGATGAGGACATCAATTCATCAAACTCCCCAGGACCCATGATCAAAGCCATGAAAGCTCATGGGATTGCTACTACCTTCGAAATGGGCTGTACTGAGTGTACGGCAGGCTTAGACCCTCGTCCTATAGGCAACAGCGGTTCCATTCCTAAGGTCGGGACAGTAGTTCCTAAGCTACCAACTGAGGGATCACACTTTCATCGACCAACCCACCATGAGGAAGAGAACAGTCGAGCCAGAATTCCCATAGCTCGACCTTGGTATCACGGTGGCCCGATCGTTTACGAATCGGTCAAGAGTGGCGAGCTCGACGACCAGGAGGGTCCAAACGTCCCGCCACCCAAGAGAGACCGGCTTCATCGACCAACCCACCATGGAGAAGAGAACAGTCGAGCCAGAATCCCCATAGCTCGACCAAAACCGGCATTCACCTTAGCCATGCACCACATTGCATCCGAGAGAGCGTATGAGCCGGGAAACATGTGTTTTGGCCCAAGATCTTCAACCACTGATTCAGCCGAGGCCCAACACGCATACTGGAGCCTCTTATGGTCCAAACCAAATGAAGATGTGACTTGGCACAATCCGAATCCAAACCGGGAAGGACAATCTCCTACGCGGACCCGTTTTGAGCCAAGTAAGGAAAGTCCGACTTCAGATCCTTTGCACAACTTCTCCTCACGTGTAAGGCTGTCTACTGAGTATACCATGGGCCCTAGACCACCAGAGCACAAGAAGACACGCCCAAATATGCTGCACGGTCGTTTTGGAACCAGGATTAATGAACTTACCTTATTTGGCGATACACGCGATTTGCTAGATCAAGGCAAGTTCTTTGCTTCTAATCTCGGCCATCCATTCTCACCATCGCATCCTAGACGTCCAGCAACCCAATGAACCTAGACAGCTTCGTGTCTCCAGCAGCCACCATGAAGATCACGCCAAAGATTCACAAATCTCCCCAACGGCAATAATCGAAGATTTTATTTGCTTTCCTTGTTTTTGAATTATTATGACCGTTAGGTCTCTTGTCGAGCTCCTATAAAGCTCCTTTGCTTCTGTACTGTGGAAACACACAATTTAGAATTCATTTATCAATAAACTTTTAAAGTTTAAGTCTCAAAGCCGTAGTCTTTGAATCGGTTCCTTTCGATAGTTCTTAGGTATTGTGCGAGGTGTCCCCCTTGCTTAAGAGCTGCTTGGATCTTTTCTCTCTAGAGCGTGGTTTCCCCCAGGAGAGTTAAGTTCACCTTGTTTGATTCGGCCCATCAAAACCGAGCCAAGCTTCCGCAACCATCACCTTCGACCCATCCTTCCGCAACCAAGCCGCTTTGAATCACTTTGAGCCTTTGTTTGTAACTCGACCTTGAGTTCTTACATCATCTCCCCTGGTTCCTTACGAGCAGGGAGGGTCACCGACCTGGAGCACAGCGGAATCGGTGACTCTGCTGAGGGATTTGTGCGACTTCCCTGCTGGCGTCGAGCTCCGGCTTCCTAGGGCGGAGGAGCGGCCGTGGACTCCTCGGCCGGGCTTCGTCTGCCTGTATGAGTCGTTCTTCCAGAAGTGCGGCTTGCGCCTTCCTCTCCCCGAGCTGTTCGTCCAGTATTGCCGGGCGCGGGGCTTGGCCTTCTCGCAGGTCTGCCCGTCCACGATCCAGGGGATGATCGTGCTCCTGACCTTGGGGCACGAATGCGACGTGGAGGTGACGGTGCCTATGTTCGAGGCGCTCACCCAGCAGAAGGCAAACCCTGGGATTCCTGGGACCTTCTATGCCGCCTTCAAGCCCGCGGCGAACGTCCTGGAGGCACCCAGCTCGGGGTCTAAGGCGAGCAAGCTGTCGAAGGTCGAGGACTGGTCTCGCAGCTACTTCTACATCCGGGCTACTGACGTGGTTGGGCTCGACCCGTCGGCGGGATACACCCGGGATTGGAACTTTTCCCCGGGTAGGGATTTGCAGGTCGAGCTGACTTCTCTTCTTCGGTTTTGTCTGACTGATGCTGTTGGCTTTGTTTTCAGGTCCTCACTCTTCTAGATTTAAGCTGCCGGACTACGCGGGTATCGTTGCTGTGCTTAGGACGGTGCACGACAGAGAGTGGAAGTCATTCACCTCGGGGAGAATTGAAGCTGCGATGGCCGGAGGTCGGTTGTTGTTGTTGACATGGTTTTTTTTTTTTTTTTTTTTTTTTTTTTTGAACCGGGCTGACGGTTGCCACCAATGTAGGTCGAGCACGGTTTGCCAATCCGCTGTACGCGGACTCCTTTGTGGCGCCGCCGCCGCCGATGCGGGAGGTGCCGGTCCGGCGAGACCCGGTGCCACGGACTGGGGGGAGGCCTCCGAGGCGGCTCTCTCGAAGAAGAGGGGGCCGACGCTGCCAGTGCTAGGGCTGGCAGGAAGAAGAAGAGGACCGAGGTTGTGGCTGATAGAGATGCCACAGGAACGCAAGAGGGGTCCTCGACTTCAGGTCGGGAGCCTGTCCGGCCTGAAGAGGCTGGTTGCGAGCCCGAGGGCTCCCGAGGTGCTCCAGTCGGGGAGGCCGAGACACCTGCGGCCGAGGTGCCTGCGGGGGAGGTCGAAGAGACCCGGCCCCTCGCGATTGAAGATGTCGCTAGTCGGGCGACGGAGGGCGGCGATGCAGCCGTCGTTGTGGAAGAAGGGCGGGAGGCCGCCGGTGACCGGAGTGATGGGGCTCCGGAGGGTTCCGAGGACGGGCCTCGGGACTACAGCTTCAATTTCTGCCACGATGGCAGTACCCAGGTCATCGTGGACCCGGACGAGTGCGCCGAGCTGGCGCAGGCCATGATGTTCGGGCAGAAGCACCCGCACTTCGTCCCGCTGGAGATGGCGGAGGGCGATACCTTTCGCCAGGTGGCGCGATCCGCAGCGCGGGTAAGTTTTGTTCCGACCTTACTGTTTTTAGCTGGATTTGTTGTGCGTCTTTGCTAACAACTGTTTTGATGCAGACGATGACCCTTACTGCCTTTCTGGCGGAGGCCTATGAGAAGCGACTCGCCGAGAAGGACGCGTCGCTTGGCTTTCTGCAGGCGACCCGGGAAGCCAGTTCGCAGGGCCAGTCCCTTCTCCTCCGCGGGCTCGAGAAGGAGCTGAAGAATGAGAGGGCCCGGGCAGCGGGGATGGAGGAGGAGGCGGCACGGGCCCGGGCTGGAGAGGTGGGCAGGCTTCAGGCCGAGGTGGAGGCTGAGAGGTCCCGGTCTGCCGCTGAGCGGGCTCGGTCGGCTGCTCTGGAGGAGGAGGTCGGCTGCTCTGGAGGAGGAGGTCGGGCTCCTGAAGGGGGAGAGGGAGACGCTCCGCTCCAAGGTCAAGGGGCTGGAGGAGGTGGAGGCGCGGGCACGGGCCCGGGCTGACGAGGTGGGCAGACTTCAGGCCGAGCTGGAGGCTGAGAGGGCCCGGTCTGCCGCTGAGCGGGCCCGGCCGGCTGTTCTGGAGGAGGAGGTCGGGCTCCTGAAGGGGGAGAGGGAGACCCTCCGCTCCAGGGTCAAGGGGCTGGAGTCCGCCATAGGCCGGGCGAAGGTGGCCGTGGCCGCGGAAAGCGAGCGGGTAACGGCCCGGTGGGATGCGCGGAACCGGAAGTGGTCCGCCAAGATGGAGAAAATCCGCGCTCACCTCGATGGGCGCCAGAGGGCCTTAGAGCCTCACCTTATGTACAATCAGGTGATCGGCATGAAGGCATGCCTCAGGAGGATGGAGGCCGAGGACAGTCTGGTGGTGCCGTGGTACCGGTACCAGAAGCTGGACGAGGACGAGGAGGCATTCGGTGCCGTGCTGGATGGGATGGATTTTCCGGACTTGACCCCGGAGGATCTGGACATCCCTCTCGATCGCGCTCATGGCGTCCAGCTCGAGCGGCTTATGCCCGTCGCTTCTTCGGAGGCGCCCTATGTGGATCTGACTGAGGACGCTCCCTCGGCCGCTGAGACCATCCAAGCAGATCCCTCGGTCCTGTTTGCTGATGAGGCCGGGACCGACGCGCCATCCGGTGAGACCGGAACCGAAGCGCCATCAGGCGAGGCCGGTACCGAGGCGCCAGCCGGTGAGGCCTGTACCGAGGCGCCAGCCGGGGAGGCCGGTATTGAAGCGCCATCCGGGGAGGCCGTGGTTGGGGAAGAGGTGGCTGAGCAGCCCTTCCTTGGTGAGTACGGCACCAATGCGAGGATGGTGGGCCCGTGTGATTTAAATGGTACCCGTGCTGACGGGGGCGAAGACCGACCGGCCGATGCGGCCTTGTAAAAACTTTTTTGTTTTTTCCTTTTTGTTTTCTTCTCTTTGTAAAGACCGGGCCGTAGGCCGTTTATGTAAGGACCAGGCCGTTGGCCCCTCTTTTTATGATAACAAGGCCGTTGGCCCCTTTTTTCTTCTCTTTTTTTTTTTTTTTTTTTGTAAGTGCCGCTTCGAGGCATTGTAATGACTAGTCCGTGTGCCCTTTTGTATAATCGAGGCCGTTGGCCCTTGCCGTTTCGAGGCTTTTGTAAGTGACTAGGCCGTGGGCCCTTTTGTATAATCGAGGCCGTTGGCCCTTGCCGTTTCGAGGCTTTTGTAATGACTAGGCCTATAACGCCCAGACCGCCCCTACCTGTGGGCCCCAACGACATCTCCCGGCCCGTGGGCCCCACCCTCGTCCGACGGCCGGTGCGTTAGTCCGGGAGGCTTGTAATACTTGTTTACTGACCCTGCAATCACCACGTGATCTTTCCCTGTGTTTTGTCCTCACTCACACGATACCGCGAATCACTTCCCGGTAGGTCACCCATCCTTAAATTGCTCCAGCTCAAGCACCCTTAACTCTGGAGTTCTCTCTGGACAAGTTCCCGAAAAGATAAGTGCACTTTGGTGACATAGGTAGCCAAATCAATTCTTATAAGCCTCTCCGCATATACAAGAAACCGGGATGTTACAATCACCCCCACTCATAGAGCGCAACGTCCTCGTTGCGCACCAGGATCGTCACCCTAGACGGTGTGGGCCCACCTGACTCCACACGTGTTTGGGTTCGGCTCTGATACCACTTATAACGCCCAGACCGCCCCTACCTGTGGGCCCCAACGACATCTCCCGGCCCGTGGGCCCCACCCTCGTCCGACGGCCGGTGCGTTAGTCCGGGAGGCTTGTAATACTTGTTTACTGACCCTGCAATCACCACGTGATCTTTCCCTGTGTTTTGTCCTCACTCACACGATACCGCGAATCACTTCCCGGTAGGTCACCCATCCTTAAATTGCTCCAGCTCAAGCACCCTTAACTCTGGAGTTCTCTCTGGACAAGTTCCCGAAAAGATAAGTGCACTTTGGTGACATAGGTAGCCAAATCAATTCTTATAAGCCTCTCCGCATATACAAGAAACCGGGATGTTACAAGGCCGTGGGCCCTTTTGTGATAATCGAGGCTGTTGGCCCTCTCTCTTTTTTTGTACGTGCCGTTTCGAGGCTTTCGTAATGACTAGGCCGTGGGCCATTTTGTGATAATCGAGGCTGTTGGCCTTTCCCTTTTTTTTTTTTTTTTTTTTTTTTTTTTTTTTTTTGTAAGTGCCGTTTCGAGGCTTTTTTGATTGGTAGGGTAGGTCGTAGACCGTACCCTGTCATGTATGCAGGTCGTGGACCGTGCTCTTGTATTGGGTGCGAGGTACGACTCGGCTTGAGATACTTATTGCTTGTGTATCTTTAATATTTTTAGTGGGTGCGAGGTGATCTCGGCTTAAGGTACTTATTGCTTGTGTACCTTGTTTTTTTGGTGCGGGTAGCGAGCCCGGCTTAGAGACACTTAATGCTTGTGTGTCTAGTAGAGGTGCGAGCCCTGGGGCCCGGCTTTAGTACTTATTGCTTGTGTACTATGGGGGTGCGAGCATTGGAACTCGGCTTTGGCACTTATAACTTGTGTGCCGGGGAGAGCGAGCACCGGAGCTCGGTCCCCTTTTTTTTTTTTGTAGTGCGAGCATTTGGAGCTGGGCTTTTTTTTTTTTTTTGTGCGAGCGTTTGGAGCTCGGCTTTTTTTTTTTTTTTTTTTTTTGTAGTTCGAGCGTTTGGAGCTCGGCTTTTTCTTCTCTCTCTCTTTTTTTTTTGTAGTGCGAGCGTTTGGAGCTCGGATTTTTCTTCTTTTTTTTTTGTAGTGCGAGCGTTTGGAGCTCGGCTTTTTCTTCTCTCTTTTTTTTTTGTAGTGCGAGCGTTTGGAGCTCGGCTTTTTTTTCTCTCTTTTTTTTTTTTTTAGTGCGAGCGTTTGGAGCTCGGTTTTTTTTTTTTTTTTTTTTTTTTGTATTGCGAGCGTTTGGAGCTCGGCTTTTGTGCACAGGTCGGGGACCTTATTCCTTTGTCGAAAAGGTTTTATTAGATTAATAGCTGAGCCCTGGTTAGGGGTTGCCTACGTACCCTTTAGTAGAAGGGATCAAGCCAGTCGTAGTTCGTTTGTTTACAAAGGCGGAGAGCGGAATGGAGCCCGGGGGCTTAGTAGTAGAACCGTTTGAGGTTGATCGAATTCCATGAGCGCGGGATTGCGGTGCCGGTCATCGTGACTAGCTCGTAGACGCCGGGCTTCACGACCTTGGAGATAAGGTAAGGGCCCTCCCAATGTGCACCGAGCTTGCCTGCGTTTAGCTCGGCGGTGTTTTCGAAGACTTTGCGGAGGACCAGGTCGCCTTCGGTAAAAAACCTGCCTCGAACCCTCTTGTTGTAGTACTTGGAGGCGAGCTGCTGGTAGTTCTGGATTCGGAGGAGGGAGTGGTCCCGTTGCTCCTCAAGGAAATCCAGCTCGCTGAGTAGGACGGTGTCGTTAAGGTCGGGCTGCTGGGTGAGCATAGCGCGGCGAGGAGTGGGGAGCCCGACCTCAGAGGGGGCCATTGCTTCCATTCCGTGAGAGAGGCTGAACGGTGTGCGCCCTGTCGACGTCTTCGGCGTTGTGCGATGGGACCAGAGGACTCCATCGAGCTCGTCGGCCCAGGACCCCTTTTTGTCGTCTAGCCGCTTTTTGAGGCCGTCGAGGATGGTTTTGTTGGTGGCCTCGGCTTGTCCGTTCCCTTGTGGATATCTCGGGGTCGACTTACTCAGCCTGATTTTCCACTTCGCACAGAAGTCTTCGAAGAGGGCCGATGTGAATTGGGCACCGTTGTCGGTTACGATCTCGTAGGGCAGCCCGTGACGGCATATGATGAACTTCCAGACGAATTTTCGGACGTCCTCTGCCGTGATCTTGGCGTAAGCTTCGGCCTCGACCCATTTGGTGAAGTAGTCGGTCATGACCAGGAGGAAGCGCTTTTGGCGAGATCGGGGAAGGGACCCGACTATGTCCATGGCCCATCGCATAAAGGGGTAGGGCGCGACCGCAGTGGTAAGGAGCTCGGTAGGACAGTGAATGCACGGGCCGTGACGCTGGCATTTCTCGCACCGGGCTGCGAATCTTTCGCAGTCTTGCAGCATCGTTGGCCAGTAGTGTCCCTGGTTCCGTATTCTCAGGGCGAGAGCCCGGCCGCTGGAGTGGTTTCCGTCAGCGCCCTCGTGCATTTCCTTCATCACGTCAATGGTTTCCTGCCCGTGGAGGCAGCCGAGCAGGGTTCCCGAGGCGCTCCACCGGAATAGATTGCCGTCCAGCATCGTGTACCGGGCACACTTCTTTCTTAGCCGTCGGGCGGCCCACCGTTCTGGGGGATGAACGCCGTCTGCGATGTACAGCAGTATGGCGATTCGCCAGTCTGGTAGTTCGGGCTCGGCCGGGGGTGGCGGCAGGACTTCGGGAGGTGGCGCCTCTTCGCCAGGATCCGCGGCCTGGGGGTTGATCAAGTAGGCCCCCTTCGGCAGCTCGATGCTAGTGAAGTCGATGCTCTCGACCGGGATCACCCGTCGTTGGGCTGGGGCCGAGGTGGAGGCCAGCGCGGCGAGGGCGTCTGCGGAAGTGTTATCGCCTCGGGGGATCTTCGTCAGGGTGAATTCGGAGAATTCCGCGGCCAAGCCTTGGGTTACCTTGAGGTAGGCGTCCATGCGATCATTCTTGGCCTCGTACTCCCCGCTGAATTGATTGGCGACGAGCTGGGAGTCACAGTAAGCTCGGATTTTCTTCGCGCCGACCTCCCTTGCCAGACGCAGGCCGGCAATCAGAGCTTCGTACTCTGCCTCGTTATTTGACGCCGGGAAGGCCAGGCGGAAAGACTGCTCGAGGATCTCCTTGGTCGGGGACTCAAGGCGTATGCCGACGCCGGACCCGTGCTTGGAGGCCGATCCGTCGACATGCAGGCTCCATGCTTCGGGTACCTCGCTGACTACCAGCTCGGGCGCCAACTCAACTAGGAAATCAGCCAGGGCCTGAGATTTGATCGCGGTCCGTCCTCGGTACTCGATCTCGTACTCGCTCAGCTCAACAGCCCATTTCATTATCCGGCCCGATCGGCTCGGGCTGTGGAGGATGGTTCTGAGGGGGTAGGTGCTTAGGACGGCAATCGCATGGGATTGAAAGTAAGGCCGGAGCTTTCTAGCTGCAACGACCACCGCCAAGGCGAGCTTCTCCAGGGTCGGGTACCTGCTCTCCGCGTCGTCGAGGGACTTGCTGATGTAGGAGATGGGTTTTTGGTCACCCCGGTCTTCCCGTACCAGCACTCCGCTGACCGCGGACGCGGAGATGGCGACGTAGAGGTAGAGGATTTCGCCTTCTTCTGGCTTGGACAGGACGGGAGGAGTGGATATGTACTCTTTCAGCTGTCGGAGGGCGTCTTCGCATTTGTCGTCCCATTCGAACCGCTTGTTGGCTCGGAGCAGCTGGTAGAACGGGAGGCACTTGTCGGTAGAGCGGGAGATGAATCGGTTCAGTGCGGCGATTCTCCCGGTGAGTCGTTGTACTTGACGCGTGCTCTCCGGGGATTTGAGCTCGATGATGGCCCGGATCTGCTTGGGGTCGGCCTCGATCCCGCGCTGGGTGATGATGTACCCGAGGAATTCGCCCGACGTGACGCCGAAGGAACACTTGGCCGGGTTCAGCTTCATGTTGTATTCGTTCAACGTCCGGAAGCAGGACCGGAGGTGAGTGACGTGGTCGGCCGCCACTAGAGACTTCACCAACATGTCATCTATGTATACCTCCATGGTGCGGCCTATTTGGTCGGCGAACATCCGGTTGACGAGGCGCTGGTAGGTGGCCCCGGCGTTCTTGAGTCCGAAGGGCATTACCTTATAGCAGTAAATGCCTCGGTCCGTGATGAACGCGGTTTTCTCCTGATCATCGGGGTGCATGGGGATCTGATTATACCCCGAGAAAGCATCCATGAAGGAGAGCAGCTCGTTCCCCGCGGTGGCTTCGACGACCTGGTCGATTCGAGGGAGGGGAAAGCTGTCCTTCGGGCACGCTTTATTGAGGTCGGTGAAATCCACACAGACCCTCCATTTCCCGCTCTTCTTCTTGACCACCACCGGGTTAGCCAACCAGTCCGGGTATTTGACCTCGGTGATCGAACCGGCCGCGGTGAGCCTTTCGACCTCGTCGTTGACTGCCTGGGCGCGCTCCGGACCCAGCTTTCGCCGTTTTTGCTTGACCGGTCTGCAGGTCGGATCCACGTTGAGCTCGTGGCTGCACGTGGCCGGGTCAATGCCGGGCATGTCGCCGGTTGACCAGGCGAAGGTGGAGATGTTCTGCCCTAGGAACTCAACCAGCTCTCGCTTGATGCCCTCGTCGAGATCGGTACCGATGCCAACGCAGCGGGCGGGGTCGCGCGGATCAATGTTGACCTGGGCGACAAGGTCCCGCCCTGGGAGGTCCTGGGCGTCGGGCTCGCCGGGCTGAAGCGCGTTGATGGCCAAGCAGGCCGGCGCGGCGCGGCGCAGCTTATGCTCGATGGCGAAGCAGGCGCGAGAGACCCTCTGGTTACTCCTAAGAGTATACGTACCGGCCTGGTTGGGGAACTTGAGGCATTGGTGGTACGTCGACGTGACTGCCTTCATCGAGTGCAGCCAAGGGGTTCCAAGGATGATATTGTAGATCGGGGTGGTATCGAAGACCACGAACTTGACGATTTTCGTCACCCTACCTACGTAGACCGGCAATTCGATGGTGCCGATTCCGTTGACGGTGTCCCCGGCGAAGCCGGTCAGCGGGATGGAGTGCGGCTTGATTTCGACCCCGTTCAGGTTCATCCTGGCCAGGGTATCCTTGAATATGAGATCGACCGAGCTGCCCGTATCGACGAGGACTCGGTTAACGTCGCAGTCGGCTACGCGGACTTGTACGACGAGGGGGTCGTTGTGGGGCTGGTGGACCCCGACCGCGTCGGCCTCGGTGAAACATATCCCCCTCTTGCTCGTGTCCTGGGCGTCGATCTCCGGCCCGGAATGCCACTTCAGGGAGGCGTCGGTCTTCCTCTCATGACGCTTGATGGACCGCACCGAGTCGTTGCACGAGAGGAGGCCTCCCATGATCATCCCTATCAGAGTCCGGGCCGGGGGAGGTGATCTGCCCGTATCCCGGTCTCGCGAGGGAGATCGTCGCCGCCGGTCGTCGTTTTGGGCGCGGTTGTAAGGCCTAGCCCGGTTATCCTCGCGACCTCGGTTGTCGCGGGGTTGCACTCGATCGTCGTCCCGGGCATGCGGACGCAGCCGCTCTGGGACGCTGATTTCTCCCCGTTGAAATTGGTTCAGCAGGACTTCCTGGAGGGCGCGGCAGTGAGAGGTCGGGTGCCCCTTTCGCCGGTGGAAGTCGCAGAAGGCCGTCCTGTCGTAAGGCTCATCTGGTCGGGGTTCCCTATCGCTCGGCTCGTCGGGACGCCGATCCTGCTGGCGGGGATCCCGTACGTACTTGTTCCAAGGCAACCCTGGCGCGGGGTTGGGGGGAAGTACGGGATCGTGCAGACGGAGGCCGGAGGGCGGTCCGTTGACAAGGAATGCAGCGGCCTGCTTTCCCTTGCTGCGCTGGTACTCGTCATAGTAGTGTTGACGAGGCTCTTGATACCTTTCCTTTGGCCGCTCCTTTGGGGCCGGGGCCTTGTGAGAGGCGCTGTTTCTCGACTCAGCCGCCTTCTCCTCCTCGAGTTCGATGAAGAGTCCAGCGCGGTGCAAGGCGTCTTCCAGCGAGCGCGGCCTGTTGAGCTTCATATCGTCCTTGAAGGCCGAATCGGCCCGCAGCCCTTTTCTCAGAGCGGGGAGCGCTGACTCATCGGTCACGTTGCTTTGGGAGGCCGTGGCCTTGAAGCGCTCTATGAAGGACCTGAGCGACTCCTTCGTTCCTTGGTTCATCGCCCAGAGGTCCGCGCTGGATGCGGACTGCCGGATGTAGATGGAGTAGTGCTCGAGGAAGGTGGTCGACAGGTCTCTGAAGCTGTCTATAGAGTGTGTCCTCAGCCGAGAGAACCACGTGAGAGCCGGGCCGGTGAGGTTCTCTACGAAGAGCTGGCAGTGGGCAGGTTCGCGCTCATCCGGTGAGAAGTGGGCGCGGCCCATGGCGATGGTGAACGCCGTAAGATACTGGGCTGGGTCGGTGATGCCCGCGTAGGGCTGGAGCTTGAGCTTCCCGAGGTGCTGGAGCGGGACGGAGGCGATCCGGGGGGTGAACGGCGTGTTTTGCGTCTCTCTGAGGACGCGATCGATTTCCGGGGCCGCGCTGGTGGCCTGATGGATTTTGGAGGACATCGCGCGGATAGTCTCCTTCATGGCCTCGAATTCGGCGTCCCTGGAACGCTCCGCGCTGGATCGGAGATGGTGGGCCTCGTCGCCTGGGTGGCTGCCTACGGCCGGGGCGAAACGTCCGCCCGGCCCTTCTGACCCTGACGGTGAGTCGCCAGGTCGGCTTGTCCGGACACGGGGGGTTTCTTCCCGAGAGGCCGGCTCCCTGAGATGGACGTCGGGGGACCCGGTGTTGTCCGACCGGTCGCGGGAGGCCCCTAGCGTGGCGAACCGTTGGTCGGTGGCTCGCGTCAGCTCGTCTATTCGGGCGAGCAGGGTCTGTATCACGGCGGACAGCGTGGGCTGATCCTCCGATGCTCGGGGCGCGTTGTGTGCGGCGGAGCCGTCGGGATGAGCAGGTGCCGAAGCCGGGGGCGGGGCCCTGAAGAACTGCTCTCGAGGAGTTGTCTGGTTGGCAGCTGCTTGAGCTGACGACGGGATGGTCGCCGTCGTTTGAGTCATTTGCGGGGCCGTTGTCGGGGCCTGGGCCGTTGTTTGGGCCGGGGTCTCGTGGTCTGACAACACTCTTGGGGGCGGAATTGCCATCGTTGCTGCGGTTGCGGTGGTGGTTGAACTGCTCCTTGCGTATAGAAGAATCTCTCCCCCCTCCTTCTAGCGCCAATTGTTGAAACGGGTATGAGCACGTCTCTTACAAATCAATTTGTATCGGGGAGGTTCGGGGATTTTCTGTTAAGATAGAGCCGGTTGCGTTCCGGTCGGCAAATGAGGAGGAGGAGGTGATTTATAGCTGTGCCCGGAGGGCTGTCTACGTACCCCGGATTGGGGATCAAGCCATTCGTAGTTCGTTGCTGAGGCGGGTAGGAAAGAACTGGAGAGCTGAGAGCTAGTCAGGTCGACTGTCAGGTCGGGTCGTCGGTCGATGGTCGACTGTTAGGTCGTCGGTCGCTAGTCGACCGCCAGGTCGGGTCGTTGGTCGTCGGTCGACTGTCAGGTCGGATCGCCGGGCCGTCAGGTCGGGTCACCAGGTCGGGTCGTCGGTCGATCGTCAGGTCGGGTCGTCGGTCATCGGTCGACCGTCTGGTCGGGTTGTCGGGAGAGCTGGGAGCTCATCGGAGCTGCGGAGAGCTGCGGAGAGCTGCGGAGAGCTGCGGAGAGCTGCAGAGAGCGGAGAGCTGCGGAGAGCTGGGAGAGCTGCAGAGAGCTGGGGAGAGCTGGGAGAGCTGCAGAGAGCTGGGGAGAACTGGGAGAGCTGCAGAGAGCTGGGGAGAGCTGCACCGAGCTGAGAGAGCTGCGGAGAGCTGCGGAGAGCTGCACCGAGCTGGGAGAGCTACCGAGAGCTCCTTTTAGAGAGGGAAAGTTATTTAGAGAGAGAGGATCAGAGTTTTTTTTGTGTGTGTTGATAATGAATACCAAAGGGGGTATTTATAGTGGGAGTTGAGCAGACAGCTCTCCGGTTTTTAGGGACGACGTGATGGTTCGTGAACAGTACCCGTCACGTCGTGAATAGTGCCGAGCAGGTCGGGAACAGTAACCGGCAGGTCGTGAACAGTACCCGCCACGTCGTGAACAGTGCCGAGCAGGTCGGGAACAGTAACCGGCAGGTCGTGAACAGTACCCGGCACGTCGTGAACTGTGCGGAGCAGGTCGGGAACAGTAACCGGCAGGTCGTGAACAGTAACCGGCACGTCATGAACAGTGCGGAGCAGGTCGGGAACAGTAACCGGCAAGTCGTGAACAGTGACGGCACGTCATGAACAGTGCGGAGCAGGTCGGGAACAGTAACCGGCAGGTCGTGAACAGTACCCGGCACCGTCGTGAACAGTGCCGAGCAGGTTGGGAACAGTAACCGTATCTGCATAGTGGATGTTGGGTCTTTGGCGTTGGGCCTTTTGCTTTGGAATGGGCTAAAAAATGGGGTGTGCTCATCACCACACCCACATGCATTTTCACTTCGTTATGAACCGAAGCTAGGATTTTTTTTTGTGTTGTTCTTGTTAAGATTTTAACTGAACCTAGTGCTTTAATCTTAGTAACTTTGAGAGATGAATTAGAAACTTAAGGACACAAGAAACTTTGATCACCGAGTTCCCACTTAAGATACACCTTCGGGTGGGATCCGTCTCCCACAATCCACGATCAATCAAAGGTTCTTACAACCTTTTTGGTTTTGTTTATAGGTACAAAACCATTAAGAGAAACAACAAAGAAGAAAGAAGAAAGAAGAAAGAAGAAAGAAGAAAGAAGAAAGAAGAAAGACTTGAAGACAAGGGACTTAATACCAACACACACAAAAGATAGAAAAATCGACAAAGCAACCTAAAAAAAAAGGCAGATTCTAACCTGAAAACTGAGCCCTTCAACTTTCTGATGAGGCCAAGTCGCACATACAAGCCTTCAATAGGAGAAAAGATATCAGGTGATGTATTCCAAACTTTTGGTGTTGTCATTTTCATTATAATTGGAGTTCTTGTCCAATTTTGCCCGTTCAAGAATTAACTATAAAGCAACTTACGGTTCAGGTGACCGAACATCATAAAGTCTCAAAGATCCATCAGTGAAACCAATAGCAATTTGACCTCCGTGCACTTGAGAGGCCGACTACAAAGATAATATGAAGTAAGTAAAACTCCCATGTTTTGTATTTTAGACTATCGGGAGGTGTTGTTAATTTATTCCTGCTCATTCTAAGTTTGAACAACCATTTGCTAAGAATTAACACACCTACATGATTTAATTTTCATATGATAACCTAAGATCAGCCCAACAGACAATCAATGAACGCAAGGCTACATTACTCTCAGATTAAACTATTAAGACCAGCCTCTCTTTCATTTCGATCCTGGAAATATCTTTGACCATGGAAAAGCATGATAACCAGGAACTTACGACACAAACAAAAAGAACTAGCAGACAATAGCTTCTGTATATTATTTCTTCAATTCATCAACTCTGTTTAATAGATCATAATATAGGATCGGTAGCAATTCATGACAATCTAGAGCGTTTCTATGCGGTGAAGAAGAAGGCTGGCTGTTCATGGTGACTTACAAGTGCTGTAACTCCGCAATCTGACTCAAAGGGAATAGACCTGAGTCACCTGACAAGCCGTTCTTTCTCCAGGTCCCAAAGTGGGACTGTTGACACCTCCCCAGAAGCATACTGCTAAGTACCAATAATCCGTATATAACAATAAACCAGGTTTTGTAACTTGGAAGACAGTGATCGTGGAGATATTACAAAACTATGAGATTATGGTCGTCAGTGGACAAAAGATTGAGCCAAAAGCTGGTCTTATTCTTCACATGAAACATGGGCTTAAAGTCACAATTGCTAAGAAACGGTCAAGCTTGGAGTGAAATGCTCAAGTTGCTTTTAATTTCTTTTCACTAAAAAAAACATAATACTCCCTCTTTCACAAAGAATGTCATTTTGACACATTTCACACATAATAAAAAAACCAATAAAAATTCTATTTTGCCCCTTATTAATACATGAAACCAAATTTCTCTTTTCTAATTAATACATTATACAATGGGCCAAATTCACATATGTCCTTCTAGGTGTAGAGTTATTTACCTCTACCCCATGCTATTCTGCCATACCCTTTCACTTTTAATGAAATGTGATATCCCCATCTTACCCTTCCTTCCTTTATTTAATTTAACTAAAACATATATAAAAAAAATATATTCAACCAATGAGAATTAAACAAATTTCAGCCAATCAAAAACATCTTCCCATTGACTTTTTCCCATCTCTAACGACATCTTCCCCTTCCTTTTTTATTTTATTTTAACTAAAACATATTAAAAAAAATCGACCAATGAGAATTAAACAAATTTCAGCCAATCATAAACATTTTTCCATTGACATTTTCTCATCTCTATCGACATCTTCCCATTCCTTATCCGCCATTGAAGCTTCAAAATCCAGATTAATTTTCTTACAATTATTGTGTTTTACCTTAAATCATTCGATTTTGTTAGTAGATTTTGCATTAGAAACTATTGGATTTGAAAAGGGCATCTCAAAAGGGCATCACAATAACGGGGCCATATGTGAATAATGGTCTTGTGAAAAGGGCATCTCAACATTTCCCCCTTATACAATAGGGTTAAAACTGGATTTTTAATAAAAGTTTTGCATTGAAAATACAAAGTGACACTCTTTGTGAAACAAAAATAAAGTTTTAAAATGATACTCTTTGTGAAACGGAGGGAGTATAGATTAACAAGGAAATCAAAAAGCACGGTCCTAAGATATCTCTATAATATTATTTAAGAAGACATTTTTGAAAATGAACTTTGTTTTGTAAGTTATTACATGAAATGCCATTACAAATAACAAAAAGAATTGAAATATGAAAATATATAATTGTCTTTTACTATTAGTGATAAGAATATGGAAAATATTTATTTTAAATTAAAGATATAATCTACTATATATTTTTTAATAATAATCAATCCATTTATATTCAAAGAAAAAAATCTAATCGAAATCTTGATAAAATTTTCACTATATTTTATTTGAATTTATATCAAAATAAAAGTTGAAATTTTTTTTTACTAATTTTATAAAAACATTAGACACACGAAAATTGATTATTTTAAGAGTTCGTGAACTAAACACAAAACTAGAGTCATTAAACAGTGCATAATAGAGTTATGTTTTCAAGATTATAGGTTTTACGCGTTAGCCCGAATAATAATTTAGTCCACTGCAAAATGGGTTAATTAAATAAACAAATTATTCTGTTTGACAACTCTATCTATAATCATGAGTTAGACATATTATAAAATTCAAATAAAACCAATTTTTCTTAAATTTCAAAACAATTTCTTATAAAAAAAATTACCCCGGTAATTATAGCGCGGGTTAAATCCTAGTTGGTAATTAATTAATGATTTCTGAAATGTTTTTTCTACCTTTAAGATTTCTTAATCAATGCTCCACTTGTATTAAACTCTTTCACATAATCGTTGAATTTATCATTTAATATTTTACAAATGTAATATATTCAACTTGAAATGGTTTTATGCATGCTTAAGTTATAAATTAAAAAATCTTTGGCTACATTGTAAAAAAAATCGCCATCATCACAATATGCCGGATACTAAGATCTGCTGGAACTTGTTTTTGAACAAATGGTTTTTGTTAGTATTCCGGTGGATTTTCCGGGCAATTCAGTTGTCAGAATGACTGAATCTTGGAATCGTTGGATTCCTCGTTGTGAGCACTATAACATAGTGTATTTATATGTCAAAAACAGAGTTCGTTTGAATGAGAAATGAATGTCCAAAGTGGTTGCTTGATAAGTATAAAATGACACAAATGTAATTTGTCACACATTGGAAGTTGGAGGTGAAATCCTCTTATATATATAGTGGAGAACTCCTAACAAGGTTGATAACCTTATGAATACTGGAAATGAGAGAAGAGTGAATTCATGCTAAACCACGTGCGCGCACCGAAACGAGTTGGTACGGGTTCGGGATCGGGCTCGGGCTCGGGATCAGGTGTGGGTTTTGGTGTGGGTTCGGATAGATGAACCTTGATCCAATATTGGTCAAGAAATAAACTCTCATCTTCAAATGAATAATCGATTTAATAAAATCATTTGTGTAACCCTTACAATTCATCTTAATTACTCAAATTAAATTAGATTAATGGAGTATTATGGAGAATATAATTGAGACTTAAGTCTCTTGTCTCTCTCATTTTTGTGGCAACAAAAGTTATTCATTATCCCCTTCATCTTTCTCTCTTTGCTTTTATTATTTTTCTATGAGAGTACAACACATAAAAATGGTTCGAAATCTTATGATTTTGGGTGATGCGAATCATAAGAAAAATACAATTGTATCATGAGATTCGGAACGCCATGCAACCGTCATACTACAAGACGTTTTCAAAATTAAAGAAAAAACGTGTCGGCTCTGCAAATATGTTCTTCCTAAATTCTTGTTTTTTATATCATTTTTAATATTATATTTATCAATTTATTTATGTAATTCACTTTGCAAATATCAGTTTGCCCTATTGTAGAATTGCGCTCCTACAATATCTTCTTTGCATTTCAACCAATTCATCTAAACAAGATTTCCAAAAGAAATGTAAGTGTGAGAATTTACTCTCGTAGCCCAAGAAACACAATGGTACACTTTCGTCAAGCCCAAGTCCATTAGAAAACAAGTAAAAAGCCCAACACTCGTCCAAGAAGTTAGGTTTCAAGCTATTAGGGGAAGCTTGTGAAGTAGCTTATAGGAGAAGCTTTGTATACGTTTTGATTTCTTCTCTCTTTCTCAGTCGCTTTCATTTTTCAGTTATCAGTTTTGAGGGAGAGAGAGCGATGGATAAGCAAGACCTTGGAGTGTGGGATGCCGAATTTCTGGAAGTCGCTTTTAAGGCCATGGACGAGTTATATCTCTCTTCGGCAACCTCCGTCTGCTCCAGCGATTCTATCTGCTCGTCGCTTAGCGGTTAGGTTTTTTTCCCTCTCTGTGATCACGTTGATATTGTAATTCTCATATTATTCTTGTGGGATACAGTTCGATTACATCTTTGAGTTTTCATTTCATTTTTCAATCTTTGAAATGTTCAAATCTCTCTGATATATTGTTCCAGGGACCTGAACGTTCTCAGGGGAAAAAGAAACAAACACAGTCCAAAAATGGTATGATTAAAATACTCGACTTAGACGTTCTGTACGTTGCTGGTTTGTCCAATATAATTTGTTTGGGGGTTTTAGATTTGCAGTTGTCAGAGATGGCTTGTCCTGGTTTCTCAAAGACATTCCTTAAATTCTACGACCGTGTCTATGCGCTGGTGGATGATCCTTCAACGGATTCAATCATCTCATGGGGCAAAAGCAACAAGAGTTTCGTCATTTGGAGTCAGCAAGAGCTAATTCGCAGAAATATGCTTTTGAGATTCCATTGCCGCACGATCACAGAGTTTATCCCCAAGCTTAAGCATAATGTAAGTTTTTTTTTTGAAGATTATCTCTCAGTTTTGAATGCTCAAGCTACTTATATATATATATATATATATATATATATATATATGTGTGTGTGTGTGTGTTGTTGCTCTTGTACTGGTAGGGCTTTAAAGAAATTAAGGGGTCTAGTGGTGGGCAATTGGAATTCGGTAATAGGAGGTTTGTGAAAGGTCAACCTGAGCTTCTGTGGCTGATGCATGCCAATGCCGTGGATGCAAGGATGAGGGCAACCGAAGCTCAAGCGAAAGTGTATCTGGGAATTTGATCATCATCATCATGCTTGCTTTTGTTCTCTCCATCTTTATCAATAGACTTTTCATGGAGTTTGTTGTTTCACTTTCTATCTTGTATCAAGAATTTGTAATGGAGATTATTATGCATTTGGGGGCTTTTCAGAAACAATATGCTTGTTTTCTCTATAAAGGAAAAAAACTTTGTTCTTATTTCTATTCTGTTTTGATTCGGTCTCCTCGTTTCCGAACTGGAATCATCTGTCTGAATGCTATTTACTTCGTTGTGGAGAAATTATGTTCGGATTTGAAAGAGGAAATGTAATGAAAATATGTTTTGAAACAATGATTCTTCCAGGATAAGTCTGATGGAACAAGAAAGTTTGTGGGTTTGACGTGTCATCAGAGTAAGAAGTTCACGAGTGACAAAATTGTCGGACACAACAAAATCTCCACAAGAATTTGACACTTTCTATAACTCTTTCAAGGGACACGAGAATTTGGCTCATTCTTCTTCTTTAGAACCTCAACGGCTCCGTCACTTTGCTCCTTCCATTTGCTGCTACTACTCTCACCTTCCTCCGCCAAGATATGTACACCACACTCAATAATATTGACATCTTTTTTGTTGATGCTGAATTCAAATTGAATTTCGCTCGTATTCGCATCCACTTCGATGTGTTCTTTAAACAGGCCCCCAGGAAATACGAACAAGTGTTCTGTTAGGACTTGAGGATGCGGTTCCCAAAACTTAAGTTCATTGATGAGAACACCTTTGCTTCTTAGACGACAAACTATAGGAGTGTAGGGCGAGATGGTCTGTAGGGTTGGTAAAAATAGGAGGCAAGCTTTGAATCTTGAGGACACAGAGAAAGTCCCCTCAGAGATGGTTATGGAGTTTCCTTTGGCTTTGTGAGTGAATTCAACAGGTACTTCTTTACCTGGTAAGAATACATACCTGTAAGCCCATCGTTGTATGATTGCTCTTCTTGCTTCTTCGTCTAGTTTCAAACAGTTGAGGAATCTGACTGGTCTGTTAGGATCGTTGAAAGAGGAAGATAATTTTATCTCATCTTCCTCCGCCAAGAACTGTACACTACACTCAATAATCTTGTCGTCGTTTACATTGGAGTTGACTTCAAATTGACTCTTGAATTCAAATTGAATTTCGATCTTAGTCACGTCCACTTCAAGACATATGTGTTCTTTAAACATGGCCCCAGAAAATACTAACATATGTTCATTTAGGAGTTGAGGATACCCTGACGAAGACAATTCCAAAGAATTCAAGTTCATTGATGAGAACCCTTTTGCTTCTTAGACTACAAACAATGTCAGTGTTGCACGAGACCTTTTCGATTGGAGAAAGCAGGAGGCAAGCCTTAAATCTTGAGGACGCAGAGAAAGTCCCCGAAGAGATGGTTATGGAGTTTCCTTTGGCTTTGTGAGTAAAATCTTGATAAGCTGGCTTTTCCTCTAGCCTATTGTAAGAAGAAGAGAAGAAGTGGTCGGTTTGCAAGAAAGCAAGAGAGGAAGAAAAGTGGCTAAGTGTTGATCTATGAAGAAGACAAGGCCTCCAACTGAAACCGAGGCTCTCTAGTTAAATAAGATTCAATCTTTTTACTCGTATGTTATTAAACTATGTCGTTTGAGTAAGTAGCTACAGTGTATTTAATTCAACCCGAAACTTAGGGTTTGATAACAAGAAATACACATTATCTAAGTTGCCTCTTTTCTTTCTCTCGTTCTTCTTCTTCTCTAACTCACTCTGTCTTCTCTGGTTTCTTCCTTTCTTCTTCTATTTCTCCTCAAATCGATAAGCATAGCTTATCAAATATGCAGGAAGTTCTTTACCTGGTAAGAATACATACCTAAGCCCATCGTATGATTGCTCTTCTTTTCTTCATCTAGTTTCAAACAGTTGAGGAGACCGACTTCTCTGGTTGGATCGTAGAAAGAGGAAGATACTATTATCGCGTCTTTCTCTGATTTAACGCACTTGCAATCGTTGAGAGTAATATACGCTCTTGGTTCATATAACGAGGAACATACGTTTTTTTGCTTTCAGGGACATGTCCTAATCTCTTGAGGCTTGTGCTGCCTATCTCAAACATGCCAAGACGAAGCCAGCTTCCAGCAATGGATGCAGGAACATCTTCTATCTTTGTGTTTCTTACATCAAGATATTTGATGCCGTTAGAAATATCTGGAAAAGTTCTCAATCTCGAGCAACCGTTCATGTCGAGTCTCTCAAGAGATGCTAAGTTGATGTTGGTGGGAATATCTCGTAGCTTTACGCAGCCCCTCATTTCCAAAGTTGTCAGTTTGTGTAGATTTCCAATAGAAGAGGGAAGCTCCACCAAACTTGTGCAATAATCAAGTATCAATTTCTCGAGATTAGTAGCTTTCGAAAGATTTGGTAGTTCTTTCAACTGACGGGAATGGCGCAGACATAGCTTATTGAGATTTGGAAGGGGCTACATGTGTCAAACACAACAAATGAGAAAAATCATATGATGTTGTTTTTCAATATTTTAATAGATAACAAAAAAACCAACATGGATTCCTCCCCAGAGCTTTTCGAGATTGTTGTTTTGCATATTGAGCTCGATAAGACATTCTGGTTGAAATGTTGGAGGAAGACGTTTTCCTGGGTAAAAGTTCCAATCAAGAATACTTAGACGAGGCAGATATTCCATGTCCTCTGATATTACCAATGTAACATGATTATGGATTCTTAAGAATCGAAGATTAGGCATTCCTTCAAAGGCTCCCCCACTTATAGAGAACTCGCCAATCTTCTTGGACAGATCAAATGATATACCTATGACAGATCCAGTGCCCTAAAAAAATATTCCAAAAGAAGACAGATGAAATTGTTATTAAAAAACCAAAAATTTGTTAAGCAAGTTATTTATGTATGTAAAAACTTACTGTTTTCTTAGCTAGTACATCACGAATCTCTTCAGCCTTTACTAAAAACTGGCGTTTCCCGGGCTCATCTGACTGTTCATGAACTACTTGTCTACCCAATTGTTCTAGTAAAGAGTGCATCACTATTTTCTCATATTTGATTTCCACAAGAGATTTGACGGCTAGGTTCTTGAGCCCGTTTCTGACATCCAAATTACTGTCAGCGATCATGGTTGTCAGACGATCAACAAAATAATAGTTGAAGAAGCATGCGATGTGGAGAAACAGAGCTTGATCTTTCTTTGACAATTTGTCATATCCTACTCTTAACACATCCTCAATTTTTCTATGAAGACTAGATTCGATCCTAGATAACTGAAGTTCCCACTCGTGCTTGCTCTCCCCACGCAAAGATGAACCCACAACACAAAGGCCTAACGGAAGATTACCGCAAAGATGCGCTACTTTATTTGCAAGCTCTTCAAAACCATCTCGTACAGAACTTTGTTTGAAAGCAGATAGGCATAAGATCTCAAGAGCTTCTTTCTTGGATGGAAAATCCACATGGTAGATATCGTTTATCCCATGTGCCTTCAAAATCTTTTTATCTATGGTAACAATGATCCGACTTCCAAAACCAAACCAAGAAGGCTCATTAGCCAAAACCTCTAGTTTCTCTAGATCATCTACATCATCAAGAATGATAAGCACTCTTTGATCTTGTAGCCATTCTTTTATTGCACCTAAGTGATGTATCTTCATATCCCTTTGGTTCAATATCTTAGACAGAAGTTGGTTTTGCAAACACAACTTCGAATCATAATCATCAACACCAATTATGCTCCTATAAATTCCTCCTCTAAGGTGCCCCATAAAACAGTTAAGTCGATAATCGCTAGAAAGTTGATTGTATAAAGCTCTAGCAATGGTAGTCTTACCGATTCCAGCAGGACCCCATATTCCAATCATCTTCGCTTCATCGGATTCTCCGCATAACAAAGACTCCAATTTTCTCAAGTGAACTTGCAGTCCCACCATGCCGTCAAAATCACTCGACAGTGCAACATTCAGTTTGTTTGAAACATCAGTAGCAATCTTTTGGATCATATCTGCTTCGTTAGCCCTAAAAAAACAGCAAACAAAAAAATCGTGTCTAAATTTACAAAAGTTTAACCATTTTTTTAGAAGAAAGGTACAAAGCAACAAATTCATACCAATTGAGAGAATGTTCTCCTTCAATGTTTGCGACATCAGTCAAAGCTTTGCTCCATCTCTGCTTCACTTCCTATGTTTTCCCTTCACAAGTTTTCATGAAAGCGCTCCCGAAATATCCCTTCTGTTTTCGTACACTGGACGGATCAACGTCGTAAAAAATCGTCATCACGATCTGCCCCGAATCTTCTTTGTACTTCAAAATCTCGACCAGCTCATCTAAACACCAGCTCGAAGAAGCGTAGTTCTCCGATAGCAGAACGATCGAGATTCTGGATTCTCTAATCGATTTCACGAGTTCAGGTCCGATCAAATGGCCTCTCTCGATCTCCTGATCTTTGAACGTGGTGATTCCCTTGCTTGCAAAGTAATTGTGTAAATGACTGAGAAACTTTCTACGGACATCTGTGCCGTGGAAGCTCGGGAAGACATGGTATCTCCTTACGCCAGAAGAAGAAGCCATGAGAGAAAACAGAGAGATCGAAGAAGAAAGTATCGCAATGGTTTATGGATAAGCTATATATGGAGGAGGTAACAAGTCCTTTTTATATATATTGATGATGCAAAAACGAGTAAAGAGAAGAGATTTTTCCAAGAAACTGTGGAGGAAAATACAAACATGTTTCCCCAAAAGTCATAGTCGTCGAGGACCCCATAAGAGTGTGATTTGGTTTTGTAAAGGTTGCCAATTTCCGATGAAGAAGAAACACTTGAAATGAGCTAAAGGCTGAAGTAATAGAAGAATCCATGAGAAGGCGAATTAGAAAAAAATCAAATTAGGGATCTTAATCCCCAATCCAATTGTAAATTTGGTTTGAAAACTAAACCGAGTCTTAATTCGATTAAACATGTAAAAGAAATAACCGATTGTTGATAAGTTGTTGAACAAGGTAATTTTGGAATAATAATAAATTTACATGTACGCCCTTTTATTTTGAAAGATCTTGCAAAGGTTCTCGAGTTTTAACGATGTCGTTGCATATTCGTCTATCCCGTGGGCTGGGCCATGGTCCAAGAGCCATTACAATAACAAAACCTAAAATCAGAATATGTTTTTCCTAGTAAAACAAAAACATAAAAACAACTTAATTGTTGATTTCTTATTTCCAAATTTAAGTTTAGGTTTAAAACTTGTAACGAGATTCATTCCAAAACTGTCATTTTCGTTGAAACTTTAATACTGAAGATTATAAAAATAACTGTAGAAATTATATTAACAATCTTATTACCTCTTTGAGTTTATAAGAAGCTACTCTATAGTTTTTAGAATTTCTTAAGACATATTATGAAATCATAAAATCATATCCTAATAATGCTCTGAATGTTTTCAAATTTTGCATAAACAACATTTTAGCGATTAGCATGATCCGATCAACCTAAATTCATGATCTAATTTCGGAAAAAGCAAAATTCATGATCTTCTAAGATTATAGTTAATTTTCTATATTTCTATAAGACATTATATTGTTTTACTAAGTCTTTATGCTTGGTTAAATATTGAAAAACTTCGCAAAATTTCTTGTTTCAACTTAGATCATCTAAAATCAAGAATAGTTTATCTGCACAAATTTTGTGCAACTTCACTAAAGCGATCTCATTTTTGATGTATGCATGTACAACACCACCACTGAACTTCTCGAGGACAATGTTAAATCTATATATCAACGAGGTGAAACACCTAATAGTACATTAGTAAAACTCAAAATGTCAAAAGTTTCATGTGCACCTGTTTACCAATCTAAAAATTCAAAATATCAAAAAGGTGCTAGAGCAATAAAGACAATGGAATTTACAATCGATCCTAGATGAGTTAACAAAGGAATTTGTTGAGCCGGACAAATCTGTCAAGAACCACCCCTCCTGGCAGATCAGGGCCGTGAAATGCATCTAGTGATGTCATCCCGTCGGATAACGTCAACACATTCTTCGTCCCACCACTGAGAATATTGTTCTTCATATGAATCACTTGGAGAACTGGAACCATTTCTTTCTCGCTAGAGACTTCTCCACTAAACATCTTTCCAATAGCTCACGCACTCAAAGTTACATCCATCGTGCAGAAAGAGAAATACAAAAAATCTGGATAAAGTGAGGCAAGAGCTCTTACAATAACAAAGCCTAAAACCAGAATATATGGATCTTTCTATATATGTTTCTCAATTTGACCGAAAAAAATTGAGAAACTTCCAATTACTGCTGCCCCGGTAAAAAATTGAGAAGGAATCTAATTGAGAAACTTCCAATTAGATTTTCACACCTCTGGCACTCTCGAATCGTCAATTTGAAATCTTATTCTCAAAACAAGCCAAGAGGAGGTAACATTATCATTGTTTTAGTCGTGGTGTTGTGGACCATGTGTCAGAGCTAATATTGCCATCGCCCTCGTCAGCACAAACCCCTTAGAAGTCATATATCTCTCAGTTGTTTTTAACTAACTTTCCTATTGGCATTCAGATAGAGATGAAGTAGTTACTAGGGATTGTGAAGTACAAGCCTCAAAAGGGAATCATGGAGACAACTAGCATCTTCCATAAGGTAACAATATTGTTATCTTTTCCCCAAACTAATCATGAGTCATCTTACCTATTATTTCTACTTAAAACAGCTACACCCTTACTCTTTTGGCACTATATTTTCCATCTCTCTTGGATTCTGAGTACTTTGAAATTAGGGGTATGATTATTTATAGCAAATATAAATTATGAAACATTTAAATTATATAGAGAACGCTTTGCGCAATTTTTACCTTTTGGTAAGGTTTAAAAATTATTGAAATGTTGGCAATTGAACTTGGTAAGCGTGATAGTTTTTCTCATAATGTCGACTCCGACATTTGTGGAAACCTCTTGACATAAGATTCAAGAGAAAAACAAAAATCACGACTAAATGACTTACAATGAGAGCTAGGATGAACTTGCGAATAAATTGTGTGAGGGCTCTGGATTTTTTATGTGATACAGAAATTGATATGCACATCTTCTCCATCACCTTCAAGGTAATTCTATGTTTGTGTTTGTATCTATATAGAGAAAGTGGTACATGAGAAGTAAAAAAAATGTGTCATAAGAGATTTCTAATTAAAATGGAGTTCTACAGTTAAACAATAATCTTAGATCAGGAAAAACAATTACATCTTTATATGCATGTAACTTATTTTAGCTATGATATCATAAAATATGAATTTTAAACAGTTTTATCTACATGATCAATTTTTTGACAAAAATATAATAGTACAATATGCGCGTAACGCGGAAAAAACCCTAATCTATTATATAATGAGAGAGTTCTCTCTCCATATAGGGTGTCCACATCAGCAAAGAAAATAAAGAAAACTAAAACTAAATTTAATGACACAATTAATTCACACACTTTTTTAATAATTATTATTATTTCATTAAAAAGATAGAAGAACACTAACTAAAGGTAATGACTCAATTAATTCACATTTTTTATAATTATTATTTCTCATCAAAAACAATTTACAAAAAAGAATTTTAAGACAAAAAAAAATAAAAACGAGAAAAAAATTTGAATAGAGATTGGATGAATATAAAATTAGATAAATGTATATATATATATATATATATATATATATATATATTAATATAGAGTTAATGAAACATCAATTACTTTTTAAGAAATATGTACTGATAGCAAGTTTCAAACAAGAACATACTCAAGCTTATAAAACTTTATTGTGATAGAAAAGGAAACTGAAAATGAAAATAGAAATAGCTCATTGATGAGTTTTATTCAAATGCATAGAATAGAAAAGGAAAAATATTTAAGTTTGTCACCAAAAGTTCAATAACATTCGATTGATATATTGAAAATGAAAGAATTAGAGTTGCTTGAACCAACTCTCAATATGTGTTTACATTCATCATCATAGCAATATATATATATATATATATATATATATATATATATATATATATATATATATATGAATCTAAACTTGTTTAAACATGCGACATAAGTTTGGGACTTATATATTTGCTCTAATACCAGACCGAGTCGGTTTGGCCCATGAAAAAAAAAACTTACTTTTTGACCGTCTAACACTAATCACATTTCGTAAAAGCTAAAACCATCACCATAGTGTACTAGTGCAAACACAGAAAACACAAAACAATTTCAACAAACACAATCCCTCGCATACATATATTAATTGTTGGAACAATTATTTAAAAAGCTTGTGGGTTTTATAAAAAAATGTGTAAGTGTGAATTGAAATGGACAATTGGGTTCATGACTAAACTTGTCAACCAAGGCTAAACTTGATAAGCAAGACTAAACTTGCTAAACAAGGCTAATCTTACTAAGCAAAGTGCTTGCTAAGCAAGTTGTGGAATTAAACCTCTTCTCCTCTCCTATATATAGGATCGCCTCTCTTGAGAGAAAGGCATCCGATTACACATAGAAAACACACTTGCAAAATAAAAAGTTCATTCAATTCTCTATTGCTAAGAGTAAGTCTTTTATTTAGAGACTATCGTAGTATTAAGATCGACAGATCCGTTATCGAGTGTTCGCGATAACGGTTTCAATGGTTGTATCCTGGGACTTATGAATCAAATATTATACCGTCGCACTACGGGAGATTCTTTGAGTTAAGAAAAGAGAGTTCTCTCGCCTCCATTGTTTCGTTTAATTTTGTCATTTTCTATCGTTTTTAAACTCGTCTTTGCTAACGTTTATTTATATATTCGTGATTAAATCGCTATCCTGTTATTGTGCAAATTTTTAGTCCTACAATCTTAACTCAAACAAATCCGGTTTCTGTTTTATAAACATCAAACGGATTTTAATCGCGAGTAAATAAACGTTTTAAAAACAATTTTTAAAAACGATTATTCTACTTATGATACCCAAACGTTATCAAACGCTAATCTAGCGACTCTCGAACGTGTAGTAGAAGCCATTTTTATTTAACGATTTTATAAAAAGACGTTATACCGCTTGTGACATTCAAACGTTATCAAACGCTAATCTAGCGACTCTCAAATGTGTAGTGGAAGCGGTTTTACTTAAAACGTCTTTAGGTCATTGGGTTTGCGAATGCTGTAAGACGTTTCGACAATCGCCAATTTTTTAACGTTTGTGAACGCTTATACTAGCAAATCGTGTTCTCTGAAACGATTATCAAACGCGTTTCCTAAAACGTTTTGACGGACGCTCTGCAGAGGTTCGAATCAGAACGCTCTGAGGAGGTGTGAATCAGAACGCTCTGAGGAGGTTTGATACAGAACGCGCTTTTAGAGGTTCTAATTAGTTCGATAGCGGTTTCTAAATTGCGATTTAATTCTGTATCGAAACTCTTGTGATTTAATTATTTTTCTAATTAAATCAGGTTGTGTTTATTTTGTGTTCGCGGAATGACAAGCAATACCGAGAACAGCACCAAAGAGATTCTCTGTGCAAAGGTGATAAGCTCAAATTAATACCAACTCTCGTTGCGAGAATTATCTAAGTCTAAATCCTAGAATTCCAAATATCTTTTCGAATCCTAAAGTCTAAACCAGCTTTTAGTTCAAGTTTGATTTGTTCACAAAATAACTAAACCAAATCTCTTTGCGAATAGTTATTTTGCTCACCTTAAATTATATCAGGTTTCTCAATTGCACTCTCGTGCCTAATCGATTAACCTAAGATCTAAGTTCTAGGTGATCAATCCAGAATTAGCTTTAAGAACAACCTAAGGCAAAGAAATAATTCAGATTATGAATCCTAATCAACAATTCAACCTAGCATTCAAAGAAATCCCTTATGAGAACCCTAAATCTAACAAGAGATTTACTCAGATATGGAGATTGCAACAATAAACATGACTGAATAAATACTTGAATAGATAATAAGAAAGAGTAACAAGAGGGTTCGAAATCTTCTCTCGGACGAACATAGTTTCAGACTTGTCTCCCTTCCAAAGCTCTCTCACAAAACCAAAGTAAAATAAAGCATAGCCATCAAAGTGGCTGAAAAACCTAGTTATAAAGTTAAAACACGTTTTTGGGGTTTCTAGTAGTTATTAAAGTCTTCTGGACCAAAGTGCAAACTTAAAACTTATAAAAAGTTACGTTTCCTTCTTCTCCCGAGCAGTATCGATCGATACCATAAGTGGTATCGATCGATACACATTCTCTGTGTCGACTCTGTGTCGACTGTCTTCACAAAAACTAGCATAACTTTTGATCGCACCGTTGGAATGGCCTCAAATCACTTCCAAATGAAAGTTAATCCATCGATCTGTCTTGTGTCCAAATTTGAGCTCAATCCATCGGTGGAAAGTTCTTCAACGAATGCCAAACTTCTGACGTCTCTGCATGACTCTGCATCTCCATATGCTCATTTTCACCCAAAACGGCTAATTTTCTCCCAAAGTTACATAAAACCTGTAAAGACTCGAAAAGACTCCAAAATACCAGAAAGACTTTATAGAAAGGACTTATATCATGGCTAAAAAGGGGTAAAAACCATGATATATCAACTCCCCCAGACTTAACCTTTGTTTGCCCTCAAGCAAATATAAAACTAAACCAGAGAAAGAGGTTTGAAAACACGGAGACTTACCTGTTCTTAAAACATCTCAATGACCCTTTCCCAAGATTTCCAGGTATCACCTAACCAGTTCCAAATCTAACCACCATGTACATCTCCGTAGACATTCGCAGCTTCCCAGACTCCATACATTATCTCACAGTATTGTCCAATAAAACCCTCATCGCCAGTTTCATCGCTGCAGCCAATGTTCAAGAACCTTCTAGATTCTTTTCCATAAAATATCATGACAAGGAACCATCTAATCTAACACTTTCAGGTATTATTTTCTCTCTCCCAGACTTATTTCTTATTATGTTATCTCGTATATGCTTATTAAGGTTCGAGACGCGAGTATTGATAGTGTTTGCCACCTAATCCCCGGCTCTTCCTTTAAAAAGTAATCAAAGGTGTAGGTGAATAATGGTATCACAGAAAATTTTCCTAACCTCGCTTCCACTTTTGTGTGATCATTTCCTCTGAAGTAGAATAATGGGATCGCTGGAAATTTTCCTTACACTCTACTCAGAAGAAAATCATTTCATCTTTTAATGCATCTTATTTATTAACTTGTAACAGGGGAGAGAAATACCATTACTTTAAACACATAGGTTCCTTTGTCAGATATGAATGAGGAATCAAGCTCTATGGACATCAGTCACATCGTTGAAGTGCAAAATTTTTGCCTCAGGCTTTAAAAAACTTTGCTGGAAACATGGGTGTCTTCTAGTTAACTGGTCAGCCTTTGGATTTTTCATTAGTCGATCTAATACTGATTCTGTAACAATGGTCACTTAAAATCAAAGTCAGAACAATAGATTCAAGAAAAAGATCACAGTCTCCAACCAATTTGGACTCAATAAAACAAAGCTTGACTCAAAAACGACGGACTCTAAGAAAAACAAAAACAATGTCAGCGACTACCTCCCCCAGACTTGAACAACACTGTCCCCAGTGTTATCTAGTCTAGAGTCGGTAAAAGAAAATAAATCAGCTGAGTGAAGATGTGAAAATCATAGAACTTACATGTGCGTTGGGTATCGACCGATACCCAGGTGGTATCGATCGATACCAAGGTGATTTGGGGATGGAAGTTCTGTTTCTCTTGGTGTCGATCGATACCATTGATGATATCGGTCGACACAGGCTTTTTTCATCTGATTCACACGAAAACACAAAAACGAAAAATACAAAAAATAAAATAAAAGACTTATGTACAGACTCACCAGTGGGTTGCCTCCCACCAAGTGCTTGTTTTTAGTCATTAGCTTGACTTTGGCTCAGGTAATCAGTCAGGAGAAATTTGAGAACTTACCACCCATGCAAGTTCTACAACTAGACACTTTCAGCTTCAGAGTTCTGCTCAACATGCTCTCCACAATCTCCTTTCCTTTCTCTTTCAACTCCGAAGTAAGAATAACTCTAGCTTTAGAGAATGGTTTTGAGGTTCCTTTGCACTTCACCTTATACTCAATCGAATCTCCATCACACTTCTGAGCGATTAAGGTCACATGGGTAGCACTCTCGACTCTTTTGTTCTTCACCTTCTTCTTTGCCTTAGCCGTTTTTGATGTCTTCCTTGGTGATGATAGAAGGACCATCTAAAACGTCTATGACAGTTGGCTCATCATAAGGATCGTCCAAAAGATCAACCATCAATGTCTCTCCTGTGACAACAGTGATGCAAGAGATATGCTTGTGAGCTCTTCTAGAAGGAATGACTTTGTAGGAGACCTGTTCGTCAATGTATGAGAACGAGATACTCTTACTGGGCGTGTCTATAACTGCACCAACTATAGCCATGAACGGTCTTACAAGAATCAAAGGCGTACTAGATCTTGCACTCATCTCCACAACCTGAAAATCAACAGGAACCAGACAATCGCCTACTTTAACCAGCAAATCAGGGATTGTACCGAATGGAACTGAGGTGGATGAGTTCGCGAATGCGAGAGTCATCTGAGTAGATCTAATATCACCAATTTTCAACCTATCTGCAAGTGACTTTGACATGACATTGACGCTCGACCCTGAATCAACTAGAGATTCCTTGAATTCAACTTCGGAGATAGAGCATGGAACTGAAAATTTTCCTGGGTCTTCCCTCTTGGTTAACTGCTTCATCGATGGTGGTGTGCTTCTTGCCTTGATGAAGATTGCCTTGATCTCTTCCTCAGTTTCTCTGCAATCTCGGAAGTAACATTCCAAAGGTCGCTTTTCAAAAGCTTCTTCAAAAGATATAGTATGGGGAATTCTCCTCACCATCTTCTCAAAAGCGAGCAACTTCTCTGCAGCGATGGGATTCATGAGATGTCTAGGTGGTTTAGGATGTGGTACCTTAGGCTTGTAGACATGTTCCTCTGTTATCTCTGGTTTTTTCATAATTTCTGGCTTAATCTGCAAGGGGTATCGATCGATACAAGTAGTGGTATCGATCTCAGAGCGGATATCGATCGATACTCGAGCGATTTCAGAATCCTCATCATCATCTACTACAGGATTTTCGAAATTTTCTGCACTTATTAAGGTGATTGCATTGATGTATTTATTCTGTGAATGAACCATCTTTCCCTTGACAGCTGCTGCAGTTTGAGCTATTTGAGTTTCCAGCATCTTATGTTGAGTACTGAGAGCCTCGATCTTTCCACTCATATCCTTGTACATAGCATCCATCTTTCCATTAAAATCCACTATGATCTGCTGCTGTCCTTGAACCAGCTGTTTAAACATAGACTCAATCTTGCTCTCAGGGGTTTTAGCAGGTATATGCTGATAAGATGAATTCTCATAGTTCCTGGTATATCCACTGCTCTTGAATGGTTTCTGAACAAACTGATTCGACCCAAAACCAGCTCCACCAATATAGTTACCATCCTCCACTTCATCTTTAGCAGTGAAGTGGACCGCTTTTTGGGTCCTTCCCATCAACAGATTGTGCACTGAATCTAACTTAGCATTCACCTCAGCAATCTGACGACTGCCATCCAAGTTACCAGCTTGCTTCTTGCGCTCCATATATACATTCTTGGTGCTATTGCTAGATGCCAAGTTCTCAATAAGCACATAAGCATAGTTAGGATACCTGGTGTTGAAGTTCTCATTACTCGCAGCATCCAAAGCCATATGGTACCTCCAATCAATCCCTCTGTAGAAAGTACCCATCAACTGAACCTGAGTGAACCCATGGTGCGGACAATCTCTCTGATATGACCTGAAACGAATCCAAGCAGCCTTGAGTGCCTCTGTCGGACCCTGAGAAAACTGAGAAATCTTGTTCATAAGATCCTCGGATCGTGCATCATCATAGAAGTTATTCAGGAAATCGGTCTTAGTCTCTTCCCAGGTATTCATTGATCCAGGAGGCAACTGCTTCAGCCAATAAGCTGCATCCCCACCAAGAAAGTATGGGAAGAGCTTACAGAAGAGGAAGTCACTGGACACTCCATTGTATTTGATGCTGGTGACCAAATCCTCAAACTTCTCAATATGATCCATGGGGTGTTCATGAGAAAGACCGTGAAAAAGGTGCTGACCCACAAGAGTGAAGTATGCAGGTTTCAGCTCAAAGTCATTCCTCTGAAAAGCAGGAGGGCGAATTGCTGAACGATTGGCATAGAACTGATCAGGCCTGTTGTACTCACCAATCGTTCTACCACGATCAACCACATCATTCTCAACATTCACAGCAACTGCAGGGACAATGATGTTTCCAGCTTCATCAAGTCGCTGCCCTCTCTCATTGCACAATTGACCCTCTTTGTCTCTCAAAGCTCCAACATCATCACGAATCAATACCACTTGATTGTTCATCTCTGCTGGCTTCTTTGCTTTCCTGTTTGCACGTTCCAAATTTGCTAGCTCCTTGTTGGAAAGATCAACTAGCTGGGTGCTCTTGTTCCTCCTAGTTTCGCGAGTGGGCATACACCTGAAACACACTAGACAAGGCACGTAAGTAACAAAAAAAATACGATGAGTATCGACCGATACTACTAGAGTATCGATCGATACTGGGGCGAACTAAGTTGAAATTCTCAAACTAAAATCTAATGGCGAATTGAATCCCCTGCAACGGCGCCAAATTTGATAAGCTCAAATTAATATCCTATAAGTACTAAAGCTTTGTCGATTGTAATATTTAGGGGTCGAATCCACATAGACTCAAAAAGACACACAATAGATTGTATAGATGAAAATTAAGCTAAGTGATCAATGGAATTGAAAGAAAATACGTAAATTAAACAAGTTGTGATTCGATTAGGAGAAAGATAGGTTCAGGGTATTTATCAGGAAATCAATGAATGCAATTAAACTAACAAATCAGGGTTCAGGTTAAGCACGATTCTTGAACTCAAATCACTGAAGTATAATTAACCAACTCTCGTTGCGAGAATTATCTAAGTCTAAATCCTAGAATTCCAAATCTCTTTGCGAATCCTAAAGTCTAAACCAGCTTTTAGTTCAAGTTTGATTTTTTCACAAAACAACTAAACCAAATCTCTTTGCGAATAGCTATTTTGCTCACCTTAAATTCTATCAGGTTTCTGATACAAGACTTTTTAGTCTTTAAGAGGTATCAATATCCCCTATACGATGTAGTATAAGAGGTTATCAATCCATAATTGGGATTTATCCTAATCACTAAGAATGCAAGGAACAATTGAAAGTTAAGCTAAACAAGTGTGGTTGTTGTTAAGTATCCAAATCTAATTAAGCAAGCAAAAGCACTAAACAAGATAGTAAATTAATAAATAAAAGCGGAACTATAGATGAGGTTATTGATATAAGGTGATCCAAGTCCAATTAGCAGTGTTCATTCACACAAAGAAGCTAATTCCTAGGTAATAGACCTCTAATCTTGATTAGTTCTCTTTCAAGCAACTAATCACTATGTTAATTATCAAGTCCATTAGCAAATCATCATTTGTGGATTAACAACTAGCAAGCATAAAGAATCATAACAAGATCAACCAAAGATATGCCATAAACAACTAATGTCTTAGGTTAGGAACATAAGTCTCTTGTCTAGTTCATCAAGGCATTTCATCAAACACTTGGTGTGCATGAAATGCCTTATGATCTAGATCCACTCTTTCAAGCTAGATCTAGCATTAGGGGCACTAGACAAGAAGGAATATAAGATAATCTAACCCTAAGCACCACTAATCAAGCTTTAGATCACCCTAATCTACCACATCTCAAGATCCTAGAGACTACTCACTAATCACCATGAGTTCAACAAATCCAAGGAAGAAGAGTTAAAACTCATGATCAAGATGATTGGATGATTAGAAAGTAGAATATAGATGGATTCAATCAAGAAAACAATACTCAAATTGCATAAATCAAAATGATCAATCCCTTACAAATCACTCTTAGAGAGGGTTTTTACATAAGAAAAAGACTTAGCCCATCAAAATTAGGTTTTTGGGTATAAATAGTGAACAGTGTCGCACCGGGTCGACCCGGGACAAACCGGGCCCACTACAAGAAAACAGGCATTTTGCAACGAATTTTTGCGACGATTTTATTTCGTTGCAAATTGCAATCGTTTTTACGACGACTTTACGACGATTCTTACAGACGTCGTAAAAGCGTCGCAAAATTGGGACGAAAATTTTTGTTGTAAAATCGTCGCTGTAAAATTTTCGTTGTAAAATTTTCGTTGTAAATTTCGGGATGGGATCTATTCGAGATGTCTCGGCTGCTTCTTCATATGCTCTGCGAAGACGATTGCCAGAAGATGATCCAGTCGTGTTACGTGCCACGATTACGAGTCTTCAGGAGCGGGTTGAGACCGAGGCTACTCGGTCTACGGCATATCAGGCGAAGATTGCGAGTCTTCAGCAGCGGGTTAAAATGGATGCTACGCAGAATGACGAACTCTTCGACATCTTGGCAACAGGGAACCCGACAATGCAGGACATGCTACGGGAAAAGCGAAGACTCCGAGCAGAGGCAGATGCAGCGGCAGCGGCAGCGGCAGAGGCAGAGGCAGCGGCAGAGGCAGCGGCATGCACATCCGGTTCTTCGAGACGTCCCGAAGACGATGTGAATCTCGACGATTACGATATAGTTATTTAGATTTAGGATTTCGAATTCTAAATTTCATTTTTTTTTGTAACTGATTATAATATATTTTTTTGTAATAAAATATATTATATATATTATTTTTAAAATTTTCATTTTATAATTTCGAAATTAATAAAATTTCAAAAATAATAAAATTTTATTTTATATGATCATATATAGAATCGTCGGTAATTCGATGGTAAACAATAGTCCTCGTTGATTCGTTGCTAAATTAATCGTCATAAAATCGTGGCTAATTTACAACGATTGTACGACGATTTATAGTCCACGTTGATTCGTTGCTAATTAATCGTCATAAAATCGTGGCTAATTTACAACGATTGTACGACGATTTATTAGCAACGATGTTGCGACGATTATTTAGCAACGATTTTATGACGATTAATTAGCAACGAATTAACGACGACAATTTTTGCCATCGAATTAACAATGAAATATTTCCCTTTGAATTTCCATCGTTTTTACGACGTATTTATATTCGTCGTAATTTCAATGTAATATTTACGACTATTTTACTACGAAAATTTACCGACGATTTAGCGAGGAATTTTTGTCCCTCGTACTTTGCCGACGAATATACGACGATTTGTGGTTTGCGACGATCAGTTAACGACGATCTCTGTTTCGTCGCAAATTCGATTCAAACCCTCTTTTGTAACGATTTTACAACGATATCGTTCGTTGCAAAAAGGGTGTTTTCTTGTAGTGGGGTACCGACCCGGTTTAGTTGGATAAAAAGGTTCTTGTCGGCTAATACCGAGGTCACTCGTCGGTACAACACCTCGGTATTGAGCCTGGATTTGTGCACCGACGAGGAGTACCGAGCAGTGACATCGGTATTAAGGGGAAATGCTTGATGTTTCTTCGATGGATACCGAGGTCACTCCTCGGTACCGTTGCTCGGTATTAAGGAATTTTTCCCCCGGATTTCCTCCGAGAGCAACACCGATCAGTTGCACCGAGCAGTGACATCGGTACAATACCCTGAAGCTTCGATACCGACGTCACTCCTCGGTGTTGCACGTCGGTATTGAGGCTGTTTTCCTCCGTCTTCTATACCGACCAGTTGCACCGACCAGTTACCTCGGTGCAACCCTTCTGTCTCCAACACCGAGGACCAATACCGACCAGCGATGTCGGTACAGTCTCTCTCTTCTCTCTTCGGGTCTCGAATCTCCTCTTTAGCACCTGAAATACGATCCAAAACATGCAAGGACTCTTTAGGACTAGATGTGGACACATTAGACTCCTAAAAATGATTAAAATGCAAAAGAGATAACATGAACTATATGCAAATGACTCGAAACTTAAGTGAAACAGATGCTAAAATGATGCAAAATATGATGACATCAATTCCCCCAAACTTACTTCTTTGCTTGTCCTCAAGCAAAAGCATCACTAAAAGAGTTCAAGTCCAGATGCAAACTCTAAGGTACGATTAAACATGTCTATTCAAAAGGGGCTAGCCATGTCCATCCTTACATGAATCAAGTTTAAGTCTCAACCTACACAAGCCTTCCTATCATCCAATCCTTTGACATTCAATTAGCGGTTTCTAGTGGATCATGTTCATGCAATGCAAATGAACTCATTTGGCTAAGGATACGGTTTTGAGACAAAGATGATCTCAATGCATGAGGCGGTTTCCCAACAAGAGATTTCTCATTGAAGGAATGGACTTTGGCAAAATGCTAAGGTGAAAAGCAATCGATGCATACATGGCTAGACTTCTATCTACCCAATGTCCCAACGCAAGTTCGACCCTAATTCTAAACCCATAAGGAACCAATCCTAGCTACCCTTCTCAAGGCACTTTTGCCTTCTTATTCCACATCTCTTCCTCATCTTTCCTTTTCCATAAGCATTTAGGGGGTTCTTTTTCAACCAATGGTTTGGCTTTCTTCACTTTCCGTGGCTTAGCTCCTCTTTTAGATTCCTTAGTCTCTCTCATTTTTCTCATTGCTTTGCCTTAGCCATTTTGGCTTATTTTCTTTGTTTTCACAAATAGAGACTATCTTTTCAACACTTTAGAGCTAAAGCATTTATATTCTTGCCAACCATTACAACCTTATTGCTTCCCCTAGTCATCCTTCCGAATCTCTTCCTTTCTTTCCACTTTTTCAATCCCAAAAAATCTTTCTTTTCTTTCCTTTTCATCCATTCCCCTCGTCCCAAATACCATCCTATCTAACTTAGCCTAATCTAGCTCATGATGCGCGAGCTAGTTCTACACGGAAGCTTTTCCTTGTCGCTCTAGACCCAACACATTTTGCTAAGTCCATTCAAAAAATAAGGCCTCACAACGCTCACTAAACATGTAGGCTTGAAAGAAGGTCGTGTTCAAGGTGGGATTAACCATTCCAAAGATGGGAATTGGCTACTTGGGTCAACAAGAATGGTAAAAAGGAATAAGATGACCCAAGTATGTATGCGAAATCCATGAGTCTATTATGCAATGCATGAACACGACAATTAATGTGTCAAAGTTAAGGTTCTCACTTAGATAGGATTGGATTCAAATCGAAACTTGCTTCGGCTAAGACCTAAGTAATGGGTCATGAGATCCAAACATGGTTCGACCTTGATTTCGCACACAAGATCTAGAGCATATGACTTAAATTCTTAAAGCGACACTTCACAAGGAAGAATCATTCTAGCTCCTAATGCACATGCAATGCATTATCTAAGTGCTATGCTTCTAGACTCAATCCTACATGAAGTGCAAATGCTTCCTAAATGACTTCTTTTTTTCTTTTCATTTTCAAAAATTTTCAAATGTGTTTGGTTTTTCTATGCCTTAGTTGTATGCATGAGACTCAAGATGCAAATTCAAAATAAGACAAAGCAAATGTTATTAGATACCGGTCCCTCCTCCAAACTTAAATCACACCGTCTCGGTGTGAAATAAGCCTAAGGAAAAGACCAAAAACAAGAGATAACTATACCATGTAAGACTTAAAAGAAAAATATATACAAGAGTTTTGGATTCGTACCTAGAAGCTTTGAGATGGGGATGAAGACCCCATTGAGTAAGATGGATTACTTGAGACGGGGACCGCATCGCTCTCCTCTTTGTTGCTTTATCCGGTCGGGCCGTGGCTCGGCTAGTACTCAATGCCAACGCCCAATCCTCTCCTCGAGGCGCGAGGTTTGTGTCCATGACAACATTCCCTCCTTCACCGGCCTTGATGAACTCGCTCCGCAACCTCCGTCTTTGAGCTCATTGATGGTTCGACCCATGGCTTTAACCGTCTTCTTCAAAGACTTGATCGTCTTGACCATCTTCTTCATGTTTTTGTTTTGCCACTTACACATGCGTTGGAGGAGACGATTTTGGTGGTGAGCGTGTCTTGTAGCCGCATTTGTGATAGCCCCATCATAAGGGTCAAAGTGGTAGCGCTCACTACCGTACACGATCTCGGGTGACGACTTATTTGGCATTTCTTCGTCGAGATCGAGAGATTCCTCGGTAGTGGTTCTCCGTTGTACTTTTTTGTGGAATGCTTGCATAGGCGGATCGACGGTGGAGTTGTAGAGGTACTCTTGGGAAGGAATAAACATGACGTTCCTCGGGTCATGGAAGTTGGTGAGCGCGGGATTAGGCAAAAGGACTTGTGCCACAGATGTCTCGGTGAGTTGGAGGTTGTAAGCCATCTTGCCTTCTATATATCCCTTGAAAAACTTAGTCTTTGATAGGTAGGCCGCATCCAAAGATTTCCACTCATAGTGGCCAAGTGAAACCTTGATGCCATTTGCCATGAGAATAGGCGTTATCATCCATCCGAGGCAAATCGCGGCCTTCTTCGACTTTGTCTTCCAAGCCCAATCCCGGTAAGCGAACAAGTGTCTCACCAAGAGTGTTGTGAGACAAGGAAGTCTCTCCGGTCCCTCGAATTCTTTACCGTTTCCGAGAACGGGGAGAATGGGCTTTAGACCAAGCCCCAACAACTCCATCTCCTCCGTAGTAACCGTGTCAATCTCCACCTTGTGGTAGAAATTGTGGACCAACGCCTTGTGTGCGTACCGGAGAGCCGGGTGCCGTATGCTTGCACTCTTAGAGTCACCGGCTCTAAATTCTCTGCTTGCAATCGTTGCCCAAAGATTTCGGAGCTCGAGTCTCGGATAATCAAAGTATTACTCGCCGTATGTACCTTCATCTCTAAACCCGAATATCTCGCATAGCTCGTGGAAAGTGACGGTGTAGGTGGTGCCCATGAGTCCGAACTTTAAAACTCCAAACCCGGAATTTGCATCTTCCTTTTCGTAGAACTTAGCTCGAAGAGTGGCTAGGAACTTGCCGGTGAGTGCCCTTAAAGCTTCATGCTTCATGCTCATGAACTTCCTTAGCCCCATATTCTCAAAAAGATTCCACACTTCGTCACTTATCCCCATCATATCCATCATCTCCGCATCGACAAATTTGCCTTGCTCGGACTTCATTTGGCCAAATTTGTCGAAGTAATCTTGCTCGCTTGGCTTTGTCCGTTGCAGCACTGGAATTTCTCCATTTGAGCTCTCACTCTCGACCTCTTCTTCGACTCTCTTGCCCTTTCCCTTTGCCGTTTCTTGGCTTTAGAGCTCGTAGCCGTGGTTTTAGCCTTTGCCTTGGCACTAGCCTTGGCAATCCCTTTTTCCTTTTCCGCGGCCGTAACTTGGGCTATTCCTTTCCCTTTCCCAACTGTTGAAGCCTTGGTTCGTGCCCGTGTCGATGGAGCGCCCTTGTCAGACATTGTACCTACAAATATCCTTGAGGAAATTTGTGAGCATAGGTACAATTTCTTATCAAATCAACAAGGGATCACCAAGAGATGATCTACGAGCAATGAAACAAGGTGACAATTCACACTTAACAAGCAAATTATCCCAATTCACAATCCCTAATTCTCAAAATCCCAATTTCTCTCTTTCATCAAACCATCAACAATTTGCACATGAATCATCAAGTTTAAGCATAGATAAACCATCCCCAAGGTATTTGCACCAGTGAAAGACAATATCAAACCATATTCAAGCATTATATCTTCAAGAAAAAAACCATGGTTTTTGAAAATTTAAATGAATAATACCTTGGGGAATTTGGATTAGTTGCTTGAAATGATGATAAATCCAAAAAGAGCAGTGAAAATCGAGATTATGGGGCTTGGAATCACGAAATTTGGTTGAGAAAAGAGGGAGATGGGAAAAAATTGCTCTTGAATTGCGAAAATAGGTTGAAAAGAATGGGGTTAATGTCGCGTGGAAGAGGAAGAGGAAGAAGAAGAAGACTTACCTGGGTCGGGTCGAATCTTACCTGGGTGGGTACTGAAAGTTTTTTAAAAAATGGTCAATACCGAGGTCACTCGTCGGTACCACACTTCGGTATTGACTGATTTTTAAAAATTATTCGTTGAATACCGAGGTCACTCCTCGACATTGGTCATCGGTATTGACATACCGAGGTCACTCCTCGGTGAATCACATCGGTGTTAAGGAGATTTTCCTCCTGTTTCCATACCGACGTGTTGTACCGATCTGTGACGTCGGTATTGGCTCCTCGGTATTCGGCATCGGTATTACCATACCGAGGTCATTCATCGGTGCAACACATCGGTATTGACATACCGAGGTCACTCGTCGGAACCACACGTCGGTGCTAAGGGATTTTCCTCCTGTTTCCATACCGACGTGTTGTACCGATTTGTGACGTCAGTATTCTCCCTCGGCGAGTCCATACCGACGTCACTCGTCGGTATCACTGCTCGGTATTAGCCCTTGACCTTGGGACCCCTATGCTCACTTAACAAAGACATCAAAAAGATCTAGCAAAGATAGAAAAAGAGATCAACAAAAATGAAATATATACAATGATAAACTTGGGGTGTCTCCCAAGAGCACTTTGTTTAACGTCACTAAGTTCGACGTTTGTTACCGTTCTCAAGCTAGAGGGACATCATCGAGGGGGATCGAGCCTCCCTTTTCGACGATTTGATTTGCTCGGTAGAGTTTGAGCCTTTGGCCATTTGAAATGAAATCTTGGCCCTCCTTGTTGACAAGCACCACGGCTCCATATGGCCTTACTTCTTTAACCTCAAACGGACCCGACCACCTTGACTTGAGTTTCCCGGGAAAGAGCTTCAACCGGGAATTGAACACCAACACTAGATTCCCGACCTTGAAATCCTTGTGCACAATCCTCTTGTCATGGAATGCTTTGGTCCTCTCCTTGTAGATTCTCGAGCTTTCATAGGCTTCGTGCCTAGTCTCCTCTAACTCTTGAAGTTGAATCAACCGCCTCTCTTGTGCGGTCTTGATGTCGAAGTTAAGAAGCTTCACCGCCCATAGGGCCTTGTATTCCAACTCAACCGGTAGATGGCATGACTTCCCATAAAGCAAGTTGAAAGGTGTAGTCCCTATAGGTGTTTTAAAGGCGGTTCGGTATGCCCATAAAGCATCATCTAACTTGTTGGTCCAATCCTTTCTTGACTATGGCCTTGATTTGCCGGTTGGATACTTCTACTTGGCCACTCGTTTGAGGATGGTAAGGTGTTGCTACCTTATGCCTCACACCATGCTTCTTAAGTAAGCTTTCAAACACCTTGTTTATGAAATGACTACCTCCATCACTAATGACTACCCTTGGAACTCCGAACCTTGGGAAAATGATGGATTTGAATAGTTTTAGAACGACCTTGGCATCGTTGGTCGGGCTCGCAATGGCTCCCACCCATTTGGAGCCACAATCGACCGCCACCAATATGTATTGGTTACCATATGATGACCGGAAAGGTCCCATAAAGTTGATACCCCACACGTCAAACATCTCCACCACAAGAATTGGGTTTTGGGAATCTCATCTCTCCTCCCAATGTTCCCTTTCCTTTGGCACGCATCACATGTGGAGACAAAGAGGTGCGCATCCTTGAATAATGAAGGCAACCAAAAACCGGATTGCAGGACCTTTGTAGCGGTTTTGTAGGATGCATGATGCCCGCCATAGCTTGATCTGTGACAATGGAGTAAGATCCCTTGGACTTCTTCTTCCGCCACGCATTTTCTATACAAACCATCCGAGCACAACTTGTATAAGTAGGGCTCGTCCCAATAGTATCTTGTCATGTCGTGGAAGAACTTCTTTTTCTTATACCCATCCAAAGGCGGTTCCTTCCCGCACACTAAGTAGTTCACTAGATCCGCAAACCACAGTAGTTTCTCTTCTTGTAACCCATTAGCACTCTCTAGTCCTTGCACGGCTTCAACCCCTTTCTTCAACACGCTAATTACCATGAGACTCTCCTCGGGGAGCTTATCAACAATTGTGACAAGGTCTTTAATCCTCATTCTAGACAAGTGATCCACGACCCCATTCTCTATCCCCTTCTTGTCAACTATCTCCAAGTCAAACTCTTGTAGAAGCAAGATCCAACGGAGTAGTCTTGGCTTGGCGTCTTTCTTGGCATGAATGTATCTCAAAGCCGCGTGATCGGTGTAGACAATCACCCTTGATCCCACAACATAAGATCTAAACTTCTCCATTGCAAAAACTACGGCTAGCAACTCTTTTTCCGTTGTGGCATACCGGGTTTGAGTGTCATCTAAGGTCCTACTTGCATAGTAGATGACATTTGTCTTCTTGTCCTTCCTTTGACCCAAAACCGCTCCAACCGCGTAGTCACTAGCATCACACATGATCTCGAAAGGAAGATCCCAATCCGGTGCTTGGACAATGGGAGCACTAACCAACGCCTTCTTGATCTCTAGAAACGCCACCATACACTCTTCATTAAACACGAACTCAACCTCTTTGAAAAGTAACCTTGTGAGAGGTCTTGTGATTTTCGAGAAGTCTTTGATGAACCTTCGGTAGAATCCCGCATGACCCAAGAAAGACCGGATGTCTTTGACCGACTTAGGCGGCTCCAAGCTAACCATCACCTCTATCTTGGTCTTGTCTACCTCAATCCCATTCTCGGAGATCTTATGCCCAAGCACAATGCCTTCTCGCACCATGAAGTGGCATTTCTCCCAACTTAGCACCAAGTTTGCTTTTTCACACCGTTGCAAGACCCTACAAAGTTGGACAAGCAAACACAAAAAGAAGACCCATACACGGAGAAGTCGTCCATAAAGACTTCTACCATGTCTTCAATAAGGTCAGAGAAAATGGACATCATGCAACGTTGGAATGTCGCGGGAGCATTGCACAACCCAAACGGCATCCTTCGATATGCGAAGGTGCCGTAAGGGCATGTGAAGGTCATTTTCTCTTGGTCATCGGGTGTATGGGAACTTGAAAGAAACCCGAATAACCGTCTAGGAAACAATAAAATGGGTGATTAGCTAGACGTTCAAGCATTTGATCTATGAAAGGTAACGGAAAGTGATCCTTACGAGTAGTTGAATTTAACTTTCTATAGTCAATTTACATTCTATGCTCGGTTATTGTCCTAGTCGGTATCATTTCGTCCTTCTCATTTTTAACTACCGTAATCCCCCCTTTATTAGGCACACAATGAACCGGTGAGACCCAAGTACTATCCGATATTGGGTAGATAATACCCGCATCCAAGAGCTTAAGAATCTCTCTATTTACAACATCTTTCAAATTAGGATTCAACCTTCTTTGATGTTAAATAGAGGTCCTTGATTCATCCTCTAGATGGATTCTATGAGTGCATAAGCTAGGAGAAATACCCTTGATATCATCCAAAGAATAGCCAATGGCTTTCCTATATTTCCTAAGTTCAACAAGAAGAGAGGATAGTTCTTTCTCATTTAGACTCTCATTCACAATAACCGGGTAAGACTCGTTGGGACCTAAGAACGCATACCTTAGTCCCATGGGAAGTTGCTTTAGGTCCACCTTTGGGGCTTTGAGTTCGCTACAATCGTCCTCCTCAAGACTAGACTTACCCTTGCTAGTCTCTTCAACGGCTAGAACAAACTCCTCTTGAACCGTGCCAACCCTTAAACCATCTTGAACCTCGGTACTACGAACACCCAACTCAACAAATGGCGTATCCCTTTCAACCGGCTTGTGCAAATCCATGAGTAACTCATACCCTTGACTCTCTTTGCTCAAGAACCCATGATCACCACGCTTCTTAGTCAAAACTACTTCCAAACCGTCTTCTACTCTCATTTCCTCAAGCAATTCGTCGGCTAGTTCATCCATGGTCTCTATGTAGAAACATTGGCCATCTATGGTGGGTTTCTTCATTACCTTGTTGATATCAAACTCAAGGACTTCTCCTTTACCCAAGTGAAGTTCTATTTTACCTTTCCTCACATCGATTATCGCCTCCGCGGTTGCTAGGAATGGCCTACCAAAGATAAGAGGGTATTTTGGTTCTTCATCCATCTTAAGTACCACGAAATCCGTGGGGACAATGAAATCCTTCACCACAATAGGAAGATCCTCAAGCAACCCAATAGGAACCCTCACGCTCCTATCCAATAATATTAGGGAGATATTACATGACTTGTAGCGTGTGAAGCCTAGTCTCTTGGCTACCGAAAACGGCATGAGGCTTACACTTGCTCCAAGATCACACAAACAATGGTTGAAAGCTAGAGGACCAAGTGCACAAGGTAGCGTGAATGATCCCGGATCTCCTAGCTTCTTTGGCACCATCTTCTTTTGTATTATGGCACTACACTCGTGAGTTAAAATAACCATAGATTCCATCTCCTTAGCCCTCTCATTCACGGAATCTTTCAGAAATTTGGCATATTGAGGGACTAGTAAGAAGGCATCAACCAAAGGCATTGTGAGTTCCACCTTCTCCATTTGCCTATCAAAGATAGCTTTATACTTGTCCATAAGTTGTTTCTTGAACCGCCCGGGGAACGGTAGTTTAGGAACGTATGGCTTAGGGACAAAAACACTATTCTTTGGCTTCTCTTGAGCAACAATAACCCTAGGCTTGACCTTCTCAACTTCTTCAACCTTGTCTTGCTCTATCACTACCTTATCTTCAACCAACTCGTCATCTTCTTGAAGTTCCACCCCCCCCCCCCCCCCCCCCCCCACTTTGCTTCTCAATGTCCTCATTGAAAGTAGAAGGAGCTTCTCTTGGAGGCAAAACCGTGCCACTTCTCAAGGTGATGGCGTTTACATACTCCTTAGGATTAGCTTCGGATTTGCCCGGGAGTTGACCTTGTGGTCGGGAAGAAGAAGCAACACCTTTGTTCTCCATGTGTTTTACCTTGGAGTTCAAAGCCTCAATATTTGTGTTGAGGTCGTTGTAAGAGCAATCCACCGACGTATTGATCTCCGCTTGTCCCTTGAGTAATTGTTGGAATATGGAGCTCAAATCAAGCTCTTGCGGTTTAGACGTAGTTGCTTGACCTTGGGGCACAAACCCTTGTTGTTGCCCTTGAAAACTGGGGTGGTTCCTATAGTTTTGGTTGAACCCTTGTCTTTGGTAGTTCCCTTGGTTTTGGTAGTTCACTTGGTTTTGGTAGTTCCCTTGGTTCCCCACGTAGTTCACCTCCTCTTGGGTGTTCATGTCTACGTTCTCTTCTTGATAGTAACCTTGGTTCTCATCATAAGCATCCACAAAGTTAACCGTCTTTTGAGAAGACACAAGAAGTTTATCAATCAAATTGGCTTGCTTGTCCAACTTGTCATTAAGAGCTTTCATGTCTTTGGTCCGCTTGTTCTCATCAAAGTCACTAGTGGTCCTTGTGGCACGGTCATAGTCATCGCCATAGGTACCATCACTTTGGGCTAAGTTCTCGAAAAGCTCCATTGCTTCCTCAACGTCCTTAGCCAAGAAGTTACCGTTCGATGACGTGTCTAGTAGCATACGGATCTTAGGCAAAGCACCTCGGTAGAGGGTGCTAAGTAGAGAAGCGTTGCTAGAGCCGTGATGGGGGCATTGAGAAGTGTAGCTTCTAAATCTCTCCCAAGCCTCGTTGAAAGACTCATTGGACCGTTGTGTGAAGCTTGAGATCTCGTTGCGAAGCTTGGCGGTTCTAGCCGGTGAAAAGAATTTGGCGAGAAATGCACGTTTGCAATCATCCCACGAGGTAATAGATCCTTTGGGTAAGGTCTTTTCCCATTGGTGAGCATCGTCACCCAAAGAGAACGGAAAGAGACGAAGCTTGAACCCATCTACGGAGACTCTATTGATCTTCGTGAGACCACATATCCGGTCAAATTGGTCAATGTGGTCTAAGGGATCCTCCATGGACAAACCGTGAAACTTGTTGGCTTGAACCATGTTGATAACCCCCGGCTTCACTTCGATGTTGTTGTTCTCCACCGGTGGAGCTTGAATGCCTTGGCGGTTTTGGTGAGCATTAGCGGCGTCACCCTCTCGAACAACGTTTCTAGCTCTTGGTGGATGGTTGGTACTTCTCATTGGCCGGCCGGGTGGATGTGGGGCGTTGTGGGCGTGGCCTCCTTGGGCGTGGTGGTCTCCATTACCACCTTGTGGATGATGTGGAAGGTTGTCCACATTGTCTTGAATGTCCCCAAGTGGAACATTTTCATAGTGATCCATGTCGTTCTCAACGTCTTGTTGTCTCACACGTGATTCCCTTGTTCTAACCACTCGGTATGAGCGATGTATGTCGTCTCTTGGTTCAACTAGATTTTTGTTGCCTCGAGATCGCGTATGCATGCACCTATAGGTTTAGAGAGAGCAATGGAAAACAAACAAGATTAGTAACTTTGTAGCAAATAAAGCTTAATCTCACAAAGAGCCTAAATCTCAATGTTAAAACAAATCCCAATATGGCAACAGCGCCAAATTGATACAAGACTTTTTAGTCTTTAAGAGGTATCAATATCCCCTATACGATGTAGTATAAGAGATTATCAATCCATAATTGGGATTTATCCTAATCACTAAGAATGCATGGAACAATTGTAAGTTAAGCTAAACAAGTGTGGTTGTTGTTAAGTATCCAAATCTAATTAAGCAAGCAAAAGCACTAAACAAGATAGTAAATCAATAAATAAAAGCGGAACTAGAGATGATGTTATTGATATAAGGTGATCTAAGTCCAATTAGCGGTGTTCATTCACTCAAAGAAGCTAATTCCTAGGTAATAGACCTCTAATCTTGATTAGTTCTCTTTCAAGCAACTAATCACCATATTAATTATAAAGTCCATTAGCAAATCATCATTTGTGGATTAACAACTACCAAGCATTAAGAATCATAACAAGATCAACCAAAGATATGCCCTAAACAACTAATGTCTTAGGTTAGGAACATAAGTCTCTTGTCTAGTTCATCAAGGCATTTCATCAAACACTTGGTGTGCATGAAATGCCTTATGATCTAGATCCACTCTTTCAAGCTAGATCTAGCATTAGGGGCACTAGACAAGAAGGAATATAAGATAATCTAACCTTAAGCACCACTAATCAAGCTTTAGATCACCCTAATCTACCACATCTCAAGATCCTAGACACTACTCACTAATCACCATGAGTTCAACAAATCGAAGAAAAGAAGAGTTAAAACTCATGATCAAGATGATTGGATAATTAGAAAGTAGAAGATAGATGGATTCAATCAAGAAAACAATACTCAAATTGCATAAATCAAAAGGATCAATCCCTTACAAATCACTCTTAGAGAGGGTTTTTACTTAAGAAAAAGACTTAGCCCATCAAAATTAGGTTTTTGGGCATAAATAGTGAACAGTGTCGAACCGGGTCGACACGGGACAAACCGGGTACCGACCCGGTTTAGTTGGATAAAAAGATTCTTGTCGGCCAATACCGAGGTTACTCGTCGGTACAACACCTCGGAATTGAGCCTGGGTTTGTGCACCGACGAGGAGTACCGAGCAGTGACATCGGTATTGAGGGGAGATGCTTGATGTTTCTTCGATGGATACCCTCCTCGGTACCGGTTCTCGGTATTAAGGAATTTTTTCCCTGGGTATCCTCCGAGAGTAACACCAATCCGTTGCACCGAGCAGTGACATCGGTACAATCCCCTGAAGCTTCGATACCGACGTCACTCCTCGGTGTTGCACGTCGGTATTGAGGCTGTTTTCCTCCGTCTTCTATACCGACCAGTTGCACCGAGCAGTGACCTCGGTGCAACCCTTCTACCTCCAACACCGATGTCCAATACCGACCAGTGACGTCGGTACAGTCTCTGTCTTCTCTCCTCGGGTCTCAAATCTCCTCTTTAGCACCTGAAATACAATCCAAAACATGCAAGGATTCTCTAGGACTAGATGTGGACACATTAGACTCCTAAAAATGATTAAAATGCTTAAGAGATAACATGAACTATATGCAAATGACTCGAAACTTAAGTGAAACGGATCCTAAAATGATACAAAATATGATGACATCATTTTCTCAATTGCACTCTCGTGCCTAATCGATTAACCTAAGATCTAAGTTCTAGGTGATCAATCCAGAATTTGCTTTGAGAACAACCTAAGGCAAAAAACTAATTCAGATTATAAACCCTAATCAACAATTCAACCTAGCATTCAAAGAAATCCCTTATGAGAACCCTAAACCTAACAGGAGATTTACTCAGACATGGAGATTGCAACAATAAATATGACTGAATAAATACTTGAATAGATAATAAGAAAGAGCAACCAAAGTAAAATAAAGTTTCAGACTTGTCTCTCTTCCAAAGCTCTCTCACAAAACCAAAGTAAAATAAAGCATAACCATCAAAGTGGCTGAAAAACCTAGTTATAAAGCTAAAACACGTTTTTGGGGCTTATAGTAGTTATTAAAATATTCTGGACCAAACTGCAAACTTAAAACTTGTAAAAAGTCACGTTTTCTTATTCTCCCGAGTATTATCGATCGATACACATTCTCTGTGTCGACTCTTCTGCTCGCCAGACTGGACTGTCTTCACGAAAACTGGCATAACGTTTGATCGCACCGTTGGAATGACCTGAAACAACTTCCAAATGAAAGCTAATCCATCGATCTGTCGTATGTCCAAATTTGAGCTCAATCTATCGGTGGAAAGTTCTTCAACGAATGCCAAACTTCTGACATCTTTGCATGACTCTGCATCTCCATATGCTCATTTTTACCCAAATGGCTCCTTTTTTCCCAAAGTTACCTAAAACCAGTAAAGACTCGAAAAGATTCCAAAATACTAGAAAGACTCTATAGAAAGGACTTATATCATGGCTAAAAAGGGGTAAAAACCATGATATATCAAAAGGCTTGATTCTAAGTCGCTTGATAGACCCGTTGTACGATGTTTACAGTACGGTCAACACTTCAAAGGAAATTTGGGTTGCCTTAGAGAAGAAGTATAAGTCTAAAGACGCAGGCTGTAAGAAACTCGCAATTGCGAAATTTCTAGACTTTGAAATGGTGGATTCAAAACCCATCATGGAACAAGTGGAAGCCATGCAATTGCTAACGCATGAGATAGGTGATGAAGCCATGTTTATCAGTGATAGTTTCACAATGAACTGCTTTATTGAGAAGCTTTCTCCAAGTTAGGTGGACTTCAAAAACTATCTCAAGCACAAGCGGAATGCAATTTTCCTTGAAGACTTGATAGTCAGGCTGCGGATCGAGTCTCGAAACCGCAAGGCAGATGGTGTTCAGTGTGAGCACTCTGCTAATGTTGTTGTTCACAAGGACAAGGGAAGAAAGAAAAATTTCCTGAAAGCCTCTATTAGCTTTATGAAACGAAATGGTGCAATGAAGTTTTTGGGAAAGTATCACATGCATGACAAAGTTAGTCATAAAGCTAGCGCAAGTCGTAGAAATATTAATTGACAACCGCAAAGACAAAGGGAAGGCTCTGGCCAACCTGACTCAAGATGACATGTGCGCTATGGTCATAAAGGTCAACACGGTTGAGGAAAACCCGAAAGATTGGTGCTACGACACATGTGCCACCACTCACATATGCATTGATACAGACATGTTTAGCACTTATCAAAAATGCAAGAATGAGGAGCGGCTGTTAATGGGTAACACCGACTCGTCCAAGATTGAAGGTTATGGCCAAGTGAAGCTAAAGATTGACCACGCAGAGACATTGGGATATCCCAGACCAATCTGACTAAAATTGACACGCGTAGTGTATTTTCTAAAGTCAATATGGTTGGGAATAACCAAATTGAATGGTGGCATTACGCTGTTACCACAATGATATCTATTGTGATAGATGTGTGTACTTGCTAAGAAGCAAGAATATGATTTTGAAAAGTTCAAAGCATACAAAATAGAATTTTAAAACGAACTTGAGAAAACTATGTAAATAGTTAGATATGAAAAAGGTGGCGAGTTTGATGAGAATGAAATGCGTTCTTTAAAGAACATGGCATTTTTCATCGAAAAAACTGCTCTTTATTCACTTGAATCTAATGGAGTTGCGGAACAAAAATTCTGAACTCTTAGTGAGATGATGAATGCAAAGATGCATGATTCTGAGTTATCTCAGGAAATGTGGGGGAAATCTTTACTTACCACATAAAGTTATTAGCAAGACGTCATATGAACTTTTGGAGTGGTAAAGTACATATGTACAAATACCTTAAAGTGTGGGGGTGCCTGGCAAAAGTTACAGTGCCACCTCCTAAAAAGGTCACAATTGGACCTATGACGGTCGATTGTATTTTCATCGGATATGCACACAATAGTAATGTGTATCGGTTTCTGGTTCATAAATCATACGTGCCGGATATCCAAGTTAATACAACCATGAAATCAATGAATGCTTCTTTCTTTGAGCACGTGTTTCCGTGTAAAGATAAAAATCTGAAACGAACTCGTGAAGAAATAGATGCAATTACCTTTGTAAATGAGGCGAGCACTTCTGGCACATTTTTAGATGATGTAGAAGAGGCTGAAGATGAACCTAGACGTAGCAAAAGATCTCGTAAGGAAAACTCTTATGGTGAAGATTTCTTAATGGTCTTTCTTTTAGAGAATGAACTGAGAAAATTCACTGAAGCCATGTCTACACCAGACGTTTCTTTTTGGAAAGAAGCCGTTAATAGTGAAATCGAATCCATTATGCAAAATAATACATATGAGATAACTGATCTACCACAAGGGTTCAAAGCCCTAGGGTGTAAATGGATTTTCAAAACAAAGTTGAAAACCGATGGCTCAATCGATAAGTACAAGGCTAGGCTTGTGGTTAGGCATGTCAAGCGGGTCGGATCCGCCCCGCTTGACCCAACCCGCCGCGGGTGCGGATTTTTTTTTTTTTTACCCGCTTGACCCACGGATCACCTTATCGTTAACCCGCACCCGCCCCGCATTAGTCAAGCGGGTCGGCGGGTAACCCGCGGGTTATGATAAAAACAAAAAAAAGAGATCCCGAGAGAGAGAGAGAGAGAGAGAGAGAGAAAAAGAAAGAATTGGAAGAGGAGGCGAGGGAGGGAGAGGAGGTAAAGGAGAGGAGGCGAGGGAGAGAGAGAAAGGTGAGGGAGAGAGAGAGAGAAAGAGGCGAGGGAGAGAGAGAGAGAGAGAGAAGGAGGCGATGGAGACAGAGAGAGAAGGAGGCGATGGAGAGGAAGAGAGAGGGAGGTGAGAGAAAGAAGAAGAAGGAGTTGGAGAAGACGAGAGGAAGAGAGAGGGATGGAAAAAAAAGTAGATCTAATGTTTTTTTTTTAATGCGGGTACCCGCAAACCCGCGTCTCCAAAACCCTCGACCCGTACCCGCCCCGCATGTTAAACACTCGACCCGCACCTGCTCCGCATAAAAAAAAAAAATCGACCCGCACCCGCCCCGTGGCGGGTCTAACGGGTTGGGTTCCGCGGGTAAAGACTCATTTTGACAGGCCTACTTGTGGTGCAAGAATTCTGGCAAAAGGAAAGCCTGAATTTCTTTGACACCTATTCTCCAGTAACTAGAATAACTTCAATTCGAATGCTGATCGGAATTGCAGCATTAAGAGACCTAGAAATCCATGAAATGGATGTGAAAACTGTCTTTCTAAATTGTGATTTAGAAAGGGAGATTTATATGAAACAACTCAAAGGGTTTGTTATCCCAGGACAAGAACACAAAGTCTGTCGACTTGTGAAGTCATTGTATGGACCTAAACAAGCTCCAAAACAATGGCATGAAAACATTGACAATATAATGATATCAAATGGTTTCAACATTACTGAATGTGATAAGTGCACATACATCAAAAGTACTCCGCACGGATACGTTTTGCTCTGTTTGTATGTTGATGACATGGTCATTATTGGTAGCAATAAATACATGATCAGTCAAATTTAGAACATACTAAGTAGCGAGTTCAATATGAAAGACATGGGATTAGCGGATGTCATTCTAGGGATTAAGATCACTAGAACTTCCGAATGAATAATTTTGTCTCAAGCTCATTATGCTGAAAAGATACCTGATATATTCAAAATCTACTAAGTGGGATTGCAAAAACTCTCGTAGACCCTAGTCTTCACCTGACGAAAAATTCGGGTGAAGCTGTGTCACAAGTGGAGTATGAACGTACTTAACGAATTGTACTAGACCCGATTTAGCAAACACAGTTAATGTACTGAGTTGCTACACTAGTAATCCAGGACATAAACACTGAAAAGCCATAACAAGAGTATTGGACAATGTACGTCATACTAAAAGTTATGTGTTGCACTATGGTAAAGAACCAATAGTTTTGGAAGGATACAGTTACGCCAACTGGATTTCCGACTCCAAAAACTCAAAATCCACGAGTGGATATGTCTTTACTCTTGCTGGTGCAGCAGTATCCTGAAAATCTTCCAAACAAATACTCCTGGCCAGCTCAACCATGGAGTCAGAGTTTATAGCCGTAGATAAAGCTGCAGAGGAAGCATAATGGCTTCAAAACTTTCTGGTAGATATCCCGATGTGGGAAAATCTAGTGCCAGCATTACTTGTACATTGTGATAGTCAGTCTGCTATCTCTTGGGCACTGAGTAGCCTATATATTGGTAAATCTCATCATATAAAAAGATGACATAAGACCATTAGACAATTGATCTCAACTCGTGTACTTACGATAGATTACATCAAGTCGTCTGATAACTTAGCGGATCCATTCACCAAAAGTTTACCGCGATATAAAATTATAAAATCATCAAAAGGAATGGGTTTAAAGTCTATAGACAAAGATGACGTTTGACGGACACCCCACCTATGTGACTGGAGATCCCAAGATCTAGGTTCAAAGGGAAAACGAAGTTGAACTGATTCAAAATTGAGCACTGTGAGACTATGTCTCTGCCCATTTCCTAGAATGATAAAACAGTGCTACATGTGAATATTGAGGATAAGCGTTGGCTTTTAATGATTCCATAGCTTTGTAATAGTGGAGTATGACAGGAAATTTCTAAAATCAAGTTAATGGCAGATCACCTAGTGAGTGTGAAATGAGGGCCGTTTCTAGGAGAATGAAAGCGAGGTTATATTCTCCAAGTTCACTCACGAAAAACCAGGAATGTTCAAGGCCAAAATGAACACAATAGAGAACACAGTTCTACGAGAAAATGTCGCTGCGCGATATTTGTTGTCTCGGTTTACAACAAAGTCTGGGTGGTTCAAGACATCATGTTCACCTCCTGGCCGAGTAAATCCGACATATATTAAAAATGATTGGTTCAAAGCTGAAAAATGTTACCTCTCAGATACAGTTACATTTTCGTATACTCTCGAAAAGTCTGTCTAGTTTAGTCGAGTCAAGTCTAGTCTAGTCAAGTCTGTCTAGTGAAGTCTAGTATGTTCAGTCTTCATATGTTTATAGTCATTTCTATTCATGTGGGGGATTGTTGGAACAATTATTTAAAAAGCTTGTGGGCTTTATAAGAAAATGTGTAAGTGTGAATTGAAATGGGCCATTGGGCTCATGACTAAACTTGTCAACCAAGGCTAAACTTGGTAAGCAAGGCTAAACGTGATAAGCAAGGCTAAACTTGCTAAACAAAGCTAAGCTTGCTAAGCGAGTTGTGGAATTAAACCTCCTCTCTTCTCCTATATATAGGATCGCCTCTCTTGAGAGAAAGGCATCTTATTACACACAGAAAACACACTTGCAAAATAAAAAGTTCCTTCAATTCTCGACTGCTAAGAATAAATCTTTTATTTCGAGAGTATCGTAGTATTAAGTTCGACAGATCCGTTATCGAGTGTTCGCGATAACGGTTTCAATGGTTGTATCCTGGGACTCATGAATCAAATATTATACCGTCGCACTACGAGAGATTCTTTGAATTAAGGAAAGAGAGTTCTCTCGCCTCCATTATTTCGTTTAATTTCGTCATTTTTATATCGTTTTAAAACTCGTCTTTGCTTAACGTTTATTTATATATTCATGATTAAATCGCTATCCTGTTATTGTGCGAATTTTTGGTCTTATATTAATATCAAGAACTTCGACACACCACTGTAATTATCTATCTCATCGTCACTACAGAGACTCATTATACATTTGGCCTTCATGGCCTGGCTCTTTATTCATTACAATAGTAAACAAAAAAAGGTAATGTTTGCTACTATTCGGTATCTATTTAAGATACTTTTATATCAAACATATTTGCAGTTTTGTTACTTTTGTAAGGAGGATGAGTGTGTTTTTCACTGGTTCCCTGAAATGGGAGCGTCACGGCCTCTCTTGAAATCATCCCAGCCTTTGACCCAGGGCTGTCCAGCTGCTGCACGCATCTCGGGTGCTGCGTGCTTGTTCAGATTCTTCATGACTTTCTCGTGCAACGCCATGAATACCTTTCGTAACACAACAAATGATTGTTATATCATTGGAGCACAACAAAAGAAGATATATATTTACTATCTAAACATAGGCTTGATTATGAGATTCTGGTTACCGGATTTGAGCTCACTGCCTCCGGAGGCTGTTCCTGGTCAGTTAGCCATTTCAAGAGATCAGGGTTTTCCTGTAGAGAGCAACAACAACAACAACAAACTGTTATCAATCAATTCCGTTCTAGAATGTCTGTTTACATTGATCTTGAAGATTCCTGATTCTCTTTTGCGGTCACTCTGAGTATGAAGTGTGTTTGAAATAGCTAATAGCTCACCATGGCGATCAAGGCTGATCCTTGCGCCTTGAGCCATAGCGCAGTATGGTGCGAGCCTTTGCATACCAACTTTAAAATCGAATTTTGTCAATTATCCTAGTTTCAAAGATTTTGAATGCATTCCTCAAATTAACTCTGAAATAGCATATTGTCTTTATTCAATTGAAAAATAAAACCAAATCCTCACAAAAAGATGCAGAAAGCCAATCCATAAGAATTCATGAAAATCAAAACATGAAAAAACCAAAGAAAGTCTTCAGAAAACATAAATAGAAATCTCCAAAATGAAATGATAGCAACTAAATGGAGGAATCAAAATCGTGATACTCTTCATCGTCATTCAACTCCTCATCGTCGTAACCAAGATCATCTTCTCCTGCTTCATCTTCTACCTCATCCTCAGTTTTTTCATCTTCGTCTTCATCAACCAATGTTAAGCCTCTACGAGGTGGAACAGATATCTTGCTACCACGAACTGAGGTACCAGCAACTCCTTTTCCTCTGTCTCCTTTACCAGAACTCGAACATGTTGCTTTCCTAGTGGGATAGCTTGGTTCTTCCACACCCATAGCTTGACTAACGGTATTCCATTGCAAGTCATCATCAGAGAACACGTAATCATTATCATCATGAGATGATTCCCCATCCATTATTCCAGTTAACCACTCGTTGCCGTCATCGATATCTTTCAATAGTATCGGATCAAAAGAATCAGTTCTTTGGGCTCGACGTTGCAAAGCACGGTTGTACTTCACAAAAACCATATCATTCAGTCGTGTTTGAGTTAAACGATTTCTTCTCTTCGTATGAAGCTGTTGGAAAACACTCCAGTTTCTCTCACAACCTGTTGCGCTACAAGTTAGACTCAGAACCTTCACAGGAAGTCTCTGAGATTCGGAGTAGAAGAGCCATAACAAGACCACCATTCAGCAGGTGCTTTCATCTCTCTGTGCCTAACCGCCAAGTTATGAGCAAATACACATTTTGCGCTTTTGAACAGATCTAGCTCTGTCATTATATCGTTCTGAACCTTAGCATCAGGAACCAACCTCTCACTGCAGTCGTACAATCCTTTCTCTATTTCTTCGCAGCGTACATCTTTCGAGTACTTGTAGTGAATAGCCGGGTTAAGGAAATAACCAGCTGCATGTAAATGGTGATGAAGCTGACATTCCCATCTCTTATCAATCATCTCGAAAGCTGCCTTGTATTTCTCTTCTTTGTGGTTAAAACTCAGCGATATAGCCTCCTTGGCTCGATCCATTGCTGCATAAATATAACTCATGGCTGGTTTTTTCTCTCCGTCTACCATCCGGAGCACTTTAACCAGAGGACTCGCCAACTTCAGAGCAAACAAAACGTTTGTTGCAAAAGATACTGCTTCACCTTCCTTGCTCCATAATCCTTAGGCCACTTAGACTCATCCCATTCAGTTGAAGTAATCAATTCCCTCAGGTTCTTTTTCTGCTTGTGAAACTGAGACATAGTAATGAAGGACGTGGCAAACCTTGTAATGGCAGGTGATGTCATCATATTTTGCATCATTTTAGCATCTGTTTCACTTAAGTTTCGAGTCATTTGCATATAGTTCATGTTATCTCTTTAGCATTTTAATCATTTTTAGGAGTCTAATGTGTCCACATCTAGTCCTAGAGAGTCCTTGCATGTTTTGGATCGTATTTCAGGCGCAAAAGAGGAGATTCGAGACCCGAGGAGAGAAGACAGAGACTGTACCGACATCACTGGTCGGTATTGGTCCTCGGTGTTGGAGGCAGAAGGGTTGCACCGAGGTCACTGCTCGATGCAACTGGTCGGTATAGAAGACGGAGGAAAACAGCCTCAATACCGACGTGCAACACCAAGGAGTGACGTCGGTATCGAAGCTTCAGGGGATTGTACCGATGTCACTGCTCGGTGCAACTGATCGGTGTTGCTCTCGGAGGAAACCCGGGGAAAAATTCCTTAATACCGAGCAACGGTACCGAGGAGTGACCTCGGTATCCATCGAAGAAACATCAAGCATCTCCCCTCAATACCGATGTCACTGCTCGGTACTCCTCGTCGGTGCACAAACCCAGGCTCAATATCGAGGTGTTGTACCAACGAGTGACCTCGGTATTAGCCGACCAGAACCTTTTTATCCAACTAAACCTGGTCGGTACCCGGTTTGTCCCAGGTCAACCCGGTTCGACACTGTTCACTATTTATGCCCAAAAACCTAATTTTGATGGGCTAAGTCTTTTTCTTAAGCAAAAACCCTCTCTAAGAGTGATTTGTAAGGGATTGATCCTTTTGATTTATACAATTTGAGTATTGTTTTCTTGATTGAATCCATCTAACTTCATCCAATCATCTTGATCATGAGTTTTAACTCTTCTTTTCTTGGATTTGTTGAACTCATGGTGATTAGTGAGTAGTCTCTAGGATCTTGAGATGTGGTAGATTAGGGTGATCTAAAGCTTGATTAGTAGTGCTTAGGGTTAGATTATCTTATATTCATTCTTGTCTAGTGCCCCTAATACTAGATCTAGCTTGAAAGAGTGGATCTAGATCATAAAGCATTTCATGCACACCAAGTGTTTGATGAAATGCCTTGATGAACTAGACAAGAGACTTATGTTCCTAACCTAAGACATTAGTTGTTTAGGGCATATCTTTGGTTAATCTTGTTATGATTCTTAATGCTTGCTAGTTGTTAATCCACAAATGATGATTTGCTAATGGACTTGATAATTAACATAGTGATTAGTTGCTTGAAAGAGAACTAATCAAGATTAGAGGTCTATTACCTAGGAATTAGCTTCTTTGAGTGAATGAACACTGCATCACGGATTTAGCAACGCTTCTCTACTTAGCACCCTCTACCGAGGTGCTTTGCCTAAGATCCGTATGCTACTAGACACGGCATCGAACGGTAACTCCTTGGCTAAGGACGTTGAGGAAGCAATGGAGCTTATCGAGAACTTAGCCCAAAGTGACGGTACCTATGGCGATGACTATGACCGTGCCATAAGGACCACTAGCGACTTTGATGAGAACAAGCGGGCCAAAGACATGAAAGATCTTAATGACAAGTTGGACAAGCAAGCCAATTTGATTGATAAACTTCTTGTGTCTTCTCAAAAGACGGTTAACTTTGTGGATGCTTATGATGAGAACCAAGGATACTATCAATAAGAGAACGTAGACATGAACACCCAAGAGGAGGTGAACTACGTGGGGAACCAAGGGAACTACCAAAACCAAGGGAACTACCAAAACCAAGGAAACTACCAATAACAAGGATTCAACCAAAACTATAGGAACCACCCCAACTTCTCTTACCGGAACACAAATGTGGAGAATACACAAGACCAAGTCTACCCTCCACAACCTAATCAAGCTCAAGGAGCCACACAAAAGCAATTCCAACCTCAAGGTCAAGCTTCTAATACCAACCAACAAGGCTTTGTCCCAAGGAACCAATTCCAAGGGAACCAAGGTGGCTTTCAACCCAAACCTCCACCCAGTTTTCAAGGGCAACAACAAGGGTTTGTGCCCCAAGGTCAAGCAACTACGTCTAAACCGCAAGAGCTTGATTTGAGCTCCATGTTCCAACAATTACTCAAGGGACAAGCGGAGATCAATACGCGGGTGGATTGCTCTTACAACGACCTCAACACAAAGATTGAGGCTTTGAACTCCAAGGTAAAACACATGGAGAACAAAGGTGTTGCTTCTTCTTCCCGACCACAAGGTCAACTCCCGGGAAAATCCGAAGCTAATCCTAAGGAGTATGTAAACGCCATCACCTTGAGAAGTGGCACGGTTTTGCCTCCAAGAGAAGCTCCTTATACTTTCAATGAGGACATTGAGAAGCAAAGTGGGGGGGGTGGAACTTCAAGAAGATGACGAGTTGGTTGAAGATGAGGTAGTGATAGAGCAAGACAAGGTCGAAGAAGTTGAGAAGGTCAAGCCTAGGGTTCTTGTTGCTCAAGAAAAGCCAAAGAATAATGTTTTTGTCCCTAAGCCATACGTTCCTAAACTACCGTTCCCCGGGCGGTTCAAGAAATAACTTATGGACAAGTATAAAGCCATCTTTGATAGGCAAATGGAGAAGGTATAACTCACAATGCCTTTGGTTGATGCCTTCTTGCTTGTCCCTCAATACGCCAAATTCTTTAAAGATACCGTGAATGAGAGAGCTAAGGAAATGGAGTCCATGGTCATTCTAACGCACGAGTGTAGTGCCATCATACAAAGGAAGATAGTCCCAAAGAAGCTAGGAGATCCGGGATCATTTACTCTACCTTGTGCACTTGGTCCTCTAGCTTTCAACCATTGTTTGTGTGATCTTGGTGCAAGTGTAAGCCTCATGCCATTCTCGGTAGCCAAGAGACTAGGCTTCACACGCTACAAGGCATGCAACATCTCCCTAATATTGGCGGATAGGAGTGTGAGGGGTACTATTGGTTTGCTTGAGGATATTCCTATCATGGTGAAGGATTTCATTGTCCCCACGGATTTCGTGGTACTTGAGATGTATGAAGGACCAAAATACCCTCTTATCTTTGGTAGGCCATTCCTAACAACCGCGGGGGCGATAATCGATGTGAGGAAAGGTATGCGTTCTTAGGTCCCAACGAGTCTTACCCGGTTATTGTGAATGAGAGTCTAAATGAGAAAGAACTATCCTCTCTTCTTGTTGAACTTAGGAAATATAGGAAAGCCATTGGCTATTCTTTGGATGATATCAAGGGTATTTCCCCTAGCTTATGCACTCATAGAATCCATCTAGAGGATGAATCAAGGACCTCTATTGAACATCAAAGAAGGTTGAATCCTAATTTGAAAGATGTTGTAAAGAGAGAGATTCTTAAGCTCTTGGATGCGGGTATTATCTACCCAATATCGGATAGTACTTGGGTCTCACCGGTTCATTGTGTGCCTAAGAAAGGAGGGATTACGGTAGTTAAAAATGAGAAGGACGAAATGATACCGACTAGGACAATAACCGGGCATAGAATGTGCATTGACTATAGAAAGTTAAATTCATCTACTCGTAAGGATCACTTTCCGTTACCTTTCATAGATCAAATGCTTGAACGTCTAGCTAATCATCCATTTTATTGTTTCCTAGTCGGTTTTTCGGGTTTCTTTCAAATTCCCATACACCCGAATGACCAAGAGAAAACGACCTTCACATGCCCTTACGGCACCTTTGCATATCGAAGGATGGCGTTTGGGTTGTACAATGCTCCCGCGACATTCCAACGTTGCATGATGTCCATTTTCTCTGACCTTATTGAAGACATGGTAGAAGTCTTTCTGGAAGACTTCTCCGTGTATGGGTCTTCTTTTTGTGTTTGCTTGTCCAACTTTGTAGGGTCTTGCAACGGTGTGAAGAAGCAAACTTGGTGCTAAATTGGGAGAAATGCCACTTCATGGTGCGAGAAGGCATTGTGCTTGGGCATAAGATCTCCGAGAAGGGGATTGAGGTAGACAAGGCCAAGATAGAGGTGATGGTTAGCTTGGAGCTGCCTAAGTCGGTCAAAGACATCCGATCTTTCTTGGGTCATGCGGGATTCTACCGAAGGTTCATCAAAGAATTCTCGAAAATCACAAGACCTCTCACAAGGTTACTTTGCAAAGAGGTTGAGTTCGTGTTTAATGAAGAGTGTATGGTGGCGTTTCTAGAGATCAAGAAGGCGTTGGTTAGTGCTCCCATTGTCCAAGCACCGGATTGGGATCTTCCTTTCGAGATCATGTGTGATGCTAGTGACTACGCGGTTGGAGCGGTTTTGGGTCAAAAGAAGGACAAGAAGACCAATGTCATCCACTATGCAAGTAGGACCTTAGATGACACTCAAATCCGGTATGCCACAACGGAAAAAGAGTTGCTAGCCGTAGTTTTTGCAATGGAGAAGTTTAGATCTTATGTTGTGGGATCAAGGGTGATTGTCTACACCGATCACGCGACTTTTAGATACATTCATGCCACGAAAGATACCAAGCCAAGGCTACTCCGTTGGATCTTGCTTCTACAAGAGTTTGACTTGGAGATAGTTGAAAAGAAGGGGATAGAGAATGGGGTCGCAGATCACTTGTCTAGAATGAGGATTGAAGACCTTGTCCCAATTGATTATAAACACCCCGAGGAGAGTCTCATGGTGGTTAGCATGTTGAAGAAAGGGGTTGAAGCCGTGCAAGGACTAGAGAGTGCTAATGGGTTACAAGACGAGAAACTACCGTGGTTTGTGGATCTAGTGAACTACTTAGTGTGCGAGAAGGAACCGCCTTTGGATGGGTATAAGAAGGATTTCTTCCACGACGTGACAAGATACTATTGGGACGAGCCCTACTTATACAAGTTGTGCTCGGATGGTTTGTATAGAAAATGTGTGGCGGAAGAAGAAGTCCAAGGGATCCTACTCCATTGTCACGGGCCAAGCTATGGAGGGCATCATGCATCATACAAAACCGATACAAAGGTCCTGCAATCCAGTTTTTGGTGGCCTTCATTATTCAAGGATGCGCACCTCTTTGTCTCCACATGTGATGTGTGCCAAAGGAAATGGAACATTGGGAGGAGAGATGAGATGCCCCAAAACCCAATCCTTGTGGTGGAGATGTTTTACGTGTGGGACATCGACTTTATGGGACCTTTCCCGTCATCATATGGTAACCAATACATATTGGTGGCGGTCGATTACGTCTCCAAATGGGTGGAAGCCATTGCGAGTCCGACCAACGATGCCAAGGTCGTTCTAAAATTATTCAAATCCATCATTTTCCCTTTGGACTGCAAAACGAGATGGAATTCAACATACGTTATGCTTACAAGAGCTCTTAAGTTTAGAGCAGGATTTGATAGAATGGAAGCAGAAGATAAGCTCTACAACGATTACTTTCAAGATAATGTGGATGGAAAAAAGAGAGTTGGGCCAGCAACAAAAGATGATTGGAATGCAGTTGAAATGTTAGTGAGGTTTCTGGTTATCTTTTACAACTCTACATTAGTTGTTTCATCATCTACTTCAGTGAACTCCTATAAGTGCTACAATGAGATTGTGACTATTGAAAGGAATTTGATAAAGCTTAGCAATGATTCTGATGAAGCAATGAGGGCAAAGGCCAAGGCTATGAGAGACAAATTTGATAAGTATTGGGATGGGTTGAAGGAAATCAATAGACTTCTTATCATAGCTAGTATCTTAGGTCCAAGTAACAAATTGAGGTTTGCTACACTTTGCTTTGAAAGGATTTATGGAAAAGATAGTCATGAATCTAAGGAGCTTTCTGAATCTGTGATCACGGTTATGAAGAACTTGCTTGAGGAGTATAGCATTAGCAGCAATGTGGCAAGAACCGAGACATCATCTAAATCCACAGGAACCGAGTCTCAGAGTGGTCAAGAGCCTCAAGAGTCACAAGAATATGCTACAAGTAATGTGTTTGACAAAATGGATTTAGATTTTGAGAGTGGATATGAAAGAATGGATTTTGTATACAAAGAGATGGTGGATGAGTTAGGAAGTCAAGATTCAGGTACAGAGTTGGATATATATTTGAAGGAGAAATGTGAAACTCCAAAGAAAAACATTTTCGGAACAGAATATGATGTCTTGGGATGGTGGAAGTTAAATGCTAGTAAGTTCCTTGTTTTATCCGAAATGGCAATGGATGTGCTTGCAATGCAGGTGTCTTATGTTGCTTCAGAATCTGCATTTAGCACTAGTGGTAGAGTCTTAGACCCATATCGAAGTTGTTTGACTCACTACATGATTGAAGTGCTAATGTGCACAGAACAATGGTTGAAGTGTGAAATTCGTTTAAACGAAAGAGGAGTGGTCACTAAAGAAGAACTGCTTGCTGAAATTGAATTGCAAAATAAACTTCAAAGAGGTATATTCTGTGTTTAGAAGTCTCCTTTGAATTGTGGTTTTAAGTTTTATGATTTTAACTTTTGATTATGTTTCTGTCAATTGTTTTCAGAGTTTGAAAACTTTTAATCTCAAGACAGTTTTGAAAACTGAAGTTTGGTTTTAACTTATCAGGTAATGTTCTATTTCTTCACATATTATTAAGTTATGAATTGTGTTTGATTGTTTGTCTTTGTCATTGAGGCATTGAGAGTGACTTACTGATTTTGCTTACTTGATTAGGTATGAATTGTGTTTGATTGTCTGTAGTTGTTAAAGAGTCAATGAGAATGAGTAACTATTGTTTGTCTTTGTTTTATACAGGCTAGACGACTTGGAATCAAAGAATTTGAGTCATGATAAGTGATGTTCTTTCTTACTTGTCTTTGTGTTTTCAGTTTTCTGTATTTGGTTTCGTATTTTGGATTTCAGTCATGATGAGTCATGATGAGTGATTACTGATGTTTAACTTGCAGAATATGTCTTCTGAATATTGTGTTTTGGAGTCTGTGTTAGGGTCTTGTACTTTTAAAGTCTATGAAATCTTGGTTTATTTGAAGAACATGTCTTCGATTTGAATTTGTATGTTCGGGTAATTCGGGTTTATTTTGGGTAATTCGGGTTTCTTGGATACGAAACCGAACCGAAATTCTTATTTTTCGAGTAATCTCGGGTTTTCGGGTTTAGAACAGACCCGAACCGACCCGAATTTATTTTTGGTTCCATTTCGGTTTTCAATTAAAAACATATACCCGACCCGTACCCGTGAAGACCCAAACCGTACCGAACCGTATTCTCCTCGGGTCCTATTCGGGTCCTGCCCTCTCCAACTTCGGGTGCCCAAAACCCGAAGACCCGACCCGAACCCGAACCGCCGACCCGAATGCCCAGGGCTACTATGTAGAGATTGATATTTGATAAAAAAAAACAAAAAATCTTTGAGAAATTGAACAAACAAACGTAGAAATTGAAAGAATTATTAGCGTTTTTATACTTTTATATATATATAAAAAAATTAACTAATTTATTTTGTTGAATAATATCAAAAAATATATTTATATTAAAGTATAAATTTTATACTTTTAAAACTAATATTTACTATTATTTTATTTTTCTATTATTTAAAAATAATATTTTAAATAAAAATATAATTTAATAAATACAATTAAAATATGAAAAAAAAAATTAAAAATTATATTAAAAATATATAATTCCTCCATATAGATATAATGCTTATTAATATATATATATATATATATATATATATATATATATATATTAAATAATTTTACTTATAATCATTCACGGTTTTACCAATCACTTTAAATGTGTACATTAATCTGAACATACATATATCATATTGGTTCTTCTGCTTAATGCTACTATTCTACCTAGGCATGGGAATTAAAATCGAACCGAGCTATATATTCATGAGTATTGGGTACATGATCCATTTAACATATCCAAAATCCGACGACCACATATCCAATCCGGTATACTATTCCGGATCAGGTAAAACTCTATAAATACTTCCATTTTTTGTTGTTCACGATTTTCTCATATTTCCTATATCTTGCCGAGATTATCATGCGAAATATTTCCCTCTAACTTGTTGAGGCAATTTCTAGACACTTAGCTTTCATTTCTATAAGGGACTTTGAGTCTCTCTTCCGACCATTCTCCGGTCACCTTCACAGTTACTCATAGACCGTGAATCTCTACCTATATGGGAATTTCGAGCTATATATTCTACTGAGGCATGAGAATTATTATCCACACATGACCACCCACACTAATAATACGAGATTCTCATCTGTCCACACACAATTGTCCACGTTTTCATGTCCACGTCGATCTGGATTTCGTATGTTTAGATTTTTTTGTTTTTTTATTTGTTTTTTAAATTTCTTTTTTTACATCAAAACTATAGCAAAATGGATCTTAAAATATTGGAAAAATAAAATTATCATTCATTGTTACCAAATAAATTGTTTTATGTCTTTCACATTATAAAAAAATATAAAATAAATCAGGTGGGGTAATAATTTTTTTACCCAGATTCTTGACCATCCACTACCTTACATCCATGACCATGCGGAGCAATTTCATATTTACAAAAAATCAAAGTGAAGAATTGGTAGTTTGGTCTTTTAGTCTCACAAAAATACATCAATAGTCACAAGTGACTTATTATGTAATTTATAACTCAAAAACTGGATTTCTCTGTAATTGTTTCAAGAAAACATTATTCCATTTACTTGTGGCATTTATGTTACACTTTTAAAAATAATTTCTGAAAATATGAAAATGTTTTTATTTTAAAAATATGATTTTATTTCAAATATTTTTATTTTATATAAACGTAAAAAAAAATAACATTGTAAAAACAAAAAACAAAGACATAATTAACAAAATGACAATAATGTGACAGATTGTCGGTAATTGTTTTTACATTTTTACCATTGATTTGGGGGGATGTATTCATTCTAATATTTAGGAGGATTTGGAAAGATTTGAGTTTTAGTGAGTTTTTTGGGGGGTGTATTCAATCTAATATTTAGAAGAATTTGGAAAGATTTGAATTTTAATGAATTTTTAGATGATTTGAATGAATTATGAAAGTTAATATGATTTGTTTTTAAATAATTATGAAATCTCACCTAAAACCATGATATTTGAATTTTTATTTTATTTTTAACTAAGAAACTCCACCAAAACATCTCCAAATCACTAAAAATCCCTTAAACCCCACAACTTAAAAGTATTTCCAATAACAGTGGATTTGAAGGTTTATTTATAAATCACTAGTTCAATAACATGGGATTTTAAAAGACTTTTTAAAATTCATGTTTGAATAACATAGAATTTGTGATTTTAATACAAATCACTCCAAATGCTAGATTGAATACACCCTTAGATGATTTGAGTGAATTAATTAATTTGTTATGATTTTGTTTAAAAAAAATCTATGAAATCTCACCTAAAACCATGAGATTTGAATTTTTTATTTTTTTTAACTAAGAAACTCCACCAAAACATCTCCAAATCACTAAAAGTCCCTTGAAACCTACTACTTAAAATATTTCAAAAAACAGTAGATTTGAAGGTTCATTTAGAAATCAATAGTTCAATAAAATGAGATTTTAAAAGACTTTTTAAAATTCATGTTTGAATACACACAGGATTTGTGATTTTAATACAAATCACTCCAAATGCTAGATTGAATACACCATTAGATGATTTGAGTGAATTAGGTAAGTTGTTATGATATGGTTTTAAAATTCTATGAAATCTCACCTAAAACCATGAGATTTGATTTTTGTTTTTTTTAAACTAAGAAAGTCCACCAAAACATATTCAAATCACTAAAAGTCCCCTAAAATCCACAACTTAAAATATTTCCAATAACAATGGATTGGAAGGTTCATTTACAAATCACTAGTTCAATAACATGGGATTTTAAAAGACTTTTTAAAATTCATGTTTGAATAACATAGGATTTATGATTTTAATACAAATCACTCCAAATGCTAGATTGAATACACCCCCTTAGTGTATGATGACAAAATCTGTGTCATTTCTTTTTTAATATTACAAAAACACATATATACATTATCCTAATGAGTTATGTTAAAAAAATCAATGTCTATATATTTAAAGAGCATGTTATAACGTGTTAAAATATTTATTGTACCAGGTAAACATTTAAATGTATCTCTAACTTTATATTTAACAGTGGAAGTCCCTTTAGTCCAGTTGTTGGCTAAAAATTCATTGATACTTTTACACCAGGAGATATGGGTTTCGATTCCCAGAGAATGCAATTTCTACGAATTAATGGAGGCAAACTTACAGGAAATCTCCAACATGGTGCAAGCAAAGCCGTTCATTGTGGTCGTGGATCCTAGTGGAGCGGAGTTGAATTATCTTATAATTGTTCTCATAATTTGTTCGCAAATGTTAAAAACAAAACTTTATATTTAACATGGTAACTCAGTTACTGCATGTTAACTTTCATATTCTTACACTTCTGACAAAGATCAACTGATTCAAATTCGACGAACATTCGGTAATGATCGAATCCATATTAGAGTGATTCGACTCCGATGAAGATCCGTCGAAGATCTGATGAAATTTGGCAAAAATCCGATGAAAATTCTACGAAAACCATGATGATGGTGATGGTGCCGACGTTAATATGTGTTGTTGTTATAACGGCATGGGCAAAACACCATCACGGATCACCTCCTATGTTATTGTTATACATAAAATATTTATTGTACCATATAAACATGTATGTTTACCTGTAACATTTAGTCTAACGTGATAACTCAATTATTATATGTTAATTTTTATGTTATATATTATAACATACATGTCTATGTATAGATTGATACTCAACTGTCCATAAATAATCTGGCTACGATTGAATTACAGTCGTTGATCAAGACTCATGCAAATCTAACATCATATTCTTCTTTCTCTTCGCCAAGAAAATCGACGTTTTGACCTTAACTCACATTTGGCATCTCCACCATCGTTCTCCGTCATCCGACGTCTCTACCATCCGACATCTCTGCCACCGTTCTCTATCCTCCGGTGACTCCACCACCGTTCTCCATCCTCCGGCGTTTCCACCACCGTTCTACATCAAATTTTCTATTCGCCGATTCGTATGGACTTAAAACCCCTCACGAACTCTAGCGAACTTCCGGTTAGCGTTCCCCACCAACATTGGCGGACCTACGTGACCCCAGTTATATTATAAAAGTTATAATTTGAGCTTTGTAATGATTGTTATCGTTGGAAGAATTGGTTAAATACTCATTGCCTTGACCCCTTTAATCCACGTTCCATGCCTTCCAATTACCCCTTTTCTTTTCAAAAAATAGTTTTTGCAAAAATAAATGTAGGGATGTCAATCGGGCTGATCCGGCCTGGCCCGGTCCGAAAGTCGTAAAACTCGTATATATTTGAGCTCGGCCTGACCCGGCCCAAAAAAAAAATCGGGTCTATATTCCAAAGTCCGGCCCGATCCGAACAGAGCTATAGGGCTTTTCGGACTTTTTTTGAAATTTATAAATCGTATAGAAATATCACTAAAAGTCTATAGATAATGATTTTAAAAATATGAAGTAAATAGAATGAATAATAATGTTACTTTTGGATCAAGAAACGTAAACTCATCCAACCAAATGCGTGTAAAAATCAATGTTTCAACGTGTCTAGGTAGAAGACAATTTCTATATTTGTTCAAGACATTCGCACCAATACTAAATGTAGACTCTGAGATTTATAGGGTTTTCGATCAATGAAAAATATAAAGGAAATACTCCATGTTTTAAAAACTTAAATTCTTAAATAAAACCTCTAACTCAATCAAAATATTTATCTTTAGGCTTTTCAGGCCGGTCCGAACCCGACCAGGCTAAGCCCGAAAATTCCACTAGTCCGATTGGACTTGGCCCGAAAGGCCCAATTTTGTTGGGCTTATATTTAAGCCTGAACCCGATGTTTTTCAGGGCCGGGCCGGTCCTTGGGCTTTGGCCCTAATTGACATCCCTAAATAAATGTGATCCTTAACATTGAATCATTTTCCGAGATACGTTTTACTTTCTTTTAATTCCACACACAAAGCTCCTTTTCTGAGATACGTTTTCCGAGATACGTTTTACTTTCTTTTAATTCCACACATTTGCCTGCTATATATTCATGCCTCTAATCTCATTCATTTTACACGATTCCACAAAGCAATTATGAATATATAGCCAGAGAAATGATGTCTAATTCCCTATAGTTTTCAATGTGAGATAAAAACACTTTTCTTTTTAAACACTAAACCAATAAGCTTATGGCTTTTCTATGAGCCCAATGACCCATTTCTCATTCACATTTCATTCAATTTAATAAGTCCATTGGCTTTAATAAAAATGCATTCAACAATTAAGCGTGTAAAATAAATGAGACTAGAATTGTTGAATCAATTTTTATTAAAGCCAATGGGCTTATTAAATTGAATGAAAGGTGAATGAGAAATGAGTCATTGGGCTCATGAAAAAGCTATAAGTTTATTGACTTAGTGTTTAAAGAGAAAAATGATTTTATCGTACATTGGAAACTTTGGAGAATTAGACCTTCTTTCTCGGTCTATATATTCATAAGGCAGATAACCTAGTGAGTGTGAAATGATGCCGTTTCTAGGAGAATGAAGGGAAAGCTATATTCTCCAAGTTCACTCACGAATAACCAAGCATGTTCAAGGCCAAAATGAACACACAAGAGAACTAAGTTCTACGAGAAATGAAGATGGGTTATATATGCTGTCTCAGTTTACATCAAAATCCGGGTAGTTCAAGACATCATGTTTACCTCCTGGCCAAGTAAACCCGACATATATTAACAATGAGTGGTTCAAAACTGAAAAATGTTACCTACTCATAAACAATAAATTTTCGTTTATACTCTCAAAAAGTCCATATGTCTAGTAAATCTAGTAAATAGTCCTTTGAGTCTGTCGAGTGTTCGTATGTTTAGAATAATTTCTATTCATGTGGGGGATTGTTGGATCAATTTTTATTGAAGCCAATTGGCTTATTAAATTGAATGAAAGGTGAATGAGAAATGGGCCATTGGACTCATGGAAAAGCCATAACTTTATTGACTTAGTGTTTAAAGAGAAAAATATTTTTATTCCACATTAAAAATTTTGGGAAATTAGACTTCTTTTCTCTGGTTATATATTCATAATTGTTGGATCAATTTTTATTAAAGCCAATGAGTTTATTAAATTGAATGAAATGTGAATGAAAAATGGGCCATTAGGCTTATGGAAAAGTCATAAGTTTATTGGCTTAGTGTTTAAAAATAAAAGTGTTTTTATCCCACATTGGAAACTTTGGGGAATTATACATCATTTCTCTGGCTATATATTCATGAGACTAGAAGCATGGATATATAGCCAGAGAATGGGAGAAAAGAGGTCTAATTCTCCAAAATTTCCAATGTGGGATAAAATCACTTTTCTCTTTAAACACCAAACCAATAAACTTATGGTTTTTCCATGAGCCCAATGGCCCATTTCTCATTCACCTTTCATTCAATTTAATAAGCCTATTGGCTTTAATAAAAATTGATCCAACACCTATTGGGTCCGAAAGAAAGGATGGATCCACAATGAGTTTTAGATGGTGGACTTTTTTGCGGTAAAAGAGAAAAAAAATAAGAGTTTCGGTGAGAGAGATTCACGGTCTATGAGTAACTGTGAAGGTGACCGGAGAATGGTCGGAAGAGAGACTCAAAGTCCCTTAAAGAAATGAGAGCTAAGTATCTAGAAATTGCCTCAACAAGTTAGAGGGAAATATTTCGCACGATAATCTCGACAAGATATAGGAAATATGAGAAAATCGTGAACAACGAGAAATAGAAGTATTTATAGAGTTTTACATGACCCGGGTTAGTATACCGGATCATATATGTGGTCGTCGGGTTATCGGGTTTTGGATCTGTTAAATGGATCATGTACCAAATACTCGTCTGATTTCTCACCTACTTTCCTTGGTCGTATTCGCCAGTTGCTAAACCAATCCCTTATGCGTCGCTATCTCTCTCAGTGTACGACTCAAGCATCATATCAGACGAGGTATGGTCATCTCCCATATCATCGCTCTTCCCCATGCTCCGCGAGTTGTCACTTCCACCTATCATATGTAAGCATGATATGTAGGTTATCAGTAGTATGGGCATTGATATGAATATATCCCTATCGTCTATTGGAGGGAAAACTACATGAATTGAACTGTTTATTCCCGCCTAAATAATTCACATACATGGACCGAATCCCTTGATCCCAGAGATCAGACTGCCAGAGTTGTCTAGTCTCCGAGTCTTCTGCTCCCAGTAACCTGTTAAGGTCATCTTTCGCAGGTCTCGCGAAATCCAGATTAATGGCACCTCTACGAGGTTGGGAAGGATAACATATCCTCTTTTTGGCCACTCAGTCCCTAACCTCCTCGCACCTGACAGTGTGGCTTGCATTGTTAGATACGGGGAGCCCATGGACTGGTGGCCAATGTCGGGTTTCTTGAGGCCTAGTGTAATTAGTCATACGCCCAAGTAATGCCGAGTTTGACCCAAAGAGGTCGTACCTACAAAAAAACCATGGACGACGGTGTTTCCAGAGAATTTTTCCACATAAGAAGGTATGTATTTATCCCAAACAGTTTCTATTGTTGGTTTATGTTATATATTTTAACAATAAAAATCATTTACTATGCTATATAAAATATATTAATAGATTGGAGATATCTTGGGGAGCAAGATGCGAACCAAGTGTTGTGGACCAAAAGAGTCCGGTTATGAAGTGAATCCCGTGAACCCAACCGGAGAATATTCTCATAGATATCCTATTGTGATGTGATAAGGATTAGGAAGATTTACATTATTTGGTGTTATCAACATGGCAATGTTAAACACTATATATGTGTCTTATAATCTTGTATCAGAACAATTTAATAATATATTCCATTCTATTATATTTAACATGGTATCAGAGCGGGCGATCCTTGTGGATCGAAGTTAAAAAATTTCTGCTTTAAAAGTCTTGTGATCTTACCTGTAGAAGAGATCATGGAGACCGTAAGAGATCATGGAGACCGTGACCATCGGTGAAGCCGATGCCGAAGACGATGAAGATGACGTTCACGTGAAGTGTGGATTTAGTTCACGTGGGGTTTAGTTCTTAGGGTTTGGTTTTTTCAATTAATGAAAAAAAAGCTTTGGTTTTTTTTTTTTTTCGGTTTTGTTTTAGGCTACGTGTCTTTAGTCTAAGTCAATGTTATGTGTTTTTCAAATTAAGTTCTTAGATATAATTTGGGTTTATGTTTTTGAAGTCTAAGAATTTATCGGAGAGTTTCTAAAGATTTTTTAAGGTTTGGGTTTTTCATGGGTTGTTTTTTTTATTTATTTTCTGAGATTTATTCTTTAGTTTACAATTTCTCAGAATTTTCTATATCTTTTGGCTTCTTCTATTACGGGGGAGTTGGTTATGGTTTTAGGGATTTTTTTTGGAACGCTCATGTTTTTCAGGTCATTTTCTAGTCCGATTTATGGACTGTCCGAGACAAGGACGATTATTTGTGGAATTGCAGGATTTGCACCCACGGGATGTTATTATTCCCTTTTTCAAGACCGAATACGAGCTAAAGTTCCATCCCTATTTTTTTGAAGATTGAAGTTTAATCCGGAGGAGTCAGTTGACATGTTTTGTTCGTCCTCGACAAGTGTCCACAACAAAGGTGTTTTGCTTTGTGATTGCGGATTTCGTGTTTCGCATTCCACCTTTGTCGTGCGGGGGAGTATTGGAGATATCTTGGGGAGCAAGATGCGAACCAAGTGTTGTGGACCAAAAGAGTCCGGTTATGAAGTGAAGCCTGTGAACCCAACCGGAGAATATTCTCATAGATATCCTATTGTGATGTGATAAGGATTAGGAAGATTTACATTATTTGGTGTTATCAACATGGCAATGTTAAACACTATATATGTGTCTTATAATTTTGTATCAGAACAACTTAATAATATATTTCATTCTATTATATTTAACATAATACTAAATATAACTATATTTTTTTATCAACTATACCTTTATTGTATTATTTTTAGTTAACAATAAAATCTACTAAATAATCTTGTCTTGATATTAATATATAAACACCATAATATTAGTAAATTTTGAAAATTATTTAATATTTAATTTTATTTGACACCGGTTAAAAAAAAATTATGGATCTGCCACTGTACACCAAGGCAGAACTCAAATCCATTGTCGTTTATATCGGCTCCTCCGATGCAATCCACCGTCGTTTGTCATCGGTTATAAAAAAAAAATATTAGAAATAGAGAGAAAGAGACATAAAGAGAAAGAAAAAAAACCACCGTCGTTTTGTCATCGTTTTTCAAAACACTGTAGGCACTAGGCCATAAAGAGAAATGTGTCAGAAACCCACACCTAATTTATCAATTATCTATGGCCATCAATTGCTAGTATTCCATTACATTCTTATTCTTTGTTATCTAGTGCAAATTCTCAAATTTTATACCCAAATCACCAAAAAGTGTTGAAACCAAAAAAAAACTAGGGATGGGATTATTAATCGAATTGAGCTAACCGAACATAACCGAATCGAAGTTTTGTAAATTCGGTTATGGTTCGGTTATTTTTGGCAATATTTAAAATTAATTTCGGTTCTTGTTTTGGTTCAGCCGAACCGATTGGTTAACCAAAATGTTTTTAAAAAAAAAATTCTTAAAGTTTTTTTTGAAGTTTTCGAAAATAATCGAAACTACCCGAAAATAATCGAAATAACCGAAACTATCCGAATTAAACTGAATTTGTCAATATTTCGGTTATAAAATAAATAACCAAACTACCCGATAACCGAATCGAACCGAACCGATATTTTATTCGATTATTTTCGGTAGGATTTTTTAAAACCGAACTACCCGAACCGAATTACCCAAAGTAACCGAATTTCCAGCCTTTAAAAAACCATAACTGACTAGTAAACCAACCTTTTTCGTTTTTTTGTGGTATCGAAATCAGCCTCAAATTTTATAGAGAAGTTGACATGTATCTATGTTTTCAAGGCTCAAACCAAATACAAATAATTTTTCGTTTTTTAAATTGAACATCTAAATTTCATTACTAGCAAATGTTTGATTGATGATCACTTAATTTTTTACAACATCAAAAACAAGTCCTAAAGAAGTTTGGATCAGAATGAGAAGCTGTGGATGGAGAGTGAGACTAGGCTTGGGTATTTGGGTATCTGTTTGGGTTCGGGTCAGTTCTTTTGAGTTTTGGGTACCAAAATTTTAAAAGTTTAAGACTCATTCGGATATTTTCTTTTTCGGATCGGTTCGGTTTGGTTCCGCCCGGATTCGGCTACCCGAAATTTATCCTAATTTTCGAAAAAAAACAAAAAAAATATTTAATTTAAATAAATTTTGGTTAAATTTTGCAAAAATATTTAATTTTGACAAATATAACTAAAGATTTTCGAATATTTCTATTTCGGTCTAAACATAACTAATATATTTTGTTTATAATTGTTATTTTGAGTATGCTGGTTATTTCAAAACTAAATATACATAATATTTTTAGATATATAATTGTATTTCGTATATTTTTTTTTGATAACTATTGTATTTCGTATATTTCAGTATCCGTTCGGGTTTCGGTTCGGTTTGGATATCTAAAATATTTTATAAGAAAAAATCTCCAGATATTTATAATTATCTGGTTCAGTTATGTACCTTCTAAAGTTCTAATTTAGTTCGGTTTTTTCGGTTCCGAGTATTTTGCCAGATTATCTATATATATAAAGTTAGATTTGCTCTCTTCTCATGATGGCACATCACCCTCCACCTAAGCAACAAACATTAAAAAAAACACATACATAAAACAAAAGATCCAAAAAAAAACCCAAACATAAAACAAAATTTCTAAAATATATATAAATCGGTGCTGTCAATTTGAATCATTATCTGCGGGTCCCACCCCAGTCGGGTGCGGGTCAGGTGCGGGTCGAGAAATTTTAAGTTTTTTTATTATTATTTAAATATTTGTGGGTTACCCGCGGGTACCCGCGAATTCAAGCGGAGCGGGTGTGGGTCGAACAAAAAGTTTAACCCGTGTGGGGCGGATCTTGCGGGGCAAGTTTGAACCGTTTGACATGCCTAATTAGAATCCAACATGAAACACGATTAAAAAGAATGATGTTAAAAAAAACCCGATTAAAAATTATATAAAAATAGAAAATAAAATAAAATAATGAACCACATAATATTAAACTGTTAGAAACAGTTCCATTAACTCCAAAACCAAGAAAATAAAATATTATTACACAATAAAAAAAATTGTGGACCATGTCCGCGCATTGTATCTATACATCCAACATATTTAAAAAAAAAACAGAAAATTATCTTAAAACTAAAATTTTTAAAATAGCACAAATTCCTTCATTCCTTAATATTAAAGGGAAACGTATTCTACAAGGGATTCAACAAATAGGTTTTAACTGAAACAAAAGAAAAAACAAAATTTATGCAAAGAAAACTTTAAATTGTTAAGATCTTCCCTAAAAATACCAACTAATTGCATGAAATTGACCAACAAAGGAAAAATAAAATAAAAATGTGTACTATCCACTATTAAGAAAATAAACCATAAAATAAAAAATACACATATTTTAAGTTGATAGAGATAATTCAATTAATTACCAGATTCAAAAAAATAAAATAATAGATAATAAAAATTGTTTAGAAAAATTGTTTAAAAAGTAGGCGCATAGCACACCAGTCAAATAAGAATTAAGCTTAACGAAACCGATCAGTTTCTCTGTATGAATTTCTAAACCGCGACGAAACCAGCCGGTTTCATTAAGTTTGTAAATGCACAATTTTTTTCGGTTCGTATTGCAGCTAAAATCTGTTCGCAGAGAAACAAAACTTGGAGCTAAAAATAGGAATCATTATGAATCTGAAAACGAGAGGCCACAGAAAATTCGCGCAAAAATTGGGAAAATTGCTCTTTGACCCACAAAAAGGATGAGAAGAATCTGCGAGAGGAAGATGACAACGACGACGTACCTCTGCGTCCGTTCATCCTCTCCTGCAATTCCGATCAGAATCGTGAAACAGAGAGAAAAGGAAGAAGAAGAAGATGGTGGGAAGCAAAGAGAAATCGAAAGAGAAATCAAAAGAGAAACGAGACAAGAGACTGCAAGAGATCTCCCTCCTTCGTACCATTCCTTACTCCGATCACCAGAGGTATCTCATCTTCCATTCTAATATCAGTTTTTTTCGTAACGAACCCAGAAATTAAAATTTGGTGTTTATTCTGGTGAAAAAGTTTATGTGTTGATTGTTAAATTCTCTGAAAATTGAAAAGCAGTTTGTATAAGTTTTAGAGGTATCTGATTTAGGAGATTCATTGTTATTAGGTGGTGGACCTCTGAGACTGTGGCGGTGGTAACAGGTGCAAATAGAGGGATAGGGTTTGAGATGGTGAGACAATTGGCTGGACATGGATTAACAGTTATTCTAACATCTAGAGACGAGAATGTAGGCGTCGAAGCGGCCAAAATCTTGCAAGAAGGTGGATTCAATGTCGATTTCCACCGCCTCGATATCTTGGACTCTTCCTCAATTCAAGACTTCTGCATATGGATCAAGGAAAAATACGGATTCGTTGATGTTTTAGTAAGTTTTGATTGCAATTAAGGACTTGAAAAAACCTGATCTTGATGATGATGATGATGATGATGTTTTTTGGCTTTGCAGATAAACAATGCAGGTGTAAACTACAATGTTGGAACAGGCAACTCTGTTGAGTTCTCTCATATGGTTATATCTACAAACTACTATGGGACCAAGAACATAATCAAAGCCATGATTCCATTGATGAGACATGCTTCTCCAGGTGCTCGTATCGTCAATGTCACCTCAAGGCTCGGTAGATTAAAAGGCCGACACAGTGTACATATATCTATCTACATACCCTCTCTTTAGTGTTTTTCTTCTAACACTATGTAGCAACAACAAAAAAACTGATTCCATTCTTTACAACAGAAACTTGAGAACGAATCCGTGAGAGCAAAACTTATCGATGTGGACTCTTTGACAGAGGAAATCGTGGACAAGACAGTGTCAGACTTTCTGAAGCAAGTGGAAGAAGGAAAGTGGGAGTCAGGAGGTTGGCCACATTCTTTCACAGACTATTCTGTATCGAAAATGGCGGTGAACGCATACACAAGGGTACTAGCAAAAGAGCTATCCGAGAGACCAGAAGGAGAGAAGATATATGCAAACTCCTTTTGTCCCGGTTGGGTAAAAACCGCGATGACGGGTTATGCGGGGAACATCTCAGCAGAAGATGGAGCTGACACTGGAGTCTGGCTTGCATTGCTTCCTGATCTAGCGATCACCGGAAAATTCTTCGCCGAGAGACGTGAGATCAATTTCTGATGAGAACAATGGATGGGACTTGCTTGGTGTTGTTCTTACTCGTGTTTCTAAAAGAAAAGCTTTTAAAGTTAGTTTATAGTTTGATTGTTGAAGAGACAAGAGTTGATATGAATAAACAATTTATCCCTCGACATCTTTAGTTTTTTGTTAATGATATTTTATCGTTTATATACGTATGTCATATTGGGATTTTAGCTTATTCCTCCATGAAGTATTGGACTCCTGATTATTCATATACGAATTATCGATTAATGCTAAAAACATCATGAACTTCTTAAATTTTTGAATTTACTACATGAAATTAAGAAATTTGGTCAATTTCACCAAAACCGTAAACGGTGTTTGTTTTTTTGTTAACGGAAGCTGACTGGCTGACAGGTGGCTCACCGGTTTAGTCTGATTTGAGATTTGGTCGACTTTTTTTTTTTTAATTATTCAGACCAAACGACGTCGTTTTGGTTATATCAACTAAAAAAAATTTATTCCGTTCATAAATCAGCTTCATAATGAACCAATCAGCTTCTCTCTGGCCATCCTTCTTCAAAGATCTTCTTGAAGCCCTCGGCAGTTTATCTCATGGAATCAACAGTTTTGCAGTGATGTTGTCTTCTGCGGCGGCACCTGAACTGATATTTACTCTCTGAGAATTTTCTATCACCAGACATCTCCATTGTTGAATCCGTATCTGTTCCAAATCCAAAACAATCACCAATCACTAAGCAAATCAGTACACCAAGAAGACACATATACATTTCGGACAAAGAATTAACATGATAATCCAATTCCACAATGTAGCTTATTTATAGTCTAAAGGACCCTGCAAGCTTTGTGTTTTGGCTCAAAATAGAATGACGTTCGACCATTTTTATCAACTTTGTGTTTCGTCGAATTCATCACCATAACCAAACTCAACATCTCTTCTATATCCAGGCTCACTCCCATACCCAGATTCGTTACCCATTGGGTCGATTCCAATGGCGAATCCAAGTGGGGCTTATTGGTTCTTGCATTTTAATGGATTTCTCATATTTAAAAATCTTAATGAATCCATTGATTTTAAAATCAGAGAGGTGGATTTCAATGTTAAATAATTGGATTTCAAAATCAAATAAATAGATTATTTTAAATCAACCAAATAGATTTACAAGAATTTTAGTATTATAAGAAAATAAAAAAAAACCAAAAAAAATTTCGTTCTTTTTCTTTCACTAATCATCTAGTATTTTCCTAAAGTATAGAATATGTCCACATATTTGTTGCTTAGCATGTCCATTGATGAGCGTTATGGTTGGATTGAGCGTAACGTCATTGGGTGATGAATTTATTATTATCTATTGTTGGATTGATTATTTTATGTGTTCGATTAGACTATGAGTTTTTATAATGAAATTGGCTTTTTCTATCTATCTTTTTTACCATTTCAAAAATCTATTTTAAGTTTAGCGATCGTGCAGAACAATCATAATCTTTGTTTGTACATTAGCAGACACTGATTACATGAAACCTGAGAGTTCTCACGGGCAATGTTTTGAACATCCACTTAGAAACTAGCTAGACTCGTGTCCAGCATGTAGTAGATGTTACGTATCCACTTAGAAACTAGCCTTGTAACATGTAGTAGCTTAATGTTACGTGTAGTTATTTCTTGTCTCTTCTTCTACACATTAATTGATATGTGTTTTTCTATTTTTAATTCTACGTAGTAGTTTCATTTTGGAAAAAAAAAAACACTTGTAAATCCAAATCCAACCAAATAACAAGATTTCACTCGATATTTGCTCATTTGTATTTTACTCTTAAAAACACTTGTAAATCCATTCAAATCCAAATTAAAATCAAATCCTTATGAAAATCCTTACTATTGAATAACACTTGATTTTAACATGGATTTTAAAATCATAGAACCAATAACACAAGATTTAAATATGGATTTCAAAATTATAGAACCAATAACACTTGATTTGGTTTGGATTTCCAAATCCATTAAAATGCAATAACCAATAACCCCCCCCCCCCAAATCTGGAGGCTTCCTTCTCTCCGCCGGAATCCCGCCGCTCTCTCCTCGAATTCCGCACCTCGCTCACATCGGAAGCCCAATTCGCTTCGCTGAACATCTCACCACTCGAATCTGTACCGACAGCGAAAGGAAAATCCGAGAAAGTACCATGAGCTCCGATTGAGCAGCAACTCCAAGTCCCACTCCGATCACTACTCCGACCACACACCCATCTCGAGTTGCGACGCCGCCGCTTTTTGGCAACTAACCGGAAACTTCCCTTATTGTTGTAATTCGAAGCTGATAACTTCTCTCCATTGTTATTGTCGTCGTCGGCGAGAGAGAGCCGGCTCATAGCTTCGATGGTAAGGTTCTGGGAATTTTTTTTTTTTTAATTGATATAACTAAAACGACGTCGTTTTGGCAATGTTAAATTAAAAAAAAAAAAATTCGACCAAATCTCAAACCAGGCCAAACCGTTGAGCCACATGTCAGCCACGTCAGCTTCCGTTAATGGAAAACAAACATCGTTTACGGTTTTGGTGAAATTGACCAAATTTCTTAATTTCATGTAGTAAATTCAAAAAATTAAAAAGTTCATGATGTTTTTAGCATTAATCGATACCTCGTGTATGAATAATCAGGAGCCGAATACTTCATGGGAGAATAGGCTAAAAACCCTGTTCATATTATCGAACGTTTTCTTTCATTTCTAAGAGTAACTAGGACTTAATTCGCGCTATAATTAGCGCGGAGTAATTTTTTTTTAATAAATTATTTTGAAATTTAAGAAAAATTAGTTTTATTAGAATTTTATAATATTTCTAACTTATAATTATATATAGAGTTGTCAAACGGAATAATTTGTCTATTTAACTCGTTTTGCAGTGGACTAAAATATTATTATGGTTAACTCGTAAAACCTATAATCTTGAAAACATAACTCTATTATGTACCGTTTAATGACTATAATTTTGTGGTTAGTTCACGAACTCTTAAAAAAATCAATTTTCTTGTGTCTAACTTTTTTATAAAATTAGTAAAATATTTTTCAACTTTTATTTTGATATAAATTCAAATAAAATATAATAAAATATATTGAAAAATATATCAAGATTTTGAATAATTTTTTTTTCTTTGAATATATATGGATTGATTATTATTTAAAAATATATAGTAGATAACATATTTAATGCGAAATAAATACTTTTCATATTCTTATCACTAATTGTAAAAGACAATTATATCATTTCCTATTTCATGTATATTCTTTGTTATTTGTAATGAAATTTCATTTAATAACTTACAAAATAAAGTTTATTTTCAAAAATGCTTTCTTAAAGAATATTATAGAGATGTTAATCTCCTTTATGTTCAACTAGGCTATACGCGGTTTATAATTATTATTTTTTATAATCCGTGAAATAAAAAATTAGAAACGAAAAAAGTAAAAAAATAATATATGATCATATGTAAAGAAAATAATAAGAACGTTTAAGCAAAATATAATCGACTTACTGATACATGTCGTGATCATATTTCTTTTTTTACATCAAAATGCACCATACATATCGTGATCATATTAATTACAAAGTTAATAAAATCAAGATTTCTATAAATTTTTCTTTGAAGGTTATGTAGGACGAATGTTCTTCATGGTGGAACTATAAAGTCGATGTGGTTTGGTTGGAGAGGAATATGAAGATTTTTGGAATTTCACGCCGTGTTTTGGTGGTTCTGTGAAGAATATTTTGGCTCCGATCAACTGAGGTTTACTAACCGGTGGTTCAAGTATAGATCTAGTCAATTTCTTCCGGTGATAAATTGCAAAATGAGCTAGTATCGGTGCAATTGAAAGCTAGGAGTAGAAGTTTCATTGCGGAGTTGAAGAGTTTTTTTTATCAAATTAGCCGGCGGTGGAAATTCCAGCGATGATTTACAAAAAGTTTGTACTTTTGTAATCAACTCATTTTCTCACAAAAATGACTGTGAAAACACTGAAAAGGAAAAACAAAAAAAGAGTTGTCGATTAAGAAGAACAAAGAGAAACCTGGGAAAAGAGAGAAGACGATTCGATTAGGGTTTGAAGCAATTCCTGCAACACACAGAGCTTCGGTGCAGAGATGAAGGGAGAAGATGAATTTCGGCGTAGAGAAGAGAAGAATATGAGTTTCGGCGCAAGAGAAGAAGATCAACAATTAAAATTGATTTTAGGGTAAATAGCATTTTGTAATTTACAGTAATAACAAGGGTATTTTTGTTTTTTACCATTATAGTCTCAGTTTTAATCGCAACGCAACGCTGGATTTCTCCAGCGTTCAGAAATTCCGATCGCATTTGGTAAACGAACAATTTTTGGCCGTAGCCGTAGCCTTCTGCGGCAGAAAAACGAACATACCCGATGCCGAGTCGGTGATGATGAGTGCGTTGAAACTTTCGAGGCTTTTTTAAAGCGACCACGTTGCATAACACATGTTCTTTCTCTATTTTTTGTGGACTTTATTGAACTTGATGTTATACCGGTTTTATGAAAAGGTTACACGTGGCAATCAATCTCACCACTGGTTCCAAGAAGCGAAAACGTCGATCGTCACATCGTCCTCCTCCTCCTCCTCTTCTTTGAGACTTGAGACATGTTCTCAAAACACCCTAAAACAGATTTTGAATTCTCTTATATCCTTTTTTCATCTCCATATCCCTCATCTCATTAAACAAATGTGTTCTTCCAAATTTGCCCTTGGTTTGAATTAAAAAAAAACAGAAAAAGAAAAAATAAAAAAACAAAAACGATCTCACTCGTCGGACTCGCGCTCGACTCACATCGCCTCCTCCATCGAGCTCGATCTCCATCACCGCCGGAGTGAGCCCTCTCGCCGCCGTTTCCTCCGTCGCCGAGCTCTCCATCGCCGCCGTTTCTGCGCCTCACTGTAGCTGCATCGAGTTCCTTCAAATCAGGTTTGTTCTTCAAATAGTTTGAGGGATTGAATTAGATTTGATATGCGCATTGGGTGATCATGGTTTCTGGGTCGATTAAGACTTAAATTAGTATGAAATGGATTAATGTGGTTGAATCATAGGTAGATTAGAACCCGAAATAATCAATTTTGAGTTTTTGATATAAGAGAACTGGGTAAAACTGAAACTAGTATTACTAATTGAGTTTTTTGTAATGTTTTGGCATTATACAATGAGCAACAATGTTAGCATACATTTTAAATGCCGAGGTCACATGTATAGTTTAATGTTGAAGACATCAGTGGAGGAGATAACTTTGTCGATGATAGAAGCTAGGATATACAAGAAAGTTGCGTTAGATGAAAGTAAGGTTAAATTGAAATGGAGTTACATTCCACTGCTGGTGGGATGTGAGGAACAGTTTACTATTTCTGATGATGAGGATCTGTGTGTTTATCTAACTTCCATTGATAAAGAGAATCGTAGATGTATTTTGTTTGTGGAGGTCATCACTATAGCGGAATTGCCCTTGCAACTGTCGATAGCGGACAAAAGTTCTTTTGGTATGAACTATGAAGAGTTGCATTCAAATGATGATGATGATACTAAAGATGATGATGAAGATTATACTAAAAAGGATGATGATGAAGATAATACTAAAAAGGATGATGATGATACTAAAGAGGATGATGATGATACTAAAGAGGATGATTCAGATATGCGTGATAAATATGTTGAGCTTCCACCTGTTATAGAATCTAGTCAGTTTATAGAGGCATGGGAAGACGGTTTGGGTGTGAGTGTACATCAAGAATTTCCAAATAAGCAGGCATTGCAAGAGGTAGTGGATAGAGCCGCATTTATTAACTGTTTTGGTTTTGCAACAACAAATTCGGATAAGGTGCGTTTAGTGCTAAAATGTCGTCAAGAAAGCTGTAAATGGTATTTAAGAGCTGCAAGGATTCCAAAGACAGATACCTTCTCGATTAGAAGGTACACCAAGATACATACATGCTCCCGGGCTAGTCAGAGTACAAGCAGTATGAAGAGGAAAGGCACACCATAATTAGTTGCATCTCTTTTGCATGAGCTTTATCCAAGTCAAATGGAAACTCCAACTCCTACAAGTATCATGGCTCTTGTTCAGACATAATTTGGTGTGAAGATATCATACTCCACAGCGGCGAGAGGGAAAAAGCAAGCAGTTTGTGCTTTGCGTGGTAGCCCGGAAGAAAGCTACAAGATGATGTATTGTTATTTGTACATGTTAGAGAAGGTCAATCCTGGTACAATAACAAATGTGAAATTGGATGAGAAGGAAAAATTCAAGTACCTATTCATAGTTTTGGGAGCTAGCATTGAAGGGTTACAAGTCATGAAGAAAGTAATAATTATGAATGCAACATTTCTCAAGAACGGATATGGTGGTGTACTAGTTTTTGCCTCAACTCAAGATCCTAATCATCACCATTATCCCATAGCGTTTGGTGTACTCGATGGTGAGAATATTGCAAGTTGGACCTGGTTTTTCGAGATGCTGAAAACCGTTGTAGCGGACTCTTCCGAATTGGTATTTATGAGTGACAGAAATGCAAGTCTCATCAGCGCCAGCTAATGTGTATCCCCATGCTCATCATGGGTATTGTATATGGCATTTGTCCCAAAATGTGAAAGGTCATGTCAGTAATGGCAACAAAGACGTAGTCGCATGGAGATTCATAGAGTGCAGTAGGCTTTACACAGCGATTGAGTTTGACAGTGCTTATTGTTCTTTTAAGACGAGATATCCTTCTGCGGCCAAGTATCTAGAGGACAGTACCGAGAAAGAAAAATGGGCAAGGTGTTGATTTCCAGGAGAAAGATACAACATAGACACAAGCAACTGTGTGGAATCTTTGAACAGTGTTTTTCATAATGCAAGGAAGTACTCCTTAATACCCATGCTAGATACGATCATTAAAAAAATTTCTGATTGGTTCAATGAACATCGGAAGGGGGCAGTGTCTGGAGCGATTGGATGTAAACAGGTGCCTTTGGTGGAAAACTACATGCATGATTTATGGGATGTTGCTGAGAAATTAATTGTGACGGAGCTAAACACTTTCGAAATTGAATACAATGTCATCGATAGTGATGGAAAGCCTTATTTGGTGAACTTGCTCTTGAAAACTTGCAGTTGCAGGGTGTTCGATGTTGAAAGGTATCCTTGTGTGCACGCACTAGCCACTTTCATTCAATTCCAAAGGCATACAGATAGAGGTCGTGATATCCAATTACATGATTTGTGTTCAAAATATTATTGGACGGAGCTATGGGCAATGGCGTATTACAAGACAATATATTTAGTGCCAAATAGGTCATAATGGACTGTCCCAAATTACATCAAAGAGTTGCATATCATACCTCTGGATCTCGTCAAAAAGAAGGGAAGAAAGAAAGTCAAAAGGTTTCCATCGGTTGGGGAACGGCGTCCAAGGACGCAAAATAAAAGGCGGCTGAGACAAGGACTCCAATAGATGTTATTTGGAAATTCTAGTAGTGTTTGATTTTATCTTCAGCTTTTGTATTGTAAAACAGGTATCTGGTCGAACTGGTCAAACTGGTGTCTTGTTCTGTAAAACTGATGTTTTGTTCTGTAAAACTATATATTGGATATGTGGGTTCTGGTAAAATTTGGTAAAACTGATTAAAGATGATAATGTGAAACAATACCTAATTCAAAGTTACTCGACAGAATAATTTGCGTTGTAAACGTCACAAATATGACGTTTTCACGTGAACTAACACGTAAATTACGACATTGATAATTTTGGGTTCATATGAAGTAATCCCACGAACAAAGGTTTTATACTTTTAAGATCACTTTAACAAAAATAGTCAAGTTAGTAAGGTAAAGTTGCAAAAATGTAGAATTAAAATATATTAATGCACACAACAATTAGAATGATATATTAATGGAGGAAAATCAACTGTAAAACTACAAAATAAAAGTTTAAGAGTGGGTAAAACTAAATAAATTGAAAACAGCCAAAGTAAAACTATTTGGAATTTTCGTAAAACTAATATCTTTGGTAAAACTAAGTGCAATTTTTTGGGCGCCAAAACGAAAAATTTCACCAAATTTTTGGCGCCCAAAATCAATAACTCAAGCTTTTCCTCTCTTTTTCAGGAGTCTCCTTTTTCATATCTGATTTCCTTCCTCTCTATTTCGAACCTCTCTCTTCATTTCTCTCTCTCCATTTCTTTCTCTCCTTTTCTCTTTCGTTCTCTCTCTCCTTTTCTCTTTCGTTCTCTTTCGGCCTCATTTCACCCTTCGTCTCTCTATTGACCGTGGACAAGTTCGAATCTGATCTGTATTACAGTGACATGAAGAGGGAGAAGAAGGAATACGACAGGATGTTCTTAATCGGTGAGATGGATGGTATACCAACAAGGTGTCCCTGCGGTGGTCGAATCGTTGTGGACCCTTCACACTCCCCCGAATCTGATGTGGGAAGGAGGTACCTTGTTTGCAATGAATTTGAGGTAAAACTATACTGTAGTGAAACTGGAAAACTTGGTAAAACTTTACTGTCGTGAAACTGGAAAACTTGGTAAAACTATACTGTCGTAAAACTGTAAATCTTGGTAAAACTTTACTGTCGTGAAACTGTTATGTTTTCTTGTGAGGATAATGACCTCCACATTAAAAAACTTTGGGTTTGATGTATCGAAGAAGAAGCCACAAATTAAGAAGGACGGTTGACTATCAGGCCGAGGAGCTTTGTCGCCATGTATATCGTATTGAGCAGCTGGAAAAGGAGATTGCAAAGCTGAAGGAAGTGGTGGGTCGTATCGTTGGTTAACTAGTCTTTCATTGAAGTATTTGAATCTAAGTATTTGACTTTTAAGAATTTTCTTTGTTGTTTCGGTTTGTCAGACTTATTTATGTACGGTTTGTAAGACTTATTTTAGTTGTTTGGAGACTCGAGAATTTGTTAACATCATTCTATAGCACGATAACTCCACGATATCAAACAACTAGTTCCAATATAAAACCGAAACAACTAGTTATTGTTAACAATATCTAACCGAAACAACTAGTTCTTCATCGACCTTGTGCATCGCCTAATCGGTATATCGACTGCAGTATCCGCTTTGCGTTTACCATCATTCTTCTTGGTCGCTCTCCCTTGTGGTAAGACTTGTTGTGGTAAGACTTGTGGTGCTTCTTCATTAACCTGAAATCGAAAATAATTAGAGTATAGTTTTACCAATTTTTCCAAGTAATACATTTTCAATCAATCATTCAAGTGTTACCTTCTCCGTCTCTCTTTCTCCTAGTGCTTCAGCCTCCTCATCTATCTTCTTCAACATGTAAGTTTCCATCGCCTTCATTCTGTTCTCAAACCCATCCATCTTCTTATTAATCATCTTAAACCCTTCGTCCATTTCTTTCTTCATCCCTAGCACAAGCTCTAACAACTCGTTTGCACCACTTACTTCTCCAGATGTTCCAGTGGCAACAGGTCCCTCATTCTCAGCTTCCTCTTTCTCAGCTTCTTTTTTCTCTTCCACTCGGGCAGCCACGTCATCGTTGTACATATCCTCAAAGAATAGTATACATCCTTCCTCGAGATGCTTCATCCAACTGCGAACAACCGGATCGTCGCGATCATCGACGTCGTCTTCTTCGAAGATTTCATCAAGAATAGCTGCTTCTCCACGAGGTGGCAGGATGCTATCAATGTCCTGCGAAGAATGTCAACAATGATGTTAAAGATTAGAAACAAAAAACAACTCCAAAATATTCAAATGCATAGGATAACTGACATGAGTTTTACCCAGTTCTTCATTGATTTTTGAAAGAGGAAACCCTCTCATGCTGCTCTTCTTGAACTGATACTTGCACATCCTTGGACACTCATCGTCTGCCTCTGGAATTGGCTCAAGGAAAATACTCTCCAACTCTGGAATTGCCTCAAACGCTAGCAGCTGCAAAACAACACAAATATAGTTGAGATTAGTAAAAGATTAGAAAAAGTTGCAACAATTACCAATACCACAACTTAATTTAATTGTACATACCTCCAAAGGGATACAGAAACCGGGAATCGGCCATAATCTGTTCTCATTGATGACTCCTTTAAAATTATCCATCGTGTGAGAGATCTGACAGAGCATGTACTCAAGAAATATTCTCCCCCAAGGAAAAGTCTTGCACAAGTCAAGATCGTCAACAGCTCTCTGGAAGAAATCCACGATCGGAGTAGCATCGTTTCCGCACTTCGTCTGAGCAATGATAATGCTGCAAAGGAAGTACAGTACAATCATCTTCAGCCTATCTTGAGAAGGTCGCATCCCCTTCTCTAGCTTCCCTTTCACATCTTCATATCTGACTTTTTTTTGCCCGAATAGCCTCCTCACAAAAGTCTTGCCACCCAACTCATTATAATTCATCGGTAAATTTTTGCAGTTTAATCCGGAGATCAACGCGTGCTCCCTAAGACCGTATCGGACCGGAACACCATTCACCACGAACCACGCTTCCTTTTTCTTCTCTATGCAGGCGGTTCGAAACAATAGCATCCACATGCCCTGGAGCTTGTGGTTGTTGTCCTTCGGCAAGTGGAAGATGTGTCTGAACTGCGGATGCGTTTGAAACCAATTCCTCTCGTGACGCGTAAGCGGAGGCTCCAACTTCTCAAGAGTTGACAGAAATTTTTTGACGTAGCACCTCGTCGAAATCTTTATTTTTTTCCTGTACTCCGTTGATGTGAAGTACATTCTGAGAGGTTGTAGTGCCATTGTTTCATCACCGGATTTCTGCAACAATCAGTTTTATCAAGAACGGATCCAGTTATACAACAATATAGTTTTCCCAAGTTTTCCAGTTTTACGACAGTCTAGTTTTACCAAGTTTTCCAGTTTTACTTTAAACCCAACAAATTGACTAAATGGGAATACTTACCGAATGGGAATCAGAGCTGCCATGGGAATCGTCTCCTTCTCCAGCCCCATCCTTGTTTGGCTCAGAGGAAACGTTTGTATCTTCCTCCATCTCTTCTTCTTCTTCAATCTCTGTTTCTTCATCTTCTTCATTTGATTCTTCTCCTTCATTTGACTATTCTTCTCCTTCCGTCTGAGTTCCTTCAGTTTCTTTTGCAGGATTCGCCTCGGCGGTTCCCTCGACGATCGGAGGAGGAACCACCACTTCTGAGACAACCGGATCTGAACCCCTAATATCTTCTAACAGAGCAATCGTCTTTCCCCCCTTGTCGTTCTCCGTCCCATCTTTGTCCTCTTCGATCGAATTTTAAAACTGGAGTTATCCCTAGTTTTACGAAGATCCGTTAGAAAGGTTTGAGTGAGAGAGAGAGTGAGATTGCGCGAGGAGTGATGGACACGAGTTGTGTGTTTTCGATTTCAATTTTTTTTTTTTGCAATCGGGTTAGATCCGCTAGGTTTTGGGTGGGTGAATAAAACCCTGGTATGAGATGTAATTTTTTAATTTTGGCTAGGGTAAGAAAATAAAACACCTGTTTTTGGAATTAAAAATAAATCAAAAGAAAATTCATTTTAGAAGGGGGAGTTTTCAGACTTGTGTTTTAGATTTATGGACATACGTAGGGGTGTCAAAATGGGTCATGGGTCATAGATCGATCCAATTTGACCCATGACCCTAATGGGTTAATTTTTTTGACCCTAATAGGTTGGTGGGTCAAATGGGTCATGGGTCAAATGGGTCAATTTGTAATGGTTCATGGGTCAAATGGGTGACCCAATTGACTCATCATCATGATATCATCATACATAATTATGACATCATCACACATTATTATGACATCATCATAACAATATTACCTATAATACCATCTTTTTTTTTTTTTCTCAAAAAGCAATAATCCATCATCTTCTCGCCAAAAACGCAATTTCACATTTTCCCGCCAAAAACACGATTTCACATTTCCCGCCAAAAACGCAATTTCACATTTTTCCACCAAAAACGCGATTTCACATTTTCCCGCCAAAAACGCGATTCCGGGTTTTCCCGCCAAAAACGTGATTTCACATTTTCCGCCAAAAACGCGATTCCGGTTTTCCCGCCAAAAACGCGATTCTGCGTTTTCCCGCCAAAAACGTGATTTCGCATTTTCCCGCCAAAAACGCGATTCCGCGTTTTCCCGTCAAAAACGCGATTTCGAGATTTCCCGCCAAAAAAGCGATATCGCGTTTTCCCGCCAAAAACGCAATTTCGAGATTTTCCGCCAAAAAACGCGATTCCGAGATTTCCAGCCAAAAACGTGATTCCGAGATTTCTCGCCGAAAACGTGATTCCGAGATTTCCCGCCAGAAACACGATTACGAGATTTCCCGCCAAAAAAACGATTCCGCGTTTTCCCGCCAAAAACGCGATTCCGAGATTTCCCGCCAAAAAACGCGATTCCGAGATTTCTCGCCAAAAACGCGAATCCGCGTTTTCCGGCCAAAACGCGATTCCGCCTTTTCCCGCCAAAACGCGATTCCGCCTTTTCCCGCCAAAACGCGATTATGCATTTTTCTGCCAAAAACGCGATTACGAGATTTCTCGCCAAAAACGCGATTTCGAGATTTTCCGCCAAAAAACGCGATTCCGAGATTTCCTGCTAGAAACACGATTACGAGATTTCCCGGCAAAAAAGATATTCTTCGTTTTCCCGCCAAAAACGCGATTCCGAGATTTCCTGGCAAAAAACGCGATTCCGAGATTTCTCGCCAAAAACGCGAATCCGGGTTTTCCCGCCAAAACGTGAATCCACGTTTTCCCGCCAAAACGCGATTCCGCGTTTTCCCGCCAAAAACGCGATTCCGAGATTTCCTGCCAAAAACGAGATTCCGTGATTTCCCGCCAAAAACGCGATTCCGCATTTTTCACCAAAAAACACGATTCTGCGTTTTCCCGCCAAAAACATGATTCCGAGTTTTCCTGCCAAAAACGCGATTCTGTGTGTTTCCCGCCAAAAAATGGTTATACGAATTAATTAACAATTTACGATAATTAAAGAAAATTTGTCAATTCATAATATAAATATATTATAATATTATTTATTATCTTTCATTTTTTAAAATTATTAATAATATTTATTTAAATAAATATTTATTTTTCGTAAATCATCCATTTGATCCATAACCCATAATCCATCTAATTACATAGTTCATGGGTCATTGACCATTTACATATGAACCATTAAGGTCATGGATCATGATCACCCATTTGACCAGCCCTACACATACGAGGAGAAATCTCTTTGAGACTTCTGATCGGCAAAATTATTCTGCTCTTGAGAAACAACAGAGATGCTAAAGATGGAAGTTTTATGTATGTATGTACACTCCTATATGAATGTGTTTTTCTTCATGTTCCTCAGACATTTTGGAGGACTCCTCAGAAACCGTTTCGTCAAGTATGCGTTCCCTCATGGCTTCTCTTCCATTTGAACCAAAGCTAAATTCTTATGCATTGTTTTACCTCTGTTTCGGTTCCAGAGATTATATATGGTGAAGCCTTGTCCAAAAGAGCTGAAATGTGATGTCGAGGTGAGGATATGAGTTTATGTGTTCTTGTGTATTCCAATACAATAGAGTTTGAATCAGTATATAATTCCAGGTGAGTTCATATGCGATCAGAGACGCCGAGGAGTACAAAAATTTCTGTGACCACCCTAAGGACCAACGCCCACTTCCTGAAGAAGTTATCGGTGTAAGTCTTAACGTTTTCGTACTGATAGAGATGTGACGAGATCCCTGGTTATTGGAATCAAGCTTACAACGGATCAAACTAATAGGACATTGGGGAGCAGTTGACAACTATACACCTCAATTGTTGTGATCGCGGGAAAGTTGCTTGTACGAAGGTTCAACTTCACCTGATGGATTTCCAAATTCATGGGTATGTTCTTTTAAGAAAATTGTACTTGGTTTTACACGTCTTGCACAGCAAAAGCATTGACATTTCATTCTCGGATATCAGAACGGGGCTAGCTATTGTACTTCAGATCTCGCAGTCCTGAAAAACAATGAGATACACCTCTGGGATCGCGGCTTTGATGAGAATCGAAACCAGGTCATCCCATCTTTTCACTGTTATCGAATTGTAAAGCATCGGAAGTTACTAAAACGAAAATAATCTCATAAAGCGGGCTCTGGTTTTGGGATATTGCAGGTTTGGGGGCCAAAGCAAGGTCCATACGAATTCAAGCCAGCGACATCCTCCAGCGTCAATGAAAACTTGTCTGCTTTGAACATCCTTTATCAAACTTCAATCGATAAACCAATTCGAGGATCACTCATCTTGCAAGACTAGCCATTTTGTAACCCCTTTTCTATTGTCTATTCCCTCTGTATCACACTTCCCTTCTTTATTCATCTCAGCAACATTCAATATCGATTTGGTACATAGAAAGCTCAATACTTTACTTCATTACAATGTCTAACAACTCGAAGATGAATGTTAATACAAAACAAAAATTATGATTGCAAAAGCAAGAATGTAAGCTTCTTGATGCAGCATTCATGTTGTACTGTTGACGTAGAAGTAAAGAGCTGCGAGAGCTAAAACCCCAACAGCAATTGCTATAGGCAAAGCCTTCCTGCGTGAGATTACCATAAGATTACATCTGAGAGAAGCAAAATGGCAAAAGATGTAAAATTGATGAGAAAGGACGGTCTTTTCTTACCCAACTGCTTCGTCTCTTTGGAGCTCAGCTTTTCTAGTTTTTCTCACATCCTTGTCGTTGACGTTCTTGCTCACATCCGGCATGTACGGTCTAAACCGCCGCTTAGGAGCAGCACACACTGCAAAAATACAGTAAGCTCCATTGAAAACCAAACACAACTCATAGAAAACTTGTCAAGGTAACAACTTTCTTCACGATTCTTTATGGAATCGAGTTTAATTATCGAACCTGGACAGAAATAATTATCAGATAACTTTTCGAATGGAGTTCTGTCATTGTAAATATACCTGCAAATCAAGAGAAAAGAGATGATAAATAAAAACTTGGCATGTTAGAGATTTTGAAGAAGAGATAGAGAGAGAGAGAGAGATTAAAAGAGACCCGCAATCACGGCAGATATGAGCTTGCTTGGAGGAGACACGCATGGAGAATCTGGGAGCAGAGGATGAAGATGATTTGGAAAACAGAGGTTTCTTGTTGTTGCCGAGTAGCCTCATCGAACTATACGGCAAGAGAGACGATCTTAGGAGGTATGTAGTCGTCGGAGGTAAGACCGCCGAGGGTTTTCCGGCAGAAAGCGTGGCCGGAGGAACGTGCATCGTCGCCATTGAGGGGAGTAAGAGTGGTGTGATCAGTGGAGAAGATGAATGTGATGATAAGAGGTCCCGAAGAATATAGAAGAAAGATGTGGAAGAGTGTGCTCCTCACAAGCCCAATTCTCAATCGCCACGTCAGACTTCCTTTTTTGCTCTATTTTTCCGGATGAATTTGGGTGATTTTACATATTAAAAGGTTTATTTAAAAAGCAATTGGAATGCGGGGAAATTGCTTATTTAATTTCTCATTTAGTTTGGCACGTTTAATTTATTTTCCAACAATCGCTTGCTCAAAATAATTCTCTAATTTGTAGTTCATATTGCAAAATCGGGATTAAAAAGTCAAACGTTAATTACTAAATGGATATATGTCCACTAAATTGGTTGTAACTCATTCAATACTCCCATTGGAAAGCTACTCCCATTGGAAAGCTAACTCAATTTTCTATAACTTTGATGAGGAGTTCCAAAGCTAAATCCAAAGAGAAGGCTTCATACGAGTTGATCTTACATTAATAATTTGTGTTTAGAAGTTCGACATGGATAGTAGTCTTCCCTTTGTATTTAGCTTTGGATCTATTCATAAAAGTTATAGAAACTTGAGTTAGCTTTCCAATGGTAGTGATTTCAACTCATTAGAGGTTGTATCGAAGGAGTTACGGCCGATTTAGTGGACACGTATCCATTTATTAATTACGCTAATTACTAAATGGATATGTGTCTACTAAATCGGCTGTAATTCCTTCAATACAACCCCGAATGAGTTGAAGCCACTCTCATAGTAACGCTAACTCAATTTCCTATAACTTTGATGAAGAGCTCCAAAGATAAATCCAAAGGAAAGACTTCCATCGGAGTATATCTTTCTTCCATCCGAGTCGATCTTGTATCAAGAATATATGTCTAGAAGATCGACTCGGATGGAAGACTTCCCTTTAGATTTAGCTTTAGAGCTCTGTATCAAAGTTATATTAAATTGAGTTAGCTTTCCTATGGGAGTGGTTTAAACTCATTCAAGATTTTATGGAAGGAGTTACAGCCGATTTATTGGACACTTATCCATTTAGTAATTATCGTTTGATTTTTTAATCTCGATTTTACAAAGTCAACTACAACTTGAGAAATTATTTTGAACAAACCATAGTTGTGAAATAAATTAAGCGCACGAAAATAGGTGAATAATTAAATGAGCAGTGCGTCCTGACCTCTCTTTTAGGCATGAAACTTAGGGCTGGGCACGGCATGGGGTACTCTTGAATTTTGGAGTATCCTTTATCCGATCTTTACGGACAAATAAATAAATTATTCTTACTTGACCCAAAAATAACGGATACCCATAAAATTAGCTGACCCACTAAATACTCGACCATTTACCTTGGCTTATATTTATATGATCGTTGCCTTGATCCGCATAATAACTTCATATCGGACTAGGTTGGATTTGAGTTTTAACGTTCACTAAAACACATAATTATATATTTTATTGTTTATTAAGCATAGGGATGTAAAATGGGCTTACACTCAAAGGGTTAGCCCAACCCTATGTAAAAAATTTAACCATAAACTCTGTAATTTGAAATAGGGCTAAATACGGGTCATTAAAATTAATCCTAGGGCTTGACAGGGCTTAAATTTTGTTTTGTTCACCAGAAAACGCAAAACGACGTCGTTTTACACTTGTGTTTCTCAGAAACCCAGTTTCCTGAGGCAAAGAATATCGATTTCTCTCAGTTGGGTTTCTCTCTTTTGGCGGCTACAAACATCGATATTCATCAGCAACTAACTCGAAATTTTGTGTTTTTCTTTCTGGGTTTTCAATTCATCGGCGAGAAACTCGTGGGTTTGCTTCACAAAACTGGGTCAAGAGAAATTGTGGTCTTATGCCATGGATTTCAATCAAAGAAGGTTAGTGTTACAATGAAATACTGTGTCCTCATTTTGCTTATTATTCACCGATTTCTCATTGGAAAATGATATTTCAATTTCGTTTTGTTCTGATATTTTCTGGGATTGAGAAGGAAGCATTTGTGGATATTGTTGAGTGCGATGTTTGCCCTGAAGCAATGCGCGTGATTGTGTGTAGGTTTATGATTGAGGAACAAGTTCAAAATGTGGATTTACAGTCACTACAAAGAATTTCAGTTCTTAATGGTGAAAACGATTACATGGAAATGGTAAATGAAGAATTTACATCCGTAGGGATAGAGACAGATGGATAAGAAAGGGCTCGATGCCACCATTGTGGTATAAAGTTGGTGATAGATAAGACATTTGGATCGTAAGTCTCATTCTTGTGTGAATCTTTTTGATGCTGCTGTTTCTTGGACTTGTTCATATATTGATTGTTTTTATTCGGTTTGAATGTAGAAACCTGGTGCTAAAGTTCTATACCTTTGTGCTGCTGCTTCACTTCTTACATCAAAATGATTCAAACTTGTATTTTGCAAATTCTTTTTGTGCCTCTCTGGGATATTATTGCAAGAATATTTTTGATTTTAATTTTTCAAGTCGCAAGTTTCCCTCTAATCAAAGCAAACTGCACTAAACCAAACTGAACCGAAATGCTAGAGAATCAATTCCATAAGTTTATTCAATTTTGAAGGGATGGAAAGTCAACTCTAATATCAACCACTAGGTTTTTTTTTTATTAAAAAAATAAAAACCATTTCAAGGTTGGGCTAACCTTGATTTAACCAATTTTTGTATAAAGTATAGGATTAAAAAAGGGTCAAAACTAACACATGGTTGGGTTTATAACATTTAGGATTGATCTGGGCTGAAACCCTTTATTTAACATCCCTAGTTAAGCATAATCATTAGGTTTACAATATTATCAACTATATATATATATATATATATATATATATATATATATATTTGTAAAGTATTGGTAATGTTATACAATACTATTAAAACATGTATTTACGGGTCGGGTAATAAATTGGGTAACGGGTCGGATAACGAGACAGATACTAAAAAAAGTTTGATACCCGACCCTTACCCAAAACTAATAGAATTATGATATTTTTTACCCGATCTTAAGGTCACGGATACCCTTTTTTGGAGAGGGTTACGAGTCGGGTAACAGGTCAAAGACAGGTATTAGTGCCCATCCCTACAGGAAACACGAGACAGTCGTGCAACACATCTACTCCGATCTTGAATGGATCTCTGTCGGCCGATCCCCCCCCCCCCCCAACCGGACCCCGGTGGTTCAGCTCTTCCCTCTTGTATTCCGATCACCATCTCTCCCAACCTCGCTTGAGACTAGGCATGGACATTTGGGTATCCGTTCGGATTCGGGTCGGTTCTTTTAAGGTTTCAGGTATTTCGATACTAGAGATCTGGAACCCATTTGAGTATTTCTTTTTTCGGGCCGGGTTCGGTTCAGTTCCGCTCGGGTTCGGGTACCTGAAATTTATCCCAAATAATATTAAAAATATAAAAAATGGTTCAATTTAAATGAAATCTGGTTAAATTTTGCAAAAAGTGTTTACTTTTTACAAATATAACTAAAGATTATGAAGAATTTACGAAGAAATCTCTCTCCCCTACACACGAAATTAGAAACACTTATTTGGGCCATTCATTAATATTGTATGATTGCAAATCAGAAGACGGCGATAATTTTTGCAGTAGAATGTTCCGAACTGGTGAAGATGGTGTCTACACCCAAGGAGTGGCTGGTTTTCACATTACACTTGGAGGAATTCGTGAAGAATAAGAAGGTGTTTACTTTTTTTTCTCTATCTCACTCATTCCAAGCGCAAACAACACAAATGCGGACAAATTAGCATGAAGTGCTCGTGTCAATCCATTAGATATTATTTAGGTAAACTCGGTACCTCTGGTTTGGATCTCCGAACCATTCTAGGTATTTAGGCTGTTGACAAAAAAAAACACTAAAGATTTTTGGATATTTCGGGAATTATGGTTATTTCGGTTTAAACATAATTACCAAAATATATTAAACCGAAAATATTATTTATGTTTAAACATATATTTAGACTTGAAATATTAAACCGAAATAACCAAAATAATGTTTAATATTATTTTTGGATGGTTATTTCGGTTTAAACATATATTTAGACTTGAAATAACTCGAATGGATATTTGAAAATTCATAGTATTTATTTCCCATTAAATATGTTATTTACTTTTTAGTTTTTATTTTATTTTTATGTTATTATTAAATAATAATTAATCCATACATATTCAAAGAAAGTATATTCGATAGCTTGCAATATTTTTCACTATGATTATTATATTTGTTTTGAATATATATCAAAACAAAAGTTTGAAAAATATTTTACTAATTTTATAAAGAGTTAGACATAGAGAAAATTGAATTTTCAGAGATTGTGGACTGACCACAAAAACTATATTCATTAAACGGTGCATATTAGAGTTATGATTTTAAGATTATAGGTTTTTGTGGATTAGCTCGAATAATATTTTAGTTCATTACAAAACAGGTTAAGTAGACAGGTTAGTCCAGGTTGACAGTTCTATATATAATCATTAGTTAGACATATTATAAAATTCATATAATTTTATTTTTTCTTAAATTTCAAAATAATTTTTAAGAAAAAATTTATCTTTCGTTATATAGTTAACGCGGATTGAATCCTAGTTCTGATTAGATGAGTTTTACTATAGCCTATAGTGATTTGATATATCTTGATTAATTAAAAAAAAAACCTTTATAAAATCTAAAATAATTCGACCAGATGATAGGTTTTAGACTTTCAGTCAATACAATTCCAGTATTCCATATCATTTGTCCAAATTTTTTAGAAAAGTTTAGTTTTATATGTTTATTAGACTAGGCTCCGCGTATACGCGGGGCTTATAATTTAGATTTTATAACTCTTAAAAAAAACAAAAACAAAAAATTAGATTATGTTAAAATTATTAAAATTATCTTTATTATTTTTTATATTAAATTTGCCTTCTATGATAAATTTAAATTTACTATTTTCTTTGGTAATTTTATATTTTATGATTAGGAATCGGTTATAAATTTTTGTGAATTTCTAATTTTTTATTTTATTTTATAAACTTTGGATGTTATGATATATTTATATTTTTTCTTTTTTATTTAGTAACTTTATATTTTAGTATTAAGAATCAATTATAATTTTTTTTCTTTTTATTGTTATATTATATAGATTATATTTTTTTTATTGTTAATATTATGTAGCAAAATTTAATTGAAAAATCTTTTTATAAGTGTCAAAATCTGATTGATTGACTTAGCATGTGATGCGATATGGTGAATTATTAATAACTTTCAAAAATTGCGTTTTATATAATAAGATGTAATAAACCGAATTGCATTACGTATATAGGAACAGAATAATAATTATAATATAAATTCCAGACGAACAAAACAAGCCGACCTTAGCTCAGTTGGTAGAGCGGAAGACTGTAGTTGTTTACAACAGATAATCTTTAGGTCACTGGTTCGGGAATTTTTACAATTGTAGCAGTTTTTTTGTTTTTCCCTTATACCCTCCGATCCGAAACCCATGGACATCAATTGAATACGGAAAAAATGGTAAATCACTAACCTACACAATTTATTCCCAAAAACTTTGATATTCCAAACAAATCCCCAGAGACCAAAACAAAGATTTTCAAAAATCTTTGACACCCAGCTTCATGCATCAACACAATGTATCATCAAAACTGAAACTTCACTGTACCTTAATATCCGGTTTCTTGATGGTTCCATTTGTGAGATTGCGGAAACAAGAATGCAGATAGCTTTTGTAGCTATCTCTCTGTTAAGCAAACAACTCGTTTTATTTCACTCAACAAAGAGAATTACAATATCGATACTCCAAAGAGACTCTCCAAGAAGATCGATCCTTCGAATCTCAAGAACAAGCTCTTAAGAATCGCCAAGGTGAAGAGAACAATCTCTCTACCCTCTCTGATCAGATTATTCAATCGATAAAAGTTAGAACAAAAGCTACAAACAACTATATCAACTCTCTCTCTTCCAACGGTATGTTCATCTTCTTCCAGCCACATCATCAGTCAATAAGTCCTCCTTGTCCAGCTCAGCACACCTTTGCTTTCTTGTATAAGCTCTCAAGGGTCTATCACTCTCTTTTACCAATAATCTCTGCAAGAACACAACCCATCTTCAAACCTATGAAACCGTATCCGATCCCGCATTATTATCACTCTATTCAACAACTTCGACACTGATTTTATCCAGTTGTGGCAATCACTGCACATCCGTATATTCTTCTGAATCCTAACTTCTGATCCCGGGCTACTCTTCAAAATACCATACGCCAATGCGAGCTTTTCGCTGTGGTAATTCAAGTTCTCCTCTTTCTCCTCTTCAGAGACATCCATCAACACCAAATCTGTGTCGGGCACAAAACCTTGAGACTTAGTTTTCTGTATCAACTCTTCTAATAGTTTGTATATAGCCTTAGTTTCTATATGAGATGTATCTCCTGCCTTAAACCGATGTATCACCCCTCCAAATTCCACCCAACTCTTTCCTTTCGCTTTACGGATTCCCTCCTTCTTCATCAACTCTCTGACCTTTTGAGCGCTCTCCCATTTCTTTGTGGAGCTATAGATGTTCGAGAGCAGCACATAGTCTCCGCTCTTTGCCCTTGAAAGATTCTGTATCGCGATTTCTCCTAGCTCTGGATCCTTGTAAGTTCTAGAGGAACTAAGAAGAGATCTCCATATCACCAAATCCGGTTCGATTGGCATTGATTCTATCAACTCATATGCTTCTTTTACCTTTCCTGCTCGGCCTAAAAGATCAACCATAGCCCCGTAGTGCTCTAACATTGGCTGTATCGAAAACTGGCGACCCATTAGATCAAAGTACTGTTTCCCTTCTTCAAGCAAACCGCAATGGCTACATGCTGTTAAAAGCCCCAGAAATGTTATAGAATCCGGTGACACATGTTCCGCTTCCATCTCTGAATACACTCTGATCGCTTCTGTGGCTAGCCCATGAGTAGCAAAACCAGTGATCATCGCGTTCCAAATAGACACATCGTTCCGTTTAACACTGTAGAAAACCTCCCTAGAAGTTTCAATATCTCCGCACTTTGTATACACATCGACAAGCGCAGTACACAATATCGCATTAAGCTCAATCCCGTCATCAATCATCAGAGAATGCACCCACTTTGCATGGTGTAGATCTCCCAGACGAGCACAAGCTGATAAAGCAGAAGCGAAACTGAACTTATTCGGTTTAATATCCGAAAAACTAAGCATATCCTTGAGAGTTTTCAAGGCTTCCTCGTACTGGACATTTCTGACATAACCACCAATCATCAAGTTCCAAGTGATCACATTCCGATCACTCGCTTTACGAAGAACCTTCTTAGCCAAACCGTACTCTCCCGATTTCATAAGACTCTCAATGATTAGGTTAGTGTTAGAGACACCTGGGGACAATGAGAGGAACCAAAGAAGAAGCCGGCGAGCAATGTATGAAAGGTTGCAGCGTCTGTAAGCTGTAACCATGGAGGCAAGAAGAGATGGATATGTTCCATATCCAAGTGTAAAGATCTGAGCATGTGCTTGAAGAACACATTTGGAATTTGATGGAGCTTTGCATGATTCAAGAACTTGTTTTAGCATCCGATGATCTACAATAAAAAGGAACAAACTTTATTGAGTGAATTGTAGCACAAATTTGTTGTGACAAAATCATCAAATCTTATTCACCAAATATGAATCAACAGATGCCAAAAATCCCCGATTTTCAAAGTGCGGACGCAAAAGAGAGAAACTTTGAACAACAATCAAATCAAACTTCGCTTGTCGTTAAGTCAAAGGCCCAGGAAACTGGAGATTGAAGATATTCAGATAAACCCCGAAGAACCCTAAGAAACATCAGACATGGAATCATCGGAAATGTCTGATCCGTATAAAAAGAAGAAAGTCCTTACCGGTGAGAGTTACGTGGTTTGAAGCGGAAGATGGCGACAGAGAGGTGACGCAGAATCTTCTGATTCCGGAAATGGAAATTGAAATGGAAATGGAGATTCTCTTCATCTCTCTTAAACCCTTTCGCTCGCTCGATTTGAAGCCACTTCGCTTTAGAGCGAACTTCAAATTGACGACCGAAAAAGACAGAATTTGGAGATTTTTTTTTTTTTTTTTGACCAAAAGTTTGAGATTTTATCTCTGTTTTTTTGTTTTTGGTTCTTTCTTTTTGCTGCTTCTGGATTTAATTTTCTCAGGAAATAAAAATATATGATTAGCCAATTCATGGCAAAGCATAGCTGTAATGTTAAATAAATGATTCATGTATATAAATTTGAAATTAAGAGGGAGATAAAGACAACCTTTAGTTCAAAATCCAACATGTAGTGATGTAATGTTTGTGCCTAAAAACTAAGAATTGGCTGTAAATCTATTTGAAATGATGATAACTGGTAGATAACCTCAGATTATATAGGCAATGAGAAACAGAGACATGTCATGAGATCTTGTGCAGGCCAATGTTGAGATCAGAAGATATGGAGATGAGAAGTGGCTGAGAGTAATGCCATTCCGCTTTAAACACTCGCTTCTGATGAGCTTTTATCGATTGTGTAGGCTTACGAGCATTGTACCTACCACAATTCAAACAACAATACCCTCAATCACAATCCAAATGCTAATCCACCAGAGATATATTCACTTCTTACGCAGTGTGTTAAAGCATCATCTTTAATTGAACCAAATAAACAGAGAGTCGAAAGAGTTAGTTACCTGATGTCAAAAACATGGATGACCGGGTCGGCTGAACCAGAGGTGATGTATAAACCATCAGGAGACCAAGACTGGTTTATTAAAGCTGATTGTGATTCACTACTGTCTTGCTTCCAACCAAACGAATGGAGTTCGGTTTTCCTTAATCTGATATCAAACAGTCGAAGCTGTTTCTCCGGTTCCCTGACATTTACAATGTTTATAAGTGAAATCACAAGTAGAAAAAATGAAATAAAACCATATATGAATAAGTTCTTCTTACCCGGATTGAACCATAAATAGATTGAAGTCGCAAGGATTGGAGAGAACACTCATGCATTTATAGTCTATTTGATGCTTGTAGTCTGCTCTACCAACTTGAACATCGAACCCGTATATTCTCTTGTCCGCTCCAACTGATAAAACAACATTCTTGTTCCTCATCCCATCCACTCCCATTACAGCAGCTGAATGTAGATTCCTGTGTAAAGGTTTCGACTTCCATTTGTTTTCTTCATCATCACTCTCGTTCCATAGAACAACAGCGTGATCGCTTCCCCCGGTGACAAAGCATGTATTTTCCCAAGGCATGAACTTTATGTTGTTGATAATCCCTTTTACATGAGGTTTATTCTCTAGGAAAGTTACCTTTACCAACACAAAAGAAAAGTACTAGTTTGAGCGACTTTCCAAAAGCAAAATACTAGCTTTTTGTATTGTCTTTTCCTTTCATATCGGAAATGTGGTGCAGTAACATTTACCCCGCGTGTCTTGTTCAGATCTAGGATCGATATCTGAGAATCCCCATCGTCTGCAGAGTATACAGAGAAAAGGGTGTTCCCAGATGGGTGCCAGGCCATATCTTCTCCCCATCTTCTTTGTTTTCGAGATAAACAGTCTGTGGTACTAAGCAATGATGCAGCTAATCTGCAATTAAATAGACCGCACAAAAACATAAGAGATCACAACGGATGGATTCCCTTCATGGAAAGACTAGTGAGGCTCTTAATCAGGTTCACATTGTTTCTTCCTAATTGGGATAGTTATTGATCTGGGGGATTTAGCACATATGCTCCATTTGTTCTGTTTACTAAGTATACTGATCCTTGGAACAAGCTTATTCAATTTGTTTAATCCTTCTGTTTGGTATAGTAACAGTATAGACAACAAAAAGATACTCAACCATAAAAGAAAACAAAAACTTGGGTGTAAATGCAATGATACTAAGCCATTGGTTCTTCTTATTTTAGTTAAAGTTTTAGCATTTCGATCAAGCACCACAAGCTTCCCAGTACATATGATTCTATCTAAATCTGAGTTTCATATGTATGATTCTATCCAAATCTGAGTCCCCAAACCCAAAAGATCAATCCCTAAAACAAGTAGCTACAAGTCATCATTTCTATCAAGCACCACAAGCTTCCAAGTACTAATCGCACCTCCAATAAGAAGTTAGTCCCAAACTAATATCAATGGAGTAAATGATTTTCCTATACAATCCACTCAGACAAGAGAATAACTAAAGTGGGGAAAAAAACTCACCTTCCAGGCTGCAGTTGCCATAAACTGACCATGCCATCAAGAGAACTTAATGATACATGAAGACATAAAGACATATTATTAGATTTCAGAATCCATTTCAAATACAACAGAAGCCTAATGGGTCTTGTAGTCTTGTACCTTGTTGCAAACAGCTGCTCATTTACAGGACACAGAATCAAGCTTCTTAACTTCCTCTTGTGCTGACTAGAGATTTGGTTGCTAGTATGACACTTGATAGTAGTTGGTGAAGAGTTTCTAGCTATCAACCGAATCAACTCTTTATGCTCCTTTTGCTCTGCAATAATGGGACACAAAAAACCAGTAGCCAGACTAAAATCTCGATAAAGAAAAAGACGAAAAGAGAAGGTTCAAAGAGGTTACCGAATTTCCTTTTCGTTCCTCTATCCCGATCTCTGCTAGCTTTAACGTTAGGACTGTCACGAGAAGATGTTTCGGAAATTTGCTTCACAACAACAGTTTTGGCCTTGGATTTGGAGCTACTACTACTTCTAGGATCAGAGCTATCACAGGGTTTTAGGGTCTTGCTAGGTGATGGAGATGGAAAGTCTTTCTCTTTCCTAGAAGGAGTAAAGTTTCTGGTAGATTCTTCATCATTGACATTTCTCAGAGTCTTCAATGGTTTATCTTTGTTTGAAACTCCATCATCATGGCCACGAAGGTGAGCTAACTTAGATTTTGAAACTCGCAAACTTCTTTCTGCTTCAATAAGCTGAGAACAAAAAACCCAAAATCAATCCAATCGTTCCCAAAAGGGAAATTAAACTATGAATATCCAGGAGAATGGTGAGACAAACGAAAAGTGGAAACTTTGAGGAGAACCTTGGTTTGGTAGTTAGTTATGTGATGCTTGAGACGCTCGATTTCACTTGAACGGTGATCTACTAAAGCGACGAGGACTTGTTCCTGCTCTTCTCTGCAAGCGACACTAGCTTCGTCTTCTTGTTCTTGTTCTTCTTCGTCTTCTCTTTTCGATTTGGGTTTCTTAGGCGTCGTGTGAAGCTCGCTCATTTTCGTGTTCCTAAGCTAAAACTTGTGCCTGGATTGGTTATTGTATCAACTCGACGACAAAATGGGATCCGATCGTCTCTTTTGTTCGCGACGCGAATGTCGTCTGATTTCAACAAGATTGCGACATTTGTTTTGTTTTGTTTTTCTTTGGTAGAGATATAGGCTTCCATTGGTAGAGTAGCAGCAATAGAAGAAACAATTGAATTAGGAATGAAAGAAAAATATAATATAAAATGAAATGAACAAGAAAACAATTTAATAGAGATTTGTTTTTTGTGAAATGTTAAAAATAGAGATGGACATTTGGTTATTTGGTTTGATTTGGTTAAAGTTATTCGAGTTTTGGGTTTTGGGTTTTTAGGATTCTAGAAAATAAGTTCCGTTCGAGATCAAATTTTTTATTGTTTAGATTCGGTTTTAAGCAATTTGTTTCGTTTCGATTTTGATTTAGTTCAGTTTTAAACAAACAAAAAAAGTTTAATATAAATGATTTCAATTAATATTGTAAGTGTTTAGTATATTTAAAGGATTTGTATATATTTAATTAAAAATACAATTTTTAAAAATAAATATTGTTTAGTTCGGTTAATTTCACTCGGTTTTTATAATTTAGATTCAGTTTAGGTTCGGTTCGAGTAATTAGATTGTTGGAGATAAATATTTTCTTTTATGATTAGGTGAATCTTTTAATGCCATGTCTAACTTATGATGATATATGCCACTTTTTTTTTTTTTTTTTTTTGAAACCACTAACTCGTGCCATGTGATCTTGAAAGCGTAAATATTCATTAATTCGTGCCATGTGATCTTGAAAGTGTAAATATTTTCTAGTGTTCAACAACTCGTGCTAAATGATCTAGAGAAGTGTAAATATTGACCAATTTGTGCCAAATGATCTCGAGAAGTGTGGAATTAAGGAATGAGTGGTCAAGCAGGGACATGGAGGAAGCCAACCAAGTGACCATGCATCTGAGCAACTAGAGAGTTAGGAAGCTGGGCATCCATGCTGCTAGACGAACAGGAGAGCAGATAACCCGACATCCGGTGAGCCAAACTACCTCTACAACCTGACACATTCAGACATCCAGGCAGGTAAGAAAATAACCCGATGCTCATTTAACATGAGTATCGGGCAAGGTGAGTAAAATATCCTCATATGGGCAAAAAAATTATCGTATCATAAGACTCCATCCATTTCCATATATTCAACTTGACTTACACCCTCTTACTAAGGTCAGAACGAGCCCACAACATGTTATATTCACATGTAATATGTGTAAGTGATTAGTCATTGTTCATTGCGAAGATAAAAGCATGGAACGTCCTGCAATCGGGGAGCGCCAAATCCGCCGCAACCAGCAAGTACTTTACAACATCTTAGATAGCTTTTTCCCCACACAAACAGGCGAGACAGAGAAAGCAGGTGAAAACACTCGAGTATCTCATACAAACACGATGCGAAGATCCATAACCTGACCCGACACTTGACCCGATATACCAGTCTGAGCCATGTATCTCTATAAATACACTTCTTCTCCTTTGGATTAGAGGGGTCCGCTTTTTAATTCATTTTGATTAAGCACTCTCGACCTTTAGACTCATTTTCTCTCTCAACTCCCTAAACACATATCCTTTCCTTGACCTTTAAGACTTAATCTCAACACCAATATTATTTTCTATCATTTTCCACCTCAAAGTCCCCACTAAATACATTGATATTTTGCGGATCTTCCATTCCTTTCGGACTCGAAGTCGTTTAAACACATTCCTCCCTTATCTTCCGATTCTTTCTGGTTTAGTGACTCGAAGTCGTTTAAACACATCAATCTGTGGTCTTTTTTGTTTTGTTTAGTGACTTAGAGGACAAAAAATCCCTGAAATAGTTAGACGCTAGAAAGAGGGGGCATTCTCTCCTAAAAATCTAGAGCGATGAGAAGAAATATCAAATCTGGTGTTGCAGCCGCAAGCCGACACACGAAGAGTAGAAAAAATTACAAACGGTCAACCTAGCAGCCATGAAGAAGATATGAGCACGAATGGAAGAAACTCACTGGTCCGGTCGAAATACGAGATTCAACTCCACGAAAGTGATCGACGGAGGCCATAAGAAACTAAGAAGTTGACGAACCGACGACGACCATGTTAGCTATGAAGCCCAACACCCACCCATCATCTATGAGTATAAGAGGAGGAAGAAGGCCCAAGAAGAAACTAAGGAGTAATCGTAAGGAGGAGGGATCTCAGGTCAAAGGTATGTGGACTTGACTTGAGGGGTGTGACGTGAGTTAAGGAATAAACCACAATTAAGGGGAATATTGTAGGTTGTAACAAACGACGTGAGGAGTGGTGACGTGGCTAGTATAATATTAATAGTATTTATGAATTGTAAGTTGTCTATGTTCATGATCGAGATTTTGATCAGAGCTGTAGGGGAGGAGAGAGACTCCATAATAAATCTCTCAGGTTCCTATATCTACTTTTGATCATTGGGAAATAAAGGATTCGCTTCTTATTTCCATTAATCTACGTTTTACAAGCTAAACGTATCAAACTTGGTATCAGAGCACTTATTTTCTGGCGACCCAAGATGCCACCAAAAAAGACTGACGCTGATAAGGCACTCAAAAACTTACAAATAGAGACTGACAAAATCGCAGCCTTGGAGAAGAGTATGGAAGAGATCAAGCTGCAGATGAGCTGTATGGGAGAGATGAAGAAGCAGTTGAGCGTGTTGGAGCGCATGGAGCAGCGCTGGCTCGAAGAGGATGAAGCCAAGCGACATCGCGAGGTAGCAACTCCTGGATCTGAGGTGAGCGCGAGTCAGATCGTTGCCTCCGCCGTCAATACCAACATTGCTGGAGGATCAGGAAAGGGGATCGCTTTTACACCCGCACGGACTCAACAGTCTGAGTTACCGGTGGAGAAGAACACGCCGCTTACTCGGAGGATGGAGATCCCTCTGTTCGACGGAGAGCAGGCGGAGAGTTGGGTGCTGCGAGTGGAGCAATATTTCGAGCTGGCCATTTCACAGAGGAGGAGAAGCTCCAGGCGGTGAAGATGTGCTTCGACGATGAGGCGTTGCAGTGGTATCGGTGGGAAAGAGATCGTAATCCATTCCTGAACTGGGAGCAGATGAAGTTTCGGATTTTGGAGCAGTTCGCCATGGCTGACGACACCAGCGCCGGTGAGCGTCTGTTGACGTTAAGGCAGGAGGGATCGGTACGAGATTACTGCAAGGATTTCATATCCTTAGCTACGAACGCACCAGAGATTTCTGAGACGGTTTTGGAACTGGCGTTTAAGATCGAGCTTAAACCAAAAATTAAAGCGGGAGTAAAGATGTTTGAGCCAAGAAATCTTAAGAAGATGATGAACGTGGCGAAAATGGTGGAAGACTGGGCTGATCAAGAGACACCATCGGGGAACACGCCGAGAGGAGCATATCGGGCTTCTCGATTGCCTGTAGGAAGAAACGTGATCCAACACTCGTATGTGGGCCAATATTCTGGTAGTGGGCCTGCAACTCTCAAGCACAAGCCCATATCTGTCCAAGGAAATGAAACTATGTCGTTCCGTGGATCAGGTCACAAGACTCAAGCAAATCATAATCGCTTGAGACCACCTTTCCGACGTTTGACGGCAGCTGAAATCATGAAATGGAAAGCCGAAGGGTTGTGCTTCAAATGCGATGAGAAATTCCATGGCAACCACTGTTGTCGTCTACAGGAGCTTCAGATTATGATGGTTCGCGAAGACGGGACAGAGTTGGAGATACCCGAACAGACCGACGAGAGCGAGGATGAACAGGAGTCAGAAGTCTCGGAGCTCGTTGAGTTGTCTTTAAATTCAATGGTCGGAATCTCATCACCAAGGATAATTAAGCTCAAAGGATCGATCAGTTCAGAAGAGGTGGTTGTGCTAATCGACAGTGGAGCCTCTCACAATTTCATCTCGCAGAAGGTGGTTCAAAAACTCAATCTTGCTACTTAGGCTACTTACATGTATGGTGTGTTGACGGTAACTGGTCTCACAGTTCGTGGAAAAGGTCTGTGCATAGGTGTTAAGCTAGTAATGCAAGGATATGCGGTAACCACTAGTTTTCTTCCTCTTGAATTGGGTAGCGCAGATGTGATTATCGGCATACAGTGGCTAGATACTCTGGGAGATACAAAGGTCAATTGGAAACTGCATGTGTTCAAATTCAAAGTGGGTGGAGTGGAAATCATATTGAGGGGTGACCCAAGTCTTTGCAGTTCCTCAGTCTCTCTAAAATCACTTTGGAAAGCATTGGAAAAACATGGACAGGTGATGCTGGTGGAGTTTGGAGGTTTACAGGAAGATGAAGTATCAGACCAATTGCCTCCTCCTACATGCTTACATACTGTTCTGTTGGAGTATGAGCATGTTTTTGATGAACCTCAAGGGCTACCACCTTCGAGGGGAAAAGAACACGCCATCACCCTGGAGCAAGGCACCAGACCGGTAAGTGTACGGCCATTCCGTTATCCACATGCTCAGAAAACCGAGATCGAGAGACAAGTTTCTGCGATGCTTGCTGCAGGCATCATCAGGGATAGTGGCACCCCATTTTCGAGCACAGTATTACTAGTCAAAAAGAAGGACGGGAGTTGGAGATTTTGCGTAGACTACCGAGCACTCAACAAAGCAACAGTGGCTGATAGCTATCATATACCTATGATCGATCAATTATTGGATGAACTGAAAGGAGCAGTGGTGTTCTCCAAATTGGATTTGCGTTCAGGGTACCACCAGATATTGTTGATTCGTAAATCACACAAGGAGAAAAACAGGGAACTTAGATCGGAAAATCGTTTTATTGATTGAATTCGGTGTTACAACAGAGTTTCGATGAAAAAGATTAAGGAGACTAAAGAACTTGAGATCGGTGCTTGATGAGGCTCTCTCTCTGTTCTTCTGTCTCTCAGATGATTCTGGATGGATTTCTTCGAGTTGGCCTCCTCCTTATTTATAGGTTTTTAGAGTCAATTGTTTGGGGGAATATTTCCCTTTTCCTCGATGGGAAAAGGAAATATCCCGGATCTCCTCCGATATATAAGGAAATATTCCCGTCTATCTCGGAAGTCAGTTTATCTCTTTATACCGGGCTGGGCCGTTGTTGGGCCATATAGTTCTGTAATGAAAGTGAGCGGGTTTGTCTTCTGGGCTTTTTAGAGTTCGGCCATCAAAACCAAAGTCTGTCTTCCTCTTATCTGAACCATCGTAAACCGATACCGATCTCGGTTCCAACCAAGTTAAACCGGGGGTGCTAAATCCCCCTCTAACAATTGGTCCCCCCCCCCTTCAGTTCGGCGAAGGAGTCTTCCGGAGTTCGGCGAGACCCCTAGGAGCATTCTTTAGCTCGGTTAGAATTGAGATCGGTGCGGTTCGTGTGACGATTTGAGTTCGGTAAATTTCTCGGAAGAATTTGCCGAGTTCGGAACTTTCGCATATTTCCTATCGAAAATTTTCTGAGTTCGGAACTTTCGAGTTCGCGCATTTTTCTCGGGAAATTTCCTAAGTTCGAAACTTTGGCATATTTTCTATCTGGAATTTCCTGAGTTCGGAACTTTCGAGTTCGCGCATTTTTCTCGGGGAAATTCCCGAGTTCGGTGGCTTTTTCTCGGGAAAAGGCGTGTCGATTCGTTTTCTTTTAGTCGTGGAATTCGAGGAGCCGCGTGTCAATTTGTCTTCTTTAGTTGCAGAATTCGAGGAGTCGTCATCATTGCTTTTTCCCTTATAAATAGCAGCTGATCCTTCTCTCATTTTTCACTTCCGCTCATTTCTTTCAAAAGGTACTTTACTTTCTCTCTCTAGCGCTCTTTCTTCTCTCTATACTTTATTTATTTTCCGTTCTCCGATAATCTCCTCCGCCGTGATTTCTCCGGTTTGCTTGAAGATCTTCGAGTTCTTCATTCTGTTCTTCGTCAATTTATTCCTTTCGATCGATATGGATTCAAGGACTTCTTCTTCTTCTGTTAACGACCGAACTCCACCACCGAAGTTCCCCGATCTCGAATTGTTTATTAATAGCTCTAATTCGAGTTCGGATGGTCTGAGTGATGTTAGGCAGGAACTGATCAGGCGTAATTCTCAACGCACTGCTGCCGGGCCGAGCAACCCAAGGGTTGTGATCGAAGTCCCTCACCTTGTCGATGAGGATGAGCCTGAAGAAGGGGTCGCCGAATCGAATGATCAAGTCCGGGCGGACCGAGAATTTGCAGCTCGGCTCGCGGAAGATGACGATGCAGCTCATCCGGACGACCGTGCTGCTTCGTCGACAGTTCGTCAGAATGACGGGGACGAGGTTCCCGTAATGACTGCCAGACGAGTGGTCGAAAGACTTGCGAACATTGGGCTATCTCGTTCTAAGATAGAGACGGTTCAGGATACTTTGGAAAGATGCAGTGCTCCGAACGACATCCTTTTCAAGATTCCGAAAGCTGTCGATCGTCCGTGGGACGCCCCTGAAGGTTACATATGTGTTTACGAGGAGTATTTCAGAAGATGCGGTCTTCAATTTCCTCTCACGGAGCTTCTCTATAAGTACTGCAAGAGGTGACATGTCGCGATCTCTCAGCTCATGCCGGCCATGGTAATAAACATTATGGGTCTTCTTACTCTCGGGGAGGAGTGCGGTATCCCCATTACGGCCAATATCTTTGAGAGGCTGTTTCGAGTGAACTTGTCGAAGGCCAGGCCTTGGTTTTTGTCGGCTAATGCGAAGCCGGAGTACGATCTTGTTACTGGGAACAAGCCGAGTAAAGTCAACAACTGGAATGCTCGATACTTTTATGTGAAGATTGATGAATCTTCTGTCGAGTGTCCGGACGGGAGTTACCGAACTCAGTGGAGGACTCCAATCGGTAGAAATTGGTTTCTTGATCTTTATTTATTGCTTTGTTTTGCCTGAGTCATTTTTTTCTTTTTTTCTTTTCAGATCGTAACGTACCAGACTTTTTTATCACCACACCAGGGTTTACCTTTGCTCACGTGAAGCAGCTAAGTGCGGCTGGAAAAGTTCGGTGGCCTGAAACTTACAGAGAAAAACTTGATTTGAAAGCCAAACGAGCTCTTACAGGTGCATGTCGATGAATTTTCCTTCGTAATTCGGCAATTGCTTTACTGGTGACGACCTGGTTCTCTTTTTTTTTTTAAATATATATGCCTCTTTTTGTATAGCGAATCCTTCTCGTCGACGAAAGATGAAGCTTGATGATATCCCTAATCTGGCCGCCGAGATGGACGGCGACGAAGAGAACACTGAAGTCCCATCTGTTGCTCGGGACGGGCGACCTAATGCCGACGTGGAAGTCGTCAAAGAACAGGTTCCGCCTGAGGAACCGGTTCCTGCTGAGAGGCGTACTTCTTCGGTCGATGTGACTAGGATGAGAAGGAAGAAGAAGAAAGGCAAGAACCTCAGAGTGTTGAAACTGGTACGGGGGATGCTGAACCTCAGAGTGTTGAGAACGAGATGGTGGTCATATCGGACCGTTCCGCTGCGCCGAAGAGACAGCGAACCTCTGGGGCCACGGCCCATTCTGTCAGTTTCGGCTATGATAAGAATGAGCCGGTGAAAAATGATGCTGAAGCTTGTGCCAATCTATACCGGCAATTGAATTTCGGTTCGGGAACGCTTCCGCCTGTCGAAGATCTTTTCCTGTCCGATGCTTACAAAAGACTGGCTCGGACTACTGCTGAGGTAAGCGAGTTTTTCTTAATTCGGACGATACATTTTTTATTTTCTTATTGTGATATATATATATATATATTTTAGGTGGTGGCTCAGACCAACGAGCTCGTCGGTACCTATGACCACGAGCTTGATTCTGCCCGCAGAAGGGCGCTTAAGTCCGGCGTACAGGCCGTGGAGCTCCGCAAAGCGTTGCTTGTCGAGCAAGAGCGGACACGGGCTGGCGATTTCACGGTTGCCGAGCTGGCAAAGTAGACCGCCGCGTTAAAGGCTTCTAAGGCCGAGCTTACTAAGGAGAGGGACGCCCTTTCTCACACCTTGTTTCGGGAGACATCTCGTCTGCGAGCCGGTCGTACTCAACAGATCATGAAAAGGAAGGAGGTCACTGAAAAATCGCAGGTTCGGCTTCAGAAGGTGAAGGACCATTTGACGGACCTAGATCTGGCAAGGAGACTGTTCTTTGCTGTTAATAAAGCTCAGGGGGTTCTTGGCTTTTGTGAAAGTCTTGAGGCGAAGCATGGTATCATCGTTCCACCGTCTTGTATTGAAAAGCTTAAGAAAATCAAGCCCACGAAGTTGGCTGAATACGAGGCGGTTGATCTCCGCGAGCTTGCTGAGTAAGATCTGGTTGTTTCCCCCTTTACCGAGCCGATTCATCCGGAGATCTCTCTCCCAATGGGCACTGAGGTCCCCGCGGGTGTTGATATGTTCGGTTCTAACCGGCTGCGATGTCTGGGGATCGAGCCGATGCTATGCGGAATCAAGATGTTTGACAATTTTCTTTTGTAATAATAATCTCTTTTTCTTTTTTTGTTTTTGGCCATAGAGGCTTATAACTTGACCTTTTAGACCGGAAGGGTTTTATAGTCCGGTAACCGTTAATCTTTGTACGACTTTCATTTGATTTTTATAAGTATGATTTTTTCTTTAATCGTTTCTTGAAAATATTTATCAAAACTCAGTTTGTTTGAAGTCGTAAATCTATACAAACTTCTCAAGCTCGTCGTTCACAAAATGGTGCCGTAAACAGTACGGTCTTAGCCGGGGTGAAGAGGACGGACTTGAATCTACGATTTATTCGAAATCGACGGTCTGTTTTAATAGATCGGCTTATGCTTTGCGATTTTTGAGGAATCGGCTTAGGATTTCGCGATTGTTGAGAAATCGGCCTAGGATTTTTGCGATTGGGCCTGGCGAAAGAGTACGTGAACAGCTCATCTTAAGATACTCCAAGGTCTTCTCAGATCGAATCCAAGTGTGCGGGACAGGCTCGGCTAATTTGGCTTGGATGGTCTGAGAATGGGTTAAGTGCGAGAATGGTCTCAGCTTTATACATGGAAGGTGTTTTATCCATAGCACCATGAGGATGCATGCGAGCAATAGCTCGGCTTAATTTGATTTTATCGATCGTCTGGCCAGGACGTCGATGTGGGAACCGTGATGGTTGAAAGTGAACCTCTAGAGTTTGGTAAACTATTTGAAGTTCGGTTTTTGGTGATACGAATTTTTAGAATTCGGCGAACTGTTTTGAAGTTCGGCTTTTGATGATACGGATTTTTAGAATTCGGCGAACTGTAACAGTTCGGCTTTTTATGATACAAATCTTTAGAATTTGGCGAACTTTTTGAAGTTCGGCTTTTTATTTTACGAATTTTTAGAATTCGGCGAACTGTTTTGAAGTTTGGCTTTTGATGATACGAATTTTTAGAATTCGGCGAACTGTAATAGTTCGGCTTTTTATGATACGAATTTTTAGAATTCGGCGAACTGTAACATTTCGGCTTTTTATGATACGAATTTTTAGAATTCGGCGAACTGTTGAAGTTCGACTTTTTGCCTTGTATAAAATTTTATTAAAGTAACAGCTGAATCCAAGGAGGGCTGCCTACGTACCCTCGAAAGAGGGATCAAGCCATTCGTAGTTCGTATTACACCATTGTTTGAATTGGCATTTCTAGTAGTAGTAGCATTTGAGATTCCACGAGTTCAATGATCGCGGGATCGGTGTTCCGTCCAACTTCATGAGTTCGTACACTCCGGGCTTGACGACCCTCATGATTAGATAAGGTCCTTCCCAGTTAGTGCCGAGCTTTCCTGCGTTCTTTTCTTCGGTGCCTTCGAAGACTTTTCGTAAGACGAGGTCGCCATCTTCAAGGTGGCGTCCGCGAACCTTTTTGTTGTAGTAGCGTGCTGCCAAATTTTGGTAGTTTTCGATGCGAAGCAAAACTTGATCGCGATGCTCTTCGAGTGTGTCGAGGTTGTCGAGCATGATTTCGTCGTTTAGGCTTGGATTCTCCACGAGCATTGTTCTGCGTATTGTTGGAATGTTCAGTTCGGCGGGACAGAGAGCTTCGATGCCGTAAGCCAGATAAAAAGGGGATTGTTCGGTTGATTGTCTTGGAGTGGTGCGATAAGACCATAAGACTCCATCGAGATCGTCGGCCCATCTCCCTTTTTTCACGTCCAAACGTTTTTTTAGTCCGTCGATGATGGTTTTGTTTGTTGATTCGGCCTGGCCGTTGCTTTTAGGGTATCTTGGTGTGGAGAAACTAAGTCGGATTTTCCACTTGGCACAGAAATCGCCGAACAATGTTGAGATAAATTGCGGCCCGTTGTCGGTGATGATTTCGTACGAGACTCCTTGTCGGCATATTATGTTTTTTGAGACGAATTTCTTGACATCGAGGGCGTGGATTTCGGGGTATGACTCGGCTTCGACCCACTTTGTGAAGTAGTCTGTCATGACGGGGATGAATTTTTCTGTGTGGTGGAACGTCGTAGAGGACCGATAATGTCCATTCCCCAGCGCATGAACGGATACGGGGCTGTTGATGTAATTAGCAGCTCGGTTGGGAGATGTATCATTGAGCTGTGCCTTTGACATTTTCGCACTTGGCTACGAATTTATTGCAGTCTGCTTGCATGGTTGGCCAGTAATAGCTTGCCTTTTTATTTTCAGGGCCAAGGAACGTCCTCCGGCGTGGTTTCCGCCTTCGCCTTCGTGTATTGTTATTATGACCTCGTGAATATCGTTGCCGGACACGCATTTGAGAAGGATGCCCGCAGAACTCCAACGGAATAGTCCGTCACGGATTAGTATGTATCGGGCAGCTCGCATTTTGAGTCTCCGGGCTGCCCATCTGTCGGCTGGTACATCACCGTCGACGATATACATTTTTATTTCCTGCGTCCAGTCTGTAGGTGTGAGCTCTCTTAGGGGTTCGATGTTAATTGGCGTATGAAGCCCCTCTGATGGCTCCTCGGTTTCGTCTTCAGAGTGGTTTTGTGTTGGTTCGACGACATGTTCGGTGTTGTGTTCATCGTCTGTTATCTGCGTTTGCTTTTGTCTTCGTGGGACGAGCTCAGTTGCGGGGTAATCTTCGTAATTACGCTTGCATGTGGTGATATTTCATTCCTCTATTTTTCCAATGCTTGGCTCGAGTATACTTTCAACTGGTATCGTCCTTTTGAAATGAGGATCCGAACTTGATGCTATCACGGCCAGTGCGTCGGCCGGAGCGTTTTCCCCCCTTGGGATTTTGGTGAGATCAAAGTCTTCGAACTCGGTGGCGAGTTTCTTTACGAGTTTGAGGTACGCGTCCATTCGGTCGCTTTTTGCATCGTATTCTCCGCTGAATTGGCTGGCGACGAGCTGCGAATCACAGTATGCCCGTACGCGAGTTGCGCCGATGGCCTTGGCTAAGCGGAGTCCGGCGAGTAGTGCTTCGTACTCTGCTTCGTTATTTGATGCGTTGAATGCCAGACGGAACGATTGTTCCAAGATTACTCCGGTTGGAGACTGAAGTCGTATGCCTACTCCCGACCCTCGATGGGATGATGATCCGTCGACGTGGAGGATCCATTATTCGGTAGTTGTTGTATAACGCCCCGACCGCCCCTACCTGTGGGCCCCAACGACATCTCCCGGCCCGTGGGCCTCACCCTCGTCGGACGGCCGGTGCGTTAGTCCAGGAGGCTTGTAATACTTGTTTACTGACCCTGCAATCACCACGTGACCTTTCCCCGTGTTTTGTCCTCACTCACACGCTACCGCGAATCACTTCCTGGAAGGTCACCCATCCTTAGACTACTCCAGCCCAAGCACGCTTAACTCTGGAGTTCTTTCGGGCAAGTGATCGGAAAAGGTAAGTGCACTTTGGTGACATAGGTAGCCAAATCAATTCTTATAAGCCTCTCCGCATATACAAGAAATCGGGATGTTACAATCACCCCCACTCATAGAGCGCAACGTCCTCGTTGCGCACCAGGATCGTCACCCTAGACGGTGTGGGCCCACCTGACTCCACACACGTGTTTGGGTTCGTCTCTGATACCACTTATAACGCCCCGACCGCCCCTACCTGTGGGCCCCAACGACATCTCCCGGCCCGTGGGCCCCACCCTCGTCCGACGGCCGGTGCGTTAGTCCAGGAGGCTTGTAATACTTGTTTACTGACCCTGCAATCACCACGTGACCTTTCCCCGTGTTTTGTCCTCACTCACACGCTACCGCGAATCACTTCCCGGAAGGTCACCCATCCTTAGACTACTCCAGCCCAAGCACGCTTAACTCTGGAGTTCTTTCGGGCAAGTGATCGGAAAAGGTAAGTGCACTTTGGTGACATAGGTAGCCAAATCAATTCTTATAAGCCTCTCCGCATATACAAGAAATCGGGATGTTACATGTTGCGTCAGTGTCGATGAACTCTTGCCGTAGCTCGATAAGGAAGTCGGCGAGAACTTGCGACTTGAGGCTTGGGCGACTCTTATAATTGATATCGTATTCGCTGAGCTCGATCACCCATTTGGCGAGTCGGCCGGATTGGCTTGGACTGTGTAGGATTGTTCAGAGTGGTTGATCAGTTAAGACGGTGATATAGTGTGATTGAAAATACGGTCTGAGTTTCCGAGCAGCAGTGACGACGGCGAAAGCAAGTTTTTCGAGTGTTGGATATCGGCTTTCGGCGCCATCAAGTGATTTGCTTATATAGAATATCGGTTTTTGCTTGCCTCTGTCTTCCCGAACGAGGACTCCACTGACTGCCGAGGTCGAAATTACGTTGTAAAGATAGAGGGTTTCGCCATCCTCGGGTTTGGCTAAGATTGGTGGAGTGGATAGGTACTCCTTGAGTTGTTTGAACGCTTCTTCGCATTGGTCGTCCCATTCTAGATGCTTGTTTCCGCGTAGCAGTTGGTAGAAGGGGAGACACTTGTCGGTAGACCGTGAGATGAATCTGTTGAGTGCGGCTATACGGTCTGTCAATCGTTGGACTTCTCTTTTTGTTGTCGGAGACGGGAGGTGGAGGATTGCAGAGATTTGTTTAGGGTTAGCCTGGATTCCTCTTTATGTGACGATATATCCGAGGAATTCTCCTGACGTCACTCCGAACGTACATTTGGACGGATTGAGCTTCATGCCGTACTCGTTTATTATGTCGAAACATGTGTTGAGGTATCTAATATGGTCCTTGGCGATGAACGATTTTACGAGCATATCATCGATATAGACTTCCATGGTTTTACCGAGCTGGTTAGCAAACATGCGGTTGACATGTCTTTGGTATGTTGCTCTGGCGTTCTTCAGGCCGAAGGGCATGACTTTGTAGCAGTAGATGCCGCGGTTGGTGATGAAAGAGGTTTTCTCGCGATCGCCTGTCTGCATGAGTATCTGGTTATAGCCTGAAAATGCATCCATGAAGGAGAGAAGTTCGTTCCCGGCCTATCGATATACGGGAGTGGGAAACTATCTTTTGGGCAGGCCTTGTTGAGATCGGTAAAGTCAACGCATATTCTCCACTTTTCGTTTTTCTTTTTGACAACGACTGGGTTTGCCAGCCAGTCCGGATATCTCACTTCGGTGATTGATCCCGCCCCAAGTAACCTTTAGACCTCGTCATTGACAGCCTGGGCTTTCTCGGGTCCGAGCTTGCGCCGCTTCTGCTTGATCGGTTTGAAGGTGAAATCGATGTTGAGCTCGTGACTTATGATTTTTGGGTCGATCCCGGGCATGTCGTTGATCGACCAGGCGAAGGTTGATACGTTCCTTTTGAGAAAACGGATAAGATCGTACTTTATCTCTTCATCGAGTTCGGCTCCGATTCCGACACATCTGTCGGGATTGAGCTCGTCGATGTTGATTTGAATAATTGTTTCTCATCTCGGCAGATCAGGATCGTTAAACATTTTCTTTGTGTCGATTACGCATGTTCGGGGTGTTTTTCTCAATTTACATTCGTTGATGTAGCATGTTCGGGACATCACTTGATCGCCTCTCAGAGTGTAGACTCCGGATAGTGTCAGGAATTTTAAGCATTGATGATAGGTCGAGACGATGGCTTTCATCGTATATATCCATGGTGTTCCGAGTATGACGTTGTAGATGGCGTGTTTATCCAGGACTAGGAATTTGACCATTTGCACGATACCCCCGACGTAAATGGGGATTTTTACCGTTCCCGCGGTCATGGTCTGTTCGCTTGAAAATACTGTTAGCGGTTCGATATTTGGCTTGATTTGGGCGTCTGGGAAGTCCATATTTCTAAGTGTTTCTCTGAATATCACGTTGACCGAGCTTCCGGTGTCAACGAGGACTCCTCCGACGACGACGTCTCTGATAAGTATTTTGACGACTATCGGGTCGTTATGCGGAATGTGTAGTCCTTCTGTGTCGGCTTCAGAGAAGGTGATCGGCACTCCACTTGTTGTAGCTCGGTTTTCTCGTTCCGCGGCCAATGCTTCCCTGTTGTACTATTTAATTGCCCGGACGGAATAGTTGCAAGATTTCAGCGCTCCCATGATCATTTTGACGCGTTTCCGGACTTGGGGGGTATGTTGGTTTTCCGTTTGTTCCTCCCGATCGTGTTTCTGATGGCCTATGTCGGCAGTGTCTGTTGTTTGCTCGGTATTCTTGCTTGGTTTGTCGTTGTCACGACGTCGTTTTCCGTTATTGCTACGGCGGGGTCTGCTTGTAGGTCGAAACGCTCCTTCTACCGGGACCTCCCCCTTTTTGTATTTCATCAGTAAGAATTCTTGGAGATGTCGGCAGTCTTCGGTGGTATGACCCTCTCGATTATGAAAGTGGCAGAATGGTCCAGACTCGTTGTCGGACTCTTTCGAGTCGTCTGATCGGATCCAGGTGTTCCAGTTTTGTTGTGTTTGGACGGCATTGACCGGTTGCCACGGAGGGGCGTATTGCTTCTCCTTGACGAGGAGCTGCTTTGGAGGAGCGTACTGCTTATCCTTTGCGGCTTCCTCCTTGTTCTCTAGGATGTAGATATGTGATTTGTGCAGGATATCTTCCAAGGATTTTGGCCAGTTTTGTTTGATTTCTTTGTGAAAGTTGGACCGATACTAGGTGGCTTTGTAAAGAGCCTCTATTGCGGCTTCGTTGTCGATTGTGCAATGAGATACCACTTCTTTGAAACGGTTCATGAAACTGCGTAGAGGTTCATCGCTTTTCTGCTCGAGAGCCCAGTGGTCGGCGTTTCTAGTTTTTTGTTTCATGAACATGGTAAAGCGTTTAAGGAACTTCGTTGTAAGCTCGGTGTAGTTATTGATGGAGTTCGCATCGAGTTGCGAGAACCAGTCGAGTGCGGTTCCGCAAAGATTTTCCCCGAACAGCTGACACATGGCCACCTCTTTTTCTTCTTTGTTAAAGAAGCGGAATCGGTTCATCAGGATTACGAACGAGGTCAGGAAGTGACGCGGGTCAGTATGTCCGTCGTATGGGGTAATCTTAACCCTCTCCAAGCGTCGGACTGGAGTATTGATGATCTGATCCGAAAATGGTGTTTTTGTGTTTCTTGGATGACTCGATCGATCTTTGGTGCCGAGCTTGTTGCTTGGTGAACTTTGGATCGGATATCTTGAAGCTGAGCTCGGACGTCTTCGAACTCCAGGCCGATGGATGCTTGATCGGTGATGCGGGTTCCTGGATCGGCCGTTGATCTTCTAGTTGGTGGGTCCGCCGTGTTTGGATTTTGGGCACCGTTAAGTTTGGGTAGAAGGTTCCGACGAAGATCATTTTCAGGGGTGACCGGGTTCGGGTCGAATATCCCGATCTGGCTTCTGAGTTCGGCTTGTGAGGCTATGAGAGATTCGAACCGCTCTTCGTTCCTCTTAGAGATTTCCGCGAGTTGGGCCGCCATGGCTTCTAAGGGCGTGGTTGGATCGGCTAACTTTGGGGTTGCCGACGTGCTTGTCTGCGGGTTCGGAGGGTCATCCTCTCATGTTGGTAGGTTCGGAGGGCTTCCCCCGGTAGGTGGCAGATCGGTGTTCTGAGGGATGGTCCCGTTATCTACCTGATCGTTGTTGTTGGTGATGACTGCTTGAGTGTCTAACGGGTTCGTCATTGCCGAACTCAATCAACCGAGATCCGAAAGTTCTGTTTTTGTTCTTAACTCCCCACAGACGGCGCCAATTGTTGATTCGTAAATCACACAAGGAGAAAAACAGGGAACTTAGATCGGAAACTCGTTTTATTGATTGAATTCGGCGTTACAACAGAGTTTCGATGAAAAAGACTAAAGAGACTAAAGAACTTGAGATCGGTGCTTGATGAGGCTCTCTCTCTGTTCTTCTGTCTCTCAGATGATTGTGGATGGATTTCTTCGAGTTGGCCTCCTCCTTATTTATAGGTTTTTAGAGTCGATTGTTTGGGGGAATATTTTCCTTTTCCTCGATGGGAAAAGGAAATATCCCGGATCTCCTCTGAGATATTAGAAAATATTCCCGTATATCTCTTTATACCGGGCTGGGCCGTTGTTGGGCCGTATAGTTCGGTAACGAAAGTGAGCGGGTTTGTCTTCTGGGCTTTTTAGAGTTCGGCCCATCAAACCAAAGTCTGTCTTCCTCTTATCCGAACCATCGTAAACCGATACCGATCTTGGTTCGAACCGAGTTAAACCGGGGGTGCTAAATCCCTCTCTAACAGATACTGGTAAGAGCTGAGGATGTCCAGAAAACTGCTTTTCGGACACACGACGGACATTATGAGTTCTTAGTAATGCCGTTTGGACTCTCGAACGCACCAACAACCTTTCAATCACTAATGAACGACGTCTTCCGCAGCTTTCTCCGTAAGTTTGTACTAGTATTTTTCGATGATATACTCGTATAAAGTCGAACGATGCAGGATCACGCTACACATTTGAGAACAGTGCTCCATGTACTTTCCAAGCAGAGGCTATACGCAAACAGAAAAAAAATGTCAGTTTGGTAGCAGCAAGATTGAGTACCTTGGGCATATCATTTCAGCAGAAGGGGTGGCTGCGGATTCAAGTAAAATTCAAGCTATGACTAGCTGGAACCAGCCACGAAACGTGAACGAGTTGCGAGGGTTCCTCGGATTAACAGTATACTACCGTAAGTTTGTAATGGGTTATGGGGCAGTGGCGCGACCCCTGACTTAGTTACTAAAGAAAGACAACTTCAAATGGAGTGAAGCAGCCACTGAGGCTTTCAGCAGATTGAAGACTGCAATGACCTTTGTCCCTGTATTAGCATTGCCGGATTTTGAAGCCCTATTTGTGGTGGAATCCGATGCATCTGGAGTGGGTTTGGGAGCAGTCCTTATGCAACGTCAAAGACCTATTGCCTACTACAGTCAGGCTCTCACTGAGAGGCAGAAGCTCAAATCTGTGTACGAGAGAGAATTGATGGCTATTGTCTTCGCCATACAAAAATGGAGGCACTACTTGTTAGGCAGGAAATTTCTGGTCAGACCAAAAGAGCCTTAAATTTCTGCTTGAACAAAGGGAAATCAACATGGAGTATCAGCGTTGGTTGACAAAGTTGTTGGGGTTTGATTTCGACATTCATTACAAACCAGGCTTGGAGAATAGAGCTGCGGATGCATTGTCTCGAAAGCACGTTGTCTCAGAATTAATTGCACTCACGGTCCCAGCAGCCATTCAGTTAGAAGAAATTTGCAGTGAGGTTGAAAGAGATTCATATTTGCGTAAGATCATGGAAGAATGTTTTCAAGGGTCTGCTAGTCACCCAGATTTTTCTGTAGTACAGGGGAGGTTACTAAGGAAAGGGAAGCTGGTATTGCCCAAAAACTCCAAGTTGATTGGATTAATATTGCAGGAGTTCAATGATGGGAAAATTGGAGGACATGGAGGAGTTCTTAAAACACAAAAGAGGATTGGCGATATGTTATTTTGGCAGGGAATGATGACCGATATCAGACGTTATGTGGCTGGCTGTCAGACTTGTCAACGCCAAAAATACTCTACTCTGGCACCGGGTGGGCTCCTGCAACCTCTTCCCATTCCATCAAATGTGTAGGAGGACATATCCATGGACTTCGTTGAAGGTATGCCTAGATCAGAAAGTTACAATGCAGTTTTGGTGGTTGTGAACAGGCTCACGAAGTATGCTCACTTTATCAAGCTGAAACATCCCTTTACAGCAACAGAGGTGGCGATTATTTTTGTCCAAGAAGTCATTAAACTGCATGGATTTCCCAGGTCCATTGTCTCAGACAGAGATAAGGTGTTTACTAGTAACTTCTGGAAAGAACTTTTTCGGTTATCAGGAACAAGCTTGTGCTTCAGCACTGCCTACCATCCACAGTCGGATGGGCAGACAGAGGTCACTAACAGAGGACTAGAGACATACATGCGATGTTTCTCTAGTGAGAAGCCAAGGTCGTGGTCAGAGTTCTTACCGTGGGCAGAGCTATAACTCTTCCTTCCACTCAGCAATACAGATGTCGCCTTTCAAAGCCACTTACGGAAGGGATCCACCCGCCCTACTAAGGTATGAAACTGGTTCCACTACTAATGCAAGTTTGGAGGACAAGCTGAAAGACAGAGATGACACTTTGGTGCTCCTTAAAGGCCATCTACATAAAGCTCAACAAGTGATGAAGCAGAGAGCTGATGAGCACCGTAGAGAGGTTGAGTTCGCTGTGGGAGACTCAGTGTTCCTGAAAATGAGACCTTATCGCCGGCAGTCTTTGGCTAGGCGGCCCAATGAGAAGCTCGCAGCAAGGTATTATGGTCCTTTTACCGTGGAAGCAAGGGTGGGCAGGGTTGCATATCGCCTTAAACTTCCACCTGAAGCACGAATCCATCCCACCTTTCATGTTTCACAGCTCAAAAAAGTTGTGGGCAATTCACTTGAAACAGTGTCTATCCCGCCACAACTGACAGCAGAAGGTGTGTTGGAAGCTTAACCTGAGGCAACAATGGGGTTCCGCAGCAACAATGTCACATGTCAAGAGGAAGTGCTTATAAAGTGGAAAGGTTTACCAGATTTTGAATGTTCATGGGAATGGATAAGCACAATGAGAAGGCAATTCCCTCATTTTGACCTTGAGGACAAGGTCAATTTCAAAGGAGGGGGTATTGTTAGCTATGAAACCCAACACCCACCCATCATCTCTGAATATAAGAGGAGGAAGAAGGCCCAAGAATAAACTAAGGAGTAATCGTAAGGAGGAGGGAAGTCAAAGGTATGTGGACTTGACTTGAGGGGTGTGACGTGACTTAAGGAATAAACCACAGTTAAGGGAAATATTGGAGGTTGTAACAAACCATGTGAGGAGTGGTGACGTGGCTAGTATAATCTTAATAGTATTTGAAACAACCGCACCCATTTTTTTTTTTTTTTGCAAATAATCATTAAAATCCCATAATAATAACTGAACCTCACCAATTAATTTCCGATTCAAGACTAAAAATCCGAACAATCCAGATCATAAATTATTAAATTAAAATAATCAGGTAAACGACAAGTCTAGATCACCCCCTCTTCCTCGCCCTGATCCCACGGTCACACTTTCTCTTTTCCTGCATCAATTAAAATATAAGAGATGCATAAGTATTTCGATAAATACTTAGTGAGACAATCCTCCCATCTACAGGCTAACAAATAATTAAGATAATTAATATAGACTATCACGAAAATACCGAATAAATCAAACATTTCATGAAACACTCGATCTAGACCCTCCGAGATCGTAAACGGCCTATTATCACGAAATCACATCAATTATCAAAATTATTAAATTACTCCTATGGTCCTGCACTCACCTTATTCCCGCACAGAAAGTTTCACGAGAAAATTCAGCAATTTTCTAGAACTCCCCGGGATGAATAACCTTCTATTAAACCACCTAAAATAACAAAATAATAAAATAATCAAAAGAAATCAAACACGTTCGATACGTTTATTAAACCGGTCTAAACCGGTAGTCGACTTCATCGACTTCACCATCGCCGGAGCAGCGACGCCACCGCCGGAGCTCACCACCGGAGCTCGCCACGGCCCAACCCCCGGTCCCCAATCCCGACTCCAACCCACGCACCGTCGCTCACCACCGGAGCTCACCACGGCCCAAACCCGATCCACAATCCCGACTCCAACCCACGCACCGTCGAGTCCTCTTCACCGTCAAGGCTTGACGACAACCCGACGATCTTCTCCTTGACACCACTCTCCTTCTCCACCCTCCGTCGACTCAGCCGTACGACCCCTGAGCGACCCGGCATCGCACGAAACAACTAAAGAGAGAGAGAGGAGTTTTCTTACCGTGGAGAAGACGAGATCGCGTCACGACCCGGCTCACGACGATCCACCCACTCGAGCTTTCTCTTGATCCCTCACCACGCAGCAGCACGACTTGACGGCTAGGTTAATCGCACAAGCTCGGAGAGGGAGATGCTTACGCGCATATAAACATATGTGTGTGGGACCAATTTTTTTTGAATTCTCAATTGACCCCAAACTCCCAAAATTATCAATTAAACCCACCCGGAAAAATTGATTTACGCGAAAATAACCCCCAACGTCTAATTATTCAATTTCAACCTCAAAATTGAATTAGGGATGTTACAATTCTCCCCCACTAACATAGATTCGTCCTCGAATCTAACATCCAGCTAACATCCACAACATAGCACAACCGCTATTCCAACTCAGCGTCGCACGACCGCTCTTCCAACTCTACCAACAACGGTATCACGGCTCAACACCATAGTGCCATAGTTCCCTACTTGGTTTGGCCAACCACTCCAACGCCCGGGAGTATAACGACTTCACGACCCAACACCATGGATCGATCCGTCTAACGCATAGAGAGCCAGACAACGGCAATCTCTCTAGTGACCTGTCTCACCAATCAGGAATCACGTCGATACCCAACCGGCCAGGTACACTCGGCAGTGACTCACCAGTGCACTCCGATGCCGCTATATGGGTCACCACCCTGTGCCAAACCAATCCGGATCTATCAGCCCTATGCAGCTACTAAACACCTAGTATCCGCACCCCCGCTATCGGACCACTACCACTAGTAGCCCGCCAACCCGTCTACTAATCCTCTAGTAAACCCACCACTCAACATATTCAATGAAAACACCTTTTTATTGAATAATCAAAAGCTCCAAAGTACATCGAATAATTATAACGCCATAAAATAGACGAGTACAACAACGCAATAACTTCCAAAATCCCAACACCATGGTTACAACGATATGGAAACACCCGGCTAACCCTCCAGTTTGCCGAACCACTTGGGAAATTTGCGCTTCAACTTCGCTTCCGGCTCCCAAGTCACCTCCTCGGCTCCATTGCAGTCCCACAGCACCTGCATCTCAGGAACCTTCTTCCTCCTGATCACTCTCACCCGACGATCTTGGACTCTCAGAGGCCTCGCCTCCACCACCATGCTCGGTGTCAAATCTGATGGCACCCCCGTGACCACCTGATCATCCTTGTGCAAACATTTCTTCAGCATCGACACGTGGAACACCTTGTGAAATGCCTGCATAGACTCCGGCAACTCTAACCGATAAGCCACCGGTCCGACCCGCTCCAGCACCCTGACGGGACCCATATATCGCGGACTCAACTTCGTCTCGGAGATGGACCTGTTCGGACCCCTCAACATGGCCATTTTCAGGTAGACCAAATCGCCAACTGCGAACTCCAGCTCCTTCCTACGCCGATCTGCGTAGCTTTTCTGACGATCTTGAGCTTCCTTCATGTTCATCTTCACAATCCGGACCTTCTCAGTCGTCTCCTGCACAAAGTCAGCCCCCAACAGGCTCCTCTCCCCCACTTGTGTCCAACATAACGGGGTCCTGCAAGGCCTACCATACAACGCCTCAAATGGTGCCATGCCGATACTAGCCTGGTAGCTGTTATTGTACGCAAACTCCACTAGATTCAGATGATCCGCCCAATGTCCACCCCAATCCAACACACACATCCTCAACAGATCCTCCAACGTCTGGATAGTCCTCTCCGACTGCCCATCGGTCTGGGGATGATAAGCTGTACTCATGTGTACCTTAGTGCCCATCTCCTTCTGGAAAGCGCCCCAGAACAGCGAGGAGAACTTCGGATCTCGGTCTGACACTATACTCACCGGTACCCCATGCAGCTTCACAATCTCCCTGACGTACCTCTTGGCCAACACTTCCGCACCGTCGGTCTTTTTTATGGCCAAGAAGTGCGCAGACTTGGTCAACCTATCGACGATGACCCAAATAGCGTCCTGGGTTCGCGAAACCGGCAGACCCACCACGAAATCCATGGTGATCATGTCCCACTTTCACTCCGGAATGGGTAAACTCCTCAACAACCCGCTCGGAACCTGATGCTCAGCCTTCACCAACTGACATGTATCACACCCCGCAACCCAGTTGGCAACATCCTTCTTCATCCCTACCCACTGGTAATACCGTTTGAGGTCACGGTACATCTTGGTAGCTCCTGGATGAATAGAGAAACGGCTCTGATGTGCTTCCCTCAGGATTTCCTGCCTCAGCACTTCGTCCTTCGGTACACACACCCTGCCCCTCAAAAGGATAGTTCCATTGCTGGATAACTCATACTCAGACCGCTCTGCCCTGCTAGCCTGCGTTAATTCCGCATCCAACTGCTGTGCTACCCGCACCCTAGTCAGAATGTCCGCCTGATCCACCGCCTCCAAACCCAACGGCTCAGGTTCCTCAGACACAGCACACAGTCTCAGGGCACTCACCATGCCTACCAACGCCTCTGTATCTCGCTCAGTGTCTAAAATAACCCGCTTCCTGCTCAAAGCATCGGCTACAAGATTCGCTTTACCGGGATGGTAAGCTATCTCCAGGTCATAATCCGCCACAAGCTCCATCCATCACCTCTGTCGCAGATTCAGCTCCGGCTGGGTAAAGATGTACTTCAGACTTTTGTGGTCTGTGAACACCTGAACCTTACCGCCATACAGATAAGACCTCCAGATCTTCAACGCAAACACCACTGCAGCCATCTCAAGATCGTGAGTAGGATAATTGCATTCATGTTTCCTCAGCTGCCTGGAAGCATATGCGATTACCTTACCCTGCTGCATCAATACACAACCGAGCCCCAGCCTGGACGCGTCTGTGAACACAACATATGGCTCATCCTGCTTAGGCAAGGCCAACACCGGAGTACTCACCAGCATCTCCTTGAGCTTCACAAAGCTCTCCTCACACTGGTCCGACCACACGAAAGGAACGTCCTTCCCGGTCAACTTGGTCATGGCCTGCGCCATACTAGCAAACCCCTTGACGAACCTCCTGTAATAACCCGCCAGACCCAGAAAACTGCGAATCTCCGAGGCATTCTTCGGTCTCGGCCACTCCTCAATCGAGCGAATCTTCTCCGGATCCACTGAAACACCACGATCAGATACGACGTGCCCCAGAAATCCGATCTCCCGCTGCCAGAAACTACACTTGCTCAGCTTAGCGAACAACTTTTGCTCCCGTAGCTTCTCCAGAACTTTCCTCAGGTGAACCATGTGCTCCTCAGGACTCTTCGAATACACTAGAATGTCGTCGATGAAAATGATGACGAACTCATCCAGATACTCCTGGAACACGCCGTTCATCAACCTCATAAACGCAGCCGGTGCATTCGTCAACCCAAACGGCATCACCACAAACTCGTAGTGCCCGTATCTCGTCCTGAAAGCCGTCTTCCTGATGTCCGACTCCGCTATCGGGATCTGATGATAACCCGATGCCAAATCAATCTTAGAGAACCACGAAGCACCCTGCAACTGATCTAACAACTCATCGATCCTCGGTAATGGGTACTTGTTCTTCACAGTAACCCGGTTCAGCCCCCGATAATCAATGCACAACCGGAAGCTCCCATCCTTCTTCTTGACGAACAGTACCGGTGCACCCCACGGAGAACTGCTCGGTCTAATGAAACCCTTTTCCAACAACTCCTCAAGCTGCTTCTTAAGCTCAGCCATCTCCGCTGGAGCCATCCTGTAAGGAGCCTTAGACAACGGCGTCGTCCCCGGCTCTAACTCAATGGTAAAAGGATCCGACCTGGATGGTGGTAACCCGCTCAGCTGCTGGAACACATCCTCGAACGCCCAGACCACCTCAATATCCCGCACCGCTGACTCCCCAACCTCACCAGGTATCGAAATGGTAGCCAAATAGGCCTCACAACCCTGCTCGATCAAACGCTCCGCTTGAACCGCGAAAACGACGATGCCTCCCGGCACCGGTCTCACTCCCTGATAAACCAGTCTTCTGTTAGCATGCTCGAACACCACACGACCCCGGTGACAATCCAAATGAGCCTTGAACTTTCCCAGCCAGTCCATACCCAAAATGATGTCATAGAGTTCCACTGGCCACACTATCAAATCCGCTGGCATCAACTCTCCGGCGATAAGAATGTCAACATTCTCCACACAGCCCTGAGTCCTCAACAAACGACCCCCAGCAACTCTCACCACACCCGAGTGGTCCCCAAACACCTCTTGGATACCGCTCCCCGACACCCAATCCGGTGTGGCAAAACTGTGGGACGCTCCGGAGTCAAACAACACATGTGACTCTACCCCAGCCACATTAAGGGTCCCTAAGCACGAAAAGGATTTAAGGCAGACAGCAAACACCAATTACAGAGCGAGTAACTGAAATTACAATCAAACAAGAACATAGTTAAGGTAACTAACCAGTAATCGGTCTGCTGCCGCTCGCCTCGCCTGACTCCGCGCCTATGGTGAACACCCTCGGTGCCACTGCGGCCCGTTTCGGAGGCGGTGCCTCGATCCTCACAAATGGCTGAGCCAACTTCGGACAATCCTTCTTGACGTGACCGGGTTCCTTGCAATGGAAGCACACCGGACCCCCTCGAGAACAATCCGCCACGCGATGTCCATGGGCTCCGCACCCGAAACAACGTGGCCCAGAACCCGCTTCCCTGGAAGTATCCTCCCACTTCCGCTTCTGTCCCTGCTGCTGACCAGACTTACCGCCCTTGCTCGGAGCAACACTCTGACTTTGAGGCCGTCGCGGAACCTCTGGTACTGCAGCCTTTAAACTAGCCTCCTGCCTCATCCCCTCCTCAAGCTGCGCTGCACACTCCACCAGTTCGGATACCGACTCGAACTTGCGGACTATGCATCGATTCCTGAGATCGATACGCATACCTCGCATGAAAGCACAAATCAACTCATACTCGGTATCTGCACCCCGACCAGCAAACCGCTTCAGCCGGTTAAACTCGGCCTCGTACTCTCGAACCGAACGAATCCCTTGTGACAAGTACAGAAACTCCGCCTGTAACCTGTCGCGAGCCTCCCGCGGAAAATACTTGAGATCGAACTCCCTCCGGAACTCGTCCCAAGACAACACTACTCCCGCCCTCCTCGCAGCAACACCCTGCCACCACTCATGTGCATCTCCCTCCAGATAATGCACCGCCAAGTCAACCCTATACTCCTCAGGGCATCTGATCGACTGGAAGTTCCTCTCCAACCTGGACCTCCACTCATCAGACTCAATCGGTCGAGCACCACCACTGAAAAACTTGGTGCCCAACCTCTGCATATGCTCCATCACCCTCAGGTACGACGGAACCACTGGCTCGGCCTCAGCAACCACTCCCGGAACTCCCGGAGCAACAACACCCGGCATCGCGGCAACCCCCTGTGGCGCCACTGGAGCTGGAGCAGGTACCACACCAGGTAACCTCTCCAAGAGCTGGGCCAACATGCCCAAAACAGCCGCCATCGGGTTCGGGCCCGCACCCGCCTGAGCACCACCCGGCGCCGGCATCGCGCCATACACGGCCGCTGGCTCCGACTGACCTTCCCCCTCGGCGTGATCATACGCCCCCTGCTCCACCGTGACACTCTGCGTCACATTCGCAGCTGCTCTGCCACCTCTACCACCTCTGCCGCCACGGCCGGTTCTGCCGCCCCGACCACGGCCGCCACGACCACCCCGACCTCTGAGACCTTGCCCAACGCTATCAGAATCAGCCATCTGCAATAACCACTTGTTACTAATTGACAACAGCAATAGTAAAACAAACACGAGTCTTACCGTGGAATCTCATTGAAGGCTCGAAGAGGATGATCTAGAACTTCAAGCTCAACAATTGACTAACTCACATAGACAGTTCTAATAGCGGAAATTTTTTTTTTTTTAAAACCGTCCTAGAACCGTAAATGCTCTGATACCAAATTGAAACAACCGCACCCATTTTTTTTTTTTTTTGCAAATAATCATTAAAATCCCATAATAATAACTGAACCTCACCAATTAATTTCCGGTTCAAGACTAAAAATCCGAACAATCCAGATCATAAATTATTAAATTAAAATAACCAGGTAAACGACAAGTCTAGATCACCCCCTCTTCCTCGCCCTGATCCCACGGTCACACTTTCTCTTTTCCTGCATCAATTAAAATATAAGAGATGCATAAGTATTTCGATAAATACTTAGTGAGACAATCCTCCCATCTACAGGCTAACAAATAATTAAGATAATTAATATAGACTATCACGAAAATACCGAATAAATCAAACATTTCATGAAACACTCGATCTAGACCCTCCGAGATCGTAAACGGCCTATTATCACGAAATCACATCAATTATAAAAATTATTAAATTACTCCTATGGTCATGCACTCACCTTATTCCCGCACAGAAAGTTTCACGAGAAAATTCAGCAATTTTCTAGAACTCCCCGGGATGAATAACCTTCTATTAAACCACCTAAAATAACAAAATAATAAAATAATCAAAAGAAATCAAATACGTTCGATACGTTTATTAAACCGGTCTAAACCGGTAGTCGACTTCATCGACTTCACCATCGCCGGAGCAGCGACGCCACCGCCGGAGCTCACCACCGGAGCTCGCCACGGCCCAACCCCCGGTCCCCAATCCCGACTCCAACCCACGCACCGTCGCTCACCACCGGAGCTCACCACGGCCCAAACCCGATCCACAATCCCGACTCCAACCCACGCACCGTCGAGTCCTCTTCACCGTCAAGGCTTGACGACAACCCGACGATCTTCTCCTTGACACCACTCTCCTTCTCCACCCTCCGTCGACTCAGCCGTACGACCCCTGAGCGACCCGGCATCGCACGAAACAACTAAAGAGAGAGAGAGGAGTTTTCTTACCGTGGAGAAGACGAGATTGCGTCACGACCCGGCTCACGACGATCCACCCACTCGAGCTTTCTCTTGATCCCTCACCACGCAGCAGCACGACTTGACGGCTAGGTTAATCGCACAAGCTCGGAGAGGGAGATGCTTACGCGCATATAAACATATGTGTGTGGGACCAATTTTTTTTGAATTCTCAATTGACCCCAAACTCCCAAAATTATCAATTAAACCCACCCGGAAAAATTGATTTACGCGAAAATAACCCCCAACTTCTAATTATTCAATTTCAACCTCAAAATTGAATTAGGGATGTTACAGTATTTATGCATTGTAAGTTGTCTATGTTCATGATCGAGATTTTGATCAGAGTTGTAGGGGAGGAGAGAGACTCCAGAATAAATCTCTCAGGTTCTTATATCTATTTTTGATCATTGGGAAATAAAGGATTCGCTTCTTATTTCCATTAATCTACGTTTTACAAGCTAAACGTATCATACCACATGTGAAAAACGGCAGCTCGACGAAGGTCAAAAACATCCCCCATCATGGACTAAGGCCTCGGTGGAAGATGAAGAACCATAACCAGAAATATGAGAAAGTCCAAGCGCACGAGACCCAGTAAAGGGCCGAGGTAGACGCGCAGGGGAAAGGAAAGCCCATGATAGCCAGGCAGAGGATAAGTCGTTAAAAGAAGAGGTTTCATACCCTGACCCGGCAGACGAGTAATGGGCACTCTTCGGTTAGACGATGGAGGTCAAAGTCTGACAGCACCTGGAAGACAGGTTCCCTCGGAACCCGAAGGGTCAAGTCCTCGAAAAAGAGCCTAAGAGATGCTCGAAACAAAGAGGAAAAATCAAAGATTGGCCTCCCAGTTGAAAGTTGAAGGAGCTTATCATTTTGCAGATTGATGTATAACATTCATTATAAGAAATATCACTGGTTTCGGTTCCTTATGACAGCCTTATATTATATGAAGAAGATAAAGAAATTGGCAACAATGTTGTGTTTTTTTTAATGGTCGAGACCCATATTTTAATTGAAGTTTATATTTTTTTTCTATTTATGATATAATAAATCACAATCATGCAAGTAACAAATAAAACACTAAATAAAATGTTAAAACAACAAAATGCATATGTGATTTATAGCTAATGTATGTTTACAAATAATCATCTGCTTCAAATATTTGAAATTCTATCGATGTAATGAAAACAATCATTTTTAACTTTAATGAATCAAACTTCATCAAAAGGAAGAGATTGAGTCATGATTCATCATGGAAATGATATAAACTTACTTAGATCTACACATGCATGAGGATTCAAAGATGATCGACGCTTAATTGAGAATGTTTACTAAACTCAGTGATGTATGTAAATCATATATATAATTTGTATCTACATATGTATTGAAGATTTTGGGAGAGTTACAGATCGGTGATGCGAACAGCATTGCTACTACTGGCTTTATCTTCTTTCTTGGCTGACCCTTTCTTCCGTTTCCTCTCAGATTGTGGCTCCTTTGCCTTTAGCTCATTGCACAATGACCTCAAAGACGCAGCTAAGTTATCGTTGCTGTGCGCTGCAATTTAAAAAAAAAAACTTATATGAATCCAGAATTAACAAAACACTTGCATCAAGAAAGTGTGAGAGAGAGAGAGATAAACAGTTTATACCGGAGAGAACAACATCGTCCATATTCACAACTTTGCGACCAGCATGATGAGCGAATAGTTCAAGGTCCTTCGCAACATTCTCTGTTACTCATGAAAAATAAGCCAAAATTTTCAGACAAAGCTATTCTGGAAACTGAAACACCAAACAATAAAAAGCTTATTTTTTGGTTTGAATCTAATCTTCTGCAACAGATTTAGCATACCAACAACATTAACCAAAGTCATCCTACTCAACATGACACACCAAGCTTAAGAACATTTCACTCTCTACGCCATTTATGTAAAGAAGATTCGTTTCTTTCCTGTGTCTTTTTTGCTGTTTCTGTGCTTCTTTAAGCTAAACTAACACATAAAGGCTCAAGAAGAAAACCCTTGTTCACCATTTGACAAAATCCTAACACAAACCAAGAGACAACTTCCAAAAACATTGACCAATCTGTATTCCCCTGAAGCTAGATTAAGATTCGACATGAATACTACCAACCAAAAGAAAAGTGAGTTGCAGAAAATTAGTGTTCCAATGCATTGAAAAATTGATCACACCTGCATATTTGAAGGCTAAATCTGACACACATGCGACAACAGGTCCTGCTATCTCCAATCCGTTTTTCTTCGCTGCCCAAACAAAATTCAAAATCTATGGAGTTATTAAAACTTCAAGCAGCTTCGTTACTATTAGCTTTGAAGAGAAAGCATGAAACGAAGAAGATGAACAAGAAGTTTGTTATGAGAATCTTTCTTATTGATTGACCCAGAAACTGAACGTTTACATTGTATATATACAATTGAAGAAGTAAACCAATCTGTTAAATTAGAGCTAAACCGGCTAAAGGAAACCAATTTAACTAAACCACATCCAATAGTCCCCCTCAAGATGAGGCATATATATTGTGAAGACTCATCTTGGATTTGAGATGTTCAAACTGATTTGGAAACAAAGGTTTGGTTAGAATATCGGCGACTTGATCCTCAGTACGAACATGTAGAGTTTTAAGGAGACCTTTATCCAACTTCTCCCGAACTGTATGACAATCAACTTCGATATGTTTAGTTCTTTCATGGAAGACAGGATTTGTGGCTATATGAATGGCTGCTGTGCTATCTGAGAATAGGACAGGAACTGTAGACGATTTGATACTAAGATCAGAAAGTAGAATGCCAAACCACATCAATTCACAGGAAGCAAGAGCCAATGCTCTGTATTCAGCTTCTGCTGATGACCGAGAGATAGTTGGTTGTTTCTTGGATCGCCATGAGATGAGTGATGAACCAAGAAACATTGAGAAACCAGTAGTAGATCTTCTGCTATCAGGGCAAGACGCCCAATCTGCATCAGCAAAACCCTTCAAAGATAAATCTGCATCAGCTGAATAGAAAAGGCCTTGTCCTACGGTTCCTTTGATGTATTGTAACACCTTATAGACTGCCTGCAAGTGAGATGTGCGAGGAGCAGAAGAATATTGGCACAATTTGTTGACAGCAAATGTGATATCTGGCCTGGTGATGGTTATACATCAGCTTGCCAACCAAACTTCTGTACTGTTCGCTATCAATAAGGAGGTCGCCATCATTCTTGGACATCTTGAGATTCGGAATCATAGGAATAGATGCAGGTTTGCATCCTAACATACCAGTGGATGTGAGCAACTCTAATGCATATTTTCTTTGGCAAATAGAGATACCTGCAGAATTCCTAGCTATTTCCAAACCCAGAAAATATTTCAGAGGTCCAAGTTCTCGCAGCTTAAAACTCTGTTTTAGAGCTTCAGTTAGTTGTGTAGCAGTATGTTCATTAGTGCTAGCAATGATTATGTCATCTACGTAGACCAGAACTGCCACAAAGTTATTGTCAGATCCTTTAACAAATAAGGTATGATCTCCATAGCCTCTTGTAAAACCCAACTGGAACAGAGATGAAGAAAATTTCAGAAACCATTGTCTCGAGGCTTGTTTGAGTCCATAAATGGATTTCTTAAGTCTGAGAACCGCATTCTTTGGTAAAGAGTCCCTCTTTCTCTCAGCATATCCTTCTGGTAATCTCATATAGATCTCCTCCTCTAATTCACCATTGAGAAAAGCATTTGAGATATCAAGTTGGTTGAGGAACCATTTCTTAGAAGCTGAAACTTTGAGTAAGAGTTTCACAGATGCTAGTTTTGCAACAGGAGAAAATGTCTCATTGTAATCCAGACCTTCCCTTTGCGTGTAACCCTTTGCAACCAATCGAGCTTTATATCTTTCTAGACTTCCATCTGCATGAAATTTCAATGTGAAAACCCACTTACAACCCACAGCTTTCTTTCCCGGAGGTAATACTGTAACATCCCATGTATGAGTTCTCTCCATAGCGCCAATCTCTGTATCTACTGCTTCACACCATCCTTTAGTATCCTTTGCCTCAGTATAAGAAAGAGGGATTGGGATTTTGGTGATAGAATTAATATATGAGAGATGGGAAGGGGATATTGAATCATAAGATAGAGAATCGGATATGGGATGAACAAGATTAGATTGTAATGAATAGCAATGATAATCTTGTAAATGGGCAGGAGATTTCTTTGGTCTAGAAGCAGAAACTATATGAGGGGAAGTGTTTGGTGATATTGGAGGAGCATTTGGAGTAATAGAAGGGGGAATGTTAATACCTGAAGACAAAGGATCTAATGGTGTGAATAAGTCCAATGATTCAGATGACTTTGAATCTTTGGCGAGTGGAAATATGTCTTCATGGAAAATCACGTTCCTTGATATGAAAATTGTATTACTCTCTAAATCCAGCAGCTTATATCCCTTATAACCTGATGGATAGCCTAAGAACAGACATGCTCTTGATCTAGGCTGGAATTTGTGTCTCTGTTTCGGAGAAGTATTGCCATAGCAGAGACATCCGAAAGTTCTGAGTTGAGAATAGTTTGGAGTATGATCAGTGAGTACCTCATAAGGTGTTTTATTCATCAGAAGTTGAGATGGGGTCCTGTTGATGAGGAAGACTGCTGTCAATATACAATCTCCCCAATGAACTAAAGGAACCTGAGATTGAAACATAAGAGCTCTAGCCACATTTAGGATGTGTTGATGTTTCCGTTCCACAACTGAGTTCTGTTCAGGTGTTTCTGGACAGGAGTGAAATGGAGTGATTCCTTTGGCTTGAAAATATGTTGTAAATTTCAACTCAGGGGCATTATCTGATCTAACAGATTTAACTTTGATGTTATACTGATTTTCAACCTGTTGAATGAAGGCAGGGAACACATTGAGAACTTCATTCTTTGTTCTAAGCAAATAAACCCATGTTGCCCTGGAGTGATCATCCACTATGGTTAAAAAATATCTATAACCATCAATTGTATCCACTGAAAATGGTCCCCATATATCAATATGTAGCAGCTCAAAGTTTGTATTACATATGTTGTTGAAAGATGAAAATGAGAGCTTCTTCTGTTTGGCTAGATGGCAAACATGACAGTAAGCTGCCTCCTTATTCTTGTGCTTGGTAGTTCCAAGAACTTCAGAAATAGTGTCCAATCTTGAAAAAGAAGGATGTCCAAGTCTCTTGTGCCACATACTCGCGTCAATGACTGCATTCAAAGAAGCTGATGAAGACTGAGTATCCAACACATAGAGGTTTCCAACTCTCCTACCCTTGCCAATCGTCAACCCCTTGATAGTATCCTGAATTTCACAACAAGAGGTGTCAAACATAACCCTGGAACCGAGATCAGTGGTCATTGAGCTTATACTGATCAGATTCAATTTGAATTCTGGAATAAACAGGACATTCTTGAGATGAATATCTTTGTTGATTTGAATTGTTCCTACTCCACTAATCTTAATGTTAGATCATGTTGGTAAGTTCACATAACTCACGATAGAAGAATCTAGAGAAGTGAATAGATTTCTATCATGAGAGACGTGGTGTGTAGCACCAGAATCTATCACCCATGTTTGAGAACATAGAGTGTGCTGAGAAACTGTCAATATGCCAACAAAGTGGTAAGTGGAGGAAGAGAATGAGATACCAGAGTTATCTGACTTAGATGAGCTTGCTTCAGGGGAAGGATTGACTGATTGATTCTGGAGTTGAGAGCTGAATAATGCAATGAAACTCTGAATTTGATCCTTGGATAGATTTCCAATCAATCCTTGTACATTCATAGGAGAAACCTCAGAAGTAGGAGACATAGTAACTTGAGCTGCGATAGGGGGATTTGATCTCTGAAACTTGTCAGGAGCTTTACCCTTAGGGTTGAAACAAGGTGGAAACCCATGTTTCTTATAGCATCGATCCACAATGTGTCCCACTTTATTGCAGTATGAGCATATAGGACGTCTTTTATTAGGTCCATTTTGAACATAGCAGATAGTTGTAGGAGAGAGAGTAGTTTCAGATACTAGGAAAGCAGTAGGGGGACTGACAACATTAGAGAAATTCTTCTGATTCTCATCTTGATCAAGAATGTTGTAGACCTCTGCTAAAGTAGGAAGAACCTTCTTCATGATTATCTGTCTTCTGATGATTGAATATGATTCATTCAATCCAGCCAAAAACTTCACAATCTTAGCTCTCTCCGCCTTTAGTTGTAGACGAGAAGCTTTTCCACATACACAAGGATCATCTGGTTCTTCAGTGCTATCTAGATTACTCCACAACGTTTTTAGAGTCGTGTAGTAATCTGATAAAGACATAGAACCTTGACGAAGATCTTGAATCTCTTGTGTGAGATTGAAAGTTCTTGGTAAGTTAGTCATATGAAATCGACTATATAGATCACGCCATATATCAGTAGCATCATTCATCCTCAATATGCTACGATAAATCTGAGTTGATACAGAATTCAATAACCATGATTTAACCATACTATTGCATCTAGACCAAATCCGAAAATTGGAATCAGATCCATCAGGACGAGGCAATGTTCCATCTACGAATCCAACCTTATTCTTAGCGTCTAGAGCAATCATCATCGCAGCATTCCAATCATCGTAATTTCCCCCATCTAAACGTAAGGAGATGAGTTGCAAACCTGGATGATCGGCATTGTGCATGAAGAACGGCGAGTGAATCGAATCCAGAGAAAGCGGAGCAACATTTGTTCGCGAAGCTTGAGCTACCGGAGCTGTGAAGTCCGGTGAGGCTATCGGAACGGATTTCGTCGCAACAGCATTTCGGGTTGATTTCCTCGGAATTTTCTTCAGGGATACCATCGGAGCTTGAAATTGATCGGTACAAACGAAATGTGGAGCTCGAAACGGAAAATTCGAACCAGAATCAAGAAGAAAATGAGCTTATAGTCTCTGATACCATATTAGCTTTGAAGAGAAAGCATGAAACGAAGAAGATGAACAAGAAGTTTGTTATGAGAATCTTTCTTATTGATTGACCCAGAAACTGAACGTTTACATTGTATATATACAATTGAAGAAGTAAACCAATCTGTTAAATTAGAGCTAAACCGGCTAAAGGAAACCAATTTAACTAAACCACATCCAATATATGTTTGATTCATCAATTATAAAAGCAAATTTGAAAATCCCACGAATCTAATTCAAAACCCAAGAACGTCGTCCATCGATTAGATCAATTTTAGGTGATCGATGTTCGTCGACCACCAGAAGAAAACAAATCGGAAGTCAAACAGATTCTCCGACGAAGGACATAGCGGAAAGGGAATCAATATCCAGTTCGATTATTATTGATAGGAAACATCAACACAAATGGTAAAACCAAATTGAAATCTCCACCAGAAATTTCGAGAATCGATTGAAATGGGAGGAGAGAGAGAGAGAGTCTAACTCTCAGCTTCGGCGATAGAGATCGCGGTGAGTCTGAATCGGTCTCTGATGAGATCGTCCATGGAATCTTCTTCAACCACTAGGTCTTCCTGGAGATCGCTATTGTCATCTCCTCCTACGTCCATGGCGAAAGCAAGAGCTAGGTTTTCGCCTGTGTTGTTGGGATGTCCGATAATAAAGGGGGAGAAATTTACGCGGGAAAATAAGATATAAAACGCAGCGTTTATAACTCTCATAAGCAACACGTTACATTTATGACAATATTGCAAAATATAACACTTATTTATGAAATCATTAGTTTTTTAAAATATTTACCCAATGTGTCACCCACAAGTTAGTATTTTCTCATGTCAAATGACGATTTTGCCTATGTTTTCTTATTAGTCTGTGTACTGTATATATTGAGGCACGCACTACTGTATATGAGTAAGATTGGAAAATCAACGCGTGTACAATATATAAAATGCTACTTTTACACAAAATTTTCGAAAGTGATAAGAAACTAATAATAGGATAAGTGTTAATTCCTGCAAAACACTCTACATTTATCGATTTACGGGTTTGATTGATAACCCTTTACCATAACGGTAAAAGATGTAGGCCTTGCTTGGCGTTATATTTTAGGGACTTTTTAAGCATTTGACAGTGCTTAAAGTCTTTTTTTTGCCGAACAGACTTCTACTATTTTATTAATTTTAAAGTCTCAAAAGCAAGACTTTTTTTTTTGTCATGATTTCTAAAAGTGAGATGAGTTTTTAAAGTGAGATGAGTTTTTACACACAAAAAACTAAATACATTTAATTTTTTTCTTCTCTTTCTTCTTCCCCCAAAATCATTCAAAAAACTTTTATAGATTTATATATAGGTAATTTCTAACTAAATTTAATTGATTATTTTTTTTTCTGTTTTCTTTTGAGATCCATTTCATTAATTTTTTCTTTTTTTTAAAAATAAAAATCTTTGGGAAATATCATAAATTTTTATCAGTTTGTATGAAGCTTTTGGTTATTAAACCAATATTGAAGCAATAAACATAGATGAAATTTATTTATTTTTAATAATTTTTCATGTAATTTATTTCTATTTTTTTGTATTTTTTGTCAACATATTTTTGTATTGATTGCTTATGCCAATATAAATATTTTTTAATAATTTAAATCCGGCGTAAACTATATTCTTTACAAAACAAAATTATCTGCAATTTTTAAAGTAACAGTCAGTTTCTACCGCTTTTATTACCAAACAGACTTTTATCATTTTTTTTTAATTATCAACTACAACTTTTACAGCCAAAAGTTTTTAAAGCCAAAAGTCTACCGTCAAAGCCAAAAATAACAACTCTTACCAAACAGGCCCGTAACTTTTTTAAAAGTTATTAATCACAAAAACGGTAATAACCTGCAATATCAAAAATGATATTTTCAATTTTTTTTGTATTGTTTTATCTTGCCGCTACTTCTTACATCTTTTAACTATTTTGGTACAGTTTATAACTCTTTCTATCCATTAAAAAGCTTGTATATCTATCGAAACATCTCCGGCGACCAATTGAACATATATGTTCACGGATAAAATGGTTGTTAATGACTGCTTTAGCCAAGAATGTTGTTATGGGTTAAAAAAAACCGGGACATGTGTCTTGTTAAGGATATATGTAATATAATTTAAGATTTTAAATGTAATTAGATAATCCCTAATTTCCTTTCTGTATTTGTGTATAAATACCTCCTTGCTAGATTTCCTGACGATTACAAAATAATCATCGATCAAATCGAAGGTCGTGACTCGCCACTATCTCTCACAGACCTTCATGACCGCCTCATAAATCACGAAGCTAAACTCATGGCAATGACACAATTACCATCATTGCCAGCCTCGGCGAACGTCGTTCAACAACGCAACAATAATCATCGTCACCAGCAACAACCCTCCAATCGCAACAATCAACCTTGGCAGTCTGCTTCGTCTGTTCCGTATAACAATCGCTCAGATCAACACCAACCTCGACCCTACTTTAGTTGTTGCCAGATCTGCAGCGTACACAGTCATAGTGTTCGTCGTTGTCCGCAATTTCAGTCAATGACCCAAGCTGCGCCTCCAAATCCTGCCAATCCTTCCACGCCTTGGCAACCACATGCAAATATCGCCGTTGGGTCACCGTACTCTACCAACAACTGGTTCCTCGACAGTGGCGCCACCCATTATATCACAAATGATCTCAACAACCTTGCACTGCATCAACTATACACCGGAGGCGACGATGTTCTGATTGGAGATGGATCTCCTCTTACAATCTCACACACGGATTCTACTTTACCTCCCTCTTTATCTCGGGATCTCACTCTCAGCAAAGTTCTTTATGTTCCTTTTATTCTCATATTCATAAGAACTTGATCTCTGTCTACCATTTGTGTAACACTAATCAAGTCTCTGTGAAATTTTTTCCGGCTCACTTTCAGGTGAAGGATCTCAGCACGAGGGTTCCTCTTCTTCAAGGCAAAACCAAGGATGAACTTTATGAATGACCAGTGAATGCTTCACGAGCTATGGCATTGTATGCTTCTCAGAGTTCAAAGATGACACTAGCTTCATGGTAGTCACGACTTGGGCACCCAGCACCACCTATTTTAAACTCTATCATTTCTAAATTTTCCCTTTTTGTTTCTCATTCATTGCAACATACCTTATTATGTTCGGATTGCCATATTAATAAGAGTCACAAAAATTCTTTTGCTCAAACATCCATTATTTCCACTCGACCATTACATTATATCTTCATCGATGTTTGGTCATCACCAATTACCTCTATCGACAACCACAAATACTACCTAATTCTTGTTGACCACTTCACACGATATTCATGGTTTTACCCCTGAAACAAAAGTCTCAAGTCAAAGAAATCTTTATTGCCTTTAAAGCGTTGGTCAAAAATCACTTCCGCAGGAAAACTGACACTCTCTACTCCGACAATGGTGGTGAGTTTATTGCCTTTCGCAGCTTCCTCTGAGAACACGACATTACTCACATGACGACGCCACCACACACGCCTGAACACAACGGAATCTCTGAGCGTAAAGACCGCCACATCGTGGAGACTGGATTATCTCTGCTGTCTACCGCGTCGGTTCCGAAAACATATTGGACTCTTTCCTTCGCAACAACAGTCTATTTAATCAACAGATTGCCCACACCTATGCTGTCTCATGATTCGCCATATCAAAAGTTATTTGGTTCTCCGCCAAACTATGCAAAACTCAGAATTTTTGGGTCGCTATGCTTCCCGTGGCTACGCCCTTATACGTCTCACAAGCTCGATGACCGCTCACAACCTTGTGTCTTCGTCGGTTATTCGTTGACTCAAAGTGCGTATTTATGTCTTCACATACCCACATGAAGAATCTACACCTCTCGTCATGTAAAATATGATGAAAACACTTACCCGTTTCAAGCAATTGGTTCCTCGACACCTCCATATGCAGCTCGTGAACAACAAGCAGCGATGTCACTGGCTACACCAATTCATTGTTCCTCAGTCCTGCCATAGGAAACCCCGTGCTTGGATCCTCACCATCATCAACCATCGCCGCCGACAGCAATCGCGTCCCCTGCTCCAGCAATCTCAGCGCCGGAAATTTCTTCCTTACCGCCGCAACAAAACACGCAGGTATTGTCTTCTAACTCTGACATTCCATCTTCTCCTTCTTTTTTAATCCAGCGACCCACTGGCCCAACTATAATCCCAAATGACCAAACCCAACATCAGCCTACCATCTCTAATCAAAGGCCCATTGGCCGAGACCCATCACAAACAATTCAACAAATATCACAACCCACCTCCCAAAGGCCCACTGGTCGCACCGATGATGTCACTGCGACATCAGAACCTGCAAATCAAACTTCATCTTTGCCGACGCCCAATCCACCGCTGAACACCAATTCACCTCAAAACACCCATCAAATTCAAACCATAAGCAAAAATCAAATATCCAAACCTTTCCAAAAATATACCCTCACCGCAGCACTTCTTCACTCCTACGAAGCAGAACCGATGACCTACATACAAGCAATGAAACACGAAAATAGCGAAATGCGATGTATGTTGAATATGATGGTCGATTAGCCAATCATTGCACTATGTGCCTTTGTATAGCCTATGTCAAGACCATGTATTGACTTCATACAATCCATTATATGCTTAGGCTTAATTCCTTTAAGATCACTACCACCACTAAAGCAATCAACATACAGTTTTCCAATACATTTTGCATTAGTCTGTCGCTGACGAGAATACCTATAGGCAGCAGAGCATGTATGAACTTCTATGAATTTTTGAACGAGAAATTCTGGAGACAAAGGTGACATAAACGTCGCATGAATCTTCCATAAACAATTAGGAACAAAACATTTTACAACAAATATTTTCCTCGTCGACGTCGAGATCTCGAAATCAAACGTGTGGAAAACTGTTAACTTACGTAATAGCCTAATTAATGCTTTCTTGTCATCAAATATATCACCAACCTTCAGAGTTTCTCATTTGTAATGGCTTCATAATCTCCTCTTTAACGTTACCATTCTCTTTGCCAACACAAGCTTCATCTTTAATTTTTTTACATACGTGAATTGTTTCATCACTTTCTCTCGCATCATAGTTTGTTCTCAATGACACACAAAGTCGGATAACCTCTGTTTTTGACATTGTGATAAAGTTTGCAAATTGTCTATCGTTACTCAGGAATATGGGGGTGTGTCGCTGGCATTTTTTAAAATATATGTTTAGGCAACATGTAAGCAATCTCAACTGCGTTCATTTGCCTATCCAACTTGTAATTGTCACTAATAATGCGGAGAAATTCTTCATACTTGATTTGTTTTTCAACCACACAAAAATTTGCCTCCTTTACTTGAATCAACGAGGAAATCCCAACCCATCTTTACCTTCCATTGTCCAAAAATAGCAAACAAATTCAACATGATCTGCAACATAGAAACATGTTTTTAGTAGATTAAGTGTGCTAGAGGCTGTATAATTCTGCACAAGATATCTTGCCACACCATGTCATAATTTGTCTTACCACTACGAATAACCTGCTACACATCTTTAGCTCTACACATCGTTGGCAGAGCTCTGCAAAGCTCTATACTTTAGTAGTCTCTGCAAGTAGCTCTTCCAAAGATATATGACAAATTACCGCTACTTGGAAAACTAATGATAAATGTTTCGAACCATTACATGAGTCTGATATTCCCGCAATATTCTCTCTTTTAACCTCTAGATTGTCTTCCACCTGCAGATATTGTTAGATGTAAATGAAGATATTCTTCTCGAAGAAATGTACGTTTTTCATACCAGACCAAAATCAAAGTATGTAAACATATACAAAAAAATAAGAAATTACCAGTAGATATGTAGTGAGTTATGAAAGAAATAAATGACGGAGATCGCTTTGATCTTTAAAAAATAATAAATCGTGAGGTTTGGGAGCATAATCGAACAAACTGAAAATAAAGAGATCTAGTTTTTTCTAGAAGTTGAAAAAGTTGATGGCAAACTCATAAAGTAATGACATTTATGTTATTATTTTAGCTAGAAGAGGGGTACATTGTAATTGACCATAAAATCAGACTATTTTGACAATTTTCCTTGCGAGAGTACCAATCCTCACATTAATGTGCCCAAATGTACTATTTTGACAAATCCTCCTATAATTAATTAAAGTAATCTCAACATGGATTTTCAAGATCCGTGAATCTCAACTTGGATTTTAAAGTAACCTCACAGGGATGCGCCGTCAAGATCCGCATTAGTTTTTCATAAATTATGTTTTGTAAACCACAATTAAAAAAACTTTAGAAACCCCGAAAAACAATTGAGAAATTTTGAAATTGACTCATATAACCCAAAAATCCCACAAAGCATTCTCTTTAAATGAACGAGAGGGTTCCATAAATATATATTAAACCTTATATCACTTAAAACTGAATCTTATTGATTTATAAACATCAATAAGATTTATCTTGCAAAAATATTTATCTTGTGAGAATGAATTGTTCTTACATATTTTATCATTTTTTTGTAGTGAACTCAATAACGAAAAATTCATAAAATATTAAATTCTTTTTTAAAATCCAGATTTTATAAGGTAAAATTAATATGTGCACACATATTAATTGTATAGGGTACATATCAGACCAAAATCTTCATTTACATCTAACAATATCTACAGGTTTCAAATATTGTAAACTGAGGAGCTGGTGTGTTTTCTTTATAAAAGAAAATGGAATTCGGAACAAGTGACATGTTTTCTTAATAAAGTTGGACTCTTCCTCAACTTTATCATTAATAAATAAATAAAGAATTTTTAAAAAATTGAATTGAGAAATTTTAAAATCTCATTTTTAGGATTTCAAATCCTGTGAATTTGTTCAAATCACCATAAGATTTATTTTAATAATTCTACAAAAATTCCTCAAATCTCAAATCCCATTAAAATTTAGGGTAAATCTAAATCATAGCTCCAATATGCCCCCTTTGTATATTATTGTTGTTTTTTCAGAAAAAAGAACGATGGAATGTTTTTATAGCATCAGAACAATGATGACACATATCTCCTAATTTATAGGTGGTTTAACTGGCTGAGGTGGATGACAAAGGCACCTCCCCTAATTCGACAATGACACTATCGGTGGGATGCATATTTTACCAGTAAACAAAAAGTATATAAAATTTAAAAATGGACAAAATGACATATTTTTAATAACGGTGGATAAAATAAGGATTACAACTGTCGATAACACACATTAAAAGGTCTCTAAGTAGTGACTAAGGATTAAAGGGACTGAACCATGTTTTCAATGCCCTTCGCTATACTCTCAGGTTGTCCCTCTGCTTTAACTTTAAATAAACTTGTCGTGTCATTCTAAACTATTTATGGTACACATATCAAATGTAACTATTTATGGTACACATATCAAATACAATTAGAATAAGATTTTGAGTTGTGCTAAAAACACTTGCAAGTGGCAAACCATTGGCCGATATTTTTTTTAGTGTAGTTCATAAGAGTGCATAGTGTACTATACATAATTAGCATTTAAATACGGTGTTACGTATATGTGATTTAGTTAAATTAGGGATTGACCCCGCGCTTCGCGTGGGCTTATTTTATATTCATGTTTTATAAATTTGTTTATATGTTATTTTTTAGGAAATAATTTTTTTTTTAATCGAATTTTAGTTTAATAGTCGGATTATGTTTATAGTTGCATTGTGTGTACGTGCATGTGTTTTATTTTTTTCTCCTCATTAGTGTTTGTATATAACAATGGGTTTCTCTTAATTATGTTGTTAACTTATGTTAAAATATTGTTTTTTTCATGTGTTGATATATTGTATTTGACTACTGTGTGATTCTAATTACAGTTTTATATTTATTTTTATTTAATACCATTTCAAATCTCTCATAAGTTACATATTTAGTTGAAAGTATAATATTACATTGTTGTTCCAGAATCTATAGTTCATACTGAGGCCAATTATAACCTCATCAGCCCGTCTACACATTAACTAAACAAACCACTTACATTTGATGATAAATGATTTAAGTACATGTACATATTTGAGTATTTAAAATTATATCTTTATGTACGTATAGTTTTAGGTTGTTTAGAGTTACACCCTCTAATAGGGAATCTTTTCTAATGTTTGAGCCTTTATGCTTATATATATTTTGGTCCAAGTATTGCTTTCTTCGTGAAAGACCGCTGACAAAAGATCTGTGATTTTTTCCTTGTTCCCCATCTCTGAAAAACATATCATCTTTAGCTTCTAAAAATCCAACCAATCCCACTCCCAGAAATGTATGCATGGAGCATGTCTATGTATGCATCTTTTATCCAAATATATATACTTTAGCAATTGTTGGTGACATATATAACTAGCTTGCTGACTTTATTCTATAAAAAGTGTTCGTTACACTTTAGCTAAATCGTGGAAATAGACTATATCTTTTGTTAAAGTGACATAATGATATTGTGCATTTAATTACTTTTACTATATAGAAGATTGTAGTGATGACGTGGATAGATTAGATTGAAATAAAATTCTCCCATTATATAATAGAGTAATTCTATGCCCCGCGCGTTGCGCGAGATAACATTTTTAAACATCTATCAATACGAATCGTTGAATATAAATATAATCTTTTGAAGTTTTTAAAATAATTTATGTTAACATTTGTAGAAACAACAAACTTATTTTACCAAATGATATAAAACATAGTTATTGCCAAATATAACTTTTTCCTTGAAAAAACAATAAATCATCCAGGTGAAAACTTCCTAAGAGGAAGAAACGATATCGACGACCATCTTATGACCTTTTACACTAGAGAAAATTTCTTCCAGATTCAGGTCCCGTGAAGATATCCTCTTACAAGCTTTAATGTTCACTATTAACCTAATCATACATATGATTAAATACCAATGAGAACTTACCACCACCCCGAAATTAATGTAAATAGGCCAAGTTAAAATATCAGTAAATGCAAATGTGTAAACATAACAATCATGACGTTACAATAAATTTGGTAAGCATATTTTACCCACCGAAGCAAGTGCATTGTGCCATATATATAGAAATTGTAGACCAAGTCATAAACGTTCCTATCTAATATCACAAATTACGTTGCATGGTCAAATAATTTAATATTTATATAAAAAACTCATTAATTTCACTTGCTTAAAAAGATTAAAAATTTTTTTTTTTTAGTTTTGTGCATACATATTTGATATTTCTGAACTTTAGTCAATTTTTTCACACTTTTTACTGCCAATTCTTTTGTTATCTTGCACTCGTTCCCTTTACGGCATTTATTTCTTTTCACTTTCTCTTCACTCACATATAAAAGATTGGAAAGTGATTTGATTTTCAACTCATTGTAGAACTATTTTCTCCTTTTCATCTTCATACACTATGATTTCTCTTATCAGTTGTATGAAATTTTTGTTGATTTGAGCGTCAAAAAATCTTACTGGTGATACACATTTGTCGTGGCGAGGATGTTCCCACCTATTGTGATGCACGTCAAATCTGCTTATTAAATATCGATTCTTATCTTTGAACACGTTTCTATCTACCAGACATCATATATTATTGACACACCTTGCACTCTAACTTTACTAATTTTTTTTTTTTAAACAAAAATTCTCTCATGATCTTTTTTTTCATCTATATTATATTATGATTTTAGCTACACATAATTTTTGATTTTGATTTTCTTAAAATGTGTAACTTGTTGCAAAAAAAATGTAACTTAAAAAATCATTATAAAGTCTAAATTTTTCTTGAAAAATATTTATTCTTATTTTAAGCAAAAACAGTTTAAATTTTGTATTTACTATTACAATTAACTTGTAATTTTTTATTATCCTAAATAATTTTTAACTCTTAGAAAAATGATTTTTGATCCATTTAATATATTTTAATGTGATAATTGTTATCCATATTTCTTAAAAAGTAATAACTGCTCCATTAACTATATGTTAATATATAATTTTATATTCATCCAATCTCTATTCAATTTTTTTTTGTATTGTGTTGTATTTTTCTAGTTTTTTTTTTTTGTAAATTGTTTTTTGATGAAAAATGATAATTATAAAATTGAGTCATCAACTTTAGTGTAAGTGTTCTTCTCTCTTTTTAAATGGAGAACAATAATTATTACAAAGTGTGTGAATTAATTGAATCATTAACTTTAGTTTTAGTTTTCTTTAGTTTTAATTTTTTTTTTTTTTTTTTGCTGATGTGGACACTCATATTATATAATAGATACTATTAAAACCCAACTATAAGAAATTTATCGAGTACTATCTAATATACAATAAAAATGATAGATTGAGTCAATATGTTATTTAACTTGAGAAATGATGATTGAAAATAGAAAAGACTTGTGCAAGTAAGTAGTTAAAAAATGGGGTCAGCGAACATCTTACGTGGGATTTGAGTGGGTGCAAATAAACTAATTTCAAATATATTACAAGAGATTAAACATGATTTTTATAAGTTCTATCGGTGTGATTATTCATCATGGATCCGCCTCTGTTTGCAATTGCAAGTATATATTGTCTCTTTACGTAATTCCAATATATACCTGTAATCAGTGGCGTAGCTAGAATTTTTTTTTATCAGGGGCATATTTTTCTTTTTTGAATCCTCTAAAACCTAAATGTTGCAAAAACACACTAATTTAGCTTTTGTTTTGTGTTTACATGTTATGAAATTTCATTTTTTTTTCAAATGTGTATCTAAATAATGTATCATAAGGGGCATGAAATAATATATCAACAGTGGCATAATTAAAACCCCTTATAAAATTAAACTAAGTTTGAAAATTTTATGGTGGGCAATTGCCCCTCCCATTAACTAAGTACATCCGCCCCTGCCTGTAATTGCCTTGATGCGTCCATTCTACCAGTAATTTCTTCATATATAACAACCCCTTCTATATGAAGAATTTCCAAATGCAAACAACTTTTAAGTATACACAAAACATACAATACCAACAATTTGAAGAGTATAGTTTGTAACATCCCTATTCCGGATCTCCGGAGATAACCGAGAATCAGGCATGTTAGGTCGTCATCAGTGGCCAGCAACACATGATCGCCAGGAAAACGCCCGGTAACAACAACAACACAACGACACGATCCCAACTAACCTGAAAAGAAATAAGGGGAGAGGGTTGAGTAATCAAAATTACCCAGTGAGGATGAGCCTTCAGAGACTCACTTAACCCTTTCAACAATTACACGAAATAACAACCAACAGCCTAGACCTAAAACAAGCTCAAACAAGGTTCCACACAATATTCGTTTTAGTACTCTTTCTCCTTTTATCACGTAATCTCTTTTCTCAGTACTCATCTTTTCTTTCCGGTTCTCAAACAATGCACTCTACCAGTGCTCACACGCAATCTAACACGGTGGGAATTTACAGGCTCACTGGCCGTTTCTCGTAACATGGCTCACTGGCCTAGAGCGCGGCATAGCTCCTTTTAACCCTGTTGGAAGCCTACCAGTCCACTGGAGTCGGGTCCATCAATCAAATCGAACCACTAATCCCTCACAGTGTCGAGGACCTAACATTTACTAATATCTCAAGCAATACCGGTTTACTCCTACCGCACAAACATTCATCTAAGTGCATGACTCTCAAGTCGGACAACTCAACAAGCAAACCAGACAGTTCAATCTGGTACCAGCAATCAATTCCTAACTCAAAGACTCTAACCTTCTACCCATTACCCATTACCCAACTAAACACAATACAGGCAGCAACGGTTTTAAAATAGGCTAATGACATCAAATCGAATAATGGAAAAAGGGGAAAATGCAACAAGTCCTCACCTGACTGCATGCGGTGGAGGAGGAGGATACGGTGAAGGTGACGTGACCAGCTCGTCTCTGATCTCGTCGGAAGAGCTCGGTGATGGAGGTGGAGAGGCAGATCCGGTACCTTTCACTGGAACAGCCATATCTTCTGGTACAAATCTCCGATTTGGATGATCTCAGGCTTCACGGAAAGAAGACACTTGGGGTTTCGGTTTGATATGTAGGAAGTCTTCTGGTTCACATCGGTTCTTCGGGAAAACGGCCCGCAAGATGACGGGAGAAGAAGATTCGGCCGGTTACTCTCGGTGGGGACAGCGGCGACGCGAGCAGGAGAGAGGAGAGGTGGTGCGGCGGTGCTACTGGTGACGAGGCTGGCGTGCGATGGTGAGAGAGAGAGGTCGGCGGAGAGCTCGAGGGAGAGAGAGCAAGGAGCCGCGGTGAGAGAGAGAGAGGAGAGAACCGAGAGAGAAGAGAAGAGAAGAGAAGGGGAGAGAGAAAGAGAGAAGAGCCGCGAGAGAGAGAGGGAAAGGGAAAAAAAATAGACTAGGGTTTTTTTTCCCTCACTTTAGGTTTAAATATGGGCTTTGATCCGGTTTAGACAGAAATTAAAAATTGGGCCGGTTTGGGTTATCACATTCTCCCACCCTTGAAAAGGATTCGTCCTCGAATCCAAGGAAAGAAGTCCGTGAAAAAACGAAGCGGAAAAGAAATGTTTCGGAATAAACAAAAAGGTCACAGGTATGTTTTCGAAATAAACAAAAAGGTGACAGGATTCTTCCGATGGATCCTGGCAAAGGGGTTGCGGCTGAAACATATTAAACAAGGAAAGCAACACTATTAGATCGTGGTCCATGTTGTTGTTGTTCTCGGTTTGAAATCGTACATAATAAAATCATAATTTAAAAAAAAAAAAAATACATAAATAAATAAATTTTTTTTTTTTTTTTTTTTCTAAAAAGATATCAAACTTTGGGCGCGACCACTCTAGGACAGCGAGAGTGATCTAATCCTGGGCTCTGCAACACATGACCGCCAGGAAAACGCCCGGTAACAACAACAACACAACGACACGATCCCAACTAACCTGAAAGGAAACAAGGGGAAAGGGTTGAGTAATAAAGATTACCCAGTGAGGATGAGCCTTCAGAGACTCACTTAATCCTTTCAACAATTACACGAAATAACAACCAACAGCCTAGACCTAAAACGAGTTCAAACAAGGTTCCACACAATATTCGTTTTAGTACTCTTTCTCCTTTTATCACGTAATCTCTTTTCTCAGTACTCATCTTTTCTTTCCGGTTCTCAAACAATGCACTCTACCAGTGCTCAAACGCAATCTAACACGGTGAGAATTTCCAGGATCAATGGCCATTTCTCGTAACATAGCTCACTGGCCTATAGCGCGGGATAGCTCCTTTTAACCCCGTTGGAAGCGTACCAGTCCACTGGTGTCGGGTCCATCAATCAAATCGAACCACTGATCCCTTACAGTGTCGAGGACCTAACATTTACTAATATCTCAAGCAATACCGGTTTAATCCAAACACACAAACATTCATCTAAGTGCATGACTCTCAAGCCGGACAACTCAATAAGCAAACCAGACAGTTCAATATGGTACCAACAATCAATTCCTAACTCAAAGACTCTAACTTTCTACCCATTACCCATTACCCAACTAAACACAATACATGCAGCAACGGTTTAAGAATAGGCTAATGACATCAAATCGAATAATGGAAAAAGGGGAAAACGCAACACGTCCTCACCTGACTGCATGCGGTGGAGGAGACGGTGAAGGTGACGTGACCAGCTCGTCTCTGATCTCGTCGGAAGAGCTCGGTGATGGAGGTAGAGAGGCAGATCCGGTACCTTTCACTGTAACAGCCATATCGTCTGGTACAGATCTCCGATTCGGATGATCTCGGGCTTCACGGAAAGAAGACACTCGGGGCTTCGGTTTGATATGTGGGAAGTCTTTTGGTTCACAGCGGTTCGTCGGATTAACGACCCGCAAGATGACGGGAGAAGAAGATTCAGCCGGTTACTCTCGGTGGGGACAGCGGCGGCGCGAGCAGGAGAGAAGAGAGGTGGTGCGGCGGTGTTGCTGGTGACGAGGCTGGCGTGCGACGGTGAGAGAGAGAGGTCGGCGGAGAACTCGAGGGAGAGAGAGCAAGGAGCCGCGGTGAGAGAGAGAGAGGAGAGAACCAAGAGAGAAGAGAAGAGAAGGGGAGAGAGAAAGAGAGAAGAGCCGCGAGAGAGAGAGGGAGGAGAGCAGCCGCGAGAGAGAGAGGAAAAGAGAAAAAAAATAGACTAGGGTTTTTTTCCTTGCTTTAGGTTTAAATACGAGCCTTGATCTGGTTTAGACATAAATTAAAAATTAAACCGGTTTGGGTTATCACATTTTTTTTTTTTAGTGTACTTCATTAGAGTACATAGTGTAACGATTTTACGGTTTTAATAATCTATCGTAATGACCAAAAACATGTAATAATTTATTTCCTCCGAAACACTATTATAACTCCAATGTCGGTACATAACATCACACAAATTATACAATTGATTAGTTTTGTTAAAATCAAATAGCAAAATAGAAAAAAATATGTAAATTCAATCCATCTAACATAATTCTTTGGTGGTGTGACTTAGGGCTGGGAACGGATATCCGTGGTTTTTTTATATCCTTATCACGTAATCTCTTTTTATCACGTAATCTCTTTTCTCAGTACTCATCTTTTCTTTCCGGTTGTCAAACAATGCACCCTACCAGTGCTCAAACGCAATCTAACACGGTGGGAATTTGCAGGATCAATGGTCGTTTCTCGTAACATAGCTCACTGGCCTAGAGCGCGGGATAGCTCCTTTTAACCCCGTTGGAAGCCTACCAGTCCACTGGTGTCGGGTCCATCAATCAAATCGAACCACTGATCCCTCACAGTGTCGAGGACCTAACATTTACTAATATCTCAAGCAATACCGGTTTAATCCAAACACACAAACATTCATCTAAGTGCATGACTCTCAAGCCGGACAACTCAATAAGCAAACCAGACAGTTCAATATGGTACCAACAATCAATTCCTAACTCTCTAACCTTCTACCCATTACCCATTACCCAACTAAACACAATACATGCAGCAACGGTTTAAGAATAGGCTAATGACATCAAATCGAATAATGGAAAAAGGGGAAAACGCAACACGTCCTCACCTGACTGCATGCGGTGGAGGAGACGGAGACGGTGAAGGTGACGTGACCAGCTCGTCTCTGATCTCGTCGGAAGAGCTCGGTGATGGAGGTAGAGAGGCAGATCCGGTACCTTTCACTGTAACAGCCATATCGTCTGGTACATATCTCCGATTGGGATGATCTCGGGCTTCACGGAAAGAAGACACTCGGGGCTTCGGTTTGATATGTGGGAAGTCTTTTGGTTCACAGCGGTTCGTCGGATTAACGACCCGCAAGATGACGGGAGAAGAAGATTCAGCCGGTTACTCTCGGTGGGGACAGCGGCGGCGCGAGCAGGAGAGAAGAGAGGTGGTGCGGCGGTGTTGCTGGTGACGAGGCTGGCGTGCGACGGTGAGAGAGAGAGGTCGGCGGAGAACTCGAGGGAGAGAGAGCAAGGAGCCGCGGTGAGAGAGAGAGAGGAGAGAACCAAGAGAGAAGAGAAGAGAAGGGGAGAGAGAAAGAGAGAAGAGCCGCGAGAGAGAGAGGGAGGAGAGCAGCCGCGAGAGAGAGAGGAAAAGAGAAAAAAAATAGACTAGGGTTTTTTTTCCTCGCTTTAGGTTTAAATACGAGCCTTGATCTGGTTTAGACATAAATTAAAAATTAAACCGGTTTGGGTTATCACATTTTTTTTTTTAGTGTACTTCATTAGAGTACATAGTGTAACGATTTTACGGTTTTAATAATCTATCGTAATGACCAAAAACATGTAATAATTTATTTCCTCCGAAACACTATTATAACTCCAATGTCGGTACATAACATCACACAAATTATACAATTGATTAGTTTTGTTAAAAATCAAATAGCAAAATAGAAAAAAATATGTAAATTCAATCCATCTAACATAATTCTTTGGTGGTGTGACTTAGGGCTGGGAACGGATATCCGGGGTTTTTTTATATCCTTATCACGTAATCTCTTTTTATCACGTAATCTCTTTTCTCAGTACTCATCTTTTCTTTCCGGTTGTCAAACAATGCACCCTACCAGTGCTCAAACGCAATCTAACACGGTGGGAATTTGCAGGATCAATGGTCGTTTCTCGTAACATAGCTCACTGGCCTAGAGCGCGGGATAGCTCCTTTTAACCCCGTTGGAAGCCTACCAGTCCACTGGAGTCGGGTCCATCAATCAAATCGAACCACTGATCCCTCACAGTGTCGAAGACCTAACTTTTACTAATCTCTCAAGCAATATCGGTTTAATCCAAAAACACAAACATTCATCTAAGTGCATGACTCTCAAGCCGGACAACTCAATAAGCAAACCAGACAGTTCAATATGGTACCAACAATCAATTCCTAACTCAAAGACTCTAACCTTCTACCCATTACCCATTATCCAACTAAACACAATACAGGCAGCAACGGTTTAAGAATAGGCTAATGACATCAAATCGAATAATGGAAAAAGGGAAAAACGCAACACGTCCTCACCTGACTGCATGCGGTGGAGGAGACGGTGAAGGTGACGTGACCAGCTCGTCTCTGATCTCGTCGGAAGAGCTCGGTGATGGAGGTAGAGAGGCAGATCCGGTACCTTTCACTGTAACAGCCATATCGTCTGGTACAGATCTCCGATTGGGATGATCTCGGGCTTCACGGAAAGAAGACACTCGGGGCTTCGGTTTGATATGTGGGAAGTCTTTTGGTTCACAGCGGTTCGTCGGATTAACGACCCGCAAGATGACGGGAGAAGAAGATTCAGCCGGTTACTCTCGGTGGGGACAGCGGCGGCGCGAGCAGGAGAGAAGAGAGGTGGTGCGGCGGTGTTGCTGGTGACGAGGCTGGCGTGCGACGGTGAGAGAGAGAGGTCGGCGGAGAACTCGAGGGAGAGAGAGCAAGGAGCCGCGGTGAGAGAGAGAGAGGAGAGAACCAAGAGAGAAGAGAAGAGAAGGGGAGAGAGAAAGAGAGAAGAGCCGCGAGAGAGAGAGGGAGGAGAGCAGCCGCGAGAGAGAGAGGAAAAGAGAAAAAAAATAGACTAGGGTTTTTTTTCCTCGCTTTAGGTTTAAATACGAGCCTTGATCTGGTTTAGACATAAATTAAAAATTAAACCGGTTTGGGTTATCACATTTTTTTTTTTTAGTGTACTTCATTAGAGTACATAGTGTAACGATTTTACGGTTTTAATAATCTATCGTAATGACCAAAAACATGTAATAATTTATTTCCTCCGAAACACTATTATAACTCCAATGTCGGTACATAACATCACACAAATTATACAATTGATTAGTTTTGTTAAAATCAAATAGCAAAATAGAAAAAAATATGTAAATTCAATCCATCTAACATAATTCTTTGGTGGTGTGACTTAGGGCTGGGAACGGATATCCGGGGTTTTTTTATATCCTTATCACGTAATCTCTTTTTATCACGTAATCTCTTTTCTCAGTACTCATCTTTTCTTTCCGGTTGTCAAACAATGCACCCTACCAGTGCTCAAACGCAATCTAACACGGTGGGAATTTGCAGGATCAATGGTCGTTTCTCGTAACATAGCTCATTGGCCTAGAGCGCGGGATAGCTCCTTTTAACCCCGTTGGAAGCCTACCAGTCCACTGGAGTCGGGTCCATCAATCAAATCGAACCACTGATCCCTCACAGTGTCGAAGACCTAACTTTTACTAATCTCTCAAGCAATATCGGTTTAATCCAAACACACAAACATTCATCTAAGTGCATGACTCTCAAGCCGGACAACTCAATAAGCAAACCAGACAGTTCAATATGGTACCAACAATCAATTCCTAACTCAAAGACTCTAACCTTCTACCCATTACCCATTATCCAACTAAACACAATACAGGCAGCAACGGTTTAAGAATAGGCTAATGACATCAAATCGAATAATGGAAAAAGGGAGAAACGCAACACGTCCTCACCTGACTGCATGCGGTGGAGGAGACGGTGAAGGTGACGTGACCAGCTCGTCTCTGATCTCGTCGGAAGAGCTCGGTGATGGAGGTAGAGAGGCAGATCCGGTACCTTTCACTGTAACAGCCATATCGTCTGGTACAGATCTCCGATTCGGATGATCTCGGGCTTCACGGAAAGAAGACACTCGGGGCTTCGGTTTGATATGTGGGAAGTCTTTTGGTTCACAGCGGTTCGTCGGATTAACGACCCGCAAGATGACGGGAGAAGAAGATTCAGCCGGTTACTCTCGGTGGGGACAGCGGCGGCGCGAGCAGGAGAGAAGAGAGGTGGTGCGGCGGTGTTGCTGGTGACGAGGCTGGCGTGCGACGGTGAGAGAGAGAGGTCGGCGGAGAACTCGAGGGAGAGAGAGCAAGGAGCCGCGGTGAGAGAGAGAGAGGAGAGAACCAAGAGAGAAGAGAAGAGAAGGGGAGAGAGAAAGAGAGAAGAGCCGCGAGAGAGAGAGGGAGGAGAGCAGCCGCGAGAGAGAGAGGAAAAGAGAAAAAAAATAGACTAGGGTTTTTTTTCCTCGCTTTAGGTTTAAATACGAGCCTTGATCTGGTTTAGACATAAATTAAAAATTAAACCGGTTTGGGTTATCACATTTTTTTTTTTAGTGTACTTCATTAGAGTACATAGTGTAACGATTTTACGGTTTTAATAATCTATCGTAATGACCAAAAACATGTAATAATTTATTTCCTCCGAAACACTATTATAACTCCAATGTCGGTACATAACATCACACAAATTATACAATTGATTAGTTTTGTTAAAATCAAATAGCAAATTAGAAAAAAATATGTAAATTCAATCCATCTAACATAATTCTTTGGTGGTGTGACTTAGGGCTGGGAACGGATATCCGGGGTTTTTTTATATCCTTATCACGTAATCTCTTTTTATCACGTAATCTCTTTTCTCAGTACTCATCTTTTCTTTCCGGTTGTCAAACAATGCACCCTACCAGTGCTCAAACGCAATCTAACACGGTGGGAATTTGCAGGATCAATGGTCGTTTCTCGTAACATAGCTCACTGGCCTAGAGCGCGGGATAGCTCCTTTTAACCCCGTTGGAAGCCTACCAGTCCACTGGAGTCGGGTCCATCAATCAAATCGAACCACTGATCCCTCACAGTGTCGAAGACCTAACTTTTACTAATCTCTCAAGCAATATCGGTTTAATCCAAACACACAAACATTCATCTAAGTGCATGACTCTCAAGCCGGACAACTCAATAAGCAAACCAGACAGTTCAATATGGTACCAACAATCAATTCCTAACTCAAAGACTCTAACCTTCTACCCATTACCCATTATCCAACTAAACACAATACAGGCAGCAACGGTTTAAGAATAGGCTAATGACATCAAATCGAATAATGGAAAAAGGGAAAAACGCAACACGTCCTCACCTGACTGCATGCGGTGGAGGAGACGGTGAAGGTGACGTGACCAGCTCGTCTCTGATCTCGTCGGAAGAGCTCGGTGATGGAGGTAGAGAGGCAGATCCGGTACCTTTCACTGTAACAGCCATATCGTCTGGTACAGATCTCCGATTCGGATGATCTCGGGCTTCACGGAAAGAAGACACTCGGGGCTTCGGTTTGATATGTGGGAAGTCTTTTGGTTCACAGCGGTTCGTCGGATTAACGACCCGCAAGATGACGGGAGAAGAAGATTCAGCCGGTTACTCTCGGTGGGGACAGCGGCGGCGCGAGCAGGAGAGAAGAGAGGTGGTGCGGCGGTGTTGCTGGTGATGAGGCTGGCGTGCGACGGTGAGAGAGAGAGGTCGGCGGAGAACTCGAGGGAGAGAGAGCAAGGAGCCGCGGTGAGAGAGAGAGAGGAGAGAACCAAGAGAGAAGAGAAGAGAAGGGGAGAGAGAAAGAGAGAAGAGCCGTGAGAGAGAGAGGGAGGAGAGCAGCCGCGAGAGAGAGAGGAAAAGAGAAAAAAAATAGACTAGGGTTTTTTTTCCTCGCTTTAGGTTTAAATACGAGCCTTGATCTGGTTTAGACATAAATTAAAAATTAAACCGGTTTGGGTTATCACATTTTTTTTTTTTAGTGTACTTCATTAGAGTACATAGTGTAACGATTTTACGGTTTTAATAATCTATCGTAATGACCAAAAACATGTAATAATTTATTTCCTCCGAAACACTATTATAACTCCAATGTCGGTACATAACATCACACAAATTATACAATTGATTAGTTTTGTTAAAATCAAATAGCAAAATAGAAAAAAATATGTAAATTCAATCCATCTAACATAATTCTTTGGTGGTGTGACTTAGGGCTGGGAACGGATATCCGGGGTTTTTTTATATCCTTATCACGTAATCTCTTTTTTTCACGTAATCTCTTTTCTCAGTACTCATCTTTTCTTTCCGGTTGTCAAACAATACACCCTACCAGTGCTCAAACGCAATCTAACACGGTGGGAATTTGCAGGATCAATGGTCGTTTCTCGTAACATAGCTCACTGGCCTAGAGCGCGGGATAGCTCCTTTTAACCCCGTTGGAAGCCTACCAGTCCACTGGAGTCGGGTCCATCAATCAAATCGAACCACTGATCCCTCACAGTGTCGAAGACCTAACTTTTACTAATCTCTCAAGCAATATCGGTTTAATCCAAACACACAAACATTCATCTAAGTGCATGACTCTCAAGCCGGACAACTCAATAAGCAAACCAGACAGTTCAATATGGTACCAACAATCAATTCCTAACTCAAAGACTCTAACCTTCTACCCATTACCCATTATCCAACTAAACACAATACAGGCAGCAACGGTTTAAGAATAGGCTAATGACATCAAATCGAATAATGGAAAAAGGGAAAAACGCAACACGTCCTCACCTGACTGCATGCGGTGGAGGAGACGGTGAAGGTGACGTGACCAGCTCGTCTCTGATCTCGTCGGAAGAGCTCGGTGATGGAGGTAGAGAGGCAGATCCGGTACCTTTCACTGTAACAGCCATATCGTCTGGTACAGATCTCCGATTCGGATGATCTCGGGCTTCACGGAAAGAAGACACTCGGGGCTTCGGTTTGATTGTAGGAAGTCTTCTGGTTCACAGCGGTTCATCGGAAAAATGACCCGCAAGATGACGGGAGAAGAAGATTCGGCCGGTTACTCTCGGTGGGGACAGCGGCGGCGCGAGCAGGAGAGAAGAGAGGTGGTGCGGCGGTGCTGCTGGTGACGAGGCTGGCGTGCGACGGTGAGAGAGAGAGGTCGGCGGAGAGCTCGAGGGAGAGAGAGCAAGGAGCCGCGGTGAGAGAGAGAGAGGAGAGAACCGAGAGAGAAGAGAAGAGAAGGGGAGAGAGAAAGAGAGAAGAGCCGCGAGAGAGAGGGAGGAGAGCAGCCGCGAGAGAGAGAGGAAAAGAGAAAAAAAATAGACTAAGATTTTTTTTTTTCCTCGCTTTAGGTTTAAATACGAGCCTTGATCTGGTTTAGACATAAATTAAAAATTAAACCGGTTTGGGTTATCACATATTTTTTTTTTTTAGTGTACTTCATTAGAGTACATAGTGTAACGATTTTACGGTTTTAATAATCTATCGTAATGACCAAAAACGTGTAATAATTTTACGGTTTTAATAATTTATTTCCTCCGAAACACTATTATAACTCCAATGTCGGTACATAACATCACACAAATTATACAATTGATGAGTTTTGTTAAAATCAAATAGCAAAATAGAAAAAAATAAGTAAATTCAATCCATATAACATAATTCTTTGGTGGTGTGACTTAGGGCTGGGAACGGATATCCGGGGTTTTTTTTATATCCTTATCCGGATTCGGGGAGCTCGGATATCCGGACTTCGGATATATTCCAGAAAATCCGGATATCCGCGGATATCCGGATCAATGAAAAATAATTAAAAAAATATTTAAAAATTAAAAATAATGATAAAAATTATAAAAATTATAAAACAATAATTAAAAAAAAACAATTTTTACAATATTTTGTAAAAAAAAACAATTTTTACAATATTTTGTAAAAAAAAAAATATGTTATTATAAATGTTTTTAAAACTTATATATACATATATAAATCTCATCATATTAAAAAAAAATATTAATAAAATATATATTTTTATTATGTTTAACGGATTCGGATACGGATCGGATATCCGGACCTCAAAATTTAACTATCCGGATCCTTATCCGACCCCCTCGGATATCCGGATTTTCGGATCGGATCGGATCGGATATCGGATACCGGATAATAGTTCCATCCCTAGTGTGACTAGCTACATAAAGATTTTCTGAGGCATTATATTTTCTAACTTAATTAATTAAGAGTGCATTCATAATGTACATATGTAATACCTATACACAATTGAACACTTAGCAAACCCCTTGATAAGAAACACAGAACAATTAAAACAATAAACATTAATAACAAATAATGTAATGCGTAAGGTTTTTGAAAATCTAAGGTATGATTTATTTATTATTTCCATGATTGTATAAGCCACTTATCATAAGAAATTAATTGCTAAAAATAATTCTAAGAAGTCATTACAATCTAAGCTTTTGACACAGAAACTAGTAGATGTTGTTGAAGAGCTGATCATAAGGGAGTGGTATTCTCGAATGACTTATTTTGTACTTATATTTTCTTATTTTTTATTTATATTTTTCTTATGTTTTGCCTAATGTTTTTTTATTTTTTGAAATATCAAGAGATGTTATGTAAACACAAATTATATTGATAAAATTGGTTGATTTGTGGGTCATTGTAAAGACTAGAGAGACGGAGCAGCCAACAAAAAATCATGAGAAATAAAAACAATTCGGAGAGAGATTTTGATTAATTTGTCTTGAACTAACTGTTAAAAACCCAATTTCGATTTAGGAAATCTTTTTGGTTACCAGTGAAAAACATTATCCGATGTTTTTCTTTCTTCACTTGTGGTCTTAAGAGATTCAGCAAAGAAAAGTAAAACAAGATCCTAAAGAAGAGATTCCAAGCTAACGTAATCCACAAACAATCCCACTTACGCAATTGAGTAATACCTTGCTGCATAAGTAAGTGAGGCCCTGTTCTCAAATATGTGGACTCTGTTATCTTGGTTCCTAAAGACACTACAAAAAAATTGAGTTATTGTGACTAACTTTTGAGACGGAAAATATTTGTCATAAATTTGTGACATTTTAAAAACGATATTATGACCAAATGTTTTCGTCATAATTTCGTAGTTGTACCGTCACAATATCGTGACGAAATAAGTCGTAGCTGAATTTTGTCGCACTTAGAGACGAAATTGTGACTAAAATATTAAGTGTAACGATTGTGACGGTATTGTGACCTAATGTATCGTCACAAATTGGTTACAAAGTTGGGACTGAGCTACGAATCTCTGATTTTGACGATAAAGTGACAAAACCTTGGTCGCTAAACGTTACTTAAAATCGATACAATTTTCGTTGTAAATTATAACGGAATGGTGTCACAAATCTGTAGCAAATCATTACTAAATTACAAACGTTTTGTTCAGTCACGATTTGTCATGTAAAATGCTACCATAAGACGTTACCATTTCTGTGACTAACGAAAATAGTTGCAAATCTGTAGCAATGTTAGAAAAGGAAAATTGCTTGTACAAAGTATATAATAAAATCAATGCCATATTAACATTTTTTGTTGCTATGTCATTTCTTCCGCTTTTCTTTTTCATAAATAAGGTTGTATAAACATTTTATGTGTCATTTGGTTTTGAAGAATACGATTCGTTTGATTTGGTCTTGTGTTAGCTATTATCTCCAGTAACCAAAATCATTTTTTCTATTTTGTATATCTTCTAGATTACATCTCGATTATATTTAATACTCAGATTAGATGCTCAATCCTTGTAATGTATGGAAACAATCGTTTATATGAAATATATACTCCATAAAATAATTTTTTTTTTTTTTTGTAACAAGCCATAAAATAATATTTTTCTCGGAGGATTCAGTCAATATATTCTCTGATAACCACCGTCTTATATTGTACTGAAAACGAAGCAAACAAAGATCAATATTTCTTAGATCCATTCATTGGTTTCATTATGGCAAGATTTACTCGGCCATATGTGAATTTCAATTCTAGTCTTATACGGATACTCAATAGTGACATTTGTCTCTGCTTCACCAAATCTATCTGCAGAATTATTAGTCTCTGAAATTGTAGCTTACATTGACACAAGGAGAGATAGAAACATGTTAGAGCCAACTCCATCAGACTCAGAGGATCAATCTGCATGTATGGTCTAAACATTTGTGGTATTATAAATTCAGTTACATGATCAAATGGTTATCCAAAAAGCTTAAAGCAAAAACAAATGTTTCATTATCTTTATGTGTCTACGACTAATTAAGCGACTGAAGTATTGAAAGCTATTAAGTGATTTTTGCACGAAAGCGACATAAATGATCAATTGTACAAAACTTAAGATGAAAATGCCTAATTGATGCAGGAAGTTATAGGGTAGGGAGAACTCGTGCATGCTTCTGATATTTAGAACATGCATGATCTATGAAGGAGCCTATGTATATATGTTTGGCGACGCCAAAGAAACGATAAGAGACGTTCATAAATTTCTCATTTTTCTCCTTTTTCTCAATTTTTAATTACGAGAATAACTATAGAGAAGGTTAAACAAGTGAGTGACGATGGACTTATTATCATTCTGAATGGAAGAAAGTTGTACAATGAGGAACTGAACCACAAGTTGAAGCTGAAAAGATGCTGGGAAAAGAGAATGAAGAAAACTAGAGAACTCTGATGGCACTCTATTATCATCACATAATTCTGATTATTGTTTTTAAATGCATACGTTTAGTATATATTTTAACAAAAAAGCATTCGTTTAGTTAATTTTTTTTGAAAAATAACAAATAATTTTTTTGTGTAAATGAAATCTGATTTGCCAAAAATTTGGGCAACAGAGGCGGCAAAAATCCAAAATTTAGTGTAAACAGCCCTAAAATTTGCTGAAAAGTCTGATTAAAAAAAATTAGAATTTTGGGTTGTGACTAATTGTGTCTACTAAAACGTCATAAGGTCATAAGCCCTAAATTTTTGCCTTAATATATAAAGAACTTTATAACTTATTGTAAAAAGTTAACCCCTTCTCTCCGAGTCTGGTTTCTACTCTCGCAACTTCTGTCTAGACTTCAAGGTTTATTCTCCATCGCCTTTAATCTCTTAGATTTCACAGTTTCTAATTTGCAATAAATCATCAAAATTGTTTGGGATGGAAATTGTTTGAATCTCGCTGTTACAATTTATTATTTTTCTGAATCGTGCACTACAAAAAAACTGCATTTTTACAACGGACAGAATCGATGTAAAATCGATGTAAAACAGGGTTTGAGACGATTTAGCAACGATTGTCAATTCGTCGTAAATCGTTCGTCGTTAATCCCAAAACGTCGTAACTTTTGGGACGTCTATAAATCGTCGTAAAATCGTCGTTAAACATTCGTCGTAAAATCGTCGCAATATTACGACGATATTACGACGTTTATACCAATAAGGTGTTACGACGATCATACGACGGATGTATTACAACGATTTTACGACGGATTTGTTACATCGAATTTACGACGGATAGTGTTACGACGATGTTACGACGGACGATTTACGACGAATTTACGACGGATGTTTACGACGAATTTACGAAGATTTATCGAATTAGCATTTAATAATTAATTAATAATTACAATTACTTACATTATTAAATAATAATTTAAATTATTAAAATCAAAAATAAAATTAAAATTAAAATAAATAATTGTAAAATACAAATTAAAATTTCAATTACAAATTACAAAATCCTAATTAATACCAAAATGTCCAAAAAGCTCTTCGTCGGTTCGCTGCAACAATTCCTCTCGCTGTGCAGCGAGCGTATCCACATCCTAATCTGCATCCCTCGGTCCCGATGTCGATGCTTGTTGCGCTCTCAGGGCCTTCGCCAATGCGGGATTATCCACCGGAAGAAGCTCGAACAGAGAATCGTATCCTTGGATCGTCTTATCTAATCCAAGGATCTTCTATTCGGATTCCGCTTGCTTCGCTTGTAAAGTGTTGATCTCGGTATGGGCGGTGTTTAACTCGTTCCTCAACCCAACCGGATCGTCGTTCGGATTATGTGCGGAAGACGAGGCAACAAAACTATCTCGAATCGATCCCATCCCTAAAACTCTGCCCTTCTTCTTCGGGGCAACCTAAAAAAAACGTTAAAATTAATCAATTAAATACGAAATAATTCCGTAAAGATATAATATGATTATTATTACCTCTTCAAATATCTTGTCCATCTGGGCTATGGTCAAAGCCGCATTGGACTGAACCGAGCTACCTCTAGGTGATAGCTGCTGAAAGAGCTGAGTTTGACGCTCCTCAATCCGTGCATGGGCGACATTGTAGAGCTGCTCCACTCGAGAATCCACAAAAGAACCGTATTTCGTTTTGTGAGTTTCCTCAAAAACTCTAGTCATCGGAGGAAATTCACCTCCGTTTGCCTAAGCAAATGACATTCGAAAAAAAGTCGGTTAAAAATTAAATTTAATTAATTACAAAAGCAGGAAAAATTATTAGAAAAAAACTCATACCATTTGAAGACGCCTTCCCGCAAATGACGTCTGACCTGAAGTATGTGGTAACACCGCCGGACGACCGTCTGGACCGACAGTGTTCCGAGAAGCCGAACACTTAGCAGCCACTTGCTGTGAATGTGGATCCATCCAGTATGCCTTCAAGCCGTTCCAGACTTCGGAAGACATGTAAGGGGGCTTCGCTGCATCGCCCTCAACCTCCCACTTTCGCTTCCAATCGGAGACGGTATTGTTGAGCCGCAATTTTCCCTTCGCCTTAAACTCCGTTTTCACCGTCTCGTTGATCGCAACATCACAGTGCCATTTTTGCTATAAAAACAAGAAAATAATTAGAAACGAGTAAATAAAATTAAAAAAAAAAAAAATTAAAACGACTATTACCGCAAAACATTTGAACCACATATCAACGACGTCGCCCGGAACGGCAGACCAATTGCGGTGAGGCTCCTTGAAGTAGGCTTTGATGGTGTTAGACACACTCCGCCCGACTTTGTTGTCCTCCTTAAACCTGAAATATAAAAATTTAATAATATTAAAAACCAAATATTAATGACAAAAAAAAAATTGCTGACATACCAAAAAGTATTCGACGGCCGGAGCGGATCTAACCGGGGTAAACGATCATGACCCGGCGACTGCAAAATGTCTTCGACCGTCAATCCCGCATATATCAAAGCGGGTCGAGGTGCATGTGCATGTGCAGCTGGCGGAGGCACATGTGGGGCAGGACCAGAGTCCGGAACCACATACGGTGTGGCAGACGATGATGGGGCATCCGAATTAACACTCGGTCCCGACTCGCCACCCATAAACACGCGATAGTGAGTCCTATGTGGCCCCATATCTAAAAAAAAATAAACGACTATCAAAAATATAATCCAATCTAATTAATTCCAATCCTATCTAATTCAAATCCTATCTAATAATTCTATTCCTATCTAATATTAATAATCATAAATACATATATATATATATATATATTTTTTTTTTTATAAAGCAAAAAACAAAAAAAAAAACAAAAATTTACCTTTTAGAGAGAAAAAGTTCTGGTTTTAGAGAGAGAAGGAGATTGTGAGTTGCAAGGGAAAAATCTGGGCTCGCGTATATATAGATTTTGTGGCCGTCGTAATTTCGATGGTAAATTACGACGATTTTACGACGGATCCGTCGTAAAATCATCGTAACTCATGAAACCAATCATGATAATTTACCAACGCGGAAAATTTTTCATTCCACGTGGCAAAAGTAATTCTCGGTTACGACGGATCCGTCGTAATCTCGTCGTAATATACCAACGCCATTACGACGGATCCGTCGTAACATCGTCGTAATATTAGAAATGTAAACCCTAAACCCTAAAACACATAACCGTCTTGTATTAACGAAATATATTTGTACATCAGAAACTTTTCAGTGTACACAATACAATCAATAATGACGATTGAATCTGACAAATATCAAATTTTCTTATCTCTTCTTACTTCTCTATAATATTCGTTGTATAAGTTACTTCGTAACATGCATAAAGTATAAATTGTTAATAATTTTTGTATTTTGTCAAACAACGAATCGAGAATTTATGTAAAACAATATAATTGATGAAATATCAAACATTTACAACCTATACTCAACCTTAAACCCTAAACCATATTAAGTATTACGACGATATTATTACGATTTAAGACATATTCGTCGTAATGTCGTCGTAATGTCATCGTAATTGAAGAATCATCGTAAATCCGTCGTACTTTTGATAACCGAAGATAACTGGAGATGAGATCAAAAGGACTCCCGAAGTGTGCATGTCTAATATTACCCAATCCATAAAATTCAAGGGTTTGGTTAATATTCGACCTACACACTCCGGGAATCCTTACGATCCCATCTCCGGTTAGCTCCGGTCATATGCCGAGATAAATTTCCGGTCAAGTTTTATTATACAAATTAAAATAAGAGCAATTACATATATAAATCAATCAGAATCATCATCTCCGATCGGTTCATCATCTTCATTGGGTTCATCATCTTCAGGTTTCGAATCATCGTCACTCTCATCAAACTCATCGGAATCGCCTTCTTCTTATGTGTCGTCAGGTAGATATTCAAGTTCCCTGTTGCGGGGATCAAGTAACAGAACGTTCTCCGTAATCTCTGGTTCTGTAATGTCACAGTAAGAACCTTGTTGCATTGGAAGATCGTTAACACCAACAATTTTACTCCTTTGAGCTATTTTAATAACCGATAACCAACGGATTTACATCGAATTTACATCGAAATAACATTTACAACGATTTTACATCGCATATACGACGAATATATCATATGTAAATAATTAGGTAACCTACTTAAAAACGTGCTCACCTACCTAGACACAATCGACGTAAACTCGTCGTAATTTACATCGAATATAAGCCGATGTAAGCAATCGTCGTAATGTCGACGTCAAGTTACGACGATATTACGACGACCAGGGCCGGATCTGAAAATTTGGGGGCTTGAAAAAAAACAAAAATGGGGGCCACTAATTTATTTCATACAAAAAAAAATTCAAATGTAAGGGTCGGGAAAAAAAAAGGGAAGCATGGTCTTTAAAAACAAAAAAAATGGAAGCACGATTTAAAAAAAAAAAAAAAAACGTGATCAAAGGTTTTGTTTTTTAGTTTTATAAAAAAAAATTATTGATATATTCTATGGGGGCCTGTTAAAAATGGGGACCAAGAAAAATGTTTCATTGGGCTTTGCCCAGATCCGGCCCTGACGACGACACATATTTACGACGAAATTACATCGAATTCAAAATTCGTCGTAATGTCGTCGTAACCTCGATGTAATTTTACGACGGCCAAAATTCGATGTAAAATTTCATTGGTAATCAGCTGTTTTTTTGTAGTGCGTGTGACTGAATCCAATCTTATAATTTTGTTTGACCACTTCGAAAACAAAAGTGATTTTGTCTATTCTTATGCCTTAGATTTGTCTTTGTAAATCATTTACGATTTTGCTTTATGTATGGTCAATTGAGAACGATTTTGCTTTAAGAAAAAATTGGTATCATTCAGTTTTCGTTCTCTGCTAATGTATGTATTGGACAAGAACCAATTTGTATAGCACCTTTTCTCATCGTAGTTGCTTTATGTCTTATTTAATTTGCTGTCTTATTTTGAAAAGGAATTCTCTCCTTATCGAATTCAAATTGTATCGATCCAATATTTGATCAAATCACTTTTTCCCCTAAAATCTGTTACAATCACATCTTGCTCTGAATCTGAAATCTTGTGCTTTCTGGATACCAAATATCTACAATGTTTGATACTATCGTTTGCTTCCACTTTTATGTTTCATTTTAACAAATTGGGTAGTTTGATAGAAATATTCTTCGTCACAATATAACAATTTTCTATCTATATCTTAGCACATATAATAACCGTTCAACAAAACCATTAGCCCAAGCCCAACAAACAAAAAGTGAATAATATTAATTACATTTATTATGTCTAGTTCAAATATCAAATAAAATACTTTATTTTGTTTTTCAATAAACAATATAAATATAAAAAACGAACGCATGATCTGATTATAATATAGATAAATTAATTAAAAATATATTTTTTCACTTATAGTAAATGAGGAGATGCATCATGCATGCACCAATAACGTCAAATTATAATCAAATTATAATATGGTTAACAGGGGTGTCTGGGCCGAAGCCCAATTATTCCCTTAGGGGACAATACCGTCGACGACTAGTCCGGTCCCGGGTTTTCTAACGCTAAATTAAGCACTCGAAAAATTCACCTCTCTTTAAACAAAAAAAACAAAAAAAATTCACCTCTCTTTAGTCTTCTCTCTTTTGCAATAATACAATTTGCGTGTCACTTTCGAACCCTAAATTAAGCTCTTAAAATTCACCTCTCTTTAATCTTAAATTTATATTATTATTAATTTATGTTATTATTAGGACCATATATTTTTACATAGGGGTTTTAAAAAAATTATTATTTTATCGAATTTTTGTTCATAAATATTATTAGTTTCTACAAATAAATATTATTAGTTATTATTATTTTTGGTTGATCATATATTTTAAATTGTTGTTATATTTGTGTTCGGATTATTATCGATAACAAATTTAATAATCTAACTAATATGATTATTTGATAAAATCTCTTGTGCGGACTAAACACCTAGTATATATATATATATATAAGAAAATGTTAGACTCTCCACTTTGGTGTTGTGTGATTATATTTTTTTAACCGTGATGTGTTATTCATGAATTTTTGAATTTTTATAATTTTTTGAGAATTTGTTTGGATTTTTGTATTTTTTGATTTTTTAGAAATTTTCAGTTCAAAAATTCAAAAACTAAAATATAATATATTTTTATTTAAATTTAAAATATTTTTAAAATATTTTTGATTTTTGTAATTTCTTTCGATTTTTTGTAATTTCTTTCGATTTTTTTTATATTTTTGAAAATTTAATGTAATATTTTTATTTAATATTTTATTATTAAATATACTTATATTTCAAACCGTGTATAGGTTTGTATATACCTGTTAACGGAGATGTTGTAAAATGAACACACAGTTCACAGTTAGAGATTTAAAATGGGCAAAAAAAAATAATTTAAAATATTTTATTGGATACAAAAATAGTTCAAGTATTAAAAAGGTTATCAGAATAAAATTGGGGTATTTTTATGGAATTTTCCCAAAAAAAACATTACATATTGTAGGGTTCTGTTCGAAAATGAAACAACATTACATATTGTGGACAAAGTATCTTAATCTATAAATAGAAATATTCCACAAGAATAAAGCATGAATACAATGAATATAGACGTGTGTTTCTATTATGGAAGAAGTTTCTTAAACCCAGACACTGAGATACACACATGAACACTTTAGTTCAATTCAGTTCAGTTCATTTCTATCTTTTCTTATTTATCATCGTTCCTCTCTTCTTTGTTTTGTGCAATACTTAAAACCTACATGTGCTTATTTGCACGAAGATCAGGTGTTATCATGTTCCAATAGGAATGGAAGCGTTGTTGAGTTTGCTGACCCATGTGTTAGCGAGACTGCTGACTGTTGCGATTGTTTTTGTGGCATTACCGTCAGTCGTGCAATTAGTGATTTCACCAGTGTTGGAAGTTGAAGAAGGAAACGTAAATATGATGATCCCATCTTACCTGAAGGTGATGGATCACATGCAGAAGTTGGAAATAAGTTTCTTCATGGGTGGAACCAAGCCGATCGAGGCAGATGGTTGGATTGACCGTCTGGAGAGAAACTTTGATTCAATTCGTTGCCCTGATCACTACAAGGACATAGCAGTGCATTACCTAGATGAAAACGCACACACTTGGTGGCGCGGTGTGTCTGGGCAACTGAAGAACCAGAGGCGTTCGTGGGATGATTTTTTTGATCTGTTTCGAGCTAAGTACTTCCCACTGGAAGCTCATGATCGGCTAGAGGGAGCCTATCTGGATTTACGTCAAGGGACTACGACGGTGAGGGAGTACAATGCCGAGTTCAATAGCCTTAAGAAGTATGTTGGCCGTGAACTAAAGGGTGAAAGGAAGCAAGTTCAGCGGTTCATGCGTGGGCTGAAGGTTTAATTGCGTAAGACGTGTCAGATCCGTGATTATGACACTCTCTCTGAGTTGGTGGAAAAGGCAGCACAGCTGGAGTCTATTGCTGCCGAGGAAACTAGGTTGATTGGTAATGTCGCTGGGAATAAGAGAAATGTTCATTCGGGAAAGCCACATGCGGGTAGCAACGTGGGATCGGCCAGTGGGAAGAGAAATTCATGTTCAAGTTGGCGCGCAACTTGTGCATGTCTTCATTGTGGGAGTATGGATCATAAGGTTTGTGATTGTCCTGAGGAAGAGAAGAGGGAAAAGAAGCAAGGGAACAGTTCTGGGCCGAAGATTTGCTACTATTGCGGGGAAGTCGGGCACATCAAACCGCATTGTCCGCAGCTGATGCAGATGGTGTAACAATCTGGAAAAAGTCTGAGTGAAGGATTGCCACTACTTCCGCCGCCAAAGAGGCAAGCTGTGATGCCACGGCTCTATGTGATGGCCTAGGGGATGGTTTCTGATCCAAGTTCCTCTCGTCCGATCATTGGTAAGTCCTATCACTTGCCTTAATAAAATTTTGTGTGAAATTGTGTTGCGTGTTGCTTTACTTCTTAGCATTCTAGGTGAATGTGTAGGGACCCTTGCCATGGGTGGTGTGGTAACCCATGATCTGTTTGATTCCGGAGCAACAAATTGCTTTGTGAATCTGGATATGCTTAGGAAGGGTGAGTTACGCAGAAAACACGGGGATAACTTTGTCTTGGTCCAAGCAGTTGGGGGACATGTCATGTTTACCCTCGGGAAGGTCTGGAATGTATCAGTGATGATCGGCTCAGCGAACATGCCGGCAGATCTGGAAATATGCGCGGTGAAGTCTTACGATGTGATCCTTGGTATGGATTGGCTCGAGAAATACAAGGCACACTTAGACATTCCCCGAGGTAGAATTCAGTTTGAGACCGAAGAGGGAATCCTGAAATATCAAGGGGTCAGACCGATAAAGAGGAGCTTGATTGTCTCGGAAATACATGATGAACGGATGGTTGAGAAGGGGTGTGAGGCATATCTGGCTACGATCACGACTGTCGAAGTTGGGCCGAATGCGGAGTTGAGTAGCATCATAGTCGTAAATGAGTTCGAGGATGTGTTTAAGGCGTTGTACGGTTTACCACCTGTGCATTTTGATCCATTTACTATTAAGGTCAAGCCTGGAACAACTCCGATCTCTAAGGCTCCATTCTGACCGAGATGGCCGAACTTAAGAAACGGTTGGGCGAACTGATGGAAATAGGGTTTGTGTGGCCAAGCAGTTCACCGTGGGGCGCACCGGTGTTGTTTGTTAAGAAAAAGGATGGGAGTTTCCGGCTTTGTATCAAATACCGTGGGTTGAACAGAGTCACTGGGAAGAATAATTATCCACTGCTGCGGATAGATGAGTAGTTGGATCAACTCCAAGGAGCTACATGGCTCTTCAAGATTCATATGGCCTCGGGTTACCATCAGATCCCAATAGAGGAGTCAGATATAAGGAAGACCGCCTTTCAGACGAGGTATGGTCACTTTGAGTTCGTAGTCATGCCTTTTTTACTGACTAATACACCAACAGCTTTCATGAATCTCATGAACAACGTTTTCAGAGACTGTCTGGATGAGTTTGTGATCATCTTCATAGATGACATTCTGGTCTATTCAATGAACTGAGAAGAGCATGCAGTTCAAGTAAGGACGGTTTTGAAAAGACTAAGGAAGCACAAGCTGTTTGCTAAGCTCAGCAAGTGCAGTTTCTGGCAAAGGAGGATATGGTTCTTGGGTCACGTGGTATCAGATAAGGGAGTGTATGTTGACCCGGAAAAGATCAAGGCAATTGCAGATTGGCCAAGACCTGAGAATGCCTCAGAAATAAGAAGTTTCATTGGGTTAGCTGATATATCATGGTTTTTACCCCTTTTAGGCCATGATATAAGTCCGTTTTATATAGTATTTCTACTATTTTGTAGTTGTTTAGAGTCTTTTACAGGTTTTAGCACGTTTGTAGCATAATTGGAGATATTGGAGCTTTCTGGAGCATTTTGGATTAAAGCAGACGTTCGTGTAGCTGAGTACCCGATTTGAAGCATGAGTGTCGATCGATACTGACTAGTATCGGTCGATACTCACTACAGCAGACACGAGTCGCAACTTATGAAGAGTTGAAGAATTACAAAATTGCCCAGAAGACTTTATTATTTATAAGAAGCCCCAAAACGTGATTTAGGTTATTTAATAGGATTTTACAGCCACTTTCATGGCTATGCTTTATTTTACTTTGGTTTTGTGAGAGAGATTTTGAAGGGAGACAAGTCTGAAACTATGTTCGTCCGAGAGAAGATTTCGAACCCTCTTGTTACTCTTTCTATTTTATTTGATGATTTATTCAAACATGTTTATTGTTTCAATTTTCATGTCTGAGTAGATCTCTTGTTAGGTTTAGGGTTCTCATAAGGGTTTTCTCTGAATGCTAGATTGATTAGTTATTAGAATTCACTGTCTGAATTAGTTCTTCACCATAGGTTGTTTCCAAAGCTAATTCTAGATTGATCACCTAGAACTTAGATCTTAGGATAATTGATTAGGCACGAGAGTGCGATTAATTACCTGACAGAACCTAGGGTGAGCAAAATAACTATTCGCAAAGAGATTTGGTTTAGTTGTTTTGTGAACAAATCAAACTTGAACTAAAAGCTGGTTTAGACTTTAGGATTCGCAAAGAGATTTGGAATTATAGGATTTAGACTTATATAGTTTTCGCAACGAGAGTTAGTTAATTATACCTTAGTGATTTGAGTTCAAGAACCGCGCTAAATCTGAATCATGTTAGTTAGTTTATCTGCATTCATTGAGTTCATGAGAAATACCGTGAACCTATCGTTTTCCAATCGAATTTACAACCGTTTTAATTTACATTCTGCTTTCAATATCATTGATCACTTAGCTTAATTCTCATCTATATAATCTACTGTGTGTTTCTGTGAGTCCTTGTGTTCGACCCCTATTTTACTACAACTACTGCTTTAGTACTTATATGGTATTAATTTGAGCATATCAAATTTGGCGCCATTGCCAGGGACTCAATTTTGCCATTAGATTTTAGCTTAGAATTTCGTATAAATCGTTGAGTATCGATCGACACCCTAGTGGTATCGGTCGATACCTGTCGTAAATTTCGGTTACTTACGTTCTTGACGTTTGTGTTTCAGGTGCATGCCTCTTCGTGAAACCTGAAGGAATAAGAACACTCCGCTAGTTGACCTGTCAAACGAGCAGCTAGCACAGTTGGAACGTGTAAATAGAAAAGCAAAAAGGCAAGCAGAGATGAACAACAATACAATGATTTTGATTCAGGATGCTGCTGGAGCTTTGAGAGACCAAGAGGGTCAATTGTGCAACGAGAGAGGGCAGCGACTTGATGATGCTGGAAATATCATTGTCCCTGCAATTGCTGCGAATGCAGGGAACGCTTTGATTAATCGCAGTAGGATTATTGATGAGTACAACATGCCTGATCAGTTTTATTCCAATCGATCAGCGATTCGCCCTCCACCATTTCAGAGGAATGACTTTGAGCTGAAACCTGCATACTACACCCTTGTGGGTCAGCATCTTTTTCATGATCTTTCTAATGAACACCCGATGGATCACATAGAGAGGTTTGAGGATTTGGTTACAAGCATCAAGTGTCATGGAGTATCCTATGATTACCTATTCTGTAAGCTCTTCCCATACTCTCTTGGTGGGGATGCAACTTATTGGCTGAAACAGTTGTCTCCTGGTTCGCTAACTACATGGGATGAGACGAAGAAAGCGTTCCTGAATAATTTCTATGATGATGCAAGATCCGAAGAGCTCAGGAACAAGATTTCTCAGTTTTCTCAAGGACCGACTGAGGCACTCAAGGCTTCTTGGATTCGTTTCAAGTCATATTAGAGAGATTGTCCACATAACGGGTTCACTCAGGTTCAGTTGCTGGGTACTTTCTACAGAGGGATTTATTGGATGTACCAGATGGCCCTAGTTGCTGCGAGCAATGGAAATTTCTACACGAGGTATCCTGACGATGCGTATGTGCTCATTGAGAACTTTGCATCTAGCAGTAGCGCCAAGAGTGCTGATCTCGAGCGGGAGAGGCTGCACAGAGGTGTTGATGGATTGCAGATTGCTAAAGTGCATGCGAAGCTGGATTCGGTGCATAATTTGTTGATGGGCAAGCAGCAGAAGGCTGTTCATCTTGCTGAAGAGGTCGAAGTGGAATATGTTAACCACATTGATGGAGTTGGATTTCAAGATCAAATGTATCAATGCCCACCCACACCACCCAAAACTTCTGAGAGCAAGATTGAATCTATGTTTGAACAACTTTTTCAAGGACAGCAGAAGCTAACTGTGGAATTCAATGGGAAGATTGATGTCCTGTACAACGATCTGAGTGGAAGGATCGACGCTATTAATATTCAGCAGAAGGTGCTGGAAACTCAGGTAGCTCAGACTGCAGCAACTGTCAAAGGACTGATGCTTCATTCACATAACGAATACGTCACTGCTATCCCCTCGAGAGGTGGAAACGAGGTACACCTAGAAGTGCAGAAGAGCTCAACTGCAGAGATTTTCGTCCATCATGCCGAGGATGACGATGAGATTTCTAACACCACCTATGTGTCGATCGATACTCCCTTGTATCGATCGACACACACCCAAAGTTCTGCCAGGGACGATTCCAGATCGAAAGCATCGATCGACACCACCCCTGTGTCGGTCGATACCAGCTCAGCCACTGCAACGAAACCCGAGTTGAGTGCAGAAAGGGTTTACAAACCTAAGGCGCCTTACCCCATACCACCCAGACACCTCAGAGATCCCATTTCTCCAAAGTAACTGCTTGGCTTTGAGAAGATGGTACGAAGGATTCCCCACACACTGACTTTTCAAGAAGCTCTAGAGTACCGCCCTCTGCTGAGTCACTTCCGAGATTGCAGAGAAACTCTGGAAGAAATCGAAGTACTCTTTATTAAGGCACGAAGCAAGTCACTACCGCTGAGGCAGTTGACCAAGAGGGAAGACCCAGGAATATTCTCAGTTCCATGCTCTATCTATGGAGTTGAATTCAAAGAGTCTCTTGTTGACTCGGAGCAAATCTCGTTCTCATACATTGACAAGGAGGTGTACTACAAAGCCACCCCTACTAGAGGAACTCCCACACATATCTCTTGCATCACCATTATTACAGGAGAGACGTTGGTAATTGATCTTTTGGAAGAGCCTCCTAACGAACCAACTGTCATAGACCTTCTAGATGGTCCTTCTGTCATTACCAAGAAAGACGTCAAAACAGCTAAGGCAAAGAAGAAGGTGAAGAGCAAAGGAGTCAACAGTTTTCCCCATGTGACTTTAATCCCTCAAAAGTGTGATGGGGATTCGATTGAATACAAGGTGAAGTGCAAAGGAACCTTAAAACCATTCTCTAGGGCTAGAGTCATTCTTACTTCGGAGCTGAAAGAGAAAGGAAAGGAGGTGGTGGAGAGCATGTTGAGCAGAACTCGGAGTCAGCAAGTATCTAGCTGTGGAACTTGCATGGGAGTAAGCTCTCAATCTTCTCCTGACTGATCCCATGAGCCAAAGTCAAGCTACTGACTTAAAACAAGCGCTTGGTGGGAGGCAACCCACTGGTGAGTATGTACATAAGTCTTTTATTTTTGTTTTTGTTTTTCGTTAGTGTTAAACTTATGTCAGCTTTATTTTTTGCATTTGAAGTCATGGATTTATGCTTGATTATCTTGTTGCTATTAACTTGTTTTTTAGTGTTCCTAACAGTGATAACTTCTAACACTTTGGATCACTTTCCCTGGGTTAAGCAACTCGATGCCACTGATTTGAAATCAGTGTGTCGACATACAGCTGGTATAGATCGATACGTCTGTATCGATCGACACTCATCACCTTCACAGGTATAATTTCCAATTTCCACAGTCCACTTGGTTCATTTGTTTTCTTTTACCAACTCTAGGCTAGATAACACTGGGGACAGTGTTGTTTAAGTCTGGGGGAAGTGTCTGCTGACATTGTGTTTGTTTTTCTTAGAGTCAGTCGTTTTTGAGTCAAAAATCGTTTTATTGAGTCAAAACCTGTTGGAGATTATGATCATGTGCTTGAATCTATTGTTCTGATTTTGATTTTTAGTGACCAGTGTTACAAAATCAATTCTAGATCGACTAATAAAAAATCCAAAGACTGACAGTTGACTAGAAGACACCCATGTTTCCTACAGAGTTCTTCTAAAGTCTGAGCCAAATTTTTGCACTTTATCAATGTGGTTAGTGTTTAAAGGGCTTGATTCATCATTCATATCTGACAAAGGAACCCATGTGTTTAAAGTGATGGTATCTATCTCCCCTGTTATAAGTTGATAAATAAGAGCATAAAAGATGAAATGATTTTCTTCTGAGTAGAGGGTTAGGAAAATTTCCAGCGATCCCATTATTCTACTTTGTGAGGAATGATCACACAAAGGATTGGAAGCGAGGCTAGGATTTTCTTATGATGTCATTATTCACCTACACCCTTTGATACATTGAGAGGGAAGAACCGGGGATTAGGTGGCAAACACCATCAATACTTGCGTCTCATACCTTGATGTGTATATGCAGATCTAAAAAAGAAGAGAACATAATAAGAAATAAGTCTGGGGGAGAGAAAATGATACCAAAAGTGTGAAATTAGATGGTTCCTTATCATGATATTGTATGGGAAAGAATCTAGAAGGTTCTTGGTATTAAGCACAGAGATGAAACTGGCGAGGAAGGCTTGATTGAACGATGCTGTGAAATAACGTGTGTAGTCTGGGAAGCTGCGAATGTCTACGGAGAAGTACATGGTGGTTGGGTTTGAAACTGGTTATGTGATATGTGGAACACTAACGAAAATGGTCATTGCAATGTTTCATGAACAGGTGAGTCTCTGTGTTTTCAAACCTCTTTCTCTGGTTTAGTCTTCTATTTGCTTGAGGGCAAGCAAAGGCTAAGTCTGGGGGAGTTGATATATCATGGTTTTTACCCCTTTTAGGCCATGATATAAGTCTTTTTTATAGAGTCTTTCTACTATTTTGTAGTTGTTTAGAGTCTTTTACAGGTTTTAGCACGTTTGGAGCATAATTGGAGATATTGGAGCTTTCTGGAGCATTTTGGATCAAAGCAGACGTTCGAGTAGCTGAGTACCCGATTTGAAGCATGAGTGTCGATCGATACTGACTAGTATCAGTCGATACTCACTACAGCAGACACGAGTCGCAACTTATGAAGAATTGAAGAATTGCAAAATTGCCCATAAGACTTTATTATTTACAAGAATCCCCAAAACGTGATTTAGGTTATTTAATAGGATTTTACAGCCACTTTCATGGCTATGATTTATTTTACTTTGGTTTTGTGAGAGAGCTTTTGAAGGGAGACAAGTCCGAGAGAAGATTTCGAACCCTCTTGTTACTCTTTCTATTTTATTTGATGATTTATTCAAACATGTTTATTGCTTCAATTTTCATGTCTGACTAGATCTCTTGTTAGGTTTAGGGTTCTCATAAGGGTTTTCTCTGAATGCTAGATTGATTAGTTATTTAGATTCACTATCTGAATTAGTTCTTCACCATAGGTTGTTTCCAAAGCTAATTCTAGATTGATCACCTAGAACTTAGATCTTAGGATAATTGATTAGGCACGAGAGTGCGATTAATTACCTGACAGAACCTAGGGTGAGCAAATAACTATTCGCAAAGAGATTTGGTTTAGTTTTTTTGTGAACAAATCAAACTTGAACTAAAAGCTGGTTTAGACTTTAGGATTCACAAAGATATTTGGAATTCTAGGATTTAGATAGTTTTCGCAATGAGAGTTGGTTAATTATACCTTAGTGATTTGAGTTCAAGAACCGCGCTAAATCTGAATCCTGTTAGTTAGTTTATCTGCATTCATTGATTTCCTGAGAAATACCATGAACCTATCTTTTTTCAATCGAATTTACAACCGTTTTAATTTACATTCTGCTTTCAATATCATTGATCACTTAGCTTAATTCTCATCTATATAATCTACTGTGTGTTTCTGTGAGTCCTTGTGTTCGACCCCTACTTTACTACAACTACTGCTTTAGTACTTATAGGGTATTAATTTGAGCATATCATTAGCTGGGTATTATACACGGTTTGTCAAAGGCTTTGCGAGCATGGCTCAGCCAATGATTCGGCTAACGGGGAAGGATGTACAGTTTGTTTGGTCATCCGAGTGTGAGAAGAGTTTCAGCAAGCTAAAAGAAATGTTTACAAGTACGCCAGTTTTGGCTCTGCCTGAACCGGATGAGCCCTATGTGGTTTACACAGATGCATCGCGGTTGGGTTTGGGGTGCGTTTTGATGCACGTAGGGAAAGTAATTACTTATGCTTCGAAGCAGTTGAAGAAGCACGAGGTAAACTATCCTACTAACGACCTGGAAATGGATCCGGTAGTGTTTGCGCTGAAGATTTGGCGATCTTACCTTTACGGTGGGAAAATTCAAGTCTTCACGAATAACAAGAGTTTGAAGTTAATAACACCGAATTTTTATCCATTTTACTATCTATTTTAGAACACTTTAATAAATGTTTCACTTGATTTTCTATGTTTTTATCACGAATTTCACATATTTATAGTTTCAGAACTCTTTTTAGGTTACTTAGGCAAAATCATTCTCTATGTTGAATTGTTGACTCTATGAGGCATTTGCCCTAAGCCTCAAATCTTTTATATAAATTTTGGTGCTATAAATTTCCAAAATTTACTCTTAATGTAGTGGTTTGAGAAACTTATGAGTTCAAAACCAACTATTTGTGCTAAGGGAATAGCATTGTTTCTTTATTCAATTTGTTTATTTTTATTTAAAGCGTAAAGATCTAATTTTATTTTCCAGACAGCCGCCGATAAATCGACAACCCACGAGTCTGAAATTGAATTTGATTCTTCTTCTACAGCTCCTCCACCTGTTCATATTCTTCCACGGCTGGTATGCTCTTCTTCTCTGCTTGTTCATATTCTATTTTATCAAATTTTCTTTCACTGTTCTTTCTTCAAGTCTTCTTGTATTTTGCATTTTATCATTACTTCATGGCTTCATGCTATTGATTTCACTCAAGAATGTGTATTTTAATATACTTGTTTTGAAACACTACACCAAAACAGCGTTTTTCCAACTGATTGTTGCTACCGATTAGGCAGTCGGTAAATTTACCGATTGTTTCGCTACTGATTTCCGACTGATTTGCGACTATTTTTAAACAGTCGCACATCAGTAGGTATTTAGTGACTAAAAATATCAGTCGTTAATGCGTAGCAGGTTTACGACTGATTAGTGACTGAATTGTAGTCCGAAACATGCAGTAGCTAATCAGTAGTAATTTAGCGACTGATTTGCTACTGAATTCGGTAGGTCGTAGAACAGTAGCAAATCAGTAGCAAAAAGTAGTTGTAAATCACGTTTAATTAATTTGGTGGTTGGTGTACCTATTTTGATTTGCAGTCGAAAATCAGTCGGGAATCAGTCGGGAGATTTTCTATATATTTGCCATACGCGAATTTTCTGGTCACAATTGTAGAAACACAAAGCAAAGAAAGAGTTTATAAACACAAATCAAAGAGAGAATAAGGTTTCTCAACTTAGAATGTCGGGAAATTACAATTATGGTAATTTCCGGGAGTTGATGTATAATAGGTTCGATGAAGCGACGGGAAATCTCTCGGTAGAGTTCACAGCGGGGGTGGATCAATTCGTGGCATTTGAAAATAGCCAGCCTCTAGCGCAGAGAAATCGCGGTATGTTTCACTGCCCTTGTCTTGTTTGCGAGAATGAGAAATTTATCCCCGGTACAAGAGTTTTGAGACATTTGTATAGTAGATGATTTATGCCAGATTATTATATTTGGTATAAGCATGGTGAAGAACTGGATATGGATTTAGGAACGAGTTATGTTGATAGGACGCATGTAAGTGGGAGTGATGATGTGGGTAATGTAGTAGAAGATAGATATGTGGATATTGTGAATGATGCGTTTCGTGATAGCGTGAGTTTTGATAACAACTATCATCAGGATGTTAGTTATCAAAATGTAGAAGAACCGGTACGTAATCATTCAAAAAAATTCTACAACTTGTTAGATGGAGCGAATACTCCATTATACGATGGTTGTCGTGAAGGTCACTCGCAGTTATCTTTAGCTGCTCGAATCATGCAAAATAAGGCAGATCATAATATGAGTGAAAAGTTAGTAGATTCAGTATGCGGTATCTTGACAGATTATTTACCAGAAGGAAACCAGGCACCCGGTTCACATTACGAGACAGACAAATTGATGCGCAATTTAGGGCTTCCATGTCATGCAATTGATGTTTGCATTAACAATTGTATGATCTTCTGGAAAGATGAGGAGCGGTTAGATAAGTGTCGGTTTTGTAATTCAAAAAGATGGATGCCTAACGAGCAAAACCGTAGGACCAATGTACCATATAGTCGTATGTGGTATATGCCTATTGCTGACAGATTAAAGAGAATGTATCAGAGCGAGAAGACTGCAGCAGCAATGAGATGGCACGCCGAGCACGAAGCAAATGAGGAAGAAATGTGGAATCCGTCTGATGGGGCGGAGTGGAAATATTTTCAAGATCAACATCCCCAGTTTGCCGAAGAACCCCGAAACGTCTATCTTGGATTGTGTACAGATGGGTTCAATCCATTTGGCATGTCAAAAAACCATTCATTGTGGCCCGTGATCTTGACTCCGTATAATTTACCCCCTGGTATGTGCATGAATACGGAGTACTTGTTTCTAACAATTATGAATTCTGGGCCAAATCATCCTCGAGCTAGTCTCGATATCTTCCTCCGACCTCTCATTGATGAGTTAAAAGAACTGTGGTCTACTGGAGTCGATGCATACGATGTCTCGTTGAATCAAAAATTTAAACTAAGAGCAGTGTTGTTGTGGACGATAAGCGACTTTCCGGCGTATGGCATGTTATCAGGATGGACCACCCATGGAAAATTGTCTTGTCCAATTTGCATGGAAGATACACAGTCTTTTTATCTTAAGCATGGAAGAAAGACGTGTTGGTTCGATTGTCACCGAAGATTTCTTCCTCATGATCATCCTCTAAGGAAGAATAGAAAAGACTTTTTGAAAAAGAGAAACGCTAAGAAAGACTATCCACCAGAGTTTTTAACCAGTGAGCAAATTTATTTATACGGGTTGAAACGTGTAAAGCCACCGAAAACAGAGGATGTTGGTGGCAACGGTCATGATAAGAAGAAACCTGGCTTTGGGAAAGAGCATAACTGGCACAAAGAAATCATATTTTGGGAATTGCCGTACTGGAGGGAGCTCACTCTTCGACATAATCTCGATTTGATGCATATAGAGAAGAATTGTTTTGACAACATCATGAATACTCTTATGCGTGTGAAGGGTAAATCGAAAGACACCATCCCGTCAAGATTGGATATAGAAGAATTATGTTCTCGGCCACACTTACATATTGATGATGACGGTAGAGCCCCTTTTCCTGAATACTCATTGACAGACGAAGCAAGAAGAAGCTTATTGGAATGTGTGAAAAAATCGGTAAAATTCCCAGATGGTTATGCTTCAGACTTAGCTAGTTGTACTGATCTGGCGAATGAAAAGTTTTCTGGGATGAAGAGTCATGACTGCCATGTTTTTATGGAGCGGCTACTTCCATTTATCTTTGCAGAACTACAAGACCGGAACGTCCACACTGCGTTATCAGGTACTAATTAATTACTTATAATTTATAATTTTAGGAAAATAAATTACGTAAATATGATTATCGTAATTTATATTAACCATTTGTTGTTTAAATTTGTATTGTAGGGGTTGGAGCATTTTTCCGGGACTTATGTTCGAGAACTTTGCAGAAAAGTCGCGTCCAAATTCTTAAACAAAACATAGTTTTAATCATATGCAATTTGGAAAAGATATTTCCACCATCCTTTTTCGACGTGATGGAGCACCTACCTATACATCTCCCATACGAAGCTGAATTAGGAGGCCCCGTGCAATACAGGTGGATGTACCCGTTTGAAAGGTTTTTCAAAAAGTTGAAAGGGAAAGCAAAGAACCACAAATATGCAGCAGGATCGATTGTTCAATCATATCTAAGGGAGGAGGTATCTTATTTTACAGAGCACTATTTTCCCTCGAGTATACAAACGAAATCAAGGTAAAAGCTATAACTATTCACATGTTCACTAAGCCATTTGGTATATATACGCCTGGTAGCTTTTATAAAATGATTTTCACTACTTTGGTCAGGTCAAGGCGATTTGCTGAAGGTGAAGTCCCCGAATATCATTTCGATGGAGTCCCCGATATATTTACTCACGTAGGTCGGCCTAGTGGCGAAATGCAGGAAATATGGCTTCCAGATAAAGACTATCGATGCGCACATGCATATGTTTTACGAAATTGTGGTTATTTCGAGCCACTTGAGAGGTATAAGTTGTAATGGCTTTAACTTAAAATGTTTTATATTACATACTCGATTTCTCATATATTTTTATGGTGTTACATAGTTTCTTCGAAGATTTTATTAGTACACAATATCCGGATCTCTCTGAAAAAGAAATCCTGGCGAGAAGAGCTGAAGAATATCCTTCATGGATCCAAGAATATGTATGTCTATAAATTTTTGATATCTGACTATTGGTACTTCAATATATTTTATATTGACTTTTCATATGCAGGTTTCTTACTGGAAGGCCACAACTCCGTTTCCAACGTGGGTGCACGACATTATTCATGGACCCCTGAAAAGGGCCAAAACTTGGCCCATATACTATACAAGAGGATATTTGTTTCATACCCAGAATAACAGCGCGGGAAGAAAGACATGTAACTATGGTGTATGTGTTACTGGAGAGAATTACAGCAATGCAGCTGACGGAGCTGATTTCCACGGTATCTTAACTGATATCATAGAACTCGAGTATGAGGGGGTGGTTAATTTGAGAATCACACTTTTTAAGTGTAAGTGGTATGACCTTGTGATCGGTAGAGGCACTCGGATTGGTAATGGTGGCATTGTAGACATTCTTCCATCGAAAAGCTACAATAAATACGAACCATTTATTCTGGGTACGTTCGCCCGTTTATCACTTTCTCGATACCCTATATATATGTCTGATTTTATACATTGATATTTCACAGCCTCTCAAGCGGATCAAGTTTGTTATATCCCTTACCCATACAAGAAGAAACCAAAGAATGTGTGGCACAATATTGTTAAAGTTAACCCGAGGGAAAATATTTCAGGAGAATATGTAGACGCGGAACCTACTCTTTTACAACAAGAAACGGATGATCATGTAATGCTGACTACAATTGAAGATCTCGTAGTCGAGAATTCACAACTACGAGTAAATCCAGTAAATCTCGATTATGATGTTGGCGATGCGGAACCAGATGACGAATTCCAGTGTAACTTATCCGATTCTGATGACGAAGATGTAGAAGGTGTAGCACCGTACTAATTATGTTATGTGATATCTTAAGTTTTGTAATTTGTATTGGTGGTTTTTATTACAAGTTTGCTCTAATTATGTTACAAGTTTTTACAAATTTGGCTAATAAATAAGTTTTTACAACTTTGGCTAATAAATAAGTTTTTACAATCATTTAAGCTTTAGCAATAACATATCTAACTTACACAATCATCCTAGCCTTAACTATGCCACCAACAACGACAGCTAGCAAACACCCAAGAAGAACAACGATAACTAACTTCAGATCGTGAAAATTTCGAGACGATTCTCTGCCCACACCAACAAATTTTTGGAAAGCCAATCACTTTTCCTCTTCCCCAGGGACCCCTTGATGTTCCACTCGAACTTCCAGAAGAGTCACCCATGTTGAATCATAGACGAAAACAAGATATAGAGAGATTTTTGCTTCGATTTGCGACTGATTGGGCCAAAAATTAAACTTATTTAAAAATTAAACTTATTTAATGTTTTATAATGTTATTTATGAAAAATTTATAAAAAAATTAAAAAACTTTTGCTACTAATTACCTACTGATTACCGACTGATTGGGCCAAAAAAAACAAAAATTTAGGATCATTCACCCGGGAAATTAACCCTCCAAAATTTTGGGCCCAAATTTGGTTTCACCCGCGACAATTTTTGGCCCAAATCTCTTCGTATTTGCGAGTTGTAACCCTTAAACATTATCGAAACCCTCTCTCTGCGATTTGAAACCCTAATCGTCTTCCTCCTTCCTCGAGTTTGTTTCTCTTCGTCTTCCTCGATCTGTCTCTCTTCGTCTTCCTCGATTCTGTCTCTCTCACTCTGCGATGGGTGGAAAGAGGAAGAATGTTCTTCTTGTGAAACCAACAGCATCGAGAGCCAGACCGGCCAATCTACCCACTCGGTATGATTTCTCTCCAAAACCTCCATCAGAAACTGTCCCGCCGGTTCTCCCCAACAACAATCGTCCGTCTGTCAAAGATTAACCTCCACCGAGGAAGCTCTTTCCGACGTCAACTAGTCCGTCTATATCATCTCATTCTGCTCAACCTCCACTGCGTGCATCGTCTGCAAATCCACACGCTCCACCTTCTGGAGCATCTCCAACGGTTCACACTCCAGCACCTGTTTATTCCGCGACTCGAGCAGCTCCAACGGTTGAAGATCCTTCAAGCTCAAGCTTGGAACAACTCTGATCTCTATGGTTCCATATCGGATGGCGCCGACCGAGATGGCCGAAATTAAGAAACGGTTGGGCGAACTATTGGAATTAGGGTTTGTGTGGCCAAGCAGTTCACTGTCGGGCGCACCGGTGTTGTTTGTTAAGAAAAATGATGGGAGTTTCCGGCTTTGTATCGACTACCATGGGTTGAACATATTCACTGTGAAAAATAAGTAACCACTACTGCGGATAGATGAGTTGTTGGATCAACTCTGAGGAGCTACATGGTTCCTCAAGATTGATCTGGCCTCGGGTTACCATCAGATCCCAATATAGGAGTCAGATATAAGGAAGACCACCTTTCGGACGAGGTATGGTCACTTTGAGTTCGTAGTCATGCATTTCGGGCTGACTAATGCACCAGCGACTTTCATGAATCTCATGAACAACGTTTTCAGAGACTGTCTGGATGAGTTTGTGATCATCTTCATAGATGACATTCTGGTCTATTGAATGAACCGAGAAGAGCATGCAGTTCACGTAAGGACGGTTTTAAAAAGACTAAGGAAGCACAAGCTGTTTGCTAAGCTCAGCAAATGCAGTTTCTGGCAAAGGAAGATAGGGTTCTTGGGTCAGGTGGTCTCAGATAAGGGAGTGTCTGTTGACCCGAAAAAGATCAAGGCAATTGCAGATTGGCCAAGACCTGAGAATGCCTCGAAAATAAGAAGTTTCCTTGGATTAGCTGGGTATTATACACGGTTTGTCAAAGGCTTTACGAGCATGGCTCATCCAATGATTCGGCTAACGGGGAAGGATGTACAGTTTGTTTGGTCATCCGAGTGTGAGAAGAGTTTCAGCAAGCTAAAGGAAATGTTTACAAGTACGCCAATTTTGGCTTTGCCTGAACCGGATGAGCCTTATGTGGTTTACACAGATGCATCACGGTTGGGTTTGGGGTGCGTTCTGATGCACCAAGGGAAAGTAATTGCTTATGCTTCGAAGTAGTCGAAGAAGCACGAGGTAAACTATCATACTCACGACCTGGAAATGGCTGCGGTAGTGTTTGCGCTGAAGATTTGGCGATCTTACCCTTACGGTGGGAAAATTCAAGTCTTCACGAATCACAAGAGTTTGAAGTTGATAACACCGAATTTTTACCCGTTTTACTATCTATTTTAGAACATTTTAATAAGTGTTTCACTTGATTTTCTATGTTTTTATCACGAATTTCGCATATTTATAGTTTCAACACTTTTTTTAGGTTATTTAGGCAAAATCATTCTCTATGTTGAATTGTTGACTCTACGAGGCATTTGCCCCAAGCCTCAAATCTTTTATCTAAATTTCTAAAATTTACTCTTTAATATAGTGGTTTGAGAAACTTATGAGTTCAAAACCAACTATTTGTGCTAAGGGAATAGCATTGTTTCTTCATAATTTGTTTATTTTTATTTAAAGCGTAAAGATCTAATTTTGTTTTCCAGACAGCCGCCGATAAATCGACAACCCACGAGTCCGAAATTGAATTTGATTCTTCTTCTAAAGCTCCTCCACCTGTTCTTATTCTTCCACGGCCGGTATGCTCTTCTTCTCTGCTTGTTCATATTCTATTTTATCAAATTTTCTTTCACTGTTCTTTCTTCAAGTCTTCTTGTAATTTGCATTTTATAATTACTTCATGGCTTCATGCTATTGATTTCACTCGAAAATGTGTATTTTAATATACTTGTTTTGAAAATAAAGAAATTGTTTTTGTTAAAAGATAAAGAAAATGTTGTTGACAAGACAAAAAAACTTAAAAAATTGTCATACGATAGATTTATCTTTCATTTTTTTATTAAAACATGGATAATACATATTTTAGTGCGACAAAATATTTCTATTTAGTTATAGAGATGTCAATTAGGGCTACAACCCGGAGTCCGGTTCGGCTCATTCCTGAAAATTACCGAACTCGAACCTAAAAATATAAGCTCAAAAAATATCGGACCTTTCGGGTTGACCCGTTCGTGTTAAAGGATTTTTTGGGCTTAGCCAAACTGGGCTCGGACCGGCCTGGAAAGCTCGGAAATACACATTTTGATTGAGTTAGAGGTTTTGTTTAAGAATATAATTGTTTAAAATATGGAGTATTTCCTATATATTTTTCATTGATCGAAAACCCTAATTTCCTAATCGTGGCTTATTATAAATCTCAGAGTCTACATTTAGTATTTGTGTGCATGTCTTAAACAAATAAAGAAATCGTCTTCTACCTAGACACGTTGAAACATTGATTTGTACACACACTTTGTTGGATGGGTTTATGTTTCGTGATCCACATAACATTATCATTCACATATTTATTTCATATTTTTAAAATCACTATCTATAAATTTTTAATGATATTTTTATACGATTTATACATATAAAAAAAATCCGAAAAAGTCCGGAATAGCACTATAGCCATATTCGGGCATGGCCGAACTTTAGAATATAGACCCGATTAGTTTTTGGGTCAAGCCGGATAAGACTCAAATATATGCGGACTTTGCAAGTTTATGCCCGATTGACATCCCTATATTTTGTATATGTTTTTCTTTTTTTGGTCTATATAGTGAAGATATTTCCATAAATAAAAATAAGAGGTTGGACATAATCCATGTCATGCTTTCGACTTGTAAGAAAATAAGAGGTCGAACATACAATAAAAGGCAACGTCTAAGATTTTACAGGGGAAAAAAAAAATCGAGAAATTGGTCTCGTACACGGAAGCTCTAACATCGACGTATTTGACCATTAAGTCCTTTGTCCAGATGCATTCCTAAACCCACCGAGAGACCAATATACGCAGGGTCGAATAGTCATTCCCCCTCTAACCATTCATATAATACCACGTGTCACAATCTTGAGCTCTTTATATCGGACGGTGGTGAGTCTGGCCAAAAAGAATGGGGTAGTAAAGTTACTTAGCGAAATTCTTTTTGGCTATTCAAAAATTGGTTTAGTTCTGTACCGATAACGAAAACATGTTTTTTTTTTTTTTCATATAAGTAAATCTAATAGTAAATCATGTATTTTAACAGAAACTTCATGAAATTGGATAATAAATTTACCAATTAATGAGTTTGACCGTTCGTTTGTGAGTTAAAACCGGCCGGTAGATGACCTAAACCGAGTCCGTAATTAGGTCGGTTTACCTCGTGATTTGGAAGTATTGTTAGCGTGCACGCTGGTGCACCGAACAGGTGTTATGGACGCGCACCGTATAAAGTAAAGAAGAATCGGACCGGAGAGAGAGAGATAAGGGAGGGTGAAAAATTAAAGCACACCATATCCATCTATTCTCTTCATTTCTCTCTCTTCTTCTTCTTCTTCATCTTCTTCATCTTCTTCATCTTCGTCTTTCTTAATTTGATCCTGTGTTACGCTACAATCGATTTCGGTGAGGAGATTTTACTTGAGTCTTCTTGTATTCGAATTTTTGCTCAGAGGGATTCTTGGTTGTTGGTGATGTTTGTTCTTGAGTCTTTTTGAAGCTTATGGCTTCGGATTTGTCAAAGCTAGGGTTTTAAGTTCCTCTTGTTTGTGCGATTTAGGTGGTTTTCAGATCGTGAGAGATTCTATTATTTTTGTTTCGTTTAAAGTCGATTCGATTTATTCATTTCTGTTAGTGTTTGGTTCTCTTTCTTGTATCTTCTTCATTAGTAGCTTCTATTGATCCGAGCTAACTGGAGAGTTCAAGTTTCTGAGCTAAGTTGTGTTTTGGACTTCACTTATCCAAAGTTGTCAGCTTTTCAGTTGATGGTTCTTTGTTTGAAGTCTTGCTCACTTTGCTTTTCGATTTGACAGTTTTGTAATCCTTTTATCTTTTGTCTGAATTGGTCCTTTGTAGTCTTTGGGCTGTCAGTTGATTGATAAATAGTTATGCGTATAACTGTTTCTTCAGGCAGAGTGATGGTTTCTTTACTAACTCCTTTATCTTCATATTGTAGGAAGCCATGGCTATGGCCACAAGGGTGCTGGCTCAATCTACTCCACCGTCTTTGGCCTGTTACCAGAGGAATGTCCCCTCTCGTGGATCTGGTAGATCGAAAAGATCGGTGAAAATGATGTGTAGTCAGCTACAGGTGTCTGGCTTAAGAATGCAAGGGTTTTTGGGATTACGTGGGAACAATGTCTTAGACACACTAGGAAGAAACCGTCAAGATTTCCATTCGAAGATGCGGCAGGCAGTGAATGTGCCCAAGGGGAAAGCTAGCCGGTGTGTGGCGAAAGCAATGTTTGAGAGGTTTACTGAGAAAGCTATCAAAGTTATTATGCTTGCCCAGGAGGAAGCAAGAAGACTAGGCCACAATTTCGTGGGAACCGAACAGATCCTTCTAGGTCTCATTGGTGAGGGTACTGGAATTGCTGCTAAAGTTTTGAAATCCATGGGGATTAACCTAAAGGATGCACGGGTGGAGGTAGAGAAGATTATTGGAAGGGGCAGTGGATTTGTTGCTGTTGAGATCCCATTCACTCCTCGTGCAAAGCGAGTTCTTGAACTCTCACTTGAAGAAGCTCGCCAACTCGGTAAGTCCCTTTTCTCTAGCAAGCCACTTGCTTTCATCTTTTGCCTCTGTATCTGGAATCTCTCTGTTGATTGTGAAGTGTATTATCCACTTTGTTGATCCGGCTTAGAGTAAAGTTTTTTTGGTTTATATATTACCTTTCTCAAATATTTGCTTGTGTTAATAACTTCTTGTTTGAATATCAGGTCACAATTACATTGGATCCGAGCACCTTCTTCTTGGGTTGCTACGTGAAGGTGAAGGTGTTGCAGCTCGAGTCCTTGAGAATTTAGGTGCTGATCCTAGTAATATCCGCACTCAGGTAAAGTAGTCATCTTTGTGGTAAACTCTTATATTCAGTTTGATATATTTTAGAAGTTGATAGTACAATACATCAATAACTTAATTGAATTGGATGGCTAGGTGATACGCATGGTGGGCGAGAACAATGAGGTCACTGCTAATGTTGGTGGAGGAAGCAGTAGCAATAAGATGCCAACTCTTGAAGAGTACGGGACAAACTTGACAAAACTAGCTGAGGAGGTACTTATTTGTTGACCTGACCGAATGAGATCCCCTTGCAGAGATAATTACAAATTAAGACTTCATCTTCATCAAAATCTTTCTTTTTCCTTTAGGGTAAATTGGACCCAGTTGTTGGAAGGCAGCCGCAAATAGAACGTGTGGTGCAAATTCTTGGCAGGAGAACCAAGAACAACCCATGTCTTATTGGAGAACCTGGTGTTGGTAAGACAGCTATTGCTGAAGGACTTGCACAGCGTATTGCCAGTGGAGATGTTCCTGAAACCATTGAAGGGAAGAAGGTAAGCACGAGGCCTGTCTGTTTCTCAGTCTTGTTGAAAAGTTTGCAGTTTAATCAGTGAATACGTATTAATGAGTATGAGATCCAGTCTTAATCTCGTTGACTTCAAATCTTCCATTACTGCATACTGGCTCATAACATGTTCAATATATTGGGTTAGTGTGTGATTCCATTCCAAAATGACCAAAACAACATGATGATACCTCATTAGTTCTGTGTTGAGAATGAACAAATCAGCATGGATGCAGTGAATAATATGCTCTGTGTGCCCTCTGGTTTGCGGAGATTAACTTTCTGACATTTCTTTTTGCGAGAGAATATCCATGCTGATTTGTTTTTGATTCTGTAATAATATGAACAACTTACTTAACAATTTAGACTCAGGTCACAACTAATTTCCTATGATAATGCTCTGGGTAGTGTTTGTAGATGACAGTGATCTGATGGTTCTTGCGTTTTCTTTTGTGTGACTTCAGGTTATTACACTTGACATGGGTCTTCTTGTTGCTGGAACAAAATATCGTGGAGAGTTTGAAGAGAGATTGAAAAAGCTTATGGAGGAAATAAGACAGAGCGACGAGATAATCTTATTTATCGATGAAGTGCATACTTTGATTGGGGCTGGAGCAGCGGAAGGTGCAATTGATGCAGCTAACATTTTAAAACCAGCTCTCGCTAGAGGTGAATTGCAGGTAATTATTCTGTGTGATCCGGTTTACATGATAATGCTCTGCACTTGTGAGTAATTTATGGTCAATGGCTTAAGTATTGATCTTTAATCACAACAGTGCATTGGGGCTACAACATTAGACGAATACCGAAAACACATTGAGAAAGACCCTGCATTGGAAAGAAGATTCCAGCCAGTGAAAGTACCTGAACCTACTGTGGATGAAACTATTCAGATATTAAAGGGTCTGCGTGAGCGATATGAAATTCATCACAAGCTTCGTTACACTGATGATTCTTTAGTAGCAGCTGCACAGTTGTCATACCAGTATATTAGGTGGCTGATCTCTCAGATTACTTGTTAATAGTTTTCTGTTAATTAAGGGTGTTATTAATGTTTCTTACATCTGATTGTCTTTTGATTCCAGTGATCGTTTCCTTCCTGACAAGGCAATTGATTTGATCGATGAAGCTGGTTCTCGGGTTCGCCTTCGTCATGCACAGGTGTGATGGAATCATATACCGGGTGTCTGTTAGCTACCATTATCACTTATTATCATTATTTAACTTGCTCGTTTATGCAGGTCCCAGAGGAAGCTAGGGAGCTTGAGAAGGAGCTTAGGCAGATAACAAAGGAGAAGAATGAAGCTGTCCGTGGCCAGGACTTTGAGAAGGTACATACCATATATATATATAACCTCTCAGAATTGTTTTTCAACTTAGGGGACAATAAGAAGTCTTATTAGGAGATGCAAATTTCGTTTCAGGCTGGGACACTTCGGGATAGAGAAATTGAACTCAGAGCTGAGATATCTGCTATCCAAGCAAAAGGCAAGGAGATGAGCAAAGCAGAGAGTGAGACTGGTGAGGAAGGTCCTATGGTCACGGAGTCAGACATCCAACACATTGTATCTTCATGGACTGGTATTCCTGTAGAGAAAGTATCAACGGATGAGTCTGATCGCCTCCTCAAGATGGAAGAAACCCTCCACAAACGTATCATAGGCCAAGACGAAGCTGTCGTAGCCATAAGCCGAGCTATTCGTCGTGCACGTGTTGGACTCAAGAACCCTAACCGTCCAATCGCTAGTTTCATATTCTCGGGTCCGACCGGTGTTGGGAAATCCGAGCTTGCCAAAGCTTTGGCAGCTTATTACTTCGGATCTGAAGAAGCCATGATTCGTCTAGATATGAGTGAGTTCATGGAGAGGCACACCGTCTCAAAACTTATCGGTTCACCTCCTGGATATGTTGGATACACTGAAGGAGGTCAGCTAACCGAAGCAGTTAGACGTCGCCCTTACACAGTTGTTCTATTCGACGAGATCGAAAAAGCCCACCCAGATGTTTTCAACATGATGCTTCAAATCCTTGAAGATGGTAGATTAACAGACAGCAAAGGAAGAACGGTTGATTTCAAAAACACGCTTCTCATCATGACATCAAACGTAGGAAGCAGCGTGATCGAGAAAGGAGGAAGACGTATCGGTTTTGACTTAGACTACGACGAGAAAGACAGCAGCTACAACAGAATCAAGAGCCTTGTAACCGAGGAGCTGAAACAGTACTTCAGACCGGAGTTCCTGAACAGGCTAGACGAGATGATTGTGTTCAGACAACTAACAAAGCCGGAAGTGAAAGAAATTGCAGACATACTGTTGAAAGAAGTGTTTGAGAGGCTGAAGAAGAAAGAGATTGAGCTTCAAGTGACTGAGAGGTTCAGAGAGAGAGTGGTTGACGAAGGTTATAACCCGAGCTACGGAGCGAGGCCGTTGAGAAGAGCCATCATGAGGCTTTTAGAGGATAGTATGGCAGAGAAGATGCTTGCGAGAGAGATCAAAGAAGGAGACTCAGTGATTGTGGACGTTGACTCTGAAGGTAAAGTCACTGTGCTGAATGGTGGAAGTGGCACTCCCACTACTTCATTGGAGGAGCAGGAAGATTCTCTCCCTGTTGCTTGAAGAAAGAAAAAGGGAAAGTTTGTTGCTCTCTTCTTTTGCTTTTCCCCCTTAAACGAGAATTATGGCAAGAGAAGGGTCTCAATGAGACATTTGGGGGTTTCGTAATATACATTTCTAAATATATGGAAAAATGTAATGTATAGATGACATTGTGTAGCTTCTTTTTCAATGCTTTTAAGGACTCGCTTTGGTGCCACAAAGGTTTTTTTTTAATGGGTTTTTGTGTGCTTTCTAGTCCATTTCCATCACGTAATTCAATATAACTAGACTTGCCCGAAAACACCAAAAAATGGACGTTTGTCTAAGTGCAATTGTTTTGGTAAAATCAGATGGTAGATTTTTTTCTGAGTGAAGTAATCTACCTAGCTAACTCAAGTTTCATTTTCATTTTCATTTTCATTTTCATTTTCATTTTCATTTTCATGTCATTCTTCATTACATCTTTTACGGTTGTACCTGTATTTCGTTTAAATGAAATCTTCAGTAATTAAAAAGGAAAAACACAGTAGTACGGAGAATCGACAGAATGTATCGTTTTCATAGCCAAGTCTCTTAACTTGCATCATGGCCATTCTAAGTGCTGATGGCTGCTTTCCCTGTGACAATCAGCTTGGCTTCCTTATTGTATAGAGCCCATCATATACCTACCTGGTGGATGCGATAAGAGCAAGCTCCCATATTTCCGGCACTAAAACAATATGAATCGGCATATGAAATGTAACATCATATCCCGGCCCATCAGAAAAAATCTCAACAAGAAAAGGCCCAACAAGAAAACCCTATCTTTTATCTCTATATAAGTGAATTATTAGAAGAAGGAAAATGTCTTTTACAAACAGAAAACCCTAACCGCCGACTACATCCTTGCCAAATCAAACAACAAAACATTTCTTTGAGAAAATAATCACTACGATGTCATCACCACATTTTGCTATCTTTTGCATCATCCTTGTTGCCTATTTTGGCCTTCATGAATGTATGTTGTATAATATATATCATATAGTTAACCATCACCATATTCTAAAATTTGTTATGTTTTGCTTTTGTAGGTAGAAACATGGTGGAGAATCTTGAGGCAAGCAAACTAAATATATGGCCTCCGTCACCGTGCCAACGAGTACGTTGCAGCTTTAGCATTTTATGGAATTGTCACTGTTGCAGGGGAAAGATAAAATATTGTTCACATAACCAAACAGACTGTGAGACGGGGTGTCTAAAATTTAACCCGCCACCTTCGCCATACTGAAAACACAAATTGTCAAAAGCGTTTAAATATAAACTTATAAACTTGTATCGTATTGTGATTTCGGTTTTCTTTTCATAATAAACAAATATGCGATTCCAACAATTATATATGCCATATCGTGTTACAACACTTAATTAAAAATGCCTTAATTTAACAGTTTTACACTTATCGCAAATAATATAAATATGTCACTCCAACAATTACTATTCTCAATTTTTTGGTTGGTTACTATGAACATTTAAAAAAAAAAAAAAACTGGGGTTTCTACTGTTTTCGTCTTTATGAAGATAAGTTTGAGTTTTAAATCTACAATATAAGGATTCGTTTCGAAAATTAGTTTTGAGTTTTCGAAGATTAGTCTCATCTTTTCTGGATTCTAAACCCCACCTAGCTTCTAGTTTTTATGAAAAAATTCCTAATATTTTGCTAACTTAATATGTGTTATTACAAAACATTTGATATTAAATATATACTAATATTTAATCTATGTTAATTCACTTAATTGTGTATTTTTTACATATGTTGATGTATATATAATCATTGTTTTGGCAATTCAAATCGTGTGTTGATCTACCCAATGGGGACAAACTTCGTGTGATAATAAACAAGTACATGGCAATTTAGAAAACACCTGAAGGTATTTTTCGAGAACTATCTGAGCCTTTTTTTCCGAACGTGTTCTTCTTTTTATTAATAAAAGCGGTTACAATAATGACCAAAGTGAAATTATTTTTAAAAGTAGATTACACCCAAGTGTAAAATTTAGATCACAATCAAATGACCTAGAAAATAAACTGGAGAATCGATGTAGCCACGACCACTTCTATTCTCGCGACCACGGTTTCCACGTTCGACCGCTACGACTTGCCAATTCATCTATTTCGCTTTTGTTGATGGTTTAATTGGTTTTTCTCTAAAAATTCTTTTTCCGTTGGTGCCATGAGATCCATCGGGTCAGAATCCTCAATTGAAAAATGAGTTTCATCTTTGTCATCTGATAAATCCAAAGAGCCAAAACGGTTCGAACCCAAATTTTTGTTGGACAAGGTCTTGCGAATACTATGCTCGACTTGTTTACTTTCCTTTTGGATGGTAACATGAGCATGTCTAGTAGCAGAGGCTGGTGAAAATGGTGCAATCTCCGAAAGAGGAGACTTAATTGATTCAAGCATGGTGTTAGCTGCATGCACAGTTGGATGTGTTTTAGTAATATTGACCTCAATGGCGGACGCGGTTGTTGGAGTTGTAGGAGCTACCTCGATTGTGGCACAAACTGAATTGGATAACTGATGTGCATCAACTGGGACAGAGATAGACACACATGACCTAATCACATTTCCAACCTCAACATCAATTCATGCCTCAATCTCTGTGGTTGTGTTAACAACTACTTGAGATTCAGCTTCAGTTTGCAAACAACGCTTGACCTTGTGTCCTAACTATCAACACCTACTGCATTTAGTAGGGAGCCATGCGTATTCTACATCCACCATAAAGATAAAACCTTTTTCATCATCAGCAGCAATTCTTGTAGGAAAAGCTTTACTTAATTCAACCTCAACCAAAATCGTTGCCTCACCCATGAGAATGGGATCCAACCTAGGTTTGTGATTTTTCATAGGAGCACCTAATCCCGAAGCTATGTGACTTATTCTAGGGATATAGTACCAAATATTGGGTATCTTCTTCAAAGTCACCCAAACTGGAATAGTTTTGATCTCCGGGATAGCTAATGTTGCTTCCGGAGTCCAAGAAGCAACAAACATTAGGCAATCATCAGCATGCCATAGTTCCCTCTGAAGAACCCAAGTCCTAGTTGATTCATCAGGAAAATTTAGAAGAGATAATTCGATTCACCCAATTTCCTAATGGTTATTCTGCATTTTCTGCCCCTGTGACAATCAGCTTGGCTTCCTTATTGTATAGAGCCCATCATATACCTACCTGGTGGATGCGAGATAGGAGCAAGCTCCCATATTTCCGGCACTAAAACAATATGAATTGGCACATGAAATGTAACATCCTATCCTGACCCATCAATAAAAATCCCAACAAGAAAAGGCCCAACAAGAAAACCTTATCTTTTATCTTTATATAAGTGAATTATTAGAAGAAGGAGAAGGTCTTTTGCAAATAGAAAACCCTAGCCGTGATCGATGACCAGAGCAACTAGCCACCGACCACAGCCGAGCAGCCACACCACCGCCGCCGCGATGAAGAGGAGCTGCCACGAGGTTGCACCGAGCCGCCGCCTGCTTGATTATGCTGCCTCGAGTCGTCATTAGTGTAGATCCGATCCGAGTTTTCCTTTTCTAAAACCATAACATCCATGTCTCTAGGGCTTCTCTCTATGTTCTATTGTTTTCTTCTGGTATGTTGAGTCTAGTTATACTCCGGTATGCCGCGTGCTACAAAGTACGGGCACATTTTGTGTGATGCATAATGTTATATCTACATCTTAATAATGAATATGGATTAGGAGATCATTAGATGAAAAACCATCATACTTGTTTGATAATCCTATTGTGTGGTTAATGTGTGTAAAGTAGCTAGATGGTGTGAAAGCACTACTAGTTATCGTCACAAGGCGATGAGGACACTTGTGGTACAAGTTGTTTGTTTGGGGCTGATGTGTGGTGTTTTTGAGGCATCATTTCTCACCGCCGTGGGGGGGTTTTGGCGAGCTCTCGGGATAGTCTTTGTATCACATTTATGCAATAAGAGCAATGGGCTCATGATGAGTTATATATAGATTTCGCGGCACTCCCTTGTTTGTGTAATTGTGTGGGCGCTTCTAGGGCGTGATGTGTGAATACTTGATTATACTTATTCTAGATATATTGGTTGAGTACGAGTGGGTGTGGGGATGAGTTATATGTTTAGTTCTTGCTGAGTAATCCCAATCACTCACCCCTCTCGCTCTCCTTGTATGTGAGTATGATGATGATGAGTTCGAGGAACTGGAAAAGTGATTCTAGTGTGGTGCGCGGTTTTGGGAATGTGGAAGTTTTTCTTTTGGTTTTATTTGGCTTTTCCGTTATTTTGATTTAAAGACAATTAATCGTTATTTGGTTCGGTTTTATTTAAGATTTTTGTTGAATTTTGTAAGACATTTATTTGGGATTGAATGAGAAGTATTATTCAGAGAAGTGGTATTGTTAGCCAACACGACTTCTTTAAGTAATGTAAGAGGCTGGATTGAGGGTGACATTGCCGATTCGTCTCGTTCATTCGAGAAGACGAGATCGGGATGTTACATGAAAACTACCTTGATGAGCCGTTACTTTCTTGATATTTTGATAAGTTCGTAACCTCAATCTTTTCTCCAATTCAGTTACAAAAACTTTGATATCTCTTGTAAACTTCCCGATCTGAATAATACGAGTACTTTGATTGATAGAAGAAATTATTACAAGATGCTCAAGGTCTAGGCCGATCTCATGGCGATCGCCTCCATTGAAAGTCTCATGTCGACTGTTCAATTTTACAACACTATAAGCATGAAGAAGAACGTGAAAACAACAATTACACAATAAACCACTTTTTGTTTTTCTTATTACACAATAAGCCAGTTTTGACTATTGGTGTATTTTTGGTGTGTGAAAAATCGAAACTGCCCTTTTGTTGACTATGTTCCTTTTGTTGACTCTCGTGGATGGACATGCGTGGATGACCGTATTGGAATTCAACAAATTCATAGTGTTCATTTTTTGTCATGTTTTGCTTTAAAGGTTCACATAAGCAACGACTTACTCAAGAGCTCGTCTAAATCTCTACCTCTAGATTAACTAACTAAATTCATAGCAAACGAGTGCACACTATCATGTCCAAGTAATGACTTACTCAAGAGCTCGTCTAAATCTCTACCTCTAGATTAACTAACTAAAATCAATGAATCGTGGACATAACTTGTAGTAGTTATCATTTGCATATTTTTGAATATATTTGTAAAAGTTAAAAAGTTCAATTTTGTTGATAAATTCTACAATGAAATACCCGATCGATGCCCTCCAATGTAATGCTACCCAGTCGAAAAAGTCCAATTAGGCTGGGATTTTATCTAAGGATAAAAATTAAACTAATAATAGAAGTGATTCGAGATTTTGTGTTCATCCACGGCGATATGTCAATGAAAACTTGTCCACGCTATCATGTCCATGTCGATCTGAATTCATAACCCATCCACAATATCTATGTTTCTTCTCATTGATTGCATTACAACTTAACATTGTGAAGAGTTTACAAATACCATAAAAGTTTCCAAAGTCATATACCACTCATAAGTAATTTATTTGCAAATATCATAGTATCAATACGAGATTCTCATCTGTCTACACATAGTTGTCCACGTTTTCATGTCCACATCGATCTGGATTTCATATGTTTAGATGTTTTGTTTTTGTTTTATTTAGATTTCTTGTTTCACATCAAAACTATAGCAAAATGGATCTTAAAATGTTGGAAAAATAGAATTATCATTTATTGTTACAAAAAATTGTTTTATGTCTTTCACATTATAAAAAATAGAAAACAAATCAGGTGGGGTAGTAATATATTTTCTCATATTCTTGACCATCAGGTGGGGTAATAAGTATACCAATAGTCAAAGGTGGTTTTTTTTTTTGTAAGAAAAATCACAAAATATGTTCCGTATTTAAATCTATTATATAATGAGAGAGTTTTCTCTCCTATTAGGGTGTCCACTTTAGAAATAATTTTTCTTTATTTAAAAAAAATATGCATTTATTTCATACATAACTATATTTTGAATGTAAACCAAATATATTTAATACTAATCCTATTACAAATTTAGAATGTGATATAAATTCACAAAACTAACTTTCTTTTTATTAGTATTTGAAGTAACTTTCGGACTATACAAAACTAACTCTATTTCGAAATATTTATTTTATTAGTATTCAGTTAGGTTAAAAAATATACAATTTCCTAAACTTTAAAATGACAAAAACTTAACTTTTAAAAACCAACTAATTGAATAAATAGTCAACCAAAAAAAAAATTCAAATTGTGGATCACTCACTAAACAAATACATAAATAAACATAAACTTAAGAAAGAAAAAAAAACTTAAGAATAAACAATCCACATTTCTTAAGCTAATAGAGAAAAATCCATTAACAATCATACTAATAAAACTAAAATAATATTATATCAATTTTTTTAAAACAAAATTGTGTTCACGTCCGCGCGTAGCGCGGATCACACACTAGTATATATATAAAATTAGCTTTCCTCACTTCTCTTTCCGCCACCTAAGCATCCACCTAGGCAACCACTTTTTTTTAAAAAAAAAACCTAAAACCCACAAAATAAAATATCCAAAAATATCTATATCAAAATATTGGCCAATTTTCTAAACCCAGAAATCAGAAAATAGCAATATGTAGACAAGAAAACCCATAACCCATATTCATAGGCTTTCATCTCTAGGTATAGCTTCATGAAAAGTGCAATGAACCCTGAAACAAGAGACGCCTATATAAGCATAGAGAAAAACACACAAAAATGCTGCAAACGACTTGAAGATTGATGTAATGCAGAAAAAACACCAATACAGAAGATACTAATGGTGCACAAGAGCTCCTCCCAATCTCCGGTTAGTGTCGAAGCTACGCCATTCCAAGGGCAAGACCTCCAGATAATAACATCTCAAGCGCTTGATTAAACCCTTTGCTTAGAGTTGCTCCTATTTAAAACCAACATTGTGCATCACAATGTATAGCTTCATGCACAATTTATTTTAAACAAATACGATTTCGGTTTAGAGATGTAATTACTGACAAGTATGATTTAGCTCAATAATACATAAATCGTTAACTTCATTCACAAACAACCCACACTTGCTTATTATTTTAATTTACAAGAAGAAAACGACGAATTCATCAATGAAATCAGCAACGCACGCTCTTTGTTTAAAGAAGAAAACAAGCGAAATCTAGATAATTCCATTTGTCGATTCGCTTCACCGCATGCACTTCTATAGTTGGACTTAACTAACCATTCTGTAAAATACCCACATAGCTATTTAGGTTTTGTTCTCATGATCAACTGTTGCCCTCAGCAGCACCAACATTGTGCTTCCTGGTAGATCCCTCGCTCTTACCCTTAATATAAATCCACCATTCTCAATATTGCTTGCTCCGAGTAATTAGATTATACATATACACACACTAATTGTTATTGTAACTTTATATTTCTCTGCACACTATATATTAATTCATTAGAGATAGATTCACCATAACGAGAAATATCTTTATAAATTTTAAAACGAAACAAGGTATAACATATCACATGTATATGGAAACCAAACCAAAGTTTTGGTAATTGTATTTCCCAACCTGAATTTTGCAAAATCTTAAATTCATATTGTTGCCATCCTACCAAATTATGCAAGGAAAACTTTAAAATTTTAAAATATTCATTTTTAAAAACTAACTAATTCTATAATATTTACAAACAAAGCAAACAAAAACAGGAAAATGCATACCATTTATTAAACAAACGCATGATCATAAATTCGTAATTTAAACATTATTATTTTTTAAACAGCCAAAACAAAAACAAATAGACAACTCTTAAGCTGAGAGAGAAAATTAAATTAACTACCAGACCAAAAAAATATAATAATATTAAACAATAAAAAACAGTTTAAAAATTGATTAATACGTCCGCGCGTAACGCGGATCACATTCTAGTAATAACAATAATTTGGAATGTGATATAGCTTTAAATCTGCGCGTAGATTTCTAGTTCTAGAAAACGATAAACCTCTCGAAAAGAAAAGAGGCTTTCCCTTATCATTGTCATCCTTCTCTGTCGACTTCGTGAGCTTCTTGGTACCTATCCTCATAGGTCTTTAGGATTTGAAGCAATGCAGAGCATTCGTTTGCATTTGCCTTGCAGAATAGCAGAGAATCATTTTGTCTAATACCTCTCTGAGATATAATCTTTCCAACTGAGATCTATTGATTAGTACTGTTGTTGTAATGCACTCCATGATCCAACTGCACCATTTTGGACCAAACCCGAAACCCCAAGCATGTAATAATTGTTGATATCATCAAATCTCAAATATAAAATTTAGTATTTACCATTTTGACCCCAAAAAAAAGTATTTACATTCTTCGTCTTAGATATTATTGTTTTTATCACCAATTGAAATGGAAAGCTAGCAAAACTCTAGCATCACTTCTCCGTCTCTCGCCGTATTCACCGTCGGGCATCACCTCTTCCGCCGCTTCGTCTGACATCGCCGTCGTCCGCCGACATCGTCACGAGTATCGCTGTAGATTCCGGGTAAGTTTCTGCTGGATCTGTGTATTTGATTCCGAGATTATGAGATCAGGGTTCTTCTTCTGGCATAATCATTTCTTCTAGCCAATGTTTTTTTCCAGCTAGAAGATACTAACCACAATGTTCAGCAGCAACAACAACAGCGTATCGATCTCAGTGTCGGACGACGAGTCTAACGATCTAAACCGGATCCGCACTCGAACCCGTAGAAAACGGAAGAAACCGGGTCACCGAACCACCTTCGAGCTTCCACGCTATGTTCTTAGGCTTTTCCTTAGGTACTGGATCGTCTTGGTTTTTCTTCTTGCTGTCGGATTGCTAGTCTTTGAATCAACGAGCATCGGGACCAAATCTGAGCTCAAAAACCCAGATTTGAGCGGAAAAATGAAGAAAATTGAAGGGAATTTGAATAGATTGGATCCGAAGACAAAGGTTATTGGTGGTGTTAGGCAACGTAAGCTCTCTCTCTCTCTCGATCATCAGTCCCTTTTCTTCTTAACATTAATTGGAACGAGTGTGCAAAAAGAGACTTTCTTGAATCTGCTATTGATTACTTGATAGAGTTTTTGGATTTGTGTTAGGTTGTTTGAAGCTACTGCCTCCTGAAGAGCTTGAGCATCTTGATATCTTAGAGCATAAAGATTCAAGCTCTCCTGTTAAGAAAGTTGTGTATCTAACCGATACAGATGCTTCTATGGAGAAGAAAGCTGTTCGTGCTAATGGGACGCGTTTTAATTTATTTACGGGAAACCAGACTTTTGCTGAGAGAGAGAATAGTTTTCAGGTCATGACTTGGTAACTCTACAAGGCTAAGAACTTGAGTTTCCCAAACTTTTATGGTTTGTCGATGTTCTTGATTGCTTAATATTGTTTTTTTTTTGTCTTTGTTGCATCAGGTAAGTGAAACAGTTTCAGTGCATTGTGGTTTTTTTAATGAGAATGGGGGATTTAGGATTTCGGATGTGGATAAGAAGTTTATGCAAAGTTGTCAAATAGTAGTCTCGACGTGTGCCTTTGGTGGTGGAGATAACCTTTACGAACCTATTGGAATGTCCAAGGCATCAACTCAAAAGGTTGGTCACTCTGATTCTCTGGTATCACCACTGCTCTTTAACTGTTTCCTTTTTCATATCGAGTAAGCATTTATCGTCAGTCTTTTGTTGGAACTATTCTTTTCTGCTAAATCCAATCCTGAATTGAGTTTTGTGGATGCAGGTTTGCTACATTGCGTTTTGGGATGAAGTTACACTCGCAACACAGGAAGCAGAGGGTCATAAGATTGGCGAGAATGGATACATTGGAAAATGGCGAATTGTGGTTGTAAAGGATCTACCTTTTACGGACCAAAGGCTTAATGGAAAAATCCCAAAGGTACTCTTCATCTACTTTAGAGGCACACGCTGTTCTCTTTACCGCATGAGCTTAGTTTATTTAATCACTGGATTTTTAACTGTTGCTGATGTGTTCACGGTACTCATCTCTTCTTTTAGTTCCTCAAACTTCTGCCTTTGCGTGTTTCTGCTTATATCGCACGTCTGCTTATGTAGGTTGACGTAGCCCAGGTTTAGTTAAGAATTTATTTCCAGAAAAACCAAACTTTAAACTTGTTTGAAGGTTTTAATGAATCTATATGTTGTTAGATGTTGTCTCATCGCCTTTTCTCGGATGCCAAGTACTCGATTTGGGTGGACTCGAAGTCCCAGTTTCGAAGGGACCCTCTGGGTGTATTAGATGCTCTACTATGGCGAACAAACTCGGTACTTGCGATTTCAGAACATGGAGCTCGAAGTAGCGTATATGACGAGGCAAAAGCTGTCGTCAAGAAACACAAAGCTACACCGGAGGAAGTCGAATTGCAGATAAATCAATACCGGCATGACAAATTACCCGAAGATAAAAGATTCAACGGGAAAAAAGGTAAAAAACATTCAATTCTTAAACGTTTTGAGGATCAAGTTTGTGACAGCATATTGTGTGTTTCAAAACTTGCAGCTTTGTCTGAAGCTTCTGTGATTGTGAGGGAACACACTCCATTGACGAATCTTTTCATGTGCCTCTGGTTCAATGAAGTTGTCCGGTACACGTCGCGTGATCAATTGAGTTTCCCATACGTTTTTTGGCGATTGAAAGTTCTCAAGAACATCAATATGTTCCCTGTGTGTACACGTAAAGATCTCGTCAATAGCATAGGCCATGTACGCAAGGCAAAACCGTTGATTTAGTCTCTATAAATTTGTCTTTTAACTTTTTTTTCATTTTTTTCTTCTTATAATCATTTTGTGTTTAGCTGGTGGATAATAGAAACTGGACGGATATTTCTCAAACCGAAAGCAAACTACAAACATTTTTTTTGTACCAGACAAAGTCAAACAAAATTAAACCAGAATATATTGTTTAGTGGTTTGTTACAAAATCGACGTCACCGTTCGGATTAAATTTCAGTTGTAACTCTGCTACATACATCGACCCTCAAATCGGCTACACCAATTCCTTTATCGGTACACTTTTCAAACTACACTTTACCATATTTGGAGTTGGAGGGAGCGTAATAACAGGAGGCATGGAAAACTACCATCACTGCCGTCTTGACTCACTAAAAAAAAAACAAAGATTTGTAAGATGGCAAACCGATTATGCTGGCTCAAAGGTTGTGCAGAACTATTCTGCAGAATTATATATCTCCAAATTATTCTCTCTGCTTCTTGGATTAGGCACATATTTCATATGCTTAGTTTGGTCAATCTTTCATTAACGGCCTTGTATGGTCTTTTCAGGTTGTACTTGCATATGGTGCTTGTTGAACCTGGATTTCGTCTATCTCATAGATAATAGGGGATTTTCTTATCAAAGAAGTCGGAGCTAGGTCGATGAATTGTGACTTTTATTTATATTATAGTCGCGCCTTGTAAAGACTGCCTACGTCATGGGTACATCTATCCATTTCTAGTATTATTACTGCATTGTTATTTTACTGACTCTTTAGACTTATTTCACACTAGGGGCAGTGTGAAGTAGCCCTGAGACGGAGCCGGATATCCGGCCAAAATGAGGGTATCCGCATCCGCCTCCGCCTCCGGCCGGATGTGTAACTATGCTATCCGCCTCCGCCTCCGAAAACCCGGATATCCGAATATCCGGATATCCGTGGATATCCGGATAATCCGGTTTTTTTTTTCCACTGAAAAAAAAAAAAAATCTAGATTCATGCTCTACGAACCCGCGGTTCTAAAACTTTCGGTTCTAACCCGCAAACCCGCGGTTCTAAAACTTTCAACCCGCGGTTTTAAAACTTTCGACCCGCACCGACCCGCATTGTAAAACCCTCGACCCGCACCCGCCCCGCTTAAAAAAAAAAAAATCGACCCGCACCCGACCCGACTTTTTTGTTTCTTCTCTTCTCGATTTTTTTCTTCTTCTTCCTCGTTTTTTCTGTTTCTCGTCTCCTTTCTTCTGAATTTCTTACCTCTTTCTTAAGACAGATAAGATCTACACCAAATCTTATCATGGGATGACCTTGACGGGTCGGACCAGAAGGCTTGGCGGAAGAAGACGAACCGTTTAAAAAAAAAAAAAAAAAAAAAAACCCCGGATGTGCGGAGCTCCGGCAGTGACTTATTTTACCGTCCGCCTCCGGCCAGATCCGTAAAATCATTATCCGCCTCCGCCCATACCGGATATCCTATTTTTTAGAGCGGAACGGAGCGGATGCCGGATCCCGGATATGAAGTCTCAGGGCTAGTGTGAAGTAAGTCGAAGGGATTTCTATTTGCATCAGTTGTCTTTATTGAGTCATTTTTATCGAGTCTGTTATATTTTTTAAAAACACGGAAACTAATTATCTATTATGAAATTAATGCTTTTATTGATTATCCATGAACATTTCTAGCAATATTAAGAAATGCAGATATCCAGAAACCGCACTTTCAGATTTTTCCCCATAAGCATACCACTGACAACTCTATCAGATTTTGAGTTTCCCTACAGGAACTCTCTACAAGGTTCGATTCTCGGAAACGGTAACACATTTGGGATTATCTTTTCCTTTTAACCACTCTTTTTGCTAATCCCAAATGGCCAACTCACCTTTAGTTGTTTATCCACTCCTAACCCAAGGCCTTCTTTGAAACCCCATGCCATCTTATCTTATTTTGTCATAAGTGCACTCATGTGCAAAAACGCTGGAGAATATGGGTTGGCTTACATCTACATTTCACTAAAAAGGCGGCACATCAATGGTTTCCGAAGGAGAGTAGAGGTTGCCGAAGGTCAAGGCGAAAAGTGATACACCAAAAGCTACTACTACGAAAGAAAACCCTGGTAATTCGACACCCTTGGGCATCTGACTTACTATTCCGAGAATCTACATATCTTGTGACTTCATTCTTCACTTCCTGGTCAAAAATAGTTTTCTAAAGAGAAGGGAGATGATCCGGGGTATAAGGCGTAAACCCACACTTTACCGGAACTAAAACTCCTCTAATCTTAAAGAAATGACTAAGGGAATGAGGAATCAAAAACCAACCTCAAAGAAGCCAATCTCGAAGAAAAAACTTACCAAGGAGAAAACCAGAAGTAAAAGAGAAAAGAAGATGATGAATTAAAGAAAAGGACTAAGTGAAATGGGGATTAAGTGACATCAACAGACCCGCTTTCTTCTACGGTTTTGCGTAATGAGATGCATCCTCCGGAGTATCGGGGAACCCCAAACACTTAGCCTCTCTTAATACCATTTTTGCAACCTTACCCTTAAACCCGTCTACCGTTTTGAGAATTTTGTTGAGAATTTCTTCTAGCTCTCTAAAGGGATTACTATGAAAGAATCTTGGAGTTTGTTCAGGTTAATGTAGACTGGATCATGGAAGAAACGAGCTTGTGGGATACAAAGACTCTGCACCAATCAGACTTGCTTAAGTGGTCTACGGATTTTTCGAAAAAACGTATCATTTCCTTAGACGTTTCCATTTTGAAATCGGTTTCCCTAGTTTCCTACTCTCTTTGCTTGAGGACAAGCAAATGTTCAAGTCTGGGGGAATTCGATAACACCTAAATATTACCGATTTCAGTACTCATTTTAGATATGTTTTAGGATTCGTAGCACTTGGATACCATTCTGGTATCCTTTCCGCTTGTTTTGCATGTTTATTGTTTTGTAAGAATAATACCAGGAATAAATGCATCTGATGAAGCATACGAAGTCAAGAGAGGTTGAGAAGAGATACAAGAAGTTCATACAAACGTTCAAGCGTCAATCTGGACCTGAGGATTGATCAATAGCTTCAAGAAAGAGCTTAATGGGCCTCGGAGACATTACATTTACACCGAAAGTTTGGCATCAGAAGGGACGCCTCCAGATGTCATCTCAAGGCCTATACTATACCCAAAGATAGATACGGATGTTAGCTTCAATATCCAAGTCGAATCGTCTCTTTCGAGTCTAAGGTTATCAAGATATTCAAGTTTCCGTGAAGGGTGTCAAAACTGTCAGACCATAAAGCCCAAAGAAAAGCCCATAAAATCATCAGAAGACTGGTTATTGGTTCGATCGAACCAAACATGTGGTTCGATAAAATCAGGGTGGTTCGCCCATGTACTCAACTATATAAACCCCTCTTGTATCTCCATAATTCTCCATCCTCTGACTTGGGTCACAACTCAAATACTCAGTTAAATTCATGTTCTTTTCTTTTATATTTTAGTTTTTAGTTTAGGGAGGAGAGTTTCCTCCATAGTTTGTAGTTTCCGCTTATGCCTTTCAATAAAGTTTCTAGTTTTAGTATGTCCGAGTAGTTGATATGATCATATTAATACTTTAAAAGTACTAAACAGTAGTTGCAGTAAAGTAGGGGTCGAACACAAGGACTCACAGAGACACACAATAGATTATGAAGATGAGAATTAAGCTAAGCAATCAATGATATTGAAAACAGAACGTAAACTTAAACGGTTGTAAATTCAGTTGGAGAAAGATATGTTCAGGGTTTTTCTCAGGAAATCAATGAATGCAGGTAAACTAACTAACATGATTCAGATTTAGCGCGGTTCTTGAATTCAAATCACTAAAGTATAGCTAACCAACTCTCGTTGCGAAAACTATCTAAATCTAAATCCTAGGAATTCCAAATCTCTTTGAGAATCCTAAAGTCTAAATCAGCTTTTAGATCAGGTTTGATTTGTTCACAAAACAACTAAACCAAATCTCTTTGCGAATAGTTATTTTGCTCACCTAAGGTTCTATCAGGTAATTAATCGCACTCTCGTGCCTAATCAATTATCCTAAGATCTAAGTTCCAGATTCGTCAACCTAGAATTAGCTTTGAACACAACATAAGGTGAAGAACTAATTCAGATGGTAAAACCTAATAACTAATCCACCTAGCATTCAGAAAAAACCCTTATGAGAACCCTAAACCTAACAGGAGATATACTCAGACATGGAAATTGAAGCAATAAACATGTTTGAATAAATCATCAAATAAAATAGAAAGAGTAATAAAAGGGTTCGAAATCTTATCTCGGACGAACAGAGTTTCAGACTTGTCTCCCTTCAAGAGCTCTATCACAAAACCAGAATAAAATAAAGCATAGCCATCAAAGTGGCTGTAAAATCCAATTAAATAACCTAAATCACGTTTTTGGGCTTCTTGTAAATAATAAAGACTTCTGGGCAATTTTGCAATTCTTCAATTCTTCATTAAACTCGCGGGTCGTGTCTGCTTCGATGAGTATCGACCGATACTAGGCAGTATCGATCGATACCGATGCTTCAAATCGGGTACTCAGCTACACGACCTTCTGTTTTGATCCAAAATGCTCCAGAAAGCTCCAATATCTCCAATTATGCTCCAAACGTGCTAAAACCTGTAAAAGACTCTAAAACACTACAAAATAGTAGAAAGACTCTATAAAATGGACTTATATCATGGCCTAAACGGGGTAAAAACCATGATATATCAACTCCCCCATACTTAGCCTTTGCTTGCCCTCAAGCAAAACAGAAAACTAAACCAGAGAAAGAGGTTTGAAAACGTAGAGACTCACCTGTTCTTGAAACATTGCAATGACCAATTTCCTTAGTGCTCCACATATTACCTAACCAACTTTTGATCTAACCACCATATACTTCTCCGTAGACATTCGCAGCTTCCCAGACTACACACATTATCTCACAGCATCGTTCAGTCAAGCCTTCCTCGCCAGTTTCATCGCTGTGATTAATACCAAGAACCTTCTAGATTCTTTCCCATACAATATCATGACAAGGAACCACCATTTTCACATTTTTTGGTATTATTTCTCTCCCCCAAACTTATTTCTTATCATATTCCTTGCATATACAAATAAAGGTTCGAGACGCGAGTATTAATGGTGTTTGCCACCGAATCTCCGGTTCTTCCCTCAAAAGTAATCAAAGGTGTAGGCGAATAATGGTATCACATGAAATTTTCCTAACCTCGCTTCCACCTTTGTGTGATCATTCCCTCTGAAGTAGAATAATGGGATCGCTGGAAATTTTCCTAGCCCTCTACTCAGAAGAAAATCATCTCATCTTTTAATGCATCTTATTAATTAACTTGTAACAGGGAGAAAAATACCGTTATTTTAAAACACACAGGTTTCTTTGTCAGATACGAATGAGGAATCAAGCTCTATGGATACTAACCACATTGATGAAGTGCAAAAATTTGGCTCAGGCTTTAAGGAACTTTGCTGGAAACATGAGTTTCTTCTGGTTAACTGGTCAGCCTTTGGATTTTTCATTAGTCGATCTAGAACTGATTCTGTAACAATTGTCACTTAGAAGCAAGGTCAGATCAAGAGATTCAAGAAAAAGATCACAATCTCCAACAGATTTTGACTCAATAAAACAACGAATGACTCAAAAACGACTGACTCTAAGAAAAACAAAAACAATGTCAGCGACTACCTCCCCCAGACTTGAACAACACTGTCCCCAGTGTTGTCTAGCCTAAGGTTGGTAAAAGAGAACAAAAGAACAAAGTGGAACTGTGAAAAACAAGAAGTTACCGTGCTGGAACATTGAGTATCGACCGACATCCAACTTGGTATCGATCGATACCAAGTATTGGTCGACACAGTGATTTTGTTTTTCAACGTCTAAGGGTCAGATGTAACTCCAGAAATGTGTCAAATGATCGAGGTGTTAAATGTAAGCACTGTTAGACCACTCAAACACAAGTTAGGTGCAACAAAATATCATAGAAGCATAAATCCACAGGTCCAAAAGCATAAAATGACACAAAGGTTCAAATGAAAATAAAAATAAAAGGGAAAAGAAACAGCAAACGTGATGATCAGATAGAAGGATTACTAATCCTCCGTGGCCTCAGAATCACCATCAGAATCAGGATCATCAACAGGAGAAACGTCCGTGTGAGTCATGCAATGGCAGCGAGAAATAGCAGTCCAGATGCTCCTCAGACTCTCTATCATCACCTTCTGAAAGGCGGCTGGCTCCATCGGAAGTTCCGAAGGAGAAGGAAATGATGGTGCAGGGATAGAGGAAGTCGATGCTCGTGATCGCTGGGCTCGTCCTCCCTGGCGTGAAGTAGATGGAATGTCAGCAGCAGCAGGTGCAGGCATGCGAGCAGAAGGACCTCTTCTTTGGCGAGTGCGAGGTGCGGCAATCAGTAAGCTCGGATCAAGTTCGAAACAAAGCTGAACGGGATCGTCATCAATGTCTGTCAGCTCTCTGTTAGGGAACTTAACCAGAAAATCCCCTTCCGTGTTGGAAAAACACCAATGTCGCGCAGGCTTCAGCCACCTGAGGTTTTGCATATGTCTCTCGTCCATGACAGTGCGGGTGGTGACAATCGAACAGCTCGCTGTGCTGATACCGAAATGCTGGAAGATAAGAGTGAGAAGACTACCAACCGTCTCTGTCTTCGTGCTCGTGCCAACGAATGGTTTGGTCTTCAGAGAGACCAGGTGATGGGCAAAGACTGCTCCTAGGTTGACCGCGAGATCGAGCTCAGGCCATGCATAGTTCTCGTCGTCGATGATGTCTCCAATGCCTATGGAGAGCATGATAAGCTCTGACAGCCGCATCTTGTTAGGCTCCATCTTACACAAGATAGTGTTGCTCAGGATCCTAACCATACAGTGCAGTATGGGATGACGAACGTCCATATGAGTAGATGTCTTGGAGTAGTAGGCTCCGTTCCCGAAGTGTTCCCAGAAGACCTGCACATCGAGAAACTGGGTAGGCAAGGCAACTTTCCAGAAATCCCTGCGAAACCCATAAATTCCGCAGAGATCTGGGAGTGGCAGCCTGTATCTCACTCCGCGAATCATGAAGGTCATGGTGCCTTCCAGCGCGTCCTTCAGAACCTCATCCTGATAGTAAACTCGGACTGTCGCGAGGAACTGTCATACTAAGTCAGGGTACAAATTATACTGTCGCAACGGCATAGTCCCCAAACCAATCTTCTCTATCAATTCCCGAGTGCCCTGTCGATACCCAGGCTTCGCATGGTCTGAGGGTCAACAAATCGAGTGATCTGTATATCAACATCCTGCCAAGCGTTGTAGAATAACATGTCGTAATTGTCCCAAGTCTCAGAGATAGGCCTGAAAACGCAGTCATCACTCTCAGCTGTCTGCCGATCTGTTCCCTCCCAATCTCTGTTGCAGGGAATCTTGGCCTTCTCGTTCCGCTTAGGCCAAGGAGCTCTAACTGTGGGGGCAGGAGCAACATGGTGAGCAGGAGTAGCGGGTGGTGACGATGGTTGTGCCACTGGTGGGGGTGGTGGAATCTCGCGCAATGAAGCACACAGAACCTCGATGTTTGCCGACGCTTCATCAATCAGCACCCTGTAGGTGTCGTGGCATAGGTAACCATTCACCAAACCTCTCCGCCAATGTAAACCATCCCAGATTTTTGCACGTTGACCCAAACGGAATTCTCTGGTTGGTGGATTTGAGCTGTATGCGTCTGAAGTTCGTGCTCTCTTTGGTCTAGATGTCATCTGTAAACAAAGACATAAAGACACATCATAAATCCAACATCTCTCTCAAACACAGCAATCTCGGCTAAGTGAAATAGTCAGCATCGACCGATACCACTATAGTATCGATCGATGCTGATACAGGTATCGAGCATGACACGAAGAACACAATTTTGAAATTTCCAAAAGTACAAACCAAGGGTAATTAATTGGAAGGCAAGATTCGACTAGGCATATAACACACTAATCAACCGATAATCGTCCAGCAAAACAAGTTCCAAGAGCCTAAAAGTCGAAAATCAAACCTTGGTTCACGGATTGAAAAGATGAAAATTCGTGATTCGTACCTTGTAGATCGTGAGAATTAGTGAGAGAATGATATAGAACACGAAAATCCGAGCAGAATAGACACGAAAATTACTCAAATCCGTTGAGAAACGAAGATTTATGATTTTGAGAGGAGTTTTCGGTATGTGTATCGAGCGATGGAGGCTGTGGGAGAAAAAGAAAAAACCGTAGGGTTTATAGGGAAACTTACATGCGCGTGGAGTATCGATCGATACTAGTGGGTGTCGATCGATACCGAGGGTGTGGAATGATATTGCTCGCCACACGGAGGTCGGTCTAGAATGTGTACGTTTAACGACGGGTATCGATCGATACCAAGTGGTATCGATCGATACGGGACCTCCGAATCTGATTCACGTGACACACGAAACACAAAACAAAACTTAGAAAAATAAAAAGACTCATATGTACAGACTTACCAGTGGGTTGCCTCCTACTCAGCGCTTGTTTTACGTCACGAGCTTGACTGTACGGACGATCAGTCCGGATAAGAATGAGAGCTTGCAGCAAAACAGGCTCCACAACTTGACATCTCCAGCTTCAGAGTCCTGCTCAACATGCGCTCCACAACCTCTTGTCCTTTCTCTTTCAGCTCTGGAGGAAGAAGAACTCTAGCCTTAGAGGCCCCTTTGCATTTCACCCTATATTCGATCGAATCTCCATCACACTTCTGAGGGATTAAGGTTACATGTGTAGCACTCTCGACTCTTCTGTTCTTCACTTCCTTCTTTGCCTTATTCTTTTTGATAACTTTCTTGGTGATGATAGGAGAGCGATCCAGAGCTTCTATGACAGTTGGCTCATCATAAGGTTCTTCCAGAAGATCGACCATCAATGTTTCTCCTGCACCAACGGGGATGCAAGATATATGTGTGGGAGCTCTTCTAGAAGGGATGGCCTCGTAGTAGACATGTTCGTCAATGTACGAGAATGAAATTCTCTTACTGGGCGTGTCCATAACTGCACCGGTCGTGGCCATGAACGGTCTTCCAAGAATCAAAGGTGTGCTAGACCTTGCATGCATCTCCACAACCTGAAAGTCGGTAGGGACCAGACAGTCTCCTACCTTAACCATCAAATCAAGGATTGTACCGTATGGAACTGATGTGGAAGAGTTCGCGAATGTGAGAGCCATCTGAGTAGATATTATGTCATCGATTTTCAACTTCTCTGCAAGTGCCCTTGACATGACATTGACACTAGTTCCTGAATCAACCAGAGATTCTTTGAATTCAACTCCGGCGATGGAGCATGGAACTGAAAATTTTCCTGGGTCTTCTCTCTTAGTCAACTGCTTCAGTGGAGATGGTGTACCTCTGGCCTTGTTGAAGAGTGTCTTAATCTCTTCCTCAGTCTCTCTGCAGTTTTGGAAGTAACACTCCAAGGGACGGCTTTCAAAAGCGTCTTCAAAAGATGTAGTGTGGGGAATCTTCCTGACCTTCTTCTCAAAAGCTAACAACTGCTCTGCAGTGATGAGTTTCATGAGATGTCTAGGTGGCCTAGGATACGGAATCTTAGGTTTGTAGACACGTTCCTCAACCACCTCTGGTTTCTTTGCAGTATCCGGTTCAGCCTGCGAGGAGTGTCGATCGATACAAGGTTGGTATCGATCGATACAAGCCTCACGTGTCAGTTCTTCAAGTTGGTATCGATCGATATCAGTAGTAGTGTCGATCGATACTGACAAATCAGGTTTGAAATCATCTTCGACAAGGTTTTCGAGATCTCCTGCACCTCTCAGGGTGATTGCATTGACGTGTTCGTTCTGTGCCTGAGTCGTCCTTCCCTTGACAGCTGATGCAGATTGAGCTACCTGCATTTCCAGCATCTTCTGATGAGTACTGAGAGTTTCGATCCTTCCACTTAGATCTTTGTACACATCATCTATCTTTCCATTGAGATCTACAGTGAGCTTCTGCTGTCCTTGAACCAGCTGTTCAAACATAGACTCGATCTTGCTATATGGGAGCTTAGCAGGTATTGGCTGATAAGATGAACTTCCATAGTTCCTTGTATACCCACTGTTCTGAGATGACCTCTGACCAAACTGATTCGAACCTCCTTGCTGAGAGTTGTTGTTGAAGTTTCAGTTGTTGCTGAATTGATTCCTCTGACCTTGAAAACCAGAACCACCAATTTAGTTAACATCCTCTACCTCATCTTCGTTGAATACCTCAACATCTTCAGTAAAGTGAACGGCTTTCGTTGTCTTGCCCATCAGAAGACTGTGCATGGAATCCAACTTGGCTTGAACATCAGCAATCTGTGAACCATCCACGCTACCAGCTAGCTTCTTCCACTCAAAATCAGCATTCTTGGTGCTATTGCTAGACGCCAAGTTCTCAATCAGTACATAGGCATCATCATGATATCTGGTGTTGAAGTTTCCATTGCTTGAAGCATCCAAAGCCATCTGATACCTCCAGTCAATTCCTCTGAAGAAGAAACCCATCAGCTGAACATCAGAGTATCCGTGATGTGGACAGTCTCTCTGGTATGATATGAATCTCATCCAAGCAGCCTTGAACGCTTCAGTAGGGCCTTGAGAAAACTGAGAGATCTTGTTCCTCAGATCCTCGGATCATGCATCATCATAGAAGTTGTTCAGGAAAGCAGTCTTAGTCTCTTCCTAGTTAGTCAGTGATCCAGGAGGTAACTGCTTCAGCCAGTAAGTCACATCTCCACCAAGAGAGTATGAGAAGAGCTTGCAGAAGAGGTAGTCGTAGGACACTCCATTGATCTTAATGCTAGTGACCAAATCCTCGAACCTCTCAATATAGTCCATGGGATGTTCATTGGAAAGACCATGGAAAGGGTGCTGACCCACAAGAGTGTAGTATGCATGTTTCAGCTCAAAGTCATTCCTCTAAAAAGCAGGAGGATGAATCGCTGATCGATTGGCGTAGAACTGATCAGGCCTGTTGTACTCACCAATCGTTCGACCATGATTAATCACGACGTCCCCAGCGACGTTCCCAGCGACCACAGGAGCAGGTGGAATGATGTTCCCCTCTCCATCCAGACGTTGTCCTCTCTCATTGCACAACTGACCCGCTTGGTCTCTGTAAGCACCAGCATCATCTTGAACCAAAATCACTGGATTGTTGTTCATCTCTGCTGGCTTCTTTGCTTTTCTGTTTGTGCGTTCCAAAAGTGCTAGTTGATCTAGTGACAGTTCGACTAGCTGAGTGTTCTTGTTCCTTCTGGTCTTAAGAACAGGCATACACCTGAAAACAAAAGTCAAGAACGTTAGTACACGGTAGCACGATGAGTATCGACCGATACCAAGTGGTGTCGATCGATATCAACAAAAAGAAAACGACGAGTATCGACCGACACTAGGTAGTATCGATCGATACCGACGAACTTAGTCTAAATTCTCAGACTAAAATCTAATGGCGAATTGAGTCCCCGGCAACGGCGCCAAATTTGATATGCTCAAATTAATACCCTAAAAGTACTAAGCAGTAGTTGCAGTAAAGTAGGGATCGAACACAAGGACTCACAGAGACACACAACATATTATGAAGATGAGAATTAAGCTAAGCAATCAATGATATTGAAAACGGAACGTAAACTTAAACGGTTGTAAATTCAGTTGGAGAAAGATAGGTTCATGGTTTTTCTCAGGAAATCAATGAATGCAGGTAAACTAACTAATATGATTCAGATTTAGCGCGGTTCTTGGACTCAAATCACTAAAGTATAGCTAACCAACTCTCGTTGCGAAAACTATCTAAATCTAAATCCTAGGAATTCCAAATCTCTTTGCGAATCCTAAAGTCTAAATCAGCTTTTAGATCATGTTTGATTTGTTCACAAAACAACTAAACAAAATCTCTTTGCAAATAGTTATTTTGCTCACCTAAGGTTCTATCAGGTAATTAATCGCACTCTCGTGCGTAATCAATTATCCTAAGATCTAAGTTCCATATTCGTCAACCTAGAATTAGCTTTGAACACAACCTAAGGTGAAGAACTAATTCAGATGGTGAATCCTAATAACTAATCAACCTAGCATTCAGAGAAAGCCCTTATGAGAACCCTAAACCTAACAGGAGATCTACTCAGACATGGAAATTGAAGCAATAAACATGTTTGAATAAATCATCAAATAAAATAGAAAGAGTAACAAAAGGGTTCAAAATCTTCTCTCGGACGAACATAGTTTCAGACTTGTCTCCCTTCAAGAGCTCTCTCACAAAACCAGAATAAAATAAAGCATAGCCATCAAAGTGGCTGTAAAATCCTATTAAATAACCTAAATCACGTTTTTGGGCTTCTTGTAAATAATAAATACTTCTGGGCAATTTTGCAATTCTTCAATTCTTCATTAAACTCGCGGGTCGAGTCTGCTTCGATGAGTGTCGACCGATACTAGGCAGTATCGATCGATACTGATGCTTCAAATCGGGTACTCAGCTACACGACCTTCTGCTTTGATCCAAAATGCTCCAGAAAACTCCAATATCTCCAATTATGCTCCAAACATGCTAAAACCTGTAAAAGACTCTAAAACACTACAAAATAGTAGAAAGACTCTATAAAATGGACTTATATCACGGTCTAAACGGGGTAAAAATTATGATATATCAGTAGTTTCCTAATTGGGAATTAGGGTTCTGCGTACCACTGCAGAAATTCCGAGGTAGTATTTGCCCGTAGAGTAAGGGAGATGTTGGTGGTTCACAAGATCCATGAGGCCCTATGCGATGCTGGTGACTCAGCAGCCAGGGAGAATCCTCGGATAGAGCCAACCGTATAAGGCACCCATCTACTGGGTATTCTCGGCCATGTCAGATACCCTAGATCCTAATCCCCAATGCTTTTGTTTTCGCTTATCTTTACATATTGTTATTCTACCGATTTACTATTCTGCCCTTTAAATACTGTCGTTACTCTGGTGATTTACTTTCCCGCATTTAGATTTATCGTTGTTACTTTGCTTATTTACTTTTCCGCACTTAAAGTCTCTATTTACTGCCATTACTCTGCCCGTTTTCCTGCTTTTACTTTCCCGTCTTTGATTAGTTCTAGGTTCTTAGCGTAGGAGAACTTATTGATTTATAGTGGATCGACACTTTAAGTACTACAAGCGACACAACTATCCACTTGCAGTTAGTTAGGGTTTTATTACTTGGTTTGGACAGTAAAATCCGCATCAAGTTTTTGATATTTATGAGATAATCGATTTTATAGTTACTAATAACGATCCTAATGTACCGTGTTAAACGAGATAAACAAATTATATCCATAGGTAGTTTATCAATTAGGTAGAAAATAACATATCAAGCTTAATTTAAAATATAATGTCTAAAACTAACCATTGTAATTCTAAAAACTACCATTCCAAGCTAATCTACCATTGTAAATCCTATAAATGTTCATATGAAACCATCTTCTAGTGTATCTTGAGAACTCAAATTTTAAAAATCTAAAAAACGAAATCCAGTTTGGCACAAACAAAATATATGCAATAAAAAAAATAACAATTAATTATAGTAAAGAAAAAAAACAATTTCATATGTAAATTTTGTGATCAATTTATAGACGTATTTTGGTTTAGAAATTTAATTTAATTAAAATCTCAAATTTTTGAAGGAAACGACGACGTTAGTAATAGGGTTTTTGCTTTTCTCCTTGACCTTTTTCAATAAGAGAAAAAAGAAAAGCGAAAAAGCAGTCGTCTTTACCTTTACCTTTTTTATTTCTCTCGTCTCTTTGTACCATCGCCGATTTCGTAAAAACCCAGATTCGGCGATCTTGAATCTGCAAATCAAAGGAGGATGAATCCATATAGCTATATGCCTCCGCCTTCATCACCACCTCCGCAACCCTATAATCTCCTCAACTCCCAACAACAATCCCCTCGCATGTGTTTTGATGTGGATCGCACCTTTGCCGAATGCTCTGTGCATAATAAAGAAGGGCCGCATCTGGAGAGTTCTGTGATTGCAAATATTGAGAACCTTGGTTTTGAGACCATATCAGGTCGACAGGTAGCCCTAAACGATGTCTACATATGCTACGGATCAAGTGGAGGAGGAGATATTGTGATTCAATATAGAAACAACAACATGGTTTCTTTGCTCGAAGGCCATTCTGATAGAGTTACAGACATGGCATTCTTTGCCGAGAAAGTTCACCGGTTGGCTAGGTACCTTTAGCTTTGGTTCTGTACCGTTTGTTTCTAGTTCTACTTGGTTTGTAGTTTGTTTTGACCACTTTTCTATGATCGAAACAGCACTTCTCCATGTGGAGAAGTCAGACCCGTCATAAAATATAACAATATTTTATTTATATCATAAAATATAACAAAATTAGGCAAAATATGAAATATGAACCTTTTATTTATATCATAAAATATAACAAAATTTTAAACATTAATGATTATGCGCGGATCGTATTCGTATACGTTTTTAGTATCACTATTCATTCGTGCAAGTTTTGAGCATGACGTTTTAGACATATTTTTATTTCAAGATCAATTTCAAGCATGTGATTTACATTTCTACATTTTATTACACAAGTTAGAAACTCCAAAACTCTTATAATTAATAACTCTCATAATTAATAACTCCTTACACAAACCGAAAAATCTCAATGACAAACAATTTTTCGTCATGAATATTAATTAACTACAAGTTCATACTACAAACAAAATGTTGATACATGATTTGAACTTTTACATTGGGCGACAATTTTTCTCATGTTTGATAGATTCATTATGTAGAAGTAACTCATGAGACATTGGGAACCATCTGGAAAAAAAACTTGTGTGCCTTTTCTTTTCTGCAAAACTGCAATTAAAGAATCAATCAACATATTTAAGCCTAGAAGAGAAAGATTGATTATATGTTATTTTGTTCATAGTCAATTACACATATATAAGATAATATTGTATTTTGCCCATAACTCATTTTGACAAAATCTAAAAAACTTTGACAACATAGTCTACAACAAAACTAAAGACGAAGTGATCATTTTTAAAAAAACATTTCTTCCATAAAAACTCATACATTTTATCAAAACCAGCGACTCCATAGTGAAATTAAAGACGAATTGGATATATTTGGTTATGCAAAACACTTTGCATTTGTAAAAATTTCAAATGCCTAAGTTTTCCAATTTTAGAACGATCTATTTAGGATGAGAGAAAAATACTTGAGCAAAAACAAAATGAAGCTACCATGTAAGAGAAGCAAAACGTAACAAAAGAGATACTAAATTGGAAACCTCTTCGAAAGTATGTGTTATGTCTCTTTTTAAAATTTGCAATATAAAGTCTATGTAGTTAAAAGCGCTAGTTAGGACTCTATGAGGCAATATAGTTTTAGAGAAAGAAAAATGTGAAGTGCATATATTATTGGCGATAATAGAGTGTGAAAAAATAAAATATTACGGATGAAAGACATAAAAAGTTTTGTGGACTGAGATATATTAGTTTGTCAAAATACTATGTGGAAAGTAATGACATGGTAAAAAAGAAGTTAATGTGTATTAGTGTTTTGTTTTTAGTGGTTTTCATTTAATATTTTTTTATGATGTGTTATCTTTTAAAAATACAAAAATATAATAAACCGTAAATATGTGATATTTTAGAATGCCAAAATAAGTTTAGATTATGAGCCTATTTTGTTAATCACATAGATATAGATACATACCTTACTTATTTATTTATATAGATAATAATAGATCAAAGGTTTGCCATAAAAAAAAAAGATGATAGATCAGGCTTTTTTAATAAAATTTTAAAACATAAAAAACAAACAATTTGGGTGTGGACCTTGGGCTGTCGCCCCTCTAGCCATGGGTAAGAGCCGGGACTGGGAGAAGTCATCGTATGGGACATCACTGAGGAGGAGGGCTCTAGATCGGGAGTTGAGCGGATCATCTCTAAGAAATTCCTGAATCTCCGGATACTACTCCCAGAAAACGGAGAGGCAAAGAACGATGATGGAAACCCACGTATTTGCTGGCACTGCAATAATAAGGTAACAAACTTAGTTTGAGTTTATACTTTCAGAACACAAACAACGACTATTGAGCAAGCTTATCTCACGAGTTTGAATAAGAAGACAATAGTTTTGCACTAAAGACCATCTTTAAACATCTCCAACAATCAATAGGACTTAGAATCAGACCATTTACACACTTTCAATGTAGACTAATTAGGACCCACAAGCCGCTGCCTTCTTTTAACAAATCTTTCCTGCAAAGATTAGTCTATATTTGGACCTGTTTGACAATGCATGCTAGTTACACATCAAAATTACACTCATTCACCGCATGCTGAAGCAATTATTGAGAATCTCACCAAATTATTATTGTATATGTTTCAGATTTGCTATAACATATTTCTTCAGCTTGTATAAGTTACTTGTTCCTCTCTGATTGCCTCGATATATGTTTTTTTCAGGACATTTTGGTGGTTTCGATTAATAATTACATCCTGCAAATCGACATTACCAAATTTGGCGGAAATGGAGCCGAGACACATCTCCAATGCAACCTAAGTATGTCGAGCGACGTTGTGGGTATACATGAGGAACAAGTTACCAACTTGACTATGTGTGACTTAAGTACCAATAAAACCCTGATGGCTTCTTCTGATTACGACGGGCATGTCAACATATGGAAAGACGACGTGCCAAAAAGGGTTTCTAACTTCTTCGCTCATGGAGGCGGTGTATGGACTGTTTCCTTTGTGAAACTCAAAGACCGACCAGCACACACCGTACTCCCCACCGGAGATTCTCTGAATCGAGAACTAAAGATCTTCGTCCCAGATAAGGGTACGGGGTGGCTCCTAGCTCAAGTGGACAAACGATGGTTGTGTGTCCAAACAGTAATCCTAAACTGTTTTGCTGAGCCACGAGCCGACCATGCGTCCTTCAACCTGTTCTGCCAGCTCTATGAAACTAATCTCCTGCTGCTTGTAAACACGAGACGGGATGTCGTATATGCCCTGAGTTTAGATGGTGGCCTCAATCCCGTCGATGTACGAATGTCAGTCTTGTCGGAGTTCAAAGTCAATGAACCGACTTTGACTTTTACCGGATCATATCGTCGTGAAGATCCCTTCGTACATCTTTTCTGTGTTCATGCTGAAGCAATTAGGCGATATACATTACCGAGATGTCAAATCCTGCCAAGACAAGTGGATCTAGTGGTGCCAAGACAAGTGGATCCAGTGGCCCCTGCATTGGATCCGATTCGTGATGCTGTTCGTGATGCTATTCATAAGGATATGAAGTTTATTGTAGTACCGGTTTGTGAGAGGATCTTGCAAGCCATCTTTGTGCAGTTAGACGCCACGATTGAGAAGGGGATTGCGGAGCAGATGACATCTTTAAGGAAAGACGTGCTCAAGTCCAGTGGAGAAGAGCAGTTCGATGATTATGTAAGCTATAACGCCCCGACCGCCACTACCTGTGGGCCCCACGCTCTCTCTTTGCCTGTGGACCCCACCCTCGTCCGACGGCCGGTGCGTTAGTCCGGGAGGCTCGTAAGACTTGTTTACTGATCCTGCAATCACCACGTGATCTTTCTCCGTGTTTTGTCCTCACTCGCACGGTACCGCGAATCACTTCCCGGTAGGTCATCCATCATTAAATTTTTCCAGCTCAATCACGCTTAACTCTGGAATTCTCTCAGGACAAGTGACCGAAAAGATAAGTGTACTTTGATGATATAGATAGCCAAATCAATTCTTATAAGCTTCTCCGCATATACTAGCAATCGGGATGTTACATAAACTCCTTGATTTTTCTTCAGTTTTAACAATGGTTTTTAGTTTTAGTTATTATAGGATTATGTGTTGATAAAACTCAACACACTTTAAGCTGTCTGTTTTTTGTTTTTTGTTTTTTTTTTTTCGGAAGTGATCACATGCCCTTAACGAGCTCGGACTAATCTCCCGAGCGGGAGTGACACAGCCCATTTATAATGCCCACTTGTCCAAGAGTTAGTTTGATAATTCCACACCCGGAGGGATTCGATCCTTGGCCTGGACCAACAGAGCCGAAACTCACCCCGAATGGAAACCACCGCACTACAACCTCTTGGTTTCTGTTCTCTACTTGTTGTTCTTTAATTGGCTTGTTTTCTTTATTTTGGTTTAACCTGTTATGCTTTTTTTTGCAGATGAAGAGACGGTCAAAGAGTTGATTCGAATCCAGAAGAGATTCAAGAATCACATTGCGAATGGACCCGAGGAGGATACTGCCATCCTCATTACCATGGAGAAGACAGTGAGATCTTTGTGTCTTGACTTTTTGGATCTATGTTTAGATTCTCAATAGTTTTGACTCAGATTAGAACTATGATTAAATCTCTTTTTGTGGAGTAGTGAAATAATTAGACGTGTGTATAAACATTTAACCTGTTGTTAACAATTTTTTTGTTTGTTATGTAGACGTTTGATTAGTCGGTTTAAATCTTTGTGTTATTTTTCGGGTAAACGTCTTATTTCCTCCCCCCCCCCCCCCAAAAGTATTACATAGTAACAGATAAGTGTACTTTGATGATATAGATAGCCAAATCAATTCTTATAAGCTTCTCCGCATATACTAGCAATCGGGATGTTACATAAACTCCTTGATTTTTCTTCAGTTTTAACAATGGTTTTTAGTTTTAGTTATTATAGGATTATGTGTTGATAAAACTCAACACACTTTAAGCTGTCTGTTTTTTGTTTTTTGTTTTTTTTTTTTCGGAAGTGATCACATGCCCTTAACGAGCTCGGACTAATCTCCCGAGCGGGAGTGACACAGCCCATTTATAATGCCCACTTGTCCAAGAGTTAGTTTGATAATTCCACACCCGGAGGGATTCGATCCTTGGCCTGGACCAACAGAGCCGAAACTCACCCCGAATGGAAACCACCGCACTACAACCTCTTGGTTTCTGTTCTCTACTTGTTGTTCTTTAATTGGCTTGTTTTCTTTATTTTGGTTTAACCTGTTATGCTTTTTTTTGCAGATGAAGAGACGGTCAAAGAGTTGATTCGAATCCAGAAGAGATTCAAGAATCACATTGCGAATGGACCCGAGGAGGATACTGCCATCCTCATTACCATGGAGAAGACAGTGAGATCTTTGTGTCTTGACTTTTTGGATCTATGTTTAGATTCTCAATAGTTTTGACTCAGATTAGAACTATGATTAAATCTCTTTTTGTGGAGTAGTGAAATAATTAGACGTGTGTATAAACATTTAACCTGTTGTTAACAATTTTTTTGTTTGTTATGTAGACGTTTGATTAGTCGGTTTAAATCTTTGTGTTATTTTTCGGGTAAACGTCTTATTTCCTCCCCCCCCCCCCCAAAGTATTACATAGTAACAGATCCACACGAAGTTTCACTTATTTATCTCTAATTTGGAAGTTGAAATATATTTCCCCCAAATCCGAAACATATTTACCCATATTAATCGTTTTGAATGGTTTGCGAGCTGAACCACTTATACCGATACTAGACCGAATTTAAAACCCGACCCGACCTTTTATATTCTTCTTCTTCTTCGCAAGTAATCATCGATGAAATCGAAATTACCCAGAAAAAAAATGGGTATTCTTCTTCTTCTCCTCCACACCAGACGGTCCTCCACCAACAATCAGCACTAATCCAGAAGATTTGATATTCTCATGTTATACAACCACAGAAGATCAGATGTCAAATGTTTTAGATCCTGCCAAATATCTTCACTCACAATCTCAATACCTATATCCTAAAATTTCTGCAAACGAAGGCTCCACCATGGATCTCAAGCTTGCCCATCTAATCTCAAAGTACATCTTTCTGATTTGATGATGTCAACACAATTTGAGCTCGTGATGAATCCGGGATTAAAAATGGTGTTTTGAGTATTTGAAGGGGAAGAAAAAAACTTACGGATCGATGAGGGTGACGTCAACATTGAACTGAAGCAATTTCGTGGCGAGGGATCCGGCGATTCCGCCGCCGATCACCACCACACTCCTTCCTTGTCTAGACGCAGATTATATCCCTTCAATTTTAACGATTGAGGCTCCGAATAAACCCAAACTCTTCTTCTTCTTCATTAGGTTTTATTCTTTCAAATCGATATCAGGAGTCAATACATATATATGCAGAAGAGTAGAAAGATTGTCAGAGAGGAAAATGAATATGTGATTGGCGTGTTTAGTGACTTGAGATACATGAAGAATCATTTTGGAGATTCCCTTGTGCTTACATCATCGAATACGCCAATGGCGGAAGAACGATTCCTTACAATCGTACTTGCGGAGGCCTCCGACGGAGTCAAAATCCCAGACGCGGCGCTGGTGGGCGAGGTTAGCTCCGACATCGTACATACCATCTCCGAAGACGAGGAGAGTCTGAGCGAAGGAGGAAGAAGATGTGAGAATTGGGATTCGTCATTGAAAGATGTTGAAGCTCTGAGAGGAAAAAAATTGGAGACGATGAAGCTTGATTGGAATCAAAATTCCGAAATCAAAATCATGAAACTACAAAATCGAATAGTATCGGGTCAAATCGGGTTTATAAACGGGTCAAATCTGGTTTATTTTTTTAATCGGGTCATAATTCGGTTTAGTTCTGATTTTATATGGTTAAACGTGCTTCAGTAAATAGTAAACCGAGTTAAACCATGGTCTGGGTAGTTTTTAGTTTTGAATTTTTTTTTTGTGGGTAAATATGTTTCGAAATTTCGGATTAGGGGGAAATATGTTTTTAACTTACAAATTAGAGGGAAATAAGATGAGGATAAAACTTTGTGTGGATCTGTTACTATGTAATACTTTTCCGGGGAGAAATAGAGCGTTTACCCCTATTTTTCAGTTTCTTTAAGGTTAACGGTCAAAGTCTACACCGCGAATATTTTCTATTATATTCGTTCTTCTTACTTCGTTGTTCTGCTTCATTGGCATCTTATTCGTCATCATCTTCTTCGTTGTCGTGCTATTCTTTGAACACACAGTTTTTTGGAAACATATAGGTATGTGGTATAAACTGTAAATTTATGTAGTAAGTTTGTTGTAAAAAATACTAGATTCTACTTCGTGTGGGCGCATGGGAATTTTTGTTTTTTGTTTTTATCAAATTTTGTAATTTTTTTTTGTATTTATATATAATCTTTTTTATAAATATAATTTTTCTAATAAGTGACAAATATTTATTTTTGTGTTTAGATATAGTTTTTTTGAAAATTTAATTGTTTATAGTATGAAATATGATCGTGATTATAAAAACATAATTCTAATCCGTCCGTTTATATTACTGTATAATATAAATATTTACTAATTTTAAATATTTAAAATTTTAGACTGATTGATTATGATAAAAAATATACAATAACATATCGTTTATCGTGTACGTCATTATGAGAATATTATTTCAATTTGAATATTTAAATTAATATCCGGTTTATTATTTTTGTAAAGAAACAAAAATATTTTTAAAATATAAATCTGTAATTTTAAAATATATTTTATTTTACATATATAAATTAAAGATATTGAATCTGTAATTTTAAATTTTTTTTATTTTATATATGTAAACTAAAAATATTGAATATGTATTAGTAACTAAATGTTATCCATATGCATAATCAAATTTATGGTTGTGCAAATCTAATTAATAATATATTCTTTTTCAGTTTGAAAAATATTCAATTATAAACCTGATTGTATTAATAAGATTTAAATTTTGAAATAAACATCTTTTGTTATTAATTCTTAATATTTTGCTTGTAATTGTCGATGAAATCTCAGAAAATCTACATTAAATTCAAAATTTAATATTATCTTTCAATGAAAATTATTAATTTTGAATCTGTATCATTAAAAAAAATTGATTATTAAAATATTATGAATAGTCTAAATTCAAAAAATTCAAAATAACTAATATTATTTTCGTAACAAAATAATAATAAAAATTTAAGTTATTTTTTGAATATTTAATTTACATATTTTTGAAATAATCGATTTTATTTATAATTTTAAATATTTAATTTAATTTTTGGCATAGTCTGAATTTTCCTAGTTATGTATTAAAATTAATATATATATAATCAGATTAATTAATTAATTAAACTACTCTTTAATTGAATTAAATGAATTTTTAATTGATCAAAATGATTCTGTTTGGAAACATGGATTGTTATCCACAAAAATCTAAAATTTAATATTTATCCAGGATAAGAATAGATTTATTTTCATTTTTCCTGTTTGAACACAAAATAGCACTATATTTTAATAGATTAGATATATTACATTTTTTGTTAAATAATTGACTGGTAATTTTTCTGTTGTAACTGTTATGTAAAATAAATTAAAATTTAAAAATTTAATAATGATTTATTACAAATTTGAATGATAAAATAGAATAATAAATTAATACCAACTCAAAATACATTATAAAAAAAATTATTCTCAATAGTAATAAAAACGCACTCATATATATATATATATATAATTCTGTGTAAATAGTTTTTTTTTTAAATAATCAAATAAAAGCAATTAAAATTATAGGAACAATTTGTTTGAATAATTCAAATGCAAAGAAGAAAAAAAAATTACAAAAATCTTTTGACCGTATGATATTTTTTTAAAATGAAAAAAAAAATTCTTAAATCAACCTTTACCACATGAGATTTGGCATGATGTTGAGTTAACTTTTGAGTTATCAATTTTACAAAAGTTAGAACTCAAAATTGTAACTCAGCCATCTAATACTATTAAAAGAAAAGTACATTTTTTGTCCAAAAGTTATGAGGCATATAACGAGTAGGGATGTCAATCGGGATAGTCCGGCTTAGCTCGGTCTGAAACCCGTAAAGCCCGCATATATTTGAGCATGGTCCGGCCCGGTCCGAAAAAAAATCGGGCATATATTCCAAAGTCCGGCCCGGCCTGGACAGGACTTTTCGAGCTTTTTGGGCTTTTCAAGCTTTTTGGGGCTTTTATTTACAAACACAAAAATTCACAATTCTCAAATGAATAATTAAAACAAAATATTTATAAAAATAAATCTAAATTGAAATGTATTATATCAAATCCAATTAAATTTAAAAGCAAAAGTTTGACCCAAAAAAAAAAAAATTTCAAATAAATTGTATTACCAAATAAAACATAAAATCAAAACACTTCAAATCTAGATAGTAGAGTTTAGATTAGAATATCATTCCTCGTATTCTAAATCCTCATCACCATCAAGAGGTACAAATAAAAAAAAATATTAAGTTTTGACATGTATAAATCATATACATGTAGAAATATCAATGAAAGTCTATAGATAATGATTCTAAAAAAATGAAGTAAATATGGATGAATGATAATTGTACATGGATCACGAAATGTATAGAAAATATGTCAAATTATTATTTTTAGAAAGATAAATGTTGAAATAAAATCTCTAACTAATTAAAATGTAAAGTTTCGGGCTTTTCGGGGTAAGCCGTCAGAAATTTGGCATTCATTGAAAGACTTACCACCGATGGATCGATCTCAAAATTTGATACAAGATAGAGCAATGGATCAGCTTTCATTTAGAAGTGGTTTGAGGTAATTCCAACGGTGCGATCAAAAGTTACGCCAGTTTTCGTGAAGACGGTCCAACATAAACCGATCGGTTTAATGACGCGAAAAATAAAAGGAAATTTCGGTTTTCTTTATTTTGAACCGGTTTCGCCCATGATTTAGGAAAAAACGGTTTTTAGGGTTATTTATTCTATTTTTCAGCCATTGTTTAGGCTACGCTTTATATTATTCATCAGAGAACTTTGTGTTTGGTTCTTGTAAGATTTGAGGAGAGACGAATCTCTACTTCATACCGGAGAAGATTTGTGAACCCTGTTTTTTTTATCTCTATTCAATCTTATTATGCAATTTCTTAAATCTCTCTGTGTTTTGATTGCTTCCATGTATGAGTAATCCTCATGTTAAGTTTTTAGGGTTTCAAGGGATTCTCATGAATCACTGAAACGGATCTGTTAGATTAGGGAATTACATAGAGTTCTTCATCTATTGTTGAGTTTAAGGCTTAGACTAGATTGATCACCTAGTTTATGATCTTAGGATTAATCTATTCATCAAAAGTACTTTAGATTTTCTGAAAGAACTTAGATGAGCAAATTGTCCTTAGCCAACGAAAGCTGATGCTAAAGCAATTTGTGAACTTATCAAACCTGAACATTAATGCTTGCCTAGAACTCTAAGGTCAAACGACAGTTTAGATTCTTAGGTTATTAGGCATAGTAGGTAGTACCACGACATTGGGCTAGCTAGACATTCATGTTTGAGTTCGAGAACAGGTCTTAATTATCTCCCTAATCGATAATCTGTTTAGTGAATATGAGTTTCCTGCGAATTACCTAAAGGCCTAGCGTTTTCTCCATCAAACTTACATCGTTTTATCTGCATTCTTAGTTTTAGAAGTTACAAACCACAAACAAATATCATTCGTCTTAAATTTAGTTTCCTTCTACATTCTCGTAGCGTTACACTTGGTTTCTGTGGATTCGATCCTAAAGTACTACATCGATATACTGTTATGATTGTAGTAGTGTGCACTTTAGTTATAAATTGACTTGGTGAAAACACCTAAATCATCATCGAGCTTTGGCCCTAATTGACACCCTTAATAACGAGATATGCCATTGGGAAATTTGTATTTCACGACCAAACAAAAAAACTAAAACAAAGGTTAAAAACGGAACTCATTTGACCCGTAAAAAAGGATGCGGATCTAAAATTTAACCGAACATATTAAACGCAACCTGTTTACTGCGTCTAGTGTGAATTTTTTTTTAGTTTAGATCCGCGTGTTTATCCGATTATATACTTGACCCGTTTGTACAATCGAGTGGTAATTAATGTTTCGGTCATTTTAGAATTTTGTATCACTATGAAATTCATTTGACCTGTTGAAAATGAAAATATAACCGAACACATTAAACGCAACCCGTTTTCTGCGTTTAATGTCTAAATTCTTCTTAGTTTAGATCTGCGTGTTTATCCGATTATATACTTGACCCGCGTATACAATCTACTCGAAATCATATATCAGTCAATATAAATCCCGTTTCTATGACGTACAACTTATTAGGCAATTCGAATTACCGCCAATTCTAATTATTTTGAAAAGCCGTCAAAGCGATCTTGTGGATCACGTATTATTCATAATTATTAATGTATTTTATTAGTAAATCATATAGCAATCTAAATCCATACCGAATCTAGCAACCATAATAACTACCTTAGAAAATTAGTCATTAAAAATAATTAGAATTCGCGGGCTTTTACGCCATTAGAATTTTGAATTAACATCTATCAGCGCGAATAAACAAATTTCGCGAATTATGATTGGTAATAGTCTATCCAAATTTGTATACGTATAAATATTTAGATTGTGAATACGTAAGATAATTTTTAATCACGAGATTGTGACATTTGTTACGATTGTTAATTTAAATCTTGATATATGTCAATTTAATTAAAAAAGTAAAAATGAATTAAAGTAAATATTAAAAAAGTTAAACTAAAAAATGTAATTTTAGTAAAAATGAATTAAAATAAATATTAAAAAAATTTAAACTAAAAAGGCAATCTTACAAAAAAACAAGTATAAGTAAAGAAACCTTATAATAAAGGAAAGTGACAAAAGAAAACTTAAAAGTTTATAATCAAACTTAAAAAAGAAAAATTATAAATATACTCTAAATTTAAAAGAAAAATTATTAATATACGATTTTAAATCAATTCCTAATCCTAAAAAGTAAATGAAAAAGTAGTTATGTTTAGATTAAGAAAAATTAAACAAAAATTATAAATAATAGCCAAAGTTAAAAAAACAATATTTTAAATTAGAATAAATAAATTAAACAATAGATAACAATCCTAAAAATGAATAAAAGCCAAATCTTATTTTAAAAAATATATTTCAGTTTAGAATAAGGAAGTTAAACAATAGATTGCAATCATAAAAAAACTAAAGTTTTAAAAAGGAAAGAACAATTAGTAATTCTTAAAAAACCAAAAACTTAAAATGAAATACAATCCTAAATAGAAAATGAATTATCATTCCCCATCTCTAGATAACCAAATTGATGGCTTCTCAATTTCACATTCATAATTTGAAAAGGTAAAGTTACTAATATATATATATATATATATATATATATATATATATATATATATATATATATATATATCATATTATATAAAGTTGGATCTCTCAATGTGAGTGTGACACGTAGAATAATTTCCACTCACGAGATCATGACATTTGTCATGGTTAATTTAGATCTTGAAATGTGTCAGTTTAATTTAAAAAACAAATGAATTAAATTAAATATTAATCAAATTAGTTTTAATTTATAATTTATCCTAAAAGGCAAGATTAATATAGTAAGGAAAAAATATTTCGTAGTTTACCATTTAGATTAAAAAATTAATCATAAAAGAAAAATAATTTTAATTTTTCACCTCTATATAAACCACAATTTGGTAGTATATCAATTACACCAAAAATAAATAAAAGTCTAATAATCGTATCCACAACTATTTACTGCATCTATTCACCAATTTTTTCTTTCAATGTATATATTTATTTTATCGTAAACTTTGTTTCTAAATTTATGTATAAGATATTTTTACGGGTGATCTAATTTTGTTTTCCATTTTATCATCTTTCATTTTTTTCACGGATTATAAAATATTAAATTATAAATCCGCATATATGCGGGTACTTATCTAGTATAATATAAACTTTAAAAAAATTATTAATATACGACCAAACTTAAAAGTTTATAATCATTTCCATTATGACAAAAAGAAACTTAAAAAAGGAAATTATTAATATACAACCACAACCAAATTCTATGTAATAATATATACATTTCTAAAGTTTTAAAAAAAGAATAAAAGCAAAAAAACAAAAAAAAAAACATATTTCAATTTAGAATTAGTAAAAATTTTATCATATAAAACTAGATGTTTCAAAGTTGCTAATTCACCTAATCGTGAAATGTGTCAAGTCAAAGTTGGAAATATTTAAAATCGATTAATAAAAAAACTAAAAAATTATTATTCATAATCTTAAAAGATAAAGTTAATAAAAATTATATTAAAAAGTTAAAGAATTAAATTTATCTTAAAAGGCAAAATTAATATAGAAAAAAACATTAATTAGTTTTTCTATTTAGATTAAGAAAATTAATCCTAAAAGAAAAAGAATTATAATTTCTCCCATCTATATAAACCACAATTTGGTTGTATATCAATTACACCCAAAAAAATTAAAAGTCCAATAATCGTATCCAAAACTATTTATTGTGTCTATTCACCAATTTGTTTTTCAATTTCAAGGTATATATTTATTTCATCGTAAACTTTTTTTCTAAATATATGTATAAGATATTTTCATTGGTGATCTAATTTTGTTTTCCATTTTATCGTCTTTAATTTTTTCACGGGTTATAAATTATTAAATTACAAACCCGCATATATGCGGGTACTTATCTAGTTACAAAATAAGTAAATATATGATGCATAATATAATTATTATATCAATTTATATAGGACTAAATAATTAGTGTAATATTTTAAAACCTATATAAAATCAAATAAAAATATTTTTTTTAAATAATTATTATTTTCGTAGAAAACAAAATAACAAAAAATAATGTAGTTATTAAATTATTTTTCTCAAAATTTTTGGGACAGAGAGAGTGATAGAGAGAGAGAAAGGAAGAATAGAGAGGGAAGCGAGAGATAAATATATAAAGTTTTGGGATGCCAAACTTATAATAAATCAACATAAATTTTAAATATGCAATTATGATGGTTAAGATAAACCAATATATTTTAGCTAGGGGTGGCGTTCGGATCTTCGGATCGGGTATTTTGGGTTTAGGGATTTAGGTACCGATTGGGTATTTTAAAAATTTGGATCGGGTTCGGTTCAGGTTCGGATCAGATCGGGTATTTTTTTTAAGATCCGAATTTTTTCGGATATGTTCGGATCCGGATTCGAAAGTATCCAAAAGTATTCACAATACCCGAAAAAACCTGAATAACTCGAAATCTGAGACAAAACACAAAAACATGAATATTTATTTCAATAAAACCAATATACTTTCGAACCAAAAGTATCCAAAATACCCAAAAATTTCAGAAAAAAAACAAAATAAGTGTATTCGATATACCCATAATATCGAAAATATACCTAAAATACCCGAAATACCCAAAAAATAATTAATATATTCGGGTTTATAATTGTAATTTTGGGTATTTGAGTTATATCAAGTCTAAATATAATTAATATATTTGTGTATATAATTACACTTCGGAATTTTTGGGTATCCATTTAGTTCTCGGTTCGGTACCGGTTCGGATTAGGTTCTTTGGGTATAGGAATTTAGTATCCGATCGAGTATTATAAAAATTTGGATCAAGTTCGGTTCAGGTATTTTTAGTTCGGTACCGGTTCGTATTTTCGGATCCGGATAATTTGCCCAGCCCTAAATTTTTAGCGTTTAAGAAATAAAATAGAAAACATGAATTTGTTTTCTTAACTATCACTTCTTATAAATTAAACCAAAATATAAACAAATTAACTTGAAAACCACAAAATCCAACATACACTTTTCAGTTTTATCTATTTATTTTTATTCTGACCCGCTTAAAAACACGCGGATCCTTTTGATCCGGATTTAAGCAATCAGATGTAGATTTGATTGGTTGATGACTATTTAATTCCCAAAATCAATTATTAATTTGTTTTAAAAACAATTTCTCTCTTTCCTTAAATGACACCGCCGATCTTAATTGGATTGGCTGATACTTAATCTTGGAAATCATCAATTAAATGTCTAATTGAAAATGGTTTTAGACATATATATTCCCGAACGCCCAGGGCTAGATTTTACTCTCAAGACTTCCATAAGAAGTATTAAATCTATATAAAAATTAATTAGCGAGTCACCTGGTTATAATGAAATCAGATGACAGAAAAACAAAATCTTCAGTTGGCAGAGGTTGCCCTATTTTCAATTTTTCTGAAACCAAAGCCTTTAGGCTTCGTCTTCTTCGTGCCTCTCTTCTCCATATATACCGATTTGGATTCCGATTTATCACGTTTTGTAGCGATTTGGAATAGTCGGATTGATAGGAAAACGATTTATGTCCGCCGCAAACGTAACTCTGCAACAGAAATCCACCGCCGGAAAATAAATTTTTCTTTTCTTCTCTTTTCTCTTGTTACTCTAATTGAGTACCAGTCTTTTGCAATTTAGCCAATGACTATATTTCTAGCACGACGTTTGGTCATTAGATGCTTCTCCTCCTCGGTTTCTTCCCGTCCTCTGCACGTCTGCATCGTTGGTAGTGGACCAGTTAACTAGAAGACACTCATATTTCCAGCAAAGTTCTTTATAGTCTGAGCCAAAATTTTGCACTTTATTGATGTGATTGATGTCCATAGAGCTTGATTCCTCATTCGTATCTGACAAAGGAACACACGTGTTTAAAGTAATGGTATTTCTCTCCCTGTTACAAGTTAATAAATAAGATGCATTAAAAGATGAAATGATTTTCTTATGAGTAGAGGGTTAGGAAAATTTCTAGCGATTCTATTATTCTACTTCAGAGGGAATGATCACACAAAGAAAATAATAACCTTAATAAGCATATGCGAGAATATAATAAGACATAAGTCTGGGGGAGAGAAAATAATACCAGAAAGTGTGAAATTGGATGGTTCCTTGTCATGATACTGTATGGGAAAGAATCTAGAAGGTTCTTGGTATTAATCAAAGCAATGAAATTGGCGATGAGGGCTTTATTGAGTAATGCTGTGAGATAATGTGTGTAGTATGGGAAGCTGCGAATGTCTATGGAGAAGTACATGGTGGTTGGATTTGAAACTGGTTATGTGATATGTGGAGCACTAAGGAAATGGTCATTGCAATGTTTCAAGAACATGTCAGTCTCTATGTTTTCAAACCTCTTTCTCTGGTTTAATCTTCTATTTGCTTGAGGGCAAGCAAAGGCTAAGTCTGGGGGAGTTGATATATCATGGTTTTTACCGATTTTAAGCCATGATATAAGTCCATTTTATAGAGTATTTCTACTATTTTGTAGTGGTTTAGAATCTTTTATAGGTTTTAGCACGTTTGGAGCATAATTGGAAATACTGGAGCTTTCTGGAGCATTTTGGATTAAAGCAGAAGTTCATGTAGTTGAGTACCCGAATTGAAGCCTCAGTGTCGATCGATACTGACTAGTATCGGTCGATACTCACTGCAGCAAGACACGAGTCGCAACTTTAGAAGAGTTGAAGAATTGCAAAATTTCTCAGAAGACTTTATTATTTACAAGAAGCCCCAAAACGTGATTTATGTTATTTAATAGGATTTTACAGCCACTTTGATGGCTATGCTTTATTTTACTTTGGTTTTGTGAGAGAGCTTTAGAAGGGAGACAAGTCTGAAACTCTGTTCGTCCGAGAGAAGATTTTGAACCCTCTTGTTACTCTTTCTTATTTATTCAAGTATTTATTCAGTCATGTTTATTGCTTCAATTTCCATGTCTGAGTAGATCTCCTGTTAGGTTTAGGGTTCTCAATAAGGATTTATTTGAATGCTAGGTTGATTAGTTGATTAGGGTTCATAATCCAAATTAGTTCTTCACCATAGGTTGTTCTCATAGCTAATTCTGGATTGATCACCTAGAACTTAGATCTTAGTATAATTGATTAGGCACGAGAGTGCGATTAATTACCTGATAGAACTTAGGGTGAGCAAAATAACTATTCGCAAAGAGATTTGGTTTAGTTGTTTTGTGAACAAATCAAACTTGAACTAAAAGTTGGTTTAGATTTTAGGATTCGCAAAGAGATTTGGAATTCTAGGATTTAGACTTAGATAATTCTCGCAACGAGAGTTGGTTAATTATACTTTAGTGATTTGAGTTCAAAAACCGTGCATAACCTGAACCCTGATTAGTTAGTTTATCTGCATTCATTGATTTCCTGAGAAATTCCCTGAACCTATCTTTCTCCAATTGAATTTACAACAGTTTAATTTACGTATTTGCTTTCAATTATATTGATCACTTAGCTTAATTCTCATATATACAATCTATTGTGTGTTTATGTGTCTCTGTGGATTCGATCCCTAAGTATTACAACCGACAATGCTTTAGTACTATAGGGTATTAATTTGAGCTTATCAAATTTGAGTTGATATATTAATATTTTTACCCCTTTTAAGCCATGATATAAGTCCGTTTTATAGAGTCTTTCTACTATTTTGTAGTGGTTTAGAGTCTTTTACAGGTTTTAGCACGTTTGGAGCATAATTGGAAATACTGGAGCTTTCTGGAGCATTTTGGATCAAAGCAGAAGTTCATGTAGCTGAGTACCCGATTTAAAGCCTCAGTGAAGATCGATACTGACTAGTATCGGTCGATACTCACTGCAGCAAGACACAAGTCAAGTCTGAGTGGCTCAGTGTCGATTTGTGGCTATAAAACCAACAGAGTTTCAGACTTGTCTCCCTTCCAAAGCTCTCTCACAAAACCAAAGTCAAATAAAGCATAGCCATCAAAGTGGCTGTAAAATCCTATTAAATAACCTAAATCGACACTGAGGCTTCAAATCGGATACTCATCAGAAGATGCTAGAAACTCAAATAGCTCAAACTGCAGCAGCTGTCAAGGGAAAGATGGCTCATTCACAGAATGAATACGTCAATGCAATCACCTTAAGGAGTGCAGAAAATTTCAAAAATCCTGTCAAAGGTGATTACGAATCTGATTCGTCTATATCGACCGACATCACTGCGAGTATCGATCGATACCGACCTGAATAAACGACACTTGAGCCTTGTGTCGATCGACACCAACCTTGTATCGGTCGACACCCCTTGCAGAAAGGACGGGAGATTGTGAAGAAGCCGGAGGTGATTGAGGAACGTGTTTACAAGCCTAAGGTGTCATATCCTAGACCACCTAGACATATCATGAAACCCATCACTGTAGAGAAGCTGCTCGCTTTTGAGAAGATGGTAAGGAGGATTCCCCATACTATGTCTTTTGACGAAACCTTTGAAAATCGCCCTTTGGATTGTTACTTTCGAGATTGCAGAGAAATTGAGGAAGAGATCAAGGAAATATTCATCAATGCAAGAAACACACCACCACCGATGAAGCAGCTGACTAAGAGGGAAGACCCAAGAATATTCTCAGTTCCATGCTATATCTCTGGAGTTGAATTCAAAGAGTCTCTCGTTGACTCGGGGGCTAGCGTCAATGTCATGTCAAGGGCAATTGCAGAGAGATTGGGAGCTGATATTCGATCTCCCAAGACGTCTATCACATTCGCGAACTCCTCCACATCAGTTCCATACGGTACTATCCCTGATTTGATGGTTAAAGTAGAAGACTGTCTGGTTCCTACCGATTTTTAGGTTGTGGAGATGCATGAAAGGTCTAGTACACCTTTGATTACTGAAAGACCGTTCATGGCTACGGCTGGTACAATTATGGACACGCCCAGTAAGAGTATCTCGTTCTCATACATTGACGAACAGGTCTCCTACTAAGCCGTTCCTGCTGGAAGAGCTCCCAAGCATATCACTTGCATCATTGTTGTCACAAGAGAGACATTGCTGGTCGATATTTTGGACGAGCCTTATGATGAGCCAACTGTCATAGACGTTTCAGATCATCCTCCTATCATCACCGAGAAAGTCATCAAAAAGACTAAGGCAAAGAAGGAGGTAAAGAACAAAAGAGTCGAGAGTGCTACACATGTGACCTTAACCCCTCAGAAGTGCGAAGGAAACTCGATTGAATACAAGGTGAGGTGCAAAGGAACCTCGAAGCCATTCTCTAAGGCTAAGGTTATTCTTACTCCGGAGCTTAAAGAGAAAGGACATGAAATTGTGGAGAGCATGTTGAGCAGAACTCTGAAGCTAGAAATGTCAAAGTATGGATCTTGTTTTGGAGCAAGTTCTCATTCTTATTCTGAATGATCGTCTGTAACGTCAAGCTCGTGACGTGAAACAAGCGCCTAGTGGGAGGCAACCCACTGGTAAGTCTGTACATATGAGTCTTTTATTTTTCTAGTTTTTGTTTTGTGTTTCGTTGTGTCACGTGAATCAGATTCGAAGGTCCCGTATCGATCGATACCACTTGGTATCGGTCGATACCCGCCATTAAACGTACACATTCTGGACCGACCTCTGTGTGGCGAGCAAATCATTCCATACCCTCAGTATCGATCGACACCCACTGGTATCGATCGATACTCCACGTGCAGGTAAGTTTCCCTATAAACCCTATGGTTTTTCTTTTTCTCCTCATAGCCTCCATCGAACGATAGTGAACCCACTCTCCCCAAAATCACCAAATCTTCATTCCTCAACGGATTTGAGTGATTTTTGTGTCTATTCTACTCGGATTTTCGTGCTCTATCTCATTCTCTCACTCATTCTCGCGATCTACAAGGTATGAAACACGAATTTCCTTTTTTTCAATCCGTGAGCCAAGGTTGGATTTTTGACTTTTAGGCTCTTATAACTAGTTTTTTTCTAGGTGATTATCACTTGATTAGTGTGTTCTAGGCCTAGTCGAACCTTACCTTAAACTTAATTACCCTTGGTTTGCACTTTTGGAATTTTCGGATTTGTGTTCTTCATGGTGCCCGATACCTGTATGAGTATCGACCGATACTACATTAGTATCGGTCGATGCTCACTGTTCACTTGGCCGAGATTGTTGTGTTTGAGAGAGATGTTGGATTTATGCTGTGTTTTGTGTTTGTTGGTTATGCAGATGGCACCTAAGAAGAAAGCACGCACTGATACCGCATCCAGTTCCAACCCACCAGAGAAAGAGTACTAGTTGGGTGCTCGAGTCGAGTTCTAACATGAAGGGGTTTGGACTCTAGGATCGGTTATCGCCTGTCTTACCAAGAACCGCTACAAGGTTCAGACCGCCAATTTTACCGACTTTACAGTGGCTTTCGGTACGAACTTACGCGACGCAACACTCGAGGCTCCTACACCTTCATCACCATTGTCTCCTCACACCACAGTTCGGTTTCCATGGCCCAAGATCAGTGAGAAGGCTAGGATACGGTTGAGGGATGATTACGAGGGTTCGGATAAGGAGATTACAGAGAGCAGAGCTTGCACCCACATGCCTATTTCCGAGGAATGGGATGATTATGACTCGATCTTCTACAACGCTTGGCAGGAGGTTGTTGTGCGCCCACTCAGTTTATTGATACGCACACTATGAAGCACTTGGGTTTTGACAGGTAGCTTGATGGACTGATCCGCAAGATCGGATTGGGGACGATGCCTATGCGGCAGTATGACATGTACCGTGACTTGGTTCGCCAGTTCCTTGCTTTTGTCCGCGTCTACTACACTGGAGCACCTCCAGTGACTGCACAGCAGGGTGTTCTGACTTTTCTGATTCGCGGTGTGCGGTATAGGATATATTTTCATGAGCTTTGCGACATATATGGGTTTCATCGGGATTTCTCGAGGTGCGAGCTTCCTCGCATGTTCTTGGATATTGAGGCATTCTGGTCTCACCTTGGGCATGGGGTCTATGGCAGCAAGACCACTGCACAGATGGATGTGCGCCATCCTGTCCTGCGCTGCCTTGTGCGGATCCTGAGCAACACGTTGTTGTGTAAGATGGAGCCGAACAAGATGAGAGTTGCTGAGCTGTTTGTTCTGTCTATTGGGATTGGAGACCTCATTTCTGATGAGAAATATGAGTGGTTTGAGTTGGATCTCGCGGTTAACTTAGGTGATGTATTCGCACACCACTTGGAGTCGCTGAAGGTTAAGCCTTTTATAGGACGCAGCAAGACTTCTAGGACTGCAGGTCGCCCGAAGACCGAGACGGTGGGCAGTCTTCTCACTCCCATTTTCTTGCACCTAGGAATTAACACCACCAGTTGTTCGATCGTGACTTCCTGCGAGCTTATGGACGAGTCGCATTTGGAGCACCTGCGTTGGCTGAAGCCTCACAGGCATTGGGTTTTTAGCACTCCTGTTGGGGACTATCTGGTTCAGCTCCCCATCACTGATCTGACAGACATAGGCGGTGACCCTGCTCAGCTGCTTTTCGCACCCGCTCCTGATGACATGGAGCCTGCACCGGTCACTAGACGTCGAGGCTCAGCTACTAGAGCACGACCACCTGCACCTGGCCCTGCTGGGGGTCAACCGCGACACGAGCCATCTCCCATTACTGCTGTGCTTTCTCTTCCTCCACTACCTGAGATGGAGATGGATCCTTTTCAGTGGACCGTAGTCGTGAGTCTGCAGACGATCTGGACCGCCATTTCCCATTGTAGCTGCATGGCATCTCAGCGTCCTGTTTCACCACGTTTACCGCGCACGCCTACTGACGCTGGTCCATCTGTTACTGCTGGCGATGATTCTGACGCCACTGAGGATGATTAGTCTTTTTTCTATCTGATTATCACGTTTGCTGTTTCTTTTCCCTTTTCTTTTTATTTTCGTTTGAACTTTTGTGTCTTTTATGCTTTTGGACCTGTGGATTTATGCTTATATGATATTTTGTTGCACCTAACTTGTGTTTGAGTGGTCTAACAGTGCTTACATTTAACACCTGGATCGTTTGACACATTTTCGGAGTTACATCTGACCTTAGACGTTGAAAACGAATAACCTGTGTCGACCAATACTTGGTATCGATACCAAGTTGGGTGTCGGTCGACACTAGTACCCCATTTCGGTAATTTTTCATTTTTCATACTTTCACTCTATTCTTTTGTTTTCCTTCACCAACCCCCAAATTTGATAAACTCAAATTAATACCCTAAAGTACTAAAGCTTTGTCGGTTGTAATACTTATGGATCGAATCCACAGAGACTCACAGCAACACACAATAGATTGTATATATTAGAATTAAGCTAAGTGATTAATGTAATTGAAAGCAAATACGTAAATTAAACTGTTGTAAATCCAGTTGGAGAAAGATATGTTCATGGCATTTCTCAGGAAATCAATGAATGCAGATAAACTAACTAATCAGGGTTCAGGTTATGCACGGTTCTTGAACTCAAATCACTAAAGTATAATTAACCAACTCTCGTTGCGAGAATTATCTAAGTCTAAATCCTAGAATTCCAAATCTCTTTGCGAATCCTAAAGTCTAAACCAGCTTTTAGTTCAAGTTTGATTTGTTCACAAAACAATTAAACCAAATCTCTTTGCGAATAGTTATTTTGCTCACCCAAGTTCTATCAGGTAATTAATCGCACTCTCGTGCCTAATCAATTATCCTAAGATCTAAGTTCTAGGTGATCAATCCAGAATTAGCTATGAGAACAACCTATGGTGAAGAACTAATTTGGATTATGAACCCTAATCAACTAATCAACCTAACATTCAAATAAATCCTTATTGAGAACCCTAAACCTAACAGGAGATCTACTCAGACATGGAAATTGAAGCAATAAACATGACTGAATAAATACTTGAATAAATAAGAAAGAGTAACAAGAGGGTTCAAAATCTTCTCTCGGACGAACAGAGTTTCAGACTTGTCTCCCTTCTAAAGCTCTCTCACAAAACCAAAGTAAAATAAAGCATAGCCATCAAAGTGGCTGTAAAATCCTATTAAATAACATAAATCACGTTTTGGGGCTTCTTGTAAATAATAAAGTCTTCTGGGCAATTTTGCAATTCTTCAACTCTTCTAAAGTTGCGACTCGTGTCTTGCTGCAGTGAGTATCGACCGATACTTGTCAATATCGATCGACACTGAGGCTTTAAATCGGGTACTCAGCTACATGAACTTCTGCTTTGATCCAAAATGCTCCAGAAAACTCCAGTATTTCCAATTATGCTCCAAACGTGCTAAAACCTGTAAAAGACTCTAAACCACTACAAAATAGTAGAAAGACTCTATAAAACGGACTTATATCATGGCTTAAAAGGGGTAAAAATATTAATATATCAACTCAAATTTGATAAGCTCAAATTAATACCCTATAATACTAAAGCATTGTCGGTTGTAATACTTAGGGATCGAATCCACAGAGACACATAAACACACAATAGATTGTATATATGAGAATTAAGCTAAGTGATCTATATAATTGAAAGCAAATACGTAAATTAAACTGTTGTAAATTCAATTGGAGAAAGATAGGTTCAGGGAATTTCTCAGGAAATCAATAAATGCAGATAAACTAACTAATCAGGGTTCAGGTTATGCACGGTTTTTGAACTCAAATCACTAAAGTATAATTAACCAACTCTCGTTGCGAGAATTACCTAAGTCTAAATCCTAGAATTCCAAATCTCTTTGCGAATCCTAAAATCTAAACCAACTTTTAGTTCAAGTTTGATTTGTTCACAAAACAACTAAACCAAATCTCTTTGCGAATAGTTATTTTGCTCACCCTAAGTTCTATCAGGTAATTAATCGCACTCTCGTGCCTAATCAATTATCCTAAGATCTAAGTTCTAGGTGATCAATCCAGAATTAGCTATGAGAACAACCTATGGTGAAGAACTAATTTGGATTATGAACCCTAATCAACTAATCAACATAGCATTCAAAGAAATCCTTATTGAGAACCCTAAACCTAACATGAGATCTACTCAGACATGGAAATTGAAGCAATAAACATGACTGAATAAATACTTGAATAAATAAGAAAGAGTAACAAGAGGGTTCGAAATCTTCTCTCGGACGTACAGAGTTTCAGACTTGTCTCCCTTTCAAAGCTCTCTCACAAAACCAAAGTAAAATAAAGTATAGCCATCAAAGTGGCTGTAAAATCCTATTAAATAACCTAAATCACGTTTTGGGGCTTCTTGTAAATAATAGTCTTCTGGGAAATTTTGCAATTCTTCAACTCTTCTAAAGTTGCGACTCGTGTCTTGCTGCAGTGAGTATCGACCGATACTAGTCAGTATCGATCGAAACTGAGGCTTCAATTCGGGTACTCAGCTACATGAACTTCTGCTTTGATCCAAAATACTCCAGAAAGCTCCAGTATTTCCAATTATGCTCCAAACGTGCTAAAACCTATAAAAGATTCTAAACCACTACAAAATAGTAGAAATACTCTATAAAATGGACTTATATCATGGCTTAAAAGGGGTAAAAACCATGATATATCAACTCCCCCAGACTTAGCCTTTGCTTGCCCTCAAGCAAATAGAAGATTAAACCAGAGAAAGAGGTTTGAAAACATAGAGACTGACCTGTTCTTGAAACATTGCAATGACCATTTCCTTAGTGCTCCACATATCACATAACCAGTTTCAAATCCAACCACCATGTACTTCTCCATAGACATTCGCAGCTTCCCATACTACACACATTATCTCACAGCATTACTCAATAAAGCCCTCATCACCAGTTTCATTGCTTTGATTAATACCAAGAACCTTCTAGATTCTTTCCCATACAGTATCATGACAAGGAACCATCCAATTTCACACTTTCTGGTATTATTTTCTCTCCCCCAGACTTATGTCTTATTATATTCTCGCATATGCTTATTAAGGTTATTATTTTCTTTGTGTGATCATTCCCTCTGAAGTAGAATAATAGGATCGCTAGAAATTTTCCTAACCCTCTACTCAGAAGAAAATCATTTCATCTTTTAATGCATCTTATTTATTAACTTGTAACAGGGAGAGAAATACCATTACTTTAAACACGTGGGTTCCTTTGTCAGATACAAATGAGGAATCAAGCTCTATGGACATCAATCACATCAATAAAGTGCAAAAATTTGGCTCAGACTATAAAGAACTTTGCTGGAAAAATGAGTGTCTTCTAGTTAACTGGCCAGCCATTGGATTTTTCATTAGTCGATCTGTAACTGATTATGTAACAATGGTCACTCAGAAGGAAAGTCAGAATAATAGAGTCAAGAAAAAGATCACTGTCTCAAGCAGATTTTGTCTCAATAAAACAACGAATGACTCTAAGAAAAACAAAAACAATGTCAGCGACTACCTCCCCCAGACTTGAACAACACTGTCCCCAGTGTTATCTAGCCTAGAGTTGGTGAAGGAAAACAAAATAAACAAATGGATTGTGAAAAACAAAAAGTTACCGTACTGGAAAATCGAGTATCGACCGACACACGACCTGGTATCGATCGATACCAGGTTTAAGTCGACATGATGAACTTTTCTTATTCGCGTAAGGTGTCGACCGACACCAATAGGGTATCGATCGACACACGGGCGATTTCGAGTTTTTGCTCTTTGTTTATCTCGACACAAACACAAAACGAAAAATAAAAGAAAAAGACTCAAAAAAACTCACAGTGGGTTTCCTTCCACCAAGCGCTCGTTTAATGTCATTAGCTTGACTGTACCGCCGTTCAGGCATTGGGTACATCATCCAGAGGCATTATGTGTCCGTCTTGAATCTCGGTGCTCCGAAAATAGTGTTTCACCCTTTGTCCATTGACAGTGAACTCTTCGCCTGAAGGATTTGTCAGGACAAGTGCACCATGTGGTCTAACCTTCTTGACTGTGAAAGGACCTGACCAACGAAAACGCAGTTTACCAGGAAACAAATGAAAACGAGAGTTATACAGAAGTACCTGATCATTGGGTTCCAAGTGTCTGGTGAGGATCTTTCTGTAGTGATACGCCTTAGTCCTCTCCTTGTACATCTTCGAGTTCTCTTAGGCATTGTGTATAATCTCATCCAGTTGAATCAATCGCTTCTCAGCAGCAGTCTTGATGTCGAAATTCATCAGCTTTGTAGCCCAGGCTGCATTATGCTCGATTTCACTAGGAGATGACACGCTTTCCCATATAGCAAGTGAAACGGTGTAGTCCCAAGCGGTGTCTAAGCCCACAGTGCATCATCCAACTTTGTAGACCAATCTTTTCTAGTGGTACCCACAGTCTTCTCCAAAATCTCCTTGATTTGCCTGTTAAGGGTCATCCCAAAAAGAATCGCCTTATATCACACAGAAACTTCTTCTTGTCATATTTCTTGAGGTGCTTTGGCTCTACATCTGCAGCGAGATAGTTGGCAATATCAGCGTACCACGGTAGATCAAAGTCAGCTGCAGCAACTAGGTCTTCTTCAGAAGCACCAAGGTGCTCAACAGTCAAAACAGGTTTGGAAATCGCATGGTATCGACCGACACTAGGTGAGTATCAATCGATACCGAGACCTGCAATCCGTGGGAAGTGCAAAGTTTCGGTGAAACCCATCTGAAACTCAGTTTCAATGAAGTAAACAGACTCTTCTGGTAGTTGGTCATTGATGGGCACGTCTGCATCAATTCGGATCCTCGAAAGATGGTCAGCTACTCCATTCTCTATTCCTTTCTTGTCCTTTACTTTTCTAGTGGAAACCCTGTAACAAAAGAATCCAACGACAAAGGCGAGGCTTGAGATCCTTATCCTGCATCAGATATTTGAGAGCAGCCTGATCAGTATGGACAATCACTTTGCTCACAATAAGTTAGGATCGAAATTTCTCAAAGGAGAAAACAACTGCAAGTAGTTCTTTCTCTGTGGTGCTGTAATTCCTCTGAGCATCATCCAATGTCCTGCTGGCATAGTAGATAACATGTAGCTTCTTATACATCCTCTGACCCAAAACCGATCCAACAGCAAAGTCCCTAGCATCGCACATGATCTCAAAAGGCAGAGTCCAATTAGGAGGTTGCACAATATGAGCACTCACCAAGGCCTTTTTAATCTCCTCAAAAGCAGCAAAACACTCATGTGTGAAATCGAATGTGATCTCCTTGCATAATAGAGCTGTGAGTGGGCGTGCTAGCTTGGAGAAATCCTTGATGAACCTTCTGTAAAACCCAGCATGACCAAGGAAACTCCGAATATCCTTCACAGAATTTGGTGGTTTGAAACTTGTCATGACCTGAATTTTGGCTTTGTCAACTTCGATCTCAGATTCAGAAATCTTGTGCCCAAGTACGATGCCCTCCTGAACTATAAAGCGACACTTTTCCCAATTAAGGACCAAGTGTTTCTCCTCACATCTCTGTAGCACTTTGCACAAATTAGCCAGACAGTCCTTGAATGATGATCCGTACACCGAAAAATCATCCATGAATACCTCCATAAAATCCTCAATCATGTCTGTGAATATAGACATCATGCATCTCTGGAAGGTGGTTAGGGCATTACACAATCCAAATGGCATTCTCTTGTATGCGAATGTACCGTAGGGACATGTGAAAGTCGTCTTCCCTTGGTCATCTGGATGTATAGGAATCTGGAAGAAACCTGAATATCCATCGAGAAAACAGTAGTAGGGATGACTAGCCAACCTCTCCAACATCTGGTCAATGAATGGCAATAGGAAGTGATCTTTCCTCGTAGCAGCATTCAACTTCCTGTAGTCAATGCACATTCGATGGCCAGTGATAGTCCTAGTAGGAATCATGTCATCCTTCTCATTATTCACCACAGTTATTCCTCCTTTCTTAGGAACAACGTGCACTGGACTGACCCAAGAGCTATCCGTAATAGCATAGATGACGCCAACTTTCAAAAGCTTCATCACCTCCTTTTTGACTACTTCCTGCATGTTCGGATTCACCCTCCTCTGATACTCAACTGAAGCCTTTGACTCGTCCTCGAGATGAATCCTATGCATGCACAAGTCCGGTGCTATACCTGGAATATCATCAAGAGAATAGCCAAGAGCTTTGCGATACTTGCGCAGCTTGCTCAGCAGTAAGGTAATCTCTGCGTTGTTCAAAGAAGCATTAATAATCACTGGGTATGTGGAATTAGGACCAAGAAAACCATACCTCAGATTCGCAGGAAGTGGCTTGAGTTCCACTTTAGGAGCGTTCTCCTCACTCCAATCTCCAAGCCTAGCAGCCTGCTTAGAACCATCGGCCGACCCTCCTTTTGATCGCAGGGTATCGACCGATACTATGGGAGTATCGATCGATACTAGTGGTGCTGAATCGAGCATCTAAGAGTATCCAACAGTATATTCACACGAATGGACCTCTGAAGTGGCTGATCAGACCAGTGCTCTCTCAAGTGGATCCTCAGGATGCATCTCCAGGAAGTACTCTTCAACTATGTCACTGAAAGTGTCGACAAAGAAAGTCTGCCCATCGATGGTTGGTCTCTTCATCATCTTATCCATATTGAAAGTCATGACCAAATCACCGATGTTGAGAGCGATCTTCCCATTCCTGCAATCAATCAAAGCACCAGCTGTTGCAAGGAATGGTCTGCCTAGGATAAGAGGATCCTTAGGCTCAGTATCATACTCCAGAACGATGAAATCAGTTGGGATCAAGCAATTCCCAATCTTAATAGGAACATCTTCGAGTAAACCCTCTAGAAGTCTAACTGAGCGATCAGCAAGTATCAGGGAGATCCTTGTGGCTGTGAAGTCTGTCATCCCCATCCTTTTAGCAAATGAGTATGTCATGAGGTTGACACTTGAGCCAAGGTCACAAAGAGAGCGCTCAAATCTGTCTGTGAATATTGGACAATCCAACACAAAACTCCCTAGATCTGGTAGCTTCTTTGGGATCCTGTTAGATTGCATTAAACACTATCCTAGAACATGGAATTCATAATTATGACTAATCCACTCTCGTGGCACTAATCACTTTGTTAATCACCAAATCAAGAACAAACCATCGTTTGTGATAAGATGATTAACACACATTAATCTCCAATCCTATTTAGTTCACTAATCATCCTAGACATCAACTCTCGTTGGCTAGGCAAGAAGAGCTCACAAAAGGTTCGGTTCAAGCAATTCATTTAAGTTCAAGACTCGAATGGATAAACTAATCTAGCACTAACACCGTTTCCTCGAATCTCTCCCTAATGCATGGGATGAGACCATAAATCCTAGGGTGTAGCTCTAGATTGGTTTGTCACGCCAACTAGAACTACCTAATCTAGGTGCAGTTCTAAACTTTGGTTTATCTTATCAAATCTAGCATTAAGAACCAACCTAAGTGAAATATTTAACAAAGATCAACCTAAATCATCATCATCTAATCATCAAGACAATTAACTAATGATGCAAATGAACACAATCTATGCTAATCCTTAGGTAAAGATCACTAATCTTGACTAATTCTCTTTCAAACAACTAATCACTATGATAATCACCTAATCCATTAGCAAAGTCTCATTTGTGGATCATTGATTAGCAAGCATTAAAAATATAAACAAAATCAACCAAAAATACACCCTATACAACTATTATCATAGGCTAGGAGCATAAATCTCTTGAATAGTTCATCAAAGCATTTCATCAAACACTTGGCGTGCATGAAATGCCTTATGATCTAGATCCACTTTATCAAGCTAGATCTAGTATTAGGAACACTAAAGAAGAATGGAAAGCAAGGATTAAGAACATAAGCATCACAAATCAACCACCAAATAATAAAAATCAAGCACAATCCAAAATCCAACAAAAAATGATCTAAGGCCTAAACATGAAGAACAATGAAGAACACAAAAGAAAAAGACATAAAAATAAAGAACAATAATTAAATAAACATAATATAAAGATAGGGTGAAGAAATCTTCTCTAGAGTGGCATCAATAATGAAGATCCATCCAAAATCATCATAAGAAGATTTTGGGAGAAAACCCAACTCTAGAGGAAAGAAAGCTTAGCTAATAAAATTAGGGTTTTAGAGTATTTATAATAAATAAGAGGGGAACCGGGTCAACCCGGAACAAACCGGGTTTTGACCCGAACATTTTTGGGTCGGAAATCGATCCCAACCGGGAGAGAGCCGGGACACGGAGCCGGGATGAGATTGTTGCCGAGAGATTGTGGCACCGGGCGACTTTGGTCCGGGATGGGAGACCGGGATGAGAAGTCTTCGGTGAGGGAAAGTGATGCCGGGGTACTTCAAGCCGGGACGGAAGGCCGGGATATCTCCTGCCCGAGGGAAAGTTTCATGCCGGCTGAGGGGAAATCTTGTCCCGGGCGGTGCTGAGGGAAAATCTCTGAGGGAGACTATGCAACACCAGGCAAGGCTGGGTCGGTGTATGGGTCCAGGATTCTCCCTGCCTGAGGGGAAATCTAATGCCGGCTGAAGGAAAATTTTGTCCCGGGCCGGTGCATGCATCCGGTGAAGAAAAAGCTCATCGGCAAGGCAGAGATGTCTTCAGTAAATCCGGTATAACTCCTTAATCAGATGTCTAAATGGCCTCAATCCAACTCCCGTAGACAGATAACTTACTCTTCTACAACTCCTATGAAGAGCTTCAAGGCTGATTCATATTGGAGGGCCTTCGTCCAGCTACATCTTTCTGGCGTCTCGGATGGGCTTTGCATTCCTCTTATGCTCCAATACTCCAAACATCATCAATTGTCTCCAAGACATCTAAAAACACTCCAAATGCATGCAAAACTCACTAGGACCTAATGCAAACACCTAATACTCTAATAAAGACAAAATGTTATAAAAACTATGCAAGACACATGCATGAGACACAAAACACCAAATAATATGCATGCTAAAAGATGTAAAATATGGGATTATCAACTCCCCCAAACTTATTCATTTGCTTGTCCTCAAGCAAACAAACAAGTAGAGAGAGAGAGAGGTTTGAAAGTGGAAGACAAAATCCGAGAATATTAAAAATTCGAATCAATGCCCTTGAGAGAAGTTATATGATGCACAAACAACCTCTACTTTAAAAGATTTAGCCATACTCTTTTCAAAACGAAATGGGTCTAAGCCTTAGTATCTATAAGCATTCCTCTCATCCAACTCTTTGACATTCATTAAGTGCAAATGGTGAATCATGCTCATACATATGAAGCGAACTCATTTCGCTAAGGGAGAGGTCTTGAGATAAAAGTGATCTCAAACAATGTGGGTATTCCGATGCAAGGGATCTCTCATGAAAGAACGAACTTCGGCAAAATGCTAAGAGTAAGGATCAACCGATGCATACAAGGATGACTTCTATCTACCCAATGCTGAGCATCATCCAATGTCCTGCTGGCGTAGTAGATGACATGAAGTTTCTTATCCTTTCTCTGACCCAGAACTGATCCAACAGCAAAATCGCTAGCGTTGCACATAATCTCAAAAGGTAGAGTCCAAGGTTGTACAATAGGAGCTCTCACCAATGCCTTCTTAATCTCCTCAAAGGCTGCAAGACAATCAGGAGTGAAGTCAAATTTGAACTCCTTGCATAATAGGGCGGTGAGTGGTTTGAGTTCGATCTTAGGAGCTTTCTCCTCACTCCAATCACCATGCTCAGCTGCTTTAGTAGAGGTTTCAGCCAACTCCTCGCAAGCACGCAGGTTGTGTCGACCGGTACTGATCAATTTGTGTCGAGCATCTTAGCGTATCCAGCAGCAAGATCACTCAAGTACTCCTCTGAATCAGCTGAACAGACCAATACCCTCTCTAATGGATCCTCATGATGCATCTCCAGAAAATACTCTTCAGCAATATCGCTGAAAGTATCAACAAAGTATGTCTGTCCATCGATGGTTGGTCTCTTCATCATGTTCTCCATGTTGAAAGTCATAACCAAATTACCGATGTTGAGAGCTATCTTCCCATTCCTGCAGTTTATCAAAGCTCCAGCTGTTGCTAGGAATGGCCTTCTCAGAATAATAGGATCTTTGGGCTCTGAATCAAACTCCAAGACAATGAAATCAGTCGGGATCAAGCAATTCCCAATTTTAATTGGAACATCTTCGAGCAATCCTTCGGGAAGTCGAACAGAGCGATCAACATGTATCAGCGAGAACCTAGTGGACTTGAAATCTGTCATCCCCATCCGCTTAGCAACTGAGTATGGCATGAGGTTCACGCTTGAGCCAATATCACAAAGAGAACGTTCAAATCTTTCTGTGAAGATCGTACAATCTAACACAAAACTCCATGGGTCAGGTAGTTTCTTTGGGATCTTGTTGAGCATAATCGCACTGCACTCATGAGTAATCATCAGAATTCCTTCTTCAAGGTTCACATTGCTTGATACCATCCTCTTAACATATCTCCTAAAGGCTGGGGAACTCTTGATAGCATCGACAAAAGGAAGCTCAATAATCAACTTATCCATTATCACTTTGCATCTAGAGTCCACCACCTCCTTCTTGGTCTTCCCAATAGGTCTAGGGTAAGGTATCTTTGGTTTGTAAACCCTTTCTTCAATCAACTCAGATTTCAGGGTGGGTGTCGATCGATACAGGGGTGGTATCGGTCGACACTCGTGGCTTTTTCAAGTCTCGAGAAAGTATTTGAACTAGTGTCGATCGACACTTGGTGGTGTCGGTCGATACCCGAGGATTTTCTGAATCCTCAACGTCATCTTCCATAAGATCGACGAGATTTCCTGTAGTTAGTCCCTTTTTCACTCCTGGATTGACCTCTTTTCCACTCCTCAATGTGATTGCATTAATGTGTGCCCTTGGATCTTCTGTTTTCCCTGGAAGAAAACCATATTGCCTCTTCATAGCACCTGCAGTTTGGGCAACCTGAGTTTCCAGCTTATTCTGATGAATATTGAGAGCCTCGATTTTTCCATTCAGGTTTGTGTACATGGCATCCATCTTGCCATTGAAATCCACTGTCATCTTCTTCTGTCCCTGAAGAAGCTTCTCAAGCATAGAATCAACCTTGCTCTCTGGTGTTTTAGCAGGTAGAGGTTGGTAAGATGAACTCCCATAGGTGCGAGTGTAGCCACTGTTCTGGGATGGTTTCTGGACAAAATGATTAGTTCAAAAACCAGTTTGATTTCCTTCAAACTTGTACCCTCCTTGCTGAGCATTGTTGGTGAAGTTTCGGTTGTTGTTCTGGTAGTGTTGATTTCTCTGACCTTGAAAGCCAGAACCACCAACGTAGTTAACATCTTCCACTTCATCCTCATTGAAGGTCTCAACCTCATCAGCAAAGTGAACAGCCTTCATCGTCTTTCCCATCAAGAGATTGTGCACTAAATCGAACTTAGCTTGAACCTCAGCAATATGCAACCCATCCATGCTTCCAGTCTGCTTTCTTCGCTCAAAGTCTGCATTCTTGGTACTATTTCTAGATGCCAAGTTCTCAATAGGCACATAAGCGTCGTCAGGATACCTGGTGTTGAAGTTCCCATTACTCGCAGCATATAAAGCCATATGATACCTCCAATCAATCCCTCTGAATAAGATACCCAGCAACTGAACATTGGTGAACCCGTTATGTGGACAGTCCCTCTGGTATGATCTGAATCTGGTCCAAGCAGCCATGAATGCCTCAGTCGCTCCCTGAGAGAATTGGGAGATCTTATCCCTGATCTCCTCGGATCTTGCATCATCATAGAATTTATTCAAGAAGGCATTCTTGGTCTCTTCCCAGGTAGTCAGTGATCCATGCGGCAACTGCTTCAGCCAATAAGATGCATCTCCACCAAGAGAGTATGGGAAGAGCTTACAGAAGAGGAAATCATTGGACACCCCATTGTATTTGATGATAGTGACCAAATCCTCAAATTTCTCAATGTAGTCCATGGGGTGTTCATGAGAAAGACCATGAAAAGGGTGCTGACCCACAAGAGTGAAGTATGCAGGTTTCAGCTCAAAGTCATTCCTCTAAAAAGCATGAGGGCGAATCGCATAACGATTGGCATAGAACTGATCAAGCATGTTGTACTCGCCAATCGTTCTCCCACGATTAACCACTTCATTCCCAACATTCACAACAACTGCAGGGGCAACGACGTTTCCATCTCCATCAAGTCGTTGCCCTCTCTCATTGCACAATTGACCCTCTTGGTCTCTCAAGGCTCCAGCATCATCACGAGTCAATACCATTGGATTGTTCATCTCTGCTGGCCTTTTTGTTTTCCTGTTTTCACTTTCCAAGTTTGCTAGTTCCTTGTTGGAAATATGAACTAGATGAGTGCTCTTGTTACTCCGAGTTTCGCGAGTGGGCATACAACTGAAACACAAAAGACAAGGCACGTAAGTAACAAAGTAACGATGAGTATCGACCGATACCAACAAAGGTGTCGATCGATACCAACGGACTTAGTCGAAATTCTTGACTAAAATCTAATGGTGAATTAAGAGTCCCCGGCAACGGCGCCAAATTTGATAAGCTCAAATGTAATACCCTAAAGTACTAACAGCTTTGTCGATTGTAGTATCTAGGGGCCGAATCCACAAAGACTCAAGAATCGCACAATAGATTAAATAGGTTCGAGTCAAGCTAAGTAATTCAATTAAATAAGAAACAATAACATAAATTAAGGGTTGTAAATTCAATGGAGGAGAGATAGGTTCATGGTATTTTTCAGAAAATTAGAGAATGTAGATAAACTAATTAGCTAGGATTCAGGTTAAGCCCGGTTATTGAACTCAAATCACCAAGCTTGATTTGTTCACAAAACAACTAAACCAAATCTCTTTGCAGATAGTTATTTTGTTCACCCTAGGTTCTATCAAATTAACGATTGCACTGTTGTGCCTAATCGATTAACCTAAGATCTAAGTTCTAGGTGATCAATCCATGATTAGCCTTAAGAACAACCTATATATGGTGAAGAACTAATTCAGATTATGAACCCTAACCAATTAATCAACCTAACATTCAAGAGATCCTTTATGGAGATTGAAACAAACAACATGATTGAATAGAACTCAAAAGTAATAATAAAGAGAGTTAACAAAGGGTTCGAAATCTTCTCTCGGACGAACAGAGTTTCAGACTTGTCTCCCTCAAAAGCTCTCTCCAGGATCAAGGTAAAATAAAGAGTAGCTAAAACAAGTGGCTGAAAACCCTAAATATAATGCTAAACACGTTTTGGGGCTTCTTGTAATTATTAAAGTCTTCTGGGCCAAAGCGTTGAATCTTCAGACTTGTAAAAAGTCGTGATCCTTCTCTTCATACGATCACAGGCCTTCAACTCGATTCTTCAGCTGCATGATTCTGCTTGGCTCCAAAAAGCTCCAATATCTCCAATTTAGCTCCAAACGTACATAAACCTGTAAAGACTCGAAAAGACTTCAAAAATACTTGAACGATCTATAAATAAGATCTATATCATGGTTAAAAGCGGGTAAAAACCATGATTTATCACCTTGAGAGACCAAGAGGGTCAAGTGTGAAATGAGAGAGGGCAACGACTTGATGGAGATGGAAACGTCGTTGTCCCTACAGTTGTTGTGAGTGTTGGGAATGAAGTGGTCAATCGTGGGAGAACGATTGGCGAGTACAACATGCCTGATCAGTTCTATGCCAATCGTTCTGCGATTCGCCCTCTTGCTTTTCAGAGGAATGACTTTGAGCTAAAACCTGCATACTTCACTCTTGTGGGTCAACACCCTTTTCATGGTCTTTCTCATGAACACCCCATGGACCACATTGAGAAATTTGAGATTTGTTCACTAGCAATAAATACAATGGGGTGTCCAATGATTTCTTCTTCTATAAGCTCTTCCCATACTCTCTTGGTGGAGATGCAGCTTATTTGCTGAAGCAATTGCCGCCTGGATCTCTGACTACCTGGGAAGAGACCAAGAATGCCTTCTTGAATAACTTCTATAATGATGCAAGGTCCGAGGAGCTTAGGGATAAGATCTCCCAATTTTCTCAGGGAACGACTGAGGCATTCAAAGTTGCTTGGAGCAGATCCAGATCATACCAGAGGGACTGTCCACATCACGGGCTTACCAATGTTCAGTTGCTGGGTATCTTCTTCAGAGGGATTGATTGGAGGTATCATATGGCTTTAGATGCTGCGAGTAATAGAAATTTCAACACCAGGTATCCTGACGACGCTTATGTGCTTATTGAGAACTTGGCATCTCGCAATAGTACCAAGAATCCAGATTTTGAGCGAAGAAAGCAGACTAGGAGCATGGATGAGTCGCATATTGCTAAGGTTCAAGCTAAGTTGGATTCAGTGCACAATCTCTTGATGGGAAAGACAATGAAGGTTGTTCACTTTGATGATGAGGTTGAGACCTTCAATGAGGATGAAGTGGACGATGTTAACTACGTTGGTGGTTCTGGCTTTCAAGGTCAGAGAAATCAATACTACGAGAACAACAACCGAAACTTCGCCAACAATGCTCAGCAAGGAGGGTACAAGTTTGAAGGCAATCAAACTGGTTTTGGAACTAATCAATTTGTCCGGAAACCATCCCAGAACAGTGGCTACACTCGCACCTATGGGAGTTCGTCTTACCAACCTCTACCTGCCAAAACCCCAGAGGGCAAGGTTGAGTCTATGCTTGAGCAGCTTCTTCAAGGACAGCAGAAGATGACAGTGAATTTCAATGGCAAGATGAATTATGCCATGTACACATACCTGAATGGAAAAATCGAGACTCTCAATATTCATAAGAAGAAGCTGGAAACTCAGGTTGCCCAAACTGCGAGTGCTATGAAGAGGCAAGATGGTTTTCTTCCAGGGAAAACAGAAGATCTGCGGGCACACATTAATGCAATCACCTTAAGGAGTGGAAAAGAGGTCAATCCAGGAGTGAAAAAGGGCCTAACTGCAGGAAATCTCGTCGATCTTATGGAATATGACGATGAGGATTCAGAAAATCCCAGGGTATCGACCGACACCAGTCCAAATACTTTCTCGAGACTTGAAAAAACCGCGAGTGTCAACCGATACCACTCCTGTATCGATCGACACCCACCCTGAAGTCGAGAAAACACCTGAATCGATTGAAGAAAGGGTTTACAAACCAAAGATACCTTACCATATGCCTATTGGGAAGACCAAGAAGGAGGTGGAAGACTCTAGATGCAAAGCGATAATGGATAAGTTGATTGTTGAGCTTCCTTTTGTCGATGCTATCAAAACTTCTCCAGCCTTTAGGAGATATGTTAAGAGGATGGTATCAAGAAATGTGAACCTTGAAGAAGGAGTCTTGATGATCACTCATGAGTGCAGCGCGATTCTGCTCAACAAGATCCCAAAGAAACTACCTGACCCAGGGAGTTTTGTGTTAGATTGTACGATCTTCACATAAAAGATTTGAACGTTCTCTTTGTGATCTTGGCTCAAGTGTGAACCTCATGCCATACTCAGTTGCTAAGCGGATGGGGATGACAGACTTCAAGTCCACTAGGATCTCACTGATACTTGTTGATCGCTCAGTTCGACTTCCCGAAGGATTGCTCGAAGATGTTCCAATTAATATTGGGAATTGTTTGATCCCGATTGATTTCATTGTCTTGGAGTATGATTCAGAGCCCATAGATCCTCTTATTATGGGAAGGCCATTCTTAGCAACAACTGGAGCTTTGATATACTACAGGAATAGGAAGATTGCTCTCAACATCGGTGATTTGGTTATGACTTTCAACATGGAGAAGATGATGAAGAGACCAACCATCGATGGGCAGACGTACTTTGTTGATATTTTCAGCGATATTGCTGAAGAGTATTTTCTGGAGATGCATCCTGAGGTCCATTAGAGAGGACATTGGTCTGTTCAGCTGATTCAGAGGAGTACTTGAGTGAAGTTGTTGCTGGATACGCTAAGATGCTCGACACAACAGGAGCAGTATCGATCGATACCCACCAAGAATCAGTCGATACCGGTCGACACAACCTGCGAACTTGCGAGGAGTTGGCCGAAACCTCTACTAATGCTGCTGAGCTTGGTGATTGGAGTGAGGAGAAAGCTCCTAAGATCGAACTCAAACCACTATCAGCCAATCTAAGGTATGTTTTTCTTGGTCCAAATTCCATATATCCGGTGATCATTAATGCTTCCTTAAACAACACATAGATCACCTTACTACTGAGCAAGCTGCGCAAGTATCGCAAAACTCTTGGCTATTCCCTTGATGACATTTCAGGTATAGCCCCAGATTTGTGCATGCATAGGATTTATCTTGAGGACGAGTCAAAGTCTTCAGTTGAGCATCAGAGGAGGTTGAACCCGAACTTGAAAGAAGTGGTTAAGAAGGAGGTAATGAACTCCTGGAAGCAGGGATCATCTATGCGATCTCAGACAGCTCTTTGGTCAGTCCAGTTCATGTTGTCCCTAAGATATGAGGGATAATTGTGGTGAAGAATGAGAAGGACGAGCTGATTCCTACTACGACAATCACTGGGCATCGAATGTGTATTAACTACAGGAAGTTGAATGCAGCCACAAGGAAAGATCACTTCCCATTACCATTCATTGACCAGATGCTAGATAGGTTGGCAAGTCATCCATACTACTGTTTTCTCGATGGGTACTCATGTTTCTTTCAGATTCCGATACATCCAGAAGACCAAGAGAAGACAACATTTACATGTCCTTATGGCACATTCGCTTAGAGAAGAATGCCCTTTGGATTATGTAACGCTCCAGCGACTTTTCAGAGGTGCATGATGTCTATCTTCACATACATGATTGAGGATTTTATGGAGGTGTTCATGGATGATTTTTCAGTATATGGTTCATCATTCAAGAGCTGTCTTGATAACTTGTGCAAGGTGTTACATAGATGTGAAGAGAAACACTTGGTTCTTAATTGGGAAAAATGTCACTTCATGGTTCAAGATAGAATCGTTCTTGGGCACAAGGTTTCTGCGGCTGGGATAGAAGTTGACAAAGCCAAGATTCAAGTCATAACAAGCCTCCAACCACCAAATTCTGTGAAGGACATTCGAAACTTCCTTGGTCATGATGGGTTTTACAGAAGATTCATCAAAGACTTCTCAAAACTAGCCCACCCACTCACCACCCTATTATGCAAGGAAGTCAAATTCAACTTCACCCCTGATTGTCTTATAGCCTTTGAGGAGATTAAGAAGGCATTGGTGAGCGCTTCTATTGTACAACCTCCAGATTGGACTCTGCCTTTTGAGATTATGTGCGACGCTAGTGATTTTGCTGTTGGGTCAGTTCTGGGTCAGAGGAAGGACAAGAAACTTCATGTTATCTACTACGCCAGCAGGACATTGGATGACGCTCAGCGTAATTACAACACCACAGAGAAGGAACTGCTTGCAGTTGTTTTCTCCTTTGAGAAATTTTGGTCCTACTTGACTGGGAGCAAAGTGATTGTTCATACGGACCATGCTGTTCTCAAATATCTGCTGCAGAATAAGGATCTAAAACCTTGCCTTTGTCGTTGGGTCCTTTTGCTCCAAGGCTTTGACATTGAAGTTAAGGACAAGAAAAGCATAGAGAATGGGGTTGCTGACCATCTTTCGCGGATAAGGATCGATGAAGACGTTCCTATTAATGATATCCTACTAGAAGAGGGCATCTATTTCATCGAGATTGGGTTTCAAAGTGTTTTTGCCGAACACGTGCACTTCTCACAAGTTGAAAGTGCTAGTATCGATCGACACCCTGCTAGTGTCGATCGATACCCGTCGCCATTCGGAACAGTTTTGTCTATGGATCACGATGATGCTTCTGAAGAGCATCTAGCTGCTGTGACTGTTCCAGTTCGACCATGGTACGTTGATATCGCCAACTACCTTGCTGCAGAGGACTGATATATCATGGTTTTTACCACTTTTAAGCCATTATATAAGTCCGTTTTATAGAGTCTTTCTACTATTTTTTAGTGGTTTAGAGTCTTTTACAGGTTTTAGCACGTTTGGAGAATAATTGGAAATACTGGAGTTTTCTGGAGCATTTTGGATCAAAGCAGAAGTTCATGTAGCTGAGTACTCGATTTGAAGCCTCAGTGTTGATCGATACTGACTAGTATAGGTAGATACTCACTGCAGCAAGACACGAGTCGCGACTTAATGAAGAGTTGAAGAATTGCAAAATTGCCCAGAAGACTTTATTATTTACAAGAAGCCCCAAAACATGATTTAGGTTATTTAATAGGATTTTACAGCCACTTTGATGGCTATGCTTTATTTTACTTTGGTTTTGTGAGAGAGCTTTTGTAGGGAGACAAGTCTGAAACTCTGTTCGTCCGAGAGAAGATTTCGAACCCTCTTGTTACTCTTTCTTATTCATTCAAGTATTTATTCAGTCATGTTTATTGCTTTAATTTCCATTGTCTGAGTAGATCTCCTGTTAGGTTTAGGGATTCTCAATAGGGATTTCTCTGAATGCTAGGTTGATTAATTGTTTAGGGTTCCCCATCTGATTTAGTTCTTCGCTATAGGTTGTTCTCATAGCTAATTCTGGATTGATCACCTAGAACTTAGATCTTAGGATAATTGATTAGGCACGAGAGTGCGATTAATTACCCGATAGAACCTGGGGTGAGCAAAATAACTATTCACAAAGAGATTTGGTTTAGTTGTTTTGTGAATAAATCAAACTTGAACTAAAAGCTGGTTTAGACTTTAGGATTCGCAAAGAGATTTGGATTTCTAGGATTTAGACTTAGATAATTCTCGCAACGAGAGTTGGTTAATTATACTCTTGTGATTTGAGTTCAAGAACCGTGCATAACCTGAACCCTGATTAGTTAGTTTATATGTATTCATTGATATCCTGAGAAATTATCTGAACCTATCTTCCTCCAATTGAATTTACAACAGTTTAATTTGCGTATTTGCTTTAAATTACATTGATCAGTTAGCCTGATTTTCTTCTATATAATATATTGTGTGATTCCTTGAGTCTCTGTGGAATCGATCCCTAAGTATTACAATCGACAAAGCTTTATTACTTTTAGGGTATTAATTTGAGCTTATAATATTTGGCGCCGTTGCCGGTGACTCAATTTTGCCATTAGATTTTAGATTGAGAATTTTGACTAAGTTCGTCGGTATCGCTCGATACTACTCAGTGTCGGTCGATACTCTTCGTCTTCTTTTTGTTGATATCGATCGACCGCACTTGGTATCGGTCGATACTCAACGTATTACCATGTTACTTACGTCCTTGCCTTTTGTTTTCAGGTGTATGCATATTCGCGAAACCAGAAGGAACAAGAGCACTTAGCTAGTTGATCTTTCACTCGAACAGCTAGCACTTTTGGAACGCACAAACAGAAGAGCAAGGAAGCCAGCAGAGATGAACAACAATCAAGTGGAATTGATTCAAGATGAAGCTGGTGCTTACAGAGACCAAGAGGGTCAGTTGTGCAATGAGAGAGGACAACGACTGGATGGAGAGGGGAATATCATTCCACCTGCTCCTGTTGTCGCTGGGAATGTCGCTAGGAATGCGAATGCATGGAATGTTGTGGTTAATCGTGGCAGAACGATTGGTGAGTACAACAGGCCTGATCAGTTTTATGAAAATCGATCAGCGATCCGACCTCCTGTTTTTTAGAGGAATGACTTTGAGCTGAAACCTGTATACTATACTCTTGTGGGTCAGCACCCTTTTCATGGGCTTTCCAGTGAACATCCCATGGATCATATTGATAGGTTCGAGGATTTGGTCACTAGCATCAAGAGCAATGGAGTGTCCTACGATTACCTCTTCTACAAGCTCTTTCCATACTCTTTAGGTGGAGATGCGACTTACTCGCTGAAGCAGTTACCTCCTGGATCACTGACTACCTGGGAAGGTACTAAGACTGCTTTCCTGAATAACTTCTATGATGATGCTCGATCTGAAGATCTTAGGAACAAGATCTCCCAGTTTTCTCAAGGCCCTACTGAGGCGTTCAAGGCTGCTTGGACGAGATTCATATCATATCAGAGAGATTGTACACATCACGGATACTCTGATGTTCAGCCGATGGGGTTCTTCTTCAGAGGACTTGATTGGAGGTATCAGATGACTTTGGATGCTTCGAGCAATGGAAACTTCAATACTAGGTATCCTGAAGATGCTTATGTGCTGATTGAGAACTTGGCGTCTAGCAACAGCACCAAGAATGCAGACTTTGAGCGTAAGAAGCAAGCTGGTAGCATGGACGGTACACATGTTGCTGATGTTCAAGCCAAGTTGGATTCTATGCACAACCTTCTGATGGGCAAGACTACGAAAGCTGTGCACTTTGTTGAAGATGTTGAGGTTTTCAATGAGGATGACGCATAAGATTTTAACTATATTGGTGGTTCTGGTTTTCAAGGCCAGAGGAATCAATTCAGCAACAACCGAAACTTCAACAACAACTCTCATCAAGGAGGTTCGAATCAGCTCGTCCAGAAACCATCTCAGAGTAGTGGGTATACCAAGAACTATGGGAACTCATTTTATCAACTTGTCCCTGCTAAACTCCCAGATAGCAAGATCGAGTCTATGTTCGAACAGTGGCTCAAGGATAGCAGCAGATAACAGTGGATTTCAATGGAAAGATAGATGCTTTGTACAAAGATCTGAGTGGAAGGATCGATGCTCTCAGTAATCATCAGAAGATGCTAGAAACTCAAATAGCTCAAACTGCAGTAGCTGTCAAGGGAAAGATGGCTCATTCACAGAATGAATACGTCAATGCAATCACCTTTAGGAGTGCAAGAAATTTGGAAAATCCTGTCAAAGGTGATTCTGAACCTGATTCGTCTGTATCGACCGACACCACTGCGAGTATCGATTGATACCGACCTGAAGAAACGACACATGAGCCTTGTGTTGATCGACACCAACCTTGTATCGATCGACACCCCTTGCAGAAGGAACCAGAGATTGTGAAGAAGCCGCATGTGATTGAGGAACGTATTTACAAGCCTAAGCTGCCATATCCTAGACCACCTAGACACCTCATGAAACCCATCACTGCAGAGAAGTTGCTCGCTTTTGAGAAGATGGTGAGGAGGATTCCCCATACTATGTCTCTTGACGAAGCCTTTGAAAATCGCCCTTTGGATTATTACTTCCGAGATTGCAGAGAAACTGAGGAAGAGATCAAGGCAATATTCATCAATGCAAGAAACAAACCACCACCGATGAAGCAGCTGACTAAGAGAGAAGACCCAGGAATATTCTCAGTTCCATGCTATATCTCTAGAGTTGAATTCAAAGAATCTCTCGTTGACTCAGGGCTAGCGTCAATGTCATGTCAAGGACAATTGCAGAGAGATTGGGAGCTGATATTCGATCTCCCAAGACGTCTATCACATTCGTGAACTCCTCCACATCAGTTCCATACGGTAAAATCCCTGATTTGATAGTTAAAGTAGGAGACTGTCTGGTTCCTACCGATTTTGAGGTTATGGAGATGCATGCAAGGTCTAGTACACCTTTGATTCTTGGAAGACCGTTCATGGCTACGCCTTGTGAAATTATGGACATGCCCAGTAAGAGAATCTCGTTCTCATACATTGACGACAGGTCTCCTACAAAGCCGTTCCTGCTGGAAGAGCTCCCAAGCATATCTCTTGCATCACTGTTGTCACAGGAGAGACATTGATGGTCGATCTTTTGGACGAGCCTTATGATGAACCAACTGTCATAGACATTTCAGATCGTCTTCCTATCATCACCGAGAAAGTCATCAAAAAGACTAAGGCAAAGAAGGAGGTGAAGAAGAAAAGAGTCGAGGGTGCTACACATGTGACCTTAATCCCTCAGAAGTGCGAAGGAAACTCGATTGAATACAAGGTGAGGTGCAAAGGAACCTCGAAGCCATTCTCTAAGGCTAGGGTTATTCTTACTCCGAAGCTTAAAGAGAAAGGACATGAGATTGTGGAGAGCATGTTGAGCAAAACTCTGAAGCTGGAAATGTCAAAGTGTGGAGCTTGTTTTGAAGCAAGTTATCAATCTTATTCTGGATGATGCACCCAATGCCTGAACGGCGGTACAGTCAAGCTAATGACATTAAACGAGCGCTTAGTGGGAGGCAACCCACTGGTGAGTTTGTTTTTGAGTCTTTTTCTTTTTATTTTTCGTTTTGTGTTTGTGTCAGGATAAACAAGGAGAAAATACTCGAAATTGCCCATGTGTCGATCGATACACTACGCGAATGAGAAAATTTCATCGTGTCGACTTAAGCTCGGTATCGATCGATACCAGGCCATGTGTCGGTCGATACTCGATGTTCCAGTACGGTAACTCCTTGTTTTTCATGATTTCACTATGTTGTTTTGCCTTCTTTCACTAACTCTAGGCTAGATAACACTGGGGACAGTGTTGTTCAAGTCTGGGGGAGGTAGTCGCTGACATTGTTTTTGTTTTTCTTAGAGTCAGTCATTTTTGAGTCATTCGTTGTTTTATTGAGACAAAATTTGTTGGAGACTGTGATATTTTTCTTGAATCTATTGATCTGACCTTGCCTCTATGTGACCATTGTTATAGAATCAGTTACAAATTGACTAATGAAAAATCCAAAGGCTGACCAGTTAACTAGAAGACACTCATGTTTCCAGCAAAATTCTTTAAAGCATGAGCCAAATTTTTGCACTTCATCGATGTGGTTAGTATACATAGAGCTTGATTCCTCATTCGTATCTGACAAAGGAACCCACGTGTTTAAAGTAATGGTATTTCTCTCCCTGTTACAAGTTAATTAATAAGATGCATTAAAAGATGAGATGATTTTCTTCTGAGTAGAGGGTTAGGAAAATTTCCAGCGATCCCATTATTCTACGTCAGAGGGAATGATCACACAAAGGTGGAAGCGAGGTTAGGAAAATTTTCTGTGATACCATTATTCGCCAACACCTTAGATTACTTTTTAAGGGAAGAACCGGGGATTCGGTGGCAAACACCATCAATAATCGCGTCTCGAACCTTAATAAGCATATGCGAGAATATTATAAGAAATAAGTCTGGGGGAGAGGAAATAATACTAGAATGTGTGAAATTGGATGGTTCCTTGTCATGATATTGTATGGGAAAGAATGTAGAAGGTTCTTGGTATTAATCACAGCAATGAAACTGGCGACGAGGGCTTTATTGAGTAACGCTGTGAGATAATGTGTGTAGTCAGGGAAGCTGCGAATATCTACGGAGAAGTACATGGTGGTTAGATTTGAAACTGGTTATGTGATATGTGCAGCACTAAGGAAAAAGGTCATTGCAATATTTCAAGAACATGTGAGTCTCTATGTTTTCAAACCTCTTTCTCTGGTTTAGTCTTCTATTGCTTGAGGGCAAGCAAAGGCTAAGTTTGGGGGAGTTGATATATCATGGTTTTTATCCCTTTTAAGCCATGATATAAGTCCGTTTTATAGAGTCTTTCTTTTATTTTGTAGTGGTTTAGAGTCTTTTACAGGTTTTAGCACGTTTGGAGCATAATTGGAAATACTAGAGCTTTCTGTAGCATTTTGGATCAAAACAGAAGTTCATGTAGCCGAGTACCCGATTTGAAGCCTCAGTGTCGATCGATACTGACTAGTATCGGTCGATACTCACTGCAGCAAGACACGAGTCGCGACTTAATGAAGAGTTGAAGAATTGCAAAATTGCCCAGAAGACTTTATTATTTACAAGAAGCCCCAAAACGTGATTTAGGTTATCTAATAGGATTTTACAGCCACTTTGATGGCTATGCTTTATTTTACTTTGGTTTTGTGAGAGAGCTTTGTTAGGGAGACAAGTCTGAAACTCTTTTCGTCCGAGAGAATATTTCGAACCCTCTTGTTACTCTTTCTTATTTATTCAAGTATTTATTCAGTCATGTTTATTGCTTCAATTTCCATGTCTGAGTAGATCTCATGTTAGGTTTAGAGATTCTCAATAGGGATTTCTCTGAATGCTAGGTTGATTAATTGTTTAGGGTTTACCATCTGAATTAGTTCTTCGCCATAGGTTGTTCTCATAGCTAATTCTTGATTGATCACCTAGAACTTAGGATAATTGATTAGGCACGAGAGTGCGATTAATTACCTGATAGAACCTAGGGTGAGCAAAATAACTATTCGCAAAGAGATTTGGTTTAGTTATTTTGTGAACAAGTCAAACTTGAACTAAAATTTGGTTTAGACTTTAGGATTCGCAAAGAGATTTGGAATTCTAGGATTTAGACTTAGATAATTATACTTTAGTGATTTGAGTTCAAGAACCGTGCATAACCTGAACCCTGAGTAGTTAGTTTATCTGTATTCATTGATATCCTGAGAAATTCACTGAACCTATCTTCCTCCAATTGAATTTACAACAGTTTAATTTACGTATTTGCTTTAAATTACATTGATCACTTAGCCTGATTTTCTTCTATATAATCTATTGTGTGATTCCTTGAGTCTCTTTGGATTCGATCCCTTAGTATTACAATTGACGAAGCTTTAGTACATTTAAGGTATTAATTTGAGCTTATCAAGGACGAGCCAAAGCATCTCAAGAAATATGATAGGAAGAAATTTCTGCGCGACATAAGGAGATTCTTTTGGGATGAACCTTACCTGTACAAACACTTCTCTGATGGAATGTACATGAGATGTATTGCAGAAACAGAGGTACCTTAGGTGCTGTTTCATTGTAATGGGTCTGAGTATGTTGGACACTTTGCTACTTTCAAGACAGTGTCCAAGATTCTACAAGCAGGTTTCTGGTGGCCTACGATGTTTAAGGATGCTCATGCTTTCATTTCGTAGTGTGATGTTTGTCAGAGGAGAGGGAAGATCAGTAAGAGACATGAGATGCCACAAAACTTCATCCTTGAGGTTGAAGTCTTTGATTGTTGGGGCATCGATTTCATGGGTCCTTTTCCTTCATCATTTGGGAATAAGTACATCTTGGTCACTGTGGACTATGTATCTAAGTGGGTTGAAGCAATTGATAGTCCAACCAATGATTCTTCGGTGGTCCTTAAGATGTTCAAAAGCATTATTTTCCCCAGATTTGGAGTTCCTCGAATTATTATAAATGATGGTGGCACTCACTTCATTAACAAGGTCTTCGAACAACTGGCGAAGAAGCATGGTGTGAATCATCGCGTAGCTACTCCTTATCACCCACAGACCAGTGGACAAGTTGAGGTCTCCAACAGGCAGATCAAGGAGATCCCGGAGAAGACAGTCGGTCCCACTCGGAAGAATTGGTCTGCAAAGCTAGATGATGCGCTGTGGGCTTATAGGACTGCTTTTAAGACACCACTTGGGACTACACCGTTTCACTTGGTTTATGGGAAAGCTTGTCATCTTCCAGTGGAAATCGAGCATAAGGCAGCATGGGCGACAAAGATGATGAACTTTGACATCAAGCCTGCTGCTGAGAGGCGATTGATTCAGCTGAATGAGCCGTATGAGATTAGGCACCACGCCTATGAGAACTCGAAGCTGTACAAGGAGAGTACTAACACGTATCACGACAAAAAGATCCTCTCTAGACACTTTGAACCGAATGACCAGCTACTTCTGTATAACTCTTATTTGCAATTGTTTCCTGGAAAATTGCGTTCTCGTTGGCCAGGTGCTTTCACAATCAAGGAGGACAGACCACACGGTGCAATTATCCTACTAAGTACATCAGGCGAGGAGTTCACTGTCAATGGACAAAGGGTGAAACACTATTGGGTGAAAGTCGACATTCCAAGAGGACACATGGTGCCTCTGGATGATATCGCCTGATCGTCCGTAAAGTCAAGCTAGTGACGTAAAACAAGCGCTTGGTGGGAGGTAACCCACTGGTAAGTCTGTATATAAGTCCTTTTATTTTTTTTGTTTTTGGTTTTGTGTCTTGTGTTTTCGAGTGCATCAGATGAAAAAAGGGATGTATCGACCGATACCATTCTGGGTATCGATCGACACCAGGAGAAACAGACACTGCATCGACCAATGATGTTTGTATCGATCGATACCACTAACGGTATATGTCGATACTCAACGCCCAGGTAAGTTCTCTTTTTTTAAAACCCTCGGGTTTTCTTCGTTCTCTCCTCAACCGCCATCGATCGATTCCACAAACCTCTCACTCTCAAAATCGCAAATCCTTTAATTCTTCACGGATTTGAGTGATTCGAGGGCCTAACCTTGTTAGATTTTTGTGCTCTTCCTATTTATGTCATCCATTCTCTCGATCTACAACGTATGACACATTAATTCCTCTTTTTCAATCCATGACACAAGGTTTGGGTTTTCGAATTTTGGCCTCTTGGAACTTGATTTGATAGATGAACCTGCCTTACCTAGGTTGTTCTAGAGGAAATTCGACCCCCCCCCCTATGCTTGTATATGCCTTGATTGCGAGTTTTGATTCGAGGGGTTCGGAATCGCCTCGGTATCGATCGATACCCACCTGGTATCGGTCGATACCAAGCATCTTATGTCGTTTATGATGTGTTTTGATAGAATTTGGGGATTTATTATGTTTTTGTTGTGTTCTTTGGCTTTGATTGCAGATGGCCTAACTCCAATAGAACACGAACAGATGGCGCCTCGAGTTCCAACCCACCTGCTGATCGTACTCCGAAAGAGTACCGCTTGCTGACTCCCGTCGAGGTGTTTGATGGTGTAACTTGGCATAGAGGGACGGTGAAGGCTTGTTTTGCCAATGACCGTTACAAGGTGGAGATCACTGGAACACAGGAGGTTCTTATCCTCCCCCACTCTTCCCTGCGCGACATCTCTACACCACACGTGCCATCGTCCTCACCACCTCCTTCCACTTCTGCCTCTCCTCGACTTTGGACGTGACAGTTAGGCCTCCTTGGCCTAGGAGGAATGAGAAGGCCATGATTCCTCCAACGCGATTTTGGGAAGGAACTCCCAAGGAGGTTGCAGAGAGTGAGGACTGCGTCTTCAGGCCTATCTCTGAGACATGGGACGACTATGACACGATGTTCTACAACGCGTGGCAGAACGTTGATGTGCAGACCACTGTGTTTGTTGACACTTACACCATGCGTCGCTTGGGTCTTGACAGGGAACTCGGGCGTTTGATGGGTAAGATTGGTTTGGGTATTATGCCAGTGAAGTAGTTCCTTGCGACAGTTCGCGTCTACTATCAGGAAGAAGTTCTCAAGGACGCGTAGGAAGGTACCATGACCTTTATGATTCGAGGAGTGAGGTACAAATTGCCACTCCCAGATCTTTGCGACATCTACGGTTTCCGCAGGGACTTCAGGAGGGCTGCTCTGCCTTCACAGTTCCACGACGGCCATGCTTTCTGGGAGCATTTCGGGAATGGAGCTTATCACTCCAAACATTCCACTCAGATGGATGTGCGCCACCCAGTTCTGCCCTCTCTGATTCGCATTCTGAGCAACACCATCTTGTGCAAGATGGAGCCTAACAAGATGCGGCTGTCTGAGCTTATATTGTTCTCCATGGCTATTGGAGATATCATTGAGGTCGAGAACTACGACTGGCCTGAGCTTGAACTCGAGGTGAACCTAGGGGCAGTCTTTGCACATCATTTGGTCTCTCTAAAAACCAAACCATTCTTGGGTGTCAGTCGCGGTGCAGTTCGGAAGACAGAGACAGTCGGTAGTCTTCTCACCCCTATCTTCCAGCACTTCGGGATTAGTACAGCGAGCTTCTCGATAGTCACCACACGTACTGTCATGGATGAGAGACATCTGCAGAACCTTAGGTGGTTGAAGCCTGAGCGACGTTGGTGTTTCTCCAACACAGATGGAGACTTTCTGATTAAGCTCCCCAACACCGAACTGACCAACATTGGTGACGATCCCCAGCAGCTGCGTTTTGAGCCTGATCCGCATCTGTTGACCATTGCACCACTTACTCGCCGAGGCTGAGGTTCTTCCACTGGAGCACCTGCTTCTGCTGCTGAGGACGCACCAGTCCCTGACCTTGCTGGAGGTCAATCAGGATGAGCTTAAGATCCATATTCCTCTGCGACCGCTCTCCCTACACCACCTGCGTTTCCTATGGAGCAAGATGCCTTTCAGAGGTATGTGGTTGAGAGTTTCCAGAGTATCTGGAACGCCATCTCCACGCTCTCTCGGTGCGGTTGCGTTGCACCATCACGTCCACGTTTACCATCAGAGGTGGGCCCATCTCACACAGCTGGAGTTGACGATGACTCTGAGGAGGATTAGTTCCTTCGTCTATCTGGTTTCATTTTTCTTTTCTTTTCTTTTTATTTTCTTTGTTCTTTTGCGTCTGTTTTGTCAGCATTTTATGCTTTGGAACCTTGATGGATTTATGCGATTATGATATCTAGTTGTTTCTAAATTGTGCTTGAGTGATCTAACAGTTTAACCATATCACGTTTGGGTCCTACATCACATTCTAGAACAACTTGTGTCGATGAAAAGAAGTTTCCTGTGTCGGCCTAGGCCTGGTATCGATCGATACTAGTGCTGTGTGTCGGTCGACACTCACACCCCAACCCGGTAACCTCTTTGTTTTTCATGCATCCACTCAGTTCTTTTGGTTTCTTTTACCGACTCTAGACTAGATAACACTAGGGACAGTGTTGTTTAAGTCTGGGGGAGGTAGTTGCTGACAATGTTTTTGTTTTTCTTAGAGTCAGTCGTTTTTGAGTCAAAAATCGTTTTATTGAATCAAAACATGTTGGAGACTATGATCTTTTTCTTGAATCTTTTGTTCTGACCTTGCTTTTGAGTGACCATTGTTACAGAATCAGCCCTAGATCGGACTAATGAAAAATCCAAAGGCTGACCAATTAACTAGAAGACGCCCATGTTTCCAGCAGAATCCTTGAAAGCATGAGCTAATTCTTTGCACTTCATCGTAGTGGTCAATGTTCACAGAGCTTGACTCCTCATTCATATCTGACAAAGTAACCCATGTGTAGAAAGTAATGGTATCCCTCCCTTCTTTTTAAGTTAATAAATAAGAGCATGATAAGATGAAATGATTTTCTTTTCAGTAGAGGGCTAGGAAAATTTCCAACGATCCCATTATTCTACTTGAAAAGAAATGATCACACAATGGTTGGAAGCGAGGTTAGGAAAATTTCCTGTGATACCATTATTCGCTTATACCTTTTATATATTTTGAGGAAAGAACCGGGGATTCGGTGGCAAACACCTTCAGTACTCGCGTCTCAAACCTTACTATGTATATGCAAGAGAACATGTTGTGAAATAAGTATGGGGGAGAAGAAACAATACCAAAAGTGTGAAAATTGGATGGTTATTTTGTCATGATATCGTATGGGAAAGAGTCTAGAAGGTTCTTCGCATTGATCACAGCGATGAAACTAGCGATGAGGGTCTTATTGGACAATGCTGCAAAATTATGTGTGGATTCTGGGGAGCTACGAATGTCTACGGAGAAGTACATGGTGGTTAGATCTGGAACTGGTTAGGTGATAGGTGGAGCACTAAGAAGAAAGGTCGTTGCAATATTTCAAGAACAAGTGAGTCTCAGTGTTTTTCAAACCTATTTCTCTTGTTTAGCTTTCTATTTGCTTGAGGGCAAGCAAAGGCTAAGTCTGGGGGAGTTCATATATCATGGTTTTTACCCGCTTTTAACCATTATATAGATCTTATTTATAGAGTCTTTCTAGTATTTGTGGAATCTTTTCGAGTCTTTACATGTTTAGGTACGTTTGGAGCTAAATTGTAGATATTAGAGCTTTTTGGAGCCAAGCAGAATCATGCAGCTGAAAGATCAAGTTGAAGGCCTGAATAGCCGACACAGAAGCTGTGTATCGACCGATACCACTTATGGTATCGGTCGATATTGATCGCATGAAGAAAAGGATCATGACTTTTTACAAGTCTGAAGATTCTACATTTTGGCCAAGAAGACTTTAATAATTACAAGAAGCTCCAAGACGTGTTTAGCATTATATTTAGGGTTTTCATGCACTTGTTTTGGCTACGCTTTATTTTACTTTGGATATTTTAGAGAGCTTTGAGGGAGACAAGTCTGAAACTCTGTTCGTCCGAGAGAAGATTTCGAACCCTTGTTTTCTTTCTACTTATCTATTTATTTCAGAGATTTATTCAATCATGTTGTTTTGCATAATCTCCATGTCTGAGTAGATCTCTTGTTAGGTTTAGGGTTCTCAATAAAAGATCTCTCGAATGTTAGGTTGATTAGTTGGTTAGGGTTCATAATATGAATTAGTTCTTCACCATAGGTTGTTCTTAATGCTAATTCTAGATTGATCACAAGGAACTTAGATCTTATGTTAATCGATTAGGCACGACAGTGCAATTGATAATCTGATAGAACCTAGGATGAGCAAAATAACTATCTTCAAAGAGATTTGGTTTAGTTGTTTTGTGAACAAATTAAACTTGAACTTCATGATGGTTTAGACTTTAGGATTTGCAAAGAAATTTGGAACTATGAGGTTTAGATTTAGATAATTCTCGCAACGATAGTTGGTTAATTATATCTTAGAGATTTATGTTCAAGAACCGGGTTTAACCTGAACCCTAGCTAATTAATCTATCTACATTCTCTGATTTTCTTAGAAATACCCTGAACCTATCTCTCCTCCATTGAATTTACAACCCTTGATTTACGTTATTGCTTCTTATTTCATTGAATAACTTAGCTTGATTCGAACCTATTTAATCTATTGTGTGATTCTTGAGTCTTTGTGGATTCGACCCCTAAACACTACAATCGACAAAGCTGTTAGTACTTTAGGGTATTACATTTGAGCTTTTCATTAGACAAATAAAAAGGTGACTACTTCATACAGTTACACCCCCAACGCTGCAAACTAAAGATAAGAACTCATACATAAACAATTAAATAACCAACTATATAGCAAAAATAAAAGATTCAACTACAAGTTAGAGTAGTCAAAACTAATTACTCACACAAATAGACGACTATTTTCACATGGACAAAATCCAATACTACAGAAACATGATACATATTCAAATATCAAAAGTTGTCTATCCGTACTTAGTACTTAATTATACAAAACATGTGAGAAGTCAATATAGTTAACTGCTTTCACTATTAACCCGCCCAAATTATAGATGAATACTTTTAATATAGTTAGTCAAATAAATAGGTGACTACTACATACGGTTATACCCCCAACGCATCTAAATAAAGATAAGGACTCCTACATTAATAATTAAATAACCAACTATTTAACAAAAATAAACGATTCAACTACAACTAAAAGTAGTCAACACTAATTACTCACACAAATAGACGACTATTTTCACGTATATAAAACTTATTGATGGCATCAGTTAATAATTAAATAGCCAACTACGTTTCTCTTTCACATAAAGAGAAGATAAAGAGAAAGAGAAGGAAAAGAGGAAGTGGAAGAGGAAAGAGAAAGAAAAAGACAAACTCTAAAAGTTTTCCCTGCTATTGAACGAAAATAGACACTAGTATCTACACCTTTTACACAGACATGTCGCTTTCCGTCAAAAACAAAAAAGCAATGTCCAGAATAAGGGAACAAGGGCTTTTTCGATAATTCCCCTTATTCTGGACAGTTGACTAAAGATAAAAACTCATGCATAAACAATTAAATAACCAACTATATAGCAAAAATAAACGATTCAACTACAAGTTAGAGTAGTAAAAACTAATTACTCACACAAATAGACGACTATTTTCACATGGACAAAATCCAATACTACAGAAACATGATACATATTAAAATATCAAGGGTTGTCTATCCGCACTTAGTAGTTAATTATAAAAAAAACATGTGAGAAGTCAATATACTCAATTGCTTTAACTACCCCCCTCCCCCCCCCCCCCCCCCCCCCCCCCCAGCAAAAAGTATTATAGATGAATACTTTCAATATAGTCAGTCAAATAAATATGTGACTACTTCATACGGTTATACCCCCAGCACAGCAAACTAAAGATAAGGACTCATACATATATAATTAAATCACCAACTATTTAGCAAAAATAAAAGATTCAACTACAAGTTAGAGTAGTCAAAACTAATTACTCACACAAATAGACGACTATTTTCACGTGGACAAAATCCAATACTACAGAATCATGATACATATTCAAATATCAAAAGTTGTCTATCCGTACTTAGTACTTAATTATACAAAACATGCGAGAAGTCAATATAGTTAACTGCTTTCACTATTAACCCCCCCCCCCCCCCCCCCCCCCCCAATTTTTAGATTAAAACTTTAATATAGTTAGTCAAATAAATAGGTGACTACTACATACGGTTATACCCCCAACGCATCAAAATAAAGATAAGGACTCGTACATTAATAATTAAATAACCAACTATTTAACAAAAATAAACGATTCAACTACAAGTAAAAGTAGTCAACACTAATTACTCACACAAATAGACGACTATTTTCACGTATATAAAACTTATTGATGGCATAAATTAATAATTAAATAGCCAACTACGTTTCTCTTTCACATAAAGAGAAGAGAAAGAGAAAGAGAAGGAAAAGAGGAAATGGAAGAGGAAAGAGAAAGAGAAAGACAAACTCTAAACATTTTCCCTGCTATTGAACGAAAATAGACACTAGTATCTACACCTTTTACACAGACATGTCGCTTTCACTCAGAAAAAAGCAATGTCCAGAATAAGGGAACAAGGGATTTTTCGATAATTTCCCTTATTCTGGAGAGTTGACTTAAGATAACAACTTATACATAAACAATTAAATAACCAACTATATAGCAAAAATAAACGATTCAACTACAAGTTCAAGTAGTAAAAACTAATTCCTCACACAAATAGACGACTATTTTCACGTGAACAAAATCCAATACTACAGAAACATGATACATATTCAAATAACAAGAGTTGTCTATCCGCACTTAGTAGTTAATTATAAAAAAAAACATGTAAGAAGTCAATATACTCAATTGCTTTAACTACCCCCCCCCCCCCCCCCCCCCAGCAAAAACAATTATAGATGAATACTTTTCTGGAGAGTTGACTTAAGATAACAACTTATACATAAACAATTAAATAACCAACTATATAGCAAAAATAAACGATTCAACTACAAGTTCAAGTAGTAAAAACTAATTCCTCACACAAATAGACGACTATTTTCACGTGAACAAAATCCAATACTACAGAAACATGATACATATTCAAATAACAAGAGTTGTCTATCCGCACTTAGTAGTTAATTATAAAAAAAAAACATGTAAGAAGTCAATATACTCAATTGCTTTAACTACCCCCCCCCCCCCCCCCCCCCCCCCCCCCCCCCCCCAGCAAAAACAATTATAGATGAATACTTTTCAATATAGCCAGTCAAATAAATATGTGACTACTCCATACGATTATACCCCCAACACAGCAAACTAAAGATAATGACTCATACATATATAATTAAATCACCAACTATTTAACAAAAATAAAAGATTCAACTACAAGTAAGAGTAGTCAAAACTAATTATTCACACAAATAGATGACTATTCTGGAGAGTTGACTTAAGATAACAACTTATACATAAACAATTAAATAACCAACTATATAGCAAAAATAAACGATTCAACTACAAGTTCAAGTAGTAAAAACTAATTCCTCACACAAATAGACGACTATTTTCACGTGAACAAAATCCAATACTACAGAAACATGATACATATTCAAATAACAAGAGTTGTCTATCCGCACTTAGTAGTTAATTATAAAAAAAAACATGTAAGAAGTCAATATACTCAATTGCTTTAACGCATCAAAATAAAGATAAGGACTCGTACATTAATAATTAAATAACCAACTATTTAACAAAAATAAACGATTCAACTACAAGTAAAAGTAGTCAACACTAATTACTCACACAAATAGACGACTATTTTCACGTATATAAAACTTATTGATGGCATAAATTAATAATTAAATAGCCAACTACGTTTCTCTTTCACATAAAGAGAAGAGAAAGAGAAAGAGAAGGAAAAGAGGAAGTGGAAGAGGAAAGAGAAAGAGAAAGACAAACTCTAAACATTTTCCCTGCTATTGAACGAAAATAGACACTAGTATCTACACCTTTTACACAGACATGTCGCTTTCACTCAGAAAAAAGCAATGTCCAGAATAAGGGAACAAGGGATTTTTCGATAATTTCCCTTATTCTGGAGAGTTGACTTAAGATAACAACTTATACATAAACAATTAAATAACCAACTATATAGCAAAAATAAACGATTCAACTACAAGTTCAAGTAGTAAAAACTAATTCCTCACACAAATAGACGACTATTTTCACGTGAACAAAATCCAATACTACAGAAACATGATACATATTCAAATAACAAGAGTTGTCTATCCGCACTTAGTAGTTAATTATAAAAAAAAAACATGTAAGAAGTCAATATACTCAATTGCTTTAACTACCCCCCCCCCCCCCCCCCCCCCCCCCCCCCCCCAGCAAAAACAATTATAGATGAATACTTTCTGGAGAGTTGACTTAAGATAACAACTTATACATAAACAATTAAATAACCAACTATATAGCAAAAATAAACGATTCAACTACAAGTTCAAGTAGTAAAAACTAATTCCTCACACAAATAGACGACTATTTTCACGTGAACAAAATCCAATACTACAGAAACATGATACATATTCAAATAACAAGAGTTGTCTATCCGCACTTAGTAGTTAATTATAAAAAAAAAACATGTAAGAAGTCAATATACTCAATTGCTTTAACTACCCCCCCCCCCCCCCCCCCCCCCCCAGCAAAAACAATTATAGATGAATACTTTTCAATATAGCCAGTCAAATAAATATGTGACTACTCCATACGATTATACCCCCAACACAGCAAACTAAAGATAATGACTCATACATATATAATTAAATCACCAACTATTTAACAAAAATAAAAGATTCAACTAAAAGTAAGAGTAGTCAAAACTAATTATTCACACAAATAGATGACTATTTTCACGTGGACAAAACCCAAAACTACAGAAACAAGATACATATTCAAATTTCAAGAATTGTTTATCCGTACTTAGTAGTTAATTATATAAAACATGTGAGAAGTCAATATAGTTAATGATATGATAATGGGATCACCCGAGAAGACCCATGTGACTTTTTCTGCACAAACGACGTCTGTGATCAACTTGTCTATCCCAATGACCACTTGGACTACATTATCACCTCATTTAGATCACTTCTCGAAGTGGAATCAGTCCAATCCGAGTTCATGTAAAGAAGTTATTCAACTTTCAAATCACATGAACTAAAGATTACGCAATTTGAACCTACGCGCGTTCAGTGGATGTTTCCGACCAAACCAGAAGGATTTAAGCTATGAATCTAATTATTATGGAAGCCTGGTTCATCAGAGAAGCCGAGAAAATTGGATTCATCTCAAAACAGATTCAGACGTGAAACTTATGAATTTTACGAACCGAAGGATCTGCTACATGCCCTATTGCGCGACTGAGTCAAAGATCATGTTGCACAGCCCAACTCAGGTACGATATCGACATGAAACCAATTGGAGAATGTTAATGGATCTATTAGGGTTCCAACAAGCCCATGATCGGAGAAAATGGATGTCAGATCACAAAGTTATTCACTATTTACCTAAATTGGTCAACCTGATGCTATACTTGGAGAATGTTAGGCCCAGCTGGATTGGAAGCTTACAAACTTATGTTTGGTATCCAGGAACATTTCTACAAGCCCAAGAGGAGTTCAATTCGTGGCCCATGAAGTTCAGATTCGACCAAGTAGTTCAAGGGGCAAGTTTTATGGTCAAAGTAGTTTAAGAGTCATTCCACATGTGTGTTTAATTTCTAGTCTTTGTTTATTTTCGAGATTGCTTTGTTTTTAGCACATCTCTAGTCTATTTAAGCAATGTAATCTCTTTGAGATCAATAACCAACTTTTTTATAAAACTTCTTTTCTTTGAGAGTGATTCTCTTTTGTTCCTTGTGAACATTTTCGATCATGTGGAGGTTTATCCTTTTATCAACCCACAGTGAGTTATATCCGTGTCGATTGTCTGGTGAGTCATATCCAGTAATCACAACCTGATCTCTTTTGTGTGTCATATCCAATATATCGAACTGGTATATCAAGAGTCTTTCCGAAGCTCTTGTGCGACCATTCAATCCATCCAAATCGTTGTTCTTGAGACTTTACGGTTTCAAGGAAATCGATTCTATCTTTTTGCCAACTTTGAGTGAGAATCCTTGGGAGGATCGTATCAGGTGGTATCAGAGCACCACTTGAAGTTCGGTATTCACTCTATCATCATCTTTCTCACCTCCCCACGTTTTACAAAAAAAAAAAAAAAGGAGGAAAGAACAATGTCTTTTGGAGATCTCTTCAAGAGGGATAACACACGCCCAATATCTGATGGTGATCGACCATTTTATGTATCTAAGGCATGGACCCGACCAAGTTATCAAAGAAGAGAAGAAACTCGTTCGAGACAGCCAAGAGACGAAAGCCAACAAAGCCAAAGAAGATCGAGAAGAGCGGAGGAACAACCCAGTTACAAGTTCGGACTGCTCAAAAGGAGAGAAGCAGACCCACCGAATCGATCCCCACGCATCGAGCACAAGGAGCCAAGATACTTGCAACCAAAGCCACCCCGAAAAGAACTTGCTGCTAAAGATACTCGTCCAGATCCGAGAGAAAATTTTGAGGAAAAATTCCGAGGGAAGATCCGAGGGAAATGTTTGAGGGAAAATTCCAAGGCAAGATCCGAGGGAAATTTTTGAGGAAAAATTCCGAGGGAAGATCCGGGGAAAATCTTTGAGGGAAATGTTTGAGGGAAAATTCCGAGGGAAGATCCGAGGAAAATCTTTGAGGGAAAATTCCGAGGGAAGATACCGAGGGAACGTTCGAGGAAAATATTACCAAAGATGTCCCGAAGGAACCATGCACCAAAGCGATTAGGAAAAATCATGGAGTCATATATTCCATGCTGATCAAGGATGCTATTTCAGAGGCACGTGATGTGAAATGTTTGAAAACCCTAAATATAATGCTAAATACGTTTTGGAGCTTCTTGTAATTATTAAAGTCTTGGGCCAAAGCGTAGAATCTTCGGACTTGTAAAAAGTCGCGATCCTTCCCTTCATACGATCAGTATCGACCGATACCATAAGTGGTATCGATCGATACACAACTTATGTGTCGGCTATTCAGGCCTTCAACTTGATTCTTCAACTGCATGATCCTGCTTGGCTCCAAAAAGCTCCAATATCTCCATTTTAGCTCCAAACGTACCTAAACCCGTAAAGACTCGAAAAGATTCTAAAAATACTAGAAAGACTCTATAAATAAGACCACTATCATGGTTAAAAACGGGTAAAAACCATGATATATCACCTTGAGAGAACAAGAGGGTCAAGTGTGCAATGAGAGACGGCAATGACTTGATGGAGATGGAAACGTCGTTGTCCCAGCAGTTGTTGTGAATGTTGGGAATGAAGTGGTCAATCATGGGAGAACGATTGGCGAGTACAACAGGCCTGATCAGTTCTATGCCAATTGTTCTGCGATTCGCCCTCCTGTTTTTCGGAGGAATGACTTTGAGCTGAAACCTGCATACTTCACTCTTGTGGGTCAGACCCTTTTCATGGTCTTTCTCATGAACACCCAATGAACCACATTGAGAAATTTGAGGATTTGGTCACTAGCATCAAATACAATGGGGTGTCCAATGATTTCCTCTTCTGTAAGCTCTTCCCATACTCTCTTGGTGGAGATGCAGCGTACTGGCTAAAGCAGTTGCCGCCTGGATCTCTGACTACCTGGGAAGAGACCAATAATGCCTTCTTTAATAACTTCTATGATGATGCAAGGTCTGAGGAGCTTAGGGATAAGATATCCCAATTTTCCCAGGGAGCGACTGAGGCATTCAAAGCTGCTTGGACCAGATTCAGATCATACCAGAGGGACTGTCCACATCACGGGTTCACCAATGTTCAGTTGCTGGGTATCTTCTTCAGAGGGATTGATTGGAGGTATCAGATGTCTTTAGATGATGCGAGTAATGGGAACTTCAACACCAGGTATCCTGACGACGCTTATGTGCATATTGAGAACTTGGTATCTAGCAATAGTACCAAGAATGCAGATTTTGAGCGAAGAAAGCAGACTAGGAGCATGGACTACAAAATAGAGGGACTTATATCATGGTTTAAAAGGGGTAAAAACCATGATATATCATATGCATGAGACTCAAGATGCAAAAGGCAAAATAAGATCATAAGACACAAAGTTAAATAACACATAGACCCTACCCCAAACTTAAATTACACAGTCCCTTGTGTAATGGAAGCTTAAGAAAGAGTTAAACAATGCATGAAAGAAAGAAAAAGATATGATTCTAAATGCTATTCACAAAGTTTGGAGTATTACCTTGGAAATGAATAGAGGGAACGAGAGTGATCACCTTAATCCTACACACCTTTGTCCTTAAATCGATGACCATTAGACCATCAAGAACCTATTCACACTAAGAAAACCCATCAAAAAGAACAAGAAAACATAAAAAGACATAGAAACGAAAGTATGTACAATGATAAGCTTGGGGGTGTCTCCTAAGAGCACTTTGTTTAAAGTCACTAAGTTTGACTTTGGTTACCCTTTTAGGCGGGTGTGAGAGGAGTGTGAGCACTACAAGGTGGATCTTTGATCTCGAGCTTGAGCACCTTGCTCATTACCTCTTCCAGACCGTCTTCTCCTTTTGCTTTGAGCTCGGGTGTGAGGATTGCTTTGACTGAGGGAAAGAGCTTGGGTCGACCTTTGCATTTGATCTTGTACTCGATCACTCCATCCTTGTGTTTCCATGGAGTGAGAGTCATCATAGAAGGTTGGCTTTGCTCGGACCTAAACCCATGAAGCGTGCTTGATCCATGTCCCATATTAGCCTTGGCTTTTGTCTTCTTCTTTGCACCCTTACTACCCTCAACGTCATTCTCCATTGTGGTGGGAGGGATCGGTTCCAAACAAGTGATCATGTCAACTTCCGAAGCTTCTTTTTCATTACCATAACCCAAATATTTTCTCTCAAGAGACTTCTCTTCCTTTTCATAGACCTTTGGGGGTGGAGCTTCTTCAAATATATCACATCTACCCACATACCTCACTTCTTCTTCTCGAAACTCATCATCCTTCATGGTGATTGTACCACAAAGTTTATTGGAAGAAATCCTCATTGGGTAGTACACCTTATCATCCACATTCAAGAGAACTACCCATTGCTCTTTGAAATCCATTCTAGCACCGGTAGTGAGTAGGAATTGAGTTCCAAGGAGTAGTGGAAGCTTGTTGGTCTTCTTCATTTCCATGACCACAAAGTCCGTTGGGACTATGCAATTCCCAACCTTGAGTGGATAGTCTTCGAGGAGACCAAGTGGCTTCTTTGAAGAAGCGTCTCCAAAGGTGATAGGTGATGGATGATAGGCGAGGGTTCTTATACCTAGAATCTTGAACATCTCATGGGACATTACATTCACACTTGACCCGGAGTCACACAAAGCATCCTAAATCTCCAAATCTCCAAGAGAGCAAGCTATATATAATTTACCAGGATTACCAAGCTTGGGGAGATACTTAGGCTCGATCCTAGTTGTGCTTGGTGAATCAATGCAAGCAACACTACCCTTTGGTTCTTCCTTTGGTTCTTGAACCATGGTCACGTCCTCATCTTTCTCAAGGGTCACTCCCCCACCTCGTTCCTCAATGTCCTCATTGAGCTTCAAGAGAGTTTCTTTAGGGGGAGGTGAAACGGTTTGTGATTCATATAGTAGAAGCTCAATATCCTTAGTGGCGGCTTCATGATCTTCAATGGGACGTGATACCTTTGAGAAGATGGCATTGCAATACTCCTTTGTTGCTTTACCATTTGAAGAGCTTTCTTGTACTTTGTGTCCATTGTTGCCCTTGGTCTCCATTTCTTGCACTTTGGAACTCAATGCCTCAAGTTTCTTGTGGAGATCATTGTATGAGCAAGCTACCTTGGTATTGATTTCCTCCATCTTCTTGCTTATATCCAATGCTCCACTTGCTTGGCCTTGAAGAAGTTGTTGAAGAACGTTTTTCACATCAAGTTCTTGAGGCATGGAGTTGTTCCCTTGAGATTGTGGGACAAAGCTTTGTTGAAAACCACTTTGGTTCGTTTGGAAGTTGTTTTTGGGAGCATAGCTTTATTGGTTATTAAGTGGGGCTTGGCCTTGGTTGCCATATTTGTTGTTGAAACCTCTTTGGTAGCAACCATTGTTCCCAACATGATGCACTTCTTCTTGGTTGCTCAAATCCACCATTTCTTCGCCAACGAAGTGAACCGGTTTAGTGGAAGCATTGAGGAGCTTGTCGATCATCATGGCTTGCTTATCTAACTTCTCACTTAGAGCCTTCATAGCTTTGGTTCGTTGTTGTTCCTCAAAATCAGTTGTGCTTCTTGTAGACCGGTCATACTCATCACCATATGTACCATCACTCAAAGAAAGGTTCTCAACCAACTCCATTGCTTCATTCACGTATTTGCCTCAGAAGTTTTCATTAGAAGCGGTATCAAGCAACATACGGATCTTAGGAAGTGCTCCGGGGTAGAGTGTGCTCAAGAGGGAAGCATCCGAGAATCCATGATGAGGGCATTGCGATGTATAGCCCCTAAACCGCTCCCATGCTTCATTGAAGCTCTCATTTGCACGTTGAGTGAAGCTTGAGATCTCATTCCTTAGCTTAGCCGTTCTAGAGGGAGAGAAGAACTTGGCAAGGAATGATGTCTTGCATTGGTCCCATGAAGTGATGGAACCGTGGGGGAAGGTTCTTTTCCCATTGCCTTGCCTTGTCTCCAAGAGAGAATGGGAACAACCTTAGCTTAAAGCTATCCTCCGAGACTCCATTCATCTTTGTCAAGCCAAAAATCTGGTCCAAGTGATCAAGTGGATCCGCCACCGCCAAGCCATGAAATTTGTTGCTTTGTACCATGTTGATGAAGCTAGCTTTTACCTCAAAGTCATTGGTCTCAACCGGTGGTGCTCGAATGCCTTGGCGGTTGACATGAGCATTGGCCGCATCACCCGCTCCAACTATGTTAGGACCATTACGGGCGGGTGGGTGGTGGTTTCCATTACCACCATTTGCTCCTTGATGTGGAGCATAAGCAACCTGGTCATTTCCACATCCGGGTTCACTTGCACGTTTTCCATACCAAGCCTAGCAATGTGCACAATCCGTTCTCTATCTCTTCTTTCTCTAAGACCACGGTGTAGAAGGTTGATGTCGTCTCTTAGCTCAAAAAGATTGTTGTTGCCTTTAGAACGCAAGTTCATGCACCTACAAGAGAGAGCTAGAAGGAAAGATTAGTAAACAAAAGAAAGAAAAAGGCTAAATCTCAAAAAGAAGTAAAATCCTAATGTTGGAAGCTAAACCCAATTGGCAACGGCGCCAAATTGATACAAGGTTTTTGCCTATATCAATTACTCATAATGCCTATTGAGAATAAGAGGATCGAATCCAAGGGTAGAGTTTCAAACACAAGGAATGCATACAACTAAATGAGTTAAGCAATCAAAGTGGGGTTTTGTAATTAGGTAACTAAATTGAAATTAAGTAAAAGCAATAAACAAGATGCAATTCAATGAACAAAAGCGAATCCTAAGATGGGGTAATTGAAATAAGGTGACCCAAGTCTCATTCATGATGTCTAAACACTCAATCAAGCTAATCCCTAGGCATAAAACCTAAACCCAGAATAATTCTCTCTCAAGTAATTAATCACTTTGATAATCACTAATTCATTAGAAAACTATCATTTGTGGATCAATGATTAGCAAGCATTGAGATTATATAAACAAGATCAACCAAAAATACACCATAGACAACTATCATCATAGGCTATGAGCATAAATCTCTTGAATAGTTCATCAAGGCATTTCATCAAACACTGGGTGTGCATGAAATGCCTTATGATCTAGATCTCATTTTTCAAGCTAGATCTAGCATTAGGAACACTAAACAAGAAGGGATATGAGATAATCTAACCTAGGACATCAATAATCAAGCCTTGGATCACCCTAATCTACCCCATCTCTAGATTCTAAAGAACTACTCAAGACCCATTAGAACCAAGCCAAAATCGAAGGAGATAGGGCTTGAATCCATAGATGAATGTTGAATAATCAAGATAGAAAAGAGATAGAAGCATGAGATTGATAAAATTTAATACTAGATTGCAGAAAATCAAAGAGATCCTGGGAAAAAATCCCAAGAACCCTAGTCTTCTTCTAGAGAGAAAAGGGAGAGAAAAAGGGGGAAATGCATAAAAAGGGAGATATATCTAAAAATCAGATCTGTAAAATATAAAAAAGTGTTTGCTGAGTTGGGTCGGACCTGGGTCAACCTGGGACAAACCGGGTATTGACCCGGCCGAAACTTAGATACGTCTTCAGTGAATCGGTAATAACTCCTGAACCTGATATCCGAATGACCTTAATCCAACTCCTGTAGACAGCTAACTCGTCCCTATACAATTCTTATGAAAACCATTTGAGTTGATTCATAACGGAAAGCCTTCGTTTTTCGGGTTATTTGGACGGTGTCATCTTCTCTCGGCCAGACGGACATACCTTCAGTAAATCCGTCTTATCTCCATATTCATACGTCCAAATAACCCGTGTTAAACTCCTGTGTAAATATAATTCACTCCTATAAAAATTCTATGAAGGCAGTTGAAGCTGAATCGGATTGTAAGGTCCCCGTCTAGCCACATCTTTGAGACACTTCGGATGAGCTTGGCTGGTTCGGGTGAAAGTTTGGCAACGGCTGGGTGTACCGGCTGTGTCATGGCAGGGATGGAGTGTCCTGTATGTTGATACCGGGCCATTTGGAGCCGGTGCACATGGCCGGTAAACTCCCTGGTGGGGAGAAAGTTCCATGCCGGCTGAGGGAGATGTTTTGTGCCGGGCCAGTATGAGAGACTGGTCTCGCGGCCAGACAGATACTCCTTAGAAACACGACCATATCTCTCAAACCACATTTCCGAATCGCCTGCTTCGACTTCCACTGGACAGCTAATGCACTCCTCTACAACATTCATGAAGGTTGTCAAGGCTGATTCGGAACGGAGTGCCTTCGTCTAAACATATATATATCCGGCGTCTCGTATGGACTTTGTACTCCACTTAGGTCCAACTCTCCAAATACGCCAATTGCCTCCAATTACCTAGGAAATACTCCAAAACATGCAAGAACACACTAGACGTAGTGCAAATGCCCTAATCTCTAAATGAGACCTAAATGCAAGACAAGACCATGATTATGCATGTTATATACACAAAACTATAAATGAAATGCATGCTTAAACATGCAATATATGAGTATATCACCCGACTGCATGTCCCGGCTCCATCTCGCCCGGTGTGAAAGCCATGTCTCCCTCGGATTTCTCCTCAGCACCGGCCCGGCACAAGAATCTCCCTCAGCCGGCATGAAACCTTCACCCGCGCAGGGACTTTGCCGGCCGCATGTCCCGGCTCCGTCTTGACCGGTATCACCTTCACACGACGAAGACTCTCCATACCGGCCCCACGCACTGGCTCCATCCCGCCCGGTATGGAAAACACGACCCAAGACTTGACGGGTCAATACCCGGTTTGTTCCGGGTTGACCCGGTTACCCACTTTCTTATTTAAGGCAACCTAAACCTAATTTCATTTTTTATGCTTTTCTTAAGTCTAAAACCCTCACCTTTGATAGAGAACTTGAGATTTGTTAGGAGATCTTTTTGTTTTATGCAATTTAGTATTTGTTTTCATTAATCCCTTCTATCTCTCTTCTTTATAGCTTGATTATTCAACATCTATCCATGGAGTCAACCTCTATCACCATCGATTTTGGGTTGTTCTTGATAGATCTTGAGTAGTCTTTTACACTACTAAAAATTATGCGTATAGCTACGGATTAGTCATGAAAATTCGGTAGCCTTTTGAAAAGCCACGGAAACGCTACGTAAAAGCCACGGAAAAGCTACGAAAAGCCACAAATAGCCACCGACTAGCTACGGAAAATTAGCTAAAAAGCTATTGCCACGAAATAGCTACGGAATTGCTGTGGCTAATCCGTAGCTATACGCATAATTTTTAGTAGTGTTAGGATCTTGAGATGGGGTAGATTAGTGTGATCCAAGGCATGGTTTATGGTGTTTAGGGATATATTATCTTATTTCCTTCCTTGAATATTGTTCTTAATACTAGATCTAGCTTGATGAAGTAAATCTAGATCACAAGGCAATTTCATGCACACCAAGTGTTTGATGAAATGCCTTGATGAACTATTCAAGAGATTTATGCTCCTAACCTAAGAGATTAGTTGTTTAGGGCATATCTTTGGTTGATCTTGTTATTATTCTTAATGCTTGTTAATTGTTAATCCACAAATGAGAGGAGTTTGCTAATGGATTTGATAATTAGCATAGTGATTAGTTGCTTTAAAGAGAACTAATCAAGATTAGAGATCTATTGCCTAGGGATAACTTGTTTGAGTGAGAGAACACCATGAATTGTGCTTGGGTCACCTTACTTCGATAACCCTATCTTTAGATTCGCTTTTGTTATTTGATTTACATCTTGTTTAGTTATTGCATTGCTTGTTTTGAATTGAATACTTAACAACAAACCACACTTGTTTAGCTTAACTTACTTTAAGTACCTTGCATTCTTAGTGATTAAAATAATCCCAATTATGGATTGATAACCTCCTTACTACATCGTATTGAGGGTATTGATACCTCTTAGAGTCTAAAAAGTCTTGTATCAATTTGGCGCCGTTGCCATATTGGGATTTGTTTTAACATTGAGATTTAGGCTGTTTGTGAGATTAAGTTTTATTTTCTACCAAAGTTACTAATCTTCTTTGCTTCCTATTGCTCTTTCTATCTATAGGTGCATGCATACCCGTTCCCATGGCAATACTAACCTAGTAGAACCGAGGGACGACATTGATCATCTTGATAGAGGATCAAGAGCAAGACGAAACCGAGGGAGAGTTCAAGAAAAGGTTGGTAACGACATGGAGCACTTTGAGAATGTTCCACTTGGGAACATCAACAAACCCATTCCCCACCAAAGGAACGGTGGGAATGGGAATGGAAACGGCAACAATCAAGGAGGTGGTGGCAATGGAAACCATCACCATCCCAACCATCCACCAAGAGCTAGAAACGTTTTTGGAGAGGGTGAAGCCCAAATGCTCACCAAAACCGGCAAGGCATTCAAGCTCCACCGGTGGAGAACAACAACTTCGAAGTGAAATCGAGGGTTATCAACATGGTTCAAGCCAAACAATTTCACGGCTTGTCCATGGAGGATCCCTTAGACCACATAGACCAATTTGACCGGATATGTGGTCTCACCAAGATCAATGGGGTCTCTGAAGATGGGTTCAAGTTTAGTTTCTTCCCGTTCTCTTTAGGTGACAAGGCTCACCAATGGGAAAAGACCTTACCCGAAGGATCTATCACCTCGTGGGATGATTGCAAACGTGCGTTTCTTGCCAAATTCTTTTCACCAGCTTGAACCGCCAAGCTTCGCAACGAGATCTCAAGCTTTACACAACGGTCCAATGAGTCTTTTAACTAGGCTTGGAAGAGATTTAGAAGCTACACTTCTCAATTCCTACGTCACGGTTTTAGCAACGCCTCTCTCCTTAGCACCCTCTACCGAGGTGCTTTGCCTAAGATCCGTATGCTACTTGATACGGCATCAAACGGTAACTTCTTGGCTAAGGACGTTGAGGAAACAATGGAGCCCGTCGAGAACTTGGCCTAAAGTGATGGTACCTATGGCGACGACTATGACCGCTCCACAAGGACCACTAGCTACTTTGATGAGAACAAGCGGGCCAAAGACATGAAAGCACTTAATGAGAAGTTGGACAAGCAAGCCAATTTGATTGATAAACTACTAGTGTCTTCTCAAAAGACGGTTAATTTTGTGGATGCTTATGATGAGAATCAAGGTTGCTATCAAGAGGAGAACGTGGACATGAACACCCAAGAGGAGGTGAAATACGTGGGGAACCAAGGGAAATACCAAAACCAAGAGAAATACTAAAGACAAGGTTTCAACCAAAACGATAGGAACCACCCCAACTTCTCTTACAACGACCTCAACACAAAGATTGAGGCTTTGAACTCCAAGGTAAAACAAATGGAGACCAAAGGTGTTGCTTCTTCTTCACGACCACAAGGTCAACTCCCGGGTAAATCCGAAGCTAATCCTAAAGAGTATGTAAACGCCATCACCTTAAGGAGTGGTACGGTTTTGCCTCCAAGAGAAGCTCCTTCTACTCTCCATGAGGTTGAAGATGAGGTTGTGAGAGAGCAAGACAAGGTTGAAGAAGTTGAGAAGGTTAAGCCTAGGGTTGTTGTAGCTCAAGAGTAGCCGAAGAAGAATGTGTTTGTCCCTAAGCCATACGTTCCTAAGCTACCTTTTCCCGGGCGGTTCAAGAAGCAACTTATGGACAAGTATAAAGCCATCTTTGATAGGCAAATGGAGAAGGTAGAACTCACAATGCCTTTGGTTGGTGCCTTCTTACTTGTCCCTCAATACGCCAAATTCTTAAAAGATGCCGTAAATGAGAAAGCTAAGGAAATGGAGTCTATGGTCATTCTAACTCACGGGTGTAGCGCCATCACAAAAAAGAAGATGGTGCCAAAGAAGCTAGGAGATCCGGGATCATTCACTCTACCTTGTGCACTTGGTCCTCTAGCTTTCAACCATTGTTTGTGTGATCTTGGAGCAAGTGTAAGCCTCATGCCGTTTTTGGTAGCCAAGAGACTAGGCTTCACACGCTACAAGGCATGCAACATTTCCCTAAAATAGGCGGATAGGAGCGTGAGGGTTCATATTGGTTTGCTTGAGGATCTTCCTATCGTGGTGAAGGATTTCATTGTCCCCACAGATTTCGTGGTGCTTGAAATGGATGAGGAACCGAAAGATCCTCTTATCTTTGGTAGGCCATTCCTAGCAACTGCAGAGGCGATAATCGATGTGAGGAAAGGCAAAATAGACCTTCACTTGGGTAAGAGAGAAGTCCTTGAGTTTGATATCAACATGGTGATGAAGAAACCTACCATAAATGGCCAATGTTTCTACATAGAGACCATGGATGAACTAGCTGACGAATTACTTGAGGAAATTGATATATCATGGTTTTTACCCTGTTTAGGCCATGATATAAGTCCTTTTATAGAGTCTTTTCTTGTGTTTTGGAGTCTTTTAGAGTCTTTCACAGGTTATAGCACGTCTGGAGCTTAATTGGAATTATTGGAGCTTTTCTGGAGCATTCTGGAGCGAGACTGAAGTCTGATGACTAAGAGCCCGATCTGAGCACCGAGCATCGATCGATACCCCCTGGTATCGATCGACACTCATCGAGATTTCATGGGCCGCGACTAGTTATGAAGCCTTGGAGAATTGCAAAAGCACCCAGAAGACTTTGATAATTACAAGAAGGCCCCAAATCGTGATTTAGGTTATAAATAGGATTTTACAGCCATTGTTTAGGCTATGCTTTATTATTGTTTAGGTTTAAGAGAGATTTTGGTGAGAGACAAGTCTGGTTTCCCTTCGTCCGAGATCAGATCTCAAAACCTTGTTTCTCTTTCTGATTTAATATAAGAGTATTTATTCAACATGTTTATTAATTTAATATCCATGTCTGAGTAGATCACCTGTTAGGTTTAGGGTTTTCTCATAGGGATTTCTTTGAATGCTAGGTTGATTATCTGTTAGGATTCACTATCTAAATTAGTTCTTCGCCTTAGGTTGTTCTCAAAGCTAATTCTAGGTTGACGAATCTGGAACTTAGATCTTAGGATAATTAATTAGGCACGAGAGTGCGATTAATTACCTGATAGAACCTTAGGTGAGCAAATTGATTATTCGCAAAGAGATTTGGTTTAATTGATTTGTGAACATATCAAACCTGATTTTAAAGCTGATTTAGACTTTAGGATTCGCAAAGAGATTTGGAATTTCTAGGATTTAGATTTAGATAGTTTTCGCAACGAGAGTTGGTTAATTATATTTTAGTGATTTGAGTTCTAGAACAGTGCTTAATCTGGATCCTGTTAGCTAACTTAGCTGCATTCATTGATTTCCTGAGAAATACCCTAAGCCTACATTCCTCCAATTGAATTTACAAACGTTTTACTTGCAACCCTGTTTTTCAATTACATCATCTGGTTTAGCTTGTTTCTGATCTATAGAATCTATTGAGTGATTCTTGAGTTCTTGTGTTCGACCCCTGATTTACTGCAGCAACTGCTTTAGTACTTTTTAGGGTATTAAATTGAGCATATCAATTTTGGCGCCGTTGCCGGGGACTCAATTCGCCGTTAGATTTTAGCTAGGAAATTCGTCTAAATCGCCCGAGTATCGATCGATACCCTTGAGTATCGGTCGATACCCGTCGTAAATTTCAGTTACTTACGCTCTTTACTTGTGATTTCAGGTGCATGCATAATCTTGAAACCAGAAGCAAAAAGAGTACTCCGCTAGTTGATCTATCACTGGAACAGCTAGCACAAGTGGAACGCACAAACAGGAAAGCAAAGAAGTCAGCTAAGATGAACAACAATCAAGTTGGGTTGGTTCGTGATGCTGCTGGAGCTTACAGGGACCAACAGGGTCGGTTGTGCAATGAGCAAGGACAACGTCTGGATGGAGAGGGGATTGTCATTCAACCTGCTCCGGTTGTCGCTGAGAATGCCGCTAGGAACGCAAGGGATGCTGTGGTTAATCGTGGTAGAACGATTGGTGAACACAACAGGCCAGAGCAATTTTTCGCCAATCGCTCCGCGATTCGTCCCCCTGCGTATGAGCGGAATGACTTTGAGCTGAAGCCTGCTTACTACACTCTAGTAGGACAGCATCTCTTCCATGGTTTGCCTCATGAGCATCCAATGGATCATGTAGAGAAATTCGAGGACTTGGTCACTAGCATCAAGAGCAATGGAGTGTCCTACGATTATCTCTTCTGCAAGCTTTTCCCCTACTCTCTAGGTGGAGAGGCTACTTACTGGCTGAGGCAGCTACCTCCTGGATCACTGACTAATTGGGAAGACACCAAGAGAGCCTTCCTAATTAACTTCTATGATGATGGACGATCTGAAGATCTGAGGAATAAGATCTCCACTTTTTCTCAAGGACCTACTGAGGCGTTCAAGGCTGCTTGGACAAGATTCAGATCGTACCAAAGAGACTGTCCACACCATGGATACTCTGATGTGCAGCTGCTAGGTATCTTCTTCAGAGGAGTAGATTGGAGGTATCAGATGGCTCTGGACTCTTCAAGCAATGGAAACTTCAACACCAACTATCCTGAGGACGCCTATGTGTTAATTGAGAATTTTGCATCTAGCAGCAGCACAAAGAGTGCAGATTTCGAGCGCAAGAAGCTGGCTGGTAATCAAGATGGATCGCAGATCGCTGAGTTTAAGGCTCAACTAGATTCTATGCACAGTCTTCTGCTGGGAAAGACAACAAAAGCTGTCCATTTTGCTGAGGATGTTGAGGTTTTCAATGAGAATGAAGCAGAAGACGTGAACTACATTGGTGGTTCTGGCTTTCAGGGACAGAGGAACCAGTACAACAACAATCGAGGTTTCAACAACTTCCAGCAAGGAGGATTCAACCAGAAACCTGCCCAGATCAGTGGTTACACCAGGAACTACGGAAGTCCTTCTTACGAGCCTGTGACTGCTAAGACATCAGAGAACAAGATTGAAGCCATGCTTGAAACACTCGTTCAAGGACAGCAGCAGATTACAGTAACCTTCAATGGTAAGATGGACGCCATGTACAAAGATCTGAGTGGAAGGATCGATTCTCTGGGTATTGGTCAGAAGAAGCTGGAAACTCAAGTAGCTCAGACTTCAGAGAGTTCAAGAAGACAAGAAGGTTTTCTACCAGGAAAAGGAGAGAACCCAAGGGCACACATCAATGCCATTACCTTGAGAAGTGGTAAGGAGGTCAAATCAGGGGCAAAAGTGGATCAGCCTAATGCAAATTTCGAGTTGTCTGACGATGAAGACACTGAAATCGCTAAGGCATCGATCGACACTACTCAGCATCGATCGACACCGATCGCGATTCTCAGACGGGAAAACTCAAATTCCCGTGTATCGATCGATACCCCCCCAGTATCGATCGATACCGAACCTGAAGACGATGCAGAAGTTGAGGTTGTGAAGGAGAAGCCTAAAGCAGCACCAGAGAGGGTCTACATCCCGAGGGTACCCTATCCCAGAGCTCTTGGGAAGACTAAGAAAGACGTAGAGGATGCTAAATGCAAGGAAATTTTGGACAAACTGGTTGTTGAACTTCCCTTCATCGATGCTATCAAGACCTCGGTAGCTTTCAAGAGGTATGTCAAGAAGATGGTGTCCAGCAATGTGAACCTTGAAGAAGGCTGTCTAATGATCACTCATGAGTGCAGTGCAATCCTAAGCAACAGGATCCCAACGAAACTTCCAGATCCAGGGAGCTTTGTCTTGGATTGCACAATAGCTACTGACAGGTTTGAGCGTTCTCTCTGTGACCTTGGCTCAAGTGTCAACCTCATGCCATACTCGGTTGCTAAGAGGATGGGAATGACAGACTTCACTGCTACTAGAATCTCGCTGATTCTCGCTGATCGTTCAACTAGACTTCCAGAAGGATTGCTCGAGGATGTTCCGATTGTGATTGGGAACTGCTTAATCCCAACTGATTTCATTGTCTTGGAGTATGATTCGGAACCCAGAGATCCTCTCATCTTGGGAAGGCCATTCCTAGCAACAGCTGGTGCTCTGATTGATTGCAGGAATGGGAAGATATCTCTTAACATTGGTGAGTTGGTCATGAATTTTAACATGGAAAAGATGATGAAAAGACCAACCATCGATGGGCGGACTTTCTTCGTTGATACCTTCTGTGATATTGCTGAGGAGTACTTCTTAGAGATGCATCCTGAGGACCCATTGGAGAGAGCATTGGCCTGTTCTGCTGAGTCCGAAGTTAAGCCACACGATGCTGCTGCTGAATACGGAAGGATACTCGATTCAGCACGACCAGTATCGATCGATACTCGGATGGTATCGATCGATACCCTACGGCCAGAAAGAAGTTTGGCCGAAAGAACTATGCAAGCTGCTGGGCTTGGAGATTGGAGCGAGGAGAACGCTCCTAAAGTGGAACTCAAACCACTTCCTGCGAATCTAAGGTATGGTTTTCTTGGTCCTAATTCCACGTACCCTGTAATCCTTAATTCTTCTTTGAACAACGCAGAGGTCACTTTACTGCTAAGCAAGCTGCGCAAGTATCGCAAAGCTCTTGGCTATTCTCTTGATGACATTTCAGGTATTTCCCCGAACCTGTGCATGCATAGGATTCATCTTGAGGACGCGTCAAAGGCTTCAGTTGAGCATCAAAGGAGGCTGAATCCAAACCTGAAGGAAGTGGTTAAGAAAGAGATCATGAAACTCTTAGATGCAGGAGTTATCTATGCTATCTCAGATAGCTCTTGGGTCAGTCCAGTGCACGTTGTTCCTAAGAAAGGAGGGATAACTGTGGTGAAGAACAACATGGATGAGATGATTCCCACAAGGACTATCACAGGACATCGAATGTGCATTGATTACAGGAAGTTGAACGCGGCCACACGGAAAGATCACTTCCCATTGCCATTCATTGACCAGATGTTGGAGAGATTGGCCAGTCATCCCTACTACTGCTTCCTTGATGGATATTCAGGTTTCTTCCAGATTCCTATCCATCCAGATGACCAAGGGTATACCACTTTCACGTGTCCCTATGGCACGTTCGCATACAGGAGAATGCCATTTGGATTGTGCAACGCTCCAGCCACTTTTCAGAGGTGCATGATGTCCATCTTCACAGACATGATCCAGGACTTCATGGAGGTGTTCATGGATGATTTTTCAGTATATGGGTCATCATTCAAGATCTGTTTGACTAATCTGTGCAAGGTGCTCCAGAGGTGTGAAGAGAAACACTTGGTCCTTAACTGGGAAAAGTGTCATTTTATGGTTCAGGATGGCATTGTACTTGGGCACAAAGTCTCTGAAGCTGGAATCGAAGTTGACAAAGCCAAGATTCAGGTCATGACAAGTCTCCCACCACCTACTTCTGTGAAGGATATTCGGAGTTTCCTTGGTCATGCTGGTTTTTACAGGAGGTTCATCAAGGATTTCTCCAAGATAGCACGTCCACTCACTGCTCTGCTGTGCAAAGAGATCAAATTTGATTTCACAGCCGATTGTCTTGCAGCCTTTGAGGAGATCAAAAAGGCTTTAGTGAGTGCTCCTGTTGTGCAACCCCCTGATTGGATTCTGCCTTTCGAGATCATGTGTGATGCCAGTGACTTTGCTGTGGGGTCAGTTCTGGGTCAGAGGAAAGACAGGCAGCTGCACGTCATCTACTATGCCAGCAGGACTTTGGATGATGCTCAGAGGAATTACAGCACCACAGAGAAGGAGCTACTTGCTGTTGTTTTCTCCTTTGAGAAATTCCGATCTTACTTGATTGGGAGCAAGGTGGTTGTTCATACCGATCATGCTGCTCTCAAGTATCTGATGAATAACAAGGATCTCAAGCCTCGTCTCTGTCGTTGGGTTCTTTTGCTACAAGGGTTTGACATTGAGGTTAAGGACAAGAAAGGCATAGAGAATGGAGTTGCTGACCATCTCTCGCGGATGCGGATCGATGAGGACGTCCCCATTGATGATCAATTACCTGAGGAAGCCATCTACTTCATTGAAACTGGGTTTCAGATGAATCTGGCCGAGAATCAGCAATTTCCACGAGTTGCAGGTTCCGGTATCGATCGATACCATGATGGTATCGGTCGATACCCTGACGATTCAGACGCTGTTTTCATCATCGATCATTCAGTCGTTTCTAACCACCATCTCGTCGCTGCAGCAGATTCTGATACTCCATGGTACGCTGATATTGCAAATTATCTCGCTGCAGATGCAAAGCCAAACCACCTCAAGAAGTATGACAAGAAGAAGTTCATGCGCGACATAAGGAGATTCTTTTGGGATGAACCTTACTTGTACAAGCATTGTTCTGATGGCATATACAGGAGATGCATTGCTGAATCAGAGGTTTCAGATGTTTTGTTTCATTGCCATGGATCAGACTATGCTGGACACTTTGCCACCTTCAAGACAGTATCCAAGGCTCTTCAAGCAGGCTTCTGGTGGCCTACCATGTTCAAGGATGCTCACACTTTCGTCTCACAGTGCGACGCTTGTCAGAGGAGAGGGAAGATCAGTAAGAGACATGAGATGCCACAAAATTTCTTCCTTGAGGTTGAAGTTTTTGATTGCTGGGGCATTGACTTTATGGGTCCTTTCCCATCTTCACACAAGAAGACCTACATCCTGGTTGCTGTGGACTATGTGTCTAAATGGGTGGAAGCGATAGCCAGTGAGAAGAATGACTCTGCGGTGGTTCTTAAGCTGTTTAAGACCATCATTTTCCCTCGCTTTGGAGTACCTCGAATTGTGATAAGTGATGGTGGCTCTCACTTTATCAACAAGGTGTTCGAGAGGTTGTTGAAGCAATATGGTGTAAACCATCGTGTGGCTACTCCATATCACCCTCAGACAAGTGGGCAAGTTGAAGTCTCCAACAGGCAGATCAAGGAGATCTTGGAGAAGACAGTGAATGCTTCTAGGAATAATTGGTCTACAAAGCTGGATGATGCACTTTGGGCATACAGGACTGCCTTCAAGACACCGCTGGGTACTACACCTTTCCAAATGCTGTATGGGAAAGCATGCCACCTTCCAGTAGAGATTGAGCACAAGGCTGCATGGGCAACAAAGATGCTGAACTTCGACATCAAGCCTGCTGCTGAGAGGAGGTTGATTCAGCTGAACGAGCTGGATGAGATCAGGCACCATGCTTATGAGAACTCGAGGCTGTACAAGGAGAGAACTAAAGCTTATCATGATAAGAAGATCATCTCCAGACACTTCGAACCGAACGACCAGGTACTTCTGTATAACTCTCGTTTGCAATTGTTTCCTGGTAAACTGCGTTCACGTTGGTCAGGTCCCTTCACAATCAAAGAGGTCAGACCACATGGTGCTGTGGTGCTGATAAATCGCACAGGCGAGGAATTCACTGTCAATGGACAAAGAGTGAAACACTATTGGGCGCAAGCCGAGATTCCAACAGGGCAGATAATGCCTCTGGATGATGCACCAACAGCCTGAATGGCGTTACAGTCAAGCTATTGACGTTAAACGAGCGCTTGGTGGGAGGCAACCCACTGGTGAGTCTGTCCTTGAGTCGTTTTTCCTTTTGATTTTTCATTTGTTTTGAGTCTGTGTCAGGATGAACAAGGAGCAACTCGCAATCGCCTAAGTATCGATCGATACCCCATTGGTATCGATCGACACCAATCGCGGATGAAAGTTCACCAAGTCGATCTAAGCGTGGTATCGATCGATACCGTGCTGTGTGTCGATCGACACTCGCTGTTCCAGGAAGGTAATTTCTTGTTTCTCTTCATTCTATCCTTTTCTTTTGTTTCTTTCACTGACTCTAGGCTAGATAACACTGAGGACAGTGTTGTTCAAGTCTGGGGGAGGTGTCTGCTGACATTGTTTTCGTTTTTCTTAGAGTCAGTCGTTTTATCGAGTCAAAACTGTTTTATTGAGTCAAAAATTTGTTGGAGATGATGATCCTGTGCTTGAACCTATTGATTTGATTTTGTTTTTGAGTGCACAGTGTTACAGGATCAGTTCTAGATCGACTAATGAAAAATCCAAAGGCTGACCAGTTGACTAGAAAACATCCATGTCTCCAGCAGAGTTCTTCTGAAACCTGAGCCAAATTTTTGCACTTCATCAATATGGTTAGTGTTCATAGAGCTTGATTCATCATTCATATCTGATAAAGGAACCCGTGTGTTTAGAATTATGGTATCTCTCTCCCCTGAAATAAGTTGATAGATAAGAGCATAAAAGATTGAAATGATTTTCTTCTGAGTAGAGGGTTAGGAAAATTTCCAGCGATCCCATTATTCTACTTGAGAGGGGATGATCACACAAAGGATTGGAAGCGAGGCTAGGATTTTCCTATGATGCCATTATTCGCCGACATCCTTTGATACATAGAGAGGGAAGAACCGGGGATTCGGTGGCAAACACCATCAATACTCGCGTCTCATACCTTGATGTGTATATGCTAAGCTGAAAATAAAAAAATATATATAAATAGAACATAATAAGAAATAAGTCTGGGGGAGAGAAATTGATACAAAAAGTGTTAAAAAGGGTGGTTCCTTTGTCATGATATTGTCTGATAAAGAATCTAGGAGGTTCTTGAACATTAACTGCAGCGATGAAACTGGCGATGAGGGCTTTACTTGAACAATGCTGTGGGATTTTGTGTGGAGTCTAGAAAAGCTGCGAATGTCTACGGAGAAGTACATGGTGGTCAGATCAAAAGCTGATCAGGTAACATTTGGGTACTTGGAAAGAAGATCATTTCGATGGTTCAGGAACAGGTGAGTCTCTACGTTTTCAAACCTCTTTTTCTGATTTAGTCTTCTATTTGCTTGAGGACAAGCAAAATGCTAAGTCTGGGGGAGTTGATATATCATGGTTTTTACCCTGTTTAGGCCATGATATAAGTCCTTTTATAGAGTCTTTTCTTGTGTTTTGGAGTCTTTTAGAGTCTTTCACAGGTTATAGCACGTCTGGAGCTTAATTGGAATTATTGGAGCTTTTCTGGAGCATTCTGGAGCGAGACTGAAGTCTGATGACTAAGAGCCCGATCTGAGCACCGAGCATCGATCGATACCCCCTGGTATCGATCGACACTCATCGAGATTTCATGGGCCGCGACTAGTTATGAAGCCTTGGAGAATTGCAAAAGCACCCAGAAGACTTTGATAATTACAAGAAGGCCCCAAATCGTGATTTAGGTTATAAATAGGATTTTACAGCCATTGTTTAGGCTATGCTTTATTATTGTTTAGGTTTAAGAGAGATTTTGGTGAGAGACAAGTCTGGTTTCCCTTCGTCCGAGATCAGATCTCAAAACCTTGTTTCTCTTTCTGATTTAATATAAGAGTATTTATTCAACATGTTTATTAATTTAATATCCATGTCTGAGTAGATCACCTGTTAGGTTTAGGGTTTTCTCATAGGGATTTCTTTGAATGCTAGGTTGATTATCTGTTAGGATTCACTATCTAAATTAGTTCTTCGCCTTAGGTTGTTCTCAAAGCTAATTCTAGGTTGACGAATCTGGAACTTAGATCTTAGGATAATTAATTAGGCACGAGAGTGCGATTAATTACCTGATAGAACCTTAGGTGAGCAAATTGATTATTCGCAAAGAGATTTGGTTTAATTGATTTGTGAACATATCAAACCTGATTTTAAAGCTGATTTAGACTTTAGGATTCGCAAAGAGATTTGGAATTTCTAGGATTTAGATTTAGATAGTTTTCGCAACGAGAGTTGGTTAATTATATTTTAGTGATTTGAGTTCTAGAACAGTGCTTAATCTGGATCCTGTTAGCTAACTTAGCTGCATTCATTGATTTCCTGAGAAATACCCTAAGCCTACATTCCTCCAATTGAATTTACAAACGTTTTACTTGCAACCCTGTTTTTCAATTACATCATCTGGTTTAGCTTGTTTCTGATCTATAGAATCTATTGAGTGATTCTTGAGTTCTTGTGTTCGACCCCTGATTTACTGCAGCAACTGCTTTAGTACTTTTTAGGGTATTAAATTGAGCATATCAGAAATGAGAGTAGAAGACGGTTTGGAAGTGGTCTTGACTAAGGAGCATGGTGATCATGGGTTCTTGAGTAAAGAGAGTCAAGGGTATGAGCTACTCATGGACTTGCACAAGGCGGTTGAAAGGGATACGCCATTTGTTGAGTTGGGTATTCGTGGTACCGAGGTTCAAGATGGGTCAAGAATTGGTATGACTCAAGATAAGTTAGTTCTAGAGGTTGAAGAGACTAAGAAGGGTAAGCCTAGTCTTGAAGAGGACGATTGGAGCGAACTCAAAGCCCCAAATGTGGACCTAAAGCAACTTCCTACGGGACTAAGGTACGCTTTCCTAGGTCCAAACGAGTCGTACCTGGTTATTGTAAATGATAGTTTGAATGAAAATGAACTATCCTCCCTCTTAGTTGAACTTAGGAAGTATAGGAAAGCCATTGGTTATTCTTTGGATGACATCAAGGGTATTTCCTCTACTTTATGCACACATAGAATCCATCTAGAGGATGAATCAAAGACCTCTATTGAACATGAAAGAAGGTTGAATCCTAATTTGAAAGAAGTTGTAAAGAGAGGGATTCTTAAGCTTTTAGATGCGGGTATTATCTACCCAATATCGGATAGTACTTGGGTTTCACCGGTTCATTGTGTGCCTAAGAAAGGGTGGATAACGGTTGTTAAGAATGAAAAGGATGAAATGATACCTACTAGGACAAAAACCGGGCATAGAATGTGCATTGACTATAGGAAGCTAAATTCATATACTCATAAAGATCACTTTCCGTTACCTTTCATAGATCAAATGCTTGAACGTCTAGCTAATCATCCATTTTATTGCCTCATAGACAGTTATTCGGGTTTCTTTCAAATTCCCATACACTGAATGACCACGAGAAAACGACTTTTACATGCCCTTATGGCACCTTCGTATATCGAAGGATGCCATTTGGGTTGTGTAATGCACCCGCGACATTCCAACGTTGCATGATGTCCATTTTCTCTGATCTTATTGAAGACATGGTAGAAGTCTTTATGGACGACTTCTCCGTGTATGGGTCTTCGTTTGGTGTTTGCTTGTCTAATCTTTGTAGGGTCTTGCAACGATGTGAGGAGGCAAACTTGGTACTCAATTGGGAGAAGTGTCATTTTATGGTGCGTGAGGGCATCGTGCTTGGCCACAAAATCTCCGAGAAGGGCATAGAGGTAGACAAAGCCAAGATTGAGGTGATGATTAGCTTGGAGCCGCCTAAGTCGGTCAAGGACATCCGGTCTTTCTTGGGTCACGCGGGATTCTACCGAAGGTTCATCAAAGACTTCTCGAAAATCACAAGGCCTCTTACAAGGCTACTTTGAAAGTAGGTTGAGTTCGTGTTTGATGAGGAGTGTACGGAGGCGTTTCTAGAGATCAAAAGGCGTTGATTAGTGCTCCCATTGTACAATCCTCAGATTGGGATCTTCCTTTCGAGTTCATGTGTGATGTTAGTGACTACGCGGTTGGAGCGGTCTTGGCTCAATGGAAGGATAAAAAGACCAATGTAATCTACTATGCAAGTAGGACCTTAGATGACACTTAAGCCTGGTATGCCACAACGAAAAAGGAGTTGCTAGCCGTGGTCTTTGTAATGGAGAAATTTAGGTCTTATGTTTTGGGATCAAAGGTGATTGTCTACACCGATCACGCGGCCCTAAGATACATTCATGCAAAGAAAGACACAAAGCCAAGGCTACTCCGGTTGATCTTGCTTCTACAAGAGTTTGATTTGGAGATAGTAGATAAGAAAGGGATAGAAAATGGAGTGGTGGATCATTTGTCTAGGATGAGGATAGAAGACCTAGTTCCCATTCATGATAAGCTCCCCAAGGAGAGCATCATGGTTGTGAATGTGTTGAGAAAGGGGATTGAGGCCGTAAATGGTATTGAAGATGCTAATGGGTTGCAAGATGAGAAACTTCCATGGTTCGTGGATCTAGTCAACTATCTAGTGTGTGGGAAGGAACCGCCTTTGGACGGTTACAAGAAGAAGAAGTTCTTTCATGATGTGACAAGATACTATTGGGACGAGCCGTTCTTGTATAAACTATGCTCGGATGGCTTGTATAGAAGATGTGTTGCGGTAGAAGAAGTCCAAAGAATCCTACTCCATTATCACGGATCAAGCTATGGTGGTCATCATGCCTCCTACAAAACGGCCACAAAGGTTATTCAATCGGGTTTTTAGTGGCCTTCATATTCAAGGATGCGCACCTCTTTGTTTCCACATGTGATGCGTGCCAAAGGAAAGGGAATATTGTGAGGAGAGATGAAATGCCCCAAAACCCAATCCTTGTGGTGGAGATGTTTGACGTATGGGGCATCGATTTTATGGGACCTTTCCGGTCATCGTATGGTAACCAATACATATTGGTGGTGGTTGATTACGTCTCTAAATGGGTGGAAGCCATTGCAAGCCCGACCAACGATGGTAAGGTTGTCCTAAAACTATTCAAGTCCGTTATCTTCCCAAGGTTCGGAGTTCCAAGGGTGGTCATTAGTGATGGAGGTAGTCATTTCATCAATAAGGTATTTGAAAGTATACTTAAGAAGCATGGTGTAAGGCATAAGGTAGCAACACCTTACCATCCTCAAACGAGTGGCCAAGTAGAAGTATCCAACCGGCAAATCAAGGCCATACTAGAGAAGACGGTTGGGAGTTCAAGAAAGGATTGGGCCAACAAGTTATATGATGCTTTATGGGCTTACCGAACTGCCTTTAAGACGCCTATAGGGACTACACCATTCAACTTGCTTTATGGGAAATCATGCCATCTACCGATTGAATTGGAATATAAGGCTCTATGGGCGGTGAAGCTTCTTAACTTCGACATCAAGACCGCACAAGAGAAGAGGTTAATTCAACTTCAAGAGTTAGAAGAGACTAGGCTTGAGGCCTATGAGAGCTCGAGAATCTTCACAAATGCAGTATGCGTGCCAGCTGAAAATGGCCCGGGACAGAGAGCTTCACAAACGCAGTATGCGTGCCGGCTGTGTGTATCGGCCAGCTTTTGCTCGGGACGCGCCATTACCCAACGGTCCGAGTCTTTACCCAAGGGTCCACGGTCCAGATCTATTACCTAGAGGACCACCCGGTTCCTCAACCCAGGTAAGACGAACCGACCCGGCAGGTAAGTCTTCTTCTTCCATTTTCGCGGCCATGACCTCTCTTCTCACTCTCAAACTTCTTTTGCTCGTAACTTTCTCGTAACTTTCTCAATTCTCAACCAAAAATTGTGATTCAAGTTGTTAAATTCCGGATTTTGCATCATCTTTCTGGATCTACCAACACCTTTTCCATTTACAGCTTGCATCCCCAAAGTATTTCACTCATATTTTTCATGAAAATTCAAGAACTTGATTATAAGGGAAAATTTTATGAATTTGTTTGGATAGTGTTTCCACTTGCATACAAACCTTGGGATTAAGCTCAAAAATGGTTAGAGTGTGTAGTTCATATTCTAATTTTTCATGCATTTGAGGAATTTTGGATGTTTAGGCCAAGAACTTGATTTTTGGTGTTTGTGCTTAAAAGTTTCAAACTTTGAGATTTGATTGGGTTCTTGTAGCACTTAATGGGTATACTCAATCTTGCAAATGAGAAATTGAATGTCTTTTTGCAAATTGAGCACTATCCTCTTTGTCTCATGTTTGCCTTTGCTTGGTAATGACAAAGGTTGTATCTTGGTTTCTTGAAACTTATACATTCTTTGAGACAATGTAAGTACAATGACGAAAACAAGTGACCCAATCAAAGAGAAAGGTCCACCGATTAAAAGGAGAGAGTTAGCACTAGCAGAAAGCGCTAAAGGCACCGAAAAGAGGAAAAAGAAGGCACTTGCTAATGACGAGGGAGACAATGTGGAAGACGTGATGCAAGTGAAAAAGAAGATAAAAGTCCCCAAGCCCAAGCCAAGAGTCCCCACCTATAGTGAGTATGCCAAGAAGCTCAAGGTGGTGAAATTCGAGGAGACAAAATTCCCGGATAAGATTGTACTTGAGAAGATGGGGATCCTTGAGGATGTGAAATCGATTTTCACCAACATGGGTTTGGTGGAATCTTTGATGTGGCTAACTTCTCTCATAAAGACCAAGCTAGCCAATTTCTTGCATAATTGGAAGCTATGTTCTATGAAAGAAGGGATAAAGACGCCAATGAAGATGATGGCCACTGTTTCATTGAGTTTAAGGTGGGGGAAAGAAGCATACAAGATGACGTTCCATGAGCTAAGTCAAGTGTTTGTGTTCAAAGAAGAAGGAACCAAGAGAGGCCTCAAGTTTCTCTATGGGAAGAACGACTTGACCTATTTATGGAAAGTCATTGCCGTGGGAGAATATAGTCCCGGGAACATCAAAGGCACATGCATCCGCCACCCCGTTATTCGTTATGCCCACAAGATACTTGCTCACACCTTCTTTGCCAAGAAAGAGTTTGGAACGGTTTCAGAAGAAGATATGGAGTTGCTTGCTTTAGGCTTGGCACCGTTTCTTGACACACCTCAAGACGAGCGGCATTTCATTGGAGAGAGTGCACGCCCGTGCCTAGCCGCCATTCTAGTGAACCACTTACTTGGCTACAAAGATTGGGCTCTCACTACCAAGAGCAAGGAGCCTAAAATCTTCATTGGCGGTTTGGTGACTTCAATCCTCAAGGCTAAGGGGATTACGTTGGTGGATGAGACTAAGAACATGGAGTTTATGGATGAGGCATATCTATCAAGAACCAAGTTCTTCGAAGGCAAGATAGGGAAGACTTTCGGCAACAACTTAAGGCTCACCATGACCAACACGGTCAAAGTCCTTTTGCCTAACGCTCCTCTTACCACACTCCGAGGGAGGAAAGAGATCTACTTCTACCCGACCAATGATCACTTCTACAACCCGGCAACCGACCCACCACTAGAGATAATCCACCAAAGAAAGAGGAAGGCGAGGAAAGTGCCAAGGGAAGAAGATGATCCCTCCAACGACCAAGAGGATGAGGAAGATGAAGATGCACACTCGGTTCCCACTCAGCCAACGTATGGAAGTGAGAAGTATTGCTTTGATCCTTATGATGGGAAGATGCCAGACATTGCCACTAGACATGACAACCACCAAACGAGGTTACTTCAACGTTGGTGCAAGTGGCAAGATAAGACAATCCGGAAGTTGGTAAGGGCGGTCAAGGACTTGAAGGGCACGGTTAGAGAGCTCACAAGAAAGAAAGGAGAGGCTAGCTCCTCTTGCGGCCAAGGAGAGCCGAGCACGGTGGAGCAATCGGAGATTGGAGAATACTATACATCGTTGAACCAACGTCCTCAACTACATGAAGGAGAGTTGGTGATTCATGACGACGAGTACGTTCCATCCTCCTACGAGGTGAAAACGACCAAGAAAAAGATGATGAAAACACCGTCTCCATGATCTAGCAATTCTTCATACTCGATGGGGTCTTCTTCCCCATCCGAAAGCTTTTGAGGTATATCACTCCAAAACCTTGTAAATAGTTTTTCTTTTACTTGAGTCTCGCAATTTTTATTTGTCTTATTTTGGGTCTCTTCCTTAGATTTATTTCACACCGGGATGGTGTGATTTAAGTTTGGGGGAGGGACCGGTATCTAATGACATTTGCTTTGTTTTATTTTGATTTTGCATCTTGAGTCTCATGCATACATCTAAGGCATAGAAAAAAACCAAACAAATTTGAAAAAATTTGAAAATGAAAAGAGAAAAAGAAGTCATTTAGGATGCATTTGCACTTGTATATTGAGTCTTGGTTGCAATTTTAGAGTTCATTGCATATGCATGGGGACTATGATGAAATATTCCTTGTAGAGTACCATATTTAGAGCTTTAATCAATGCCCTCGTTGCTTGTTGTTTGATGTTTTGGATCTCGAGTTTGAAATCAAGGATGAACCATGTTTTGATCTCGCATTTCATCATTACTAGGGTCTTAGCTAAAGCAAGATAATTTGATTCCAACCCTCATCTAAGTGATAACCATTAATTTGACTTGTAAATATTGTGTTTGTGCAAATTTTAAATGAATTCGTGGTTCACATATACATACTTGGACATTCTTATTCCTTTTTACCAATCTTGTTTGTCGAAGTATTCATTGGAATGGTTTCCCCTACCCTAACCATAGCCTTCTTTCAAGCCATTGCTATTAGTGTGTGATTGTGAGGTCTTTTCTTTCGAACAAACTTGGCAAAACGTGTTAGGTTAAGGGCGACAAGAAGGAATTCTCATGTAGACTTAGCTCCATCATCACAGAGTTAATCTAGGATTAGGCTAGTTAAGATGGCAGGTTTTGATTCAAGTTTGGGGGAACGGTTTTAAACTTGGTGAACGGATGTGATTGGATTGTGGAATGGAAAAGACGAAATGGAGAAAGGAAGAAGGGGATCGGATTTGTGTTGATTGGTTGGTGCCAAAAATCATAAGACTAGCTCCAAAAATAAGATAGCCTCAAAAGATATAAGGAAAATGAATGAAGCCAAAAAGGCAAAAGCATCAAAAAGGAGCCAAACCAAAAAGAGGAAAAGAAGAGCTAGATCACAACAAAGAATCACCAAACCATGAAGAAAAAGGGCTGCACGTCCTGGCTCCATCTCGCCCGGTGTGAAAGCCATGTCTCCCTCGGATTTTCCCTCAGCACTGACCCGGCACGAGAATCTCCCTCAGCCGGTATGAGATTTTAGCCGACACAGGAGGTTTCCCGACTGCACGTCCCGGCTCCATCTCGCCCGGTGTGAAAGCCATGTCTCCCTCAGCACCGGCCCAGCACAAGAATCTCCCTCAGCCGACATGAAACCTTCACCCGGGCAGGGACTTTGCCGGCCACATGTCCCGGATCCGTCTTGACCGGCATCACCTTCCCACGATGAAGACTCTCCATACCGGCCCCATGCACCGGCTCCATCCCGGCCGGTATGGAAAACACGACCCAAGACTTGACCGGGTCAATACCCTGTTTGTTCCGGGTTGACCCGGTTACCCACTTTCTTATTTATAGCAACATAAACCTAATTTCATTTTTTATGCTTTTCTTAAGTCTAAAACCCTCACCTTTGAGAGAGAACTTGAGATTTGTAAGGAGATCTTTGGGTTTTACCCAATTTAGTATTTGTTTTCATCAATCCCTTCTATCTTTCTTCTTTCTAGCTTGATTTTTCAACATATATCCATGGAATCAACCTCTATCACCATCGATTTTGGGTTGTTCTTGATGGATCTTGAGTAGTCTTTTAGGATCTTCAGATGGGGTAGATTAGGGTGATCCAAGGCATGGTTTATGGTGTTTAGGGATAAGATTATCTTATTTCCTTCCTTGTATAGTGTTCTTAATGCTAGATCTAGCTTGATGAAGTAAATCTAGATCACAAGGCATTTCATGCACACCAAGTGTTTAATGAAATGCCTTGATGAACTATTCAAGGGATTTATGCTCCTAACCTAAGAGATTAGTTGTTTAGGGCATATTTTTGGTTGATCTTGTTATTATTCTTAATGCTTGCTAATTGTTAATCCACAAATGAGAATTTGCTAATGGATTTGATAATTAGCATAGTGATTAGTTGCTAGAAAGAGAACTAATCAAGATTAGAGATCTTTTGCCTAGGGATAACTTGTTTGAGTGAGAGAACACCATGAATTGTGCGTGGGTCACCTTAATTCGATAACCCTATCTCTAGATTCGCTTTTGTTATTTGATTTACATCTTGTTTATTTATTGCATTGCTTGTTTTGAATTGGATACTTAACAACAAACCACACTTGTTTAGTTTAACTTACTTTAAGTGTCTTGCATTCTTAGTGATTAAAATAATCTCAATTATGGATTGATAACCTCCTTACTACATCGTATTGAGGGTATTGATACCTCTTAGAGAATAAAAAGTCTTGTATCAATTTGGCGCCGTTGCCATATTGGGATTTGTTTTAACATTGAGATTTAGGCTCTTTGTGAGATTAAGTTTTATTTTCTACCAAAGTTACTAATCTTATTTGCTTCCTATTGCTCTTTCTCTCTATAGGTGCATGCATACCCGTTCCCGTGGCAATACTAACCTAGTAGAACCGAGGGACGACATTGATCAACTTGATAGAGGATCAAGAGCAAGACAAAACCGAGTGAGAGTTCAAGAAGAGGTTGGTAACGACATGGAGCACTTTGAGAATGTTCCACTTGGGAACATCAACGAACCCATTCCCCACCAAAGGAACGGTGGGAATGGGAATGGAAACGGCAACAATCAAGGAGGTGTTGGCAATGAAAACCATCACCGTCCCAACCATCCACCAAGAGCTAGACATGTTGTTGGAGAGGGTGAAGCCCCAAATGCTCACCAAAACCGGCAAGGCATTCAAGCTCCACCGGTGGAGAACAACACCTTCGAAGTGAAACCGGGGGTTATCAACATGGTTCAAGCCAAGAAATTTCACGGCTTGTCCATGGAGGATCCCTTAGACCACATAGACCAATTTGACCGGATATGTGGTCTCACCAAGATCAATGAGGTCTCTGAAGATGGGTTCAAGCTTCGTCTCTTCCCGTTCTCTTTAGGTGACAAGGCTCACCAATGGGAAAAGACCTTACCCCAAGGATCTAACACCTCGTGGGATGATTTCAAACGTGCGTTTCTTGCCAAATTCTTTTCACCGGCTCGGACCGCCAAGCTTCGCAATGAGATCTCAAGCTTAACACAACGAGATCTCAAGCTTAACACAACGGTCCAATGAGTCTTTCAATGAGGCTTGGGAGAGATTTAGAAGCTACACTTCTCAATGCCCACATCACGGTTTTAGCAACGCCTCTCTCCTTAGCACCCTCTACCGAGGTGCTTTGCCTAAGATCCGTATGCTACTTGACACGGCATCAAACGGTAACTTCTTGGTTAAGTACGTTGAGGAAGCAATGGAGCTTGTCGAGAACTTGGCCCAAAGTGACGGTACCTATGGCGACGACTATGACCGCGCCACAAGAACCACTAGCGACTTTGATGAGAACAAGTGGGCCAAAGACATGAAAGCTCTTAATGACAAGTTGGACAAGCAAGCCAATTTGATTGATAAACTTTTAGTGTATTCTCAAAAGATGGTTAATTTTGTGGATGCTTATGATGAGAATCAAGGTTGCTATCAAGAGGAGAACGTGGAGATGAACACCCAAGAGGAGGTGAACTACGTGGGGAACCAAGGGAACTACGAAAGACAAGGGTTCAACCAAAACTATAGGAACCACCCCAACTTCTCTTACCGGAACACAAATGTGGAGAATCCACAAGACCAAGTCTACCCTCCGCAACCTAATCAAGCTCAAGGAGTCCCACAAAAGCAATTCCAACCTCAAGGCCAAACCTCTAATACCAACCAACAAGGTTTTGCCCCAAGGAACCAATTCCAAGGAAACCAAAGTGGATTCCAACCCAAAGCTCCACACTGTTTTCAAGGCCAACAACTAGGGTTTGTGCCTCAAGGTCAAGCAACTACGTCTAAACCGCAAGAGCTTGACTTGAGCTCCATGTTCCAACAATTACTCAAGGGACAAACGGAGATCAATACGCGGGTGGATTGCTCTTACAACGACCTCAACACAAAGATTGAGGCTTTGAAATCCAAGGTAAAACAAATGGAGACCAAAGGTGTTGCTTCTTCTTCACGAAGATGACGAATTGGTTGAAGATGAGGTAGTGAGAGAGCAAGACAAGGTTGAAGAAGTTGAGAAGGTCAAGCCTAGGGTTGTTGTTGCTCAAGAGAAGCCGTAGAAGAATGTGTTTGTCCCTAAGCCATACGTTCCTAAGCTACCTTTTCCCGGGCGGTTCAAGAAGAAACTTATGGACAAGTATAAAGCCATCTTTGATAGGAAAATGGAGAAGGTAGAACTCACACTGCCTTTGGTTGATGCCTTCTTACTTTTCCCTCAATACGCCAAATTCTTGAAAGATGATGTAAATGAGAGAGCTAAAGAAATGTAGTCTATGGTCATTCTAACTCACGAGTGTAGCGCCATCATACAAAAGAAGATGGTGCCAAAGAAGCTAGGAGATCCGGGATCATTCACTCTACCTTGTGCACTTGGTCCTCTAGCTTTCAACCATTGTCTGTGTGATCTTGGAGCAAGTGTAAGCCTCATGCCGTTTTCGGTAGCCAAGAGACTAGGCTTCAAACGCTACAAGGCATGCAAGATTTCTCTAATATTGGCGGATAGGAGCGTGAGGGTTCTTATTAGTTTGCTTGAGGATCTTCCTATCTTGGTGAAGGATTTCATTGTCCCCACGGATTACGTGGTGCTGGAAATGGATGAGGAATCGAAAGATCCTCTTATCTTTTGTAGGCCATTCCTAGCAACCACGGGGGCGATAATCGATGTAAGGAAAGGCAAAATAGAACTTCACTTGGGTAAGGGAGAAGTCCTTGAGTTCGATATCAACAAGGTGATGAAAAAACCTACCATAGATGGCCAATGTTTCTACATAGAGACCATGGATGAACTAGCCGACGAATTTCTTGAGGAAATGAGAGTAGAAGACGGTTTGGAAATTGTCTTGACTAAGGAGCGTGGTGATCATGGGTTCTTGAGTAAAGAGAGTCAAGGGTATGAGCTACTCATGGACTTGCACAAGTCGGTTGAAAGGGATACGCCATTTGTTGAGTTGGGTATTCGTGGTACCGAGGTTCAAGATGGGTCAAGAGTTGGTATGACTCAAGATGAGTTAGTTCTAGCCGTTGAAGCGACTAGCAAGGGTAAGCCTAGTCTGGAAGAGGAAGATTGGAGCGAACTCAAAGCCCCAAAGGTGGACCTAAAGCAACTTCCTACGGGACTAATCTTGAGGACGAGTCCCATATTTGTGCATGCATAGGATTCATCTTGAGGACGAGTCAAAATCTTCAGTTGAGCATCAGAGGAGGTTGAACCCGAACTTGAAAGAAGTGGTTATGAAGGAGGTAATGTAGCATTAGAGGAGCATCATAGGAGGTCAGTCAAGTTCATGTTGTCAATAAGAAATGAGGGATAACTGTGGTGAAGAATGAGAAGGATGAGCTGATCCCTACTAGGACAATCACTGGGCATCGAATTTGTATTGACTACAGGAAGTTGAATGCAGCCACAAGGAAAGATCAATTCCCATTACCATTCATTGACTAGATGCTGGAGAGGTTGGCGAGTCATCCATACTACTGTTTTCTCGATGGGTACTCAGGTTTCTTTCAGATTCCGGTACATCCAAAAGACAAATGGAAGACAATATTTACATGTCCTTATGGCACATTTGCTTACAGAAGAATGCCCTTTGGATTATGTAACGCTCCAGAGGTGCATGATGTCTATCTTCACAGACATGATTGAGAATTTTATGGAGGTGTTCATGGATGATTTTCAGTATATGGATCATCATCAAGAGCTGTCTTGATAACTTGTGCAAGGTGTTACAGAGATGTGAAGAGAAACACTTGGTTCTTAATTGGGAAAAATGTCACTTCATGGTTCAAGATGGCATCGTTCTTGGGCACAAGGTTTCTGCGGCTGGGATAGAAGTTGACAAACCCAAGATTCAACTCATGACAAGCCTCTAACAACCAAATTCTGTGAAGGACATTCGAAGCTTCCTTGGTTATGCTGGATTTTACAGAAGATTCATCAAAGACTTCTCCAAACTGGCCTGCCCACTCACCGCCCTATTATGCAAGGAAGTCAAATTCGACTTCACCCCTGATTGTCTTCCAGCCTTTTAGGAGATTAAGAAGGCATTGGTGAGCGCTCCTATTGTACAACCTCCAGATTGGACTCTGCCTTTTGAGATTATGTGCGACGCTAGTGATTTTACTGTTGGATCAGTTCTTGGTCAGAGGAAAGACAAGAAACTTCATGTTATCTACTACACCAGCAGGACATTGGATGACCCTCAGCGTAATTACAGCACCACATAGAAGGAAGTGCTTGGAGTTGTTTTCTCCTTTGAGAAATTTTGGTCCTACTTGATTGGGAGCAAAGTGATTGTTCATACGAACCATTCTGCTTTCAAATATCTGCTGCAGAATAAGGATCTAAAACCTCGCCTTTGTCGTTAGGTCCTTTTGCTCCAAGGCTTTGACATTGAAGTTAAGGACAAGAAAGACATAGAGAATGGGGTTGCTGACCATCTTTCGCGGATAAGGATCGATGAAGACGTTCCTATTAATGATTTCCAACCAGAAGAGGGCATCTACTTCATCGAGACTGGGTTTTAAAGTGTTTCTGCCGAACACCTGCACTTCTCACGAGTTGGAAGTGCTGGTATCGATCGACACCCTGCTAGTGTCGATCGATACCCGTCGCCATTCGGAAAAGTTTTGTCTATGGATCACGATGATGCTTCTGAAGAAAATCTATCTGCTGTGACTGTTCCAGTTCGACCATGGTACGCTGATATCGCCAACTACCTTGCTGCAGAGGACAAGCCAAAGCATCTCAAGAAATATGATAGGAAGAAATTTCTGCGCGACATAAGGAGATTCTTTTGGGATGAACATTACCTGTACAAACACTGCTCTAATGGGATGTACATGATATGTATTGCAGAAACAGAGGTACCTGAGGTGATGTTTCATTGTCATGGGTCTGAGTATGCTGGACACTTTGCTACTTGCAAGACAGTGTCCAAGGTTCTACAAGCAGGCTTCTGGTGGCCTACGATGTTTAAGGATGTCCATGCTTTCATCTCGCAGTGTGATGTTTGTCAGAGGAGAGGGAAGATCAGTAAGAGACATGAGATGCCACAAAAGTTCATCCTTGAGGTTGAAGTCTTTGATTGTTGGGGCATCGATTTCATGGGTCCTTTTCCTTCATCAATTATGAGTACATCTTGGTCGCCGTGGACCATGTATCTAAGTGGGTTTAAGCAATTTCTAGTCCAACCAATGATTCTTCGGTGGTCCTTAAGATGTTTAAGAGCATTATTTTCCCCAGATTTGGAGTTTCTCGAATTGTTATAAGTGATGGTGGCACTCACTTCATTAACAAGGTCTTCGAACAGCTGTTGAAGAAGTACTGTGTTAATCATCGCGTAGCTACTCCTTATCACCCACATACTAGTGGACAGGTTGAGGTCTCCAACAGGCAGATAAAGGAGAACCTGAAGAAGACAGTCGGTCCCACTCGGAAGAATTGGTCTGCAAAGCTGGATGATGCGCTGTGGGCTTATAGGACTTCTTTCAAGACACCACTTGGGACTATACCGTTTCACTTGGTTTATGGGAAAGCTTGTCATCTTCCAGTGGAAATTGAGCATAAGACAGCATGGGCTACAAAGATGATGAACTTTGACATCAAGCCTGCTGCTGAGAGGTGATTGAATCAGCTGAATGAGATGGATGAGATTAGGCACCACGCCTATGAGAACTCGAAGCTGTACAAAGAGATGACTAAGGCGTATCACGACAAAAAGATCCTCTCAAGACACTTTGAACCGAATGACCAAGTACTTCTATATAACTCTCGTTTGCAATTGTTTCCTGGAAAATTACGTTCTCATTGGTCAGGTCCTTTCACAATCAAGGAGGTCAGACCACACGGTGCAATAGTCATGCTAAGAACATTAGGCGAAGAGTTCACTGTCAATGGACAAAGGGAGAAATACTATTGGGCGAAAGCCGACATTCCAAGATGACACATGGTGCCTCTTGATGATGCACCCATCGCCTGATCATCCGTAAAGTCAAGTTAGTGACGTAAAACAAGCGCTTGGTGGGAGGCAACCCACTGGTAAGTCAGTATATAAGTCTTTTTTTGATTTTTTTTTTGATTTTGTGTCTTGTGTTTTCGAGTGAATCAGATGAAAAAGGGTTGTATCGACCGAAACCCTTCTGGGTATCGATCGACACCAGGAGAAACAGACACTGCATCGACCAATGATGTTTGTATCGATCAATACCACTAATGGTATCGGTCGATACTCAATGTGCAGGTAAGTTCTCTGTTAAAACCCTCGGGTTTTCTTCTTTCTATCCTCAGCCGCCATCGATCGATTCCACAAACCTCTCACTCTCAAAATCGCAAATCCTTCAATTCTTAACGGATTTGAGTGATTTAAGGGCCTAACCTTGTTAGATTTTTGTGCTCTTCCTATTTCTTTCATCCATTCTCTCGATCTACAAGGTATGACACATGAATTCCTCTTTTTCAATCCATGACACAAGGTTTGGGTTTTCGAATTTTTGCCTCTTAAAACTTGATTTGATAGATGAATATGTCTTACCTAGGTTGTTCTAAAGGAATTTTGACCCCCCTTATGCTTGTATATGCCTTGATTGCGAGTTTTGATTCGAGGGGTTCGGAATCGCCTTGGTATCGATCGATACCCACCTGGTATCGGTTGATACCAAGCACCTTATGTCGTGTATGCTGTGTTTTGATGGAATTTGGGGATTTATTATGTGTTTGCTGTGTTCTTTGGCTTTGATTGCAGATGGCCTCACAAGAGTACACGAACAAATGGCGCCTCGAGTTCCAGCCCACCTGCTGATTGTATTCCGAAAGAGTACCGCTTACTAACTCCCGACGAGGTGTTTGATGGTGTAACTTGGCATAGAGGGACGGTGAAGGCTTGCTTTGCCAATGACTGTTACAAGGTGGAGATCACTGGAACACAGGAGGTTCATATCCTCCCCCACTCTTCCCTGCACGACATATCTGCACCAAACGTGCCATCGTCCTCACCACCTCCTTCCACTTCTGCCTCTCCTGCGACTCCGGACGTGATAGTTAGGCCTATTTGGCCTAGGAGGAATGAGAAGGCCAGGATTCCTCCAACACGATTCTAGGAAGGAACTCCCAAGGAGGTTGCAGAGAGTGAGGACTGCATCTTCAGGCCTATCTCTGATACCTGGGACGACTATGACACGATGTTCTACAACGCGTGGCAGAACGTTGATGTGCAGACCACTCACACCATGCGTCGCTTGGGTCTTGAAAGGGAACTCGGGCGTTTGATTGGGAAGATTGGTTTGGGTACTATGCCGGTGAAGCAGTATGATCTTTTTCCCGACTTGGTATGTCAGTTCCTCGCGACAGTTCGCGTCTACTATCTGGATGAAGTTCTCAAGGACGCGCAGGAAGGTACCATGCATTTTATTATTCGAGGAGTGAGGTACATATTGCCATTCCCAGATCTTTGCGACATCTACGGTTTCCGCAAGAACTTCAGGGAATATGCGAGGGAAATCTTTGAGGGAAAATTCCGAGGGAAAATTTTGAGGGAAAATTCCGAGGGAAGATCCGAGGGAAATCTTTGAGGGAAAGTTCCGAGGGAAGATACCGAGGGAAAGTTCGAAGAAAACATTACCAAAGCTGTCCCGAAGGAACCATGCACCAAAGCGATTAAGGAAAATCATGGAGTCATATATTCCATGCTGATCAGGGATACTACTGCAAAGGCACGTGATGTGAAATGTTTTAAGTGCCAAGGGAGAGTGATATGATCATGGACGTGACGTTTTGGATGAGGTTCAAGAAGACGCAATGGTCATCCCGACAGAACCTATCACACGGTCTAAGGCACGGAAGCTAGCGGAAGCGGTGCAGAGCTTACTTATGGATTTACGGTCGAGGAGGACCAACTTACGCAACCCGTCCTCACCTCACTATCTTCGAATTCTCATGGAGGTTTGGCCGTTTGTGTAAGTCGCGTTGTACTCTTTTTCATGTATAAGGTTTTGTCCCAATAGGTTTTCCGTATAGAGGTTTTAACGAGGCAACCGGCTTACAACGTCTAACGGTCCGACTTCTTGAGAATTCCGCAGGGGAATTTTCTGAGGGAAATTCTGAGGGATTTATTCCCGAGAGACTTTTCGGGGGACTTTTCCGGGGGAGTTTTTCCGCGGGGATTTCTTTGGCGGAATCCCAAAAGACTTTCAAACTTGTATTAATTTTCTGTATAATGTTCGATGGAGTTTTCTCTCATTTTCGAGAATTACTCTTGGCTTTTCCCATTTGCTTTTCTTTTTATGTCTTCTTCCCCCTCATTTGCGAAAATACCTTATCAATTTTAATCAAATATTTTTCAGAGCTTTGCTCTTGTTATTCGATTTCTTTGATGGTTAATCACTGAAATTTCTCTTCGGTTTATCGAGTGAGATTCCGCAACATCTCGACGCAACCTTCGATCCGTTGTTTGTTCGATTCTTCTCGCAATATGGGGCATAGAGATTTTCGGGATTCATCTCCCACTATCTATCATCCTTGTTCCCGAATCCCTCAAGCATCGCAGCCACCCCCTCGTTTCATCGTGTTCATTGTCGATTGGGCCTAAGGATTTTCGAGATCAATTCTCACGCCTTAGCATCTCTCTTCGTGAATCCTTTGAAGTCGTGGATCTAACAACCTCTCCCGTACTACAGCAAGTTGGTCCTTTAGTCGATTCATATCAAGTGGTATCAGAGACACTTGCTAAAAAAAATCGGTGAGATCTATCCATTTCTATCTTTTCATCTTCTTCGAAAATGTTTTGTTTTATTTTTGCGATTTTATTGTTTTTTGTTTTTGCTTAAATTAAATTAAAACCTTATCAAAAAAAAAAAATATATATATATATATATATCTGTGCTGTAGGATTAATATTATAATTTTTAAAATTAAAATAAAAAGAGGAGAAAAAAACGTTTTTTTGTGGATTTTTGAAAATTCAGATTTTGTGATTTTTGTGTGCTTTGAATTTTGCATACACTCACGGTTTGTTTGGATATTTTTTCGAGGAACACTATGTCCGAAGAGAGTTAGACCGCCACATCACGGTCAAAGAGAGAACGAGAAGTCGCCATGAATCAAAAGGTCGACGGCATCACACAATTACTCCATTAGATGAGAGACCGTATGGCCACACTCGAAGTCCGAACGCCTCGAAGAGAGGAAAGAAATCAAGGCGCTGAACCGAGAGCTAATGGGGCCGAGGATGTCCGATCCGAACAGAGCGTGGGATGAGGAAGTTATCACGCACCGCTAGAAGAAGGAGGAACCGATCGCGACAATACGAGCCGGAGGACAATCCGTTTTACGATCGAGGAGACTCATCAGAGGGAAACCAAAACCGACATCCGCAACCTCGAAAACGGAACGATAATGATATTGGCGGAATGAAACTTCGCATTCTCCCGTTCTACAGAAAGAATGATCCGGACGCTTTCCTCGAGTGGGAAAAGAAAATCGAACTAGTTTTCGATTGACAAAACTTCACCGAGCATAAAAGAGTCAGGTTAGCCACCACCAAATTTCATGAATATGCTATTGACTGGTGAGATCAAATTGTGACAAACATGAGACGTAATGGAGAGAATCTCGTGGAGACATGGACGGAAAAGATCATGCTCATGCGAAGACAATTTAATACGCCCTTGATCGCAAGATCTCTCAGGTGAATGGTAGATTCGGATTTGGATAATCCTTGAGGTTAATTCCCGAAAGAATTAACGAACAAGGCGGTGATGATCTCGGTTTGGAAACGTGGAGCAGCTAGAAAGGCGTGGGAATCACTCCCGAAAATCCTTTCGAAAACAAACTCGCTATAGACGCTTCTTCACGGGGATCGGTTGAATGGTGACTCAAAAGGTGGCGGAAAACCCTTTTGACAAAACCCCAATGATCTATCTCGGAATCACTCTAAGATGGATCGAAGATTTCACTAAGAACTCACGAGAATCACTCTCTAGAACTCGAAATGAAGAAGAAGATTTTTATTAAAATATTGTTTTTTATCACAAGGATCTTACATGATTTAAATAAGCATGGGAGTTCAAGGGACTAATCCCTTCTCGAAAATTAGAGAAGAAAACTAGAAAATGAGAGAAGAAAAAAACTATAAAATGGTGGAAAATAAATGCTTTGACTTGACTAAGAAAATCGCATGTCTCTTGGGCTTCTTGGGCCGAAAATTCCTTGCTGGGCTTTAGGGAAGAAGTGTTCCAAGGCCTCATTAAAAGCCTTGTCATGTAAACCCATTGCGAAAAACCATGACTAAGGAAAAGAGTGCACTTGGACTTGTATCGAAACCAATGTTGTTCGAAGCACTTCTTCCTTCAAACCCACGGCTTCGTGAACGTGTTGAACGAGTCCTCCTAGTGCCTCCTTAAGCTTCTTTGCCTTAGCTCTCGTCATAGGTCCTTCCGGAACATGCAAAGCTTCCTCGGGTTCAAGCTCCGTCTCGGAAAATGTCTCCTCGGCAAGTTCCTCCTCGGCAAGCTTCTCCTCGGCTAAGTGATTAACCTCCATTGTGTCGTCTAGGATCATATCATCCCCCTCCTCTTGAAAAGGATTTGTCCTCAAATCTGGACTATCTGCAACAAAAGGAATTAAGTCAGAAACATTGAAGCTTGAGTTAACGGCGTACTTACCTTGCAAATCGATCTTATAAGCATTGTTGTTGATCCGTTCAAGGAATTGGAATGGACCATCGGTCCTCGGCAACAGCTTAGACTTCCTCTCGTTTGGAAATCTTTCTTTCCTTAGGTGGATCCAAACAAGATCACCCGGTTCAAATATCCTCTCGCGCCTTCCTTTTTTGGCTTGTTTACGGTATTGCTAGGTCCTTTTCTCAATGTTTTTCAGGGCATGCTCGTGAATCTGCTTAACAAATTCTGCTCTCTTTTTCCCATCAAAATTCACATGCTCACTCGAAGGTAAAGGGGTTAGATCCAATGGCGTAATAGGATTCAAACCATAAACCATTTGAAACGGTGAATACTTAGTAGCAGAATGAACAGCATGATTATATGCAAACTCAACATGAGGTAAGCAATCTTCCCATGATCTAATATTTTTCTTAATAATTGCACGTAAGAGAGTAGATAAGGTTCGGTTCACTACTTCCGTTTGCCCGTCAGTTTGCGGGTGACAAGTGGTGGAAAACAAGAGTTTAGTTCCTAATTTATTCCACAATGTTTTCCAAAAATAACTTAAGAACTTAGTGTCCCTATCTGAAACAATCGTTCTCGGCATACCATGCAAGCGAACCACTTCTCTAAAGAATAATTCAGCAGCTAAATATGCATCATCCGTTTTATGACAAGGAATGAAGTGAGCCATTTTAGAAAATCTATCGACAACTACAAAAACGGAATCTCTACCTTTCCTAGTTCTCGGCAATCCAAGGACAAAGTCCATCGAAATATCAGTCCATGGAGAAGTAGGAATAGGTAAGGGGGTATACAAACCTTGCGATTGTACCTTAGATTTAGCTTGCTTGAAAGTGACACAACGTCCGCAAATCCTCTCGACGTCCTTCTTCATATGCGGCCAATAAAAGTGTGCTTGTAAAGCACTTAGAGTTTTAGCCACACCGAAATGTCCCATGAGACCTCCTCCATGTGATTCCCTAACAAATAACTCTCGCAAAGAACATTGAGGCACACAAAGACGGTTTTCATAAAACAAAAATCCGTCGTTTCGAAAATATTTTCCAAAGGCAAAATTTTCGCAAGATTGAAAAGCTTCTTTGAAATCGGGGTCAGGTGCATATAAATCTTTGATTTGTTCAAATCCAAACAACTTAGCTTCGAAAGTAGCACGTACCTTTGGGATAAAGCATCGGTTACAACATTATCCTTACCTTGTTTATACCGTATGACATAAGGAAACGTCTCTATGAACTCAACCCATCGAGCATGACGTTTGTTCAACTTTTGCTGTCCCTTCAAGTGTTTGAGGGATTCATGATCAGTATGGATCACGAATTCTTTGGGCCAGAGGTAGTGTTGCCACGGTTGCAAAGCTCGAACCAAGGCGTATAGCTCCTTATCGTACGTCGGGTAGTTTAACGTTGCTCCTCCGAGTTTTTCGCTAAAATGGGCAATGGGTTTCTTCTCCTGCATAAGCACAGCTCCAATACCTATACCTGAGGCATCCCACTCAATTTCAAAAGTCTTCAAAAAATTAGGCAAAGATAAAAGAGGTGCGTTTGTGAGCTTCTCTTTCAAGGCTTGAAAGGCGGTTTCTTGTGCTTTTTCCCATTTTAATCCCACATCTTTTTTGATTACTTTCGTAAGTGGTGCGGCAAGAGTACTAAAGTCCTTCACAAAACGTCGATAGAATCCCGCAAGTCCATGAAAACTTCGTACTTCTCCTACCGTTTTCGGACTAGGCCATTCGCGGATAGCCTTCACTTTTTCCTCGTCAACTTTAATGCCCTGTGCACTTACAACAAAGCCTAGAAACACAAGATTATCTGTGCAAAAATGAACTTCTTCAAGTTGGCAAAAAGTCGCTCCTTCCTAAGAACACTTAAAACAGATTTCAAATGCTCTACATGATCGTATAGGTTCTTGCTATAGATTAAGATATCATAGAAATATACTACCACAAAACCCCAATGAACGATCTCAACACATGATTCATCAGCCTCATAAACGTACTAGGTGCGTTAAATCCAAAAGGCATTACTAACCATTGGTACAATCCATGCTTAGTTTTAAAGGTTGTTTTCCATTCATCCCCCTCTTTCATCCTAATTTGATGATATCCACTTTTAAGATCTATCTTAGAGAATACGCAAGACCCATGCAATTCATCTAAAATGTCATCTAAACGAGGGATAGGATGGCGATATTTTACCGTAATGTTGTTGATGGCACGGCAATCAACACACATTCGCTACGTTCCGTCTTTCTTTGGAACAAGTAGGACGGGTACAACACACGGGCTCATACTCTCGCGAATATGTCCTTTCTCCATTAGCTCGGTGACTTGTCGCTGTAGTTCCTTAGTCTACACCGGATTAGTCCTATATGCGGGTCGTTTGGAAGAGACGCCCCCGGGACAAAGTCAATTTGATGCTCAATTCCCCGACTGGTGGTAAACCGCTTGGGTTATCTTCTGGAAAGATGTCATCGAAGTCCTGTAAAATAGAGATAACGTTGCTCGGGATATCCGGCTCAAGGTTAGATAAGCTCATAAGAGCTTTCTTATATATAAGCATAATGAAAGGTTGTTATGAAAATAAAGCTTTTTTTACCTCGCTAGTTTTCGCAAATAGAGTAGATTTCCTTACGGTTTTGCCTTCCGAAACCTTTGACGAGATTTTACTCACGTCCTTACCTTTCTCTTGGCAGACCTTAGTATCCGTAACACTCACGTCACCTTCCTCCTTTTGTTTCTCTCGGAGTTTCTGGTCTTGGTAAATTTCTTGCGGAGTAATAGGAACTAGAACAATATTATTACCTTTGAACACGAAGGAGTGTTTGTTGGTGAGACCGTCATGAGTTACCTTTCGATCAAACTGCCATGGTCGGCCTAAGAGGATGTGCCCAGCTTCTATAGGTAGCACATCGCAAAGGACCTCATCTCCATAACTCCCTATCGATAATGGAACTAGAACTTGCTTAGTTACCTTCATATGACCGATGTTGTTCAACCATTGGAGATGGTACGGCCTGAGATGTTTCTGTTCCTCCAATTTCAATTTCTCCACAAGAGTCGTGCTTGCCACGTTAGTACAGCTACCCCCGTCCACAATGAGGCTGCATACTTTCCCCTTCACGCGGCACCTTGTGTGAAATAGGTTCTCACGTTGCTCTTCCTCCTTTGTCCTGTCATGTGACTAATAACTCACCTCGTTCGGCTATTTCCGCGGTTTCCTCCACAATAGACGGTTGTTTCCCATCGTCGTCTTCATCGGTTTCGATCTCCCCATTGTCCCGCAATACCATAGTCCGTTAGTTCGGACAAGCATTGGCATAATGCCCCTTTCCTTGGCACTTATAGCATCGGAGATCTAGGTTCTTGTGGGAACTCTCACCTTTCTCATTAGGTTTCCTCGGAAATGTTGGAGTGATTAGAATCCGTTCCCGGCTTCATATCAACTCTCGGCCTAAAGCTTGGTTTCTCATCTCGGGAATAGCTCGGTTTAATGCTAGATCCAAAAATTTGGCGGGTGATACCTTTTCTCTTAAGTTTTGCTCGATCAAAACGGCTTTGTGGAGCATCTCCTCTATTTCTACATAGTGTTGCATCTCTAACCGGTCATGAATCTCACGGTTCAAACCACTTAGAAACCGTGACATCGTCGCTTTTCTATCCTCGTCTACGCTTATCAAGAGAATCTCCATTTCTTGAAAATAGTCGTCTACGCTTCGACTCCCTTGATTTAGCTTCCTCAACTTACTATACAGCTCACGGTGATGATGACTAGGAACAAACCTTTTCCGCATGATCGCTTTCAACTCGTTCCAAGTTTCCACCGGGTACTCACCATTGCGTCTTCGCGATGTTACGAGTTGGTCCTACCAACTAAGTGCATAGTCGTAGAATTCTGTAGCCGCAACACGCAACCTTTGAGCTTCCGTGTACTGGTTACAATCAAATACAAGCTCCACTTTCTTTCCCCACTCTAAGTAGGCATCCGGATCATTTTTCCCATGAAAGGACGTGATCTTAAGCTTAAGACCTCCAAGATTTTCAGCCTCTCGTCCGTGCCTAGGTCTCCTTTGGCTATTATTGGATGAGTGTCCATCCGAATCATGTCGTCTCCTAGCACATCGACGTCGTCCCCTATCTTCATTAGGTGAATGATCATCATAGTAGTTATCGTGTTCCTCTCTTCGGGGTCGGTTTTGCTCTTCCCCCAAGTGCACGTTTGGAGGTTGTCTTTGTGCCCCTAGCGCACGATTAAGTTTCTCATTCATCTCTTGCATTTCAGAAACCATCATTCGTCTCATTCCGTCCATGACCGCTTGTAGTTGAGTAGCACTTAACCCGGCTTGGTTAAGAGCAACGTTTGGATTTTGTTGGTCATTCCCTTGATTAAGAAGATGAACGGTTTTAACTAAAACAAATCGAAAGAGATAGATTTAAGGTTGGAACGAATTTACCGGATTACTTGAGTATCTCTGATACCACTTAATACGCCCTTGATCGCAAGATCTCTCAAGTGAATGGTAGATTCGGATTTGGATAATCCTTGAGGTTAATTTCCAAAAGAATTAACGAACAAGGCGGTGATGATCTCGGCTTGGAAACGTGGAGCAGCTAGAAAGGCGTGAAAATCACTCCCGAAAGTTCTTTCGAAAACAAACTCGCTATGGACGCTTCTTCACGGGGATCGGTTGAATGGTGACTCAAAAGGTGGCGGAAAACCCTTTTGACAAAACCCCTACGATCTATCTCGGAATCACTCTAAGATGGATCGAAGATTTCACTAAGAACTCACAAGAATCACTCTCTAGAACTCGAAATGAAGAAGAAGATTTTTATTAAAAAGATTGTATTTTGATCACAAGGATCTTACATGATTTAAATAAGCATGGGAGTTCAAGGGACTAATCGCTTCTCGAAAATGAGAGAAGAAAACTCGAAAATGAGAGAAGAAAAAAACTAGAAAATTGTGGAAAATAAATGCTTTGACTTGACTAAGAAAATCGCATGTATATTGGGCTTCTTGGGCCGAAAATTCCTTGCTGGGCTTTAGGGAAGAAGTGTTCCAAGGCCTCATTAAAAACCTTGTCATGTAAACCCATTGGGAAAAACCATGACTAAGGAAAAGAGTGCACTTGGACTTGGATCGAAACCAATGTGGCTCGAAGCACTTCTTCCTTCAAACTCACGGCTTCGTGAACGTGTTGAAAGAGTCCTCCTAGTGCCTCCTTAAGCTTCTTCGCCTTAGCTCTCGTCATAGGTCCTTCCGGAACATGCAAAGCTTCCTCGGGTTCAAGCTCCTTCTCGGCAAATGTCTCCTCGGCAAGTTCCTCCTCGGCAAGCTTCTCCTGGGCTAAGTGATTAACCTCCATTGTGTCGTCTAGGATCATATCACGATTTATGCCGCTTCATTACCATCGCGAACTTCACCAACGTTTGAGACGTTTAGGTCAAGTAACTAAAGGCGTGGAGGACTATTTCCAGGAGATGGAAAAACTCATGCTTAAGGCTGATGTAGATGAGACGAGTGATGCCACGATGACACGGTTCCTAGCCGGCATGAACCGCGACCTACAAGACCGTATGGAGATGCAATTTTATGCAGCCTTGGAAGAAATGTTGCATAAGGCTGTATTAGTGGAGCAGCAGCTCAAAAGAAAAGGCGTGTCACGACAACCATACGCTTCTAGCTCAAAGCCGAGCTTCACCAAAGGAGAGAAACCAACTTATCCCCCACGGACCGATTTTAATCCTAAAACTGACTTTAAACCGAGTTCGTCCGGTCATGACTACAAGGGTAAGGTTGATTCTAATCCTATGCGTAATCGTGATATTAAATGTTTTAAGTGCAGAGGCAAGGGACATTATGCGAAAAATGCCCAAACTCCCGAGCCATGATGATGCTAGAAAACGGCGAAATAGTGACCGACGAGGAAGAAGAAACGGAAACCACTCCAATCTTTGACGATTATGAGGAACATGCGGTTGATGGAGAACTCTTAGTGGCAAGACGTGTTCTTCTTGCCCAGGAACCGGTCATTGAGAATGAACAACGGGAGAACCTCTTCCATACCCGTTGCATGGTTAAAAGCAAGGTATGTAGCCTTATAATTGACGGTGGAAGTTGTACTAACGTTGCTAGCACTACTTTAGTGGATAAACTAGGTATGAAGACCAGGAAGCATCCACGGCCTTACAACCTTAGGTGGTTGAACACTCAAAGTCAGCACAAAGTTACCCGACAAGTTTCGGTTCCTTTGACAATAGGTCGATACGAGGAAGAAATCGTATGCGATGTTCTACCTATGGAGGCTGGTCATATCCTACTTGGAAGACTGTGCCAATACGACCGTAAAGCCATTCATGACGGATATACAAACAAGCACTCCTTTGAACATCAAGGCCGAAAGATCACTCTTGCACCATTATCTCCGCACGAGGTATTTCTCGATCAACTTAAACTCGAACAAAACCACGGCAAAGGCAAGGTAAGTGATCCCTCGACTTCTACTTCTGGTAAAACCGAGAGTGTTGGTTCTAAGATATGTGAGAGAACACCTGTGAATGAATCTTTATTTATTAAACCGAGTGAACTAAAACATGCTCTCATTTCTCGACAATCTTTGTTTCGTTAGTTTTTAGGGATGCTCTTACGAGTATGACTAATCCCGAGCCGGATATTCCGAGTAGTATCTCTTCTCTTTTGTAGGGATATTCATATGTTTTCCCGGAAGATGGTCCAAGTGGTTTGCCACCACTCCGCGGTATCGAACATCAATATGATTTCGCTCCCGGCGCGACACTTCCGAACCGGCCGGCTTATCGCACTAATCCCTTGGAAACTAAAGAACTACAACGCCAAGTTGATGAGCTGATGGCAAAAGGACACATACGAAAGAGTATGAGCCCGTGTGCCGTGCCCGTGTTACTCGTGCCCAAGAAAGACGGCACTTGGCGGATGTGTGTCGATTGCCGTGCGATAAACAACATTACGGTAAAGTATCGTCATCCGATCCCGAGGTTAGACGATATGTTAGATGGACTTTATGGATCTAGCGTGTTTACTAAGATTGATTTGGAAAACCGCTTTCAAAACCAAACACGGTTTGTATGAATGGCTTTTTATGCCGTTTGGTTTAACCAATGCACCTAGCACTTTTATGCGTTTGATGAACCATGTTCTTAGGTCATATATAGGCGTTTTTGTAGTTGTTTACTTTGACGATATCCGGATTTATAGTAAGAACCTAGACGAACATGTGGAACATTTGAGATTGGTGTTAGACGTGCATAGGAAGGAACGTTTGTTTGAGAATTTAAAGAAATGCTCTTTTTGTTCAGATAACGTTGTCTTTTTAGGTTTTGTGGTTAGTTCTCAGGGTATACAGGTGGATGAGAACGAGATTACGGCAATCCGCGATTGGCCGAGCCCTAAGACCGTTGGCGAGGTCCGAAGCTTTCACGGCTTAGCTGGATTTTATCGATGATTCGTTCGTGACTTCAGTACTATTGCCGCACCACTAACCGAAGTAATCAAGAAGGACGTGGGATTTCGTTGGGAACAAGCTCAAGAGGACGCATTCCAACTGCTGAAAAATAAACTCACTCACGCCCCTCTTCTTGTTTTACCTAATTTTATGAAAGCTTTTGAAATCGAATGTGACGCTTCTGGTATTGGTATAGGTGCTATACTTATGCAAGAGAAGAAACCGGTAGCATTCTTCAGCGAGAAATTTGGAGGAGCAACGCTTAATTATCCGACGTACGACAAGGAACTTTATGCCTTGGTCCGAGCTCTCCAAACGTGGCAGCATTACCTATGGCCGAAGGAGTTCATTATCCACACGGATCATCAATCCCTCAAGCACTTGAAGAGCCAACAAAAGTTAAACAAGAGGCACGCACGTTGGGTTGAATTTATCGAGACGTTTATGTATGTAATTCAATACAAGCAAGGTAAAGAAAACGTCGTTGCCGATACGTTTTCTCGGAGGTACACTTTAATCTCGACTCTTGATGCCAAGATACTTGGGTTTGAGATGATCAAGGACGCTTACGCATCCGATTCAGATATCCAGGAAGTTTTGCTGTCTTGTGCTAAATTCACTTTTGGAAAGTATTTTAGAAGCGACGATTTCTTGTTTTACGAGAACCGTCTTTGTATTCCTAATTCCTCTTTGCGAGATCTTCTTATTAGGGAAGCACACGGCGGTGGACTTATGGGACATTTTGGCGTTGCCAAAACCCTTCACATCGTGCAAGATCACTTCTTTTGGCCGCACATGAAACGTGACGTAGAAAGAATTTGCAACCGATGCACGACTTGTAAGTATGCCAAGTCCAAACGTCAAAATCAAGGTCTGTATTCTCCTTTACCCATTCCTAGCGCACCTTGGACTGATATATCCATGTACTTTGTTTTAGGTTTGCCTAGAACTATGGAAGGTAGTGATTCGATCTTTGTTGTGGTCGGATGGTTCTCTAAGATGGCGCATTTTATTCCTTGTTATAAAACTGATGATGCATCGAACATAGCTGATTTATTCTTTAGGGAAGTTGTTCGTTTGCATGGAATGCCTAGAACCATAGTTTCGGATAAAGATACAAAGTTTCTAAGTTATTTTTGGAAGACCCTTTGGTCTAAATTAGGAACTAAACTTTGTTCTCTATGACTTGTCACCCACAAACCGATGGTCAAACCGAGGTGGTCAATAGGACCTTAGGAACTCTTTTGCGAACGGTGATTAAAAAGAATCTTAAGTCGTGGGAATATTGTTTACCCCATGTAGAGTTTGCTTACAATCATGCACAACATTCTACTACTTTGTTTTCACCTTTTGAACTCGTTTATTGTTTTAATCCGCTTACTCATCTCGATTTAACTCTTTGAAGGAAAATTCTGAGGGAAAGTTCTGGGGGAGGATACCGAGGAAAAGTGCGAGGAAAATATTACCAAAGCTGTCCCAAAGGAACCATGCACCAAAGCGAATAAGGAAAATCATGGACTCATATATTCCATGCTGATCAAAGATGTTACTTCAAACTCACATGATGTGAAATGTTTTAAGTGCCAAGGGAGAGGATACTTTGCAAACAAGTTCTCTAAAAAGAAAACCATGGATCTTCTCAACAATGGAGAAATAGAGTTCAAAGAAGACAGTTTAAATTTTTGGTTTCCTATCAACATCAATGGAGCCAAAGGAGAGTTACCAAGATTCGATGATATTTGAGTTAAAAATTATGTTGACTCCTTATGGATAAGGATTGGATTTGAGGACAAATCCTTTTGAAGAGGGAGAGTATGATATGATAATGGGATCACCCGAGAAGACCCATGTGACTTGTTCTGCACAAACGACGTCTGTGATCAACTTGTCTATTCCAACGACCACTTGGACTACATTCTCACCTCATCTAGAGCACTTCTCAAAGTGGAATCAGTCCAATCCGAGTTCAGATAAAGAAGTAATTCAACTTTCAAATCAGGTGAATTCAAGCTTACGCGATTTGGATCTACGCGCCTTCAATGGAGGTTTCCGACTAAACCAGAAGGCGTTAAGCTACGAACCAAATTATTCTGGAAGATTGGTTCATCAGAAAAGCCGGGAAAATTGGATTCATCTCAAAACAGGTTCAGACGTGAAAGTTATGAATTTTACAAACCGAAGGATCTGCTACAGGCCCTATTGCGCGACTGAGTCAAAGATCATGTTACACAGCCCAACTCATGTATGATATCGACATGAAACCAATTAGAGAATGTTAATGGATCTCTTATGGTTCCAACAAGCCCAAGATCGGAGCAAATGGATGTCATATCACAAAGTTATTCACCATTTGCCTAAATAGGTCAACCTGACGGTATACTTGGAGAATGCTAGGTCCAGCTGGATTGGAAGCTTTCAAACTTATGTTTGGCATCCAAGAACATTTCTACAAGCCCAAGAGGAGTTCAATTTGTGGCCTATGAAGTTCAGATTCGACCAAGTAGTTCAAGGGGCAAGTTTTATGGTCAAAGTAGTTTACGAGTCATTCCACATGTGTGTTTAATTTCTAGTCTTTGTCTATTTTCGAGATTGCTTTGTTTTTAGCACATCTCTAGTCTATTTAAGCAATGTAATCTCTTTGAGATCAGCTAGCCTCCTGATCGAAGACACGAGCTTTTAGGTGGCCGTCATCCTCTCCACTCCGTTTAAAATGGCCTCCCGTCTTCGAAGCTCCGCCGCTCATCCTTCCGCATTGGCCTTATCTCCTCCGCTACACCTTCTGACCATGTCGCCACCTTTGGATTCAACCTCCCCACCGGAGCCTCCAGATCCTACATACCCTCCGGATCTTCTCGCAGCGGGGTCGTCGGAGCTACTATCTCCAACCTTACCATCTGCTTTCCTGGCTTCTATCTCCAACCTTACCATCTGCTTTCCTGGCCCGCTCTTACCTTTCCGGCGACTCAAAGACAGTGCTCGACACTCTTTGTCTCTCCCTTCCTCCTCTCGACTGCTAATCCCTCTAGATTCAAAGGCTCAAGGTTTAAGGTTATGTTCCTCTTTTCGTTCGTCTTTGATGGAGTTGTTGGTGGTGTAGTTGGCATTTTTCTTCGATTTGGGTTCGTCGGAGTCATTGCTCGTGTGGGTTCGTCGTGACCTCTTTCTACTATCCCTTCGTCTGATTCTAGAGGACGGTATCTCTCGTTAGGATTGGATTGAGGGTTTCGCCAAGCAATAGTGAGTGTTTCATCGCCGGATTCCCTGAATTTGGATCAGGTTACCGGAGCCTTTCTCTTGCCCTCCGTCTCCGAGGAGACGTGCATCGTTTCTGGCTACTATTTAATGTGGGCTTGGCCCATTATTTTCCTCATATTAATTAGCCCACCATCATTAACAAGTTATGGCCCATCTCTCAGCCCAGCAAGATTCACTGTTATTGAAGAGGTCCTCAGTAACGTTGTCGGGATCGTCTCGGAAGTAATCAAGCTGAAGTGGTTAAAGCCATCACCTTACTCCTTTTCGGAGAGTTCTTTTGCACTACAGGTTACGGCATCTCTCCGGTTTTATCCAACCGCACCTCCACTCATTCGATTAAGCCATCGTAAAGAGCTACCGCCTCCTTCCACCGATGCCATTTCTTCCCTCCCTTTGAGAGGTATCCTCCTCTCGTGCTTATTGCCGGGAAACTTTAAGAAAGTCTTTACCGAATTGTCTTCTTATGTAGCGGTCCGTACGGGACCCGAAGAGGCAAACAGGTTCTTTTCGACGAATCCTGGAGGTAGAGTTTCAGACTCAACGTCACATGGTTATGTGACTAAGTCCAAACATTCCGGTTATACCGTGAATATCCTATCGACGCATTCAAGCTTAGGCTCGAATTCGCTGTCATCTGATCAATTTCTATCTGCTTCAAGCTTTAATGTTTTAAATTTGTATTGTCTTTGTAGAAGAGGATGGATAATTCCCTCTAGTTGTATTTTGGAATTATAATGAATGAGAAGAAAGTGTTGCACAAAAACAAAAAAATCTCTTTGAGATCAATAACCAACTTTTTATAAAACTTCTTTTCTTTGAGAGTGATTCTCTTTTGTTCCTTGTGAACATTTTCGATCATTTGGAGGTTTATCCTTTGATCAACCCACGGTGAGTTATATCCGTGTCGATTGTCTGGTGAGTCATATCCAGCAATCACAATCCGATCTCTTTGGTATGTCATATCCAATAGATCGAACTGGTATATCAAGAGTCTTTCCGCAGCTCTTGTGCGACCATTCAATCCATCCAAATCGTTGTTCTTGAGACTTTACGGTTTCTAGAAAATCGATTCTATCTTTTTGCCAACTTCGATTGAGAATCCTTGGGAGGATCATATCAGTTAACTGCTTTCACTATTAACCCCCCCCCCCTCAAATTTATAGATGAATACTTTTAATATAGTCAGTCAAATAAATAGGTGACTACTACATACGGTTATACCCCCAACACATCAAACTAAAGATAAGGACTCGTACATTAAGTATTAAATAACCAACTATTTAACAAAAATAAACGATTCAACTACAAGTAAAAGTAGTCAACACTATTTACTCACACAAATAGACGACTATTTTCACGTATATAAAACTTATTGATGGCATCAGTTAATAATTAAATAGCCAACTACGTTTCTCTTTCACATAAAGTGAAGAGAAAGAGAAAGAGAAGGAAAAGGGGAAGAAGAAAGACAAAGAAAAAGACAAATTCTAAAAGTTTTCCCTGCTATTGAACGAAAATAGACACTAGTATCTACACCTTTTACACAGACATGTCGCTTTCAGTCAGAAATAAAAAAGAAGCAATGTCCAGAATAAGGGAACAAGGGCTTTTTCGATAATTCTCCTTATTCTGGATAGTTGACTATTGTTATAAACTTAATTGACTGCATTGAAAATGTAGTTACCTAATTAGCTCTCCCAAAAGTAATATTCATGTAATTCACCCTTTATTTTATGGGTTTTTTTTTATAAAAAATGGTGGATGTCAAGGAGTACGCTGAGGTGACGGAAAAAAAGTGAACAAAACTATCTTTAAATATATAGATAATGATTTTTGATTAATGGGATATATTGCAATTTATTAGTTTTATTGGTACTTACTTTTGATTTTTGTTTTGTTGAAACAAATTTCATCATAAAAAAACCTCCAACTATCTCGAATTGGCATACCTGTTTTTATTAATAATGTAACGCAAAAAAAAAAAAAAAAGTTGGATAATGCTTTGGAGTTCAATACAGTGGCATGGTTGTTTATTTTTCTATGTATTCGGTCAATACAAAAAGAAATCGATCTTTTTCTAGTAACACACGCGTTATCGTGATGTACAGTGTGCTTTTAAGTGCTATGGCATATGTGATATGTTAACCCTGCAACAGAGAGACATTTTAATATCTAGAGAAGAAAAAATTGAACTACATTAATCATGGACCCCAAACTTAATTTTTGTAGTTTTTTAAAATTAAAATTTCCAATGGTTTTTTTGGTGTTGTTGATCAAACGAGATTTTATACATTAGCTACGCTCCATTAGAAGAGGAATTATTTACAAACGATAACAAAGCCAACATTGCTGACAAATCCCCGGCTACAAGCGCCAAACGAAGAACGTAAAATCAGAAGATATGAGCAATCATTATACTTAAGCAATAAACATTGTGAGAAGTCCTCGTATCTTGACAGATTTAGACCTAAGCAGTAGAATGACGTCATGAGGAACAAAGAACACAAACCGTGATACAATGTCTGAGATTGATACCGTAACTAGTGATGGATTAGCAATCCTAAAATCGGCTACAAAAACAGAGGCGACGTGGCGCCAATTAGCTAAGCCTTTGAGAAGTATAGAGAGCGTATCTAGAGCAACATTCCAATCCATAGGTTGACCATGCAACACAAAAGCCACAGTACAAGAGCCATGGAATAAAGGAAGTCGAAAATGGCCCCATGAGAGTGAGGATACTTGAGTTCCAAAACCACCTCTATGAGGGAAATTTGAAATCCAACCATAAACACTCCATCGATGGGGATGAACAGCAAAACAAAACCCACAAACGTGTGGAAAAACTGCATCAAAACAGTAAGAACTCCATAACGGAGGAATTAATGGGTAAGAAACACTCCATATCAGAGGAATTAGGTAAGTGATACTCGAATGAGGTGAAAGGTGTTGATAACACAAGATGACTCAACAATCGCACAACTGACCTACAAGAGGCAAGAGTTGGAAGAGAGTTACCGGAACGAAGCAGATTTGGTGACTCCAGCAAAGGGAAGCCAGCAACAACGCCAGTCTTTGTCGTGGTCGGGCAGAGGCAAGCTTCAGGGATTTCTATGCAGGGAAAGCACCTTCTGGTGAGAAAACTCTGACAGGAAGGAACACTAATGTATGGTGGATAGAGGGGCTCGCCGGAGACGGGATTAGATCCGGCTGAATAGATCCGGCATGAACAACTCTGGTGAAGGACGATAGGAGGAGAGAGTATGGGTCTTCGTGATAGAAGGAAACGTCAAGGGACGGCGAGATCTTGTGGACGATGGCGAGGGATGACAGAAAAGGCAAGAGGCGACGAAGCAGCAGTGAGCGGCGCCTAGGAGAACGTGCATGGGAGAAGAGCTTTAGGGCAAATTTTCTTTTGTGGACTCTTCTTATTTTATTTACCATATAAAAATTTGAATCATATAGTCATAATTTCATACTATAAATTTTAGTTTTATATTAGTTGATATCATCGTCAAAATTTTAGTTGGTATATCATTGTCTATAACTTTTTAACGGAAAGTAAATAAATTTATGGTTATATCATTGATGTTAACCGTATCATAGTCATTAAATAACCATAACCATATCTAATTGTAACCGTATTTGTAACATCCCGATTTCTTGTATATGCGGAGAGGCTTATAAGAATTGATTTGGCTACCTATGTCACCAAAGTGCACTTATCTTTTCGGGAACTTGTCCAGAGAGAACTCCAGAGTTAAGCGTGCTAGAGCTGGAGCAATTTAAGGATGGGTGACCTACCGGGAATTGATTCGCGGTATCGTGTGAGTGAGGACAAAACACGGGGAAAGATCACGTGGTGATTGCAGGGTCAGTAAACAAGTATTACAAGCCTCCCGGACTAATGCACCGGCCGTCGGACAAGGGTGGGGCCCACGGGCCGAGAGAGGGCATGGGGCCCACAGGTAGGGGCGGTCGGGGCGTTATAAGTGGTATCAGAGCCGAACCCAAACACGTGTGTGGAGTCAGGTGGGCTCATACCGTCTAGGGTGACGATCCTGGTGCGCAACGAGGACGTTGCGCTCTATGAGTGGGGGTGATTGTAACATCCCGATTTCTTGTATATGCGGAGAGGCTTATAAGAATTGATTTGGCTACCTATGTCATCAAAGTGCACTTACCTTTTCCGATCACTTGCCCGAAAGAACTCCAGAGTTAAGCGTGCTTGGGCTGGAGTAGTCTAAGGATGGGTGACCTTCCGGGAAGTGATTCGCGGTAGCGTATGAGTGAGGACAAAACACGGAGAAATGTCACGTGGTGATTGCAGGGTCAGTAAACAAGTATTACAAGCCTCCCGGACTAACGCACCGGCCGTCGGACAAGGGTGGGGCCCACGGGCCGAGAGAGGGCATTGGGGCCCACAGGTAGGGGCGGTCGGGGCGTTACAGTATTAACCATATACGTTTATCCGTATATTAAATGGTTAAAATTAAGGTTAAGAGATATTTGTAACCGTAACCAGTAGTTATGAAACCATAACCGTGGCCATGCCTACACATGCCACAACACAGATTAATCATCTAGTTTTTCTTTATTTATTATATAGATATTTTAGTAATGGAAATACAGTAAATCATATCAAGAAAACTTAATAAGGAAAACAATTACATCTATGTCCCTGACCATTATTTGTACAAACACAACGTTTGTAGTAGTCATCTTTAATTTCAGCTATGCATTGCTTGTTACCATCACGCCCACATTTTGATCAATTAACGAGGTAAACAAGTTGAGGTGGTTTGTCTTGCGCCTCAACTATTTTATATCAACCACAAAATGTTAAATGATGGATAAAACATCTTTTATTGAAATAATTGATAATACAACAAATTTCAAGTTTCTTAATTTTTTTATCGTAACAATTATTTTCATATTACGCGAGTTACCAATCAAATTTTTTTTTAAAAAAAGAATAATATATCACCTATAGCATGATGCATGACGAAGAACATGAGAACACAAGAAACTACAAACAAAGTAGCAGACCTCATTGCAAAAATTGAAATAAAGATTGTCTATGTTTCTTGCGATTTGTTTTGTTTATCTCGTAATGAATATTTTCTTATCAACATTGTTTATATATACACTAAAATATTTATTATTTTGACTAAAATAAAAGGTAATTAATTTTATATTTGAACAAAATAATTAATTACCCATTTAAGAGTCATAAACAAAAATATTAATTTCTATGTTTATCTAAATTAATATAAACCATCTATAGGTAGTTAGTTGTAGATTTGAACATATTTAAACTTAACATTATATATAGTTATATTTTCTCTCTTATGCATTCATATCACCAACCACATGTTATTAATTAATTGGCTTCACTTGCATAACTAAAATAATTAGTAAATAGTTATATATATAAAGAGTATAATAACATATATATAATATAACGTGATATTTTTTTAGAGTATAAAAAAGTGTGATGTATATAAATTAAAATTTTATACAATTGAATCAAATTAAACAAACAAATATATATTAGATTATTGTCTCATACATACTACTAATGAAATGAGTACATAATACATACCAAAAATCTTGTGCATAACCATAGGTTTAGATATTCATGTGGTCATGTGTTGTTAGTTATTGTTGTTCCATATATTTATAAGTTTCATGAGTTTATGGTTCTAATGGGTTAGGGTTTAGAATCTAGGGCTTAGAGCTTAGGGGTTAGGGTTTATGGTTTATGGTTTATGGTTTATGGTTTAGGGTAAACAAATTTAACAACAATAACTAGTTGTGTCTTATATACTACATTGTTGTTTTTATTAATAATGTAACGCAAAAAAAATTAGATGGATAATGTTTTGAGGTTCAATACAATGGCATGATTGTTTATTTTTCTTTGTGTGCGGTCAATACAAAAGGAAATCGATCTTTTTTTGTTCCAACTCACACATAATCATGATGTACATTGCTTTTAAGTACTATGGCAGAGGTCATTATTATGTAAACTGTGCAATAGAAAGACATTTTAAGCAATAAGAACTCCATAACGGAGGAATTAATGGGTAAGAAACACTCCATATCGGAGGAATTAGATAAGTGATACTCCAAGGAGGAGAAAGGTGTTGATAACAAAAGATGACTCAACAATTGCACAACTGATCTACAAGAGGCAAGAGTTGGAAGAGAGTTACCGGAACGAAGCAGATTTGGTGGCTCCAACAAAGGGAAGCCATCAACAACGCCGGTCTTGGTCTTGGTCGTGGTCGGGAAGAGGCGAGCTTCAAGGATTTCTATGCAGGGAATGCACCTTCGGGTGAGAAGACTATGACAGGAAGCAACACTAATGTATGTTGGATAGAGGGGCTCGCCGGAGATGGGATTAGATCCGGCGGAATAGATCCGGCATGAACAGCTCTGGTGAAGGACGATAGGAGGCAAGAGTCTGGGTCTTCGTGACAGAAGGAAACGTCAATGGACGGTGAGATCTTGTGGACAATGGCGAGGGATGACAAAGAAAAGGCAAGAGACGACGAAGCAGCAATGTGCGGCGCCTAGGAGAACGTGCATGGGAGAAGGGCTTTAGGGCAAATTTTCTTTTGTGGACTCTTCTTAATGTAGGTTTGTTTAGAGAATTTATGGTTATTTAGTTTATTTACCAAATAAATTTTTGAATCATATAGTCATAATTTCATACTATAAATTTTAGTTTAATATTAGTTGATATCATCGTTAAAATTGTGGTCGGTATATCATTGTCTAAAACTTTTTGACGGAAAGTAAATAAATTTATAGTTATATCACTGATGTTAACCGTATCATAGTCATTAAATAACCATAACTATATCTAATTGTAACCGTATTAACCATAAACTTGTATCCGTATATTAAATGGTTAAAATTAAGGTTAAGAGATATTTGTAACCGTAACCAGTGGTTATGAAACCGTAACCGTGGCCATGCCTACACATGCCACAACACAGATTAATCATCTAGTTTTTCTTTATTTATTATATAGATATTTTAGTAATGGAAATACAGTAAATCATATCAAGAAAACTTAATAAGGAAAACAATTACATCTATGTCCCTGATCATTATTTGTACAAACACAACGTTTGTAGTAGTCATCTTTAATTTCGGCTATGCATTGCTTGTTACCATCACGCCCACATTTTGATCCATTAACGAGGTAAACAAGTTGAGGTGGTTTGTCTTGCGCCTCAACTATTTTATATCAACCACAAAATGTTAAATTATGGATAAAACATCTTATATAGAAATAATTGATAATACAACAAATTTCAAGTTTCTTAATTTTTTTATCGTAACAATTATTTTTCATCAATCAATATTTTCATATTACGCGAGTTACCAATCAAATTCTTTTTATAAAAAATAATAATATATCACCTGTAGCATGATGCATGACGAAGAACATGAGAACACAAGAAACTACAAACAAAGTAGCAGACCTCATTGCAAAAATTGAAATAAAGATTGTCTATGTTTCTTGCGATTTGTTTTGTTTATCTCGTAATGAATATTTTCTTATCAACATTGTTTATATATACACTAAAATATTTATTAATTTGACTAAAATAAAAGGTAATTAATTTTATATTTGAACAAAATAATTAATTACCCATTTAAGAGTCAAAAACAAAAATATTAATTTCTATGTTTATCTAAATTAATATAAACCATCTATAGGTAGTTAGTTGTAGATTTGAACATATTTAAACTTAACATTATATATAGTTATATTTTCTCTCTTATGCATCCATATCATCAACCACATGTTATTAATTAATTGGCTTCACTTGCATAACTAAAATAATTAGTAAATAGTTATATATATAAAGAGTATAATAACATATATATATAATATAACGTGATATTTTTTTTAGAGTATAAAAAAGTGTGATGTATATAAATTAAAATTTTATACAATTGAATCAAATTAAACACACAAATATAAATTAGATTATTGTCTCATACATACTACTAATGAAATGAGTACATAATACATACCAAAAATCTTGTGCATAACCATAGGTTTAGATATTCATGTGGTCATGTGTTGTTAGTTATTGTTGTTCCATATATTTATAAGTTTCATGAGTTTATGGTTCTAATGGGTTAGGGTTTAGAATCTAGGGCTTAGAGCTTAGGGGTTAGGGTTTATGGTTTATGGTTTATGGTTCAGGGTAAACAAATTTAACAACAATAACTAGTTGTGTCTTATATACTACATTGTTGTTTTTATTAATAATGTAACGCAAAAAAAATTAGATGGATAATGTTTTGAGGTTCAATACAATGGCATGATTGTTTATTTTTCTTTGTGTGCGGTCAATACAAAAGGAAATCGATCTTTTTTTGTTCCAACTCACACATAATCATGATGTACATTGCTTTTAAGTACTATGGCAGAGGTCATTATTATGTAAACTGTGCAATAGAAAGACATTTTAAGCAATAAGAACTCCATAACGGAGGAATTAATGGGTAAGAAACACTCCATATCGGAGGAATTAGATAAGTGATACTCCAAGGAGGAGAAAGGTGTTGATAACACAAGATGACTCAACAATTGCACAACTGATCTACAAGAGGCAAGAGTTGGAAGAGAGTTACCGGAACGAAGCAGATTTGGTGGCTCCAACAAAGGGAAGCCATCAACAACGCCGGTCTTGGTCTTGGTCGTGGTCGGGCAGAGGCGAGCTTCAAGGATTTCTAAGCAGGGAATGCACCTTCGGGTGAGAAGACTATGACAGGAAGCAACACTAATGTATGTTGGATAGAGGGGCTCGCCGGAGATGGGATTAGATCCGGCGGAATAGATCCGGCATGAACAGCTCTGGTGAAGGACGATAGGAGGCAAGAGTCTGGGACTTCGTGACAGAAGGAAACGTCAATGGACGGTGAGATCTTGTGGACAATGGCGAGGGATGACAAAGAAAAGGCAAGAGACGACGAAGCAGCAATGTGCGGCGCCTAGGAGAACGTGCATGGGAGAAGGGCGTTAGGGCAAATTTTCTTTTGTGGACTCTTCTTAATGTAGGTTTGTTTAGAGAATTCATGGTTATTTAGTTTATTTACCAAATAAATTTTTGAATCATATAGTCATAATTTCATACTATAAATTTTAGTTTAATATTAGTTGATATCATCGTTAAAATTGTGGTCGGTATATCATTGTCTAAAACTTTTTGACGGAAAGTAAATAAATTTATAGTTATATCACTGATGTTAACCGTATCATAGTCATTAAATAACCATAACTATATCTAATTGTAACAGTATTAACCATAAACTTTTATCCGTATATTAAATGGTTAAAATTAAGGTTAAGAGATATTTGTAACCGTAACCAGTGGTTATGAAACCGTAACCGTGGCCATGCCTACACATGCCACAACACAGATTAATCATCTAGTTTTTCTTTATTTATTATATAGATATTTTAGTAATGGAAATACAGTAAATCATATCAAGAAAACTTAATAAGGAAAACAATTACATCTATGTCCCTGATCATTATTTGTACAAACACAACGTTTGTAGTAGTCATCTTTAATTTCGGCTATGCATTTCTTGTTACCATCACGCCCACATTTTGATCCATTAACGAGGTAAACAAGTTGAGGTGGTTTGTCTTGCGCCTCAACTATTTTATATCAACCACAAAATGTTAAATTATGGATAAAACATCTTATATAGAAATAATTGATAATACAACAAATTTCAAGTTTCTTAATTTTTTTATCGTAACAATTATTTTTCATCAATCAATATTTTCATATTACGCGAGTTACCAATCAAATTCTTTTTTTTTAAAAAGAATAATATATCACCTGTAGCATGATGCATGACGAAGAACATGAGAACACAAGAAACTACAAACAAAGTAGTAGACCTCATTGCAAAAATTGAAATAAAGATTGTCTATGTTTCTTGCGATTTGTTTTGTTTATCTCGTAATGAATATTTTCTTATCAACATTGTTTATATATACACTAAAATATTTATTAATTTGACTAAAATAAAAGGTAATTAATTTTATATTTGAGCAAAATAATTAATTACCCATTTAAGAGTCAAAAACAAAAATATTAATTTCTATGTTTATCTAAATTAATATAAACCATCTATAGGTAGTTAGTTGTAGATTTGAACATATTTAAACTTAACATTATATATAGTTAGATTTTCTCTCTTATGCATCCATATCATCAACCACATGTTATTAATTAATTGGCTTCACTTGCATAAATAAAATAATTAGTAAATAGTTATATATATAAAGAGTATAATAACATATATATAATATAAGGTGATATTTTTTTTAGAGTATAAAAAAGTGTGATGTATATAAATTAAAATTTTATACAATTGAATCAAATTAAACACACAAATATAAATTAGATTATTGTCTCATACATACTACTAATGAAATGAGTACATAATACATACCAAAAATCTTGTGCATAACCATAGGTTTAGATATTCATGTGGTCATGTGTTGTTAGTTATTGTTGTTCCATATATTTATAAGTTTCATGAGTTTATGGTTCTAATGGGTTAGGGTTTAGAATCTAGGGCTTAGAGCTTAGGGGTTAGGGTTTATGGTTTATGGTTTAGGGTAAACAAATTTAACAACAATAACTAGTTGTGTCTTATATACTACATTGTTGTTTTTATTAATAATGTAACGCAAAAAAAATTAGATGGATAATGTTTTGAGGTTCAATACAATGGCATGATTGTTTATTTTTCTTTGTGTGCGGTCAATACAAAAGGAAATCGATCTTTTTTTGTTCCAACTCACACATAATCATGATGTACATTGCTTTTAAATACTATGACAGAGGTCATTATTATGTAAACTGTGCAATAGAAAGACATTTTAAGCAATAAGAACTCCATAACAGAGGAATTAATGGGTAAGAAACACTACATATCGGAGGAATTAGATAAGTGATACTCCAAGGAGGAGAAATGTGTTGATAACACAAGATGACTCAACAATTGCACAACTGAGTTACAAGAGGCGAGAGTTGGAAGAGAGTTACCGGAACGAAGCAGATTTGGTGGCTCCAACAAAGGGAAGCCATCAACAACGCCGGTCTTGGTCTTGGTCGTGGTCGGGCAGAGGCGAGCTTCAAGGATTTCTATGCAGGGAATGCACCTTTGGGTGAGAAGACTATGACAGGAAGCAACACTAATGTATGTTGGATAGAAGGGCTCGCCGGAGATGGGATTAGATCCGGCGGAATAGATCCGGCATGAACATCTCTGGTGAAGGACGATAGGAGGCAAGAGTCTGGGACTTCATGACAGAAGGAAACGTCAATGGACGGTGAGATCTTGTGGACGATGGCGAGGGATGACAAAGCAAAGGCAAGAGACGACAAAGCAGCAATGTGCGGCGCCTAGGAGAACGTGCATGGGAGAAGGGCTTTAGGGCAAATTTTCTTTTGTGGACTATTCTTATTGTAGGTTTGTTTAGAGAATTCATGGTTATTTAGTTTATTTACCAAATAAAATTTTGAATCATATAGTCATAATTTCATACTATAAATTTTAGTTTAATATTAGTTGATATCATCGTTAAAATTGTGGTCGGTATATCATTGTCTAAAACTTTTTGACGGAAAGTAAATAAATTTATAGTTATATCACTGATGTTAACCGTATCATAGTCATTAAATAACCATAACCATATCTAATTGTAACCGTATTAACCATAAATTTTTATCCGTATATTAAATGGTTAAAATTAAGGTTAAGAGATATTTGTAACCGTAACCAGTGGTTATGAAACCGTAACTGTGGCCATGCCTACACATGCCACAACACATATTGATCATCTAGTTTTTCTTTATTTATTATATAGATATTTTAGTAATGAAAATACAGTAAATCATATCAAGAAAACTTAATAAGGAAAACAATTACATCTATGTCCCTGACCATTATTTGTACAAACACAACGTTTGTAGTAGTCATCTTTAATTTCGGCTATGCATTGCTTGTTACCATCACGCCCACATTTTGATCCATTAACGAGGTAAACAAGTTGAGGTGGTTTGTCTTGCGCCTCAACTATTTTATATCAACCACAAAATGTTAAATTATGGATAAAACATCTTATATAGAAATAATTGATAATACAACAAATTTCAAGTTTCTTAATTTTTTTATCGTAACAATTATTTTTCATCAATCAATATTTTCATATTACGCGAGTTACCAATCAAATTTTTTTTTTTAAAAAAGAATAATATATCACCTGTAGCATGATGCATGACGAAGAACATGAGAACACAGGAAACTACAAACAAAGTAGCAGACCTCATTGCAAAAATTGAAATAAAGATTGTCTATGTTTCTTGCGATTTGTTTTGTTTATCTCGTAATGAATATTTTCTTATCAACATTGTTTATATATACACTAAAATATTTATTATTTTGACTAAACTAAAAGGTAATTAATTTTATATTTGAACAAAATAATTAATTACCCATTTAAGAGTCAAAAACAAAAATATTAATTTCTATGTTTATCTAAATTAATATAAACCATCTATAGGTAGTTAGTTGTAGATTTGAACATATTTAAACTTAACATTATATATAGTTAGATTTTCTCTCTTATGCATCCATATCATCATCCACATGTTATTAATTAATTGGCTTCACTTGCATAACTAAAATAATTAGTAAATAGTTATATATATAAAGAGTATAATAACATATATATAATATAACGTGATATTTTTTTTAGAGTATAAAAAAGTGTGATGTATATAAATTAAAATTTTATACAATTGAATCAAATTAAACACACAAATATAAATTAGATTATTGTCTCATACATACTACTAATGAAATGAGTACATAATACATACCAAAAATCTTGTGCATAACCATAGGTTTAGATATTCATGTGGTCATGTGTTGTTAGTTATTGTTGTTCCATATATTTATAAGTTTCATGAGTTTATGGTTCTAATGGGTTAGGGTTTAGAATCTAGGGCTTAGAGCTTAGGGGTTAGGGTTTATGGTTTATGGTTTATGGTTTAGGGTAAACAAATTTAACAACAATAACTAGTTGTGTCTTATATACTACATTGTTGTTTTATTAATAATGTAACGCAAAAAAAAATTAGATGGATAATGTTTTGAGGTTCATTACAATGGCATGATTGTTTATTTTTCTTTGTGTGCGGTCAATACAAAAGGAAATCGATCTTTTTTTGTTCCAACTCACACATAATCATGATGTACATTGCTTTTAAGTACTGTGGCAGAGGTCATTATTATGTAAACTGTGCAATAGAAAGACATTTTAAGCAATAAGAACTCCATAACGGAGGAATTAATGGGTAAGAAACACTCCATATCGGAGGAATTAGATAAGTGATACTCCAAGGAGGAGACACTACAAGAAATGTGGGTATTAATAGCATCGGACGATAGCGTTTATTACAGTTCTGCTATTGTATACGGACACATGTTTTTTTCATAGCGTTTGTTATTATAAAACGCTATATTTTTTATCGCGGCAAAAAACAATTTTTAGCCGCGTAAATTTACTAAGTGCCGGCGCCATACCATTGCAGATCCAAAATTCAATGCTATCTTACATCTAAAATATCTCAAACTTTTAGTCAAAATAACTTGAGTGAATATCCCAAACTCTCTCTTTCTTCCTTGTTTCAGTGATTGGAACTCCTCAAGCGAGGATCTGCAGAGCAGAATTAGCATACATGCAGCTCGGATTTAGATTTGGGCCCGATGTAATCTCCGGTGAATCGAGAAATTGGGTTAGTTTCTGGAGCCAAAGCTCGAAATTGAAGGAGATCGGGAACCGGTGCTCTCCTAGGTCTTTCAAATTCGAAGCCATCGTCTCCAATCAAGTCTCGTTCTCTTGGTTATATTCTCCTGAGTGAATCTTTCGAGCATCAAATTGTTCTTTTCCTCTTTTTTTGTTTTGATTTTTTGGGATTTTCTTCTCCGGTACGAAGTTTTCGGTGAGGGGACTATGGGCACGTCGTTCCAGTCTCGACTTGGTTGGTGCTCACATCAATCTCTTTACAGGTGAATGGACACAGAAGGTAACCCATCTTTTTGGCATACTTAAGGATCTTCTTCTTCATTACGTTGAGGAACTTTGCTTTCACAAAATAATTGTTCTATTTTGTATGTCACCCAAATTCTGAATGGTAGTGTCTACTTGGCAATATGCTGGTATAGGAACAAGAATTGATATTTCTATGAGTATCTCCTCAAGGTTAGTAAGTGTAGCCCTTGATAAGATAATTTCAATTATTGAGATTTTCCTCGTTTGTTTGTTTTGTTTGAGTTGACAATTACAGGCTTATATACTATTTGGGGATGAGTAATATTTATACATTTTTCAAGAAGCTTACGGGTCTGCAATGCAGTACCTTCACAAGGATCCTTGGTAAGCTTTCTATATCTTTTGTGTATTAGAAACATGAAAAAGCAAATCCTTTGTTTGGACTATTGTTTTTTCTACTTTTGCCGTAGGTATGTAGAGGTCAATATGGATTCCGGAGCTATTGTCTGGCCAGTTTTCAACAGCCTTCAAGTTTTCTGGCCAGGACTTCAGGTAAAAGTGATTGTATGTTAAAAGAAAAAATGTTCATATTTTTCAGCCCATAAAATTAAACAATGCTGTTTTTGTGTCTCTATGTTTCTCTCTCAAAAGGTTTTAGCTGGAGATGTCGATCCGGCAATTAGAACTCACACTGCCTTCTTTAGCATCTGGAAGCGATATGGTTTCACTCCGGAGGGTTTTAATCTTGCTACACTTAGTGTCCAGGTACTCCATTTTGATTTTAGCGTCTCTGTGATCGCTTTTCGTTTATTAGGTTTCATTTTCTGATGGCACTTTGATGTTACAACTTCATAGCTATTCTTCATTTTCCATAACAGTATGGTCAAAAGAGTTATCCACTAAGGCCAGAATTAATCGAGAGTACATATTGGCTGTACAAAGCTACCAGAGATCATAGGTAGGCAATTTAATTGATTAGCTTTTTCAATTCTTATACTTCATCATATGATCGGTTTTTTTTTAAAATGGGTTCGGAGAAGTTCAAAGACACCTTCTTGTTTTTCTACAGGTATCTTGATGCATGACGTGACTTTGTGGCTAGTTTGCAATACGGGGCAAAATGTCCTTGCGGTTATTGTCACATCACAGAAAAATTGTCACTAATCGGTTTAGGAAACTGAGCAGGTTCGTGTTATAGCATCCCTTTTTGACTCTTTTTTTCTGCCAAGTCTCTTCGTTTCGATAGTGGAATCTATCCTTATTATTTAATTTCTGTATACCAGGGAAAAGAACACTCTCTTCTTCGTTCTTCACTCCAAACCCACTTTCCGAGTTCATAACTTTCCTCTTCTGATCTTATGTGATTCTCGTTTCTCTCAACAAACACAGTTCCTTCCAACACGCCCCAAGATCAAAATACCATGAAACTTATCGAAGAAGCTGGTGTTCAGGAGAAAGTCGTTTGAGAAAGTTTATGTTGGTCCCTTCGAGTAATTTGCTGTTGTTATATAAGTCCTCATATAAATACTTATCTGCAGGAATGATGATTATATAATAATTATGTTTATGTCTCATAATCTTGATGCACATGTTTTAATTTTGCAAAATTAGGAATTTAGGATTTGTTGATTTTGCTAAGCTAATACTGGAAATAAAGGTTTAGATGTATGTAATTTTTTCGGAAGAAAATGAGTTTTTACTTATGATTACCTTTAAAACCTAATAGAGACAAAAACTAGAGCCAAATCTCCAACCATTTGTGCGGGATAAAATCATCATTGGTCTAATTTGTAATATTAATTTTGGGTCTGTTTTCGGGATAAAGCAAATATAAAACGAGCTCCTCTGGAAAAAAATAAATGTTAGTGAATCTTTAATTTAGAGTTTAGGGTATAGGGTTTGATTTTTTTTAGTTTTATTAACAATAGAAATATAATAATTTTTATGGATTAATGAGTGTTTGATTTAGGGTATTGGGATTCACACTTGTAAGATATTTTTTTCTATTTCTTAATTAAAAAATACAAACAATTATTACAAATACAAAATTTAAAAAAAAAAGTTAGTGAATCTTTGATTTAGGATTTAGGGCATACGGTTTGATTTAAGTGTATAAGGTTAAGGGTTTGGTTTTGATTTAGGGTTTATGGTATATGATATACTTTCTTTGTATATAATGTTTTACATAAATAATTAAAATATATTATGTTTTACAGAAATAATTAAAATTAGAGTTAAGTCTTGATTTAGGGTTTAGGGCATTGTATAGTTTTGGTTATGTTGATTTAGGGTTTAAGTTATGTTTCCAATTAACAAATGAAAATGATTGAAAAAGAAAGTCAAATGATTAGAAATTTACAAATCCTACAAACTAATGATAAGTTACTCTTTCATCTATAGTTTACTTTCATCTATAGTTTAGTATAACATTTGTTATATAGTTTTTGTATATTTTTTATTTGTAAACTACAAAATTATATATTATTATGAAGATAATTAATTTATCATAAAAACATTGCTATTAAAATATTTCTAAAATAATAATGTAAATAAAAAAGTTTACAAAGCTTTTTATTTAGGGTATGAAAAAATAATTAAGTCTTTAAAAGGCAATAGCCAATGAAAATAGATCATTCAGATTGCTTATGTGGCACAATTTTAGACCGTAGGATCCTTCCTTGTTTTACTTTGTTTTCTCTCATATCGTTCGTTCCCTCTTCTTTTGTTTATCTCTAATCGAAAAAATCGATCAGTGACGCGGCATAAGTTTTTTCTTTTCTTTTCTTTTCTTTTCTTTTCTTTCTTTCTTAGTCTTCCCCGTCTTCTCTTCCTTGGGGGCGATTTAGATCTAACTAGTGAATGACTGTTTTCGCTTCCAGGGCACGAGATCGGAATCGAACTGGTATTATATCTCTCTGCTTTCTCTTCCAAATACGTTCGATTTTACCCACCCGAGATTTTAGGTATTTTCTTCTTCTGTTTGTCCGCTTTTTAACCCTAGATTTCGCATCTGAAAATTTGTAGGTGCCACTGTTTCATCCTCGGCGGCGGCAGGTCCGAGTACAGTACGACATCATGTACTTTTACTTTGTAGGTAAAAGATTGGAGGTCCAATCGTAGAACTTGTCTTAGCTATTGATTTGTATCCTTGGGTTGTTTGTTTCGAACTTCAATAGTTTGAACAACCAAGGGTATTGTATTGTCAGCATCTATCCTAGGTTGTCTATTTTTGATTGATTGGTGTCCACAGTCTACGTTTAATCTTGTCGGAAGATAGTTGATAAATTATGTTTTTTGTTCTGCTTATGGGTTGAATTTCACCAGTATTTGGTTGTTCGGACTATGCAATTGGATTTTGATGTTTTGTTATCAGGATTACTAACTGGCTCTTGTATATAACCGGTGCAGAAACAGCTGATTTGTTTCAGGAGTTGTCTTTAGGTTCAGATGCAAGTGAAGTCCATAGGAACCGTAATAAGGTATTTGCTTGCTACTGTTTTGAAATTATGAGTCCTGAAAGTTAAATAATGTTGGGGCGAAGGATTCAAATTATTTTGCTTGTTGCTGGTATAATTCTAGCACTTCGCAGGTTACGAGATGGGTACTGAGCCAGGTTTGCAAGTTTTCGATTGTTCCCCATCATCATATATTTGTTCTTGAATACGCTTTGTTCCCCATCATCATATATTTGAACTTATCTTCAATACGTTTTGTGCACAGATAAGATCAGTGCAAGAGCTGAGTGGACATACATGTCAAATCTGCAGAGATGAGATCGAATTGACCGTCAATGTAGAACCATTTGTGGCGTGTAACGAATGTGCATTCCCTGTGTGTATACCTTGCTATGAGTACGAAAGACGAGAAGGCAATCAAGCTTGTCCACAATGCAAAACCCGTTACAAACGGATTAAAGGTTTATTCGGTTTGTTGATTTAGGTTTGAGACTCATTGTTTTTGGTTTCGGTTTGGTTATAAGGAAGTTGAAGTAGAAATCATGTAATTTTACTTTGTAAGAGTTCTATGAACTTATCTTTTAATTATGTACTTTTACTTTGTAATATATGTCTTTTGTATCATGGTTTTATATAAAAGTTCTATGGTTTTTTATATTATAAATTAATTGTTTTTATTATTATTATTACAAATATTCCAATAATATATTACAATTAAAAAAAAAAGAAATTCTATTTATTAAATTTCGGGTAATTATAAAATAAATTAATAACACAAATAATTTGTTATCTATGTAAAACAAACTCCTATAGGTACAACCCAATTATAATACAAATCCAGTGCTATAGAAAAGAAAATACCAAACAGTATTATTAATGAGTTTTAATAACAATTATAAAACGTTATTATAAATATTAACAATTGCAGAGAAAAAAACGCTATCGTTCTTTAATTAACTATAGCGTACGTCAAGTGCGCTATCTAAAGTGCTCGACCTACAATGATGGGCGCTGTCAGAGCGTTTTAGGAAACGCTATGGTAGTTGAATCATAGCATTTAACAGCCGCTATTTGATATGCTCAATTTAATACCCTAAGATACTAAAGCAGTTGTTGTAGTAAGTGTAGGGGTCGAACCACAAAGAACTCAAAAATCACTCAATAGATTCTATAGATCAGAAACAAGCTAAACCAGATGATGTAATTGAAAAACAGGGTTGCAAGTAAAACGTTTGTAAATTCAATTGGAGGAATGTAGGCTTAGGGTATTTCTCAGGAAATCAATGAATGCAGCTAAGTTACCTAACAGGATCCAGATTAAGCACTGTTCTAGAACTCAAATCACTAAAATATAATTAACCAACTCTCGTTGCGAAAACTATCTAAATCTAAATTCTAGAAATTCCAAATCTCTTTGCGAATCCCAAAATCTAAATCAGCTTTAAAATCAGGTTTGATATGTTCACAAATCAATTAAACCAAATCTCTTTGCGAATAATCAATTTGCTCACCTAAGGTTCTATCAGGTAATTAATCGCACTCTCGTGCCTAATTAATTATCCTAAGATCTAAGTTCCAGATTCGTCAACCTAGAATTAGCTTTGAGAACAACCTAAGGCGAAGAACTAATTTAGATAGTGAATCCTAACAGATAATCAACCTAGCATTCAAAGAAATCCCTATGAGAAAACCCTAAACCTAACAGGTGATCTACTCAGACATGGATATTAAATTCATAAACATGTTGAATAAATACTCTTATATTAAATCAGAAAGAGAAACAAGGTTTTGAGATCTGATCTCGGACGAAGGGAAACCAGACTTGTCTCTCACCAAAATCTCTTTTAAACCTAAACAAAAATAAAGCATAGCCTAAACAATGGCTGTAAAATCCTATTTATAACCTAAATCACGATTTGGGGCCTTCTTGTAATTATCAAAGTCTTCTGGGTGCTTTTGCAATTCTCCAAGGCTTCATAATTAGTCGCGGCCCATGAAATCTCGATGAGTGTCGATCGATACCAGGGGGTATCGATCGATGCTCGGTGCTCAGATCGGGCTCTTAGTCATCAGACTTCAGTCTCGCTCCAGAATGCTCCAGAAAAGCTCCAATAATTCCAATTAAGCTCCAAATGCGCTATAACCTGTGAAAGACTCTAAAAGACTCCAAAACACAAGAAAAGACTCTATAAAAGGACTTATATCATGGCCTAAACAGGGTAAAAACCATGATATATCAACTCCCCCAGACTTAGCCTCTTGCTTGTCCTCAAGCAAATAGAAGACTAAATCAGAAAAAGAGGTTTGAAAACGTAAAGACTCACCTGTTCCTGAACCATCGAAATGACCTTCTTTCCAAGCACCCAAATGTTACCTGATCAGCTTTTGATCTGACCACCATGTACTTCTCCGTAGACATTCGCAGCTTTTCCAGACTCCACACAAAATCCCACAGCATTGTTCAAGTAAAACCTTCATCGCCAGTTTCATCGCTGCAGTTAATGTTCAAGAACCTTCTAGATTCTTTACCAGACAATATCATGACAAAGGAACCACCCTTTTTAACACTTTTTGTATCAATTTCTCTCCCCCAGACTTATTTCTTATTATGTTCTATTTATATATATTTTTTTTTATTTTCAGCTTAGCATATACACATCAAGGTATGAGACGCGAGTATTGATGGTGTTTGCCACCGAATCCCCGGTTCTTCCCTCTCTATGTATCAAAGGATGTCGGCGAATAATGGCATCATAGGAAAATCCTAGCCTCGCTTCCAATCCTTTGTGTGATCATCCCCTCTCAAGTAGAATAATGGGATCGCTGGAAATTTTCCTAACCCTCTACTCAGAAGAAAATCATTTCAATCTTTTATGCTCTTATCTATCAACTTATTTCAGGGGAGAGAGATACCATAATTCTAAACACACGGGTTCCTTTATCAGATATGAATGATGAATCAAGCTCTATGAACACTAACCATATTGATGAAGTGCAAAAATTTGGCTCAGGTTTCAGAAGAACTCTGCTGGAGACATGGATGTTTTCTAGTCAACTGGTCAGCCTTTGGATTTTTCATTAGTCGATCTAGAACTGATCCTGTAACACTGTGCACTCAAAAACAAAATCAAATCAATAGGTTCAAGCACAGGATCATCATCTCCAACAAATTTTGACTCAATAAAACAGTTTTGACTCGATAAAACGACTGACTCTAAGAAAAACGAAAACAATGTCAGCAGACACCTCCCCCAGACTTGAACAACACTGTCCCCAGTGTTATCTAGCCCAAAGTCAGTGAAAGAAATAAAAGAAAAGGATAGAATGAAGAGAAACAAGAAATTACCTTCCTGGAACAGCGAGTGTCGATCGACACAAAGCACGGTATCGATCGATACCACGCTTAGATCGACTTGGTGAACTTTCATCCGCGATTGGTGTCGATCGATACCAATTGGGTATCGATCGATACTTAGGCGATTGCGAGTTGCTCCTTGTTCATCCTGACACAGACTCAAAACAAATGAAAAAAATCAAAAGGAAAGACGACTCAAGGACAGACTCACCAGTGGGTTGCCTCCCACCAAGCGCTCGTTTAACGTCAATAGCTTGACTGTAGCGCCTTTCAGGCTGTTGGTGCATCATCCAGAGGCATTATCTGCCCTGTTGGAATCTCGGCTTGCGCCCAATAGTGTTTCACTCTTTGTCCATTGACAGTGAATTCCTCGCCTGTGCGATTTATCAGCACCACAGCACCATGTGGTCTGACCTCTTTGATTGTGAAGGGACCTGACCAACGTGAACGCAGTTTACCAGGAAACAATTGCAAACGAGAGTTATACAGAAGTACCTGGTCGTTCGGTTCGAAGTGTCTGGAGATGATTTTCTTATCATGATAAGCTTTAGTTCTCTCCTTGTACAGCCTCGAGTTCTCATAAGCATGGTGCCTGATCTCATCCAGCTCGTTCAGCTGAATCAACCTCCTCTCAGCAGCAGGCTTGATGTCGAAGTTCAGCATCTTTGTTGCCCATGCAGCCTTGTGCTCAATCTCTACTGGAAGGTGGCATGCTTTCCCATACAGCATTTGGAAAGGTGTAGTACCCAGCGGTGTCTTGAAGGCAGTCCTGTATGCCCAAAGTGCATCATCCAGCTTTGTGGACCAATTATTCCTAGAAGCATTCACTGTCTTCTCCAAGATCTCCTTGATCTGCCTGTTAGAGACTTCAACTTGCCCACTTGTCTGAGGGTGATATGGAGTAGCCACGCGATGGTTTACACCATATTGCTTCAACAACCTCTCGAACACCTTGTTGATAAAGTGAGAGCCACCATCACTTATCACAATTCGAGGTACTCCAAAGCGAGGGAAAATGATGGTCTTAAACAGCTTAAGAACCACCGCAGAGTCATTCTTCTCACTGGCTATCGCTTCCACCCATTTAGACACATAGTCCACAGCAACCAGGATGTAGGTCTTCTTGTGTGAAGATGGGAAAGGACCCATAAAGTCAATGCCCCAGCAATCAAAAACTTCAACCTCAAGGATGAAATTTTGTGGCATCTCATGTCTCTTACTGATCTTCCCTCTCCTCTGACAAGCGTCGCACTGTGAGACGAAAGTGTGAGCATCCTTGAACATGGTAGGCCACCAGAAGCCTGCTTGAAGAGCCTTGGATACTGTCTTGAAGGTGGCAAAGTGTCCAGCATAGTCTGATCCATGGCAATGAAACAAAACATCGGAAACTTCCGACTCAGCAATGCATCTCCTGTATATTCCGTCAGAACAATGCTTGTACAAGTAAGGTTCATCCCAAAAGAATCTCCTTATGTCGCGCATGAACTTCTTCTTGTCATACTTCTTGAGGTGGTTTGGCTTTGCATCTGCAGCGAGATAATTTGCAATATCAGCGTACCATGGAGTATCGGAATCTGCTGCAGCGACGAGATGGTGGTTAGAAACGACTGAATGATCGATGATGAAAACAGCGTCTGAATCGTCAGGGTATCGACCGATACCATCATGGTATCGATCGATACCGGAACCTGCAACTCGTGGAAATTGCTGATTCTCGGCCAGATTCATCTGAAACCCAGTTTCAATGAAGTAGATGGCTTCCTCAGGTAGTTGATCATCAATGGGGACGTCCTCATCGATCCGCATCCGCGAGAGATGGTCAGCAACTCCATTCTCTATGCCTTTCTTGTCCTTAACCTCAATGTCAAACCCTTGTAGCAAAAGAACCCAACGACAGAGACGAGGCTTGAGATCCTTGTTGTTCATCAGATACTTGAGAGCAGCATGATCAGTATGAACAACCACCTTGCTCCCAACCAAGTAAGATCGGAATTTCTCAAAGGAGAAAACAACAGCAAGTAGCTCCTTCTCTGTGGTGCTGTAATTCCTCTGAGCGTCATCTAAAGTCCTGCTGGCATAGTAGATGACGTGCAGCTGTCTGTCTTTCCTCTGACCCAGAACTGACCCCACAGCAAAGTCACTGGCATCACACATGATCTCGAAAGGCAGAGTCCAATCAGGAGGTTGCACAACAGGAGCACTCACTAAAGCCTTTTTGATCTCCTCAAAGGCTGCAAGACAATCGGCTGTGAAATCAAATTTGATCTCTTTGCATAGCAGAGCAGTGAGTGGACGTGCTATCTTGGAGAAATCCTTGATGAACCTCCTGTAAAAACCAGCATGACCAAGGAAACTCCGAATATCCTTCACAGAAGTAGGTGGTGGGAGACTTGTCATGACCTGAATCTTGGCTTTGTCAACTTCGATTCCAGCTTCAGAGACTTTGTGCCCAAGTACAATGCCATCCTGAACCATAAAATGACACTTTTCCCAGTTAAGGACCAAGTGTTTCTCTTCACACCGCTGGAGCACCTTGCACAGATTAGTCAAACAGATCTTGAATGATGACCCATATACTGAAAAATCATCCATGAACACCTCCATGAAGTCCTCGATCATGTCTGTGAAGATAGACATCATGCACCTCTGAAAAGTGGCTGGAGCGTTGCACAATCCAAATGGCATTCTCCTGTATGCGAACGTGCCATAGGGACACGTGAAAGTGGTATACCCTTGGTCATCTGGATGGATAGGAATCTGGAAGAAACCTGAATATCCATCAAGGAAGCAGTAGTAGGGATGACTGGCCAATCTCTCCAACATCTGGTCAATGAATGGCAATGGGAAGTGATCTTTCCGTGTGGCCGCGTTCAACTTCCTGTAATCAATGCACATTCGATGTCCTGTGATAGTCCTCGTGGGAATCATCTCATCCATGTTGTTCTTCACCACAGTTATCCCTCCTTTCTTAGGAACAACGTGCACTGGACTGACCCAAGAGCTATCTGAGATAGCATAGATAACTCCTGCATCTAAGAGTTTCATGATCTCTTTCTTAACCACTTCCTTCAGGTTTGGATTCAGCCTCCTTTGATGCTCAACTGAAGCCTTTGACTCGTCCTCAAGATGAATCCTATGCATGCACAGGTTCGGGGAAATACCTGAAATGTCATCAAGAGAATAGCCAAAAGCTTTGCGATACTTGCGCAGCTTGCTTAGCAGTAAAGTGACCTCTGCGTTGTTCAAAGAAGAATTAAGGATTACAGGGTACGTGGAATTAGGACCAAGAAAACCATACCTTAGATTCGCAGGGAGTGGTTTGAGTTCCACTTTAGGAGCGTTCTCCTCGCTCCAATCTCCAAGCCCAGCAGCTTGCATAGTTCTTTCGGCCAAACTGGTTTCTGGCCGTAGGGTATCGATCGATACCATCAGAGTATCGATCGATACTGGTCGTGCTGAATCGAGTATCCTTCCGTATTCAGCAGCAGCATCGTGTGGCTTAACCTCTGACTCAGCAGAACAGGCCAATGCTCTCTCCAATGGGTCCTCAGGATGCATCTCTAAGAAGTACTCCTCAGCAATATCACAGAAGGTATCAACGAAGAAAGTCCGCCCATCGATGGTTGGTCTCTTCATCATCTTCTCCATGTTAAAATTCATGACCAACTCACCAATGTTAAGAGATATCTTCCCATTCCTGCAATCAATCAGAGCACCAGCTGTTGCTAGGAATGGTCTTCCCAAGATGAGAGGATCTCTGGGTTCCGAATCATATTCCAAGACAATGAAATCAGTTGGGATTAAGCAGTTCCCAATCACAATCGGAACATCCTCGAGCAATCCTTCTGGAAGTCTAATTGAACGATCAGCGAGAATCAGCGAGATTCTAGTAGCAGTGAAGTCTGTCATTCCCATTCTCTTAGCAACCGAGTATGGCATGAGGTTGACACTTGAGCCAAGGTCACAGAGAGAACGCTCAAACCTGTCAGTAGCGATTGTGCAATCCAAGACAAAGCTCCCTGGATCTGGAAGTTTCGTTGGGATCCTGTTGCTTAGGATTGCACTGCACTCATGAGTGATCATCAGACAGCCTTCTTCAAGGTTCACATTGCTGGACACCATCTTCTTAACATACCTCTTGAAAGCTACAGAGGTCTTGATAGCATCGATGAAGGGAAGTTCAACAACCAGCTTGTCCAAAATTTCCTTGCATTTAGCATCCTCTACTTCCTTCTTAGTCTTCCCAAGAGCTCTGGGATAGGGTACCCTCGGGATGTAGACCCTTTCTGGTGCTGCTTTAGGCTTTTCCTTCACAACCTCAATCTCTGCATCGTCTTCAGGTTCGGTATCGATCGATACCGGGGGGGTATCGATCGATACACGGGAATTTGAGTTTTCCCGTCTGAGAATCGCGATCGGTGTCGATCGATGCTGAGTAGTGTCGATCGATGCCTCAGCGATTTCAGTGTCTTCATCGTCAGACAACTCGAAATTTACATTAGGCGGATCCACTTTTGCCCCCGATTTGACCTCCTTACCACTTCTCAAGGTAATGGCATTGATGTGTGCCCTTGGGTTCTCTCCTTTTCCTGGTAGAAAACCTTCTTGTCTTCTTGAACTCTCTGAAGTCTGAGCTACTTGAGTTTCCAGCTTCTTCTGACCAATACCCAGAGAATCGATCCTTCCACTCAGATCTTTGTACATGGCGTCCATCTTACCATTGAAGGTTACTGTAATCTGCTGCTGTCCTTGAACGAGTGTTTCAAGCATGGCTTCAATCTTGTTTTCGGATGTCTTAGCAGTCATAGGCTCGTAGGAAGGACCTCCGTAGTTCCTAGTGTAACCACTGGTCTGGGCAGGTTTTTGGTTAAATCCTCCTTGCTGGAAGTTGTTGTTGAAGCCCCGATTGTTGTTGTACTGATTCCTCTGTCCCTGAAAGCCAGAACCACCAATGTAGTTCACGTCTTCTGCTTCATTCTCATTGAAAACCTCAACATCCTCAGCAAAATGGACAGCTTTTGTTGTCTTTCCCAGCAGAAGACTGTGCATAGAATCTAGTTGAGCCTTAAACTCAGCGATCTGCGATCCATCTTTATTACCAGCCAGCTTCTTGCGCTCGAAATCTGCACTCTTTGTGCTGCTGCTAGATGCAAAATTCTCAATTAACACATAGGCGTCCTCAGGATAGTTGGTGTTGAAGTTCCCATTGCTTGAAGAGTCCAGAGCCATCTGATACCTCCAATCTATTCCTCTGAAGAAGATACCTAGCAGCTGCACATCAGAGTATCCATGGTGTGGACAGTCTCTTTGGTACGATCTGAATCTTGTCCAAGCAGCCTTGAACGCCTCAGTAGGTCCTTGAGAAAAAGTGGAGATCTTATTCCTCAGATCTTCAGATCGTCCATCATCATAGAAGTTAATTAGGAAGGCTCTCTTGGTGTCTTCCCAATTAGTCAGTGATCCAGGAGGTAGCTGCCTCAGCCAGTAAGTAGCCTCTCCACCTAGAGAGTAGGGGAAAAGCTTGCAGAAGAGATAATCGTAGGACACTCCATTGCTCTTGATGCTAGTGACCAAGTCCTCGAATTTCTCTACATGATCCATTGGATGCTCATGAGGCAAACCATGGAAGAGATGCTGTCCTACTAGAGTGTAGTAAGCAGGCTTCAGCTCAAAGTCATTTCGCTCATACGCAGGGGGACGAATCGCAGAGCGATTGGCGAAAAATTGCTCTGGCCTGTTGTGTTCACCAATCGTTCTACCACGATTAACCACAGCATCCCTTGCGTTCCTAGCGGCATTCTCAGCGACAACCGGAGCAGGTTGAATGACAATCCCCTCTCCATCCAGACGTTGTCCTTGCTCATTGCACAACCGACCCTGTTGGTCCCTGTAAGCTCCAGAAGCATCACGAACCAACTCAACTTGATTGTTGTTCATCTTAGCTGACTTCTTTGCTTTCCTGTTTGTGCGTTCCACTTGTGCTAGCTGTTCCAGTGATAGATCAACTAGCGGAGTACTCTTTTTGCTTCTGGTTTCAAGATTATGCATGCACCTGAAATCACAAGTAAAGAGCGTAAGTAACTGAAATTTACGACGGGTATCGACCGATACTCAAGGGTATCGATCGATACTCGGGCGATTTAGACGAATTTCCTAGCTAAAATCTAACGGCGAATTGAGTCCCCGGCAACGGCGCCAAAATTGATATGCTCAATTTAATACCCTAAGATACTAAAGCAGTTGTTGTAGTAAGTGTAGGGGTCGAACCACAAAGAACTCAAAAATCACTCAATAGATTCTATAGATCAGAAACAAGCTAAACCAGATGATGTAATTGAAAAACAGGGTTGCAAGTAAAACGTTTGTAAATTCAATTGGAGGAATGTAGGCTTAGGGTATTTCTCAGGAAATCAATGAATGCAGCTAAGTTACCTAACAGGATCCAGATTAAGCACTGTTCTAGAACTCAAATCACTAAAATATAATTAACCAACTCTCGTTGCGAAAACTATCTAAATCTAAATTCTAGAAATTCCAAATCTCTTTGCGAATCCCAAAATCTAAATCAGCTTTAAAATCAGGTTTGATATGTTCACAAATCAATTAAACCAAATCTCTTTGCGAATAATCAATTTGCTCACCTAAGGTTCTATCAGGTAATTAATCGCACTCTCGTGCCTAATTAATTATCCTAAGATCTAAGTTCCAGATTCGTCAACCTAGAATTAGCTTTGAGAACAACCTAAGGCGAAGAACTAATTTAGATAGTGAATCCTAACAGATAATCAACCTAGCATTCAAAGAAATCCCTATGAGAAAACCCTAAACCTAACAGGTGATCTACTCAGACATGGATATTAAATTCATAAACATGTTGAATAAATACTCTTATATTAAATCAGAAAGAGAAACAAGGTTTTGAGATCTGATCTCGGACGAAGGGAAACCAGACTTGTCTCTCACCAAAATCTCTTTTAAACCTAAACAAAAATAAAGCATAGCCTAAACAATGGCTGTAAAATCCTATTTATAACCTAAATCACGATTTGGGGCCTTCTTGTAATTATCAAAGTCTTCTGGGTGCTTTTGCAATTCTCCAAGGCTTCATAATTAGTCGCGGCCCATGAAATCTCGATGAGTGTCGATCGATACCAGGGGGTATCGATCGATGCTCGGTGCTCAGATCGGGCTCTTAGTCATCAGACTTCAGTCTCGCTCCAGAATGCTCCAGAAAAGCTCCAATAATTCCAATTAAGCTCCAAATGCGCTATAACCTGTGAAAGACTCTAAAAGACTCCAAAACACAAGAAAAGACTCTATAAAAGGACTTATATCATGGCCTAAACAGGGTAAAAACCATGATATATCACTATTAATATCCACATTTCTTGTAGTGAGAAAGGTGTTGATAACACAAGATGACTCAACAATTGCACAACTGATCTACAAGAGGCAAGAGTTGGAAGAGAGTTACCGGAACGAAGCAGATTTGGTGGCTCCAACAAAGGGAAGCCATCAACAACGCCGGTCTTGGTCTTGGTCGTGGTCGGGCAGAGGCGAGCTTCAAGGATTTATATGCAGGGAATGCACCTTCGGGTGAGAAGACTATGACAGGAAGCAACACTAATGTATGTTGGATAGAGGGGCTCGCCGGAGATGGGATTAGATCCGGCGGAATAGATCCGGCATGAACAGCTCTGGTGAAGGACGATAGGAGGCAAGAGTTTGGGACTTCGTGACAGAAGGAAACGTCAATGGACGGTGAGATCTTGTGGACGATGGCGAGGGATGACAAAGCAAAGGCAAGAGACGACGAAGCAGCAATGTGCGGCGCCTAGGAGAACGTGCATGGGAGAAGGGCTTTAGGGCAAATTTTCTTTTGTGGACTCTTCTTATTGTAGGTTTGTTTAGAGAATTCATGGTTATTTAGTTTATTTACCAAATAAATTTTTGAATCATATAGTCATAATTTCATACTATAAATTTTAGTTTAATATTAGTTAATATCATCGTTAAAATTGTGGTCGGTATATCATTGTCTAAAACTTTTTGACGGAAAGTAAATAAATTTTTAGTTATATCACTGATGTTAACCGTATCATAGTCATTAAATAACCATAACCATATCTAATTGTAACCGTATTAACCATAAACTTTTATCAGTATATTAAATGGTTAAAATTACGCTTAAGAGATACTTGTAACCGTAACCAGTGGTTATGAAACCGTAACCGTGGCCATGCCTACACATGCCACAACACAGATTAATCATCTAGTTTTTCTTTATTTATTATATAGATATTTTAGTAATGGAAATACAGTAAATCATATCAAGAAAACTTAATAAGGAAAACAATTACATCTATGTCCCTGACCATTATTTGTACAAACACAACGTTTGTAGTAGTCATCTTTAATTTCGGCTATGCATTGCTTGTTACCATCACGCCCACATTTTGATCCATTAACGAGGTAAACAAGTTGAGGTGGTTTGTCTTGCGCCTCAACTATTTTATATCAACCACAAAATGTTAAATAATGGATAAAACATCTTATATAGAAATAATTGATAATACAACAAATTTCAAGTTTCTTAATTTTTTTATCGTAACAATTATTTTTCATCAATCAATATTTTCATATTACGCGAGTTACCAATCAAAGTTTTTTTTTGTAAAAAGAATAATATATCACCTGTAGAATGATGCATGACGAAGAACATGAGAACACAAGAAACTACAAACAAAGTAGCAGACCTCATTGCAAAAATTGAAATAAAGATTATCTAAATTAATATAAACCATCTATAGGTAGTTAATTGTAGATTTGAACATATTTAAAATTAACAATATATATAGTTAGATTTTCTCTCTTATGCATCCATATCATCATCCACATGTTATTAATTAATTGGCTTCACTTGCATAACTAAAATAAATAGTAAATAGTTATATATATAAAGAGTACATAGAATATAACGTGATATTTTTTTAGAGTATAAAAAAGTGTGATGTATATAAATTAAAATTTTATACAATTGAATCAAATTATACCAACAAATATAAATTAGATTATTGTCTCATACATACTACTAATGAAATGAGTACATAATACATACCAAAAATCTTGTGCATAACCATAGGTTTAGATATTCATGTGGTCATGTGTTGTTAGTTATTGTTGTTTCATATATTTATAAGTTTCATGAGTTTGTGGTTCTAATGGGTAAGGGTTTAGGATCTAGGGCTTAGAGCTTAAGGGTTAGGGTTTATGGTTTATCATCAACCACATGTTATTAATTAATTGGCTTCATTTGCATAACTAAAATAATTAGTAAATAGTTATATATATAAAGAGTATAATAACATATATAGAATATAACGTGATATTTTTTTTAGAGTATAAAAAAGTGTGATGTATATAAATTAAAATTTTATACAATTGAATCAAATTAAACACACAAATATAAATTAGATTATTGTCTCATACATACTACTAATGAAATGAGTACATAATACATACCAAAAATCTTGTGCATAACCATAGGTTTAGATATTCATGTGGTCATGTGTTGTTAGTTATTGTTGTTCCATATATTTATAAGTTTCATGAGTTTATGGTTCTAATGGGTTAGGGTTTAGAATCTAGGGCTTAGAGCTTAGGGGTTAGGGTTTATGGTTTATGGTTTATGGTTTAGGGTAAACAAATTTAACAACAATAACTAGTTGTGTCTTATATACTACATTGTTGTTTTTATTAATAATGTAACGCAAAAACAATTAGATGGATAATGTTTTGAGGTTCATTACAATGGCATGATTGTTTATTTTTCTTTGTGTGCAGTCAATACAAAAGGAAATCGATCTTTTTTTGTTCCAACTCACACATAATCGTGATGTACATTGTTTTTAACTGCTATGGCAGAGGTCATTATTATGTAAACCGTGCAATAGAAAGACATTTTAAGCAATAAGAACTCCATAACGGAGGAATTAATGGGTAAGAAACACTCCATATCGGAGGAATTAGATAAGTGATACTCCAAGGAGGAGAAAGGTGCTGATAACACAAGATGACTCAATAATCGCACAACTGACCTACAAGAGGCAAGAGTTGGAAGAGAGTTACCGGAACGAAGCAGATTTGGTGGCTCCAACAAAGGGAAGCCATCAACAACGCCGGTCTTGGTCGTGGTCGGGCAGAGGCGAGCTTCAAGGATTTCTATGCAGGGAATGCACCTTCGGGTGAGAAGACTCTGATAGGAAGCAACACTAATGTATGTTGGATAGAGGGGCTCGTCGGAGATGGGATTAGATCCGGCGGAATAGATCCGGCATGAACAGCTCTGGTGAAGGACGATAGGAGGCGAGAGTCTAGGACTTCGTGACAGAAGGAAACGGCAAGGGATGGTGAGTGTTGTGGACGATGGCGAGGGATGACAAAGCTAAGGCAAGAGACGACGAAGCAGCAATGAGCGGCGCCTAGGAGAACGTGCATGGGAGAAGGGCTTTAGGGCAAATTGTCTTTTGTGGACTATTCTTATTGTAGTTTTGTTTAGAGAATTCATGGTTATTTAGTTTATTTACCAAATAAATTTTTGAATCATAGTCATAATTTCATACTATAAATTTTAGTTTCATATTAGTTGATATTATAACGCCCCGACCGCCCCTACCTGTGGGCCCCATGCCCTCTCTCGTCCCGTGGGCCCCACCCTTGTCCGACGGCCGGTGCGTTAGTCCGGGAGGCTTGTAATACTTGTTTACTGACCCTGCAATCACCACGTGACCTTTCCCCGTGTTTTGTCCTCACTCACACGATACCGCGAATCACTTCCCGGAAGGTCACCCATCCTTAGACTACTCCAGCTCAAGCACGCTTAACTCTGGAGTTCTTTCGGGCAAGTGATCGGAAAAGGTAAGTGCACTTTGGTGAAATAGGTAGCCAAATCAATTCTTATAAGTCTCTCCGCATATACAAGAAATCGGGATGTTACAATCACCCCCACTCATAGAGCGCAACGTCCTCGTTGCGCACCAGGATCGTCACCGTAGACGGTGTGAGCCCACTTGACTCCACACACGTGTTTGGGTTCGGCTCTGATACCACTTATAACGCCCCGACCGCCACTACCTGTGGGCCCCATGCCCTCTCTCGGCCCGTAGGCCCCACCCTTGTCCGACGGCCGGTGCGTTAGTCCGGGAGGCTTGTAATACTTGTTTACTGACCCTGCAATCACCACGTGACCTTTCCCCGTGTTTTGTCCTCACTCACACGATACCGCGAATCACTTCCCGGAAGGTCACCCATCCTTAGACTACTTCAGCTCAAGCACGCTTAACTCTGGAGTTCTTTCGGGCAAGTGATCGGAAAAGGTAAGTGCACTTTGGTGACATAGTAGCCAAATCAATTCTTATAAGCCTCTCCGCATATACAAGAAATCGGGATGTTACAGATATCATCGTTAAAATTGTGGTCGGTATATCATTGTCTAAAACATTTTTACGGAAAGTAAATAAATTTATAGTTATATCACTGATGTTAACAGTATCATAGTCATTAAATAACAATAACCAAATCTAATTTTAACCGTATTAACCATAAACGTTTATCCGTATATTAAATTGTTAAGATTAAGGTTAAGATATATTTGTAACCATAACCGTGGTCATGCCTAAACACGCCACAACACAGATTAATCATCTAGTTTTTCTTTATTTATTATATAGATATTTTAGTTATGGAAATACAGTTAATCATATCAAGGAAACTTAATAAGGAAAACAATTACATCTATGTCCCTTGCAATTATTTGTACGAACGCAACGTTTGTAGTAGTCATCTTTAATTTCGGCTATGCATTGTTTGTTTCCTTCACGCCCACATTTTGATCCATTAACGAGGTAAACAAGTTGACGTGGTCTGTCTTACACCTCAACTATTTTATATCAACCAAAAAATGTTAAATGCTGGATAAAACATCTTATATATAAATAATTGATAATACAACAAATTTCAATTTTCTTAATTTTTTTTTTCGTAACAATTATTTTTCATCAATCAATATTTTCATTTTACGCGAGTTACCAATCAAATTTTTTTTTATAAAAATAATAATATATCACTTGTAACATGATGCATGACGAAGAACATGAGAACACAAGAAATTACAAATAAAGTAGCAGACCTCATTGCAAAAATTGAAATAAAGATTGTCTATGTTAATTGCGATTTGTTTTGTTTATCTCGTAATGAATATTTTCTTATCAACATTGTATATATATACACTAAAATATTTATTATTTTGACTAAAATAAAAGGTAATTAATTTTATATTTGAACAAAATAATTAATTACACATTTAAGAGTCAAAAACAAAAATATTAATTTATATGTTTATCTAAATTAATATAAACCATCTATAGGTAGTTAATTGTAGATTTGAACATATTTAAACTTAACAATATATATAGTTAGATTTTCTCTCTTATGCATCCATATCATCATCCACATGTTATTAATTAATTGGTTTCACTTGCATAACTAAAATAATTAGTAAATAGTTATATATATAAAGAGTATAATAACATATATAGAATATAGCGTGATATTTTTTAAGAGTATAAAAAAGTGTGATATATATAAATTAAATTTTTATACAATTGAATCAAATTAAACCAACAAATATAAATTAGATTATTGTCTCATACATACTACTAATGAAATGAGTACATAATACATACCAAAAATCTTGTGCATAACCATAGGTTTAGAGATTCATGTGGTCATGTGTTGTTAGTTATTGTTGATTCATATATTTATAAGTTTCATGAGTTTATGGTTCTAGTGGGTTAGTGTTTAGGATCTAGGGCTTAGAGCTTAGAGGTTAGGGTTTATTGTTTATGGTTTAGGGTAAACAAATTTAACAACAATAACTAGTTGTGTCTTATATACTACATAGTTGTTTTTATTAATAATGTTACGCAAAAAAATTAGTTGGATAATGCTTTAGGGTTCAATATAATGGTATGATTTTTTATTTTTCTTTGTGTGCAGTCAATACAAAAGGAAATCGATCTTTTTTTGTTCCAACTCACCCATAATCGTGATGTACATTGCTTTTAAGTGCTTTGGCAGAGGTCATTATTATGTAAACCCTGCAATAGAAAGACATTTTAAGCAATAAGAACTACATAACGGAGGAATTAATGGGTAAGAAACACTCCATATCGGAGGAATTAATGGGTAAGAAACACTCCATATCGGAGGAATTAGATAAGTGATACTCCAAGGAGGAGAAAGGTGTTGATAACACAAGATGACTCAACAATCGCACAACTGACCTACAAGAGGCAAGAGTTGGAAGAGAATTACCGGAACGAAGCAGATTTGGTGGCTCCAACAAAGGGAAGCCAACAACAACACCGGTTTTGGTCGTGGTCGGGCAGAGGCGAGATTCAAGGATTTCTATGCAGGGAATGCACCTTCGGGTGAGAAGACTCTTACAGGAAGCAACACTAATGTATGGTGGATAGAGGGGGTCGCCGGAGATGGGATTAGATCCGGCGGAATAGATCCGGCATGAACAGCTCTGGTGAAGGACGATAGGAGGCGAAAGTCTGGGACTTCGTGACAGAAGGAAACGGCAAGGGACGGCGAGATCTTGTGGACGATGGCGAAGGATGACAAAGCAAAGGCAAGAGACGACGAAGCACAAATGAACGGCGCCTAGGAGAACGTGCATGGGAGAAGGACTTTAGGGCAAATTTTCTTGTGTGGACTCTTCTTATTGTAGTTTTGTTTAGAGAATTCATGGTTATTTAGTTTATTTACCAAATAAATTTTTGAATCATATAGTTATAATTTCATACTATTAATTTTAGTTTAATATTAGTTGATATCATCGTTAAAATTGTGGTCGGTATATCATTGTCTAAAACTTTTTGACGGAAAGTAAATAAATTTATAGTTATATCACTGATGTTAACCGTATCATAGTCATTAAATTACCATAACCGTATCAAATTATAACCGTATTAACCTTAAACATTTGTCAATATATTAAATTGTTAAGATTAAGGTTAAGATATATTTGTAACCGTAACCAGTGGTTATGAAACCGTAACCGTGGTCATGCCTACACACGCCACAACACAGATTAATCATCTAGCTTTTCTTTATTTATTATATAGATATTTTAGTTATGGAAATACAGTAAATCATATCAAGGAAACTTAATAAGGAAAACAATTACATCTATGTCCCTTGCCATTATTTGTACGAACGCAACGTTTGTAGTTGTCAACTTTAATTTCGGCTATGCATTTCTTGTTTCCTTCACGACCACATTTTGATCCATTAACGAGTTAAACAAGTTGAGGTGGTTTGTCTTGCGCCTCAACTATTTTATATCAACCACAAAATGTTAAATTATGGATAAAACATCTTATATAGAAATAATTGATAATACAACAAATTTCAAGTTTCTTAATTTTTTTATCGTAACAATTATTTTTCATCAATCAATATTTTCATATTACGCGAGTTACCAATCAAATTCTTTTTTTTTTTTAAAGAATAATATATCACCTGTAGCATGATGCATGACGAAGAACATGAGAACACAAGAAACTACAAACAAAGTAGCAGACCTCATTGCAAAAATTGAAATAAAGATTGTCTATGTTTCTTGCGATTTGTTTTGTTTATCTCGTAATGAATATTTTCTTATCAACATTGTTTATATATACACTAAAATATTTATTATTTTGACTAAAATAAAAAATAATTAATTTTATATTTGAACAAAATAATTAATTACCCATTTAAGAGTCAAAAACAAAAATATTAATTTCTATGTTTATCTAAATTAATATAAACCATCTATAGGTAGTTAATTGTAGATTTGAACATATTTAAACTTAACAATATATATTATTAAATTTTCTCTCTTATGCATCCATATAATCATCCACATGTTATTAATTAATTGGCTTCACTTGCATAACTAAAATAATTAGTAAATAGTTATATATATAAAGAGTATAATAACATATATATAATATAACGTGATATTGTTTTAGAGTATAAAAAAGTGTGATGTATATAAATTAAAATTTTATACAACTGAATCAAATTAAACCAACAAATATAAATTAGATTATTGTCTCATACATACTACTAATGAAATGAATACATAATACATACCAAAAATCTTGTGCATAACCATAGGTTTAGATATTCATGTGGTCATGTGCTGTTAGTTATTGTTGTTTCATATATTTATAAGTTTCATGAGTTTGTGGTTCTAATGGGTAAGGGTTTAGGATCTAGGGCTTAGAGCTTAAGGGTTAGGGTTTATGGTTTATGGTTTAGGGTAAACAAATTTAACAACAATAACAAGTTGTGTCTTATATACTACATAGTTGTTTTTATTAATAATGTAACGCAAAAAACAATTAGTGGGATAATACTTTGGAGTTCAATACAATGGCATGGTTGTTGATTTTTCTTTGTGTTCGGTCAATACAAAAGGAAATCGATCTTTTTTTGTTCCAACTCACACATAATCGTGATGTACATTGCTTTTAAGTGCTATGGCAGAGGTCATTATTATGTAAACCCTGCAGTAGAAAGACATTTTAAGCAATAAGAACTCCATAACGGAGGAATTAATGGGTAAGACACACTCCATATAGGAGGAATTAGATAAGTGATACTCCAAGTAGGAGAAAGGTGTTGATAACACAAGATTACTCGGCAATCGCACAACTGACCTACAAGAGGCAAGAGTTGGAAGAGAGTTACTGGAACGAAGCAGATTTGGTGGCTCCAACAAAGGGAAGCCAGCAACAACGCCGGTCTTGGTCGTGGTGGTGCAGAGGCGAGCTTCAAGGATTTCTATGCAGGGAAAGCACCTTCGGGTGAGAAGACTCTGACGGAGATGGGATTAGATCCGGCGGAATAGATCCGGCATGAACAGCTCTGGTGAAGGACGATAGGAGGAGAGAGTATGGGACTTCGAGACAGAAGGAAACGGCAAGGGACGCCGAGATCTTGAGGACGATGGCGAGGGATGACAAAGCAAAGGCAAGAGGCGACGAAGCAGCAATGAGCGGCGCCTAGGAGAACATGCATGGGAAAAGAGCTTTAGGGCAAATTTTATTTCGTGGACTCTTCTTATTGTTGTTTTGTTTAGAGAATTCATGGTTATTTAGTTTATTTACCAAATAAATTTTTGAATCTTATAGTCATAATTTCATACTATATATTTTTGTTTCATATTAGTTGATATCATTGTCAAAATTGTGGTCGGTATATCATTGTCTAAAACGTTTTGACAGAAAGTAAATAAATTTATGGTTATATCACTGATGTTAATCGTATCATAGTCATTATATAACCATAACCATATCTAATTGTAACCGTATTAACCATAAACGTTTATCCGTATATTAAATGGTTAAAATTAAGGTTAAGATTAAGGTTAATTGTAACCGTAACCAGTGGTTATGAAACCGTAACTGTGGTCATGCCTACACACGCCACAACACAGATTAATCATCTAGTTTTTATTTATCTATTATATAGATATTTTAGTTATGGAAATACAGTAAATCATATCAAGGCAACTTAATAAGGATAACAATTACATCTATGTCCCTTGCCATTATTTGTACAAACGCAATGTTTGTAGTAGTCATCTTTGATTATGGCTATGCATTGCTTGTTTCCATCACGCCCACATTTTGATCCATTAACGAGGTAAACAAGTTGATGTGGTTTGTCTTGCGCCTCAACCATTTTATATCAACCACAAAATGTTAAATGATGGATAAAACATCTTATATATAAATAATTGATAATACAACAAATTTTAAGTTTCTTAATTTTTTTATCGTAACAATAGTTTTTCATCAATCAATATTTTCATATTACGTGAGTGACTGATGAAGGACTTTTGTATGTTTGAGATCAATTACTCAATATACAAGTAGTATATGAGGTTCAATCCAAATTGGCAAGATTTCAAGCACCAAGAATGCAAAGCACTTCTTGAGTTAAGCAAAATATGGAAAAGTTGTTGTTTAGCTAATGAACCTAGCAACTTAGATTGAGGAAAAGAAATAGCAAACTAAACTAGTGTAATGCAAGAGATATAAGCGAATTCAAGGATGAGATAATCGAGTTTAGATGATTCTCAATGAACAAACAAGCTATTCCTAGGCAATGATCATTAAGTGTGACTAATTCTCTCTCAAGACATTAATCACCATGCTTATTACTAATTCAAGACCAAACTATCATTTGTGAATCACTAACTAGCAAGCATTAAGTGTAATCAATCAATATCAATCAAATATACACCCTAGACAACTACTCTCATAGGCTAGGAATGCATATCTCTTGATTAGCTTTTCAAGGCATTTCATCAAACACCTTGTGGGTGTGAAATACCCCTTGGTCTAGATTGGCTTTCTCAAGCCTAATCTAGCATTAAGACCACTAATCAAGAAGAAAAATAGGATAATCTAACCCTAAGCATCATAAATCAATCTTGGAATCATCCTAACTCTAACCCATCCTCAAACTCTAAGAACTACTCACTAATCACCATGGTTTCAACAAATCTCATAAAAGAAGAGTTAAAACCCATGATCAATTGATTGGATGATTAGAAAATAGAAGATATATGGATAGAATCAAAGAAAACAATAATCAAATGCATAAATAAAAAGGATCAATCTCTTACAAATCACTCTATATCACACTTAGATCGGGCTTTTGCTTAAGAAAAGACTTAGCCCAGGAAAATTAGGTTTATGGGCATAAATAGTGAATAGTGGCGAACCGGGTCGACCCGGGATAAACTGGGTACCGACCCGGTTTAGTTGGATAAAAGTGTAACATGGGCCAATACCGATGTCACACATCGGTGCAACATCTTGGTATTGGACATGGGTTTGTGTACCGATGAGGCACACCGATTTGTGACCTCGGTATTGAACTTGAGATTTCTTGATGCTGCGTGAGACACACCGATGTCAGTCCTCGGTATTGTACATCGGTGTTAAGGCTGAGTTCCCTCGGATTCCCCCTGGAAGTTGCACTGATATGTTGTACCGATATGTGACCTCGAAACTGAGGCGAAGGAGTGGTACCGAGGAAGCATACCGATGTGTGACGTCGGTGTAATCCCCTAAAATTCTAACACCGATGTCACTCCTCGGTATTGCACGTCGGTGTTAAGCTCGATTTCCCCCGGTTTCAGTACCGATGAGCCACACCGATGTGTGACCTCAGTGTAGTCCCATGAAGCTCCAATATCGATTGGTAGTACTAATATGTGACCTCGGTACTGGCTGGCCGAGATTCCTCATGACTTTAGCTCCATCTCCTTGTCTCCATTCTGATTGGCCTCACGTCCCGAGTCTCGAGTCTTCTCCAAAGTACCTAAAATATGTCCCGAAACATTCCAAACTTTGTAGGACCTAATGCAAATACCTAATACTCTAGTTTAAACCAAAATGCCAAACAAAGCTATGATTATGCATGCAAATGATTAAAAGTGTTAACTAAAATGTAAGGTAGAACATGTAAAATGCATGAATATCAACTCCACCAAACTTACCATTTTGCTTGTCCTCAAGCAAACAAATACGAGCAAGTAGAGAGAGAGGATAGAGAGCGGGAGCTCAAATTTACAAGTATCACAAAAAGAATTCAAGCCCAATGTCCAAGTTGCAAATTCTAGGATACGATCAAATAAGTCTACTCAAAAATAGCTAGCCATATCTATCCATGCACGAATAAAGACCAAGTCTCAATCTAAACAAGCCTCCCTATCATCCAGTTCTTTGATATTTATTTAATAGGTTCAATTGAATTAAGTTTTATGCAAGGCAAGCGAATTCATTTGGCTATGGGATGGTTTTGAGATAAAGGTGATCTCAACACAAGTAGTGGTTTCCAAGCAAGGGGATCTCTCAAAAAGAATCGACTAATACAAAATGCTAAGAGTAAAGCTCAAGTTTACAAGTATCACAAAAAGAATTCAAGCCCAATGTCCAAGTTGCAAATTCTAGGATGCGATCAAACATGTCTACTCAAAAAGAGCTAGCCATATCTATCCATGCACGAATAAAGCCCAAGTCTCAATCTACACAAGCCTCCCTATCATCCATTTCTTTGATATTTATTTAATAGGTTCAAGTGAATCAAGTTTTATGCAAGGCAAGCGAATTCATTTGGCTATGGGATGGTTTTGAGTTAAAGGTGATCTCAACACAAGTAGTGGTTTCCAAGCAAGGGGATCTCTAAAAAAGAATCGACTAATACAAAATGCTAAGAGTAAAGCCCAATGGATGCATACAAGGATGACTCTCATCTACCCAATGCCTCAAATCGATCTCAACTCCTAGTTTCTAAACCCCAATGAAGACCCTTCTTAAGCTACCCTTTTTCACAAGGCCATTTGCCTTTACTACCCATATTGTCTCACCACTTCTCTTTCATTCAAGCACTTAGGGGATTTCCTTCTTCACCAAATGGTTTGGCTTTCAATACTTTTCTTTTACTTAGCTCTTCTTTCACTCTTTCTAGTCTCTCTTATTTTATTTTCTTTTGCCATAGCCATATTTTTTGTTTTGGCTCCTTTTCTTTCCTTTTAAGAGCTAGAGAATATTTTTCTTTGATACTTAGTGCTATTTTAAAAAATTTCTTGCCAATCATTTCAAGCAATCGCTTATCCCATACTTCTTCTCCCGATTCTTCCCATTTTCCACAATTCCTTTCTTACTTCATTACCCAAATTCCATCCTATGTATCCTTACCCTATGTATAGCCTTTTGACTTAGAGCTAGCTCTACATGGAAGCTTCTCCTTGTCGTTCTAAACTCAACACTTTTTGCCTAGTCGATTCGGAAAAAGGCCTCACTTCACTCACAAATGGTTCATGGCTTGAAAGACGGTGGGGTTATGGGAATGGTTAACCGTTCCAATAATGAGAACCGGCTATTTGAGCTAACAAAGAATGGCAAAAAGAGGAAGATAGCCCAAATATGTGTATTGGTACACATGAATTCGCTATGCAATGCACAAACATGATAATTAGATGTCAAAATTACGGTTTCACTTAAGTAGAATTGGACATCAAATCAAAACTTGATTTGGCTAAGACATGGGTAATGAAACATGACATCAACATATGGTTCATCCTTGATTTCAAACTTGAGATCAAAAGCATCAAACAACTAGCATCGAGGGCATTGGACCGAGCTCTAAAAATGATACTATACAAGGAAAAATCATCATTGCTGCCTATGCACGTGCAATGAAGCCTATATGCTACTAGACTCGATCCTACTCATGAATGCTACTACAAGATTTATTTTTGTGTTTTTTCAAAAAATTTCGATTTTGTTTTGTTTTTCTATGCCTTAAATGGAATGCATGAGACTCAAAATGCGAAATTGAAAATAAGATCAAAATAAACAAGATTAGATACCGGCCCCTCCCCTAAACTTAAATCACACCATCTCGGTGTGAAATAAATTCAAGAGAAAAGCCCAAATAAGAGAAAACTATACAATACATGACTCAATATAAGAAAAACTATGTACAAGAGTTTCGGGAAGTACCTAGAAACTTTGAGACGGGGATGAAGACCCCATCGAGTATGATGGATTGCTTGAGACAGGAGACGGGGACCGCATTGCTCTCCTATTCGTTGCCTTCTCCACTCGAGCCGTGGGTCGGCTAGTGCGCTCGACCAATGCCATATATCCACCTTGTGGCGCGAGGTTTGCGCCCATGACGACATCCCCTACTTCTCCGGTCCTTGAGGAACTCGCTCCGCAACCTCCTCCCTTGAACTCATTGATGGTTCGACCCATGGCTTTAACCGTCTTCTTCAAATACTTAATCCTCTTAACCATCTTCTTCATGTTGGTGTTTTGCCACTTGCACATGCATTATAGGAGTCAAGTTTGGTGATGAACGTGCCTTGTTGCCGCGTTAGGCATAGGCCCATCATAAGGGTCAAAATGGTAGCGCTCACTACCGTAGACGGTTTCGAGAGATGACGCATTGGGCACTTCTTCTTCGAGATCAAGAGACCCATCGGTGATGCTTCTTGTCTCGGTGGTGCTCTTCCTTTGTGCTCTCTTGCGGAACGCTTGCATTGGTGGGTTGTAGAGGTACTCTTGGGGAGGAATAAATATGACATTCCTCGGATCACGGAAGTTGGTGAGTACGGGATTAGGCAAAAGGACTTGTGCAATGTTTCGGTGATTTGGAGGTTGTAAGCTAACTTGCCGTCGATCATTCCCTTGTAGAACCTAGTCTTTGCAAGATAGTCCGCATCCAAAAACTTCCACTCATTGGCGCTAACCGAGAATTTGACGCCCTTCCCCATGAGAATAGGCATGATAATCCATCTGATGCATATGGTGGTCTTTTTTGCCTTTGTCTTCCAAGCCTAGTTCCAGTAAGCAAACAAGTGTCTCACCAAGAGCGTCGCGAGACAAGGAAGTCTCTCCGGACCCTCGAACTCTTTCCCTATGCGGAGAGTGGGGAGAATGAGCTTTAAACCGAGCCCCAACAACTCAATTTCCTATGTCGTAACCGTGTCAATCTCCACCTTGCTATAGAACATGTGGACCAACGCTTTATGCACGTAGCGAAGAGCGGGTGTCGTATGCTCGCATTCTTAGAGGCGCCGGCCTCAAATTCTCCAGATGTAATCGTTGCCCAAAGATTTCGGAGCTCATGCCTAGGGTAGTCGAAGTATTGCCATCCGTAAGTCCCTTCTTCCTTGAAACCGAATATCTCGCATAACTCATGGAAAGTGACCGAGTAGGTGACGGCCAAAATTCTGAACTTCAAGACCCCAAACCCAGAATTTGCATCACCCGCTTCGTCGAATCTAGCTCGGAAAGTGGCTAGGAACATGTTAGAGAGCGCCTTGAAAGCTTCATACTTCATGCCCATGAACTTACTAAGACCCATATTCTCAAAGAGCATACATACCTCTTCGCTTATTCCCATGTTATCCAACATCTATGCGTCAATGAATTTGCCTTGCACAAAATTCATTTGGCAAAACTTGTCGAAGTAATCCCTCTCGTTTGGCTTTGGCCGTTGCATTTACGGGTTTGAACTTCCTTCGTCCGAGCTCTCACCTTCTTCTTCTTCTTTCTCAACTCTCTTTCCTATACCTTTCTTGTTGGAATCCTTGGCCCGAGCAAGCGTCGACCTGCGAGGTAGAGATGTAGATGCCGCGGCTTTTCCTTTGGCCTTGGTGCTCTTAGGCGCGGCTTTTCCTTTGGTATTCGAAGCTTTGGCAACGGCTTTGCCCTTTGCAGCGGTTGAATCCTTGGTTCTTGCGCGGGTTGATGGAGCATCCTTGTCCGTCATCGTGCCTACAAATATTCTCAAGAAAAACCATGAGCATTGGCACAATGACATCGATTTTTCAAACTAAGGTTTCTCAAATCGATGCTCAATCCAACTAAAAGCAAGCAAGATATGTATATTTATGCACTTGACTTCAATAAACACAATCTAATTCCCCAAATTTCAATATCCAACTCCAATCTATCTCAAATTTTCAATTTCTCAAATTTCTCCAATTAATTCCGAAAATAAACACATGAATCAACAAATTTAGACATAGAGAACCTAGCCCCAAGGTCTATGCTCAAGTGAAACGCATGCTTAATCACCTACTATTCCATGGTTTTTCAAAGTTTGAATGGATGAAATACCTTGGGGGTTTGGGATTAAATGTCTAGAACAATGATGAATCCAAAACGCAGATAGAAAATCGAGATTTTAGCACTTTGAATCACGAATTTTGAGTGAAAATTGAGAAAGTTATGAAGAAATAATGGAGTTTAGATCGATGGTGTCTAAAAAATATCGTGAGGGAGGCTGGTTTTTGTCGCGAGGAAGGATAAAAATTACCTGGGCGGGTCGGGTCTTACCTGGGTCGGGAAGCGGGTCAGTCAATAAAACCTAGAAATTTGGTCAATACCGATGTCACATGTCGGTATTGCACGTCGGTATTGGCAAATTTCTAAAGTTTTGCACCTCGGTGCTAAGGAGGTTTTCCCTCGGTTTAGATACCGATTTGTTGCACCGATTTGTTACCTCGGTATTGCTCATGTTTTTCCCCGGCGTGGCCATACCGATGTCACTCCTCGGTATTGAACTTCCTTCAGCATGGCAACACTTGTACCGATTTCACTCCTCGGTGCAACATATCGGTGCTAAGAAATTTTCTCTCGGTTTGGATACCAATTTGTTACCTCGGTATTGCTAGTATTTTTGCCCCGACGTGGCTATACCGATGTCACTCATCGGTATGACACATCGGTATTGCCGCACTGACCATGGAGTCCCTAAACACTCAACAAAAACATCAAAACGAACTACGAAAAAATAAAAAAATAAAAAAAAAAACTAGAAGTAAATACAATGATAAGCTTGGGTGTCTCCCAAGAGCACTTTGTTTAACGTCACTAAGTTCGACGTTTGTTACCATGTCCAAGCGGTAGAAGCATAATCAAGGGGAAGTGAAATCCCCTCCTTAATGATTTCGTTGGCGTGGTACGGTTTTAGTCGCTGGCCGTTCGCAACCAATTCTTCCCCAATCTTGTTCACAAGAACAACGGCTCCATAAGATCTCACTTCTTTGATCACAAAGGGACCGGACCATCTAGAGCGTAACTTCCCGGGAAGCAACTTGAGACGCGAGTTAAAGAGAAAGACGTGGTCTCCTTCCTTGAATTTTCTTATCATGGAAGGCCTTAGTCCGCTCTTTGTAGATCTTGGAGCTCTCATATGCTTCAATTCTAATCTCGTCGAGTTCTTGAAGTTGGATCAAACGCCTCTCTTGCGCCGTCTAGAGATCAAAGTTTAGTAGCTTCACGGCCCACATGTCCTTGTACTCAAGCTCGAGTGGTAAGTGGCATGACTTCCCGTATAGAAGATTGAACGGTGTAGTCTCGAGAGGTGTCTTGAATGCCGTCCGGTAAGCCCACAATGCATCGTCTAACTTCTTAGCCCAATCTTTTCTCGAACATCCCACGGTCTTCTCCAATATAGCCCTGATTTGTCGGTTTGAAACCTCAACTTGGCTGCTTGTTTGAGGGTGATATGGCGTGGCCACCTTATGCCTAACCCCGTGCTTCTTGAGTAGACTCTGGAAGACTTTGTTGATGAAGTGGCTGCTCCCATCGCTAATCACAACTCTTGGAACCCCAAACCTCTTAAAAATGATGGTCTTGAAGAGCTTGAGAACTACCTTAGCATCATTGGTTGGACTAGCAATTGATTCAACCCATTTAGACACGTAGTCCACTGCTACCAAGATGTATTGGTTCCCATATGAAGAAGAGAATGGTCCCATAAAGTCAATACCCCACACATCAAAGATCTCGACCTCAAGAATGGGATTTTGGGGCATCTCTTCCCTCATAGCAATGTTACCTTTCCTTTGGCACGCATCACAAGCGATGACAAAAACGTGAGCGTCTTTGAACAAACTAGGCCACCAAAAACCGGATTGGAGAACCTTTGTCGCTGTCTTGAATGAAACAACATGACCTCCATAGGCCGAACCATGGCAATGGAACAAGATCCCGGTCGTTTCTTCCTCCGCCACACACCTTCGATATAAACCATCCGAACAAAACTTGTACAAGAACGGTTCATCCCAAAAGTACCTCGTGATGTCATAAAAGAACTTCTTCTTCTTGTAGCCCTCCAAGTTAGGCGGCTCTCTTCCCTAAGCTAGGTAATTTATCAAATCCGCGAACCATGGTAGCTTTCCATCCGTCAATCCCTTAGCGTCCTCAAAACCTCTCACGGCTTCAACCCTTTGTCTCAAAACGCTTACTAACATCAATTGCTCCTCGAGGAGCGAGTCGTCGATTCGCACAAGATCTTCAATGCGCATCCTAGACAAGTGATATGCAACTCCATTCTCGATACTCTTCTTATCGACGATCTCCATATCAAACTCTTGGAGTACCAAGATCCATCTCAAGAGCCTTAGCTTGGTATCCTTTTTAGCATAGATATGCCTCAAAACGGCATGATCCGTGTAAACGATGATCTTGGAGCCAACCACATAGGACCTAAACTTCTTGATAGCAAACATAACCGCAAGTAGCTTCTTCTCCGTGGTAGCATACCTTCCTTGTGCATCGTCAAGTGTCCTACTTGCGTAGTAGATCACGTGAATCTTCTTGTCCTTCTTTTTCCCAAGAACCGCTCCTACTGCGTAGTTGCTAGCATAATACATAATCTCAAAAGGGAGACTCCAATCCGGTGCTTGCACAATGGGAGCACTCACAAGGCCTTCTTGATCTCCAAAAACATCTCAAGGCATTCTTCATCGAAGTTAAACTCTACCTCCTTGCAAAGAAGCATTGTGAGTGGCTTTGCTATCTTTGAAAAGTCCTTGATGAACCTCCTATAGAACCCGGCATGACCCAAGAAGCTCAGGATATCCTTAGCCGACTTTGGCGGTTCCAAACCCACCATAACCTCGATCTTGGCTTTGTCTACTTTGATGCCTTTCTCCAAAATCTTGTGCCCGAGGACGATACCTTCACGAACCATGAAGTGGCATTTCTCCCAATTCAAGACGAGATTTGCTTCCTCGCACCTAGTGAGTACCTTGCAAAGATTGGAAAGACAAACACCAAACGAAGAGCCATATACGGAAAAATCGTCCATAAAGACCTCAACCATTTCTTAGATCAAATCCGAAAATATAGACATCATACACCGTTGAAAGGTTGCCGGCGCATTATATAACCCGAACGGCATTCTTTTATAGGCGAAGGTACCATAGGGGCATGTGAATGTGGTCTTTTCTTGATCATTGGGATGTATCGGGATTTGGAAGAATCCCGAATACCCGTCAAGAAAGCAATAGTATGGGTGGTTTGCAAGTCTTTCAAGCATTTGGTCAATAAATGGGAGTGGGAAGTGATCTTTCCTAGTGGTGGAGTAAAGTTTTCGAGAATCAATGCACATCCTATGCCCGGTTATGGTTCTAGTGGGCACTAATTCATCTTTTTTGTTCTTCACAACCGTCATCCCTCTCTTTTTAGGCACCACATGGACCGGGGACACCCACCTACTATCAGAGATAGGATAGATGATCCCGGCGTCTAGAAGCTTTAGAATCTCTTTCTTAACGACTTGATAAGCTCAAATGTAATACTCTAAAGTACTAACAGCTTTGTCGATTGTAGTATTTAGGGGTCTAATCCAAATAGACTCAAGAATCGCACAATAGATTATATAGGTTCGAATTAAGCTAAGTAAATCAATGAAATAAGAAGCAATAACGTAAATCAAGGGTTGTAAATTCAATGTAGGAGAGATAGGTTCAGGGTATTTCTCAGGAAATCAGAGAATGCAAATGAACTAATTAGTTAGGGTTCAGGTTAAGCCTAGTTCTTGAACTCAAATCAGTAAGCTATAATTAACCAACTGTCGTTGCGAGAATTATCTAAGTCTAAATCTCAGAATTCCAAATCTCTTTACAAATCCTAAAGACTAAACCAGCTTTAAGTCTAGGTTCGATATGTTCACAAAACAACTAAACCAAATCTCTTTGCATATAGTTATTTTGCTCACCCTAGGTTCTATCGGATCATCAATTGCACTGTCGTGCCTAATCGATTAACCTAAGATCTAAGTTCTAGGTGATCAATCCAGAATTAGCTTTAAGAACAACTTATGGTGAAGAACTAATTCATATTATGAACCCTAACCAACTAATTAATCTAATATTCAAATAGATCCCTTATTGAGAACCCTAAACCTAACAGGACATCTACTCAAACATGGAGATTGAAACAAACAACATGTTGAATAAATCTCTGAAATTAATAATAAAAGAGAAAGAAAAACAAGGGTTCGAAATCTTCTCTCGGATGAACATAGTTTCAGACTTGTCTCCCTCAAAGCTCTCTCAACCCAAAAAACAAAGTAGAATAAAGCGTAGCCAAAACAACGGCCTTTCTTCTTAGTGCTCCACATATCACCTAGCCAGTTCCAGATCTAACCACCATGTACTTCTCCGTAGACATTCGTAGCTCCCCAGAATCTACACATAATTTCGCAACATTGTCCAATAAAGCCCTCATCGCCAGTTTCATCGCTGTAATCAATGCCAAGAACCTTTTAGACTCTTTCCCATACGATATCATGACAAAGGAACCACCCAATTTTCACACTTTTTGGTATTGGTTCCTCTCCCCCAAACTTATTTCACAACATGTTCTCACTACAATAAAACCGGTTTTTTACTACTGCAAAAATAGTCAGAAATCAGTAGCAAAACACCCCGTTACGACTGATTTCCGACTGATTTCTGCTGTAAGTAAAGGTCTCGTCGCAAATAAAATCAGTAGCAATTTTGCTACTAATTTACGACTGATTTATGACTTGTATTAGGCGGTCACTATTCAGTCGCTAATCAGTAACAATATTGTACGACTGATTAGTGACTGAATAGTGACTTAATTTTGCTACTACAGCTGTAGTCGCTAATCATTAGATAAAATGTTACGACTGATTAGTGACTTTAATTTTGCTACTACAGCCGTAGTCGGTAATCAGTCGTTAAATTTTACTACTGAATTGCGAGTGATTACCTACTATTGCAGCTACTAATTTACGACTGATCTGAGCATCTATATTACGTATTTTGGCATTATTTACGTCGGTTTGCCGACTATTTTGCGGCTCATTTGTGTTTGTTTGTACGACTGATTTGCTACTGAATACATACTACTAGATTTTTGAATTCCTGATTTGGTTTAGCTTTTTTTTATTTTTTTTATTGACTAATTGGTTTGTTAATTTTAATTTAAACATGCCTCAAAACAAAAGTAAAGTAAAACAAATGAAAAACACAAATCCATACACCATAAAACCGAAATTACAAAGTAACATAAGTTTCAAATTTTAAAACAAATGGAAAGGAAACTCCCATTTGCAAAACATAACATAAATTTAAAGTTTCAAGTGATATAAAGAAGGGAGAAAGAAGTTAGCTAAATCAGTGGAGAGGAGAGGATGGACCATCAGCATCAGTTTCTTGGGCAAGGAATGCGAGGAATCGGTTGTCGGTGTTCAAGAACTTGTTCAAAATCGCAAGCTCGGCGGTGTGGGCCTTTTGAGCAGCTGCAAGTCGAGCATTATCTGCTTCTTGCTGGGCGATATGAGCAGCTTGTTGCTCCAATTTCCTTTGAGCCGATTCAAGATGTTGTTGCATCTGCTAGAAAGAAGCAGAGGTTTCCAGGTGTTTTCCCTTTCCCTTGAGATGATTCTTGAGGATTCCATGGCCAAACAGGTCTCCTCTATCGTTTTTGAACGTAGACTGCCAAAATAAAAGAAAGAAAATTAATACCAAAAACTATATCACCAATCAAAATACAAAACATAACAAATTAGTGAAGGAAGCACTTAACCTGAATAAAAACCTCGTTATCCTCTTCAACGGATAGCGCTGGATGACGACCATCAGAAATCTCTGTGGTCCCAGACTCGAGGTTAGACAACTTCTCTTGCTTTTTCTGCATATAGAACTCAGCAACTTGCTCTGCTTTTTTATCTGCAAAGGTTCCATCTTTCTTCGTATTAGCCCTGATGAAAACCTCACTGAAACTCACTGGTCTGCCTAATTCCTCAACCTGATATGGAAAAATTATAACCAGTAAACTAACTCAGTCAACGCAATACCAACAGTCAATCAACACTCAATCATATTTAAACTTGAATGCAACACTCAGTCAGATTTAAACCAACTCAGTCAACTTGAAAAGCAATAACAAAATACCACCATTTATCACAGATTGAAGCAAACTTATAGTTTCAAGTGACTTACCATTTCTTGTTCGATTTGTCGGTAAGACTTCTATCCAGAGGCGTGTTTGTGATGCCCGAGACCTTTACGTTGAGACATCGGAGCTGCTGAGGTCGTTGCACTCTTTGTTATTTGTTCTTCAGTACTCCAATGTGCTTTCATTTCTTCCCATATCTTATCAGTCATCCATCTAGGTTGCTCATCATTAATCCTTGCAGTGCTCACCATGTCTTTCAAGCGAAGTTGAAGTATGGCTTCGAAATGCCCCTGAACCAAACCTGTTAAAGATGGATCCCATCTGTGTTTTTTCTACAAACAAAAGAGAAAGATTGGTGTTAATCTATATAAAGCACATACACGTATTACACAGAAGTTAGGTGTTACATGGGAGAGAATGTTACCACGAATTCAACGAACCATCGTTCTACTCTTTCCCTAGGCACACATGATAAATTGTAGTAGGGGCCATCAAACTTATTAGTGAAACACTTTGTAACCTGCCTGGTTAGTGAGGATTGATCAAAACCAAACCTACAAAAACATAAAAAGCTTCAGATTATCTTTAATGAAAGTAAGAGTTAAGAGAGAAACTCTTAACAGAATGTAAAGAAACTCAAAAGAAAGTATGAACAGTTGTATTAAGATAAACATTTCACAGAAAAATGTTAGCTAAGTTTTAAAGTTTCACTAAGCAAAACGTTTATGTCTTCACCTTGCCATCTATTTAGAGAGGGGAGCCTTAAGATATCAAGCCAAAGGTTAGTTTAGTGAGTTACATTTATACTACATATACTATCAAACGTATAAGTCAGCGGTATTAAGTTAGTAAATTGCTAGAGTATCATAATGTTTACGGAACATAAACAAATTAAAATGAGTAAGCGGTATTAATGTTTTGATTTCTTTCTGTTGCGTGAATTCATGTCTCAACGCAAAGTAGTGAAAGCAAAAACAAAGAAAGCAATAAATTACCATGTTGAATTAGGCTGGACGAGGTCGGGATCGAGGATGGTGATTTGCTTCAGCCTTGGCGCAAGTAGCAGCGAGTTAAGAGCCTCCATCTGGTCTTGGGAGAGATTAGGCTCTATCGGAGCTTCGACATCTGCTTCTTCTACTGGGTTGTGAGAATTTTGGGCTTGATAACTGTGATGAGAATGATATGCTAGATATGGAGGCGATTGAACTTGTTGAACTTGAGGCGCTGCAGATGGATCTTGAACCGTTGGAGCTGCTCGATTCGCAGAATAAACAGATGCGGGTTGATTCGCAGACGATGCATGCAGTGGAGGTTGAGCAGAATGAGATGATCCAGAATGTGGATTTGCAGACGATGGAGCGGGTGTATTCGCAGACGATGCACGCAGTGGAGTATTTGAGCTCGGAAAGAGCGTCCTCGGTGGAGGGTAATCTTTCACAGACGGACGATTGTTGTTGGGGAGAAACGGCGGGACAGTTTCTGATGTCGGTTTTGGAGCGAAATCATACCGAGTGGGTAGACTGGCCGGTCTAGATCTCGACGTTGTTGGTTTCACTAGAACTCGCTTCCTCTTTCCACCCATCGCAACAGGAGACAGTGAATTAAGGATTTCGAGAGATAAGCGAGGAATAGGAGAGTGTATTAGGGTTTGTTATTTGGGAGAAAAATGTGTGTGAGGATCGGAGAGTGAGATAGACAGAGCTTCGATGAAGGAGATCTAGCCAGAGAATCGAGGAATACGATGCGATTAGGGTTTACGCGAAAGGTAAGAGAAAAGAGAGAAGAAATGAAGACGAAGGCGAATGTGTTTTGGAGTTGAAAACAAAATTGGGCCAAACATTTTCGCGGTATATTTTTCCGGGTGAATTGAGTCGAAATTTTTGGTTTTTTTGGCCCAATCAGTCGGAAATCAGTAGGTATTTAGTAGCAAAATTTTTAATAAATTTTTCATAATTAACCTTAAATAACATTATAATACACAAAATAAATTTAATTTCTTCATAATTAACCTTAAATAACATTATAAAACATTAAATAAGTTTAATTTTTTCATAATTAACATAATTTGATCTTGAAATAATAAGTTTTGCATCGCCGACATCGTAATCGAGGATTACTCCTGGTAGTGAATTCTCGACTACGAGATCTTCAATTGTAGTCAGCATTACATGATCATCTGTTTCCCCTTGGTTTTAGGACGATATAGGATTTAGGGTTTAGGGTTTAGTGTTTCTTGTTAACAAAACCATTTTTTCCACTAATCAACAATTTCTCCTATGAATCAAATCGTACGAACACCAAGTTTAAAAACTCTAATTGCGACAAATGCAAGTTATTGAGCAAGGTAGACGTCGAGATAACATGGGTTTAAGGTTTAGGCTTGTTTAGGGTTTAGGGTTTAGCGTTTAGCGTTTAGCGTTTAGGGTTTAGCGTTTAGCGTTTAGGGTCATTAACCAATTTAAGACCCGATTAGGATCCGATTCCAGACCCGATTAAATTTTAAAAAGTTGGGTTTGAGAATAATCAAACATTAACCAATTTAAGACCCGATTAGGATCCGATTCCAAACCCGATTAAAATAAAAACAAATGGTTTGAGAAGGCTAGGTAACTCATTCGGGATTTATTCAACAATGCTTTTATTTATCTAACTCTTTTCCTTTGTCTTCATTAATTCGCGAAACCCTAAATTATCTTTGTTGTAAAATCCCTTTGTCTTAAAATCCCCAAATCGAAGCAAGGTAAGAACCCTAAATCGCAAAACCCTGAAAGTAGCCGCTCCATAAATCTTGTTTTCGTAGAGAGTGGAAGCAAGGTAAGAACCCTAAATCGCAAAACCAGAGTCTTAACACAAGTACAAACTAAATTAAGTTCAAACACATAACATACACATAACATAAGTTCAAACACATAACACAAGTTTAAAGTAAAAACCAGAGTCCAGGCATTCTCTATTCGGCATCATGCTCCAGAGTCCAGGAAAGCGCTCTAGATTCAAAAACCGCCCTATCCTCTGTGTAGAGCCTGGCAATATCCTTCTCCACATGGTCGTCTTCACTTATCAATGGCTCAGCCAACATCTCGTAAATGCAAGTGAGAAGCTTTTTAGAACAAAAATTAACATTATCAAGTGATTACTCTATTGTTTGTTTTTCAAAACACAAGTAATCGTAAGCCTTTTCTTACACGCCGGATGGTATAGAAAGGATTGTAATGGTCAATCGTCAACACATTGAGGAAGATGTGCTCATACTCATCAACTTTTGGATGAAACACCTTGGTCTTGAAAATGATCTGCAAAACCATACAAGTAAATCGAAACAGTTTATGAACACGGTTCACCATATAAGTTTCTTGATTAAGACATGAGACATACTGAGAAACATAACATAGAAAGTACAAATTGCAATGACTAAAGTTAATGAAGTCACAAGTCAGCTATGAATCCAATTGTCCACGAATATGTTTAGTTATGAAAATGAATAATTTTAAATTATATTTCAGGAACTGGATGAAGCTGAAACTAAGTACCGGTGAGAAATGAAAGATGAAACAAGGGAAATAGAAAAAAAGTTGTCTCTGAAAAGACAGAGCAAGTTTAATTGAGTATCCACTTTCAGGTACGATTAAGAAACATCAGAAATCAAAATAAAAAATAAAGCAAAATTTCAGAGCCAGGAAGAATAAATAAGAAGAAACTAAGAATTAAGAGCCTTAACCATTGCCTAGAAAATGAAATGTGAATGCAAGACTGGAAAAATCAATATCAAATTATAAAACGAGAAGACAAAAAGACGAGAAGAGAAGAGACTCAGTTTCTGAAGCTTATTATTTCTTTAGGGGCTTTTGTTTGTGTATACCATCGGAGGTCTGATAGGATATTCTGGATGGAAGAAAATTGCGAGTTTGAAGACCCCTCCTTCATAAGGTGTATTTTGAGGCCTCCTGAGAATTGCTTCCCAATGGTATTCGTCATCACCAACCGGTCCTAGGCAAAATTGGAACAAAAACATTAGTATAATGAGGAAAACAATTGTTAAATCGTTTACCAAAACCAGACTACTTACCTGCGCTGAAAAACGGCGATGGATTCATGCGGATTGCTTTGAGTTCCATCGATATTGCCTTTGAAGCCATTTTTCAAGTTGAAATGAAATGGAAAGTGATGATTTTGTTTTTCTTAGCAGGAACTTAAAAGATAATGAAACCGAAAAGGAAAAGAAAAGATATTGATGTCGACTATGTCTCGAGAAGGTGTTTGTTATTTTCAAGGTATGTTATTATGAGAATCTTGAACGAACGACGATTGAGACTTGAAAAGAAAGCGAATCGTTTTTTCTTCTCTTACACATTCGTGACACCTTTACATTACTCATCCTTTGTTTTTTGTCCAAACCCGATTAAAATAAAAAAAGGGTTTGAGAATAACCCCGCACCACGAGACTCGAACCCTGGTCTGTTGTGTGGTGCGCGTTACCGCTAGGCTTGGTAACGAATTCGGGATTTAGTCAACAACGCTTTTATTTATCTAAGTCTTTTCCTTTGTCTTCATTAACTCGCGAAACCCTGAATTCTATTTGTCGTAAAATCCCTTTGTCTTAAAATCCCCAAATCGAAGCAAGGTAAGAACCCTAAATCGCAAAACCCTGAAAAATCCACTCTCTATATCTTGTTTTCGTCAATGATTCAACATGGGTGACTCTTCTGGAAGTTCGAGTGGAACATCAAGGGGTCCCTAGGGAAGAGGAAAAGTATTTGGCTTTCCAAAAATGTGTTGGTGTGGGCAGAGAATCGTGTCCAAAAATGCACGATCTGAACCGAATCCATTCCGGTGATACTACCGGTGTGGTTATGCTGCACAACTCAAGGTGAACATTGGTTTAGATATAATGTATATGTTTTCAGATTTGCAATTATTTATGGTGGTCTTCATAAAATGGGAAAGTGAGTTTTATGCAGCTAAAGAATGATGAGCATGTGTTCAAGTGGGTTGATCAGGCAATTATTGATGAGTTACAACGAGTGGATTGTAGAATAGGATGTTTTGAAACCGAGCTCAAAGAGATGAAGGTGGTGCGTAGGTTAGGGATTGATGAAGACGAGTTTGAGAAGAGGTTTGAGGATCGTTACAATGAAGCCAAATCAAGCTTCCTGAAGTTAGTTATCATTGTTCTTATTGGGTGTTTGCTAGCTGTCGTTGTTGGTGGCATAGTTAAGGCTAGTATGATTGTGTAAGTTAGATATGTTATTGCTAAAGCTAGAATGATTTTGTATTGTTCGATTACTTGAAGTCTTGGCAATATGACGGTGGCATTTCCATTGCAGTGCCTGTTACTGTGTTTGTCCGTGGAGTAGCAGGATGCTTTTGCTAATGTCTATCATAAGTGTCGGTGTTTTAGTGGCCTCTTATGGGGAATTAAACATCAACTGGATCGGAGTGGTTTACCAAATGTGTTTAGGGTTTATATGTCCTCATGAAACTTAAATTTTTTTTTATTTTTTAATTTAATATTTCGGCAACTTAATTAGAGCAAGATTGTGTTATTTTTGCTTAATAATAAAAACTTGTCATATTTATTAGCCAAAGTCCGACCCTTGCAAACTAACAACATCCATTACAAATTACAAAACTTAAGATATCACATAACATAATAATACATAAAATAACATCGGTACCATATAATCTTCTTATAATTAGTACGGTGCTACACCTTCTGCATCTTCGTCATCAGAATCGGATAAGTTACGCTGGAATTCGTCATCTCGTTCCGCATCGCCGACATCGTAATCGAGATTTACTGGGTTTACTCCTGCTAGTGAATTCTCGACTACGAGATCTTCAATTGTAGTCAGCATTACATGATCATCAGTTTGTTGTTGTAAAAGAGTAGGTTCCGCGTCTACATATTCTCCTGAAATATTTCCCCTCGGGTTAACTTTAACAACATTGTGCCACACATTCTTTGGTTTCTTCTTGTATGGGTACGGGATATAACAAACTTGATCCGCTTGAGAGGCTGTGCAATATCAATGTATAAAATCAGACATATATATAAAGGGTATCGAGAAAGTGATAAACGGGCTGGGGAGATATACGAGCGAACGTACCCAGAATAAATGGTTCGTATTTATTGTATCTTTTCGATGGAAGAATGTCTACAATGCCACCATTGCCTCTCAGAGTGCCTCTACCGATCGCAGGGTCGTACCACATACACTTAAAAGTGTGATTTTCAAATTAACCACCCCTCATACTCGAGTTCAATGATATCGGTTAAGATACCGTGGAAATCAGCTCTGTCAGCTGCATTGCTGTCATTCTCTACAGTAACACATACACCATAGTTACATGTCTTTCTTCCCGCGCTGTGATTCTGGGTATGAAATAAATATCCTCTTGTATAGTAGATGGGCCAAGTTTTGGCCCTTTTCAGGGGTCCATGAATTATGTCGTGCACCCACGTTGGAAATGGAGTTGTGGCCTTCCAGTAAGTAACCTGCATATAAAAAGTCAATATAAAATATATTTAAGTACCAATAGTGAAATTAAATATCAAACATTTAGAGTAACATATTCTTTGATCCATGAAGGATATTCTTCAGCTCTTTTCGCCAGGATTTCTTTCTCAGAGAGGTCCGAATATTGTGTACTAATATAATCTTCGAAGAAACTATGTAACACCATAAAAATATATGAGAAATCGAGTATGGACTACAAAACATTTTAAGTTAAAGCCATTCCAACTTATACCTCTCAAGTGGCTCGAAATAACCACAATTTCGCAAAACATATGCATGTGCGCATCGGTAGTCTTTATCTGGAAGCTAGATTTCCTGCATTTCGCCACTAGGCCGACCTACGTGAGTAAATATAGCGGGGACTCCATCGAAATGATATTCGGGGACTTCACCTTCAGCAAATCGCCTTGACCTGACCAAAGTAGTGAAAATCATTTTATATATGCTACCAGGTGTATACCAAATGGATTAGTGAACATGCGAATAGTTATAGCTTTTACCTTTATTTCGTTTGTATACTCGAAGGAAAATAGTGCTCTGTGAAATAAGATACCTCCTCCCTTAGATATGATTGAACAATCGATCCTGATGCATATCTTTGGTTCTTTGCTTTCCCTTTCAACTTTTTGAAAAACCTTTCAAAAGGGTACATCCACCTGTATTGAACGGGGCCTCCTAATTCTGCTTCGTAGGGGAGATGTATAGGTAGGTGCTCCATCACGTCAAAAAAGGATGGTGGAAAGATCTTTTCCAAATTGCATATGATTAAAACTATGTTTTGTTTAAGAATTTGGACGCGACTTTTCTGCAAAGTTCTCGAACATAAGTCACGGAAAAATGCTCCAACCCCTACGATACAAATTGAAACAGCAAATGGTTAATATAAATTACCATAATCATATTTAGGTGATTTATTTTCCTCAAATTATAAGTAATTAGTACCTGATAACGCAGTTTGGACGTTCCGGTCTAGTAGTTCTGCAAAGATAAATGGAAGTAGCCGCTCCATAAAAACATGGCAGTCATGACTCTTCATCCCAGAAAACTGTTCATTCGCCATATCAGCACAACTAGCTAAGTCTGAAGCATAACCATATGGGAATTTTACCGAATTTTTCACACATTCCAATAAGCTTCTTCTGGCTTCATCTGTCAATGAGTATTCAGGAAAAGGGGCTCTACCCTCATCATCAATATGTAAGTGTGGTTGAGAACATAATTCTTCTATATCCAATCTTGACGGGATGGTGTCTTTCGATTTACCCTTCACACGCATAAGAGTATTCATGATGTTGTCAAAAACATTCTTCTCTATATGCATCAGATCGAGATTATGTCGAATAGTGAGCTCCCTCCAGTACGGCAATTCCCAGAATATGCTTTCTTTGTGCCAGTTATGCTCTTTCCCAAATCCAGGTTTCTTCTTATCGTGACCGTTGCCACCAACATCCTCTGTTCAACCGGAATAAATAAATTTTCTCACTGGTCAAAGACTCTGGTGGATAGTCTTTCTTAGCGTTTCTCTTCTTCAAAAAGTCTTTTGTATTCTTCCTTAGAGGATGATCATGAGGAAGAAATCTTCGGTGACAATTGAACCAACACGTCTTTCTTCCACGCTTAAGATAAAAAGGACTGTGTATCTTCCATGCAAATTGGACAAGACAATTTGCCATGGGTGGTCCATCCTGATAATACGCCGGAAAGTCGCTTATCGTCCACAACAACACTGCTCTTAGTTTAAAATTTTGATTCAACGAGACATCGTATGCATCGACTCCAGTAGACCACAGTTCTTTTAACTCATCAATGAGAGGTCAGAGGAAGATATCGAGACTAGCTCGAGGATGATTTGGCCCAGAATTCATAATTGTTAGAAACAAGTACTCCTTATTCATGCACATACCAGGGGGTAAATTATACAGAGTCAAGATCACGGGCCACAATGAATGATTTTTTGACATGCCAAATGGATTGAACCCATCTGTACACAATCCAAGATAAACGTTTCGGGGTTCTTCGGTAAACTGGGGAGGTCGATCTTCAAAATATTTCCACTCCGCCCCATCAGACGGATGACACATTTCTTCCCCATATGCTTTGTGCTCGGCGTGCCATCTCATTGCCGCTGCAGTCTTCTCGCTCTGATACATTCTGTTTAATCTGTCAGCAATAGGCATATACCACATACGACTATATGGTACATTGGTCCTACGGTTTTGCTCGTTAGGCATCCATCTTTTTGAATTACAAAACCGACACTCATCTAACCTTTCATCATCTTTCCAGAAGATCATACAATTGTTAATGCAAACATCAATTGCATGACATGGGAGCCCCAAATTCCGCATCAATCTGTCTGTCTCGTAATGTGAACCGGTTGCCTGGTTTCCTTCTGGTAAATAATCTGTCAAGATTCCGCATAGCGAATCCACTAACTTTTCACTCATATTATGATCTGCCTTATTTTGCATGATTCGAGCAGCTAAGGATAACTGCGAGTGACCTTCACGACAACCATAGAATTTTTTTGAATGATTACGAACCGGTTCTTCTACATTCTGATAACTAACATCCTGATGATAGTAGTTATCAAAACTCATGTTATCACGAAACGCATCATTCACCATATACACATATCTATCTTCTACTACATTACCCACATCTTCACTCCCACTTACATGCATCCTATCAACATAACTCGTTCCTAAATCCATATCCAGTTCTTCACCATGCTTATACCAAATATAATAATATGGCATAAATCCTCTACTATATAAATGTATCAAAACTCTTGTACCCGGGATAAATTTCTCATTCTCGCAAACAAGACAAGGGTAGTGAAACATACCGCGATTTCTCTGCGCTAGAGGCTGGCTATTTGCAAATGCCACGAATTGATCCACCCCCGCTGTGAACTCTGTCGAGAGATTTTCCGTCGTTTCATCGAACCTATTATACATCCACTCCCGGAAATTACCATAATTGTAATTTCCTGACATTCTAACTTGAGAAACCTTATTCTCTCTTTAATTTGTGTTTATAAACTCTTTCTTTGCTTTGTATTTCTACAATTGTGACAAAAAAATTTGAGTATGGCAAATATATAGAAAATTTCCCGACTGATTCCCGACTGTAAATCAAATTAGGTACACCAACCACCAAGTGAATTCAACGTGATTTATAACTGCTTTTTGCTACTGTTTTGCTTCTGATTTGCTACTGTTCTACGACCCACCGAATTCAGTAGCAAATCAGTTGCTAAAATTACTACTGATTAGCTACTGCATGTTTCCGACTACAATTCAGTCACTAATCAGTTGTAAAACTCCTACTAATTAACGACTGATATTTTTAGTCACTAAATACCTACTGATGTGCGTCTGTTTTAAAATAGTCGCAAATCAGTCGGAAATCAGTAGCGAAACAGTAGGTAAATTTACCGACTGCGTATTCAGTAGCAACAATCAGTAGCAAAAACCCTGTTTTTGTGTAGTGTCTCTTGCATATACATAGTAAGGTTTGAGACGCGAGTATTGATGGTGTTTGTCACCGAATCCCCGGTTCTTTCCTCAAAATATATCAAAGGTGTAAGCGAATAATGGTATCACATGAAATTTTCCTAACCTCGCTTCCAACCTTTGTGTGATCATTTCTTTTCAAATAGAATAATGAGATCGTTGGAAATTTTCCTAGCCCTCTATTGAGAAGAAAATCATTTCATCTTTTCATGCTCTTATTTATTAACTTACAACAGGGGAGAGGGATACCATTACTTTCTACACATGGGTTCCTTAGTCAGATATGAATGAGGAATCAAGCTCTGTGAACATTAACCACTGCGATGAAGTGCAAAGAATTAGCTCAGGCTTTAAAGGATTCTGCTGGAAACATGGGCGTCTTCTAGTTAACTGGTCAGCCTTTGGATTTTTCATTGGTCCGATCTAGAACTGATTCTGTAATAATGGTCACTTAGAAGCAAGGTCAGAACAATAGATTCAAGAAAAAGATCATAGTCTCCAACAGGTTTTGACTCAATAAAACGATTTTTGACTCAAAAACGACTGACTCTAAAAAAAACAAACACATTGTCAGCAACTACCTCCCCCAGACTTAAACAACATTGTCCCCAGTGTTATCTAGTCTAGATTCGGTAAAAGAAATCAAAAGAACTGAGTGGAGGCGTGAAAAGCAAAGAATTTACCGGGTTAAGGTGTGAGTGTCGACCGACACACAGCACTGGTATCGATCGATACCAGGCCTAGGTGGACACAAGTGACTTCTTTTCATCGACAGTGACTCAAAGTTGTTCTAGAATGTGATGTAGGACCCAAACGTGATATGGTTAACACTGTTAGATCACTCAAGTACAAGTTAGAAACAACTAGATATCATAATCGGATAAATCCATCAAGGTTCAGAATCATAAAATGCTGACAAAACAGACTCAAAAGAACAAAAGAAAAGAAAAGAAAAGAAAAGAAAAGAAAACCAGATAGAAGAAGGAACTAATCCTCCTCAGAGTCATCGTCGACTCCAGCAGTGTGAGAGGGGCCTGCGTCTGATGGTGAACATGGGCGAGATGGTGCAACGCAACCGCACCGAGAAAGCGTGGAGATGGCATTCCAGATACTCTGGAAACTCTCAACCACATACCTCTAAAAGGCATCTGTCTCCATAGGAATTGCAGGTGGTGTAGGGAGAGCAGTCGCAGACGAAGATGGATCTCGAGCTCGTCCTGACTGACCACCAGCAAAGTCAGGGACTGGTGCGTCCTCAGCAGCAGAAGCAGGTGCTCTACTGGAAGAGCCTCGGCCTCGGTGAGTAGGTTGTGCAATGGTTAAAAGACGCGGATCAGGCTCAAAACGCAGCTAATGGGGATCGTCACCAATATTGGTCAGCTCGGTGTTTGGGAGCTTAATCAGAAAGTCCCCATCTGTGTTGGAGAAACACCAACGTCGCTCAGGCTTCAACCACCTAAGGTTCTGTAGATGTCTCTCATCCATGAGAGTGCGTGTGGTGACTATCGAGCAGCTCGCTATACTAATCCTGAAGTGCTGGAAGATAGGGGTGAGAAGACTGACAACTGCCTCTGTCTTCCGAGTTGCACCGCGACTTACACCTAAGAATGGTTTGGTCTTTAGAGAGACCAAATGATGTGCAAAGACGGCCCCTAGGTTGACCTTGAGCTCAAGCTCAAGCCACTCGTAGTTCTTGACCTCAATGATATCTCCAATATCCATGGAGAACAATATAAGCTCAGATAGCCACATCTTGTTAGGCTCCATCTTACACAAGATGGTGTTGCTCAGAATACGAACCAGGGATCGCGGAACTGGGTGGCGCACATCCATCTGAGTGGAATTCTTGGAATGATAAGCTCCATTCCCGAAATACTCCCAGAAAGCCTGCACGTCGTGGAACTGTGTGGGCAGAGCAACCCTCCGGAAGTGCCTCCGAAAACCATAGATGTCACAGAGATCTGGGAGTGGCAATCTGTACCTCACTCCTCGAATCATAAAGGTCATGGTACCTTCCTGTGCGTCATAAAGTTCATGGTACCTTCCTGTGCGTCCTTGAGAATCATAAAGACTAAACCAGCTTTAAGTCCAGGTTCGATATGTTCACCAAACAACTAAACCAAATCTCTTTGCATATAGTTATTTTGCTCACCCTAGGTTCTATCAGATCATCAATTGTAATGTCGTGCCTAATCGATTAACCTAAGATCTAAGTTCTAGGTGATCAATCCAGAATTAGCTTTAAGAACAACATATGGTGAAGAACTAATTCAGATTATGAACCCTAACCAACTAACATTCAAAGAGATCCCTTATTGAGAATCCTAAACCTAATAGTATATCTACTCAGACATGGAGGTTGAAACAAACAACATGTTGAATAAATCTCTGAAATTAATAATAAAGGAGAAAGAAAAACAAGGGTTCGAAATCTTCTCTCGGACGAACAGAGTTTCATACTTGTCTCCTTCAAAGCTCTCTCAACCCAAAAACCAAAGTAGAATAAAGCGTAGCCAAAACAAATGGCTGAAAACCCTAAATATAATGTTAAAACACGTTTTGGGGCTTCTTGTAATTATTAAAGTCTTCTGGGCCAAAGTGTAGAATATTCAGACTTGTAAATAGTCGCGATCCTTCTCTTCATGCGATCAGTATCGACCGATACCATAAGTGGTATCGATCGATACACAGCTTCTGTGTCGGCTATTCAGGCCTTCAACTTGATCCTTCAGCTGCATGATTCTGCTTGGCTCCAAAAAGCTCCAATATCTCCAATTTAGCTTCAAACGCACTTAAACCTGTAAAGACTCGAAAAGACTCCACAAATACTAGAAATACTCTATAAATAAGACATATATCATGGTTAAAAACGGGTAAAACCATGATATATCAAGACTTCTTTCAAATTTGGATTTAACCTCCTTTGATGTTCGATAGAAGTCATTGATTCATCTTCTAGATGTATCATATGTGTGCAAAGAGTAGAGCAAATGCCTTTGATGTCATCCAAGGAATAACCAATGGCTTTCCTACACTTTCTCAATTCGTTCAAAAGGGAGGACAATTAATGTTCTTTCAAGTTCTCATTTACTATGACCGGGTATGACTCGTTTGGACCTAGGAAAGCGTACCTTAGCCCAACGGAAAGTGGTTTGAGGTCGATTTTGGGAGATTTGAGTTCACTCCAATCGTCATCCACGGTAGTCTTACCATTGCTAGCTTCTTTCCCGTTCTAATCTAGCTCAATTTCCAAAGCAAAGCTCTCTTGGACCGAACTCATTGTGGAGCCGTCTTCACACTTCATCCCTTGAAGACCCAAATCGAGGACCGAAACTTCACCAACCATTGGTTTGTGTGAGTCAAAAATCAACTTGTAACCCTTATTAGCCTCATCCATATATCCGTGTTCACCATGATCCTTGACCAAAGCAACTTGCAAACCATCCTCAAGATTCAAATCTTCCAAGAGCTCGTCCGCTAGTTCATCCATTGTATCAATGTAGAAGACTTGCCCATTTGGATTGAACCTAGCTAATGAACCCGGCAACGGTGCCAAATTGATGAAAAACTTTTGTGTCTTTGAGATCAATTACTCAATATACAAGTAGTATATGGTTCAATCCAAATGGGCAAGATTTCAAGCACCAAGAATGCAAAGCACTTCTTGAGTTAAGCAAAATATGGAAACGTTGTTGTTTAGCTAATGAACCTAGCAACTTAGATTGAGGAAAAGAAATAGCAAACTAAACAAGTGTAATGCAAGAGATATAAGCGAATTCAAGGATGGGATAATCGAGTTTAGATGATCCAAGACCAATTCATGATGCTAAATGAACAAACAAGTTATTCCTAGGCAATGATCATTAAGTATGACTAATTCTCTCTCAAGACATTAATCACCATGCTAATTACTAATTCAAGACCAAACTCTCATTTGTGAATCACTAACTAGCAAGCATTAAGTGTAATCAATCGATATCAATCAAATATACACCCTAGACAACTACTCTCATAGGTTAGGAATGCATATCTCTTGATTAGCTTTTCAAGGCATTTCATCGAACACCTTGTGGGTGTGAAATGCCCCTTGGTCTAGATTGGCTTTCTCAAGCCTAATCTAGCATTAAAACCAATAATCAATAAGAGAAATAGGATAATCTAACCCTAAGCATCATAAATCAACCTTGGAATCATCCTAACTCTAACCCATCCTCAAACTCTAAAAAATACTCACTAATCACCATGGTTTCAACAAATCTCATAAAAGAAGAGTTAAGCCTCATGATCAATTGATTGGATGATTAGAAAATAGAAGATAGATGGATATAATAAAAGAAAACAATACTCAAATGCATAAATAAAAAGGATCAATCTCTTACAAATCACTCTAGATCACACTTAGCTAGGGTTTTTGCTTAAGAAAAGACTTAGCCCATGAAAATTAGATTTATGGGCATAAATAGTGAATAGTGGCGAACCGGGTTGACCCGGGACAAACCGGGTATCGATCCGGTTTAGTTGGATAAAAGTGTAACAGGGGCCAATACCGATGTCACACATCGGTGCAACATCTCGGTATTGGACATGGGTTTGTGTACCGATGAGGCACACCGATTTGTGACCTCAGTATTGAACTTGAGATTTCTTGATGCTGCGTGAGACACACTGATGTCACTCCTCGGTAGTGTACATCAGTGTTAAGGCTGAGTTCCCCCAGATCCCCCCCGGTGTACATCGAAAGTACCTAAAATACGTCAGAAACATATCAAACTTCCTAGGACCTAATGCAAACACCTAATACTCTAGTTCAATCCAAAATGCCAAACAATGGTATGATTATGCATGCAAATGACTAAAAATGTTAATTAAAATGCATGAATATCAGTTACCAATCAATTTTTTTTTATATAAAAAGAATAATATCACTTGTAGCATGATGCATGACGAAGAACATGACAACACAAGAAACTACAAACAAGGTAGCACACCTCATTGCAAAAATTGAAATAAAATTTGTCTATGTTTCTTGCAATTTGTTTTGTTTATCTCGTAATGAATATTGTTTTATCAACATTGTTTATATATACACTAAAATATTAATTATTTTGACTAAAATAAAAGGTAATTAATTTTATATTTGACCAAAATAATTAGTTACCCATTTAATAGTTAAAAACAAAAAAAAAATATTATTTTTTATGTTTATCTAAATTAATATAAACCATCTGTCGGTATTTAATTGTAGGTAAACAATAATAATGGCAGAGGTCATTATTATGTAAACCCTGCAGTAGAGTAATATTTTAATATCTAGAGAGAAAAAAATTGAACTACCATAATCATTGACACCGAACATAATAATTGTTATAGGTTGTTAGAAACGATCTTTTTGGATGCTCTGTTTTTAAAAATAAATTAGATTTTACCCGCGCGATGCAATAATTATTTTATAAAAATTAATTATAAATGATATAACAAAACAAATTAATTTTGAACAATGTTATTTACAGAAATTAAAGATAATTAAAATATTCATATCTAGTAAAATATATATTATGCTGTTTTTTTAATTAAGTTTTTTTAGAAATGGGTTTGATTGGTTTTACCCTTAATGAATATCTAAGAATTTAGGAAAATTGGCTATTTTATACATGCAATAAACTCATATTTTAAGTTATACACGGGTTATATCACCATGCTAAATTATACCCAAAGTAATTAAAAATAATAATTTCATACATAATATTTTATTTCGTGCTAAATCATACATTCGACTTCACAATGTTATAAACCGTTATATCTTAACGACGTGTATGCCACCTATGAAACGACAGCGTTTTGATTTAAAATGTAGATTCAATTTTTTATTATTATCAAGATGTCGTTTTGTTTGAAACATATATTTATGAACGTTTTTTCTTAAAATTGGCTTTTATATAATAAATAGACATAGAATAACAAGTATTTCAACATAGTCTAGTGGTCTACATTGTTTTTGACCCTCGGATCCATTCAACTCACAGTTTTTCGTTTTTTAGTTTAAACTTAATTGACTGCATTGAAAATGTAGTTACCTAATTAGCTCTCCCAAAATTAATATTCATGTAATTCACCCTTTATTTTATGGGTTTTTTTATATAAAAAATGGTGGATGCCAAGATGTACACTGAGATGATGGAAAGAAAAATGAACAAAACTAACTTTATATATATAGATAATGATTTTTTATTAATGGGATATATTACAGTTTTATTAGTTTTGTTGGTACTTACTTTTGATTTTTGTTTTGTTGAAACAAATTTCATCATGAAAAAACCTCTAACTATCTCGAATTGGCATACCTGTTTTTATTAATAATGTAACGCAAAAAAAGAAAGTTGGATAATCCTTTGGAGTTCAATACAGTGGCATGGTTGTTTATTTTTCTTTGTATTCGGTCAATACAAAAAGAAATCGATCTTTTTCTGGTTCTAACACACATGTTATCGTGATGTATAGTGTGCTTTTAAGTGCTATGGCAGAGGTCATATGTTAACCCTGCAACAGAGAGACATTTTAATATCTAGAGAGGAAAAAATTGAACTACCATAATCATTGACCCCGAACTTAATTTTTGTAGTTTTGTAAAATTAAAATTTCCAATGTTTTTTTTTTATTGATCAAATGAGATTTTATACATTATCTACCCTCCATTAGAAGAGGAATTGTTTACAAACGATAACAAAGCCAACATTGCTGACAAATCCCCTGCTACAAGAGCCAAACGAAGAACGTAAAATCAGAAGATATGAGCATGAACAGCTTTGGTGAAGGACGATAGGAGGAGAGAGTATGGGACTTCATGACAGAAGGAAACGGCAAGGGACGGTGAGATCTTGTGGACGATGGCGAGGGATGACAAAGCAAAGGCAAGAGGCGACAAAGTAGCAATGAGCGGTGCTTAGGATAACGTGCATGGGAAAAGAGCTTTAGGGCAAATTTTCTTTTGTGGACTCTTCTTATTGTAATTTTGTTTAGAGAATTCATGGTTATTTAGTTTGTTTACCAAATAAATTTTTGAATTATATAGTCATAATTTCATATTATAAATTTTAGTTTCATGTTAATTGATATCATCGTCAAAATTGTGGTCGGTATATCATTGTCTAAAACTTTTTGACGGAAAGTAAATAAATTTATAATTATATCACTGATGTTAACCGTATCATAGTCATTAAATAACCATAACCATATCTAATTGTAACCGTATTAACCATAAGCGTTTATCCATATATTAAATGGTTAAGATTAAGGTTAAGATATATTTGTAACAGTAACCAGTGGTTATGAAACCGTAACCGTGGTCATGCCTACACATGCCACAACACAAATTAATCATCTAGTTTTTCTTTATTTATTATATAGATATTTTAGTTATGGAAATATAGTAAATCATATTAAGGAAACTTAATAAGGAAAACAATTACATCTATGTCCCTTCCCATTATTTGTACAAACGCATTTGTACAAACGCAACGTTTGTAGTAGTCATCTTTAATTTCGGCTATGCATTGCATGTTTCCATCACGCCCACATTTTGATCCATTAACAAAGTAAAAAGGTTGATGTGGTTTTTCTTGCGCCTCAACTATTTTATATCAACCACAAAATGTTAAATGATGGATAAAACATCTTATATATAAATAATTGATAATACAACAAATTTATAGTTTCTTAATTTTTTTATCGTAACAATTGTTTTTCATCAATCAATATTTTCTTATTACGCGAGTTACCAATCAATTTTTTTTTATAAAAAGAATAATATATCACTTGTAGCATGATGCATGACGAAGAACATGAGAACACAAGAAACTACAAACAAAGTAGCACACCTCATTGCAAAAATTGAAATAAAAATTGTCTATGTTTCTTGCAATTTTTTTTGTTTATCTCGTAATGAATATTTTCTTATCAACATTGTTTATATATACAATAAAATATTAATTATTTTCACTAAAATAAAAGGTAATTAATTTTATATTTGACCAAAATAATTAATTACCCATTTAATAGTCAAAAACATAAAAACATATATTAATTTCTATGTTTATCTAAATTAATATAAACCATATGTCGGTATTTAATTGTAGGTAAACAATAATTAGTTGTTTCTTATATACTACATAATTGTTTATATAAATAATGTAACACAAAAAAGAATTAGTTGGATAATGCTTTGGAGTTCAATACAATGGCATGGTTTTTTATTTTTCTTTGTGTTCGGTCAATACAAAAGAAAATCTATCTTTTTTGGTTCTAACTCACACATAATCGTGATATACATTGCTTTTAAGTGCTATGGCAGAGGTTATTATTATGTAAACCCTGCAGTAGAGATAATATCTAGAGAGAAAAAAATTGAACTACCATAATCATTGACCCCGAACATAATAATTGTTATAGGTTGTTAGAAACGATCTTTTTGATGCTCTGTTTTTAAAAATAAACTAGATTTTACCCACGCGATGCAATAACTATTTTATAAAAATTAATTATAAATGATATAACAAATCAAATTAATTTTGAACAACGTTATTTACAGAAATTAAAGATAATTAAAATATTCATATCTAGTAAAAATATATTATACTGTTTTTTAATAAATTAACTTTTCAGAAATGGGTTTGATTGGTTTTAACCTTAATGAATATCTAAGAATATTAGAAAATTTGCTATTTTATACATGAAATAAGTTTTTTTTATATAAAAAGAATAATATATCACTTGTAGCATGATGCATGACGAAGAATATGACAACACAAGAAACTACAAACAAAGTAGCACACCTCATTGCAAAAATTGAAATAAAAATTATCTACGTTTCTTGCAATTTTTTTTGTTTATCTCGTAATGAATATTTTCTTATCAACATTGTTTATATATACACTAAAATATTAATTATTTTGACTAAAATAAAAGGTAATTAATTTTATATTTGACCAAAATAATTAATTACCCATTTAATAGTCAAAAACAAAAAATATATTAATTTCTATGTTTATCTAAATTAATATAAACCATCTGTCGGTATTTAATTGTAGGTAAACAATAATTAGTTGTTTCTTATATACTACATAATTGTTTTTATTAATAATCTAACACAAAAAACAATTAGTTGGATAATGCTTTGGAGTTCAATACAATGGCATGGTTTTTTATTTTTCTTTGTGTTCGGTCAATACAAAAGGAAATCTATCTTTTTGGTTCTAACTCACACATAATCGTGATGTACATTGCTTTTAAGTGCTATGGCAAAGGTTATTATTATGTAAACCCTACAGTAGAGATAATATCTAGAGAGAAAAAAATTGAACTACCATAATCATTGACCTCGAACATAATAATTGTTATAGGTTGTTAGAAACGATCTTTTTCGATGCTCTATTTTAAAAAATAAACTAGATTTTACCAGCGCGATGCAATAATTATTTTATAAAAATTAATTATAAATGATATAACAAATCAAATTAATTTTGAACAACGTTATTTACAGAAATTAAAGATAATTAAAATATTCATATCTAGTAAAAATATATTATACTGTTTTTTTTAAATTAATTTTTTAGAAATGGGTTTGATTGGTTTTACCCTTAATGAATATCTAAGAATATTAGAAATTTTGCTATTTTCTACATGAAATAAACTCATATTTTAAGTTATACACGAGTTATATCACCGTGCTAAATTATACCCAAAGTAATTAAAAAAAAATTTCATACATAATATTTTATTTCTTGCTAAATCATACATTCGACTTCACAATGTTATAAAACCGTTATATCTTGTCGACGTGTATGCCACGTGTGAGACGACAACGTTTTGATTTAAAACGTAGATTCAATTTTTTATTATTATCAAAATGTCGTTTTGTTTGACGCATATATTTATGAACGTTTTTTCTTAAAATTGGCTTTTATATAATAAATAGACATAGAATAACAAGTATTTTAGCATAGTCTAGTGGTCTACATTGTTTTTGATCCATTCAAGTCACAGTTTTTCGCTTTTTAGTTTAAATTTTTTAATATCGTGAAGAAAAAAAACTGAACTCCGATTGCCTCGAACCCGGGACGTGAATGAGACATACCGCGTTAGACGATTAAACTAAGTTTCTTTTTTAGTTTATAATGAATATTTAATATATAAAACGTCATAAGCAAAAAAAGTCATTCTCTTCTTCACTCCTTAAGTCCTCGTCGTCGTTTATGTATCATCATCCTCGTTTGTTTGAACGAAGAACAAACTTTGAATCTAATTCCCGAAACAACACAGATTATCACTTTTATGAGTTTTAAGTTCGAAATTGGATGTGGGTTGTAGATATATCATAGTTGAGTAAAACCCACAATGAAATAAAGCAAGATCGACATCAATTGTTTAAAAAATACCAAAACTGAGCATTCGCGGCTTCGAACCGGACACATGAAGTTGAAACCAAAGACAACTAGAATAGGTTAAATTAATTGTTATTTCTAAATGACAAAGAAAGCCATAAATCAAAACATTGTCGTTTCATATGTGGCATCCACGTCAACAAGATATAACAGTTTTATAACACCGTAAAATCAAATGTATGATTTAGCACGAAATAAAAAATTATGTATGAAATTTGAATTTTTGATTACTTATGGTATAATTCAGCACTGTGGTATAATTCATGTATAAATTTAACATATAAATTTCATGTATGAAACAGCTAAGATTTGTTTCCAATGGCATTCTTTGTAAATAACACGTAGGACCAAGGGTTTTTTTTTTTTTTACGATTCTGTTTCACTAGTATATATAAGAAAGTATACCATTTCAAATCATCTTATTATTTTAATAATAGTAATATTTGTAGTAATTTTTACGTACTTTGAAATTGTTAATTTTTAATGTTTTAAACTTAACTGAGTTAAGCATTATTTCTTAAGGGTTTATATATATGCGGAAAAACAAAAAAAACATTCCTACGGACAAATCAGATTAATCATCTAATTTTTTTTTATTATATAGATATTTTAGTTATTGAGATACATTAGATCATATCAAGGACAATTAAAGATGAAAACATGTACATCTTCTCATACTCTAAATTTGTGACACATCATCACTCACTTACTCTACTCTCCATCACATTCTGTAATGACATAATATTACCTAATTCCATTATTCTCACAGTAATTATGTTATTATATCTTAATTCTCATAATAATTGTCATCCATTAATATAAAAAATTTCTTTAGAATTTGAAAAGACATTTTGTTGTAAGAGATAGATGATATATTATGGGAGAACATCATATTTCCCCCAATAAAATATCACATAGTAATAGATCCCCCCCCCCCCCCCCCCAAAATTGTTTCCTCGTCCCATATCTCCCTAGTTTTAAAGTTAAAAACGTGAATCTCCCCGATCCGAAAGTTCGAAACATATTTACCCACAAAATAAAAGTTTGAAACTTAAAACCACCTAAACCGTGATTTAACTTGGTTTACTATTTACCGAAAAATGTATAACCACTAAAAATCAGAACTAAAGCGGATTATGACCCGATTAAAAAAAATAAACCAGGTTTGACCCATTAATTAACCAGTGTAACCCAAAAAACATAACCCACTAAAATCGAACCCTAAATAACAAACACATTCGACCCAAAAAAAAATTAAAAAATCCCAAACACAAAAAAATCCTCAATTCGCGTGACGAACCCTAAATCACAAACCCAGAAATCGAAACCCCAATCTCTCATTGTTTTTGTTCAGTTTTATGTATCTGGATTTTGATTTCGGATATGGCGGAGGATTCAGAGTCGGAGATGGAGGATACAGAGGAGGAGGAAGAGACGAGGAGGAAAGTGGAAGGAGTATAGCCGGCGGTGAAGCGGATGAGGGAGGAGGCGGCACGTGTATTGGAGAACGCGGAGAAGAAAGCTCGGGAGAAGGAGTGGATCACTACAAGAATACATGCAATTTTCTACGGCCGTTTCCGTGGGAAATTTGTCGGAAAACCGCCATTTCCGACGGATATTGTCTGTCGGTTCTAGCTTGTCGGAAATTAATATCCGTCAAAAATCCGTCGGATTATTTCGACGGAGTTAGGTCGTTGGAAAAGGGTCAGAATATTCCGACTGATTACCGACGGCAATCTTTCCGACGGATATTTCGACAAATCTTAGGTCGGAACTAAACGTCGGAAACCCGAGGGATCATATTTATGACGGATAAACCGACAGATATTTGATCGGAAATACACGGCGGAATTCCATCGGATATATTTTCGACGGGATTCTGACGGATTACGTTCCGACGGATATTGAATTTGAAGTTTTTATAATTTTATTCAAATTTTATAATTATTAAACAAAATGAAATGAAACAAATAAAATTTTAAAAAAATATATTAATAAAAATTATTAATAAAAATTTATTATCATTAAAAAACAATTCATTACACAGAACTAATTTAATGTACAAAATAAAAAAACATTGATTTCAAACTAATTATTCCGGTTTTTTTAGTTTGTATCGGCGAGTGTCTTCGTCTTCGCCTCACTCCAGTACTCGCAGAAGCCCTTCCACAAGTCGTCCTCGAGGTCCTTAGGCTTGAATTTTCTGTACTTCCACTTCTGCTTTCACTCGTGCATTTGCTTCGAGTACGAAATTGCGGCATACTTTTCGAAATGGCCAAGAACATTCTTCGTATGATTAGAGGCCCACGTGAACTCTTGCTACAATAAAAAAAAAATTATTATTAGTTTTCAAAATAAAAAATAACAAAATGAACTAAAAAAATAAAGATATACTAAAAAACGACTTACCGCGAAAGTCTGGTGCCACAAGTGTTGGGAAATTTGAACTTCTCGAGATTGCTAATACCAACTCCAGAAACATGTTGAAAGAGATCTTCTTATTGAAAATTTGAACTTCTCGGGAAATTTGAACTTCTCGTGATTGCTATTACTAACTCCAGATACATGTTAAAGGAGATCTTCGTATTGAAAACTCGTGAAACCGTGTTTTCAATACAAAGATCTCCTTCAACATGCTTCTGGAGTTGGTAATAGCAACCCCGAGAAGTTCAAATTTTCTGAGAAGTTCAAATATGTTTATAATTAGTAAAAATTCTAAAAATGTAAGCTTAAGTGTACGTCGAATGATGATTCAATTATATACTTATTTCACCACTTTCTTCTTCGTCATCGTCGCGTCTACCAAACCTTTCCTTATTAGATCCCACGGCAACTGCATCCTAAAGCAGTTGCTGCTTTCGGACCGAGTTGCTATGAGATCCAATACGCATCGTCTGGTAGCCGCGAGGATTACGGAGAAGAGAGTAGTGAAATAGGTATATAATTGAATCATCGTTCGACGTACACTTACGTTTATGTTTTTAGAATTTTTATTTTATAAAATTATAATTTTGATTTCATATTTTGATTAGTATTTATAATTTTTATAATTGTTATATAATTGTTATATAATTGTTAGATTAGTGATTTAAATTAATAATTTGTTAGATTAGTACTTATAATTGTTAGATTAGTATTTATAATTTTGATTTCATATTTTCCAAAAAAATTTTTATATAATTTGTATATTCACACAAAAACGGTTTTTATTTTATAAATACGAAAAACGATTTATAAAATTAGGATACTAATCACAAAAAAACGATTTACTAAATACTAATCTAAAATACTAATCTAAATCTAAAAATACTAAATATAAAATTATAATCTAAAATACTAATCTAAAATATTAATCTAAAATTTAACACTAATCTAAATACTAATCTAAATATTTAACACTAATCTAAATACTAATCTAAAATACTAAATACAACCTAACAACAAAATTATAAATTACTAAATATAAAATTATAACTATTAATCTAACAAATTCACAATTTATAAAATACTAATCTAAAATTATTAATCTAAATCACTAAATCACTAAAATTACAACATAATTCACTAAAATAAAAAAAAATTAGTCACTTACATTTACAAGGGAAAGTGGACGAGCGGCGGCGGTGGACGAGCAGCGGCGGCGGACGAGCGGCGGCGGTACCTAGAAAAATAAGGAAGATTGAAGTTAGAGATTGAGGAAGAGAAATATTAAGAGAAGAAGAGAAGAGATTGAGGAAGGGGAAACTTACTGACGGCGACTCACGGCGGAGAGAAGAGACCGGCGGCGGCAATAAGATACCGGTCGCGGCGAGAGCTTCCGGCGGAGAGAGAGAGAGAGAGAGAGAGAGAGAGAGAGAGAGAGAGAGAGAGAGAGAGAGAGAGAGAGAAGAAATGAAGAAGAAGAAGAATACGGTTCGTTAGATAAATCAATCGATTTCCGACGGATACATCCGTCGGAACCCGAAATTTTTTTCGTTTAGGCGGTCAAAATTCTCGCGGTCTCAATAAACCCTAAATCCGTCGGAAATTTCTGACGGATACGGTATATTCCCTGCATGTGTTTCGATTGGCCAGTCAACATACACGTGTCCAAATGTCTAGATCCGTCGGAAATTTCCGACGGATTTCCGACCGATTTATGGTAAATTTGGGGTTTAGGGTTTACGGTTTGGGGATTGGTTATAATAATCCTAAATGTACACATTTCATCGAAAAAATAGTAAATTCATTAATTATAAAGACTATCTATCACTTTATAACTTTTACAAGATCAAAACCTATACATTTCTCATAACATCTCTATACCTTATACTAAAACTTATACTAACACCTCTATCAAATTTTATAAAATCTACTATTTTTTTATCTTGTAATTATATTTAAAATTTGACAAGTTCAAGCTATTTTATATACATCATATAATTATTTGTCTACAAGTTGACCATAGGGTTTTATACACGTTTACCTCGTTTACAAAACCGAAAAAACAAAATGCTAAGTATACTTCCGTCGGATTTCCGATGGATTTTAAAACCCCGGCTAAAACTGGATTCGTATCGACATCTCCCCGGCTAAAACTTTATCCGTCGGAAATTCGTCGCAATTGGTCCGACGGATTGTTGTCGTCGGATATCCGTCGGAAATTTCTGACGGATTTCCGACGAACGTACCATCCGTCGGGAACTTTCGATGGAATTATGGCCGTCGGAATTTCCGTCGGAAATGCCCCTGTTTTCTTGTAGTGGATGAGGAGAAAAGCGTTGGAGCTTGAGGAGAGGAAGGTTGGGTACGAGTGGGAGGCAGTGGAGATGGATAAGCAGAGAGTGAAGTGGCTGAGATATCGGAGCAAGAAGGAGAGAGAAATGGAGAAAACAAAGCTCGAGAACCAACGATGGAGACAGAGAGGATGGTTTCTCCGGCGGATTGGAGGTAGAGCATACGGGGAAGTGGAGGCGAGGAATCCGGCGGTGGAGGCGGCGGATCGGATGATCGCTGGCGGCGATGATGAATCAGGTGGAGAAGAAGTCGGCGAGTCCTAAAAAAATATGAATTTTGATTATTTAATACTGTGTTAATCTTTGGTTCGATTATAATTTCTCAATCCCTTTCTAAAATGGATTCACTACATATTTCTTCTTCTTTTTTTTTTAATTCTGGAAATTTCTGAAAAAAAAAAAAATTTGATTTCCTCAATATTCGACGAAGACGAATCTTGATCCATCTCAGAACCAAGGTGAAAAATCCAGATGACTATCGGGTCGGGTTTTTAATTCGGTTTGGTATCAGGTATAAGTGGTTTAGTTTGCAAACCATTCAAACGGGCGAATATGGGTAAATATGTTTCGAACTTTCGGATTGGGGGACTCACGTTTTTAACTTTGAAACAAGGGGGATCTGGGACGAGGAAACAATTTTAGGGGGATCTTTTACTATGTGATACTTTCTAGGGAGAAATAGGACGTTCTCCCATATATTATTAATCTAAAAAAACTTTAATTTATTAATCTTATTTTTTATGAGATTTATTTATAGAGTTTAGAAAACATTTAAGTTTATATAAATACATGAAAATATTAATAATAATTTCACTAATTTGTAAACTTAGCTTCATATAACTATTAATATGTTGTACGTATTTTTTTATTGTTGTAAGAGATAGATAATATATTATTGATCTAAAGAAACTTTAATTTAATATTTTTTTTATTAGATTTACTTATAGTGTTTAGAAAAACATTTATTTTTATATGATTACGTGATATTAATAATAAGTACACTAATTTGTAAACTTAACTTCATATAACTATTGAAAATGTTGTACGTATTGTTTATCTATGTAAATGCAAAGTGCTATGATTCTATGATAAATATATTATATATATTTATTTAAATTATAAAAGTAATGTATAATTAAAATAAGATATAAGATTAGATATAAACGGGTAGGATAACCGGATCCATATCTGGTTTTTCTAAGTCCGAGAAAAACAGTTCGAACCTGGGTTATCTAATATTCTCGAACATCCAAATCCGTTCCAAAAGAGTTATAAAAAATACAAATATTACAAAAATACAAATTTTAAAAATATTAAAATGTTAAATCATAAAATAAAATTAGACATAAATATTATATACATTTTTTTGTCAACAACCTAAATACCTAGAACGGTTCGGTACCGAGTTTACAAAATTAATATCTATTGGGTAAACACTAGCACTCTTTACTAACTTGTATGCCTTTGTGTAGTTCGCGCGTGTAATGAGTGAGATTGAGAACTCTTCACGAATTCCTCCAAATGTATTGCAAAAGCCGGCCAATCCTCGGGTGTAGGCACATCTTCACCAACTCAGAACAGTCTGTTGCAAAAGCTATTGCCGTCTTCTAGTTTGCAATCAAACAATGCATGGCCCATATGAGTGCTTCCAATTCTACATGAAGGGGGGAGAGGCTTCTTCGTAGATTTCTTGCTATCATTATAGTCACTTCGACGCCTTCCTGAATGCAGTACCAACCTAATCCGGAGAAATTATCGGTCTACTTCCATGATACATCAATATAACACCGCCAGCCTTCGTAAGTCGGAATCACCTGAGTAGAAACAAATTCTTGGATTATCACATCTGGATCACTACTCTGTGCCGAGTCCCAGGTTATAGCCTCAGTTTCTGCAAGATTCATTATTTCTTGTGGATCTCTGTCCACATCTGAGAAAATGTTATAATTTCTCGCCTTCCAAATATACCACGCAATCCAAGAAAAACGAGTATCCTGATTATCTGGAGGAAGCCTCCAAAACAGGTGATCAAAATTAGCAAAAACCTATGACATTGAAAAAACACCCAGAGGCGTTGGTATCTTAGAAAGTGCCCATGTTTGTATAGCAGGAGGACATTCAAAAAGAACATGATTGATAGTTTCCTCTTCCGATCCACACCGTACACATTGTGTATCACAGTCTATTCCTCTACCTCGCAAATTTTCTGAGGCCGCGAGATATCCCGATATGGCTTACCAAATAAAATGTCGTAATTTAGGAGAACACTTCAGCTTCCATGTATGAGCTTGTAAATTCGTCACATCCGAACCATATGAACTACTGGGACCGATATGTGGGGCTGATTGTTCAATTTGATAATCCGAATTTACCGTTTATCTTTATGATTTTGTGTAGTGCCATCCAAGAGTGTCTGGTTTGTAGGTACTACTTATAGGCAGACTCCGAATAATCGCTACATCTGCCTGATCAATAATGGCGTTCAACAACCCCATATTCCACATTTGTGTCACTGGGCCAATCAGATGATTGATCATTAGATTCGTGTAATAGTTATACCCCTTGCATGTTGCTGATCTCGGCTAAATATTATATACACTTATTAATCTTATTTTATTTTTATTTGGATATAAAGATCATTTAACTTGTTTTTAATGGCTTTTTAGTCTGATTGGACAAGACTATAACTATAGAGTTCAGTGTTTATAATTTAGGCCTTTTTGCAAAAATACCCTACAATTTGAAGTCGAAGCTAAAAATGCCCCCTTCCTCTCCTATTTTTCAGAATCCCACGAATTACCCTTTAAGAATCTGGGTATTCACGCAAATGCCATTCCTCAGACTGCTGTTAGAGTCTAACGTTTTTTTCAAAAGACAAAAAAAAAATTCAGATCTAACTTAATTATGAAACTGCCATTGCCATCAATTCTCAACCTCCACGACAACCACCATCGTCGACGAGTTAATGCAGTAACTAACCCCTTTTTCGCCATTAAAGCCAAAGAATAGAGCTCGGACTTCCTTTTCGCGAGCTCTCCTCTCCGATTTCTCCCATTTCCCCTCGATTTTCCGATTCAAACTTACCGAAATAATTTTTTATGGCATAAAAACGGAAAAACACGACTGGGCTTGTGGGATTTCGGTGATATTAGACGTTCTGGGCGCTCGACAAGGGTGAAAACAAACTCTAAATGGATATAGGTAAGAATTTTTGCATATTGTCGATTTTCAGATATGAGTTGTATACTCAGACTGCTTTAGAAGTCTAATGAAACCCACATGGTCAACGAGAGGGTAGTTTTGCAATTGACTTTTAAATACTCAGATTAAAATTGAAGTCTGGCAATTTCCTTTGAAAACAAAAAATTCAAGAAAAATCCTCTAATCGAGGCATAGGGTAGTTTTGCAATTGACCGAAAACTTGACTTTTTATTCAAACTTCATATCAAGTATGAAGGAAAAATGAGCGACTTTGACCGGAAGTTGACTGTTTTTTCAGACGGAATCAGAAGTCTGAAAAAAAAACACGGTACTGGTATTAATTGACCGAAAGTTTTCAAAAGTTGACCAAAATGGGGGAAAAAGTATCAGACTTCTTTGGCAGTCTGAATAGGAGGGAAAAAGTATCAAACTTCTATGGCAGTCTGAAAATGATGAAATCTTTCAGTCTGCTAAAGAAGTCTGATATCGAAGATTTTGGTCAACGCAAAAAATACACCAATTTCTGTCAGACTTCTATCGCAGTCTGAAGGATATCTTCAGACAACCTTGGAAGTCTGGGAACGAAAGTCAAACTTCGGTCAATTGCAAAACTACCCCATAATTTTTTCAGACTGCAGGAGAAGTCTGACAAACGTCAGACTTCACGAACAAAAAAGTCAAAATTTTGGTCAATTGCAGAAATACATTTTTCTTTTTCTCAGAAAAGTCAAAGTTTGGGTCAATTGCAAAAATACCCTTTTTGTCAGACTGCGATAGAAATCTGCTTTGATAACTTTTCGTCAGACGGCATCCGCAATCTGCTTTGTAACATTCTAATTGCAAAAATACCCTCTTTTTCAGACTGCCATAGAGGTCTGACGTACTGTTTGTCAGACTTCTGTGGCAGTCTGGATTGACAAATTTTTTAAAACCGTTTTTTTTGTATATTTGTGATGAATTTCGTTGATTTTAATTTTTTTTATATGTGTGCTAGTTGTATATGTTCCTTATGCGTTAGTTTTACATGCTTATGTTCGGTAATTATTTTTAAATATTTTTTTTAATAATTCTGGCAATGTAGCTAATAGAATCAGACTTCGCGAAGAAGTCTGATATTTCCATTAAGATTGCTAATGTTGTTTTTCCATGATTGTTTTTATATATAAAGGTGCATTTACCTGTTAATTTTGGTGAATGGGTTGTGAGAGACCATATTTGGCATTTTGTGGTGGATACTCACAAAGTTCAGGGGAAAACATCTTTTGTACTTGGTGAAAAACGCGGCGTACGCATATACGATGTACGATTTTAACCGATATATGGCCTCCTTACGAGCGGTAAATCCTGACCTTGCTAGATACTTGGAGGAGGCGGATCCGAGTCTATGGTCACGCGTTCATTTCGATGGAGATAGGTATAATCTGAAAATGCATTTTTCTTATCAGACTTCTTGTGCAGTCTGATTCGTCTTTATCAGACTTCTATTGCAGTCTTTTTTTTCCTTAGAGATGGAAATGCGTTTAGATGCATGTTGGTGGCTTTGAGTGTCTTCAGATATAAAATGTGCTGCCTTAGGTGATGGGGTTGTATTATATAGACACAAGATTAGTTACTTCTTTTTCTTCCTTTTTTTGAATTTGATTAATTTCGTGTGCTAGTTCTGATTTGAAATTTCTGTGCTTCTTTCTTGTCTTTTGGTCTAAGGTTAAATTGCATCAAAAATTAACTTTGACTAATGTAAGTGATTAATTTTTTTTACATTGTTACATCTATTCGATCCTAGTAACATTTCCTTTATTCCATCGTCGTTGGGGAAGAGATTTTTTATTACATTGTTACAATAATAACAGTGACCATCAAGCGTTATGTCGAACAACATTTGTAACATCCCTAATTCAATTTTGAGGTTGAAATTGAATAATTAGAAGTTTGGGGTTAATTCGCGAAAAATCAATTGTTCTGGGTGGGTTTAATTGATAACTTTGGGAGTTTGGGGTCAAAAAAAAGAAATAGATTCCACACACATATGTTTATATGTGCGTATGTATCTCCCTCTACGATTAACCTAGCCGTCGACTGCTGCAAGAGAAAGCTCGAGTGGGTGACCGCCGTGAGCCAAGCCGGGACGCGACCTCCTCTCCTCCACGGTAAGAAACCTCTCTCTCCGTAGTTAGTTCTCGCGTGCGGGGTTGTGCGTGATGAAGGTCGGGATTGTGGATCGGGTTGGGCGGTGGTGAGCTTCGGTGGTGGGCGACGGTGCGTGGTTGGAACCGGGATTGGGCCGTGGTTGAGCTTCCGCGGTGAGCTCCGGCGATGAGCACTCGCCGGCGTGTGAATTTGGGGTCGTGATCGTGGATCGGGCTAGGCCGTGGAGAGCTCCCGCGGTGAGCTCCGGCGGTGAGCTCCGGTCGGGTTGGTGGATCGGGGTTGAGCCGAGGTGAAGTCCGGTGGTGAGCTCCGGTGAGGCGTCGCTGCTCCGGCTATGGAAGTCGACGATGGAGTCGACGACCGGTTTAGACTGGTTTAGTAATCGTATCGTTTAATCAGATCGAGTTGTTCGATTGGTTTTGATTATTTTATTATTTTGTTATTTTAGGTGATTTAATTGAAGGTTATTCATCCCGGGGAGTTCTAGAAAATTGCTGAATTTTCTCGTGAAACTTTCTGTGCGGGAATAAGGTGAGTGCAGGACCATAGGCGTAATTAAATAATTTTGATAATTGGTGTGATTTCGTGATTATAGGCCGTTTACGATCTCGGAGGGTCTAGATCGAGTGTTTCATGAAATGTTTGATTTATTCGGTATTTTCGTGATAATCTATATTAATTATCTTAATTACTTGTTAGCCTGTAGATGGGAGGATTGCCTCACTAAGTATTTATCGAAATACTTATGCATCTCTTATATTTTAATTGATGCAGGAAAGGAGAAAGTGTGACCGTGGAATCAGGGCGAGGAAGAGGGGGTGATCTAGACTTGTCGTTTATTGATTATTTTATTTAATAATTTATGATCTTGATTATTCGGATTTATAATCTTGAACCGGAAATTATTTGGTGAGGTTTAGTTATTATTAATTATGGGAATTTTAATAATGCAAAAAAAAAAAAAAAAAAAAAAATGGGTGCGGTTGTTTCAATTTGGTATCAGAGCATTTACGGTTCTAGGACAGTTTTAAAAAAAAAATTTCCGCTATTAGAACTGTCTATGGGAGTTAGTCAATTGTTGAGCTTGAAGTTCTAGATCATCCTCTTCGAGCCTTCAATGAGATTCCACGGTAAGACTCGTGTTTGTTTTACTATTGCTGTTGTCAATTAGTAACAAGTGGTTATTGCAGATGGTTGATTCTGATAGCGTTGGGCAAGGTCTCAGAGGTCGGGCTGGTCGCGGCGGCCGTGGTCGGGGCGGCAGAACAGGCCGTGGCGGCAGAGGTGGCAGAGGTGGTAGAGGTGGCAGAGCAGCTGCGAATGTGACGCAGAGTGTCACGGTGGAGCAGGGGGCGTATGATCACGCCGAGGGGGAAGGTCAGTCGGAGCCAGCGGCCGTGTATGGTGCGATGCCGGCGCCGGGGGGTGCTCAGGCGGGTGCGGACCCGAACCCGATGGCGGCTGTTTTGGGCATGTTGGCCCAGCTCTTGGAGAGGTTACCTGGTGTGGTACCGGCTCCAGCTCCAGTGGCGCCACAGGGGGTTGCCGCGATGCCGGGTGTTGTTGCTCCGGGAGTTCCGGGAGTGGTTGCTGAGGCCGAGCCAGTGGTTCCGTCGTACCTGAGGGTGATGGAGCATATGCAGAGGTTGGGCACCAAGTTTTTCAGTGGTGGTGCTCGACCGATTGAGTCTGATGAGTGGAGGTCCAGGTTGGAGAGGAACTTCCAGTCGATCAGATGCCCTGAGGAGTATAGGGTTGACTTGGCGGTGCATTATCTGGAGGGAGATGCACATGAGTGGTGGCAGGGTGTTGCTGCGAGGAGGGCGGGAGTAGTGTTGCCTTGGGACGAGTTCCGGAGGGAGTTCGATCTCAAGTATTTTCCGCGGGAGGCTCGCGACAGGTTACAGGCGGAGTTTCTGTACTTGTCACAGGGGATTCGTTCGGTCCGAGAGTACGAGGCCGAGTTTAACCGGCTGAAGCGGTTTGCTGGTCGGGGTGCAGATACCGAGTATGAGTTGATTGGTGCTTTCATGCGAGGTATGCGTATCGATCTCAGGAATCGGTGCATAGTCCGCAAGTTCGAGTCGGTATCCGAACTGGTGGAGTGTGCAGCGCAGCTTGAGGAGGGGATGAGGCAGGAGGCTAGTTTAAAGGCTGCAGTACCAGAGGCTCCGCGACGGCCTCAAAGTCAGAGTGTTGCTCCGAGCAAGGGCGGTAGGTCTGGTCAGCAGCAGGGACAGAAGAGGAAGTGGGAGGATACTTCCAAGGAAGCGGGTTCTGGACCACGTTGTTTCGGGTGCGGAGCCCATGGACATCGCGTGGCGGATTGTTCTCGAGGGGGCCCGGTGTGCTTTCATTGCAAGGAACCCGGTCACCTCAGGAAGGATTGTCCGAAGTTGGCTCAGCCATTTGTGAGGATCGAGGCACCACCTCCGAAACGGGCCGCAGTGGCACCGAGGGTGTTCACCATAGGCGCGGAGTCAGGCGAGGCGAGCGGCAGCAGACCGATTACTGGTTAGTTACCTTAATTATGTTCTTGTTTGATTGTAATTTCAGTTACTCGCTCTGTAATTGGTGTTTGCTATTTGCCGTGAATCCTTTTCGTGCTTAGGGACCCTTAATGTGGCTGGGGTAGAGTCACATGTGTTGTTTGACTCCGGAGCGTCCCACAGTTTTGCCACACCGGATTGGGTGTCGGGGAGCGGTATCCAAGAGTTGTGTGGGGACCACTCGGGTGTGGTGAGAGTTGCTGGGGGTCGCTTGTTGAGGACTCAGGGCTGTGTGGAGAATGTTGACATTCTTATCGCCGGAAAGCTGATGCCAGCGGATTTGATAGTGTGCTCAGTGGAACTCTATGACATCATTTTGGGTATGGACTGGCTGGGAAAGTTCAAGGCTCATTTGGATTGTCACCGGGGTCGTGTGGTTTTCGAGCATGCTAACAGAAGACTGGTTTATCAGGGAGTGAGACCGGTGCCGGGAGGCATCGTCGTTTCCGCGGTTCAAGCAGAGCGTTTGATCGAGCAGGGCTGTGAGGCCTACTTGGCTACCATTTCGATACCTGGGGAGGTTGGGGAGTCAGCGGTGCGGGATATTGAGGTGGTCTGGGAGTTCGAGGATGTGTTCCAGCAGTTGAGCGGGTTACCACCATCCAGATCGGATCCTTTTACCATTGAGTTAGAGCCGGGGACGACCCCGTTGTCTAAGGCTCCTTACAGGATGGCTCCAGCGGAGATGGCTGAGCTTAAGAAGCAGCTCGAGGAGTTGTTGGAAAAGGGTTTCATTAGACCGAGCAGTTCTCCGTGGGGTGCACCGGTACTGTTCGTCAAGAAGAAGGATGGGAGCTTCCGGTTGTGCATTGATTATCGGGGGCTGAACCGGGTTACTGTGAAGAACAAGTACCCATTACCGAGGATCGATGAGTTGTTAGATCAGTTGCAGGGTGCTTCGTGGTTCTCTAAGATTGATTTGGCATCGGGTTATCATCAGATCCCGATAGCGGAGACGGACATCAGGAAGACGGCTTTCAGGACGAGATACGGGCACTACGAGTTTGTGGTGATGCCGTTTGGGTTGACGAATGCACCGGCTGCGTTTATGAGGTTGATGAACGGCGTGTTCCAGGAGTATCTGGATGAGTTCGTCATCATTTTCATCGACGACATTCTAGTGTATTCGAAGAGTCCTGAGGAGCACATGGTTCACCTGAGGAAAGTTCTGGAGAAGCTACGGGAGCAGAAGTTGTTCGCTAAGCTGAGCAAGTGTAGTTTCTGGCAGCGGGAGATCGGATTTCTGGGGCACGTCGTATCTGATCGTGGTGTTTCAGTGGATCCGGAGAAGATTCGCTCGATTGAGGAGTGGCCGAGACCGAAGAATGCCTCGGAGATTCGCAGTTTTCTGGGTCTGGCGGGTTATTACAGGAGGTTCGTCAAGGGGTTTGCTAGTATGGCGCAGGCCATGACCAAGTTGACCGGGAAGGACGTTCCTTTCGTGTGGTCGGACCAGTGTGAGGAGAGCTTTGTGAAGCTCAAGGAGATGCTGGTGAGTACTCCGGTGTTAGCCTTGCCTAAGCAGGATGAGCCATATGTTGTGTTCACAGACGCGTCCAGGCTGGGGCTCGGTTGTGTACTGATGCAGCAGGGTAAGGTAATCGCATATGCTTCCAGGCAGCTGAGGAAACATGAATGCAATTATCCTACTCACGATCTTGAGATGGCTGCAGTGGTGTTTGCATTGAAGTTCTTATCTGTATGGCGGTAAGGTTCAGGTGTTCACAGACCACAAAAGTCTAAAGTACATCTTTACCCAGCCGGAGCTGAATCTGCGACAGAGGCGATGGATGGAGCTTGTTGCGGATTATGATCTGGAGATAGCTTACCATCCCGGTAAAGCGAATCTTGTAGCCGATGCTTTGAGCAGGAAGTGATGGTTGAACTTTTTACGGTTCGCACAATTACCCACTGTGCACAATGCCTCAATCTAATGGCATGTCATTGTAGCACTTTGGGATCGAATCCACAGGGAAATAAGAACGACGCACTAAGAATACAGGACGCTATCTAATCTAAGCAAATATCGGGTTTTGGTTTTTATCGGACAATTTGAAACGTGCAAAATAGAGAAATAAACGAGTAGCAAAGCAAACAAGAAAACGATTAATATCAAATTTAAACAAACGAATTCTCGGGTAAAGCAATCGACTCGGGTGATTCTTTAATCTACTCAAGATGCTCAAACATTCGACTAAATATCTCCCTAGGCCTTAGAACACTACTAAAGATTAATCCACTTCCATGGTATTAACCCATTTCTTAGTCATCAATCGTCATAAACTTCCGTTCGCGATTCTATGACTAACAAGCATTAATAACAAGTCTAAATAGCCATTAAACACCCTAGACATCTATTTCCATAGGCTAGGAATGTAAAACACTCATTGAATTGGTTGGGGAATTTCATCGAACACCTTCCGGGCGAGAAATTCCCTATGATCTAAATCAACTTTGTCAAGGCCAATCCAGCATTAATAACACTCAATGAGAAAGGATATCAACTAATCTAGTTCTTAAACATCAAGAACGAACCTAGAATCACCCTAATCTACTTCACCCAAGAATCCTAAAAGAACTACTCACACATAGCTAAATCACAAATATAAACCATACAAATGAAAGCCATAAGCAAAATAAAAAGATTGGTAAAAAGAGTTTAAGAAAATCTTCACTAAAATGGTTTGGATCTTGAATCCTTCATACAAAACAAAAACAAGAAAAGAAGAAAGAAATAAGTGGCTTAGAACCCTAAAAAGAAGCAGCCAAAAAAAACACTAAAAAACTCTCTAAAAAAAAGAACTCCTGTCTAATTAGGCTTAATTTGCTTAAGTAGATACAGATCGGGTCGGGTCAACCCGGGACAAACCGGGTTTGACCCGACAACTTTTTTGTCCGAGAGGGTTCACAGCGGTCAGCTCAGACCGCTGCATGACCGCTGTGAACTGCCTGCTGTTTGCTTCGGATGGATCCGCAGCGGTCTGCTCGTACCGCTGCACCTGACCGCTGCGGACTTGAAAGTGCAGCGGTCTGGTTTGACCGCTGTATGACCGCTGCGAGACTTCTGGTTTTTGCTCCGGCTGGATCCGCAGCGGTCTGCTCGTACCGCTGCACCTGACCGCTGCGGACTTGAAAGTGCAGCGGTCTCCCTAGACCGCTGCATGCTGGCCGCTGCGCTTCCTGATTTCCTCCTCCATCACTCGATCATCTCTGTTCGCTGCGGGTACGTTCCTCCTAGTCCATGATCTTCCCCAAGCTCCAAAAAGCACCTAAAAGACTCCATAGCACACAAACATATGCAAAAACTAACCTAAGACTCACTAACTCTAAAATGGATGCAAACTATACCAAAAACAATGAATTGAATGCAAAAAGTCACAAAATGCTAACTAAAATGTATACTAAAATGGGCTAAATTATGCAACTATCAACTCCCCCGAACTTGCCTTTTGCTTGTCCTCAAGCAAACAAACATAAACAAGTTGGAGAAAATGATTGAAAGCGGGAGCTCAAATCAAAAGAAGCTAGCAAAGCATTCACCATGATGTCCTTAGGAAATTATAACATGTTGCAAGAACAAACTTCTTAATCCACTCTAGCTTCTCTAGGCTTATCGCAACTCCAAATATTTTTCTCTACACTCAAAGTCAAGCATCCGACTACCGTCATATCGACCAACTCTCACATTCAATTAATCGTTTCGAGGTGCGGTCTCACAAATGGGCAGGTGATCTATATACCAATCGGTTGAACAAGAGAAAGATTTATCAATATAAACAAGAGATCAATTTAGTGGTTAACTCTATGAAAAACGGAGTACAAACACTTCGCAAAAGCAAGGAAGATCGGAACAATTTACGCATACAAAGTATTCACTTCCATTGTTCTACCCTTCCCTAAGCTTTGAGTATCCAATTCACTATTTCTACCCAAGTGTTTTTCTTTTTGCTCTTTGCCAAACTAAATCTCTACCCTTTTGGTCATTTCTCTTTTCAAATCGTTCCTTGAAAATTTCCATTCGCTCTTTCGATTCCTTTTCTTATCTTTCATCACTACTCCTTTCCCTTTCTTTTTCACACGTCTTTTCTTTTCTTTCATCTCTAGGGGGAGTCTCTTTTTTTTTTTTTTTTTTTTTTTTTTTTTTTTTTTTTTTTTTTTTTTTTTTTTTTTTTACTATTCCCCAAACATTGGCAACTCTTAACACCATTCTCAATCTCCTTTCTAATCACTAGCCAATTTCCCAAGAACAACAAACCTAGCTAATGGAAGCTATCCCTTGTCGTCCTCGATACTTACAAGATTTTACAAGTGTAGTACTATCAAGAAACGAGGCCTCACTCACAAAATCATCAAGGGTGGAAGGAAATGGTTGGGTTTAAAGGTGGGGAAACCATTTATAAATGGAAATGGCCACCCAAGTCAACAAGAGTGGTAAAAATTAATGCAAAGATGACTTGGATGTTTTTAGGTGACCATGGTTAAGCATACACAAGCCCATAAGTGAGAAAATTAAATTCAATTAAGTCCAATAGTTAAGGAGTTGGTTTCAATTCAAGCAAACATCAACAAGACGACAAGTTTCAAGTGGAGAGATCAAAGCACGAAGTTTGCGAGTTTTTTTCAAGAGATGTTCAAGTAACATGGTATGATTAACAAGGGCATCACATTGAATGAAATGCTAAGCTTTAGTTACTATCATTGCTCCCTATGCATATGCAATGCACTCCTAAATGCTTCTAGACTCAATCCTAAAAAGAAAAGAATGCAATGCAAAACTATATGATCAATTTTTTTTATGGTTTTTATATGCACTTATATGAATGAATGAGACTCAAAGATGGAAAAATAAAAATAAGATCACAAAACACAAGATCAAAAGACACAAATCCTTCCCCCGAACTTGAATTGCAACGTCTCGGTGCAACATAAATCAAAGAGAAGGTAAAAATATGCAAAAGTATGTACAATGAAATGGAGTTTGGATCATACCTTTGGATTGGAGAGGAGTGTGACGTGCTGCAGCTCTACCCATTAATGCATTAAGCACCACGACCTTGGACCCAAGAAAACTATAAACATTAAACAAAAACATCAAAAGGAACAAGAACGAACGAAAATATATACAAAGATAGTCATGGGAATGCCTCCCAAGAGCGCTTGTTTTACGTCGCTAAGCTTGACGTTTCAACTGTTAATCATGAGAATCAAAAGGTTGAGCCAATGCACCTTTGGTCCTTCTCTTGTCAAGACAAGAAACAAAATATGCAACATGGCACACGACTATCCATGGCAAAGAGGCATAACTCACATCAAGAAAGGTTACTAAAAATATAGCATACATCTTGGAATTTTCCTTGATGATGAGATGTTCACGAGGACCAAATGCATTTGATGGAAAAATGAAGTCGATTTCATGTTTAAACGAGTTAATCACAAAATAGTCAACTTCATCTCCATCAATCATGTAAAACACATCCTCTTTCCTAGATTTCATCTCAACCTTAGGGTCATCTATCTCATTCAAGATCTTATCTACATCAAGCACATCCCCTAGGTAAGATTTTTCAAGAAGCGAACTAGATTCCTCGGGCATTGAAAGCTTAAACTCGATATCATGATCATTCAAAGCACATAGATAATTAATATCAAAACATACTTCATGATAATCACTAGCAAGCTTTTCTACTCTTAAGGTTTCTAGTATTTGAGACTCACATATTAAATCACAGCAATCATTAATGAGCTTGAGAGCATGTGAACTAGAAGCTACATCTTCAATGCAAGGCAAGTGACTATCCTCATAATCAACGATTTCAAAGGTTGTGTCAAAAATACCTTCTAGTTGGCATGGTGGAACCCAATAAATTACCTCTTCGAGTGCATGAGCTATCTTTATCTCAATATATGTGAGCTCCCTTCCCTCAAGCGCTGCCCGACGTGACATGAGGTTCAAACGGATCATAATCGCGAGATTACTCCTTGTCAATGCCGGGTTTTCTTTGCAAAGCTCATCCAACTCTACTTTTTGTTCTGATGTGACTACACTTTCATCAAATGGTGGCTCCACATATGGCTCATCATCAATGCTTTCATCAAATGTGGCATCCTCTTCTTGTGGCCAATCATTGTAATCCATGGCCATCGACTCTAAGAAGCAAAAAAGAAGAAAATAAAAAGTTAGTAGAAGTCAAGAACTTAGTCTCAAATAGTATCCAAATCCTAATGGCTATTGCTAATCTCCCCGGCAACGGCGCCAAATTGATGGTTGAACTTTTTACGGTTCGCACAATTACCCACTGTGCACAATGCCTCAATCTAATGGCATGTCATTGTAGCACTTTGGGATCGAATCCACAGGGAAATAAGAACGACGCACTAAGAATACAGGACGCTATCTAATCTAAGCAAATATCGGGTTTTGGTTTTTATCGGACAATTTGAAACGTGCAAAATAGAGAAATAAACGAGTAGCAAAGCAAACAAGAAAACGATTAATATCAAATTTAAACAAACGAATTCTCGGGTAAAGCAATCGACTCGGGTGATTCTTTAATCTACTCAAGATGCTCAAACATTCGACTAAATATCTCCCTAGGCCTTAGAACACTACTAAAGATTAATCCACTTCCATGGTATTAACCCATTTCTTAGTCATCAATCGTCATAAACTTCCGTTCGCGATTCTATGACTAACAAGCATTAATAACAAGTCTAAATAGCCATTAAACACCCTAGACATCTATTTCCATAGGCTAGGAATGTAAAACACTCATTGAATTGGTTGGGGAATTTCATCGAACACCTTCCGGGCGAGAAATTCCCTATGATCTAAATCAACTTTGTCAAGGCCAATCCAGCATTAATAACACTCAATGAGAAAGGATATCAACTAATCTAGTTCTTAAACATCAAGAACGAACCTAGAATCACCCTAATCTACTTCACCCAAGAATCCTAAAAGAACTACTCACACATAGCTAAATCACAAATATAAACCATACAAATGAAAGCCATAAGCAAAATAAAAAGATTGGTAAAAAGAGTTTAAGAAAATCTTCACTAAAATGGTTTGGATCTTGAATCCTTCATACAAAACAAAAACAAGAAAAGAAGAAAGAAATAAGTGGCTTAGAACCCTAAAAAGAAGCAGCCAAAAAAAACACTAAAAAACTCTCTAAAAAAAAGAACTCCTGTCTAATTAGGCTTAATTTGCTTAAGTAGATACAGATCGGGTCGGGTCAACCCGGGACAAACCGGGTTTGACCCGACAACTTTTTTGTCCGAGAGGGTTCACAGCGGTCAGCTCAGACCGCTGCATGACCGCTGTGAACTGCCTGCTGTTTGCTTCGGATGGATCCGCAGCGGTCTGCTCGTACCGCTGCACCTGACCGCTGCGGACTTGAAAGTGCAGCGGTCTGGTTTGACCGCTGTATGACCGCTGCGAGACTTCTGGTTTTTGCTCCGGCTGGATCCGCAGCGGTCTGCTCGTACCGCTGCACCTGACCGCTGCGGACTTGAAAGTGCAGCGGTCTCCCTAGACCGCTGCATGCTGGCCGCTGCGCTTCCTGATTTCCTCCTCCATCACTCGATCATCTCTGTTCGCTGCGGGTACGTTCCTCCTAGTCCATGATCTTCCCCAAGCTCCAAAAAGCACCTAAAAGACTCCATAGCACACAAACATATGCAAAAACTAACCTAAGACTCACTAACTCTAAAATGGATGCAAACTATACCAAAAACAATGAATTGAATGCAAAAAGTCACAAAATGCTAACTAAAATGTATACTAAAATGGGCTAAATTATGCAACTATCAGGAAGCGGGTTATTTTAGACACTGAGCGAGATACCGAGGCGTTGGTAGGCATGGTGAGTGCCCTGAGACTGTGTGCTGTGTCTGAGGAACCTGAGCCGTTGGGTTTAGAGGCGGTGGATCAGGCGGACATTCTTACTAGGGTGCGGGTAGCACAGCAGTTGGATGCGGAATTAATGCAGGCTGGCAGGGCAGAGCGGTCTGAGTATGAGTTATCCAGCAATGGAACGATCCTTTTGAGAGGCAGGGTGTGTGTACCGAAGGACGAAGTGCTGAGGCAGGAAATCCTGAGGGAAGCACATCAGAGCCGTTTCTCTATTCATCCCGGAGCTACCAAGATGTACCGTGACCTCAAACGGTATTACCAGTGGGTAGGGATGAAGAAGGATGTTGCCAACTGGGTTGCGGGGTGTGATACCTGTCAGTTGGTGAAGGCTGAGCATCAGGTTCCGAGCGGGTTGTTGAGGAGTTTACCCATTCCGGAGTGGAAGTGGGACATGATCACCATGGATTTCGTGGTGGGTTTGCCGGTTTCGCGAACCCATGACGCCATTTGGGTCATCGTCGATAGGTTGACCAAGTCTGCGCACTTCTTGGCCATAAAAAAGACCGACGGTGCGGAAGTGTTGGCCAAGAGGTACGTCAGGGAGATTGTGAAGCTGCATGGGGTACCGGTGAGTATAGTGTCAGATCGAGATCCGAAGTTCTCCTCGCTGTTCTGGGGCGCTTTCCAGAAGGAGATGGGCACTAAGGTACACATGAGTACAGCTTATCATCCCCAGACCGATGGGCAGTCGGAGAGGACTATCCAGACGTTGGAGGATCTGTTGAGGATGTGTGTGTTGGATTGGGGTGGACATTGGGCGGATCATCTGAATCTGGTGGAGTTTGCGTACAATAACAGCTACCAGGCTAGTATCGGCATGGCACCATTTGAGGCGTTGTATGGTAGGCCTTGCAGGACCCCGTTATGTTGGACACAAGTGGGGGAGAGGAGCCTGTTGGGAGCTGACTTTGTGCAGGAGACGACTGAGAAGGTCCGGATTGTGAAGTTGAACATGAAGGAAGCTCAAGATCGTCAGAAAAGCTACGCAGATCGGCGTAGGAAGGAGCTGGAGTTCGCAGTCGGCGATTTGGTCTACCTGAAAATGGCCATGTTGAGGGGTCCGAACAGGTCCATTTCCGAGACGAAGTTGAGTCCGCGATATATGGGTCCCGTCAGGGTGCTGGAGCGGGTCGGACCGGTGGCTTATCGGTTAGAGTTGCCGGAGTCCATGCAGGCATTTCACAAAGTGTTCCACGTGTCGATGCTGAAGAAATGTTTGCACAAGGATGATCAGGTGGTCACGGGGGTGCCATCAGATTTGACACCGAGCATGGTGGTGGAGGCGAGGCCTCTGAGAGTCCAAGATCGTCGGGTGAGAGTGATCAGGAGGAAGAAGGTTCCTGAGATGCAGGTGCTGTGGGACTGCAATGGAGCCGAGGAGGTGACTTGGGAGCCGGAAGCGAAGTTGAAGCGCAAATTTCCCAAGTGGTTCGGCAAACTGGAGGGTTAGCCGGGTGTTTCCATATCGTTGTAACCATGGTGTTGGGATTTTGGGAGTTATTGCGTTGTTGTACTCGTCTATTTTTATGGTGTTATAATTAATCGATGTACTTTGGAGTTTTTGACTATTCAATAAAAAGGTGTTTTCATTGAATGTGTTGAGTGGTGGGTTTACTAGGGGATTAGTAGACAGGTTGGCGGGCTACTAGTGGTAGTGGTCCGATAGCGGGAGTGCGGATACTAGGTGTTTGGTAGCCGCATAAGGCTGATAGTTCCGGATTGGTTTGGCACGGGGTGGTGGCCCCATATAGCGGCATCGGAGTGCACTGGTGAGTCACTGCCGAGTGTACCTGGCCGGTTGGGTTTCGATGTGATTCCTGATTGGTGAGACAGGTCACTAGAGAGATTGCCGTTGTCTGGCTCTCTATGCGTTAGACGGACCGATCCATGGTGTTGGGTCGTGAAGTCGTTGTACTCCCGGGTGTTGGAGTGGTTGGCCAAACCAAGTAGGGAACTATGGCACTATGGTGTCGAGCCGTGATACCGTTGTTGGTAGAGTTGGAAGAGCGGGCGTGCGACGCTGAGTTGGAATAGCGGTTGTGCTAGGTTGTGGATGTTAGCTGGATGTTAGATTCGAGGACGAATCTATGTTAGTGGGGGAGAATTGTAACATCCCTAATTCAATTTTGAGGTTGAAATTGAATAATTAGAAGTTTGGGGTTAATTCGCGAAAAATCAATTGTTCTGGGTGGGTTTAATTGATAACTTTGGGAGTTTGGGGTCAAAAAAAAGAAATAGATTCCACACACATATGTTTATATGTGCGTATGTATCTCCCTCTACGATTAACCTAGCCGTCGACTGCTGCAAGAGAAAGCTCGAGTGGGTGACCGCCGTGAGCCAAGCCGGGACGCGACCTCCTCTCCTCCACGGTAAGAAACCTCTCTCTCCGTAGTTAGTTCTCGCGTGCGGGGTTGTGCGTGATGAAGGTCGGGATTGTGGATCGGGTTGGGCGGTGGTGAGCTTCGGTGGTGGGCGACGGTGCGTGGTTGGAACCGGGATTGGGCCGTGGTTGAGCTTCCGCGGTGAGCTCCGGCGATGAGCACTCGCCGGCGTGTGAATTTGGGGTCGTGATCGTGGATCGGGCTAGGCCGTGGAGAGCTCCCGCGGTGAGCTCCGGCGGTGAGCTCCGGTCGGGTTGGTGGATCGGGGTTGAGCCGAGGTGAAGTCCGGTGGTGAGCTCCGGTGAGGCGTCGCTGCTCCGGCTATGGAAGTCGACGATGGAGTCGACGACCGGTTTAGACTGGTTTAGTAATCGTATCGTTTAATCAGATCGAGTTGTTCGATTGGTTTTGATTATTTTATTATTTTGTTATTTTAGGTGATTTAATTGAAGGTTATTCATCCCGGGGAGTTCTAGAAAATTGCTGAATTTTCTCGTGAAACTTTCTGTGCGGGAATAAGGTGAGTGCAGGACCATAGGCGTAATTAAATAATTTTGATAATTGGTGTGATTTCGTGATTATAGGCCGTTTACGATCTCGGAGGGTCTAGATCGAGTGTTTCATGAAATGTTTGATTTATTCGGTATTTTCGTGATAATCTATATTAATTATCTTAATTACTTGTTAGCCTGTAGATGGGAGGATTGCCTCACTAAGTATTTATCGAAATACTTATGCATCTCTTATATTTTAATTGATGCAGGAAAGGAGAAAGTGTGACCGTGGAATCAGGGCGAGGAAGAGGGGGTGATCTAGACTTGTCGTTTATTGATTATTTTATTTAATAATTTATGATCTTGATTATTCGGATTTATAATCTTGAACCGGAAATTATTTGGTGAGGTTTAGTTATTATTAATTATGGGAATTTTAATAATGCAAAAAAAAAAAAAAAAAAAAAAAATGGGTGCGGTTGTTTCAAGCATCATATTGCTTTTCCTCATCCTCCTCCTGAAAGAATCACCATATAATCTTAGAACTCAAGAGTCCATGTAATAAGAAAACACAAACCATTGATAAAAAAAATACATACTTCCTCATTAGCATCGTTTTCCAGTGACTTGTTATATTCTGCCTTTAGTTCAGCAGCTTTATCCAAATAAACTTTCTTCTCCTAAATGATAAAAGAGCACAACCAGAGTAAGAACACAATAAGCAAATCCCGATGAAACTCAGGGAAGAAACAAAGAATAGAGCAACTCACTTCCTCAGTCAAAGACTTCCACTTTTCAGCACCATGCTTTGGATACTACAATCATATACATAGCACGGTCTAGTATATATCTGAACAATAAAGATAGTAATCAAGAAGAGTAGTAAACCCAGTCATAGCCTTACATCCTTAACATGATCTGCAACAATAGGATAAAAAAGTGAGAAAGAGATGAAGACGGGGAGATGAAGACGGGTCAGAAGAGATGAAGAAAGAAGAAGAAGACCGACGGCTTACCACTACGACAACCGGCAAGAATGGAGAGGCCGTAGGTTAACGGCGAGAGATGCGAGAGAGTGGAGCGGAGAGAAGTCTCCGGTGGAGCTTTAGCGGGCGAGAGAGAGAGAGAGAGAGAGAGAGAGCAGAGAGGCGAGGGAGAGAGCGCAGAGAGGCGAGGGAGAGAGCGCCGTTTGAGAGAGGTAAGATTTTTTTACATAATTAGGGTTACTTCCTTTATATATGATGGGATAAAATTCCCGGTTAGGTTAATTTTTTCGGTTTAGCAGACTTATCTGAAGTCTCAATTTAAAATCAAGTCGAAATTCAGACTTCTAAAAGAGTCTAATTCGGAAAAGTCTAATTTCAGACTTCTTCTCAAATCTAATTCGTACAAACTCAAATTAAATGAAAGTATAATTTCAGACTTTATATACTTTTAATTTATATACAACAACAATAAGTATGTGTAATTTATGTAGTAAAATTTTCTAAAAACTAAATTTTTAATATTTTTAAAATTTTAATTTTCAAATTAAATACGTTTCAGACTTCTCTGAGAAGTCTGAGAAACCCCGATTCTCTGAGAAGTCTGAGAAACCCCGATTCTCTGAGAAGTCTGAGAAACCACGAAAACCACCATAGTCGACGAGTGAATGCATTAACTAACCCGTTTTTCGGCCATTAAAGCTCAAGAATAGAGCTCATAAACACTTTTCGTGACTTCTCTCTCCGATTTTTCCCATTTTCCCACTGATTTTCCGATTCAAACGTACCGAAATCGGAAATTATGGCATAAAAACGGTAAAACACGACTGGGCTTGCGGGATTTCAGTGATATTAGACGTTCTGGGCGCTCGACGAGGGTGAAAACAAACTCTAAACGGATATAGGTACGAGTTTTTGCATATCGTAGATTTTCAGATCTGAGTTGTATACTCATACTGCTTTAGAAGTCTGATGAAACCCATATGGTCAACGAGAGGGTAGTTTTGCAATTGAATTTTAAAAAATCAGATTAAAATTGAAGTCTGATAATCTCTGAAAAGTCTGAGAAATCCCGATTCTCTCAGACTTCTCCGATAAGTCCGAGTAACCCAAAATCTAATATTTAGCACTTATGAGTGACAATATTAAAACATAACTTCTAGGAAGCATCAAATTCGTGAAATATATGCACATTACAACACATATGTGCAAATTTAAAATTTCAAATGTAAATTTGGTAAACCATAAATCTAACCCTAAAGTTTGATGTAAATGTTTCCATTACAAAGCATGTTTTGAGGTTTACAACCTACTTTGCCTTACATGTTTATAATTTGATTCAATTTTACGAAATTTAATTTTAATACTTCGAAATCGTCTATATTTAATTTATGTATAAGAAATTTTTAACAAAATAATTTTTTACAATTTTTAAATTTAAATTTACTAATTAAATTTGTATCAGACTTCTTCGAGAAGTCTGATATTTATTGAGGTATAGGCATAATTAACTAACCTTGTTTAATTTGATTTAATTTTATGAAATATTAATTTCTATATATCAAAATCGTCTATATTTAATTATTGTAGAAAAAAGTTTTAACAATTAATTTTTTTAATTTTCAAATTTAAATTTACTATTTTAATCTGTATCAGACTTCTCGAATACGTCTGAGAGAAGTCTGGTAAGAGAAATCAATCAGACTTCTATTAGAGTCTAAATGCCAGACCTCTATAGAAGTCTGACATGTCGCGAAGGATAAAATGGTAATAGCGGTTTCACGTTTTTTGTTTGGTCATAAGGGGGTAACTGTAATTTTTCACCCCCAAAAGTATAGCGCAGCATTTGATTGAAATGACAGTGTATTTTTGTCATAAAAACAAAATTTTTGGGTAAAAACAGCAATTTGCCCTATAATTTATGTATTCTTTTTTGAAGAAGATTAGTTCCAAAACCAATTATATAAAAAACCAGAACTGCTAAGTAGTCGTTGTTTAGGACAAATTTTTAGAATTTGTCAGTTAATTTCAAGTGGGTTATAAGAGAATAAATAAATAAAACCAATGAATACACGCAAGAGCTTTTACAAACTCGAATTACAACTCCAATCTTTTGATGGGTATGCAAGAATGCATGTTATGAGAGACAAATTGTAGTATCCCAAAATGATAACATGTTCAAGTCAATCATTGAGAAGAGGAATGGGTGAAGTCCTCCCGAAAGCTCTCCAACGCTCAAGTCAGAAAGTAAACACCGCAACTGGCCAGGAAAATGGAAAATAGTAAGAAGATAGTGAAGGTTAGGTGTAAATCATATCAAAATGTGGTATGTAGTTTAATTTATAGCGTTGATAAGTGAGAGATATATAGTGAGATTCTTATTAAAAAAAAAAGAGATAAAGAGTTAGATAAAATGAGAGAGAGGTTATGAGTGAAAGCATGTCAGATGATTTCGGAATGATGTTGATGTGAATGAAAATTCGACCAATATTTCAGAAAATGTATATGTATCAATGATTTGTTAACGTAGATTTTGAATGGTATTTATTATATATATTAAAATAAATTATATTTTATTGAATATATATAAACCCGTTAAATACTAGATATACTAAATTATTATTAAAAAAATTATGAAATACTAAATTTAATAAAACTTTTGGTATTATAGTATACTTTTTTTTAACTACATCAATAAACAAAAATATAACATACCGCGCAAAACGCGGATAACCCACTAATATATATATAAGTACATTTCCTCGCTTCTCCTTCTGCCACCTCAGACTCTACCTAGCCATCCAACATTTAAAAAAAAACATAACATAACATAAAACTTTAGAAATTTCAAAATATATACTTAAGAAAATTGGCTGTAACCCACTATTTAGAAACTTCAAAATGTCTACTTAAGAAAATTGGCCATAGCCCACTCTTTAAAAATTTCAAAATATCTACTTAAGAAATTTGGTTCTACCCCACTTTTAATATTTAGATTCGTTAGTATTAAATTTTCAAAAGTACTAAATATGGCCTAAAAAAAAGCCCAACGCAAATTGATAAACCTTTAAATTAAGATCTCAAAAACTCCACGAAAAAATCAAATAACACGATGGAAACGATGACTATGAAAAATTGCAAGCTTTTCCTCCTACTAAATTTAAATCAAATCTAAAACTTTGATTTGTTTGAGAAAGTTCACATCATTTCATCTCTCTTTGTTCTATACACATTTCTTAAGCTGAGAAAAAAATGAAATAAATACGAAACAAAGATAAATAAAATAACATTAAAAAGTACATACGGTTTATGAAAATTTATTAACACGCCCGCGCGTAACGCGGATCACATCTTACTATATAATACATTTAGCTTTTCTCTCTTCTTATACATCTATACCATCAATGACGTGTTATTAATTAATTGGCTTGACTTGTATAATTAAATAAATTAGTAAATAGTTTATATATATATATAAAGAGAATAATTAATCATATTATAGAATAGAGATAGACCTTGGTATTTTTAAAAACTTATATTTGCCACATCTAATTTTAAAATTAAATTAACCTTTTATTAATGAAATTATAAATTAAAATATGAATTATACTTTTTTACAGCCTTTGAGAAGTAAAAATTAAGATATTAACACCTTTATTAGTTAGTATTTAAATATATTGGATTTTTAAAATAATTTGAGAAGTCATACCATATTTTTTTAATAATCATAAAATAAAAGTCAATGTGTGACAAAAGATTATACACTTTTCATCATTTACAATTGTATTTGTATTGTTTATATATACACACAACACCCACTAATATATTTATTATTTTACTCAAATGAAAGGTAACTAATTGTATAGTACTAGGGATTAAACCCCGCGTGAAATTTCTTTATTATGTTGTTAACTTATGTTGAAATATTGTTCTTTTTTCATGTGTTTATATGTTTTATTTGACCACTGTATGATTCTAATTACAATTATATATATATATATATATATATATATATATTTTTTGTAACACCATTTCAAATCTCTCATAAGTTACATATTTAGCTGAACGTATAATATTACATTTATGCTCCAGAATCTATAGTTTATACTGAGGCCAATTAAATAATTTTAGTACATATATATGTGAGAGTTTATGTACGTATAGTCTTAGGTTGTTTTTATTTATGCCCTCTAATAGAGAATCTTTTCTAATGTTTTGGCCCTTTATGCTAATAGATATTTTTGCCCAAGTATTGATTTCTTCGTGAAAGACAGCTGACAAAAGATCTGTGATTTTTTCCTTGTTCCCCATATTTGAAAAACATATTCTCTCTCGCTTCTAAAAATCCAATAAATCCAACTCCCATAGCTGATCTTCGATGGCCGTCGTGACTTCAACGCCTTCGGTAGCCATGGTTCCATTTCTCACATCCGTTTCCGCCATTTTCACTCCCTCATCGATGCTCGCATCTACCTCAAGGTTTGATTTCATAATTCAGAACTTTATGGATTTTATGATTACTGGGTACGGGTATTCAAAATTTGAAATATTGAGTGTTGTTTTGGATTTATAGGAGGGGAAAGATTGCGATATATGTGGTATTGTGATTGCAGATGAAGCTGCTGCGATCAACGAACATCTTTTCAAAGGAAACACAATGTTTCTTCTAGGTAATGAGGTACAAATCAATCAAATTTTCACAAAAGCTTAGAGTTTTAGCAATTTTGTGAAGTTAGAATAGCGATCATTCTTCATTATCTTTAGTCCATTTCATTTGTGAACAATGAGGGAAGAAGTAGATTAATAAGCACATGAATGGTTTCAAAGACAATTCCTAGGGCACCAGGACTTGAAGTGAAGTTATTGCAAGAGTTGGTTTAACTTTTCCATCTTTCTTATTTCAAGAATATGTGAACGATTCTCAGAATCTATTATATTAGCTTCAATGGTAATTAGTTTCTTCCATTAACAAAAATGGGGTAATAAGCATTTCAAGATTTATGATGATCATTTACTAAGTGGCTAAGTTTTGGCTTTGAAAATCCTTAATATATTTATTTGTCCGAGAAACCAATTCGGGTCCGAAAAAATGTATTGATTTTTTGAGATATTAATTTATCGAGTACCAATTTATAGAGGTTATACTGTTAATTATGATAATAATCCCATTTTATATGTATTTTCCGTTGAGTTGTAGTTGGTTATCTATAAATTATATATTTTATCTTAATATATATTTTTTCAATTATCAACTTACTATATTGTCATTTTCACTTATTTCATTTTCAATTTTTTTTCCCAAACTTATGTATTCGCAAATAATAATTTTGTTAATAGATGGTTGAAATTTAAAATCATAATTAATATTATATATTTTTCTCGTTAGTTTGTGTAATTGTGTGCTTTGAAGTTGTATATTAATAATTATACTTATGTTGAACCTTTAATTAGTACATATTAGAATTTTATATATGTGGGGTCCATTAATAGAGAGAATTGTAGTGATGATGTGGATAAATTAGATTGAGAAAAAAATCTCCTATTATATAATAGATTTGACCAAAAATAACTTATTATCCATTTTAAAGTCAAAACAAAAATATTCATATATATATATATTTATTTCTTTCTTTAAATAAAAATAAACACATCTTTGAGTAATTAATTGTAGATTTGACCATATTTAAACACAACAATTTATATATAGAAATTTAGTTTTTCTCTCTTCAACCACATCATGATACACATGTTATTAATTAATTAGCTTTACTTGCATAACTAAAATAATTAGTAAAAAGTGGTTATATATGTATATATATAGAGTATAATTATATATATATCAGACTGATTCCTAAGGGGCAAGGACCAAATAAAGTTGTAAAGGTGCATACTACAGGCCGATTACCCTGTGCAACGTCTACTTCAAATCATCTCTAAACTGCTGACAAGATGCTTACAGACGATTTTAGAGGAGTTGGTGTCAGAAAATCAATCCGCCTTCGTGCCGAGGAGGGCAATAGCGGATAATGTCCTCATCACCCATGAGATTCTGCACTCTATATAGAGTTCAACAGCCGAAAAGTTCAGCTCAATGGCCGTAAAGACAAACATGAGTAAGGCATACGATCGTCTCGAATGGGACTTTATCAGGTTAGTGCTCACACGCTTTGGGTTCCATCAGCGCTGGGTGGACTGGATTTTGCAATGTGTGATCATGGTCTCGTTAACCTTTTTGATAAATGAGGGTCCAAAAGGTTTCGTGAAACCGACCAGAGGCATTAAGCAGGGAAATCCCCTGTCTCCATTTATTTTTATTCTGTGCAGCGAAGTACTGTCGGGGTTGTGCTCTAATGCACATGAAAAGGGTTCCCTCAAGGGACTGAGAGTTGCTACAGGAAGCCCAAGACTCTACCACCTGCTTTTTGCAGACGACACGATGTTTTTTTTGAAGTACTAGTGTGGAAAACACAACAACTTTAGTCAAAATTCTAAAAAAATATGAAGAAGTATCGGGTCAATCTATCAATCTAGACAAGTCCTCTATAAGCTTCTCAAGGAAAACTTCTGCTGACATCAGAGAAAGGGTCAAAGGAGACCTGAAGATAACCAAAGGAGGAGTGGGGAAGTACTTAGGCCTGCCTGAGCATTTTGGATGCCGAAAAAGGATCTCTTTACGGGTATTGTTGACAGTATCCGACAAAAAGCCATCAGTTGGTCTTCAAGGTTCTTATCAGGGGCTGGAAAACTGATCATGTTGAAGAGTGTGCTAGCATCCATACTTTCCTACGCTATGACCTGTTTCAAGCTGCCTGAGTCTGTATGTAAGCGGATTCAATCTGCCATAACCCAATTCTGGTGGAATTCAAATTTAGACAAGAGGAAAATGTGTTGGGTTTCCTGAGAAAAGTTGTACCAACACAAGAACAATGGAGGCTTGGGATTTCGCGATATTCCTTGCTTCAATGATGCTCTTCTTGCTAAGCTAAGCTGGAGAATTATGAGCAAACTAAATAGTCTCATTGCTATAGTTCTAATTGGTAAGTATTGTCTTAGCTCAGACTTTATGTCTTGTGTTTGCCCTGTTTCTGCGTCGTATGTATGGAGAACTGCTTTGATCGGTAGAGACCTTTTAAGGAAGAATCTGGGATGGGCAATTGGTAATGGGAAATCCGTGAGTGTTTGGAATGAATTCTGATTATCTACTTCCTTTCAAAAGGCACCTATAGGCCCTTGTGTGGAGAGCGATAAGGATTTATTGGTGGCTGATCTGATTGATGGTTTAAGCAAGGACTGGGATGCTCCAAAAGTTCAGGCTAATTTTCCCCTCTTAGCTCCAGAAATCTTGGCCCTAAAACCAAGCAGAAGTGATGCAAAAGACAAGAGAATTTGGTTTTAAAAAAAGTCTGGTGTTTACTCTACAAATTATTGTTACTTTGCTGCCCAAGAAAAGTTAGACCAGCAACAGACAAAAAGCTCCTTGAACTGGAAGACTGATATATGGTCAACCCCTACGGTTCCCAAGGTTCGAACCTTCCTCTGGAGTGCAGCAAGTGGGGCATTACCGGTGGGTGAAAGATTAGCAGAGAAGATCCCAAAAGTTTTCTTACCCTGTCCCCGGTGTGGAGAGCCAGAATCCATTGTGCATCTGCTGTTCCGTTGTGTCTTTGGAGGGAAAGTATGGGATTTGGCTCCCTTCTCCCCTGAAATTAATCATAAGCAATATCCCAGTTTTTAAGAGATGTGGAAAGAGGTAGAACATGTTGTTTGTTTGTCTCCCTTGGGACTAGCTAATGCAACCCTGGCACCTTGGATATGTTGGACCTTTGGACAGCCCGGAATAATCTGATATTCAGTGATAAGGAATTCTCGGAGGCACACGGCTTCTGAAGATATAAGGACTATCTCGATTGAATCCGACTCCTTACAGCTGGTTAGAACAATCAACTCAAGCTCTAGTATTTCGGATCTTCATGGTATCCTCGAGGATATCGCATCTCTCATCAGAAGATTCGATCTCATTACTTTCAAGTTTATCCCTCGTTTATCTAATGTACTTATTGATTCCTTGGCAAAGAATGCTATGTATGCTGTTTCAGCACTTTCAATTTAAGTAATTGAAGTTTCGGTTGTACAAAAAAAAATATAGAGTATAATTATAACACATATAGAATATAACTTGATATTTTTAAAACCATTGTATTTGCCACATCTAATTTTAGAATTAAATTTACCATTTTATTAATAAATTATAAATTCAAATACTAACTATACTAACCATTTTTCCACACGATACGCCAGTCAGTCAAAACACAAATGACCTCAGAACCACATGAATTCCACCATTGATAGTTGAACTCATCAGCCAAGATACCATTTGCAACACAACTAATTTGAACATTCCTAAATACAATAGAAGTAAATTATGTTAGGATTATATGTAATAAAATAAACTATAATTTATTGAAATGCACTTACTTGGTATCTCTTAGTATGAAATTGATACGACTATAAAATTTATCATAGTCACAATTATTTGAGTAATCTTTAACTCTAATCAGTTTTCCAACATACACCATAACACCAATTAAGTCTGTTCATAGAAGATAATATGTTATTGTTAGAGATATAATTCTTCTTTATAAATAAATGTATAACATTTTATATAACTGAACCAAACAATCTTACATAGTAACTGAAAACTTACCAATAGGGTAATTTGAATCAAGTGAACCATTATAAACTTTATTAAACTCAGCAAAAGACATAAATGGATTATGTGACATTGTTGTAATTGGTTTCAGGTTGGTATTCTGAAGTATAAATTTACGCCATTTATGAGGAGTTGTCTTTGGGAACCAAAACGCATCATTAACAACAAAACCACTTAGACAATTCCACTGTCCTTCTTCTAAAATACGATGGTAAAATGAAACTAAAACAGGATTTGTCATCGATCCTTGAATTTTGCATCCCTGCAAATTATAGATTTATAAAGGGTTCAACTATATGACTACTTACAACTTAATTATACAAAACAATGAAAGATAGCTAAATATTAAACTTACTTCTTCATCAACGAAAATAAACTCCAAACCTTCAATACCTTGTGGACCAATCATCTCCCACTTCTTCAAAACCATAATTCTTATCTTACAATCAGATCTCCACGAATGCAACTCTGAAACTTTATCAAATCGATCCATAATGTATACTATCAAAATAGTAAAGAGAGATTTTTATGATTGTACTTTGATTCGTCTGAGTAAATATGTAATGGCTGCAATGAGTAGGGTTTATATAGAAGGGATTAGGTTTAGAGTTTAATTAGTAGATTTTAATCGAATTCATAGAACAATATCTTCAATTGTTATACATGTAATATATGAAAATATTCACCTTCTAATATGAATGATTATTTTTAGAAACATGGAATATATTGCTATAGGTTTTGGTAATATATGAAAAAGTTGATTAATATAATTAAATAATTGAAGGTATATAATAAGAAAGTAACCAAACATTTACATTTTAATAAGAGTTATTCAGTTATTTGTATATCCTCTAAACTAAAATATTTAATTCTCCAACATATTGTAGGTTATTTATTATATTTAACATTTAGATGATCATACATTTTAATAACTTTGTTTATATTGTTTTTATCTAAATAAAACTTCTATGATATCGATTAAATATAAAAAGTAATTACCTAGTTAAACGAAATACATAGAGTTTAAAATAACAAAAGATAAATATATAAATCCGAAAATAGAGTAACTTTCAATCCTTTGAAAGGATTGAAAACATAAGTCTTACATACAAATAAAGTAGGAGGACATCACTCCTAATATATATTAAACAAAAGTTTAAAGATAGAAATGTAGCCAAGTTCATGATGAAGTAAGACTAAGCATCCTGAGCTTCTGAGGTTGATGTGTTTTTTTTCCGAATCCCTTATCTTATTCCAAATCCTGAAAAACTATGAACAAATAATTAGGCATAATAGACGTTTTTCGAAATGTAAAGTACAAAAGTGAAGTTATTGCAAGAGTTGACCTTTCATTAGGTAAATCAGTCAAAACACAGATGCCGAATTGACCTTTCATTACGTTGTCATTACATTTTCCCTTAATCTCATAGGCCAAATTACCACGTGCGACACAGCTGAGTGTATAATCCCTTCATTTAAATGAATAATCTAATTATACTTGATATCAACATAGATTACATGTAAGTTTAATCAATAGACTTACTCAAGATCTTTGATGCGAAAATTCAGAGTTGGAACAATTGTTCCATTTGGACGAACAACTGTTTTAAAGTCTCCAATATAATCCAAAACACCAATTAAATATGCGTTTATTCATATATGAAAATTAGATACTACCAAAAATCATTCTACTTGTATAGAAATACATAACATAAATAACAGATTTGACTATTCAAATAAGTATCTTATAATAAAAAAGTACTATGACAGAATTTAGGGTGAGCAAAATAGCTATCCGCAAAGAGATTTGGTTTAGTTGTTTTGTGAACATATCAAATCTGAACTTTAAAGCTGGTTTAGATCTTTAGGATTTGCAAAGAGATTTGGGATTCTGGGATTTAGACTTAGATAATTCTCGCAACGACAGTTGGTTAATTATAGCTTAGTGATTTGAGTTCAAGAACCCTGCATAACCTGAACCCTGACTAGTTAGTTTGTCTGCATTCATTGATTTCTTGAGAAATACCCTGAACTTATATTTCCTCCATCGAATTTACAACAAGTTTAATCTACGTCATTGCTTTCAATTACATTGATCACTTAGCTTAATTCAACCCTTAAAATATATTGTGTGATTCTTGAGTCTATGTGGATTCGACCCCTACGTATTACAATCGACAAAGCTGTTAGTAGTTTAGGGTATTACATTTGAGCTTATCATATACACGGCTGAAATCAACAAACCTCACAGCTGAGTGTATAATCCCTTCATTTAAATGAATAATCTAATTATACTTGATATCAACATAGATTACATGTAAGTTTAATCAATAGACTTACTCAAGATCTTTGATGGGAAAATTCAGAGTTGGAACAATTGTTCCATTTGGATGAACAACTGTTTTAAAGTCTCCAATATAATCCAAAACACCAATTAAATCTGCATTTATTCATATACAAAAATTAGATAATACCAAAAATCATTCTACTTGTATAGAAATACATAACATAAATAACAGATTTGACTATTCAAATAAGTATCTTATAATAAAAAAATGTACTATGATTAGGGTAGATAACACTTACCAATTGGGTAACAGTGAGTGTAAGGCTTGTTGTATACTGATATATCATGGTTTTTACCCACTTTTAGCCATGATATAGGTCTTATTTATAGAGTCTTTCTAGTATTTTGGAGTCTTTTCAAGTATTTTCAGGTGTTAGGTGACTTTGGGAGAAAAGAAGCCGTTTTGGGTGAAAATGAGCATATGGAGATGCAGATTCATGCAGAGATGTCAGAAGTTTGGCATTCGTTGAAAAATTTCCCACCGATGGATTGAGCTAAAATTTGGATACAAGACAGATCAATGGATTAGCTTTCATTTGGAAGTGGTTTGAGGCCATTCCAGCTGTGCGATCAAACGTTATGCCAGTTTTCGTGAAGACAGACCAGTCTGGCGAGCAGAAAAAGTAGGGTATCGATCGATACAAGGTTGGTGTCGACCGATACCGACTTTAGAAAGAAGGAAACGTGATTTTTAACAAGTTTGAAGTTTGCACCTTGGTCCATAAGATTTTAATAATTACAATTAGCCATAAAACGTGTTTTAGGAGTATTAATTAGGTTTTTCAGCCACTTTGGCCATTAAGCTTTATTTTATTCTTGATACTTTGAGAGAGATTTGTTCTAGGTTTTTTGGGAGACAACTCTGAACCCTTGTTTCTTATTGATTTCTTTTATGCAATTCTATTAATCTATGATTTTTGTTCCATTGATCATGTCTGAGTAGATCTCCTTTAGGTTTAGGGTTCTCATAAAAGAACTCTTTGAATGTTAGGTTAATTGGTTGATTAGGGTTCATAATCTGAATTAGTTCTTCACCATAGGTTGTTCTCAAAGCTAATTCTAGGTTGACGAATCTGGAACTTAGATCTTAGGTTAATCGATTAGGCACGACAGTGAAATTGATAATCTGACAGAATTTAGGGTGAGCAAAATAACTATCCGCAAAGAGATTTGGTTTAGTTGGTTTGTGAACATATCAAACCTGAACTTTAAAGCTGGTTTAGATCTTTAGGATTTGCAAAGAGATTTGGGATTCTGGTATTTATACTTAGATAATTCTCGCAACGACAGTTGGTTAATTATAGCTTAGTGATTTGAGTTCAAGAACACTGCATAACCTGAACCCTGACTAGTTAGTTTGTCTGCATTCATTGATTTCCTGAGAAATACCCTGAACTTATATTTCCTCCATCGAATTTACAACAAGTTTAATCTACGTCATTGCTTTCAATTACATTGATCACTTAGCTTAATTCAACCCTTAAAATATATTGTGTGATTCTTGAGTCTCTGTGGATTCGACCCCTAAGTATTACAATCGAAAAAGCTGTTAGTACTTTAGGATATTACATTTGAGCTTATCAAATTTGGCGCCGTTGCCGGGGATTCTTAATTCGCCCTTAGATTTTAGTCTGGAATTTCGACTAAGCTCATGGATCGATCGATACTAGCCAGTGTCGGTCGATAATCGCCGTGTTAGGTTGTATCAATTGACACCCACCCAGTGTCGGTCGATACTCATCGTTTTTGTTTTTGTTACTTACGTGCTTTGTCTAGTGTGTTTCAGGTGTATGCCCACTCGCGAAACCAGGAGGAACAAGAGCACTCAGCTAGTCAATCTTTCCAACAAGGAGCTAGCAAACTTGGAATGCACAAACCGAAAAACAAAGAAGCCAGCAGAGATGAACAATCCAGTGGTATTGACTCGTGATGATGCTGGAGCTTTGGAATACCAAAAGGGTCAATTGTGCAATGAGAGAGGACAACGACTTGATGGGGATGGAAACATCATTGTCCCTGCAACTGTTTTGAATATTGGGAATGATGTGGTTAATCGTGGTAAAACGATTGGTGAGTACAACAGGCCTTATCAGTTCTATGCCAATCGATCAGCGATTTGCCTTCCTGCTTTTCAGAGGAATGACTTTGAGCTGAAACCTGCATACTTCACTCTTGTGGGTCTGCGCCTTTTTCACAATCTTTCTCATGAACACCCCATGGATCACATTGAGAAGTTTGAGGACTTGGTTACTAGCATCAAATACAATGGAGTGTCCAATGATTTCCTCTTCTGTAAGCTTTTCCTATACTATCTTGGTGGGGATGCAGCTTATTGGCTTAAGCAGTTGCCCCCTGGATCACTGAATACTTGGGAGGAGACTAAGAATGCCTTCCTGAATAATTTCTATGATGATGCAAGATCCGAGGAGCTCAGGATTAAGATCTCCCAGTTTTCGCAGGGAGAGACTGAAGCATTCAAGGCTGCTTGGATTAGATTTAGATCATATCAGAGAGATTGTCCACGCCACGGGTTCACTAACGTTCAGTTTCTTCAGAGGGATTGATTGGAGATATCAGATGGCCTTAGATGCTGCGAGTAATGGGAACTTCAACACCAGGTATCCTGACGATGCTTATGTGCTTATTGAGAACTTGGCATCTAGCAATAGTACCAAGAATGCAGACTTTGAGCGAAGAAAGCAGACTGAGAGCATGGATGGATCGCAGATTGCTGAGGTTCAAGCTAGGTTGGATTCAGTGCACAATCTTTTGATGGGAAATACGATGAAGGCTGTTCATTTTGCTGATAAGGTTGAGAAATTCAATGAGGATGAACTGGAAGGTGTTAACTACATTGGTGGTTATGGTTTTCAAGGTCAGAGAAATCAATACCAGCAAAACAACAACCGAAACTTCACCAACAATGCTCAGCAAGGAGGGTACAAATCTGAAGTCAATCCAGCTGGTTTTAGAACCTATGGGAATTTGTCCTACCAATCCCCACCACCCAAAACTCCTAAAAGCAAAGTTGAATCTATGCTGGAACAGATTCTTGAGGGACAGCAGAAGATGACAGTGGATTTCAATGGGAAGATGGATGCTATGTACACATACCTGAATGGGAAAATTGAGTCTTTCAGTATTCATCAGAAGATGCTGGAAACTCAAATAGCTAAGACTGCAGCAGTTGTCAAGGGAAAGATGGTTCATTCACAGAATGAATACGCCAATGCAATCACCTTAAGAAGTGCTAAAGAGGTCACTGCAGTGGTAGAAAAGGGTTTGAATGCAGAAAAATTCTTGGAGATAAAAGAGGTTGAAGGTGATTTTGAGCCTGATACGTCTGTGTCGACCGACACCATTGTTGGTATCGATCGACACCTACCTGAAGAGACGACACATGAGTCTTGTGTCGATCAACACCAATCTGGTGTTGGTCGACACTCCTCGCAGACTGACCTGAAAATTGTGAAAACATCGAAAATTGTTGAGGAGAGGGTTTACAAACCTAAGGTGCCATATCCTATACTACCTAACCATCTCAGAGCTCCCATTACTGCAGAGAAGTTGCTCGGTTTTGAGAAGATGGTAAGGATAGTTCCCCATACTATATCTTTTGAAGAAGCTTTGGAATATCGCCCTTTGCTTTGTCACTTCTGAGATTGCAGAAAAAACTCTATAAGAGATCAAGGCACTCTTCATCAAAGCAAGAAGCGTACCACTACCAATGAAGCAGTTGAATAAGAGAGAAGACCCAGGAAAATTTTCAGTTCCATGCTCTAACTCTGGAATTGAATTCAAAGAGTCTCTCGTTGATTCAGGGTCTAGCGTCAATGTCATGTCAAAGGCAATTGCAGAGAGGTTGGGAATTGCTGATATAAGACCTCCTACGATGACTATCGCATTCGCAAACTCTTCCACCTCAGTTCCATACGGTACAATACCTGATTTGCTTGTTAAAGTAGGAGACTGTCTAGTTCCTACTGATTTTCAGGTTGTGGAGATGAGTGCAAGATCTAGTACGCATTTGACTCTGGGAAGACCGTTCATGGCTACAGTTGGTGCAGCTATAGACACGCCCAGTAAGAGGATCTCGTTCTCATACATTGACAAGGAGATCTCCTACAAAGCCATCCCCTCTGGAAGAGCTCCCACACATATCTCTTGCATCACCGTTGTTACAGGAGAGCCGTTGATGGTTGATCTTTTGGAAGAGCCTTATGATGAGCCAAATGTCATAGACATTTTAGATGGTCCTTCTATCATCACCATGAAAGAAATCAAAATGGCTAAGGCAAAGAAGAAGGTGAAGAACAAAAGTGTCAAGGGTTCTGTCTATATGACTTTAATCCCTCAGAAGTGTGATGGAGATTCGATTAAATATAAGGTTAAGTGCAAAGGAACCTCAAAACCATTCTCTAAGGCTAGAGTTATTCTTACTTCGGAGTTGAAAGAGAAAGCAAAGGAAGTTGTGGAGAGCATGTTGAGCAGAACTCTGAAGTTGGAAGTGTCTAGTTGTAGAACTTGCCTGGGAGTAAGTTCTCAATTTTCTCCTGACTGATCATGAAACAACCGCACCCATTTTTTTTTTTATGCATTTTGCAAACAATTACTAAAATCCCATAAATAATAATAATTGAACCTCACGAATTAATTTCCGGTTCAAGATTAAAAATCCGAATAATCAAATCATAAATTGTTAAATAAAATCACCAAATAAACGACAAGTCTAGATCACCCCATCTTCCTCGCCCTGATCCCACGGTCACACTTTCTCTTTTCCTGAATCAATTAAAACATAAGAGATGCATAAGTATTTCGAAAAATACTTAGTGAGACAATCCTCCCATCTACAGGCTAACAAATAATTAAGATAATTAATATAGACTATCACGAAAATACCGAATAAATCAAACATCTCATGAAACACTCGATCTAGACCCTCCGAGATCGTAAACGGCCTATAATCACGAAATCACATCAATTATCAAAATTATTTAATTACGCCTATGGTCCTGCACTCACCTTATTCCCGCACAGAAAGTTTCACGAGAAAATTCAGCAATTTTCTAGAACTCCCTTGGATGAATAACCTTCTATTAATCCGCCTAAAAATAAAAATAATAAAATAATCAAAAACCAAATTTCAATTATTAAAACCCCTTACACGTTACGCGTCTTCGTCTTCCTCTTCCCTTCACCGGCACGACTACACTACCGCCGGAGCTCACCACCGGAACCACCATGATCCAACCCCCGATCACGAACCATTCTCTCGCGCCCTGACGACACGGAAGCTCCGATCCACCGAACCCAAATGGCAACGCCGATCGTCACGCACTCCTGTTTCGCTTCGCCCGACTACACCACACGGCGTCCCGCACTACCACACCGTTCCGACACCACCACAAGACCCGCTAACACACGACTGGCCCTAGGACAGCTACCGCGACACCAACGCCGCCAACCCACGGAACCCACCCTACGACCAAACCCAAAACGACAAGAGCAAGAGCCTTACCGAGAAAGAGGGAGGCGTGGCTCGAAGCTTCTCCTTGCTTCCACGCCGAAAACCAGCGCAAATCTTCCTCCTTGACGGCTAGGGTTCGATCATCCTCTCCAAAACGGCGATACATACACACATATATACATAGGTGTGTTTCAAGTTTTCTTATTACACCAACCGGTCCTCGCCCTGCCTCCCCTTCCGAAAGTTGACCCCAAACTTTCAAGATTATCAATCACACCCGCCAGTAAAAATTGATTTATTCAATTTAACCCCCCCTAACTTCTGAAAGGTCAAATTAAACCCAATTAATGGATTACGGGTGTTACAGTTCTCCCCCACTAACATAGATTCGTCCTCGAATCTAACGTCTAACGAACATCCACAACATAGCACAACCGTTATTCCAATTCAGCGTCGCACGACCGCTCTTCCAACTCCACCAACAACGGTATCACGGCTCAACACCATAGCGCCATAGTTCCCTCCTTGTTTTGGCCAACCACTCCAACACCCGGGAGTATAACGACTTCACGACCCAACACCATGGATCGGTCCGTCTAACGCATAGAGAGCTAGACAACGGCAATCTCTCTAGTGACCTGTCTCACCAATCAGGAATCACATCGAAACCCAGTCGGCCATGTACACTCGGCAGTGACTCACCAGTGCACTCCGATGCCGCTATATGGGGCCACCACCCCGTGCCAAACCAATCCGGAACTATGCGGCTACCAAACACCTAGTATCCGCACTCCCGCTATCTGACCACTACCACTAGTAGCCCGCCAACCTGTCTACTAATCCCCTAGTAACCACACCACTCAACATTTTCAATGAAAACACCTTTTTATTGAATAATCAAAAGCTCCAAAGTACATCGATTAATTATAATACCATAAAATAAACGAGTACAACAACGCAATAACTCCCCAAAACCCCAACACCATGGTTACAACGACATGGAAAACACCCGGCTAACCCTCCAGTTTGCCGAACCACTTGGGAAACTTGCGCTTCAACTTCTCTTCCGGCTCCCAAGTCACCTCCTCGGCTTCATTGCAGTCCCACAGCACCTGCATCTCAGGAACCTTCTTCCTCCTGATCACTCTCACCCGACGATCTAGGACTCTCAGAGGCCTCACCTCCACCACCATGCTCGGTGTCAAATCTGATGGCACCCCCGTGACCACCTGATCATCCTTGTGCAGACATTTCTTCAGCATCGACACATGAAACACCTTGTGAAATGCCTGCATAGACTCCGGCAACTCTAGCCGATAAGCCACCGGTCCGACCCGCTCCAGCACATTGACGGGACCCATATATCGCGGACTCAACTTAGTCTCGGAAATGGACCTGTTCGGACCCCTCAACATGGCCATCTTCAGATAGACCAAATTGCCAACTGCGAACTCCAGCTCCTTCCTACGCCGATCTGCGTAGCTTTTCTGACGATCTTGAGCTTCCTTCATGTTCAACTTCACAATCCGGACCTTCTCAGTCGTCTCCTGCACAAAGTCAGCCCCCAACAGGCTCCTCTCCCCCACTTGTGTCCAACACAACGGGGTCCTGCAAAGCCTACCATACAACGCCTCAAATGGTGCCATGCCGATACTAGCCTGGTAGCTGTTATTATACGCAAACTCCACTAGATTCAGATGATCCGCCCAATGTCCACCCCAATCCAACACACACATCCTCAACAGATCCTCCAACGTCTGGATAGTCCTCTCCGACTGCCCATCGGTCTGGGGATGATAAGCTGTACTCATGTGTACCTTAGTACCCATCTCCTTCTGGAAAGCGCCCCAGAACAACGAGGAGAACTTCAGATCTCGATCCGACACTATACTCATCGGTACCCCATGCAGCTTCACAATCTCCCTGACGTACCTCTTGGCCAACACTTCCGCACCGTCGGTCTTCTTTATGGCCAAGAAGTGCGCAGACTTGGTCAACCTATCGACGATGACCCAAATAGCGTCCTTGGTTCGCGAAACCGGCAGACCCACCACAAAATCCATGGTGATCATGTCCCACTTCCACTCCGGAATGGGTAAACTCCTCAACAACCCGCTCGGAACCTGATGCTCAGCCTTCACCAACTGACATGTATCACACCCCGCAACCCAGCTGGCAACATCCTTCTTCATCCCTACCCACTGGTAATACCGTTTGAGGTCACGGTACCTCTTGGTAGCTCCTGAATGAATAGAGAAACGGCTCTGATGTGCTTCCCTCTGGATTTCCTGCCTCAGCACTTCGTCCTTCGGTACACACACCCTGCCCCTCAAAAGGATAGTTCCATTGCTGGAGAACTCATACTCAGACCGCTATGCCCTGCCAGCCTGCATTAATTCCGCGCCCAACTGCTGTGCTACCCGCACCCTAGTCAGAATATCCGCCTGATCCACCGCCTCTAAACCCAACGGCTCAGGCTCCTCAGACATAGCACACAGTCTCAGGGCACTCACCATGCCTACCAACGCCTCTGTATCTCGCTCAGTGTCTAAAATAACTTGTTTCCTGTTCAAAGCATCGGCTACAAGATTCGCTTTACCGGGATGGTAAGCTATCTCTAGGTCATAATCCGCAACAAGCTCCATCCATCGCCTCTGTCGCAGATTCAGCTCGGGCTGGGTAAAGATGTACTTCAGACTTTTGTGGTCTGTGAACACCTGAACCTTACCGCCATACAGATAAGACCTCCAGATCTTCAATGCAAACACCACGGCAGCCATCTCAAGATCGTGAGTAGGATAATTGCATTCATGTTTCCTCAACTGCCTGGAAGCATATGCAATCACCTTACCCTGCTGCATCAATACACAACCGAGCCCCACCCTGGACGCGTCTGTGAACACGACGTATGGCTCATCCGGCTTCGGCAAGGCCAACACCGGAGTACTCACCAGCATCTCCTTGAGCTTCGCAAAGCTCTACTCACACTGGTCCGACCACACGAAAGGAACGTCCTTCCCGGTCAACTTGGTCATGGCCTGCGCCATACTAGCAAACCCCTTGACGAACCTTCTGTAATAACCCGCCAGACCCAGAAAACTGCGAATCTCCAAGGTATTCTTCGGTCTCGGCCACTCCTCAATCGAGCGAATCTTCTCCGGATCCACTGAAACACCACGATCAGATACGACGTGCCCCATAAATCCTATCTCCCGCTGCCAGAAACTACACTTGCTCAGCTTAGCGAACAACTATTGCTCCCGTAGCTTCTCCAGAACTTTCCTCAGGTGAACCATGTGCTCCTCAGGACTCTTCGAATACACTAGAATGTCGTCGATGAAAATGATGACGAACTCATCCAGATACTCCTGGAAAACACCGTTCATCAACCTCATAAACGCAGCCGGTGCATTCGTCAACACAAACGGCATCACCACAAACTTGTAGTGCCCGTATCTCGTCCTGAAAGCCGTCTTCCTGATGTCCGACTCCGCTATCGGGATCTGATGATAACCCGATGCCAAATCAATCTTAGAGAACCACGAAGCACCCTGCAACTGATCTAGCAACTCATCGATCCTCGGTAATGATACTTATTCTTCACAGTAACCCGGTTCAGCCCACGATAATCAATGCACAACCGGAAGCTCCCATCCTTCTTCTTGACGAACAGTACCGGTGCACCCCACGGAGAACTGCTCGGTCTAATGAAACCCTTTTCCAACAACTCCTCAAGCTGCTTCTTAAGCTCAGCCATCCTGTAAGGAGCCTTAGACAACGGCGTCGCCCCCGGCTCTAACTCAATGGTAAAAGGATCCGACCTGGATGGTGGTAACCCGCTCAACTGCTGGAACACATCCTCGAACTCCCAGACCACCTCAATATCCCGCACCGCTGACTCCCCAACCTCACCAGGTATCGAAATGGTAGCCAAATAGGCCTCACAACCCTGCTCGATCAAACGCTCCGCGTGAACCGCGGAAACGACGATACCTCCCGGGACCGGTCTCACCCCCTGATAAACCAGTCTTCTGTTAGCATGCTCGAAAACCACACGACCCCGGTGACAATCCAAATGAGCCTTGAACTTTCCCAGCCAGTCCATACCCAAAATGATGTCATAGAGTTCCACTGGACACACTATCAAATCCGCTGGCATCAGCTCTCTGGCGATAAGGATGTCGACACCCTCCACACAGCCCTGAGTCCTCAACAAACGACCCCCATCAACTCTCACCACACCCGAGTGGTCCCCAGACCCCTCTTGGATACCGCTCCCCGACACCCAATCCGGTGTGGCAAAACTGTGGGACGCTCCGGAGTCAAACAACACATGTGACTCTACCCCAGCCACACTAAGGGTCCCTAAGCACGAAAAGGATTTAAGGCAAACAGCAAACACCAATTACAGAGCGAGTAACTGAAATTACAATCAAACAAGAACATAATTAAGGTAGCTAACCAGTAATCGGTCTGCTGCCGCTCGCCTCGCCTGACTCCGCGCCTATGGTGAACACCCTCGGTGCCACTGCGGCCCGTTTCGGAGGCGGTGCCTCGATCCTCACAAATGGCTGAGCCAACTTCGGACAATCCTTCTTGATGTGACCGGGTTCCTTGCAATGGAAGCACACCTGTCTCCCTCGAGAACAATCCGCCACGCGATGTCCATAGGCTCCGCATCCGAAACAACGTGGTCCAGAACCCGCTGCCTTGGAAGTATCCTCCCACTTCCTCTTCTGTCCCTGCTGCTGACCAGACTTACCGCCCTTGCTCGGAGCAACACTCTGACTTTGAGGCCGTCGCGGAACCTCTGGTACTACAGCCTTTAAACTAGCCTCCTGCCTCATCCCCTCCTCAAGCTGCGCTGCACACTCCACCAGTTCGGATACCGACTCGAACTTGCGGACTATGCATCGGTTCCTGAGATCGATACGCATACCACGCATGAAAGCACAAATCAACTCATACTCGGTATCTGCACCCCGACCAGCAAACCGCTTCAGCCGGTTAAACTCGGCCTCGTACTCCCGAACAGAACGAATCCCCTGTGACAAGTACAGAAACTCCCCCTGTAACCTGTCGCGAGCCTCCCGCGGAAAATACTTGAGATCGAACTCCCTCCGGAACTCGTCCCAAGACCACACTACTCCGGCCCTCCTCGCAGCAACACCCTGCCACCACTCATGTGCATCTCCCTCCAGATAATGCACCGCCAAGTCAACCCTATACTCCTCAGGGCATCTGATCGACTGGAAGTTCTTCTCCAACCTGGACCTCTACTCATCAGACTCAATCGGTCGAGCACCACCACTAAAAAACTTGGTGCCCAACCTCTGGATATGCTCCATCACCCTCAGGTATGACGGAACTACTGGCTCGGCCTCAGCAACCACTCCCGGAACTCACGGAGCAACAACACCCGACATCGCGGCAACCCCCTGTGGCGCCACTGGAGCTGGAGCCGGTACCACACCAGGTAACCTCTCCAAGAGCTGGGCCAACATGCCCAAAACAGCCCCCATCGGGTTCGGGCCCGCACCCGCCTGAGCACCACCCGGCGCCGGCATCGCACCATACACGGCCGCTGGCTCCGACTGACCTTCCCCCTCGGCGTGCTCATACACCCCCTACTCCACTGTGACACTCTGCGTCACATTCGCAGCTGCTCTGCCACCTCTACCACCTCTGCCGCCACGGCCTACTCTGCCGCCCCGACCACGGCCGCCACGACCACCACGACCTCTGAGACCTTGCCCGACGATATCAGAATCAACCATCTTCAATAACAACTTGTTACTAATTCACAACAGCAATAGTAAAACAAACACGAGTCTTACCGTGGAATCTCATTGAAGGCTCGAAGAGGATGATCTAGAACTTCAAGTTCAACAATTGACTAACTCACATAGACAGTTCTAATAGCGGAAATTTTTTTTTTTTTAAACCGTCCTAGAACCATAAATGCTCTGATACCAAAATTGAAACAACCGCACCCATTTTTTTTTTTAATGCATTTTGCAAACAATTACTAAAATCCCATAAATAATAATAATTGAACCTCACGAATTAATTTCCAGTTCAAGATTAAAAATCCGAATAATCAAATCATAAATTGTTAAATAAAATCACCAAATAAACGACAAGTCTAGATCACCCCCTCTTCCTCGCCCTGATCCCACGGTCACACTTTCTCTTTTCCTGCATCAATTAAAACATAAGAGATGCATAAGTATTTCGAAAAATACTTAGTGAGACAACTCTCCCATCTACAGGCTAACAAATAATTAAGATAATTAATATAGACTATCACGAAAATACCGAATACATCAAACATCTCATGAAACACTCGATCTAGACCCTCCGAGATCGTAAACGGCCTATAATCACGAAATCACATCAATTATCAAAATTATTTAATTACGCCTATGGTCCTGCACTCACCTTATTCCCGCACAGAAAGTTTCACGAGAAAATTCAGCAATTTTCTATAACTCCCCGGGATGAATAACCTTCTATTAATCCGCCTAAAAATAAAAATAATAAAATAATCAAAAACCAAATTTCAATTATTCAAACCCCTTACACGTTACGTACGTTACGCGTCTTCGTCTTCCTCTTCCCTTCACCGGCACGACTACACTACCGCCGGAGCTCACCACCGGAACCACCATGATCCAACCCCCGATCACGATCCATTCTCTCGCGCCCTGACGACACGGAAGCTCCGATCCACCGAACCCCAATGGCAACGCCGATCGTCACGCACTCCTGTTTCGCTTCGCCCGACTACACCACACGGCGTCCCGCACTACCACACCGTTCCGACACCACCACAAGACCCGCTAACACACGACTGGCCCTAGGACAGCTACCGCAACCCCAACGCCGCCAACCCACGGAACCCACCCTACGACCAAACCCAAAATGATAAGAGCAAGAGCCTTACCGAGAAAGAGGGAGGCGTGGCTCGAAGCTTCTCCTTGCTTCCACGCCGAAAACCAGCGCAAATCTTCCTCCTTGACGGCTAGGGTTCGATCATCCTCTCCAAAACGGCGATACATACACACATATATACATAGGTGTGTTTCAAGTTTTCTTATTACACCAACCGGTCCTCGCCCTTCCTCCCCTTCCGAAAGTTGACCCCGAACTTTTAAGATTATCAATCACACCCGCCAGTAAAAATTGATTTATTCAATTTAACCCCCCCCTAACTTCTGAAAGGACAAATTAAACCCAATTAATGGATTACGGGTGTTACAGATCACCTCAGCCAAAGTCAAGCTAGTGACGTAAAACAAGCGCTTGGTGGGAGGCAACCCACTGGTGAGTCTGTACATAAGTTTTTTTACTTCTTTTGAATTTTTTTTTTGGTTTTTTGTGTTTTATGTGAATCAGGTGCGAAGAGGCTCAGTGTCGGGCGACACCAGAGTGGTGTCTGACACCACACCCAAAAAAAAATATATATATATGGTGTGGTGAGCGTGGAGGGAACCCACTGGGACAAACATGACACCACATGCATCAATGTCGATGTCAAAGAGTCTCTGTGTCGACATAAGCCTGTTATCGCTCGATACCAGTGATGTGTGTCGGTCGACACCCGTACTCCACTCAGGTAACTTCTCTAATTTTCACGCATTCACTTGGCTGTTATAATTTCTTTTACCGCCTTTGTGCTAGATAACACTGGGGACAATGTTGTTTAAGTCTGGGGGAGGTAGTTGCTGACATTGTGTTTGTTTTTCTTATAGTCAGTCGTTTTTGAGTCAAAATTTGTTTTATTGAGTCAAAACTTGTTGGAGATGACCTTGCTTCTAAGTGAAAATTGTTACAGAATCAGTTCTAGATCAGACTAATGAAAAATCCAAAGGCTGACCAGTTACTAGAAAACGCCATGTTTCCAGCAGAATCCATTAAAGCCTGAGCTAATTTTTGCACTTCATCGATGTGGTTGATGTTCATAGAACTTGATTCCTCATTCATATATGACAAAGGAACCAATGTGTAGAAAGTAATGGTATTCATCTCCCTTGTTATAAGTTAATAGATAAAAGCATGAAAATATGAAATGATTTTCTTCTTATTAGAGGGATAGGAAAATTTCCAGCGTTCCCATTATTCTACCTTAGAAGGAATGATCACACAAAGGTGGAAGCGAGGTTGAGAAAATTTCATGTGATACCACTATTCGCCTACACCTTTGATTACTTTTGAGGGAAGAACTGGGGATTCGGTGGCAAACACTATCAATACTCGTGTTTCGAACCTTAATATGTATATGCAAGAGAACATGATGTGAAATAAGTCTGGGGGAGAGGAACCAATACCAAAAAGTGTGAAAATTAAGTGGTTCTTTTGTCATGATATTGTATGGGAAATAGTCTACAAGGTTCTTGGCATTGATTATAGCAATGAAACTGGGAAGCTGCGAACGTCTACGGAGAAGTACATGGTGGTTAGATTTGGAACTGGTTACGTGATATGTGGAGGACTAAGAAAAATGTTCATTGCAATATTTCAAGAACAAGTGAGTCTCCGTGTTTTTCAAACCTCTTTCTCTTGTTTAGCTTTATGTTTGCTTGAGGGCAAGCAAAGGCTAAGTCTAGGGGAGTTGATATATCATGGATTTTACCCGTTTTTAGCCATGATATAGGTCTTATTTATAGTCTTTCTTGTATTTTAGAGTCTTTTCGAGTCTTTTCAGGTCTAGGTGACTTTGGGAGAAAATGAGCCGTTTTGGGTGCAAATAAGCATATGGAGATGCAAAGTCATTCAAAGACATCAGAAATTTGGCATTCGTTGAAGAACTTCCCACCGATGCATTGAGCTCAAATTTGGATACAAGACAGATCAATGGATTAGCTTTCATTTGGAAGTGGTTTGAGGCCATTCCAACGGTGCGATCAAAAGTTATGCCAATTTTCGTGAAGATAGTCCAGTATGGCGAGCAGAAGAAGCAGGGTATCGATCGATACCAGGTTGGTGTCGACCGATACCGACTTCAGGAAGAAGGAAACGTGATTTTTTACAAGTTTGAAGTTTGCACCTTGGTTCAGAAGACTTTAATAATTACAATTAGCCCCAAAACGTGTTTTATGAGTATTACTTAGGTTCTTCAGCCACTTTAGCCATTAAGCTTTATTTTATTCTTGATACTTTGAGAAAGATTTGTTCCAGGTTTTTGGGAGATAACTCTGAACCCTTGTTTCTTATTGATTTCTTTTATGCAATTCTATTCATCTATGATTTATGTCCCATTGATCATGTCTGAGTAGATCTCCTTTAGGTTAAGGGTTCTCATAAAGGAACTCTTTGAATGTTAGGTTAATTGGTTGATTAGGGTTCATAATCTGAATTAGTTCTTCACCATAGGTTGTTCTCAAAGCTAATTCTAGGCTGACGAATCTGGAACTTAGATCTTAGGTTAATCGATTAGGCACGACAGTGCAATTGATAATTTGACAGAACTTAGGGTGAGCAAAATAGCTATCCGCAAAAAGATTTGGTTTAGTTGTTTTGTGAACATATCAAACCTGAACTTTAAAGCTGGTTTAGATCTTTAGGATTTGCAAAGAGATTTGGGATTCTGGGATTTAGACTTAGATAATTCTCGCAACGACAGTTGGTTAATTATAGCTTTGTGATTTGAATTCAAGAACCGTGCATAACCTGAACCCTGACTAGTTAGTTTGTCTGCATTCATTGATTTCCTGAGAAATACCCTGAAGCTATCTTTCCTCCATCGAATTTACAACAAGTTTAATCTAAGTTATTGCTTTCAATTACATTGATCACTTAGCCTAATTCAACCCTTCAAATCTATTGTGTGATTCTTGAGTCTATGTGGATTCGACCCCTACGTATTACAATCGACAAAGCTGTTAGTACTTTAGGGTATTACATTTGAACTTATCATATACACGGCTGAAATCAACAAACCTCACGAAATGATCCTCTGTCAAAGGTCTGATTGTTGAGACCTTTGTCTCCCGAGTCAGGATGACATCATTAGTATGTCGAGTGATTCTTGCTTCAAAGTCTGATCTCTTTAGTCTAAAATTAGATATTTTAACCCAAGTTCCTTCTAAAAAACACGGCCAAAATATGAGAGCATTTCCTTTTTAACAGACGCAACAATTCTGGAACCCTGCATGTAACTGTAAACATACAAAAACAGAGTAAATAATATAAAAGATATAACTTATATATATAACAAAACAAATTCGCATACTTACATCTTCATCTACCAAAATGAAGTTCATTCCAGGGAGGCCTTGTGAATCTATTGTATCCCATTTTTTGTAAACCTTAACTCTTATGGTTTGTTTGAACTCCTCCCACGCAATCAAGTTCTTAACCATTTGGAAGGAAGACATATTTCACAAAAGCTTTTGGATGGAAAACAGTAGATTTTTTTTTTTGCAGTAAAAGAGGAAGTATGAAGTAGTGTTTATATAGAGAGAAGTTTCTCTAGGGTTTCGAAAATGTAGCAATAAAACCTTAAGTAAAAATTAACAATTGTTAAACAACATCAATTGAATTTTGATAGCTTATGGGAAATAAGGAAGATTGCGAATCTTCGTAATATATCACAACTCATAAATGGTTAAACGAATCTAGTCCAGTAAAGAGAATAAACGATACGGTTTGTCAGTTTTTTGTAAATATTACCCAAGTGGCAAAGGAAATAGCAGTTAATGAAAATATAAATTTGGTTTCTGTCTAATCTATCAAATATATGTGGCGTAAGAAAGAGAATAAGAAACTTAAATTCCAACTACACAAATAAATGCGTAAAGCATAGAATTGCACAAACATGAAATCAAATTATATTGCATTTTAATTTGAGTATATATATGGTTACCAAAGCATAATACAAAGTAAGTGCAAATGATCAAAATTGAATTCTCATTAATGAATCTAATATAACAACAAAATACTAATAAAATACAAACATATCATAAACATAGAATCTAAATTATCTAAAGTTAAAACAATACATTAAACTATACAAAATTTAAATTCCAAAAAATCCCTTAAATATAAGTAATAAGGTAGAGAGAGATATATTACACGAAAACATAAGAACTTAAGGCCAAGTAAGTAGAATTGAAATTAATAAACACAACAAAAATAGAATATACGATAAAAAGAAGAGTTTGTTCACAAAGCAAATATAAAGTAATTAAAACAACAATTTTTAATATTGAAGATTACATCTTCAATCACTTTATGATTTTCTTAGATGAGGAACTTGCCTCAGCATCATCTTGAAAATGTGATTTATTTTCATTCTTCCAAAACCTGTAAACAAATTGTAGGTCATTAAATTTATTATATATAAAAATATAGTAAAAATAGTAGTTGTCCGAAATATGTTTTTTCACCTTCTAGCAAAGGTTATGGATCCTGGAATATCTGGATAAAGCTCAATTCTTGAAATACCTCCTCTTGTCTTGAGATACAAACCACCTATAAAATAGTAGTTCATTTACTCTAGTTATTCAGTTTCTTCTAACAATTTCACGGGATTGACATTTTATGAAATTTATAGTTATAAACGACAACATACCTTGTTCATTTATAACACTCCAGTTTGTTAGAAGACAAAGTATTGGCAACTGCTTATCATTCTATATATGGTCATTGAAATCGAGAACAATTTTCCCTAAGGCAGTACATCGCAAGACTAATCCCCTATTTAACAAAACCAAAATTTAGTAAAACTAAGCTAATTGGTATATTTAATTATGTACTAATAAAAGCAAAAAATTCTATACAAAGAGATACATACTTGTCGTCTTTAATAGTGAAAGTCAGACTGGTAGTCTTTTTTTCCTTCCTCAGAGTGTAAGAATCATCAGTAACTGTCTTCAGCTCCTCAATAGCAACAATAAAACCTAAAATGTCTGATGAACAAAACAAAACAAACATATTTATAATTAATATAAATGAAAACATGAGTAAAGTAGATAAGTATATTATATAACAAATTTTCAATTACTATACCAATAGGAAGACCAGTATCTGTCTTCCCATCAAAAACATCTGAAAAAGAGTAGAACCCCTTTGGAAATTCAACTGGCATTGAAGTTATGTCCTTTATGATAGTGTTCTCAAATATTTTGATAGACCAAACAATTGGGGTGTTTGGTTCTTTGAGAGGATCCTCAATGACAATGAAATGGAAAACTTTTTTCCATTGACCTTCTTCAATATATATGTCGTATTTTTTTTATCAAATTAGCATGATAAATATAGTCTTGAATAGTAGAGCCGTGCAAATAGAAACAAATTAAGATTGCCAATAAATACTTTCGTAAAAATAGATAATTGTAATAACAAATTTAATCAAAGAAAGACCTCTAAATCCATCAGAAGAAACTGTAAAAAATCACGTTCTGTTCCACCGTTTTCAAACAATTTCTTCAACACTTTCACTCCTAATCGCCAATTGGTTCTGTAAACATGCAAATCAGAAATTAGATCATAGGTAGACATCGAAGGTAAGAGATGTGTTTGAAGCTTAAATATAGAAATAGAAAAATGAATGATTTAAAAGATGGAGTGAATAAAAACGTAAACATGTAGAGGTATAAATAGAAAGAAAAGATTTGTTGTATCTTTATCAGTTTAAAAATAATTATTTGTAATTTATTTTCTATATAGCATTTAAACTTTAAAATAAATGTTGCATGTTGATAATATCAAGATTGAATTTCGAAACAGAATAAATTAACAGTAGTCAATGCATTGAGCATAGCAACTACTTCAGCTTTTCTGCAATTGTATTATCACATCAATGTCGAAAGTGAAGTGTAATATATATAATAATGTAATATTTCATTTTTATTTCGTTTCTGAAAAAACAACAATTTTTAATATTAAACTTCAAATCAAGAATTGGTATACTCATGTAATATACTCATGTAATATTTTATTTTAATATATATAATATAAAAATAGGTTAATTACTAGACTAACATATATTTACTGGGAAGGAAAAACGTGTTTTTGTGCCCATTATACCCTTATTTGCTTTTTTTAGAAAAACGTTATTACGAAACTGCTATTACTAAATTATTTCCATGTAAGCAAAAATTTGACTTATTTACAAAAATGCCACCGCATTTTTCAGAATAAGTATGCGGACCTTTGTTGCAAACTTAATAAATCTGCAAGTCTGCGCATACTTATTATGCATACTTAATAAATCTACGCATATCTGCAGACTTATTTTTCAATGATGCAGACTTATTAAGTCTGCGCAGATCTGCATACTTATTATACGTGTTGCAGACTTTTCGACCCAGACTTAATGTGCTTTGTTGCAGACTTATTAAGTATGTGCAAACTTGTAGACTTATTTTTAATTGCAGACTTATTACGCAGATTTATTCCCTTTGTCGCAGACTTAAGTTTAATTTGCAGATTTATTATGCAGACTTATATAAACTCTGCAGCTGTTTGTTGCAGACTTAATTGCTTTCTTGCAGACTTTGGGAAAATCTGCGCCAAAACGACTAAGGCTGCGACAATAAAAGGTCTTACTAAAATAACATCTCTTGTCGTAGATTTATTTACAATGTCCCAGATTTGCTGTTCAACGTCGCAGACTTATTTGTAAATTGCTTACGTGGCATTAAAAACTACAGAATTATTTTGACCGTGTTGCAGACTTGTTTTCTGACTAGAATAACACTTTGTTTGTCGCATACTTGTTATGCAGACTTATTTAATGTGTTGCAGACTTTACGAATTTGTTTGTCCTAGACTTTCGTTGTAAACTTATTGAATGTGTTGCAGACTTATTTCAAACTTCGAGTTGTATGGGTGATGTTCCTAATATGTCCCTAAAAAGTAACAAATTTACAAAAATGCCATTGCACCATTAGGGTTATGTACGGCGGTCGTGAACCGTGTCTTCAACCCATAAAAGTTTATCTATCTCCGCCCTAACTACTAAATCGCCGCCGATCCCGTTGTCTATCGTCGCTGCCGATTTCGTTGTCCATCGTCGCCGCCGATCTCGTTCTCCATCGTCACCGATAATGTTGCAAATTATATTGGTTTGGGGTAATTGGAGATTTGAGAAGAGTAGATGGATTTTTATTGTCGATAGTAGTAGAGGTTCTCGGGTTCTTGGAACCAATGCTGCAACTACGTTCGACGAATTCATTCAAATGGCTTACGACCAATATAATAAGTTTGCGACATTCACAATAAGTCTGCGACATACACAATAAGTCTACGACATACATGTAATGTTTTCCTTTGGCGCGGACTTATTTGTTTTATCGCCGACTTTTTTGTTTGGTTTCAGTTTTGTTTTCCCTTATCGTAGACTTAGTTGTTTTGTTGCAGTTTTGTTTCTAATAGACTGTTTCTAATGAACTGTTTCTAATAGCTCGGGAGCTGCTAGAGTCTATCACTACTTAACCATTTTGGAGCTTGTCTTTTCATCTATCCCCGGTGCAGCAAAACCTTGTATTTCGATTTCCAAGGATTGTTTTTTTTTCTTTTTCTCCGAACTGTGTGAATTTATAGATGAGATTTGATCAAATTTGTCAAATTAAGGGAATTAGAGTCATGTCTTGGAAATGTACTTGGGTTGTTCAAAAATGCATTGGGAACTAACAAAAATGTAATTTTATTTAAATTTTTAAAAATGTAACTTAATTAAAACCGAGACAGAAATTAAAATCGAGCTTTGAGGACGACTCAGGCTAAGGTTTTAAGCTTCTAAAAACAAATCATGCTTGCTTTGATGTGCAAAAAGCACAATTTTCTGGGGGGGGGAAACGGCAGATTCGTGCCCGAACTTTTGAAAGCGTGAAAGAGTTTAGAGAGGCTGTGTTGGAGTATGCTCTTAAAGGATGTTGGAATATTCAGTACAATCGATGGGGATCAATTAAATCAGGGGCAAAGTGTGGGATAAAAAACTGCAAATGGAGAATCTACTGCTCTTACGAAGATTCAGTTTCTCAATGGATGGTGAAGACATTTCAAGACGATCATATGTGTCACAAAGACGGCCGTTTCAAGATTTTGACAGACAGTGTGATATGTAACATGTTCCTAGACGAGCTGAGAAATGATGCTGACCTGAAGCCTATCGCGATGCAACAAAGAATACATGAGCATTACAATGTTGCTACATCACACGATCAATGTCGAAAGGCAAAAAAAAGAGTTTTGGCACTCATTGAAGAAGAATGGGATGAGCAATATGCAAGGTTAAAAGACTATGGGGATGCAGTGTTAGAGTAAGTCTTCCTTTATTCTGTTGTGTATTATCTGTTGATTTTGATATCTTAATTATGTTGTATTTGATGTATATTGTAGGACAAATTCTGACTCGACGGTGGAGACTCTCTACTAACTCTACTCACTAACAAGGATCATTGAAACTCTTTCAGGGATTACTTAGGGCCGTGAATGAAGAACTACCACAGATTGAGCCATGGATGTGTGCAAGACACATTTATGGAAATATGAAGAAAGCTATTCCGAAGAAGCCTCAAATGAAAAGTATGTTTTGGAAAGTTGTGGAGAGTTTCAATTTGGCTGACTATGAAGCAAATTTGAAGAAGATGGAAGAGTATGATGGAGAAGTCTATGCTGCCTTCAAGAGCCGAAATCCAGAAAATTGTAGTCGAGCTTTTTTTAACACCACTTCTTGTTGTGAAGATGCACTCAACAATTTTTCAGAGTCATACAACATGGCAATTGACAAGGCGCGTGCAATGCCATTAGTTCAGAGTTTGGAGATAATGAGAAGATAAGCTATGGTGAGGATAGCACTTAGAAGGAGAAAACGGGTAACCATAGGGCCAAACACAGTTTCAAGGTTGGCCTTGTCATAGCGGAAGAGGACAAACAGGTGAAATATTGCAGGTCACTCCCTGGACGTGACCGTGTTTTTGAGGTTAGTGAGAGAGGTCAATCATACACGGTTAATATGAAGGAGATGAGCTGTAAGTGTAGGAGATGAGATCTTACGGGTATTCCGTGCCGACATGTGGTGTGTGTTGTATTTGATCATAAGAAGACATACAAGATTGACAATTTAGTTTCGGATTGGTATTTGAACTCTAAGTGGTAGAATCAATACATTGATTCTATTGAACCTATCAACGGGTCCAAGTTCTGGAAAACAAATGGTGAACCACCAATTGATGCTGCGAAGAGAGAGATACATAAGGGAAGGAAGAGAAAACCAGCGAAAAGGATGAAGGCAGTTACCGAATCACCTACTAAGGGAAAAAGGTCACCAATCATGGGCGCACAATGCGTTGTTCTCAATGCAGTGCGGCTGATCATAACTCTTGCAATTGTACGAATCACGGAGTCCCATTTAAGCCTCGAAAACCAAAGCAGCCCAAGAAGAGTAAAACATCGGGATCAAACCAAGTGTCCGAGTCTATGACACTTTAATGTGGAGAAGGCCCTAGTCAACCATTCAAAATTAACTTGGCTTACATCCATATAACAAATTATGCCCAAATAAAATAGTAGCAAGCAATCACAACAACTCCAACAATTCCACAGATCATCATGGTCTTCAAGAACAGTATATCTCCTTCCATTTCCGAAACTTCCTTCTCATATCCTAATACATCGGTTTTCATTGCTTCGAACTTCTTCTCATATCCACGAATATTGTCTTTCATGAGCTCAATCTCCTTCTCAGATGAACGAAGAACTTCTTTCATGTCATCGATCTCCTCAACCATCGACTCATCGGTCCATTTGAACAAATGGTTTTTGTCCTTCAAAATAATACATTTGTTACTAAACTCTTCAAAATGCTAATTCTATAGTTCTTAACACTTTCAATCCTTAACACTATCAATTCTTACCTTTTCAGATCCGTTTGGACAACAATGAAACAACCTTCCGGGATTTTAAGTTGTGCTTGAATTTCTTATCATACCAAATTCGACACACCTACAAGCAATAGGAAAGTCTCTATCTCCTACACGAACACCACGCCTCATACTAGCACTCAACCCTGGAGATTTCATAGCGATGGAGATCAATTTTACAATTTTCGAGTTATGAAAAGAAGAAAGTTAATTCATAATTATGAACCTGAATTAGCCGAAGAAGCTTTGTGATTCGATGATGTACTCATTTTCCTCTCTATTTGCCGGCGAAATAAACCCTAGATCCGTCAAATGTTCTTCCCCAATTTTCAGATGGAGCTCGACGAAGAAGTCGATCCCGAGGAAGACAGGTCTTTTAGGTTTTTTCTTTTAAACCAAAACGATGTCGTTTGGTTTTTTTTTTTTAATAAACCCAATTCGCAATTTATTTGGGCTTTGAGGCCCAATGTTTTGATAAATTTTTAAAATCAAAACGACGTCGTTTTATCTTCACGTGACAACGGGGCAGCTTACGTGACAACCGTTAACGGTGTTACGGGGTTGACTAATGGGAAGTTGGTCAATGTTTGTTTTCGCCAAAAACAAAATAGACCAAGTATGAATATTCAAAATTTTGAGATTCTGGGTATGAAATTGGACACTTGAATTTGTTAGGTATTAATCTGCACCATTTGGAATATTTCGGGCACGAATCGGCCGTTTTCCCATTTTTTGGGCCACATTCTGTCAGTTTCATCCATAAACCACTAAAATTGTTAAGATTCCTCTCAGTTTGCATTAATATCAACAAAAACAGTATATTATCTTAGGTGAGCTTTTAGCAAAGCCACTTCGACCTTAGATTTGAAGGAATGGCGGATTGTGTCTAAACCAACAAAATCGGTGTTGGATACGGTGGTTGGGTGGTGGTGTTGTAGCTGGTGGTGTTGTCGGTGATAACGACGGTGACTGTCAGCCGAGACCTTTTTATTATGAAAACACAATAAGTCTGCGACATACACAATAAGTCTGCGACATACACAATAAGTATGTGACATACACAATAAGTATGCGAAATACATAATAAGTCTACGACATAAATAATAAGTCTACGACATACACAATAAGTTTGCGACATGCATAATCTGTGACATACACAATTAGTCTGCGACATACACAATAAGCCTGCGACATACACAATAAGTCTGCGACATACACAATAAAGTCTACGACATAAATAATAAGTCTGCGACATACACAATAAGTCTGCGACATACACAATAAGTCTGCGACATAAACAATAAGTTTGCAACATAAATAATAAGAGTGATTAGAAATGCATGTTTATCAATATTAAAGTTTCTCGAATGCAAACTGATCTTTGCGATTTTTAATTCCATTGTTTCGAAATTTTCTATTGGAAGGGAGCTATAGAATCACACCATGTAAATTACAATCTTAAACAAAACGTTTATACATAGAGTTTTTATAGTTAAAATAGCAATATATCGATTAGAAGTCCCTTATAATAATATCCTGCTATTATTGTTGAAATAATGGAATAAAAACAGACAACTTATTCGACCAAAAAACAGGAAACATAAAGTCATTTGATGATTGTCTGGCAAGATATTCAAAAACAAACCAAAAAGAAACACTTAAAAACCTAAGAAATGAAATTAAACAAAACAGGATTCAAATTCAACATTCCAAACTTATTCAACTTTGTGACTTCTCTTTCTTAACCAGCTTGAGAACAATAGGATTCGCAGCATCTTCAATTCTGACTCCAGCTTTGGATTTCTTTGAGGCTACTGAATGTTCACTTGTGTCATCAACAACTTCATTGCTTTCATTACTTTTGCGTTTAGATGATGGTGTTGTCTTATCCTCAACACCATCAAGAATTATGAGTGGAACCTATAAGTATTAAAATAATTGTATTAATTTATCGTAAAAACAGAAACTTAACAAATAATACACGAATTTTATAATATCTCTAGAAGATGTATAGGTCTTTTCCTCAGGTTTTACTTCAGGTGTGTTATGTGGTTTAATGCAATATTAGACTAATAAGAACATAATTAAAAGGAATATTTAAATAACATTGATTTCAGAAAATTCCTTCACCATGTCACTCTGAGTTACTATTTTCGTCACTTTGTAAGTATCACTGTTGAAGACAATTTTTGCACTTTAAATGGATATCTTAAACAGATAGGTCTTACCACATGTATTACTCAATGCCGTAGGTAGAAGATCTGGATCCTGAATCTAATCATAATTAAAACGAAATTTGTTAGTAAGACAAATCTCTAACCAAATTAAAACAAATATTATAGAAATAAGGGGGAATATGTACCTCATCAACAGCTTCAGTAAGCTGAGAAGCGGTTTGGTTAACCACCTCCATAGCAATCTTATCAAATAGGAGAAATTTAGTTTCCCATGTGTTTTCCATGACACGAAAAGTCAACATGAATCTACAATTGAGAAAATGCAATTAGACACAATCTTTACCATTTAACAAAATTCAACTGGCCAAAAACTAATATAAAACATACGCTGGATTAACATTATCAACATCTTCATTGCATTTTCCACACTTCCACAACTGCTTCTTAAAAGGTCTACCAGGATACTTCTCTCTCATTGCATCCATGTCATGAGGAAGAACCTTTTTACCACATACTTTGCATGCCATATAATACCATCCAAATTCAATGTCAATAGACATTATTGTTACCATGGTAACACATTTCGCAACCTTCCAATTCATAAAAATAGTCATTCAAAATGAAATATCCAAGATCTAATAAAAATTTTATCTTAAGTAAAACAGTACCTCCGATGCATAAGTTATCTCACTTATAATTCTTCTAGGACTATGCAAAAAAAAAATCATCCCTCACAGAAAGAGAGTTGACAATAATCAACTGATTTGGATGTGTGTATGAAAGCGTAATACCATCATTTGGTAACCTACACATTATGATTTTATACAAAATATTAGTTTTAAACATTATAATTTTATAAGTATATAAATGATATGGTTTACCTCTCTCTGAATGCCAAGACCTCTGCTAAATCTGGATTAGCCATCACACTTGAACAATTGTAACAATTACCGACACTCCATACACCTTCAAACAGTTAACAAATATTTTGATTACTATACTTTGATAAATTTATAAGGACACATTAATAAAAGATATCGTTAATAACTTATTATCTTGATAAAGTCTTAACTTTGAAAATCTAAAAATCATCACAATAACAGCATCAGTTGTTCTTGTTGCAACACTCTCCAGATTGCAAACATAACGGACATTACTAAAGCCAAAAAAAACAAATTAGATTACAAAAACCAATAAACAATTTATGAAAAATAAGTAATCAGTTTATGAAAACTCACTCCGTATCACGAAATTCTATTGTAAGACGCTTTGTCTGTTTTTTTGTTAACATTCAATATCTCAACCTCTCCAATGCTAACAATCTGACCAACAACATATGTTAAAAATATATATATCAAAACCATTACAATAGATCTTTGTTGATATAGTAAACAAAATATATCAAAAGTAAGAACGTATAGACATTAAATATAGGAGACAAAATAAAAGTGTTACAATTATATACCTATTAAGAAATCTGGATTTAATTTCCCATCATGAATTTCAGAAAATTTCATGAAATTTAATCCGAGGATATTGGGATCAAAGTCTTCTGATGGTCGCACCGAAGTAGTTGTTGCGAACTGAATCTTGTAAATATGAGAAGTTGTTCGGAACTTACCACCATTGTGACTTACCTGAAAGTTAGTAATAATCTTACTTAAACCTTCTACCAAGAGATGCTCATGTTTTTTGATGAAATCTTTCTTCAACGTCACATGCATTGTTTGATGATTCTGCATAAATCAAAATTACAAAGGAAGAATAAAATCAAATTTATTGTTCAAGGTAACACATAAAATCGGGCAATTATAATGTAATATACATACCATTTCATCAACGACGACCATTTCCAACGTCTCAATCCCATTAAGGTATTGCTTCCACACCTTCAAGATCTTAACATGCACCCTCCATTGAGCTTTGAAGGGTTTGAGAGAGTAAAGGTTGGTAATAGCCACCATTTTGCTTTGAAAAGAAGAAACCAAGAATGTTTGTTTGAATGAGTGAGAAAAATGCAAAAGGGGGAAACAATATTTATAGAAAATGAATGTCGTTACTTTAGAGTAAATCTTATTGATCTTATTTAGAAAATTTAAATACCAATTCAGTAAACTAAATTCAAAATCTAGTTAATGCGAGAATATAGTATGTAGAACTTTTAGGAATTTCGAATATAGTTGTTGCTTAGGATATTGATAATTAGGTAAGATTTTCAGATTTTACGGAATGTTAATATGATCAGTAGAAAAGATTTTGAGATTTCAAATATTTTGGATACTAATAACTAATTCTTAGGAGATTGCAATATTTATTTCTACCATAAATTATGGTAACGAAATTAGAATATTCTAATGTCATTAATTATAAACTGATTTCGTTTAAGAATTTTGTTTAAGAAGGGAATTAGTTAGTCTCCGAAATATTTGATAATTGATAATATCAACCAAATATAGTACATTCCTTTAAGAAGGGAATTAGTTAGTCTCCACTGTTTGTTTTTATTATAATTAATGACATTAATCTCGAGATTTCAATTTTCCCCACCAAATGCTTAAAAATATAAGAAATTAAAAAAAATAATTCTTATGCTCTAGCTAATTAAAATCGTTTACTAATTACTAATTTCTTCAAAGTTAACTTACTAATTTTAATCTATGAATGTTATCATGTACTACCTATTATTAAAATATTTAAATGTTTTATAAGAACAAATGTAAGTTAACTGTAAAGAAAGAAAAAATTCATAGACAAAATTTAACAATTACAAATCATCAATAATACTGGAATTATGAAATTAAAAGAAAATCAAATCCAAGGCAATTAAAAGAAAATCAAAACTAATGAGGTAATGACACATAAGCAACTTAGATTAGTTGTCAATAATAAATGTGTTTGGCAATAGAGATAGTATGAGAAAAAATATGAATTAATAAATGGGCAAATTGCAGTTTTTATCCCAAAATTTCGTTTTTATGACAAAAATACACCGTCTTTTCAATCAAATGATGCGCTACACTTCCGGGGGTGGAAAATTACAGTTACCCCTTATGACCAAACAAAAAACGCGAAACTCCTATTACCATTTTATCTTTCGCGACATGTCAGACTTCTATAGATGTCTGACATTTAGACTCTAATAGAAGTCTGATTGATTTCTCTTACCAGACTTCTCTCAGACGTATTCGAGAAGTCTAATACAGATTAAAATAGTAAATTTAAATTTAAAAATAAAATAAAAAATTTGTTACAACTTTTTTCTACAATAATTAAATATAGACGATTTTTATGTATAGAAATTAATATTTCATAAAATTGAATCAAATTAAACAAGGTTAGTTAATTATGCTTATACCTCAATAAATATCAGACTTCTCGAAGAACTCTTATACGTATTTAATTAGTAAATTTAAATTTAGAAATTGTAAAAAATTATTTTGTTAAAAATTTCTTATACATAAATTAAATATAGACGATTTCGAAGTATTAAAATTAAATTTCGTAAAATTGAATCAAATTAAAAATATGCAAGGCAAAGTAGGTTGTAAACCTCAAAACATGCTTTGTAATGGAAACATTTACATATAACGTTAGGGTTAGATTCATGGTTTACCAAATTTACATTTGAAATTTTAAATTTGCACATATGTGTTGTAATGTGCATATATTTCATGAATTTGATGCTTCCTAGAAGTTATGTTTTAATATTGTCACTCATAAGTGCTAAATATTAGATTTAGGGTTACTCGGACTTATCGGAGAAGTCTGAGAGAATCGGGATTTCTCAGACTTCTCAGAGATTACTAGACTTCAATTTTAATCTGATTTTTTAAAAGTCAATTGCAAAACTACCCTCTCGTTGACCATATGGGTTTCATCAGACTTCTAAAGCAGTCTGAGTATACAACTCATGTAACATCCCTAATTCAATTTTGAGGTTGAAATTGAATAATTAGAAGTTTGGGGTTAATTCGCGAAAAATCAATTGTTCTGGGTGGGTTTAATTGATAACTTTGGGAGTTTGGGGTCAAAAAAAAGAAATAGATTCCACACACATATGTTTATATGTGCGTATGTATCTCCCTCTACGATTAACCTAGCCGTCGACTGCTGCAAGAGAAAGCTCGAGTGGGTGACCGCCGTGAGCCAAGCCGGGACGCGACCTCCTCTCCTCCACGGTAAGAAACCTCTCTCTCCGTAGTTAGTTCTCGCGTGCGGGGTTGTGAGTGATGAAGGTCGGGATTGTGGATCGGGTTGGGCGGTGGTGAGCTTCGGTGGTGGGCGACGGTGCGTGGTTGGAACCGGGATTGGGCCGTGGTTGAGCTTCCGCGGTGAGCTCCGGCGATGAGCACTCGCCGGCGTGTGAATTTGGGGTCGTGATCGTGGATCGGGCTAGGCCATGGAGAGCTCCCGCGGTGAGCTCCGGCGGTGAGCTCCGGTCGGGTTGGTGGATCGGGGTTGAGCCGAGGTGAAGTCCGGTGGTGAGCTCCGGTGAGGCGTCGCTGCTCCGGCTATGGAAGTCGACGATGGAGTCGACGACCGGTTTAGACTGGTTTAGTAATCGTATCGTTTAATCAGATCGAGTTGTTCGACTGGTTTTGATTATTTTATTATTTTGTTATTTTAGGTGATTTAATTGAAGGTTATTCATCCCGGGGAGTTCTAGAAAATTGCTGAATTTTCTCGTGAAACTTTCTGTGCGGGAATAAGGTGAGTGCAGGACCATAGGCGTAATTAAATAATTTTGATAATTGGTGTGATTTCGTGATTATAGGCCGTTTACGATCTCGGAGGGTCTAGATCGAGTGTTTCATGAAATGTTTGATTTATTCGGTATTTTCGTGATAATCTATATTAATTATCTTAATTACTTGTTAGCCTGTAGATGGGAGGATTGCCTCACTAAGTATTTATCGAAATACTTATGCATCTCTTATATTTTAATTGATGCAGGAAAGGAGAAAGTGTGACCGTGGAATCAGGGCGAGGAAGAGGGGGTGATCTAGACTTGTCGTTTATTGATTATTTTATTTAATAATTTATGATCTTGATTATTCGGATTTATAATCTTGAACCGGAAATTATTTGGTGAGGTTTAGTTATTATTAATTATGGGAATTTTAATAATGCAAAAAAAAAAAAAAAAAAAAAAAAATGGGTGCGGTTGTTTCAATTTGGTATCAGAGCATTTACGGTTCTAGGACAGTTTTAAAAAAAAAATTTCCGCTATTAGAACTGTCTATGGGAGTTAGTCAATTGTTGAGCTTGAAGTTCTAGATCATCCTCTTCGAGCCTTCAATGAGATTCCACGGTAAGACTCGTGTTTGTTTTACTATTGCTGTTGTCAATTAGTAACAAGTGGTTATTGCAGATGGTTGATTCTGATAGCGTTGGGCAAGGTCTCAGAGGTCGGGGTGGTCGCGGCGGCCGTGGTCGGGGCGGCAGAACAGGCCGTGGCGGCAGAGGTGGCAGAGGTGGTAGAGGTGGCAGAGCAGCTGCGAATGTGACGCAGAGTGTCACGGTGGAGCAGGGGGCGTATGATCACGCCGAGGGGGAAGGTCAGTCGGAGCCAGCGGCCGTGTATGGTGCGATGCCGGCGCCGGGGGGTGCTCAGGCGGGTGCGGACCCGAACCCGATGGCGGCTGTTTTGGGCATGTTGGCCCAGCTCTTGGAGAGGTTACCTGGTGTGGTACCGGCTCCAGCTCCAGTGGCGCCACAGGGGGTTGCCGCGATGCCGGGTGTTGTTGCTCCGGGAGTTCCGGGAGTGGTTGCTGAGGCCGAGCCAGTGGTTCCGTCGTACCTGAGGGTGATGGAGCATATGCAGAGGTTGGGCACCAAGTTTTTCAGTGGTGGTGCTCGACCGATTGAGTCTGATGAGTGGAGGTCCAGGTTGGAGAGGAACTTCCAGTCGATCAGATGCCCTGAGGAGTATAGGGTTGACTTGGCGGTGCATTATCTGGAGGGAGATGCACATGAGTGGTGGCAGGGTGTTGCTGCGAGGAGGGCGGGAGTAGTGTTGCCTTGGGACGAGTTCCGGAGGGAGTTCGATCTCAAGTATTTTCCGCGGGAGGCTCGCGACAGGTTACAGGCGGAGTTTCTGTACTTGTCACAGGGGATTCGTTCGGTCCGAGAGTACGAGGCCGAGTTTAACCGGCTGAAGCGGTTTGCTGGTCGGGGTGCAGATACCGAGTATGAGTTGATTGGTGCTTTCATGCGAGGTATGCGTATCGATCTCAGGAATCGGTGCATAGTCCGCAAGTTCGAGTCGGTATCCGAACTGGTGGAGTGTGCAGCGCAGCTTGAGGAGGGGATGAGGCAGGAGGCTAGTTTAAAGGCTGCAGTACCAGAGGCTCCGCGACGGCCTCAAAGTCAGAGTGTTGCTCCGAGCAAGGGCGGTAGGTCTGGTCAGCAGCAGGGACAGAAGAGGAAGTGGGAGGATACTTCCAAGGAAGCGGGTTCTGGACCACGTTGTTTCGGGTGCGGAGCCCATGGACATCGCGTGGCGGATTGTTCTCGAGGGGGCCCGGTGTGCTTTCATTGCAAGGAACCCGGTCACCTCAGGAAGGATTGTCCGAAGTTGGCTCAGCCATTTGTGAGGATCGAGGCACCACCTCCGAAACGGGCCGCAGTGGCACCGAGGGTGTTCACCATAGGCGCGGAGTCAGGCGAGGCGAGCGGCAGCAGACCGATTACTGGTTAGTTACCTTAATTATGTTCTTGTTTGATTGTAATTTCAGTTACTCGCTCTGTAATTGGTGTTTGCTATTTGCCGTGAATCCTTTTCGTGCTTAGGGACCCTTAATGTGGCTGGGGTAGAGTCACATGTGTTGTTTGACTCCGGAGCGTCCCACAGTTTTGCCACACCGGATTGGGTGTCGGGGAGCGGTATCCAAGAGTTGTGTGGGGACCACTCGGGTGTGGTGAGAGTTGCTGGGGGTCGCTTGTTGAGGACTCAGGGCTGTGTGGAGAATGTTGACATTCTTATCGCCGGAAAGCTGATGCCAGCGGATTTGATAGTGTGCTCAGTGGAACTCTATGACATCATTTTGGGTATGGACTGGCTGGGAAAGTTCAAGGCTCATTTGGATTGTCACCGGGGTCGTGTGGTTTTCGAGCATGCTAACAGAAGACTGGTTTATCAGGGAGTGAGACCGGTGCCGGGAGGCATCGTCGTTTCCGCGGTTCAAGCAGAGCGTTTGATCGAGCAGGGCTGTGAGGCCTACTTGGCTACCATTTCGATACCTGGGGAGGTTGGGGAGTCAGCGGTGCGGGATATTGAGGTGGTCTGGGAGTTCGAGGATGTGTTCCAGCAGTTGAGCGGGTTACCACCATCCAGATCGGATCCTTTTACCATTGAGTTAGAGCCGGGGACGACCCCGTTGTCTAAGGCTCCTTACAGGATGGCTCCAGCGGAGATGGCTGAGCTTAAGAAGCAGCTCGAGGAGTTGTTGGAAAAGGGTTTCATTAGACCGAGCAGTTCTCCGTGGGGTGCACCGGTACTGTTCGTCAAGAAGAAGGATGGGAGCTTCCGGTTGTGCATTGATTATCGGGGGCTGAACCGGGTTACTGTGAAGAACAAGTACCCATTACCGAGGATCGATGAGTTGTTAGATCAGTTGCAGGGTGCTTCGTGGTTCTCTAAGATTGATTTGGCATCGGGTTATCATCAGATCCCGATAGCGGAGACGGACATCAGGAAGACGGCTTTCAGGACGAGATACGGGCACTACGAGTTTGTGGTGATGCCGTTTGGGTTGACGAATGCACCGGCTGCGTTTATGAGGTTGATGAACGGCGTGTTCCAGGAGTATCTGGATGAGTTCGTCATCATTTTCATCGACGACATTCTAGTGTATTCGAAGAGTCCTGAGGAGCACATGGTTCACCTGAGGAAAGTTCTGGAGAAGCTACGGGAGCAGAAGTTGTTCGCTAAGCTGAGCAAGTGTAGTTTCTGGCAGCGGGAGATCGGATTTCTGGGGCACGTCGTATCTGATCGTGGTGTTTCAGTGGATCCGGAGAAGATTCGCTCGATTGAGGAGTGGCCGAGACCGAAGAATGCCTCGGAGATTCGCAGTTTTCTGGGTCTGGCGGGTTATTACAGGAGGTTCGTCAAGGGGTTTGCTAGTATGGCGCAGGCCATGACCAAGTTGACCGGGAAGGACGTTCCTTTCGTGTGGTCGGACCAGTGTGAGGAGAGCTTTGTGAAGCTCAAGGAGATGCTGGTGAGTACTCCGGTGTTAGCCTTGCCTAAGCAGGATGAGCCATATGTTGTGTTCACAGACGCGTCCAGGCTGGGGCTCGGTTGTGTACTGATGCAGCAGGGTAAGGTAATCGCATATGCTTCCAGGCAGCTGAGGAAACATGAATGCAATTATCCTACTCACGATCTTGAGATGGCTGCAGTGGTGTTTGCATTGAAGATCTGGAGGTCTTATCTGTATGGCGGTAAGGTTCAGGTGTTCACAGACCACAAAAGTCTAAAGTACATCTTTACCCAGCCGGAGCTGAATCTGCGACAGAGGCGATGGATGGAGCTTGTTGCGGATTATGATCTGGAGATAGCTTACCATCCCGGTAAAGCGAATCTTGTAGCCGATGCTTTGAGCAGGAAGCGGGTTATTTTAGACACTGAGCGAGATACCGAGGCGTTGGTAGGCATGGTGAGTGCCCTGAGACTGTGTGCTGTGTCTGAGGAACCTGAGCCGTTGGGTTTAGAGGCGGTGGATCAGGCGGACATTCTTACTAGGGTGCGGGTAGCACAGCAGTTGGATGCGGAATTAATGCAGGCTGGCAGGGCAGAGCGGTCTGAGTATGAGTTATCCAGCAATGGAACGATCCTTTTGAGAGGCAGGGTGTGTGTACCGAAGGACGAAGTGCTGAGGCAGGAAATCCTGAGGGAAGCACATCAGAGCCGTTTCTCTATTCATCCCGGAGCTACCAAGATGTACCGTGACCTCAAACGGTATTACCAGTGGGTAGGGATGAAGAAGGATGTTGCCAACTGGGTTGCGGGGTGTGATACCTGTCAGTTGGTGAAGGCTGAGCATCAGGTTCCGAGCGGGTTGTTGAGGAGTTTACCCATTCCGGAGTGGAAGTGGGACATGATCACCATGGATTTCGTGGTGGGTTTGCCGGTTTCGCGAACCCATGACGCCATTTGGGTCATCGTCGATAGGTTGACCAAGTCTGCGCACTTCTTGGCCATAAAAAAGACCGACGGTGCGGAAGTGTTGGCCAAGAGGTACGTCAGGGAGATTGTGAAGCTGCATGGGGTACCGGTGAGTATAGTGTCAGATCGAGATCCGAAGTTCTCCTCGCTGTTCTGGGGCGCTTTCCAGAAGGAGATGGGCACTAAGGTACACATGAGTACAGCTTATCATCCCCAGACCGATGGGCAGTCGGAGAGGACTATCCAGACGTTGGAGGATCTGTTGAGGATGTGTGTGTTGGATTGGGGTGGACATTGGGCGGATCATCTGAATCTGGTGGAGTTTGCGTACAATAACAGCTACCAGGCTAGTATCGGCATGGCACCATTTGAGGCGTTGTATGGTAGGCCTTGCAGGACCCCGTTATGTTGGACACAAGTGGGGGAGAGGAGCCTGTTGGGAGCTGACTTTGTGCAGGAGACGACTGAGAAGGTCCGGATTGTGAAGTTGAACATGAAGGAAGCTCAAGATCGTCAGAAAAGCTACGCAGATCGGCGTAGGAAGGAGCTGGAGTTCGCAGTCGGCGATTTGGTCTACCTGAAAATGGCCATGTTGAGGGGTCCGAACAGGTCCATTTCCGAGACGAAGTTGAGTCCGCGATATATGGGTCCCGTCAGGGTGCTGGAGCGGGTCGGACCGGTGGCTTATCGGTTAGAGTTGCCGGAGTCCATGCAGGCATTTCACAAAGTGTTCCACGTGTCGATGCTGAAGAAATGTTTGCACAAGGATGATCAGGTGGTCACGGGGGTGCCATCAGATTTGACACCGAGCATGGTGGTGGAGGCGAGGCCTCTGAGAGTCCAAGATCGTCGGGTGAGAGTGATCAGGAGGAAGAAGGTTCTTGAGATGCAGGTGCTGTGGGACTGCAATGGAGCCGAGGAGGTGACTTGGGAGCCGGAAGCGAAGTTGAAGCGCAAATTTCCCAAGTGGTTCGGCAAACTGGAGGGTTAGCCGGGTGTTTCCATATCGTTGTAACCATGGTGTTGGGATTTTGGGAGTTATTGCGTTGTTGTACTCGTCTATTTTTATGGTGTTATAATTAATCGATGTACTTTGGAGTTTTTGACTATTCAATAAAAAGGTGTTTTCATTGAATGTGTTGAGTGGTGGGTTTACTAGGGGATTAGTAGACAGGTTGGCGGGCTACTAGTGGTAGTGGTCCGATAGCGGGAGTGCGGATACTAGGTGTTTGGTAGCCGCATAAGGCTGATAGTTCCGGATTGGTTTGGCACGGGGTGGTGGCCCCATATAGCGGCATCGGAGTGCACTGGTGAGTCACTGCCGAGTGTACCTGGCCGGTTGGGTTTCGATGTGATTCCTGATTGGTGAGACAGGTCACTAGAGAGATTGCCGTTGTCTGGCTCTCTATGCGTTAGACGGACCGATCCATGGTGTTGGGTCGTGAAGTCGTTGTACTCCCGGGTGTTGGAGTGGTTGGCCAAACCAAGTAGGGAACTATGGCACTATGGTGTCGAGCCGTGATACCGTTGTTGGTAGAGTTGGAAGAGCGGGCGTGCGACGCTGAGTTGGAATAGCGGTTGTGCTAGGTTGTGGATGTTAGCTGGATGTTAGATTCGAGGACGAATCTATGTTAGTGGGGGAGAATTGTAACATCCCTAATTCAATTTTGAGGTTGAAATTGAATAATTAGAAGTTTGGGGTTAATTCGCGAAAAATCAATTGTTCTGGGTGGGTTTAATTGATAACTTTGGGAGTTTGGGGTCAAAAAAAAGAAATAGATTCCACACACATATGTTTATATGTGCGTATGTATCTCCCTCTACGATTAACCTAGCCGTCGACTGCTGCAAGAGAAAGCTCGAGTGGGTGACCGCCGTGAGCCAAGCCGGGACGCGACCTCCTCTCCTCCACGGTAAGAAACCTCTCTCTCCGTAGTTAGTTCTCGCGTGCGGGGTTGTGCGTGATGAAGGTCGGGATTGTGGATCGGGTTGGGCGGTGGTGAGCTTCGGTGGTGGGCGACGGTGCGTGGTTGGAACCGGGATTGGGCCGTGGTTGAGCTTCCGCGGTGAGCTCCGGCGATGAGCACTCGCCGGCGTGTGAATTTGGGGTCGTGATCGTGGATCGGGCTAGGCCGTGGAGAGCTCCCGCGGTGAGCTCCGGCGGTGAGCTCCGGCGGTGAGCTCCGGTCGGGTTGGTGGATCGGGGTTGAGCCGAGGTGAAGTCCGGTGGTGAGCTCCGGTGAGGCGTCGCTGCTCCGGCTATGGAAGTCGACGATGGAGTCGACGACCGGTTTAGACTGGTTTAGTAATCGTATCGTTTAATCAGATCGAGTTGTTCGACTGGTTTTGATTATTTTATTATTTTGTTATTTTAGGTGATTTAATTGAAGGTTATTCATCCCGGGGAGTTCTAGAAAATTGCTGAATTTTCTCGTGAAACTTTCTGTGCGGGAATAAGGTGAGTGCAGGACCATAGGCGTAATTAAATAATTTTGATAATTGGTGTGATTTCGTGATTATAGGCCGTTTACGATCTCGGAGGGTCTAGATCGAGTGTTTCATGAAATGTTTGATTTATTCGGTATTTTCGTGATAATCTATATTAATTATCTTAATTACTTGTTAGCCTGTAGATGGGAGGATTGCCTCACTAAGTATTTATCGAAATACTTATGCATCTCTTATATTTTAATTGATGCAGGAAAGGAGAAAGTGTGACCGTGGAATCAGGGCGAGGAAGAGGGGGTGATCTAGACTTGTCGTTTATTGATTATTTTATTTAATAATTTATGATCTTGATTATTCGGATTTATAATCTTGAACCGGAAATTATTTGGTGAGGTTTAGTTATTATTAATTATGGGAATTTTAATAATGCAAAAAAAAAAAAAAAAAAAAAAAAAATGGGTGCGGTTGTTTCAACTCAGATCTGAAAATCGACGATATGCAAAAATTCGTACCTATATCCGTTTAGAGTTTGTTTTCACCCTCGTCGAGCGCCCAGAACGTCTAATATCACCGAAATCCCGCAAGTTTGATGTTTGATGTTTGTTATAAGTTTTCTATATAATATGATGGTATTTAAGTAGTAATTATCAAGTTTATGGTTTATCAGACTGCCATTTCAGTCTGATCATGTCCATGGTTTATCAGATTTCTTGATGGAAACCTGTGAATTAACCTGAAATAAATTACCATACTTGTGATTTTACCCCATATATAAACTAAAGTTACCAACCATAATCTGTAAAAGTCATTATCGACTCTCTCTCTCTCTCTAAAACAGGAAGAATCTCTCTCTCTCTAAACTCTCTCAAACATCTCTCCGGAAATCCTCGTCGCCACCGCCACCGCCACCGCCACCGTCACCGTCGTCGTCAGCTTATTCAGTCTGGTAATTACCTCTCCTTTTTCGTGTCACCTTACCAGTCTCTCCATCTATCTCTCTTCATCTTTTCATCACAACTCTATTTTCTTGTGGTCGAATCGCCACCGCCACCGCCGCCGCCACCGCCCTTGCCGTCGTCAACTTCGTCTTTGCAATTGAGTTAAGCTTCCTAGAAACAAGTTTTTCGCCTTCTACTCTACTTTTCTGCAAAAAATTTAGATCTATACGAAATAAGACCATTTTTCCATGTTCTTTGCATAAATCTAAACAAACATATGGGTTTTTAATTAATTCCGTTTTAGATCTACAAGATTGAAGTCCATTTTTCTATGTCAAACAAAAGTTCTAGGTATGGTATGTATTTTGATGCTTGGTTGTATTCAGTCCAAAAAAAACTTGAAAATTACTATATTAGAAGTCTGAAAGTGAATTAGACTCGATACGAAGTCTGATACTTGACCTGATCTGAATTAGACTCGATTAGAAGTCTGAAATTATATTTTCATTTAATTAGACTCTGTTAGAAGTCTGAAATTTGAGTTTGTACGAATTAGACTTGAGAATAAGTCTGAAATTAGACTTTTCCGAATTAGACTCTTTTAGAAGTCTGAATTTCGACTTGATTTTAAATTAGACTTTATTAGAAGTCTGGCTTTAGACTTGTTTTAATTTTTGCGACTGTTTTCTGGTACACATAACCAAATTATTGTTTCTCAGTACATAAAATAGAATAGAAACAACTATTACAAAATTAAAAAGAAAACTAAAATTAGTGAGTTTTTGACTTAGAGTTTAGGGCATAGGGTTTGAGGTTTAGGGTATAAGGGTTATGATATATTTTTCTTGTTCTATTAACAATAGAAATATAATAATTTTAAAGTATTAGTGAGTGTTTGATTTAGTATATATGGATTCGCATTTGTAAAATAATTTTTTTATATATTTCTCAATTAAAAAAGAAAAGAAAATATAATAAATTATTGTTTCATACTAAAAATATAATATAAAACTGAAAACTATTACAAAATACAAATTAAAAAAGAAATATAACATTATAAATTCCTTAAGAAAATCAAAGTACACAAATTTAAGTTTATTGTAAAATAAATAACTCATAAACTCCAAAATAAAAAAATTATTCATTAAAAACTAAATAAAAGTAGAAAGCCAATAAGAAGAGATCATTCAGATTGATGATGTGGCCAAATCTCACCCCTTCCTTCTTCTATTTTTTATTCTCTCCAGTAGATTACTCTTTTTCTTTTTGCCGTACAAAAAGAAGAAGACTAATCGTCTTCTCTTCCTCGTCTCTCCTAGACTCTGAGAACCATGCTTTTGTGGCGGCGATTTGGATCTAACCATCGATTCTCACTCACATCGCCTAATTCGGTCTCTCTCTCTCTCTCTCTCTCTCTCTCTCTCTCTCTCTCTCTCTCTCTCTCTCTTTCTCTCTCTCGTTTGCAAACGGATAATATGGTCTGATTCTTCTTCTAGATCTTGTTCGATCTATGGTTTATATTATCTCAGATCTCATGAGATTTCTTAAATTCGTCGTTTATGTGTTCTTCCTTTCTAATTTCGTTGTGGTTATTCTCTTGTTCCATGCGCTTCCTAACCAGCAACTTCTCGATGGCGCAGAGGTCAGAGAAGGGAAGAGAAGAGTGAGTGGCGGAGCAAGAAGGGGAGGAGCAGGATACGGTGGGCGGCGGAGGAGGAGAGAGAGAAGGGAGAAGGAAGTTGGGATTCGCAGAGGATGCAGGTGAAAGGACGACAAGGGAACCAGACGAAGTCGCTACCGGTGTCTAAGTAGAAGGAGACGGCGGAGAAGGAAGAGCTGACGAGAGGGAGATGAGGTAATCGCTGCCGGAAGAGAGAAGGTATAGTTCACTCAATATATTTTTATTAGTGATGGAGGCACATGAATCTCGTTTCAGATTTTTTTATTTTTCTCAATTTGATTTTCGTGATTGTGATCTTTGCAGGGTGCTTCTCTTTAACTTGATTATATGGATCTGGTGATGATTCAGAAGATGTGGATAAATCTGTTAATGCCATGAATGGCGTGGACTCTGTTTGGTTTGTTGATTTAGGTTTGAGATTCATTGTTTTTGGTTTCGGTTTGGTTCTTAGGAAGTTGAAGGAGAAATCATGTAATTTTACTTTGTAATAGTCGTTTGATTTTATCTTTTAATTATGTAATTTTACGTTTTAATATAAGTTTTTTGTATCATGGTTTCATATAAATATAATAAAATATAATTTTTTTAATTTATCCATTGCAAATTGTTGCCAAATTTGACAACTAATATAATATTTCCATTACTAATTTTTGTAACCGGTAACCTTACAAAACAATTGTAATTTCTGTAATATTGGTTTTCAAATATCATTGCTAAAAGTCTGTTACAAACAATTGCAACGAGTATCCATGATATTTGGTTGCAAATATTGCAATGAACATCTCATTGAAAATATGTTACAAAAACATCCGTTGCAAAAATTAGCAACACCCTCGTTGCAATAATCCATTTGCAACGACTATCCACGAAATATCGTTGCAAATATTGCAAAGAACAAATCTATTGCAAATATGTTGCAAAAACTATGTTGCTTTGCCCAAGGAAGAACCTTTTCAATAGCATTCTTGATGGAGGTGTGCCTATCTGAGACTATGACCAGAGGATATTGGTCTGAAATGCAGTCTCTAAGCCCATCACCACCACCACCAACACCACCATCATCACCACCATCATCACCACCACCAACACCACCACAAATAGAATCATTTGATACTGAGCCCACATCTTCGTCTTCCCAGTCTTTGTCTTCGCACTAGCTAACTCGACCATGCTCCTTACTTGCCTATCATTTGTGACATAAATAGGAGGGCTATCCGGACCGATATGTTGCAAGAGTGGTTCCGGTAACGGATATGATAACTCCACCAACTTGGTTTTCTTGTCCAGCATATAATCATCTTGTACCATCTCAACAAGTTCACAATGTGTAGAACGATCGCCCAAAGTGATAAACCGCCCTCCTTTGAGAGTATCCACCACAAACTGCCAAATCTGGTCTCTCACAACCCATTCACCAAAATTAACAGGTAGATGCACCATTATCTGTAAAAACAATCATGGAAAAACAACATTAGCGAAAAACAACATTAGCGATCTTAATGGAAATATCGGACTTCTTCGCGAAGTCTGATTCTATTAGCTACATTGCCAGAATTATTAAAAAAATTATTTAAAAATAATTACCGAACATAAGCATGTAAAACTAACGCAGGAGGAACATATACAACTAACACACATATAAAAAATATTTAAAATCAACGAAATTCATCACAAATATACCAAAAAAAACGGTTTTAAAAAATTTGTCAATCCAGACTGCCACATAAGTCTGACAAACAGTACGTCAGACCTCTATGGCAGTCTGAAAAAGATGGTATTTTTGCAATTAGAATGTTACAAAGCAGACTGCGGATGTCGTCTGATGAAAAGTTATCAAAGCAGACTTCTATCGCAGTCTGACAAAGGGTATTTTTGCAATTGACCCAAACGTTGACTTTTTTGTTAGACTGCATTAGATGTCTGAGAAAAATAAAAAGGTATTTCTGCAATTGACCAAAATTTTGACTTTTTTGTCAGACTTCTCCTGCAGTCTGAAAATATTATGGGGTAGTTTTGCAATTGACTGAAGTTTGAATTTCGTTCCCAGACTTCCAGCGCAGTCTGAAGAATTTCTTCAGACTACGCTGGAAGTCTGACAAAAATTGGTGTATTTTTTGTGTTGACCAAAATCTTCGATATCAGACTTCTTTAGCAGTCTGACGATAAAAGTCTGAAATTTTTTCCCTCCTATTCGGACTACCATAGAAGTCTAATACTTGTTCCCCCATTTTGGTCAACTTTTGAAAAATTTCGGTCAATTACTACCAGTACCTTGTTTTTTTTTCAGACTTCTGATTCCGTCTGAAAAAACAGTCAACTTCCGATCAAAATAACTAATTTTTCCGTCATACTAGATATGAAGTCTGAATAAAAAGTCAAGTTTTCGGTCAATTGCAAAACTACCCTATGCCTCGATTAGAGGATTTTTCTTGATTTTTTTGTTTTCAAAGGAAATTACCAGACTTCAATTTTAATATGAGTATTTAAAATATTTAAAAGTCAATTGCAAAACTACCCTCTCGTTGACCATATGGGTTTCATCAGACTTCTAAAGCAGTCTGAGTATACAACTCAGATATGAAAATCGACGATATGCAAAAACTCGTACCTATATCCGTTTAGAGTTTGTTTTCACCCTCGTCGAACGCCCAGAACGTCTAATATCACCGAAATCCCGCAAGCCCAATCGATTTTTGCCATTTTTATGCCATAATTTACGATTTTGGTACGTTTGAATCGGAAAATCAGTGGGAAAATGGGAGAAATCGGAGAGAGAAGTCGCGATAAGTGTTTACGAGCTCTATTCTTGAGCTTTAATGGCGGAAAAACGGGTTAGTTACTGCATTAACTCGTTGACGATGGTGGTTGTCGTGGAGGTTGAGAATTGATGGCAATGGCATTTCCATAATTAAGTTAGATCTGGAAAAAAAATTTGTCTTTTGAAAAAAACGTTAGACTCTAACAGCAGTCTGAGTAATGGCATTTGCGTGAATACCCAGATTCTTAATGGGTAATTCGTGGGATTCTGAAAAAGAGGAGAGGAAGAGGGTATTTTTAGTTTTGACTTCAAATTGTAAGGTATTTTTGCAAAAATGCCTTAATAAATCAGTCAAATGTTAACTTTAATTGTAGTGCTGCCAAGTGTACTTTTGTGCTTCATCTTTAATATACTTTAGATTTAATATATTTTAGATAGCTCAAAAATGGATGAAGACTGGTGGCTTTATTTAAAAATCACAACTTATTTTTTTTTTTTTTAAATGAAATGTTAGAAATAATGTTAGCCATTTTAGCAAGATTCTGAAATCAGATGACATCGACACAAATCTATGGCAATACTATGCTCTGTATGAACACCTTATAAACACTCAGATATAATCCTATTGGTAATTTGATGAGTCTCCTCTTGATAATGATCCAAACTTTATCTCTTGTCCACTATCAAAACAGTGAATTTGTATTTCCATTCAACCACTATCCCTTATAATATATTAAAGAGAAGCAGACTTCGTGAAATGGACGTAACGTTGAGAACTTAATATTTTCATATAAGATGAAAATATTACAGAATTTGATACAATTTTAAATTCATACAAGCAAGAATTGGATTTTGATCTTTTTTATATAGACTAAAAGCAATACTAGAGAAAATGTTTTATCGATTAGGTCCTACTCTTAGAATCTGTCTTTTTTTTTTTTTTTTTGAGCAAAGATTTTCCATTACTATTAAACTGAAACAGAGCTTACAAGGAGCAAGTTTAAGGTTTGTTTTGCTAAACAATCAGCCTCAGTGTTTTCTACACGAGGGATACATTTGAATTCAATAGCATCAAAAAGATGTAAGCACGACTTGATATCGGCAAGAATGCCATAGAGGTCTAACTTCTAAGAAAGAAGAGCCAGAGTTAATGGCTTTAATAACCTGAGAGGAGTCTGACTCAACTCTCATTACCTTTATTCCCATCTAGATTGCTTTGAGCAAAGCTTCTCTGAGCGCCAGACCTTCTTCAACTAGGGGAGATTTGACAAACGGATCAGTGCAGGATCTTTCCACTCTTACACCTTCGGAAAAGAAGATCCATCCTAAACCTGCGGCGTGTACATTGCTACGCAAGGAAGCATCAGTTTTCCAGACAGTTTAGCTTCCTATTCGGTGAAGACATTGGAGTTGAACCTCGGATGAATGAGACCTTCTCCATTTCTTCAGACCATTCTCTTGCTGCAGAGATTGCTTTGTTGATTGTGTCCTGATGAGGACATCGATACAAGCTCAGCTGGATCCGAAGAAGAAGCTGCCCACATAGCAACTATGGAACAAACACCAAGAACAAGATTATGAACAAGTCGTGTGAGAGAGCAGTTTATCAAGTCTATGAAAAGTCTTATCACCAAAGAAGTGCAAGAGGACGTGCAAGAACTACACAAGATTCATACATCACCATTCTTGCTGGTTCTTCAAGGAAACAAAGAATTTGCTATCTTCACCATTACCAAGCAAATTCAAGAGGCCCAAGGAAGTCACTAAATGGGTATGTGCTCCATTTGTGCTCTTTTTCCCTTGACCAAGTTTTGTCCCAATTGATTTTCTTGGTAAGGTTTTTAATAAGGCAAATGGTTCACATTATCATTGGCCCATTTAGTTGATTTTTCTCAAGCCCATCAACACAAGAATTCGACCATGGAGAGTTCAAGAGCCAATTTCGTATTTCAAGCTATGTTTTAATGTTGTCTCTTTCTCTCTCCTTCATGCAGACTTGTTGGTTCTCTTTATATGTATTTTTGTAATTCATTTTCGAACCCGAAGTCTTTGTTGAGTAATTTGAGAGTTTTTCTCTTGATATTTCTGTGAAAGAAATATTTGTCTTCTAAACTTCTTGTGTGCGATTCCTTGAAACTTAGAGTGTATCAGACTTATAATAGATCCTTCCATCGTTCTGTGTGGCGTCTCTCGATCCCCTCTCTATCCATTTCACCCACTTGAATCTGTTGAAAGTGACCTTAGTCCAGCAACAGTTTCACCATCGATTTACTACACTTCATCATCACTTCATTCAAATATGTTGAGAGTGACCTTAGTCCAGCAACAGTTTCTCCATCAATCTATCATTTAGGCTCCAATTCGTTTGGTTCCTATATCATGTCCTCAGCAGTGAAGATTTTTGAATTAAACAACATGTTGTTTCTCGATGTCCAAAGGGACCACAAAATCCACGGAGCTATCAGTCCCTTAACAATTCCATGCGAAGTCCAAAGGCTGTTTTCCAAAAATTAGTACTTTCTAAATTTTTAATAGTTTTTTGCACGTTTGTTATTATTCATGACACTTTAGCCTATACATGTACAATACGGCGTGCACGCTTGTGTACGGTATACGGATAGGCAGAGGGAGGTGTATTTTTGTCATTTACATGCTAAAAGACAAAACAAAAAGATAAAAAAAAAAATTAAGTGCTATGTTTGTAAGGAAAGTTGAATTCAGAGCTAACTTATGCAAATATGTCTAATAATTATTGAGCACGGTTAATTAAGAAGATCTTTCTTCAATAGTACCAATGCTTCTTTCTTCCATTCTTGTGTTTCGCCATCAAATATTAAGAAGTTAATTTTGATGCATCCGTTGCATATTGGGGGTATCTTCTTTGTCTCGTGTTAAAGCCGATAATACAGTTTCCAACTCTTTATCTTCTTTAGAGTCACAATATCTTGTGACTCACAAAATACAAACGAGGTTACAAGATATAACGGCTATGATTATGAAGAGAAGAGATATATTCTCCAGTCACGGATTGAGATATGTACCTCATGGATATTGTAACATCCCGATTTCTTGTATATGCGGAAAGGCTTATAAAAATTGATTTGGCTACCTATGTCACCGAAGTGCACTTATCTTTTCGGGAACTTGTCCAGAGAGAATTCCAGAGTTAAGCGTGCTTGAGCTGGAGCAATTTAAGGATGGGTGACCTACCGGGAAGTGATTCGCGGTATCGTGTGAGTGATGACAAAACACGGGGAAAGATCACGTGGTGATTGCAGGGTCAGTAAACAAGTATTACAAGCCTCCCGGACTAACGCACCGGCCGTCGGACAAGGGTGGGGCCCACGGTCCGAGAGAGGGCATGGGGCCCACAGGTAGGGGCGGTCGGGGTGTTATAAGTGGTATCAGAGCCGAACCCAAACACGTGTGTGGAGTCAGGTGGGCTCACACCGTCTAGGGTGACGATCCTGGTGCGCAACGAGGACGTTGCGCTCTATGAGTGGGGGTGATTGTAACATCCCGATTTCTTGTATATGCGGAGAGGCTTATAAGAATTGATTTGGCTACCTATTTCATAAAAGTGCACTTATCTTTTCGGGAACTTGTCCAGAGAGAACTCCAGAGTTAAGCGTGCTTGAGCTGGAGCAATTTAAGGATGGGTGACCTACCGGGAAGTGATTCGCGGTATCGTGTGAGTGAGGACAAAACACGGGGAAAGATCACGTGGTGATTGCAGGGTCAGTAAACAAGTATTACAAGCCTCCCGGACTAACGCACCGGCCGTCGGACAAGGGTGGGGCCCACGGGCCGAGAGAGGGCATGGGGCCCACAGGTAGGGGCGGTCGGGCGTTATAGATATTGTGAGTGTATATTTATATGGATCAATTGATGGTAACATATACATGAAAATCCCAGAATTATCAAAGATGTTTGGAGCATCTAAGAAAATTTGTTTGGTCAAGTTACAGTGATTATTTTACGGATTCGGACGCATGTGGTACAATTGTTTAAATGAATATTTGTTGGGTAAATGGTATATCAATAATGCGATATGCCTTTGCGTATTTATTATGAAATCTTCATCAGTATTTGTGATCATTGTTGTATATGTTGACGAGTTGAACATAACTGGAATTCAAAAAAAAAAATTGATCTCTTTCTAGCACACTTAATTGATCTCTTTCTTGCATATTACATTTTTTCCGTCAGGCCTTTTCTGGAAATTTGACACGGACCTTGGATCTTGATCATCATTTTCATGATCGATCTCTTTGGATACAGAAAAAACCTTACATTCGTATCATCTATTCACTTCTAGCCCATAATTTTCAACTTTGGGTGAAGCTAATAGAAATCTTATATTTTTCTTTATCATGTTAGTCTTCTAGACGAATCTCTGTATGAGTTTATCTTAGAACCCTTTCATATATGTCTTCTTGACATATATCTTTATTTGGTTCTTCTGAAACCGTTTCATATATGTCTTTTGGACGTATAACTTTATGCGGTTCTTCTAGAATTTTTTCCGATTTTGTTTTCAGAGATTTTTATCTTTGGATTTTATTGGCCTCCTACGCTTCAATTGAACCCTATATTCATTTGCTCTACTCCAATCAATATGTTATTCATAAACATTAATCCATAATAAAACATTAGCATTGGGGATATATGTATGATTTTTTCATCTTTTTTATATATGTGAACACATCTGGTAACTGGTTTACCATATTTTGTAATTACACTATTTTCTGACTTTTAACTTGCATTGTTTTGTGTGTGTGTGTGGGTGTGGGGAGGGTATGGGTGTGGGGAGGGTCTAGATATATCAAAGATGGTGTAGACTATGTAACCTCTTTTGATACTTGTTTAATTCCTCCCTTTAGGCTGGGAATTCATCTTATATAAAGTTTGACTTACTTTGATAGAGTTTGGGTGGTATATACTCTGCAAGAGAATTCGTCTGTCAGTATAATGGGCATCCCGACTACAGCAGTTTGAAACCTGACTTGAAAACCACTGACACATTTGTTATTCTTGGCGAGGTACTCTAATATTATGGTTTGTGATCCTCGTTTTGTTAAAGGGGAATTAAATTCTAACATTCAAATGATTCTTTATTTTGGACATTGTTATTAGTAAGCTCCGCACCATCGATTTAACCCGGTTTAAATCTAGATCGGCCCAATTGATTCCGGTCAACAACAATATATAAAACGATAACGGTATAGCCCACAACTGCTTGATTACAAGCCTCATGGCCCATTAAGCCCGACTCCACTAAACGCAGAGCTACCTACAATTTCATTCAATCACGAAAGCTAAGAGATTGAGAGCAGCGAGATTCCCGATTTTTAGTTTCTTAACTCCTAATTATTTTTTTGGTTAGCTCGTATTCTCCGACGACCTAATCAACATTGTACTTCGCTGAGCTTATACTCAATAAAACGAGATTTTGATCCCTTTTTTGTTATTAACTTAACTTAGTTAAGAACCATGTTCAACAATTGGCGCCGTCTGTGGGGATTTCGGATCTCAATCTTGGTAAATAAGCTCGGCGATGGTAGGAACACCAAATGGCTCACCTCGCAGAGAAAACCGCAACAGCAATGGCTTGGAAGACACCAACCCGGAAGATCCAAACGGACGACCTTCTCCAGCTCCCGTCAACACTCATAACACCACGTCAACCGAACCAGCTTACTAGGCCACTATCTTGCAGGTCTTGGCCATGCAGATTGCAGACTAAGCTCGTCAAAACAACGAGCGATTCGACACTATGGCAGAAGCTCAGACCCAATTCAACGAGCAATTCAACAACCAATTCAATCAGCAAGCTCCGGCAAAATCACGCGTCCACCCGACCTCAGAACGAAATACCTCAACTGCGTTGAACTCTGTTCGTTGACCTACCACCCACTCAGGTTCATCAAAGTGGAACAACCCGACCTACGGTCCACGGAACCTCTACAGAGCACACCATTCAACAACCAATGTCCCACGACATCCTCTGCGACCAAGAGTTGGAAGGCGTAAAAGCTCAACTCCGCGACATGAGTTCCAAGTTTCACCAGGCAACCATCAAGGCACCAGAAATCGATCGTGTGATTCAGGAGAAGCAAAAAAACCCATTCATTTCACGGATATCTAACACCCTAATTCGGCACATTGGGAAGATTAAGCTAAAACCTTTCGAATGCAATTCGGATCCTCGACACTTCATGACATCCTTAAACATCGTCATGAACCGTTTCCAATTCAATTTGGCTGAGGAGATAGATGCTGCCAAATGCCAGCACTTCGTAGAAAACCTAAGCGGCACCGTACTCACATGTTTTCACGACTCGAAGAGAATTTAATTGACAACTACAAACAACTAACGACCGCCTTCGTCAAGCACTATTCCATGTATATCCAGCAGAGCGGGTCCAATGCCAATCTTTGGGCGCTAGAACAAAGACAAGACGAACCCCTACGAGCATTCATGGAATGGTTTTAAAGTCGTAGTTGCTCGCATCACGATGGGCGTTGGTGCCGCAATCAAGACACTGCGAAAGTAGGGGTGTCAATTAGGGCCAAAGCTTGAGGGCCGGCCCGGCCCGACCCTGAAAAACAGCGGGCTCGGGCCTAGAAATATAAGACCGAAAAAATTGGGCCTTTCGGGCTTAAGCCCATTTGGGCTAGTGTGTTTTTCGGGCTTAGCCCGACCGGGCTCGGACTAGCCCAAAAAGCCCGGAACTTTACATTTTAATTAGTTAGAGATTTTATTTAAACATTTATGTTTCTAAAAATAATAATTTGACATATTTTTAATACATTTCGTGATCCATGTACCATTATCATTCATCCATATTTACTTCATATTTTTAAAATCATTATCTATAGACTTTCAATGACATTTCTATATGATTTATACATGTCAAAACTTAATATTATTTTACGTTTTTTTATCTGTATCTCTTAATGGTGATGAGGATTTAGAAGACGGTGAAGGAGATTCTAATCTAAACTCTACCACCTAGATTTGAAGTGTTTTGATTCTATGTTTTATTTGATAATACAATTTATTTGAATTTTATTTGTTTTTTTGTCAAACTTTTGCTTTTAAATTTAATTAGATTTGATATAATACATTTCAATTTAGATTTATTTTGATAAATATATTTTTCTTTTATTTTTCATTTGAGAATTATGAATTTTTTGTGTCTGTAAAGAAAAGATCGAAAAGGTCCGAAAAGCCCTAGAGCTCTGTCCGGGCCAGGCCGGGCCGGGCTCAAATAAATATGGGATTTACGGGTTTCGGACCAGACCGGGCTGGACTAACCCGATTGACATCCTTATGCGAAAGGCCATCTGGTATCAATTAGACTTTGGCAAAGAAATAAAATCCAACCGGCTCAAAGCCTGGAGGACGCCTACCACAGGTCCAACACTTGCATAGAGATGGAGGAGGAAACATCTATTAAAGTCAAAAAAATACGCGACCTCAAAACTGACTATCCCGAAGGACAAATCTAAGGAATAATATCATGAACCTCGCCAGCACTTCGACAAAAATTATGATCGAAACAGGAGACCAACAACTCATCACGTCAATACGGTACAATCAAAACAACAGTAGAATAAGTAGAATCGATCTGATGAGGAAAAAGACTTAGCCCCGTTATGTGAATATCACAATAGATCCGGTCATAACACTGCTGATTGCCGACATCTAAAAAAATTCATACTCGAAAAGTACAAAAATGGGGAAATCCCAGATACGGAACATCGCCGACCTAAAGTGAAAGTTTACATGGGATTTGTAAAATGGACCGAGACTTCAACACCTAAAACAACGGTCTCTGCCAACCATAGGCTCATGATCTTGGCGTCGAAAAAGGAACTCAAAGTAATTACACTAACATACGTTACAACAACACTTATCACAACCTAGATTTTTTTTTTAAAGTCCTAACTCATATCACTACAAGAAAACAGGGATATTTCTGACGGTCAAATCCGTCGGAAATCCGTCGGAAAGGGTCTTTTCCGACGGATTTCCGACGGATTTAAGCTGTCGGTTACAGTTCGTCGGAAATATGGTTTCCGTCGGAATCCGTTGGAAATTTCCGACGGATTTGTGCCGTCGGAAAGCCGTCAGACATTTCCGACGGATTTCCGACCGCGTACGTTCCGACGGATACTCCGACGGATATTCAGTCGGAAATGCCGTCGGAAATGCCGTCGGAAATCCGTCGGTAATTTCCGACGGACTTCCGACGGATTTGTGACGTCGGAAAGCCGTCAGACATTTCCGACGGATTTCCGACCGCGTACGTTCCGATGGATTTCCGACGGATAAATTACCGACAGAATTTCCGACGGATGGTGATCGAATGAATTTGTCGGAAGTCCGTCGTAAATCCGTCGGAAGATATTTCTGACGGATTTCCGACGGTAACTATTTTCGATGGAGTTACGACGGATAATTTGATCGGAAGTTGTCTCGGAAATCCGTCGGTTCTTCGTCGGAAATAGTTTCCGACGGATTTACGACGGTAACTATAACGCCCCGACCACCCCTACCTGTGGGCCCCATGCCTTCTCTCGGCCCGTGGGCCCCATGCCTTCTCTCGGCCCGTGGGCCCCACCCTTGTCCGACGGCCGGTGCGTTAGTCCGGGAGGCTTGTAATACTTGTTTACTGACTCTGCAATCACCACGTGATCTTTCCCCGTGTTTTGTCCTCACTCACACGATACCGCGAATCATTTCCCAGAAGGTCACCCATCCTTAGACTACTCCAGCTCAAGCACGCTTAACTCTGGAGTTCTTTCGGGCAAGTGATCGGAAAAGTTAAGTGCACTTTGGTGTCATAGATAGCCAAATCAATTCTTATAAGCCTCTCCGCATATACAAGAAATCGGGATGTTACAGTAACTTATTCCGACGGTTTTCCGACGGAATTGGTATTTTGAATTTTATTTAATTATTTATTTTTTTGAAATTTATATATTAAAATTATATAAATTTGAAATATAAATTAAAAATAGAAATAATAAATATATAAATTCATTAAACAAAATTAAAAAATTCATTACACATTAAAATAAATTGTTCAAAAAAAAAGAATTAAAAGCAAATATTTAAACGGTTGGAGAATCTCCGTCGTCGGGATTATTATCCCGAAACATATGCGGGAAGCATTTTTCCATCATCTTCTCCAAGCAGGAGAGCTTCTTGTTGGTAGTCTGTTGCTCCGTCCGTAGCTCTTCAACCTGCTGGTCACGGTCTTTCACCGTTTGGGTGAGCCTCTCGATTTCTACCCGGTACTCCGAAGGATAACGAGGAAGCGAGGAAGAAGATTCCTGGGTCGGAAGGGTGCCTAACCCAGCGAATCGACCTTTCACTTGCCGGGTTTGCTGCGAATAATTAAAACCGATAATAAATAAATAACGAAAATAAAAAAAAACGAAATGAAATTAAAACTTACCTCAAGTACAATCTGGTTTATCTCTTCCCGGGACAAAGAGTTCGAGGACGTCGATCCTTCGATAGTGAGCTGCGATGATAGTTCACGGTCCAGCTTCGTCTTCTTGCTCTTCTCGACAACATCCCGCATCCCCAAGTCCTGTATCTGACCGGTTTTCTTGTTGGTGTGTCTATTCTCGATGAGTTGAAGATAATCGTGTTCGGAACCAGATTCTCTCGCCTGCGAAAATTTGTTAAGTTAAATAAATATAAAAAACAGAATTAACAATAAAAATTTTAAATTAAACTTACCATTTCCATCGCTTCCCGTTCGATGGTCTTTGCGCCCGCGTTGTGGATGTAGACCCCTTTCCCGCCTCGTTGGCTATTTCGGTTCTTCGACAGTTGCTCGGAGGTCTTTTTCGTCGCAGGCCTACTCCAGTACTCACAGAAGCCCTTCCAGACGTCGTCGTCAAGGTCCTTCGGCTTGTCTTTGTTGTGCTTCCACTTCTGCTTCCACTCGTACATGTGCTTCGAGTACGAGTTTGCGGCATACTTGTCGAATGTGTCAATGACTTTGCGCGTATGATGAGAGTCCCACGTGAACTCTTGCTACAATTTTTTAAAAAAATATGTTACATATCAAAAAGAAAAATTGACAAAATGAAATTCAAAATAAATAATATATCAATAAATAACTTACCGCGAAAGTCCGGTGCCACACGTTTTTCTCCTCGGTAGGCATGTCCGAATACTTCTCGTACGGTTTGTCCAACATGTTGTGGAGCATCCGTAATATCGCCTTGGTGATCTGAGTCGACAGCTTAAACCTGAAAACATTATGAAAAGATATAAATATGTTAAGTTTAAAAATCTAAATAATTGTTGAAATAATGTACAAAAAATTTCTTACCAAGTGCCGTCCTCAAACTTCGGGTCGAGTCGAATGCAATGGCCCCGGTTAGGCTGCCGGACTAGCTCCTCGATCTCAATGTGGCTCCGAGCAGCGGATTGCTGGGAATCAGGGATGTGAGTTCCCGAGCTCGTTGGTACCGGAGGAGGCGTACACCGAGAACTCCGAGAACGGCGTCCTTGGTTGCCGCCTCCCAACGGAAGAACATTGTCGTGATCCCTGCGGAAAACGGTAAAATTGTTAGTAAATTAACAAAAAATTCAAAAGTTACCAAAATTTTTGAAATTTCAGCAAACATATTTAGGAAAAATTCAAATTTTCCGAAAAATTCAAAGTTTACTAAAATTCAAAATTTTCAAAAATTTTCAAAATTTGCTAAAATATTTTAAAATCAGTTTTAATATATAAAAATATTTAGAAAACGTTTTATTACTATAAAAAATATTTAAAACGATTTTATTTCTAAAATAATATTTGAAAAAGGTTTTTATTATTAAAAAATATTTTAACATCAACTTAAATATATAGAAATATTTTAAAAACGTTTTTATTAGTTAAAAAATACAATAAACGATTTTAATATATAAACATATTATAAAAACGTTTTTATTATTAAAAAAATATTTTAACATCAACTTAAATATATAGAAATATTTTGAAAACGTTTTTATTAATTAAAAAATATTATAAACGATTTTAATATATATACATATTATAAAAACGTTTTTATTACTATAAAAAAAATTAAAAACAATTTTAATATATATAAATATTATGAAAACGTTTTTATTACTTAACAAATATATTAAAAACGTTTTTAATATATACAAATATAGTCTAAACGTTTTTATTACTTAAACAATATTTTAAAAAATTCAAACAATATCTAGAAACGTTTTTAAAATATTTTTAGAAAATAAAACAAGATCTAAAAACGATTTTAATATTTTTAGAAAATAAAACAAGATCAAAAATTTGTTTTCTAGATCTAACAATTCTAAATCAACAATCTAAACACATAAACCCTAACACTAATATTATTCTAAATAACAAATTCTATTATAACCACTTAACAATTCACATAAATAGAATTCTAACAACCTAACTAATATATTCCCTAAAACTAACATGATATAAAAAAAAATTAAAGGAATTGATTAAACTTACATGGTTTTGTTGAAAAGGAGTTGATGAATTGAAGATTAAAATTGAAATTGTGAAGAAGAAGAAGAGAAGAGGGAGAAGAACAGATTTTCGGTAAGGAAGAAGAAGAGAGAAGAGGGAGAAGAAGCGACGGAAGAGAGAGAGGAAGAAGAGAGAAAGAAGGAAAAAAACTTACGTTTCGTCGATATAATTCGATGTCCGTCGGAAATCCGTCGGAATTCCGTCGGATTTCGAAAAATAATTTCATTTACGCGGTTGATATTCCCGCGGTCTCGAAAATATCAAAGTCCGTCGGAAATCCGTCGGAATTTCCGACGGATTTCCGACGGATAAGGTATATTCCTTACATGTTTGTCGATTAGTCAGTCAACAAGCACGTGACTAATTTTTCATATCCGTCGGAAATCCGTCGGAAATTTCCGACGGATTTCCGACGGATAAGGTATATTCCTTGCATGTTTGTCGATTAGTCAGTCAACAAGCACGTGTCTAATTTTTCATATCCGTCGGAAATCCGTCGGAAATTTCCGACGGATTTCCGACGGATAAGGTATATTCCTTGCATGTTTGTCGATTAGTCAGTCAACAAGCACGTGTCTAATTTTTCAGATCCGTCGGAAATTTCCGACGGATTTCCGACGGAATTAGGGTATATTTGGGGTTTAGGGTTTAGGGTTTCTTTATATGATTTAGGGACATGTTATTTACATGTTTCATTCAATATATATATTAAGTTCATCAATATTAAAGGCTTTGCATTAGTTTAAAAATTATACAACATCAAACACATATCATTTCTCATAAATCAACTATATCTAATACTATAACTTATACAAACACTTCCATCAAAATTTATAAATTCTATATAACACATTTTCTTGATGTATATACAAGGTTAACCTATTTTATATACATCATACAAGTGTTTGTAAACTTTTGCCACAAAAAAAAACCTATACCCTATACCCTAAACAAGATTTTTGAATATCCGTCGGAAATCCGTCGGAATTGAATCCGTCGGAAATCCGTCGGAACATTCCGACGGATTTCCGACGGAGTCAGCTGCCTCGGATAAAACCTATTTTAGCCGATGCAGCTGACTCCGTCGGAAATCCGTCGGAATTTTCCGACGGATTTCCGACGGATTCAACTCAATCCGTCGGAAATTTCCGACGGATATTCAAAAATCTTGTTTAGGGTATAGGGTATAGGTTTTTTTTGTGGAAAAAGTTTACAAACACTTGTATGATGTATACAAAATAGGTTAACCTTGTATATACATCAAGAAAATGTGTTATATAGAATTTATATAGAAGTTATAATATAGGTTAACCTTGTAACCAAATGTCTAACTTTCTAAAATTTCGACATAACTGATATATTACACATTACAATTCTAGTTCAAATATATGTACATATTTTACGGTGCAAATTTTATAATTAAAACTACTGTCAATCCGATGATGAGTAATCTGATTCTCCTGAATCGGAAGGTTCCCCAAATTCGTCAAATTCTTCTTCTGAATCCTCAAATACTCGATCGTCTGACTGTATGGTGAAATCAACGACAAGGTCGACCTCAAGGGAATGCTCGATTGAACCCAAACCTACGGAGCTTTGTTGGAGGGGTTCATGATCAGACATGCCATGAACTCTACCTCTCGGGTTTATCGATGTGACTGTAACCCACGGGTCTTGCTTGTTTGTCACCCGCGGATAGGGAATGTAGCATACCTACACCATGTACAAATTTAACCACGGGAATGCAACAAAACTAGTACTAGCATAATTATCCACCATTGTATCATTTTCTCCATGATAATACCAAATCTTGTAACCCGACATAAACCCATGACAATACAAGTGTGACCATACTTCATCTATCACGATAAATCTACGATTCCCACAATTGGTACAAGGGCAATAGATTTTACCGGTTTTTTTTGCTTTCTTCTGCATACCCGCAAATGCCATGAATTCCTGTAGACCTTTTTTGAATTCCTCCGTAACTAGGCCCGTGTCCGGAATTTGATGAGGCTTGTCCATCCATGATCGAAAATAATTATAAGGATTTGAAGAATACATTTTCGTAAGGAATTAGATAACAGAGATTTTTTTTTATTGTGATTATAAATGAAGCGTGGAAACGTTTTTATAAGGAAAATTTTGTGCATTTTCCGACGGATATAAAGTAGATATTATCGATGTCGGCAACCATGTCGGCAACCATGTCGGCATCTGTCGGAAATCCGTCGAAAATTTCCGACGGATGAACGTCGTCGGAAATCCGTCGGCAGTATGTCGGCAACATCAGAATTCGTCAAAAAATCATCGGAAATCTGTCGAAAAGTGTCCGACGGATTATTGTCGTCGGAAATCCGTCGGAAAGTCGTCGGAAATATCCGACGGAATTATTGCCGTCGGAATTGACGTCGGAAATACACCTGTTTTCTTGTAGTGTATTATCCATACAAAAATATATTTATTCCATGTTGGTTTACAGGCTAAAAGGAAAACTGAAGTTGATATAACATAGGATTAAGATAAAACGTTTCATATTGAATTTGATATATGTAGAAGAAAGCGATGTCACATAGTGGAACCTAGCTACTGCCAGTTGCATAGGTACTATTCAACCTTCGGAGATTTTGCATAGATTCGTAAATTGAATGGAAAAGAGAAAACAGAAAAGAGAGTCGTACAATTACGAAACTCCATTTCAATTTGAATAAATTTTGGCACTATTTCTATTGCATTGTTGGCAATATTATTAGATTGTGAGTAAATGTTGTCGCTTGTATCTTGAGGATAGAGACTTCTATGGATATATAAATCGATGTACGTCTATTTGTAGGTTAATTTATTTTTATTCTACTTACTCAGAGCAGATCAATACTTCACTAAACAACAAAATCCTTTAAATATTAATGATTAAAGGGTAATTGCAACAAGTACTATTTAATAATAACAAAATTAACTCACCCTCTTTGTCACTATTCAACATCAACTATTCACACTAAAAAGTCTAACATTCCCCTAATTTTTCTAATTAAGTGGTGGCGGTGACAATGGTGGCGGTGGCGGCGGCGGTGATCACTGTGGTTGTGTTCAATTTAATCAATAACAAAGTTATCCAATAGATTATCAGTATATTTTTGTTATGATAACAAAGTTAGATGCCAATGACAGATAGTTTCTATGATATGATAACCGGATTATCACGAGAATTTTAATATTTTAATATTTCACATATTTCTATGAAATGATAACTAGATTAACACGATAATTTATGATATGATAGTTGGTTTAACATGATAATTTCATAAAGATTATCATGATAACTGGTTTAACATGACAATGTTAACGATACTAACTAAGTGTTAACGATGCTAACTGGTTTAACATTATAATGTTAACGATACTAACAATATGTTTTTTTGGTGATGAACAATAGTCGTTGAGTTTTGATGAACAGTAACGCCAGCCGTTTGATGAACAGTGTCACCGACTTCTTCCGTCATAAAATGAGTTCAGACCAATGGTATTTCCGTAATTATTCAAAAAGCAAATGATATTTTGGGTTTAATCATTTTTTTCTTTCCTACTTACCTAATTTACAAATTCTTATTAATATTACCTAATTAATTAGTCAACCTACCATATACACTTAAATCACCCATGATTAAACCTTTAAATTAGTATTATTTAACATTAATGGTTTCAATAAGATTGGAGAAAACATAGGTACAGAGACAGTAGAAACTTGAAAGTATTTCAGTTTGTTATTTATTTTGTGCAATACTTTCTTCTCGTTAATTAAACGTACACAATACAATTAGAGAGAATTAAACATCCTCTTTCGCTAAGATAGGCCAAATGAAAGACATTAAAAATTAAAATAGATAGAACTTGATAAAATGACAGCGCATTTGAGGCTAAGCTCAAATGCATCGACAGAAGATTCTCGGCAAAACCAGATTGTTTGGAATTAGTCACCTTAACTTGTGACGTTGAAAATGAAACTCTACCTATGGGATTCGCCGAAGCGATCCGGTTTGCTTTTTCTAGTCTCGTGCAGACCGCTACGCAAGAAGACAAGTCGGTAAAAAAATTCATAAGGTTTCCCGGCAAAAACTTTGGGAGAGAGACGCTTGGGGAATTCAGCTTTTGACGATGCCTGAACCGAAATGGTGTAGGAACGGCGGAGACATATGAAGGATACAACTTTTGACGATGGCTGAACCGAAGTGGTGGAGAAATGGCAGAGGTATGTGAACGAGGCAGCTTTTGACGGTGGCTGAACTGAAAAGGAGGAGGATCGACGGTATGAAACCAAGAAATCTTGACATCATAGATTTGGCCAACGGCTAATATATCAATTTTGGAGGGTTTGACAATGATACCCGACACAAGACGGGATGGGCGAGACCCTTAACGGTCAGATAAGCAAACAATTGAGATCTAACCATGTATGATGGGTTGGTGATGGGTTCAAGGCCCAGTAGTTGAAGCTCCAAGCCCATCCAAAAATTTGCCAAAGCCCACAAGGGTGATTCTTCAGGAAAGAAGAACAAGATCGTGAGCGTGGCGGGGAAGTTGAGGCTGCTCGGAGATTCGCCGACAAAAGGGTCACCGTCATAAAGTATCCCGGAAGAGGGTTTACCGGAGTAAGCAAACAGGTCGGCGAGGATTCTCACAGCAGCACCGAAGGTGAGGATGGGCCAACTATTGGGACAAGCGGAGGAGGAGGAGAAGACTTCCAGCAAAGGGAATGGCCTCGCAGCCGACGAAGCAGAAGAAAAAGTTGGTGGCTGAGGAGGAGAGGCAAGATCCGGTGGTAGCAGAGTTCCACGGATATCCGGCGGTCAAGGGGTCTGGTGGATCCGGCGGAAACACATATGACGTCACCGGCGGCGCCGGATCTGGAGGATCCGGAGGTGGGAAGCTTTCACGGTTAAACATCTGCAATAACGCAGCCATGGGGAGGCGAGGACAGTAGAGCTCATCGGAAAACGGAGGCGACGGAGGTTTAGTGGCAAGAAAACCCATATTTTTGTAAATATAGAGGTTAGTCTGGGTTTTGGATTGAGATTTTTTTGGTTAACAAAAAAAAATCACTTTTAATATACATTTGGGAGGAAACGAATTACTTTACATTAATTTGTAATGATTTTGCAAAATTGAGTGTAATGTTTATGTTTTCTGTTCAAACAATAACATACTAATAAAAATAAATTAAGAAGCATACATGCCTAGAAGTAGAAACAGATCCCAAACATATAAATAAAACAAATAATTAGTACGTAGCATGAATTTGATAGTAGACAGGTTACAGTAAGCACTGATTTGTGATGATATGCAAAGTTATGAGTAACGCATTCGAATTTAAACAACATCATACAATATGATTCTTACTCATGGAAAAGGAAGAAGCAATCAATTCAGTGGTATAGAATGTTTCAATCAGTAAAACTTCCCGAATTTTAATAAGAAAACTCCGTTTCAAGTAATTTAATCGTAACATTGTAGATAAAAGAATACATTCGGAAAAAGATATATACCCAGAATCAGACACTAAATACATTATAACATTAACAATCAAAATAATATTAAACATAAGGATGCATGTACACTACAAGAAAATACTCCGATTCCCGACGATCAAAAATCCGTCGGGAATTCCCGACCAGTTACCAATGAAATACCGAGAAAAAGAAATTCCCGACGAATTTTTGGTCGTCGGAAAATCGTCGGAATTCTCGACCAATTTCAGACGATATAAAGACCAATTTAAGATCGTCGGAAATCGGTCGGGAATTCCAACGATTTCCCGATGATATAGATCCATTAATCTGCCCATTGCACTAGACGTTTTATAGCCGTTTGAAAATTTTAAACCCGTCGGAAATCTGTTGGGAATCCGCGGAAAATCCATTATAAATATCTCTCCACCCTCATTCACAACTTACACAAAACAAAAAAAAACTTAGAAAATGTATTCTTCAAACCCAAACCCTTATGATTATTTTCGTTCATGGATGGATAAACTACGGCATGATCCAGCGACGGGTCAACTGACGGATGAATATGCACAAGGTGTTGAGAAATTCATGACATTTGCGGGAAAAAATAGCATGACGTCGGAATACGGTAAAATGTATTGTCCATGTAGTAAATGTCAGAATCATAGATTAGTCTCTATTAGGGAAGTATAAAATCACCTATATAGGAATGAGTTTATGCCGGGTTACAAGATTTGGTATACGCAAGGAGAAACTGATTCAATGGTGCAATATTATGGTAGTAGCAGTAATTACTCGGGTAGGATAGAGGAACCAACACCGGAAGCAGATGCAAACGTAGGTATTGTTCAGATGGTGAATGATGCGTTTCGTGAAAACGTAGCATCATATGTTCAGGATGGTAATAGAATAGAGTAACCAAATTTAGAAGCTCAGAAGTTTTTCGATATGCTAGATGCAGCTAAGCATCCACTATACGAAGGATGTAGAAAGGGAATATCGCCTTTATCAACTGTAAGGAGGTTGATGACTATAAAGACCGATTAAAACTTGGCGGAGGATTGTGTGGATGCGACAGCTGATTTTGTTAAAGATATTTTACCTGAACATAATATCTCACCGGCTTCATACTACGAGGTTCTGAAACTTGTAAATGGTATTTTATTGACGTATCAGATGATAGATGTGTGCATCGACAATTGTATGATTTACTGAAGAAATGACGAAAACCGTGTGAAGTGTCATTTTTTCACAACCTCGGTATCAGGAAACGGATGGCAGAGTACCTGTTCCACATAAACGGTTGTGGTATTTGCCAGTAACGGAGAGGTTGAATAGGTTATATCAATCCGAGCGCACGGCATGACTTATGAGATGGCATGCAGAACATAACTTATATGGAGAGATTGTGCATCCCTGAGATGCAGAAGCGTAGAAACATTTTCAAGAGTTCTATCCTAGTTTTGCGTATGAGCTAAGGAATGTATACCTCGGGTTATCTACAAATGGATTCAACCCTTTTAGAAAATATGGGAGGCAATATTTATTGTGGCCAGTAATCGTCACACCTTACAATTTTTCGCCTAGTTTGTGCATGAAACGAGAGTTTTTGTTCCTCAGGATTCTCGTCCCCGGACCGGAGCATCCTAAGAGATCCCTTGATATTTTTTTGCTGCCATTAATTTATGAGTTGAAAATGTTATGGAAAGATGGTGTTCAAGCGTTCGATATTTCTCTCCAACAAAATTTCACGATGTGTGCGGTACTTATGTGGACCATAAGTGATTTTTCAGCATATGGTATGCTATCTGGATATCTGGATGGTCGACTCATGGAAGGTTGGCGTGCATGTATTGTCAAGATAACACTAATGCATTCTAATTAAAGCACGGTCGAAAGACTTCTTGGTTCGATTGTCTCGACGATTTCTACAGCATGATAATCTATATTGTCGGAGCACGACATTGTTTAAGAAGAACAAAAATGTATTTGATGGTCCACCTCCTGAGCTGGATGAAAATTACATCATCACTCAGTTGAGAGATTTTGGTGATGAGTGTTGAGAAGACGATTAGTACCACAATTGGCACAAGAGGAGTATTTTTTTGGGATTTGTCATATTGGAAAAACCATTTGCTGCGCCATAATCTATATGTCATGCAAATTGAAAAAACTTTTTCGACAACATCATGAATACTATTCTAAATGTGCAAGGGAAGACAAAAGATAATTTGAATGCCATATTGGACTTGCCAGATATTTGTTCTCGGAAGGACACCCATGTTATGGCGAACGGAAAATCACTGCTCCCCCCCCCCCTCCCTCCGCTTTCTGTTTGGATGAGCCTTTAAAGGAGGAGTTTTTCGACTGGATTATGGATAATGTCAAAATTCCCAAACGGATACTCATATAACCTTCGTAACTGCGTTAATATTGGAGAATTAACGTTTTCTGGGATGAAGAGTCATGATTATCACGTTGTCATGCAACACCTCCTTCCATTTGTGTTTGACAGTCTTCTACCTAGAAATGTCTATGGAGCTATTGCAGGTACATTTACAAAATTATATATATTTTGATATATATTATCTTAATTTTGCTAATTTTTTAACATTTATGCAGGGATCTATGCACGAGATCACTTACATCAGACGATATCCAAAACTTGGAGGAGAAGATACCGGTTCTCCTTTGCAACCTCGAAAAAATATTTCCACCAACATTTTCCGATGTTATGGAACATCTTCTTATTCATCTCCCTATAGAAGCAACACTTGGTGGGCCAGTTCCATATCGATGGATGTATCCTTTTGAGCGTTATATGTTCCACCTAAAGAAGAAGGTAAAAAATCTTGCAAGAGTCGAGGGTTCCATTGTTGCACGGAGCATTAATGAAGAAACATCCAACTTTTCCGGTTACTACTTTCATTCTTCGGTCTATACTAAAAGTAGACGACCTGCATGGCATGATGGTGGAGGAGAAAAACCTAGTTTTGCGGTCTATGTCCCAAATCTATTTGCACAAATTGGAAGGCTTAGTGGAAAAGGGAGGCCCCAACGACTAACAGAGGAGGAACAAATGCATTTGCATACATATATTCTGACAAACTGCGATGACGTTTTGGAATATGAGAGGTACGTACCTAATTTTGATGTTTAGTAATTACCAAAAAACTTATTAGTTTATTCACATTATATACATGGCCCAAATTCGTGAGTGGTTTCCAAATTACACAGATGATGAGATTGTGGTCCATAAACAGAATGACTTATCGGGTTGGTTGCAATATTACGTAAGTGCCAAAAAATGCTCAATTTAACTAAATTATACATGCTTAAATTTATAACATGTGTTTATGATTGTCCACAATTGGTACATGTTGATGAGATGACTACTAGAGCGGTATCGTTTTCTACGTGGTTAGTTGAGATGGTGTGTGGCCCTACATTTGTTCCAATGGTTTATCCGATGTATTGCACTCGGAGGTACGCTTTTAAGGCTTATCGTGAAGGGAGCTCAAAGACAACATGCAATTATGGTATATCGTCTACATCCGGAGAATTTTTCTACTACGGTGTACTCCACAAAATATTAGAAGTCATATATCCAGAAATATGATCGGCTTGAGGTGCATTGTATTCTATTGCGATTGGTATGATCCAGTGGAAGGTCTAAGGGAGGACGAATTCGGTGTAAGATATGTTCACTCTAGAAAGCGACTTCGGAAATACGATCCATTCATTCTTGCTTCACAAGCGTACCAGGTTTCTTACATTCGATACACATGGGTTAGGAACAAGCAAGACTCGTAGATTATAGTAACGTCGATACAACCAAGAAAAATGTTATATGGTGTTTTCGAGCATTACCCTTTACAGAAAATCCAATTGGTAACTTAGATGAAATCAAGCATTCTCTTGAGATTGACCTTGTGGTTGACTTCACCAGTATGGACGAAAATTATGAAGTATTTGAAGATTATGAGGAAGAGATAGGAGAATTTGACGAGATTTCTGATTCAGCTAATTCAGATTATTCATCGGACTCATAGTAAATTTGTAACACTTTGGATTTTTTTATCCACTTTAGATTTAACAATTTGTAACAAATTTTTTATATGCATTTATTTTGAATATATTTGATAATTATATATTTTTTGAATATATTTTCCAATTCTATATTTTCTAAGGAGTGTTAGTATAAATTCTATATTGTTTTGCAAAAATATCAATTTCGGCCGGTATTCCCGATAGTTTTCTGACCAATTTTACTTTGATCGGTGGAAAACTCGTCGGGAATTTCGACCGATTCGAGACGGTTGTGGATATTGTTTACAAACATCAACTAAACGTGTTGATATACATTTATAACATGTGTTTTTTAAAACTGTTGGAAATCGGTCAGGAATTTCTGACGAATTTCCGACCATTTGGGGTTTCGAAACCTCAAATTGGAAAATTTTCATTAGGTTTATGATTGTTATGGTTAGATATGATATTTTGAAAGAATTGAATGTTTAAATATCTTAAGAATCACTGTTTTTGAGCTTTTAATCAAAACCTTACAAGAAACAAAAAAATGTAAGTATAAGTTCTATGTTTCGTTATGAAAGCCGAAATTTTAAGCGGTTAATTAAATTGATTTTCGACGGAATTTCGACGGCTGGTTCCGTCTTTAATCAATTAATATTTATCCAATATCTTCTTCTTTTTCTCATCCATTTTCTTCTTCTCTTCCTTCGACCCTTCCTCTTCTCAAACGATACCGCTCTAGTAGTCATCTCATCAACATGTACCAATTGTGGACAATCATAAACACATGTTATAAGGTTAAGAATAATTTAGTCGAGATGGTGTGTGTCCCTACATTTGTTCCAATGGTTTATCTGATGTATTGCACTCGGAGGTACGCTTTTAAGGCTTATCGTGAAGGGAGCTCAAAGACAACATGCAATTATGGTATATCGTCTACATCCAAAGAATTTATCTACTACGGTGTACTCCGCAAAATATTAGAAGTCATATATCCAGGAATATGATCGGCTTGAGGTGCATTGTATTCTATTGCGATTGGTATGATACAGTGGAAGGTCTAAGGTAGGACGAATTCGGTGTAAGATATGTTCACTCTAGAAAGCGACTTCGGAAATACGATCCATTCATTCTTGCTTCACAAGCGTACCAGGTTTCTTACATTTGATACACATGGGTTAGGAACAAGCAAGACCCGTAGATTATAGTAACGTCGATACAACCAAGAAGAATGTTATATGGTGTTTTCGAGCATGACCTTTACAGAAAATCCAATTGGTAACTTAGATGGATGAAATCAAGCATTCTCTTGAAATTGACCTTGTGGTTGACTTCACCAGTATGGACGAAAATTATGAAGTATTTGAAGATTATGAGGAAGGGATAGGAGAATTTGACGAGATTTCCGATTCAGCTAATTCAGATTATTCATCGGACTCATAGTAAATTTGTAACACTTTGGATTTTTTTATCCACTTTAGATTTAACAATTTGTAACAAATTTTTTATATGCATTTATTTTTGAATATATTTGAAAATTATATATTTTTTTAATATATTTTCAAATTCTATATTTTCTAAGGAATGTTAGTATAAATTCTATATTTTTTTGAAAAAATATCAATTTCGGTTGGTAATCGGTCGGTATTCCCGATAGTTTTCTGACCAATTTTACTTTGATCGGTGGGAAACTCGTCGGGAATTCCGACCGATTCCAGACGGTTGTGGATATTGTTTACAAACATCAAATAAACGTGTTGATATACATTTATAACATGTGTTTTTAAAATCTGTTGGAAATCAGTCATGAATGTCTGACGAATTTCCGACCATATGGGGTTTCGAAACCTCAAATTGGAATATTTTCATTAGGTTTATGATTGTTATGGTTAGATATGATATTTTGAAAGAATTAACTGTTTAAATATCTTAAGAATCACTGTTTTTGAGCTTTTAATCAAAACCTTACAAGAAACAAAATGTAAGTATAAGTTCTATATTTCGTTATGAAAGCCAAAATTTTAAGCGGTTAATTAATTTTTTTTTTCGACGGAATTCCGACGGGTTGTTCCGTCTTTAATCAATTAATATTTATCCAATATCTTCTTCTTTTTCTTTCTTCTTCTCTTCATTCGACCCTTCCTCTTCTCTCTCTCTCTCCCCCCCCCCCCGATGCTGTCCATCGCTACTGCTCGCCGCCGTCCGACGCCTTCCGCCGCTGCTTGCCGCCGACTCTTCTCTCTCGCCAATCACCATGTAAACTTCTTCTCTTTTTATTTGATTTTGTTAGATTTGTTAGGGAATGATTGTTAGATTTGTTTGTAATTTTCAATGATTAGGTTGCTAGATCTTGGTTAGATTAGGTTTTTGTAGATTGTTTGATTTGTTGGGAATTGTTAGTATTTTGTTTTTAATTAATTAGATTAGGATTTTATAAAAAAAAATAGAAATTGTTAGATTTGTTGGGAAATGTTTTATAAATATTTTTGGTTTAAAGTTTTTAGTAATTTATTCATTTACGTTTTGTAAAAAAGAATAGGGTTTTATGTTAATTTTTTATTGTTATAATTTTTTAATGTTATATAAACGTTTTTGGAAAATAATAAAAAAACAACTTTTTATTTTTATATATTTTTGGATATTTTTGTTATTTTTCTAGCATTTTTATAAATTCTTAGAAGTTATTTTTTTTTTGTGAGGTCGTACGACGGATACAATGTTCGTCGCAGAGGTTCGTAACATGGCAGTTCAACTTAGCGATGGTTCGTCTCGAGGGACGCAACATGGCGGTTCGCCATCGGGGACCGCTAGTCCAACACAAAGTCTGGGGCTTTCTCATATCCCGGAATCGCACAGTGAAGCTTCTCCTCCGATCATGTCCATCGAGGAGTTTGTCTAACAACCGGGGCGGGACTTACTCGCCATGTTCGATCCACGACTCCGAGGAAAATCGACGTGGTAAAATGAATTTTTTTTTTAAAGTAAAATTATTTATAATTTTTCTTTTTTCGTAGGTTTGGTTTTTCTACCAATGGGATTAGCAAGTCCATTTTGAGGATGTTGCATTCGATCCTCGACAAACCGTACAAGAAGTTTTCGGACGTCCCGTATGACAAGAAAACGATTTGGTTTAGACAATTTGCGGTAAGTTTTAAATTACTATTTTTCATATTTATATGTTTTATTCATACATAATTTTGATAAGTTTTTCCCCCGTTTTCTTAGCTAGAGTTTACATGGCATCATAGCGACACGACCATAGTGGAAAAGGAGTTTCTGAAGGAGGCGGCTGCGCAGTTCTCCAGAAACATGAACGAGTGAAAGCAAAAGTGGAGGAAAGGGTAAGCCAAACCGAAAGGCTTGAACGCTTTGGTTTGGCAATACTTCATCCCATATTGGAAAAACCCAGAGACATAAAAAACCTCAAAAACTAATTCCGAAAACCGAATGAGTGACCGATATGGTATCGGGATGTACATCCACAACTTCGGTTCGAGCACCATCGTGAGCCGAGAATTGCAAATGGTAATGTTTTATTTTTTACATTGTTTTCTATATTTAATTGTTAAGTTATTTATTAATATTTAATTTTGTCGTTTTTGTAGACAAATGAGGCTGGAGATATGCGTCCGGATCACCTGGACTTGATGAAGAGGGTGCACACCAACAAGAAAACCGTGGTTATCCAGGATCCCCTCATGAGTGAGAGCTACGAGAAGGTGAAGAAGAAGATCGATCTGACCCAGTAGTCACAAGGCGACTCCTCCTCTTCCGTCGATGTGCCGTGGGAAAAAATCAACTGTCTAAGACCCTAACTGTCTCGTTATTAACGTAAGTTTTTTTAGTTTTGATTTAATTTTTACATTATAAAATTTTAATGTTCTAATTTATTTTTAATTTGTACAGAAACTTCCCCTTAATAAAAAAATAATGTCATCGCGGGGTTTGGGTAAGGTCCCGGTTAGAGACATTGTCCAACATAATGAAGACCTGAAGGCAAAAGTAACAGCTTTGGAGGAGGCAAAAGTAGCAGTTTTGTAGGAGGCGAAAACGAACACCGAAATAAAGTTAGGTGCTACGCAAGAGGAGCTTACCACTGCGATGGCCGATATAGCTGGCATGGCGGGTTGGATGAAATCGAAGTTTCTGGATTTTCCGAGAACGGGAACGGGAACTTCGGGAACATGAAATTAATTTTTATATTTTTGTAATTTGAAAAAAAAAATTATTTAATTTCAAAAAAAAATTATAATTATATTATGCACAATTTAATTTTCATTTTCGATTATCGAATTCTTAATTTAATTTAATAAAATTACTATTTTCCAAATTTTTTAATTACTGTTTTTTAAAATACCCGTCGGGAATCGATCGAGGTTACTCCCCTCGAGAATTCGTCAGAAATCATTCGGGATATATGCCCGTCGGGAAGTCATCGGGAACAAGTCCATCGGTAATCCGCCAGGATCATGCCCTTTGGATTTCCCTTGGAAAATGAACCCACCGTATTACCGTCGGGAATTTTTCGACGACTATTACTATCGGAAAATTGTAGTTATTTTGTATCGTCGGAATTTTCTCGACTAATGATATCCATCGGAATCCGGTCGGTCATTTTAAGTCATTGGAAATCCGTCGAAATTTTTTGAAGAATTACCGTTTTTCGACATATTCCCTACATATATGACCGTCGGGAATCGGTTGTATTTTTGTAGTGGTAGATGCGAAATTTAACGGGTAAGTACACAATTTTATCAAAACAAAAACGCTATGTATTTATGATTGTTTGTCTTCTTTGTATACCCCCAACGGTATCATGGGATTGGACTTCTCATCTTATTCACATTTTTTGTTTGTTTGTTTGTTTTTTTTTCAATTTTGTCCTTTTCTGTAAAGGAAACTTCCCATGTCGATCCAAAGTAAGGGACAAATATTTTATTTGTTTTACAAAAATGGACAAAATTTTGTATTACACGTATTGACATCTAAATTGTTATTCCATCAGTTTTACAAAAAATGTCATTTTGACAATCTTAACATAAATTAAAAAATAAGATAAAAATTCATTTATATTTTTAAATTATTTATGTAATTACAATTATTTATTTCAATTTATTTTAATGTAATTATGAATACTACAACTTTTACGTTACTTCTTAATTGAGTCAATAGTCATTGTGATAATTAAATGCACTTAGATCAAAGCATTATTTTTCTTCGTTTGGAAGTTTGTTTAGATCGAAAGCATGTTTCACTTTAACATCGAGATCATGCATTTGGGCTTCCTTATTGAGTTGCAGTTCTTCTTCTTCGTTCGGAATTTTGTTTAGATCAAAAGAATGATCACATTGACATCATGTATTTGTCTTTGATGCTTCAAGTTCCTTTCTTTTTCAACCTGAAAATTTTGTATAAGTTTTTTAGTCATATTTGCGTTCATAATAAATAAAAGTAATTTTTGGAAGTTCTTATATATCTAATTTCATTTATAAAATAAATAAAATAATAAATTATTTAACATCAATTATGTTGAATGTAATTGGAATTAGGAAAAAAAGAGCAAGTTGGCCAGTGGTTGCCACACCTCTGCTGTCATCTTATCGGTGTCGAGATCGACTCCACCTGCCTTTCATGTGTGAAGGTATTTGGCTATTGTGCCGATCTGTTGTGGTCTAAAAATGATGACAAAAAAAGAAATTGGGATTAGGAAGACTTTTGACGCCAAAACAAAAATTGGGTTAGGAAGACGCACAATTAATTTTGTGTAGCTAGTGACTTCTGAAATTTTATCACAATTTTTTTTTTTAATATTTGATCAATTTTATTTGAGGTTAAAAAGGGAATAATAAAAAAATATAATTGCACATGATGTCATTTATTTCAATTTTCATTAATAAAGTTAGCACTTTCTTAAAATGTGAAAAGACGATTTTACCATTTTTATTGCTACATAATGTACCGTACATTATATTATTATACACACCATATTATACAAAGGTAAAATTAGGTTAAACAGTGAAATAAATATTATATTTTACTAAAGTTTTAAACATATTAATAGACCTTTGACGCAAAACCTCCTAATGAAAAACGTACGCCTCATTACATACAAATTTATCTTCTAAATATTTTTTACCTTTTGAGCTAAATGTACGGTATTTTTGGATAGGGTAATCTATTTGAAAGGGTGATTGGATGAAAGTTTATGCTGTAAACATTTCAACTTTTATTAAATTTTCCACTTGTGTTGAGTGGTCTCTTTGTTCAAGACTCATTTCAAATTACGGCGGAAGACGTCGGTTAATTAAAGTCATTTACTAAACCGACTTTAAAATTTCTACTTTAGACATCAGTTGGCGTCGGTTAAGAAACTGACTTTAATCCTCATATGAAATAAGCATAGGGTGTAGAATTTCAAAGTATTGTAAACCGGATTCGGAATAAGTAATAACTAAACATAAATCAGAAACAACCCTAGCTAGTTTATAAACCGTTTGTGTGACCGCAACTGGTTATTGGTGATGTTTGATCGACCATCATTCATGTCTACATGGATAAGGATACTCGATGATGCAATAATGATTTTATTTTGGTTTGGATTGCATATTTGTTCAATTCTTGATTTGCGTGAAAATCAATAAAAAAAATAAAAAACCATATACACTCGCTAAAATTAGCCGCCGAAATATGGTAATCTCCTCAATTAAAAAATGTATTTTTTAAGTATAAAATTAGTTGAATACAAAAAACAAAATGCTTATATAAACCATTTCGTGTCCTTAATTGTTCTTCCCACAAACTACGAAGCTTCCACTCTTAAAATGGCAACTTTCTCATATTTCCAACACTACCCTCATTCCCTTCTTGACCCTCTTCTCTTCTCCACACCTAACTCCTCCAATAAGCTCTCTGGTTTCATCGACCAGAATCATCTCCATTCACTACCAAACACTTCCACAGTCGAAGTCACTTCCTTGAACCCGTTTCTTGATTCATATTGTGTTGAAAAAACAGAAAGCTATGATGTTAAGAAACACAGCATCACCAACGCAACCGGTTCTTCTTCCGGTGACCAGCTCAGCCACGGACAATCCATTACCTCTGCCGGAAACAACCGTCGGAGGAAGACTAGAAACGGGTTTAACAGTAAGGTAAACTAAATTCAACTTGTAATGCACTTTGATGTTTGGGACGGGGTTGTGATAGATAGAAACGTAAATGCTGGGGGTGGTTTTGTAATTTAGGAAGGAGTAGAGGGAAGAAAAAGCAAAAAAAAGAGAAATGGTAGCTCAAGCGACGTCAAAGAGAAGAGAACGAGCGTAGAAGAAGCTCCCAAAGATTACATTCACGTTAGAGCGAGAAGAGGCCAAGCTACTGATAGCCACAGCCTCGCCGAGAGGGTATTTTAGTCATTTTCTCTTCTACTTTTAATTATTTCATTAATCATCTTTATTATTTTTTAATTAACACTTGGTTATAGGTGAGAAGGGAAAAGATAAGTGACCGTATGAGGATTCTCCAAAATCTTGTTCCGGGATGTAATAAGGTTAGCTAGAGAATATATTATTTAAAGGATGATTTTATTTTATTTTTAGAAATATTTTATTTTAATCAAATTTGACTTAAAAATGATTAGGTAACAAGGAAGGCCCTCATGTTGGATGAGATTATAAATTATGTCCAGTCTTTGCAGAATCAAGTTGAGGTGCATTTCTATATCTATATATATATATATATATATATATATCTATATATATTTCTCTCTTTTTCTTGCAACATTTTTTAAACCAAAAAAAAAAGATTTTAGGTTAAAAATAAAATATGTAAATTATAATTATTTTTCTTTTTATTAGTTTCTCTCGATGAAGTTAGCTTCTATAAGTCCAGTGGTCTATGACTTTGGTTCGGACCTTGATGGCGTCATAGTTAGACCCGAGGTACTTCATTTACACTCCATCTCTTATTCACTCAATCCGGTTAACAATAAACCGGTTTCCGGTATTCCCAAAAGCCGGTTATCATCGATCGCAATTAAGTATCTTGTTGATGAACAGATGGGATCCACAGAAGTAGGAAAGTCTTTTACCAATGCAATGCCAACAACTACTACTTTCTTTTCTTCACTTCAGGTATTTTTATTTCCTTTTTTATAAAAGTGATTATTTTCAAATAATTTATTAAGGGGAATCAAGATAAGATAAGAATCAATCAAACATTAGTAGATAGTGATGTGTGTTGCTTAATTTAGGAAGAGGGAGAAGAAAGAGAGAAGTTTGTAGACAGAAGTGGGTTCAACAGCAACAGCTTCTGTTCTTTCTCTTAATTAATCACATGTCGACACAAACACAAAAGCCTGCTTTCGTGAGTTTCTTCTGATCTTGTCTCTATCAACTACCTAATTATTAGTACAACTATTATTATTACTATTAATTTAACATTTCTTATATAATTGTCAAAAAGCTGGTTTTGGTTTCGTAATTAATTATTGCTATTGTTATTGGATGTAGGTTGATTTAATCTCTTCCCATATGCACGGAGGGAATAAAATCTACGTAAACACAGGGCTTGTAAAAGAGGATGTAATTATTTGTTCCATTTCTAGGGTTTATTGAAAATTAATAAAAAGAAAGTTTCAACATCATCATCGATATCTTCATGCAATAATCATGCTCATACATCCATCGGCCATCTCCATAATCATCATCGTCATCAAAAGCAAAGAATAAAACAGATTAGCATCTGACGAAAAGGGGCAGAAGCAATTTCGATGGAGAAAGAGAGACATATAAACGGGGAAGGCCTCTTAGCTTAATTAGTGTTTTAATATAATTTAAATTTGAATACTTTGGGTTATTCCCTTATTAAGTAGTACACCCTTTTATTAGTTCTTGTATTTTCACCACTTGTGTATGATTTTCTTGCACAAAACGTTTCTTTATTTCTCCATTTTCTTGATGCAAACTGTTATCCACACATTCATGTTATATTTCCTAAACATAAATATAAATATGCGGGCGAAAAAAAAGCACATACATATAAATATGAATGATTCGTTTTCTGTCAATTTATTTGTTATAAAATAATGTCAGAAGAAAATATTAGATTTCTCTTCCTGGGAACACTTTAAATGTACTGTTGAATAGTTTGGTCATAGTTTTCTGCTCTCACTTGTCACACATTGATAACTCCCATTCCTCTGTCTTTTCAAAATGCATACAATCATACATATTCATATGTAATATACACATGTTCTAAGTTTTATTTAGTTTAAAGTATGTCTTTTTATTTTACAATAGTATTTTAAAGTATCTCTAAGAGCATCTTCAATGGTACTCTATTCTTATCTCTAAACTCTATTTTTAAAGTAAAATTCTTTTCAATAGTATTCTATATCTTACTCTAAAAATAGGGAAATGAACAGTGTTTCTCTATATTTGGAGTAACACTGTTCATTTCTCTATTTTTAGAGTAAAATTTTTTTATTTACAAAATGATCATCTACTTTTCATATTTTTTCATTTTATACCTAAACAATGAAATAACAGACAATATTATACTTAATTAAAACTATCTTAACAATAACTCGTTATATAATTATTTAAAATTTTAAAATGCAACAACATATATTATATTAAAAAAATACAATGAGATAACAAACAATATAATTAAAAACACATAATTAAAGATAAAAATCCCAAAATAATTACCGTTATTTTCAATTTATGTGGTGTAATGAAATTTTATAATTAATAGAATTTTAAAAATATGATTATGTTGAACTATTGTTAAGAAATAATATATATAGAAGAATTTAAAATTTTTAAAAGTAAAAGATTTTGTAAGCAATTAATAGATAGAATATATTTGAATTATTTATTTTTAAAGCGAAATGTAGATGTGACCATTGGAGTAAACCCCTTCTTTATTTATTGAGAACTCTATATTTAGAGTGAAATATAGAAACAACCTAGAGATGCTTTAAGTTACTAATATTTTTGAAAGAGATGTTAATGTCAAAGAAACGGCAACATTTTATATTTAATATTTTCTTAAGAGCCCATTGTGATAAATATGCGGTCATTTTCAGAATTATAGTTGGTACTTAAACATCTTCAAGCGGAAGTAATGAATCCTTGAGTTTGATCAATGCTAAATGATCCAGGATTTATTTTTGGGTGATTTTGTTCAAAAATATAGATTGACTGAAAAATTAATTTTTTGAAAAAGTTAATTGCAAAATTAGGTAAATAGAAAGAGAAATAAAATTACACCGTCAATATCTTTTTCTATTTCAAATAACTACAACAATGCCATTTGACTTGAAAGCTGTTGAAAACTATGTTAGTAACTAATAAATTTGGTGACACTGTTCATCCACCATCCCGTCGACACTGTTCATGCACTATTCCGTCGACACTGTTCATCCAAAGTCGACGATACTAATAATCTCGTCGTCCCGTCGACACTGTTCATCCACCATCTCGCACGACATTGTTCATCCTAAGTCGACGATACTAATAATCCCAACACTGTTCATCTCGTCGACAATGTTCATCACTGTACAATCAAAGACACTATTCATCACCAGATATTTAGTGGATAAATATTTTGTTAACTTGCTAATTAATTATGTTATCATGTTAATCTAATTAACATATAATATGTTAACGTGCTAACAATAATATCCGAAACTTGTAACGTGTTAACAATAATATTCGATATTTTATAATGTGTTAACCCAATTAACATATAACATGTAACGTGTTAACACAGTATGATATCGTGCTAACGATAATATATGAGAGTTGTTAACGTGTCAACACAAATATCTGATACTTGTTACATGTATCAAATATTATTTTTAGTACGTTGACATACTATGTTAGTGGGTTACAAGTTTCAGATATTATTGTTATTCCGATGATGAATAGTATCGTCGACTTTGGATGAACAATGTCAACGAGATTATTAGTTGCTACATAGTGTCGACGGAAGTTGGATGAACAGTGTCGACGAGATAAACAATGTCAAGATTATTAGTATTGTCGACTTATGATGAACAGTGTCGCGCGTGATGAACATGTCGCGCGGGATGAACAGTGTCGCGCGGGATGAATAGTGTCAGCGGGATGGTTGATTAATAGTGTCGACGAGACGGCGAGATTATTAGTATCGTCGACTTTGGATGAACAGTGTCGGTGGGATGAACAGTGTCGAAGAGATGGTGGATGACCGGTGTCGCCGACTTTATTAGTTGCTAACACAATTTTCAGCAGTTTTCAAATCAAATGACATTGTTGTAATTATTTGAAATAGAAAAAGTTATTTATGGTATAATTTTATTTCTCTTTCTACTTATCTAATTTTGTAATTAAATTTTTCCAAAAATTAATTTTGTTAATAATTAATACTATTTACTCATATTACCTTTTATTTTTCTATCTATATAACTAAAAATATGCACGAGCCTTAAATATTATAGAGTATTATTCTATGATTCAAAAAATAAAAATTTATGTACTTTAGTTATAATTATATATAAAAAATTATAATCTATTATATAATAGGAGAGTTTTCTCTTAATTTAGGGTGTCCACCTCATCACCTCATTTACACAAAAAGTTTTTAACATTAAAATATATTTAAAACATTCATTTAATACATGTCTATTATATTTATCATTATTTTTATTTCATACAAATTACAAAAATACAAAACTTTGTGTAACAAAATAGAAAAGTGATAATTTGATATTAAGAATCAAAAAAATTGTAATACTAACTGGATAAAAAAATAATGAAATATTTTATTGAAAATGATATATTGTTAGATTTTTAACCAAAAACTTTAATTTAATATTTATCTTATTTAAAATGTTAGAATGTGATTATGAAATTAAGAATGTAAAATTGATTTTACTACATATAATGAAAAAAAATTATTTATTCAAATTTGCTCCGAGAATATATAATTTTTATAATAAAATTTACATCATCTGAGAGTCACAAAAATATTATAAATTTGTGGTAAATATAAGTTTTTACAATTAATTTAACAAAGTCGAGAATATGTAAAATATGACAAAGATAAGAACAAATAAATAAAATTATAGATAAATGATAGTATAGAAAATAAGCATCTTATTATATATATATAAAGTAGAATTTATTATATAATAGGAGAGTTTTCTCTCGATATAAACTATCCACATCATTACTATAATCCTCTATTAATGGACATCACTTATGTAAAACTTTAATATGTGCTAATTAAAACTTCAACATAAGTATAATTATTACTATACAACTCCCAAATACAAAATTACACTAACTAACGAGAAAAATATATAATATTAATTATGATTTAAAATTTGAACCGGTTATTAACAAAATTAGTATATGCGAATGCATAAGTTTAGAAGAAAAAAATGAAATGAAATAAGTGAAAAATGACCATATAGTAAGTTCATATTTAAAAAGAAAATATAAATATAATCTACTTAATTTATAGATAACCAACTACAATTCAACGGAAAATACATATAAAATGAGTTTATTATCATAATTAACAGTATAACATTTATAAATTGATACTCGATAAATTAATATCTCGACAAATCAATACATTTTTTCTGACCCGAATTGGTTTCTCGGACAAATAACTATATCGAAGATTTTCAAACCCAAAACTTAGCCATTTACTAAATGATCGTCATACATCTTGAAATGCTTATTACCTAATTTTTGTTAATGGAAGAGACTAAGTACCATTGAAGCCAATATAATAGACTCTTAGAATCGTTAACATATTCTTGAAATAAGGAAGATGGAGAAGTTAAACCAACTCTTGCAATAACTTCACTCCAAGTTCTAGTGTCCTAAGAATTATCTTTGAAACCATTGAGGTTCTTATTAATCTACTTCTTCCCTCATTGTTCACAGATGAAATGGACTAAAGATCATGTAGAATGATCGCTATTCTAACTTCACAAAATTGCTAAAACTCTAAGATTTTGTGAAAATTTGATTGATTTTTACCTCATTACCCAGAACAAACGTTGTGTTTCTTTTGAAAGGATGTTTGTTGATCGCATCAGCTCCATCTGCAATCACAACGCCGCATATATCACAATATTTTCCCTCCTATAAATCCAAAACAACACAAAAGATTTCAAATTTTGAGCACCTGAATCTGGTAATGATAAGATACATACAATTTCAAATTCTAAAATCAGACCTTGAGGTAGGTGCGAGCATCAATGAAAGAGTAAAAATGGCGGAAACAGATGTGAGAAGCGGAACCATGGCTACCGAAGGCGTTGAAAGTCACAGCGGCCATCGAGGATCAGCTATGTGAGCGGGATTTGTTGGATTTTTAGAACAGATCTTTGGTCAGCGGTCTTTCACGAAGAAAACAATACTTGAGCCAAAATATCTATTAGTATAAATGCCAAAATATTTAAAAAAAATCTCTATTAGAGGGCGTAACTAAAAAAAACTTAAAACTATACATACATAAAGAGATAATTTTAAACTCTCAAATATGTACTAAAATCATTTATAATCAAATGTAAGTGGTTTTTTAGTTAATATGTACATGGGCTGATGAGGTTATAATTGGCCTCAATATAAACTATAGATCCCGAAACATAAATGTAATATTATACGTTCAACTAAATATGTAACTTATGAGATATTTGAAATTGTGTTAAGAAAATATATGTAAAACTATAATTAGAATCACACAGTAGTCAATTACTACATATAAACAGATGAAAAAAGAATAATATTTCAATATAAGTAAACAACATAATTAAAAGAAAAAACCGCTTTTATATACAAACACTAATAAGGAGAAATAAAAAAACACACGCATATACACACAATGCAACTATAAACATAAACCGACAATTAAACTAATTCAAAATTAAAAAAAAAATTGTTTCCTAAAAAATAGCATATAAACAAATTTATAAAACATGAATGTAAAATAAGTCCGCGCTTCGTGCGGGGTCAATCCCTAGTGTTATTTAAATAAAAAGAATATCGCTTCTGTATATAATGATGATCGGAAACTTCAAATTTATGTTAGATATTCATATAATATTATCATACACCAGTATTACTATATTTTTAGAAGTAACTCTTAATAAAAAAAACGAATTAACTCTCTTAAAATAGGGTTAATGGTTTATATTAGCATTGAATATTTAAGAGAAAATTGGAAATAAAGGATACTTTTCTACATTCTTGTTCATCTACACCTTTAATTTTGTAGGCACAATTTTGACAAAACTATCCCTAAAATCATATATTTTAATATTTAATTTGTTTTTAAAAATTGTTATTAATACCAATTTAATTATTAAAAAGGAAAATAAATATATTTAAAGAAATAAAAAATTTCGATGATTCCAAAAACGTAAGAAAAAATATTTATAAAATCTTTTTTTTTTGATTTTTTCTACGGATGATAGAATATATATATTCTACAGTCTCATTACGTTCTGCGAATTTTAGAATACATATTCTGTCTAATCTAAATATTCCGCGAATTATAGAACGTGTATTCTATGGGTTCTATGTGTTCTACGACGACGTAGAATACATTTTCTGCCTAATCTAATGTTCTGCGAGTTTTAGAACATATCTTCTGCGGGAAATAAGAGAGTCACGATCTCCCATTTTATCTATGTTTCTCCACGTCGTCTTCTTCCCTTTCTTCTTTGTTTCTTCTTTTTCACATCTCTGCGAAGTATTGTACATTTCAAACGTGTTCTGGTGAGTTTATTGAATTTGTTCTTTGCTTTACCACAAATTGATATGTGTGAATTCTTTTTTAAAAATATATTTTTTTTATCACAGGTAAACAGCAAAATCATGCATAACACAAAATCAGAATTACTGAACATTTTAAAAAGTAGAAAGATTTCACCTCATAAAATTCGTTCACAATAAACATAGACAACATACAGAGACATGCACAAGTATGACTATGTCCACCTGATTCCAGTTCTCAACACTACCTATATCATTCCCAAGCAGGTTCTTCATGGTAGTCTTTCTCTTACGATTGAGCAATTTACTCCAAAACCCTTGATCATCCTTCCATTTCGCTAAATTGACCTTATTATCATTTTTGTACTTCAGCCCTGTCACTGCATAGAATTCTTGCATCAAAAATCTGAGTGGCCTCCCTCCAAACACGAACCAAAGCTCATATTTTTTGTTAGTAACCAACTCCCTACATAAGATATTGTGAATAAACCTCGCTGAATATCCTAGATCGTTTTCATGGATTGCCAAAACATGTGAGAAAACTGAATCTGTCTTTACTTTTGTGTAATCTTCTGGAAGAAAATTATGCTCAGAATAGACCTTTTGCAGTTATTGTTAATTTTTTCCACTTGTGGCTCATGTCCCGCTTTAAACATACGTTTCGGGAACTCGTCTTCCATGTCTACAAAACATAAAACATCAAAATATCAAATTGTAGCATATCAATCAAAACTTAAGTTCAAACCAAACACCGTTAAAATTATAATGACTCTAAAAATCCCTAAATTTGACGAAACCCCTAATTTTCACGATCCATGTTTTGAAAAGCAAAACATTATAATTTCTTTCTCGGATAAATAAGAAGAGACATAGAGAAAAAGGAAGGTTCTAGAGAAAAATAAATCTCGTGAGGAGATGTTTTTGCACCTCAATTTAAATGAAGACCTCAAAATAGACAGCGGCGATTTGCAGCACTCGACCGACTAACCAGAGGAGAGAAGAAGTAGAAGAAGAACGTCCTGAAGAATTATGGTTCTTTCTATGGTTAAGATCTCTGAACAATCTTTGGAAATCTCTAGCAATTTGTAATCGATGTTTAACTTCGTCGCTGACGGAGAAAACAATGATTTGTTTCGTAGGATTAAAATTGAGTTTAGGGATTTGAGAATTATTTATGACACAAATTATATTAAAAACAATTTTAAAAATATACTTGGATTTTTATTAATATAAAGTTTAAGTCACTGCTAATGATTTCAAAAGGTATAGATGGATAAAAGTGTAGAAAAAGTATTTTTTATTTCCAATTTTCCCAATATTTAATAGGATTATCTTGTTCATTACTGCTAAAAGTTCACTAACTCGTTCATGTCAAAACTCCTACTAAAAATAGAGCATTTCCATAGTCTTATATAACTGATTTCGGCAACCGGACAAAAAAAAATCTTGACTAAAGAATTAATAGAAACATGTTATGATCTCATTTTTTACTTTATTCTATTATTTTCAAATGAAAAAAGCAACTTTATAGTTGCTTAGGATCGTTCCATGCTTAATGAGCTACTCAATAATATGCTTTTAAAGTACGGTCGTTTTTAATATAATTTTCTAGTTTTTAACTATTTATTTTATGTTTTGAAATCTTATATACAAATCTTAGACACTATTTGTGAAGGTTAAAATCACGGTTCAGTAAATTGGGTCCAGTAAATATATAGTAAAAAAGTCAGTAAAACTAAAGAAGTCAAATGAGGTCAGATAAGTAATGAGGTGACTGACTGAGCTGAAAGGAACATTGGAGTGAACTTCTACGGTAAAAAGAAATTAAATGCATAATCATTAATCAACCTCGCCGAGACTAAAAACTCGTTTAAACCGGTGAGTTAAGCCGCCTAAACGTAACGGCCGGAGCTTCGGACTTAAAAACTATTCATGGCGAATCAGACGGAATAAACAAAGACGTTAAACACGATCTCGGAGTATAAAACAATGATAAGAGCAAGGAGTAAGGGACCAGATTCCAACTCTATACACTACTCTCAACTACATTTTAGTTCTAGATTCAAGCACTTGTCTTTTCTTTGTTCTTGTTCTTGTAAATATCTCCTGAAAATTGAAATAATAATATAATTTATTTCCCAATAACCTTGTCCAAAACACTCTCGAATCATGTATGTTCTCATAGAGCAACAAACTCTTTGTTTATTGCTCGATGGTCCCTCTGTTCTTTTTTCTTAAAGATAAACCAAAACCCTCTATTTTCATTATTTACAAATTTTGACCGTTATATTTTCAACTACAACACAAGCCATTAAAAAATTTTCAATCAAATTTATAACTAAACCACTAATTATTAAGTACCACCCTCCAGCTATTGCCTACTGCTACCTTTCTGTCGTTTTTAAATTCTTATGTTTTACCATGAATTTCTAATGTTACATTGAACTAGATACGAGCCCTAAAAAAAAGCGTGCTCCAACCACCATGCTACCATATAGATGGTTATTTCTACCATTTTTGACCATTTTATTTTATTTACGTTTAATATTGTTATAGTTGGAATTACAACCGACAAAATTTGTAAATAGGAATTGTTGAAATACTTGGTTTATCTTTAATAACAAAATATTTGATGGGCTTTTAAGCAATAAACATAAAGTATATTGCTCGGAGCTAACTAAATGGATCAAGAAGCGATTTAGACAAGAAATACGAAGTAAATCGAGTTGTGTATTTTGTCCTCGAGAGTGTTTTACAAGAACAAAAACAGAGAAAATGATAAGTGTTGAGTGTCTAATGCTAATTGTGATTAAAAAAAAAAGTTGTCCTTGTTTCTTGCCCTTGCTCTTGCTTTTATACTCTGAATCTGTGTTTAATATTGTCATTTATTGCGCTTGATTTGCCATGAATAGTATTTAGTTTGAAAGATTCGACTGTTATTTTCATGCGTTTTTAATCACCGTTTTGAACGAGTCTTTGATCGTTGCAGTATTAACTGACAATTTAGCATTTATTTCACTTTGACCATAAGTGACTCTAATGTACCTTTCAATTCAGCTTTCCACCTCAATTTTGTCTTTCACTCATCATACTGGGCGTATTTTATTAGGTCGGAATTTTCATCCCCACAAATATATATAGAGTAATAGAGATTATATAGCCGACCGTTAAAAAGAATCATCTATAAATATGTATGCATCCATAATCGATGATGTTGTAATAGTTGATAAGACTTGGGTATACCAAATAGTCACTGTTTTGTTGGCTTATGTCCTTTAGGTATCTTTTGTGCTTTCTAGTTGTTTAACTTTTTTTTTGTTGGTTTTATTTCCTTTTTCCAGTATTAAATTAATTATTTAAATTGTATTTTATTATATGTTGACCAAAAAAAAAATGTCTTTTATTATTTTTCTTATCCAATTTCGCTCTTTCTCTCCAATAAATGCCTTGAAATAATACTTTCTACTCTAACTTAACATCCAAAGGCCAACGGGAATTGCATTCCTCATATTGTTTTGTTTTGTTTTGTTTAATAAACTAATTAATATTAGCATGATTCCATTTAAATAAATAAATAAATTCCAACTAGCAAACCAAAATCCAACTTGTTCATTTATATCTTTTTTGTTCTAATAATTCGAGCATCGTTCAGAATTACATATAATTGTTTAGTCAGGAGTCTAAAAACTTAATTGGTTTTCCCAAAACTGTTTGCAAATACGATGATTGAAAACGATTACGGTTGCATTCGCTTAATTACACCAATCATAATATCATTCTATATAGTTTTTTGCTATCTAATATAGTCTTAAATATAAACTTATAAAAAAAAAAGCGTTTGCGGTAAGGAATGATATGGGAAAGAATTTTTATTTACAAAATCATTAAAATATCAGATGCAAATTAAAAAATTACACGAAAAATAACAAAGATTTTTCACTGTTGTAACTTTTGGGCATGAATAAACCAATAGAACCCTAAAATGATAGCATTGTCCGAATGATTACCACTGTTGGAGTCGAAACTCATACAACTAAACTTAGTAAGGAATTTAGAGGGGAAAAAAGATTCTAAGCATGAAATACGAGAACAAGGATCCAAAGATGGTTTTTATTGCCGATTAGATATGTTTTTCGTAAAAAGATGTGTTTATGCGATTTGCTAGGTATTTTTGCTAGGTCCAACTTGTCTCCTTATGAATGACTTCGTCTCCTTTTTATAGATGTTTGAACCGCCTATGCGAGAATATCGGAGAATGTTCTCGTAGATTTGCTTCCATTTTGGTGAGCCGCCTAGCCGACTTCCACGTGATTCAAGGTCGTCTTCTAGGGCTAGTGATGATGCAAATTGTCTCTTGGGCTTGTGGCTCGGCCTTTTACTCGTCTCGGCCCACGAAGACCTCGGCTTGGCCCGTGAAGATCTCGTCTCGGCACACGAAGGCTTCGGCTCGGCCGGTGAAGATATTGTCTCAGCCCACGAAGACTTCGACTCGACCCAAGACGCGTCACACTGTCTTCTCTGCTTCGGCTTAGCCCAAGACGCGTCGCACTGTCTTCTCTGCTTCGGCTCGGCCCAAATCGCAGTAGCCTGGCTCATGGGCTCGTCGTCAGTCTTCAAGGTTCGGCTAGGCTCACGTAGCTCTGCTCGGCCCAATTCAGATAGTTAATCGTTTTGACAGTTGATCTCGGTTAGGTGAAAACCGACCCCAACAATTTAACAGAAGAATCTGCGTTAGATTGATAACACACAAGTGAAAAAAAGTTGTATTATTACACAAATAATAAAGCCAAAAAAATGTAGAGTCAAAAGCAACAATTCGAAGGCATGATTAAATGAGCAGTCCATTATAGTCTTTAAATATTTTCATTTCTATATATGTCTAGTCCCATCTCTTTTATTACAGTATCTTTTTCTTTGTTTGCAAAAATCTTCTTGCGACAAATGACATATCTAAAATTTATCAGAGTTTGTGTCTAAATTTAACGAGTTAGGAAAACTGATGTTCTTATTAATATATTTTCAGGATATTTAAATATTTCACGTACACTAATTTACATTTATAAGAAAGGATCTAAAAAGCTCTAATCGGGAAATAACAAAAAGCTCTAAAACAAAAAATTTGAAAAATCTGGGCCCTTAAAAAAAAAATCTATTTTTTTTTAACATAAATTTTTAAATAATCTAGTTATAGAAATAAAAATATATATATTTAAATTTTTTTGGGTTAAAGTTGATCTTGTTTTATATATGTCTATTTTAAAAAAAAATAATAATATATATCAAAACTAATTTTTTTTTTAATTGGCTCATATGCATGTGGGCCCTGCAACGGTAGCACTGCTCGCACTTGTAGTTAAGCCGGGCATGCTCCTACGCAACAGGATCTTCATTAACACTTTCATAAACTTTGTTGGCCACGTACAAAGAACAAAAATAAAACACAAAGACATGTACAGATCAATCTATAAAGAAATAGATTGATGAAATTATTATGTCTTTGTCTGCTCTAGAAATTACCACTGCCTCATGTCTCCTGTTGGAGGTGGGCCTAGCACCCCCAATTAGTTAGGCCCATCTTAGGAAAGAACCCTCTTCAGCTCGGTCGCCGCTCGCCGACCTGAAAGCAGCGTCGACCTGCAAGGCCCCTCTTCAGCTCGGTCGCTGACCTGAAAGCGACGCCGACCTAAAAGGCCCCTCTTCAGCTCGGTCGCTGGCCTGACACTTCACCCAGGGCAGGAATGTCAGAAGAGCAGAAGGCAGGTAGGAGTTGGTCGAACAGTGTATTGTCTGAGCAGGAGTATGGGCTGAACTCGACATCTCACCAACCTTGCAGACCTGACAAAGGAGAGGAAGACACGTGGAGGAGAGTTGGTTAAACAGTGCACTGCTCTGCAACACGCCACGCCGAGCTCATCATGACCTCTCTCCCCGAAAGCCGGAACACGCCTCCTAGGCCGCTTTACCCGCGAAAGAGGCCGAAGACGCCACGTGGCCCCGAGATCCCGGGGAGCAGGAAGCCGACCCCGACTATATATACCCCTCGATGTCATTAATGAGGAGGACTTTTGATTTCGGCCATTTTGACTTAGGACAAGTCACCCGATCTCTCTCTCTCTCTTTGTAACAAGACAACAGTTTAGAACGCCGAACTGGACGTCCTTCGGAACCAGTTCGTAATTCTAAATTGTTCATTTCTTTCACCGTCAATAAAAAGAAACACGGCCCCCGGCCTACTCATCTTTCTCCCGGCCTGCTTTAATAGTGGTTAAATTGCTCTAATTAACGAAAATCTCACCTCTCATCTCCTAATCACTCTTTAAACATACTTAGTGATCCCCGGGATCAACAATTGGCGCTAGAAGGAGGGGGCTGGGAGATTCTTCTATACGCAAGGAGCAGTTCAACCACCACCGCAACCGCAGCAACGATTACAATTCCGCCCCCAAGAGTGTTGTCAGACCAGGAAACCCCGGCCCAAACAACGGCCCAGGCCCCGGCAACGGCCCCGCAGACGACTCGAACGACGGCGACCATCCCGTCGTCAGCCCAAGCAGCTGCCAACCAGACGATTCCTCGAGAGCAGTTCTTCAGGGCCCCGCCCCCGGCTCCGGCACCCGCTCATTCCGACGGCTCCGCCGCCCACAACGCGTCCCGAGCGTCGGAAGATCAGCCCACGCTGTCCGCCGTGATGCAGACCCTGCTCGCCAGGATAGACGAGCTGACGCGAGCCACCGACCAACGGTTCGCCACGCTAGGGGCCTCCCGTGACCGGTCGGACAATACCGGGTCCCCCGATGTCCATCTCAGAGAGCCGGCCTCTCGGGAAGAAACCCCCCGCATCCGGACAAGCCGACCTGGCCACTCACCGTCAGGATCCGAAGGGCCGGGCGGACGTTTCGCCCCGGCCGTAGGAAGCCACCCGGGCGACGAAGCCCACCACCTCCGATCCAGCGCGGAGCGCTCAAGGGACGCCGAGTTCGAAGCTATGAAGGAGACTATCCGCGCGATGTCCTCCAAAATCCATCAGGCCACCAGCGCGGCCCCGGAAATCGATCGCGTCCTCAGAGAGACGCAAAACACGCCGTTCACCCCCCGGATCGCCTCCGTCCCGCTCCAGCACCTCGGGAAGCTCAAGCTCCAGCCCTACGAGGGCACCACCGACCCGGCCCAGTATCTTACGGCGTTCACCATCGCCATGGGCCGCGCCCACTTCTCACCAGATGAGCGCGAAGCCGCCCACTGCCAGCTCTTCGTAGAGAACCTCACCGGCCCGGCTCTCACGTGGTTCTCTCGGCTGAAGGCGCACTCCATAGACAGCTTCAGAGACCTGTCGACCACCTTCCTCGAGCACTACTCCATCTACATCCGGCAGTCCGCATCCAGCGCGGACCTCTGGGCGATGAACCAAGGAGCAAAGGAGTCGCTCAGGTCCTTCATAGAGCGCTTCAAGGCCACGGCCTTCCAAAGCAACGTGACGGACGAGTCAGCGCTCCCAGCTCTAAGAAAGGGACTGCGGGCCGATTCGGCCTTCAAGGACGATATGAAGCTCAACAGGCCGCGCTCGCTGGAAGACGCCTTGCACCGCGCTGGACTCTTCGTCGAGCTCGAGTAGGAGAAGGCGGCTGAGTCGAGAAACAGCGCCTCTCACAAGGCCCCGGTCCCGAAGGAGCGGCCCCAGGAAAGATATCAGGAGCCTCGTCAACACTACGATGACGAGTACCAGCGCAGCAAGGGAAAGCAGGCCGCTGCATTCCTTGTCAACGGACCGCCCTCCGGCCTCCGTCTGCACGATCCCGTACTTCCCCCCAGCCCCGCGCCAGGGTTGCCTTGGAACAAGTACGTACGGGATCCCCACCAGCAGGATCGGCGTCCCGACGAGCCGAGCGATAGGGAGTCCCGACCAGACGAGCCGTACGACAGGTCGGCCTTCTGCGACTTCCACCGGCGAAAGGGGCACCCGACCTCTCATTGCCGCGCCCTCCAAGAGGTCCTGCTGAACCAATTCCAACGGGGAGAAATCAGCGTACCAGAACGGCTGCATCCGCATGCCCGGGACGGCGATCGAGTGCAACCCCGCGACAACCGAGGTCGCGAGGATAACCGGGCTAGGCCTTACAACCGCGCCCAAAACGACGACTGGCGGCGACGATCTCCTTCGCGAGACCGGGAAACGGGCAGATCGCCTCCCCTGGCCCGGACTCTGATAGGGATGATCATGGGAGGCCTCCTCTCGTGCAACGACTCAGTGCGGTCCATCAAGCGTCATGAGAGGAAGACCGACGCCTCCCTGAAGTGGCACTCCGGACCGGAGATCGACGCTCAGGACACGAGCAAGAGGGGGATATGTTTCACCGAGGCCGACGCGGCCGGGGTCCACCAGCCCCACAACGACCCCCTCGTCGTACAAGTCCGCGTAGCCGACTGCGACTTTAACCGAGTCCTCGTCGACACGGGCAGCTCGGTCGATCTCATCTTCAAGGATACCCTGGCCAGGATGAATCTAAACGGGGTCGAAATCAAGCCGCACTCCATCCCGCTAACCGGCTTCGCCGGGGACACCGTCAACGGAATCGGCACCATCGAATTGCCGGTCTACGTAGGTCGGGTGACGAAAATCGTCAAGTTCGTGGTCTTCGATACCACCCCGACCTACAATATCATCCTTGGAACCCCTTGGCTGCACTCGATGAAGGCAATCACGTCGACGTACCACCAGTGCCTCAAGTTCCCCAACCAGGCCGTCACGTACACTCTTAGGAGTAAGCAAAGGGTCTCTCGCGCCTGCTTCGCCATCGAGCATAAGCTGCGCCGCGCCGCGCCGGCCTGTTTGGCCATCAACGCGCTTCAGCCCGGAGAGCCCGACGCCCAGGACCTCCCAGGGCGGGACCTTGTCGCCCAGGTCAACATCGATCCGCGCGACCCCGTCCGCTGCGTTGGCGTCGGCACCGATCTCGACGAGGGCATCAAGCGAGAGCTGGTCGAGTTCCTAGGGCAGAACGTCTCCACCTTCGCCTGGTCAACCGGCGACATGCTCGGCATTGACCCAAACACGTGCAACCACGAGCTCAACGTGGATCCGACCTGCAGACCGGTCAAGCAAAAGCGACGAAAGCTGGGTCCGGAGCGCGCCCAGGCAGTCAATGACGAGGTCGAAAGGTTCACCGCGGCCGGATCGATCACCGAGGTCAAATACCCAGACTGGTTGGCCAACCCGGTGGTGGTCAAGAAGAAGAGCGGGAAATGGAGGGTCTGCGTGGATTTCACCCACCTCAATAAGGCGTGCCCAAAGGACAGCTTTCCCCGCCCTTGAATCGACCAAGTCGTCGAAGCCACCGCGGGGAACGAGCTACTCTCCTTCATGGATGCTTTCTCGGGGTATAACCAGATCCCGATGCACCCCGATGATCAGGAGAAAACCGCGTTCATCACGGACCGAGGCATTTACTGTTACAAGGTAATGCCCTTCGGACTCAAGAACGCCGGGGCCACCTACCAACGGCTCGTCAACCGGATGTTCGCCGACCAAATAGGCCGAACTATGGAAGTTTACATAGACGACATGTTGGTGAAGCCTCTGGTGGCGGCCGACCACGTCACTCATCTCCGGTCCTGCTTCCGGACGTTGAACGAATATAACATGAAGCTGAACCCAGCCAAGTGTTCTTTCGGCGTCACGTCGGGAGAGTTCCTCGGATACATCATCACACAGCGCGGGATCGAGGCTAATCCCAAGCAGATCCAAGCTATCACCGAGCTCGAATCCCCGGAGAGCACGCGTCAAGTGCAGCGACTCACCGGGAGAATCGCAGCGCTGAACCGGTTCATCTCCCGCTCTACCGATAGATGCCTCCCGTTCTACCAACTGCTCCGAGCTAACAAGCGGTTCGAATGGGACGACAAGTGCGAGGAAGCCCTCCAGCAGCTCAAGGAGTACATATCCACTCCTCCCGTCCTGTCCAAGCCAGAAGAAGGCGAAATCCTCTACCTCTATATAGCCATCTCCGCGTCAGCGGTCAGCGGAGTGCTGGTACGGGAAGACCGGGGCGACCAAAGACCCATCTCCTACATCAGCAAATCCCTTGACGACGCGGAGAGCAGGTACCCGACTCTGGAGAAGCTCGCCTTGGCGGTGGTCGTCGCAGCTAGAAAGCTCCGGCCTTACTTTCAATCCCACGCGATTGCCGTCCTAAGCACCTACCCCCTCAGAACCATCCTCCACAGCCCGAGCCGATCGGGCCGGATAATGAAGTGGGCTGTTGAGCTGGGCGAGTATGAAATCGAGTACCGAGGTCGGACCGCGATCAAATCTCAGGTCCTGGTTGATTTCCTAGTTGAGTTGGCACCCGAGCTGACAGTCAGCGAAGTGCCCGAAGTGTGGACTCTGCATGTCGACGGATCGGCTTCCAAGCACATGTCCGGCGTTGGCATACGCCTCGAGTCCCCGACCAAGGAGATCCTCGAACAGTCTTTCCGTCTGGCCTTCCCAGCGTCAAACAACGAGGCAGAGTACGAAACTCTGATTGCCGGCCTGCGCCTAGCAAAGGAGGTCAGCGCGAAGAAAATCCGAGCTTACTGCGACTCCCAGCTCGTCGCCAATCAATTCAGCGGAGAGTACGAGGCCAAGAACGATCGCATGGACGCTTACCTCAAGGTGACCCAAGGCTTGGCCGCAGACTTTTCCGAGTTCACCCTGACGAAGATTCCCCGAGGCGATAACACTTCCGCAGACGCCCTCGCCGCACTAGCCTCCACCTCGGCCCCAGCCCAACGACAGGTGATCCCGGTCGAGAGCATCGACCTCCCTAGCATCGAGCTGCCAAAAGGGGTCTACTTGATCAACCCTCAGGCCGCGGACCATGACGAAGACGCGCCACCTCCCGAAGTTCTACCGCCACCCCTGGCTGAGCCCGAACTGCCGGACTGGCGAGTCGATCTACTGCTGTACATCGCAGACGGCATTCATCCCCCAGACCGGTGGGCCGCCCGACGGTTAAGAAAGAAGTGTGCCCGATACACGATGCTGGACGGCAATCTATTCCGGTGGAGCGCCTCGGGAACCCTGCTCGGCTGCCTCCACGGGCAGGAAACCATTGACGTGATGAAGGAAATGCATGAGGGCGCTGACGGAAACCACTCCAGCGGCCGGGCTCTCGCCCTGAGAATACGGAACCAAGGACACTGCTGGCCAACGATGCTGCAGGACTGGGAAAGAGTCGCAGCCCGGTGCGAGAAGTGCCAGCGTCACGGCCCGCTCATTCATTGTCCTACCGAGCTCCTCACCACTGCGGCCGCGCCCTACCCCTTCATGCGATGGGCCATGGACATAGTCGGGCCCCTTCCCCGATCTCGCCAAAAGCGCTTCCTCTTGGTCATGACCGACTACTTCACCAAATGGGTCGAGGCCGAAGCTTACGCCAAGATCACGGCAGAGGACGTTCGAAAATTCGTCTGGAAGTTCATCATCTGCCGGCATGGGCTGCCCTACGAAATCGTGACCGACAACGGTGCCCAGTTCACGTCGGCCCTCTTCGAAGACTTCTGCGCGAAGTGGAAAATCAGGCTGAGTAAGTCCACCCCGAGATATCCACAAGGGAACGGACAAGCCGAAGCCACCAACAAAACCATCCTCGACGGCCTCAAAAAGCGACTAGACGACAAGAAGGGGTCCTGGGCGGACGAGCTCGATGGAGTCCTCTGGTCCCATCGCACAACGCCGAAGACGTCGACAGGACGCACACCGTTCAGCCTCTCTCACGGAATGGAAGCAATGGCCCCCTCCGAGGTCGGGCTCCCCACTCCTCGCCGCGTTATGCTCACCCAGCAGCCCGCCCTGAACGACACCGTCCTACTCAGCGAGCTGGATTTCCTTGAGGAACAACGGGACCATTCCCTCCTCCGAATCCAAAATTACCAGCAGCTCGCCTCCAAGTACTATAACAAGAGGGTTCGAGGCAGGTTCTTTACCGAAGGCGACCTGGTCCTCCGCAAAGTCTTCGAAAACACCGCCGAGCTAAACGCAGGCAAGCTCGGTGCACATTGGGAGGGCCCTTACCTTATCTCCAAGGTCGTGAAGCCCGGCGTCTACGAGCTAGTCACGATGACCGGCGACGCAATCCCGCGCTCATGGAATTCGATCAACCTCAAACGGTTCTACTATTAAGCCCCCGGACTCCATTCCGCTCTCCGCCTTTGTAAACAAACGAACTACGATTGGCTTGATCCCTTCTACTAAAGGGTACGTAGGCAACCCCTAACCAGGGCTCAGCTATTAATCTAATAAAACCTTTTTGACAAAGGAATAAGGGCCCCGACCTGTGCACAAAAGCCGAGCTCCAACGCTCACTCATCAAAAAAAAAAAAAAAAAAAAAAGCCGAGCTCCAAACGCTCGCACTACAAAAAAAAAAGGAGAAAAAGCCGAGCTCGAAACGCTCGCACTACAAAAAAAAAAAAAAAAAAAAAAAGGAGAAAGCCGAGCTCCAAACGCTCGCACTACAAAAAAAAAAAAGAAAAAGCCGAGCTCCAAATGCTAGCACTACAAAAAAAAAAAGTCGAGCTCCAAACGCTCGCACTACAAAAAAAAAGGGGACCGAGCTCCGGTGCTCGCTCTCCCCGGCACACAAGTTATAAGTGCCAAAGCCGAGCTCCAATGCTCGCACTCCCATAGTACACAAGCAATAAGTACTAAAGCCGGGCCCCAGGGCTCGCACCTCTACTAGACACACAAGCATTAAGTGTCTCTAAGCCGGGCTCGCTACCCGCACCAAAAAAACAAGGTACACAAGCAATAAGTACCTTAAGCCGAGATCACCTCGCACCCACTAAAAATATTAAAGATACACAAGCAATAAGTATCTCAAGCCGAGTCGTACCTCGCACCCAATACAAGAGCACGGTCCACGACCTGCATACATGACAGGGTACGGTCTACGACCTACTCTACCGATCAAAAAAGCCTCGAAACGGCACTTACAAAAAAGGAGAGGGCCAACGGCCTCGATTATCACAAAAGGGCCAACGGCCTCGTTATTATAAAAAGGGCCCACGGCCTAGTCATTACAAAAGCCTCGAAACGGCACCTACAAAAAAAAAAGGGCCAATGGCCTCGATTATCACAAAAGGGCCAACGGCCTCGTTATTATCAAAAGGGCCCACGGCCTAGTCATTACAAAAGCCTCGAAACGGCACTTACAAAAAAAAAAAAAAAAGGAGAAGAGAAAAAGGGCCAACGGCCTTGTTATCATAAAAAGAGGGGCCAACGGCCTGGTCCTTACATAAACGGCCTACGGCCCGGTCTTTACAAAAGAGAAGAAAACAAAAAGGAAAAAACTACAAAAAAAAGAAGTTTTTACAAGGCCGCATCGGCCGGTCGGTCTTCGCCCCCGTCAGCACGGGTACCATCTAAATCACCCGGGTCCACCATCCTCGCATTGGTGCCATACTCACCAAGGAAGGGCTGCTCGGACCTCTCTTCCCCAACCACGGCCCCACCAGATGGCGCATCGGTACCGGCCTCACCGGGTGGCGCGTCGGTGCCAGTCTCACCGGATGGCGCGTCGGTTCCGGTCTCACCGGATGGCGCGTCGGTGCCGGCCTCGTCAGCACACGGGGACGGTCTCAGCAGCCAAGGGAGCGTCCGCAGTCAGATCCACGAAGGGCGCCTCCGAGGGAGCGACGAGCATAAGCCGCTCGAGCTGGACGCCATGAGTGCGGTCCAGAGGGATGTCAAGATCTTCCGGGGTCAATTCCGGGAAGTCCATTCCATCCAGCACGGCGCCGAATGCCGCCTCGTCCTCGTCCAGCTTCTGGTATCGGTAGAACGGTACCGACACCCCGTCCTCAGCCTCCATCCTCTTGAGGCACGCCCTGACGCCGATCACCTGGTTGTACAGCAGGTGAGGCTCTAAGGCCCGGCTGCGCCCGTCAAGATGGGCGCGGATCTTCTCCATCTTCGAGGACCACTTCCGGTTCCGCGCGTCCAACCGGGCCGTCAACCGGTCGCTCTCCGCAGCCACGGCCACCTTCGCCCGGCCTATGGCGGAATCCAGCCCCTTCACCCTAGAGCGGAGTGTCTCCCGCTCCCCCTTCAGGAGCCCGACCTCCTCCTCCAGGGCAGCCGCCCGAGCCCGCTCAGCGGCAGACCGGCCCCTCTCAGCCTCCAGCTCGGCCTGAAGACTGCCCACCTCTACAGCTCGGGCTCGCACCCGCGCCACCTCCTCTTCCAGCGCCGCAGACCAGGCCTTCTCCTCCCTTAAGTCCTTCTCCAGCCCGCGAGTAAGAGCGGACTGGATCTGCGCGCTGGCGTCCTGGCGCCCCTGCAGGAATCTGAGCGACGCGTCTTTCTCGGCGAGTCGCTTCTCATAGGCCTCCGCCAGAAAGGCAGAAAGGGCCATCGTCTGCATCAAACCAGTTGTTAGCAAAGACGCACAACAAATCCAGCGCTGCAGATCGCGCCACCTGACGAAAGGTGTCCGACTCCGCCATCTCCAGTGCGGATGCTTCTGCCCGAACATCATGGCCTGCGCCAGCTCGGCGCACTCATCCGGGTCCACGATGATCTGGGTATTGCCATCTTCGTGGCAGAAATAGAAGCTATAGTCCCGAGGCCCGTCCTCGGAACCCTCCGAAGCCCCACCACTTCGGTCACCGGTGGCCTCCCGCCCTTCTTCCACAACGACGGCTGCATCGCCGCCCTCCGTCGCCCGACCAGCGACCTCTTCAATCGCCAGGGTTCGGGCCCCTTCGACCTCCCCCGCAGGCACCTCGGCCACAGGTGCCTCGGCCTCCCCGACAAGAGCGCCTCGGGAGCCCTCGGGCTCGCAACCAGCCTCTTCAGGCCGGCCAGACTCCCGACCTGAAGTCGAGGACCCTCCGACTTCGGTCCTCTTCTTCTTTTTGCCGGCCCTAGCACCGGCAGCGTCGGCCGCCCTCTTCTTCGAGAGAGCCGCCTCGGAGGACTCCCCCCCAGTCCGCGGCGCTGGATCTTGCCGGACCGGCACCTCGACTATCGGCGGTGGCGGCGCTACAAACGAGTCCGCGTACAGCGGACTGGCGAACCTTGCTCTACCTACAAGAGGCACCCATCAGTTAGGTAAAAAAAAAAAAAAAAAAAAAAAAAAAAAAAAAAAAAGAAGAAATTTTTTTTTGACCGACCGACCTCCGGTCATTGCTTCTGCTATTCTCGCCGCAGTGAATGACCTCCACTCTCTTCTACGCACTGACCTGAGCACGGCAACGATACCCGCGTAGTCCGGCAGCTTGAACCTAGAAGAGTGAGGACCTGAAAGCAAAGCAAACAGCATCAGTCAGACAAAACCGAAGAAGAGAAGTCAGCTCGACCTGCAAATCCCTACCCGGGGAAAAGTTCCAATCCCGGGTGTATCTCGCCGACGGATCGAGCCCAACCACGTCAGTAGCCCGGATGTAGAAGTAGCTGCGAGACCAGTCCTCGACCTTCGACAGCTTGCTCGCCTTAGACCCCGAGCTGGGTGCCTCCAAGACGTTCGCCGCGGGCTTGAAGGCGGCATAGAAGGTCCCAGGATTCCCAGGGTTTGCCTTCTGCTGGGTGAGCGCCTCGAACATAGGCACCGTCACCTCCACGTCGCATTCGTTCCCTAAGGTCAGCCCCTGGATCGTGGACGGGCAGACCTGCGAGAAGGCCAAGCCCCGCGCCCGGCAATACTGGACGAACAGCTCGGGGAGAGGAAGGCGCAAGCCGCACTTCTGGAAGAACGACTCATACAGGCAGACGAAGCCCGGCCGAGGAGTCCACGGGCGCTCCTCCGCCCTGGGTAGCCTGAGCTCGACGCCAGCAGGAAAGTTGCACAAATCCCTCAGGAGAGTCACCGATTCCGCTGTGCTCCAGGTCGGTGACCCTCCCTACTCGTAGGGAACCAGGGGAGACCTCACCCTGGCCACTCGAACTCCGCCTCCGCGGCCGCCCTGACGACCACCGCGGTCGCCCAGATGCCCGGTTCTACCCCCAGCTTGGCCAACGCCGCGACCGCCAGAGGAAGATCTAACCACCGTCTTCTTCCGGAGATGGGTCCCCGGGAGCAGCGGGGCGCCCCCCGAAGTCGAAAGAGCAGACTGTTCCCCACTGTCTGCGCCTCGACACGAAGAGGAGGCACGGCCGGAACCATCGGAGGAAGAACTCGGAGAATCGCTACCGCCACCACGGGACGCCGATTCTTCGCTCGACTCAGCCCTAATACCGTCTAACATTGGCGCCATTGCACGGAGAGGAGGAAATCGAAAAATACAGAAAGAAAGCAAGAAGGGAAAGGAGGAAATTGGAGAGAAGAGGTTACCTTAGGGTTATGCGCAGAAGGTTTTAACAGGAGGAAGAAAAGGGGGTTAAATAGAAGAAGGGAGACAGTGAAGCGACGCCTGGACGCGTGTCAAAAGAAGCACGGCCGCCCAGAAACCTAATGATGACGCCTCTTCGCTATCCCCACACCAAAAAAGCAAAGGACGCCTCGATAAACGCGAAGCGTCTTTCGCACGCCGCGCGTGGGCAGCTCACGCGAAAAACGAGGCGACCCTTTTATCCTCCCGCGTGGTGAGTACGCGCCGACCATCTGCGGATCTCCGGAAGGGACGACACGTACGAGCACGGAGAGACCGTCCTAAGATGTGCCGAACTAACATCAGATCAACTTCGGCATGCTCACTTCGCCTCGCGATACCGAACTGGGGGATGGCCTATTGTTGGAGGTGGGCCTAGCACCCCCAATTAGTTAGGCCCATCTTAGGAAAGGACCCTCTTCAGCTCGGTCGCCGAACTGAAAGCAGCGTCGACCTGCAAGGCCCCTCTTCAGCTCGGTCGCCGACCTGAAAGCGACGCCGACCTAAAAGGTCCCTCTTCAGCTCGGTCCCCGGCCTGACACTTCACCCAGGGCAGGAATGTCAGAAGAGCAGAAGGCAGGTAGGAGTTGGTCGAACAGTGTATTGTCTGAGCAGGAGTATGGGCTGAACTCGACATCTCACCAACCTTGCAGACCTGACAAAGGAGAGGAAGACACGTGGAGGAGAGTTGGTTAAACAGTGCACTGCTCTGCAACACGCCACGCCGAGCTCATCATGACCTCTCTCCCCGAAAGCCGGAACACGCCTCCTAGGCCACTTTACCCGCGAAAGAGGCCGAAGACGCCACGTGGCCCCGAGATCCCGGGGAGCAGGAAGCCGAACCCGACTATATATACCCCTCAATGTCATTAATGAGGAGGACTTTTGATTTCGGCCATTTTGACTTAGGACAAGTCACCCGATCTCTCTCTCTCTCTTTGTAACAAGACAACAGTTTAGAACGCCGAACTGGACGTCCTTCGGAACCAGTTCGTAATTCTAAATTGTTCATTTCTTTCACCGTCAATAAAAAGAAACACGGCCCCCGGCCTACTCATCTTTCTCCCGGCCTGCTTTAATAGTGGTTAAAATGCTCTAATTAACGAAAATCTCACCTCTCATCTCCTAATCACTCTTTAAACATACTTACTGATCCCCGGAATCAACATCTCCCTTCTCGTATTTTCTTTTTCTAGAATTTGATTGTTTTTGTCCCTACATTATTTTTGAGTTGCAAGCTAGTTAATATCTATAGTAAATAGTACTTTCTTTTTTGTGAAACTAATCACCGAATACTTTCGGATTTGACTTTCGATTAGAATTAAATCGACCTTAACAGAAATAGATTTTGAGAAAGAAAAATCGCGAAGAAATGAAAAAACACACAACGATTTAATGAGTTCAAGTCCTTAACCAAATCTCCGTCTCACCAAAGAAAATGATCTCCGGAATCCACTATAACGGCAAACTTGCTTTTGAGTTACAGATTCTCGTCCTTCTCCCTCTTATCTCTCTTTACAACAATCAATTGCGACTTAGAGAAGATAAACAGAAGAAATTGAGCTTTATACTCTCACCAGCTCAATTCTATACACGTGTGTTTACACTCGACTAATCAGAGAAGGACACCTGTCTAAGTGGACTAACTTGAAACCCTCTTCTTGAACCCGGGTCTCTCTAACACTTAAGCATTTTTCAGCCTTATGCTAAATCTTCCTTGGAACTTCATAAACTCGAGCTCCTCATTTACTTGATCTCTCCCTATAATCTTTTTTTTTTTTGAATCGCCGAGGTTCCGGGTCCGTAGGCCCGTACATCCTCAGAACGGGTTCCAAATTATGTCAAAATCATTCTTTCGGAGGAGACCCCTCCCAACGGGAATCGAACCCATGACTGATAGAAGAGGCACATACTCATTCCTCCTTAACCAGTAGGCCAACACAACGTTTATAATCTTCACTTTTGCTTGTTACCACTACAAGAAAACATCCCGATTTCCGACCAAAATTCCGACCAAGTTAAAATGGTCGGAAATTACCGACCATATGCCGACGACATTCCGACGAAACAGGACCCGTCGGAAATTGGTCAGTAATTCCCGACCATTATAACTTGGTCGGAATTTTGGTCGGTATTTCTGACCAATTTCCGACAGATTGGAGACCGAATGAAATCGTCGGAAATTAGTCGGTATTACAGACCGATTTCCGACTGTTTTCCGACGAGATATACACGTTAATATACCCGTTGCATTAGCCGTTTATAGTCGTTGGCGAGTATTAAGGTGGTCGGAAATTGGGCGGAAATTTCCGACCAATTTCCAACCAGAGAGGAATCCGACCAACTCCCAACGAAAATATAAACGTTAATCTGCCTGTTGCACTAGCCGTTTCATAGCCGTTTGAATTTTATACTGGTCGGAAATTGGTCGGAAATCCGCGGAAATTTTAATTATAAATACAACACCACCCTCATTCACAATTTACACCAAAAAAAAACATAGAAAATGTCTTCTTCAAATCCCAACACTAGAGATTATTTTCGATCGTGGATGGATAGACCACGGCAAGATCCAGCGACGAATCTATTGACGGAGGAGTATGCACAAGGTGTTTAGGAATTCATGACATTTGCGACAAACAATAGCATGACGTCGGAATACGGTAAATTGTATTGTCCTTGTCCTAAATGTCGGAATCATAGATTAGTCTCTGTTGGGGAAGTATGGAAGCATCTTTATAGGAATGGGTTAATGCCGAGTTATAAGATTTGGTATACGCATGGAGAAACTGATGCAATGGTGCAATATCATTGTAGTGGTTTTAATTATTTGGGTAGAATTATAGAAGAACCAACACCGGAAGTAGATGCAAACGTTCAGATGGTGAATGATGTGTATCGCGAAAACGTAGCATCGTATGTTCCATATGGTATTAGAATAGAAGAACCTAATTTAGATGCTCGGAAGTTTTTTGATATGCTAGATGCAGCTAAGCATCCACTATACGAAGGATGTAGAGAGGGAATATCGCCTTTATCAACTGCAAGCAGGTTGATGACAATAAAGACCGATTTCAACTTGGCAGAGGATTGTGTGGATGCGATAGCTGATTTTGTGAAAGATATTTTACCTGAAGATAACTCACCGGCTTCATACTACAAGGTTCAGAAACTTGTAGCTGGTCTTGGATTGCCGTATCAGATGATAGATGTGTGCATCGACAATTGTATGATATACTGGATAAAGGACGAAAACCGTCGCAAGTGTCGTTTTTGTGGGAAACCTCGGTATCAGGAAACGGGTGGAAGAGTACCAGTTCCACATAAACGGATGTGGTATTTGCCTTTAACAGATAGGTTGAGGAGGTTATATCAATCCGAGCGCACGGCAGGAGCTATGAGATGGCATGCAGAACATAACTCATATGGAGAGATTGCGCATCCTTCAGATGCAGAAGCGTGGAAACATTTTCAAGAGGTGTATCCTAGTTTTGCGGCTGAGCCAAGTAACGTATACCTCGGGTTATCTACAGATGGATTCAACCCTTTTGGGAAACATGGGAGGCAATATTCATTGTGGCCAGTAATCGTCACACCTTACAATTTGCCGCCTAGTTTATGCATGAAACGAGAGTTTTTGTTCCTCACGATTCTTGTTCCCGGACCGGAGCATCCTAAGAGATCCCTTGATATTTTCTTGTAGCCATTAATTTATGAGTTGAAAATGTTATGGAAAGATGGTGTTCAAGCGTTCGATGTTTCACTCCAACAGAATTTCACGATGCGTGCGGTACTTATGTGGACCATAAGTGATTTTCCAGCATTTGGTATGCTATCTGGATGGTCGACTCATGGAAGGTTGGCGTGCCCGTATTGTCAAGATAACACTGATGCGTTCCAATTGAAGCACGGTCGAAAGACTTCTTGGTTCGATTTTCATCGACGATTTCTGCCGCATGATCATCCATATCGTCGGAGCACGAAATTGTTTAAGAAGAACAAAAAAGTATTTGATGGTCCACCTCCTGAGCCGGATGGGAATAACATCATCACTCAGTTGAGAGATTTTGGTGCTGAGAAGACGGTTTCATGTGGTGGTAATGGTCATTTTCCCGTAGATGGTTGTGGCGAGTACCACAATTGGAACAAGAGGAGTATTTTTTTGGGATTTGCCATATTGGAAGAACATGGGAGGCAATATTCATTGTGGCCAGTAATCGTCACACCTTACAATTTGCCGCCTAGTTTGTGCATGAAACGAGAGTTTTTGTTCCTCACGATTCTTGTTCCCGGACCGGAGCATCCTAAGAGATCCCTTGATATTTTCTTGTAGCCATTAATTTATGAGTTGAAAATGTTATGGAAAGATGGTGTTCAAGCGTTCGATGTTTCACTCCAACAGAATTTCACGATGCGTGCGGTACTTATGTGGACCATAAGTGATTTTCCAGCATTTGGTATGCTATCTGGATGGTCGACTCATGGAAGGTTGGCGTGCCCGTATTGTCAAGATAACACTGATGCGTTCCAATTGAAGCACGGTCGAAAGACTTCTTGGTTCTATTGTCATCGACGATTTCTGCCGCATGATCATCCATATCGTCGGAGCACGACATTGTTTAAGAAGAACAAAAAAGTATTTGATGGTCCACCTCCTGAGCTGGATGGGAATAACATCATCACTCAGGTGAGAGATTTTGGTGCTGAGAAGACGGTTTCATGTGGTGGTAATGGTCATTTTCCCGTAGATGGTTGTGGCGAGTACCACAATTGGAACAAGAGGAGTATTTTTTTGGGATTTGCCATATTGGAAAAACCATCTGCTGCGCCATAATCTAGATGTCATGCACATTGAAAAAAACTTTTTTGACAACATCATGAATACTGTTCTAAATGTGCAAGGGAAGACGAAAGATAATTTGAAGGCCAGATTGGATTTGCCAGAAATTTGTTCTCGGAAGGAACTCCATATAATGGCGAACGGAAAATCTCAGGCCCCCGCTTTCCGTTTGGATGAGCCTTCAAAAGAGGTGTTCTTCGACTGGATTACGCATAGTGTTCAATTTCCAGACGGATACGCATTTAACCTTCGTGATTGCGTTAATATTGGAGAAGGGAAGTTTTCAGGGTTGAAGAGTCATGATTGTCACGTTATCATGCAACACCTCCTTCCATTTGCCTTTGCCGGTCTTCTTCTTAGAAACGTCCATGGAGCTATTGCAGGTACATTTATAATTTACAAAATTATATCTAAATTTTACTAAATTTATCTAAATTGTCTAAATTTTACTAATTTTATTTATCATTTATGCAGGGATCGGTGCTTTCTTCCGGGATTTATGCACGAGATCACTTACAGCAAACGGTATCCAAAATTTGGAGGAGAAGATACCGGCTCTCCTATGCAACCTCGAGAAAATATTTCCACCAGCATTTTTCGATGTTATGGAACATCTTCCTATTCATCTTCCTAGGGAAGCAAGACTTGGTGGGCCAGTTCAATATCGATGGATGTATCCGTTTGAGCGATATATGCTCCACCTAAAGAAGAAGGTGAAAAATCTTGCAAGAGTCGAGGGTTCTATTGTTGCACAGAGCGTGAATGAAGAAGCATCCAACTTTGCTAGCTACTACTTTCCATCTTCGGTGAAGACTAAAAGTAGCCGACCTGCACGTCATGATGATGGAGGAGAAAAACCGCTGTATCCGGTCTATGTCCCAAATATTTTTGCAGAAATTGGAAGGCTTAGTGGAAAAGGAAGGTCTAGACGACTAACAGAGGAGGAACAAAGGCATTTGCATACATATCTTCTGACAAACTGCGTAGACGTTTTCGAATATGAGAGGTACGTCACTTGATTTTGAATAATGTATTTGTTTAGTAATTACCAAAAATTAATCCTTGATAGTATTTTGAATAATGTATTGTTTTATTCACAGTATATACATGGAGCAAATAAGGAATTGGTTTCCAAATTGCACAGAGGATGAGCTTATGGTCCGTAAACAGAATGAATTCACGGATTGGTTGAAATATTACGTAAGTGCTCGATTTCCCGCAATTAAACTAAATTTTACATGCTTACACATATTGTTTATGAGTGTCCACAAATTGTACAGGTTGATTAGATGAATACTACCGGGACATCGATTCCCACATGGTTAGTTGAGATGGTGCGTGGCCTTACTTTTGTTCCAAGTGTTTATCTGATGTATTGCACTCGGGGGTATGCTTTTAAGGCTTTTCATGATGGGAGTTCAAGGACAACATGCAACTACGGTATTTCGTCTACATCCGGAAAATTTAGTATTTTATACTCGAAACTCTAAATGGTCGGAATTTGGTCAGAATTTCCGACTAATTTCCGACCAATATGAATATTTTTCTTTGTATGGTCGGAAAATGGTCGGAATTTCTCGACATTTCCGACCATTTGGGGTTTCGAAACCTCAAACCGCATAAATTTGATTTGGCCTATGTTTAATATGGTTAGATATGATCTTTTGAAAGAATTGAATGTCCATATATCTTAACTAAACCAATTTTGGGGCATATCCTATAAAACCTAAAAGAAACCGAAAAGTTTAAATATAAAGTTAATGTTTCGTTATGAACGGTTTAATTCGATATACTTTCAATTTATAAAAACATCATATATTTTATTATATGTTTACTTTGCCACATATTTGTTAGACATAAGATGTTTACATGTTTATTATACAGTACACAGTTTGAAAATTTAGTATTTTATACTCGAAACTCTAAATGGTCGGAATTTGGTCGGAATTTCTGACTAATTTCCGACCAATATGAATATTTTTCTTTGTATGGTCGGAAAATGGTCGGAATTTCTCGATATTTCCGACCAATTTCCGACCATTTGGGGTTTCGAAACCTCAAACCGCATAAATTTGATTTGGACTATGTTTAATATGGTTAGATATGATCTTTTAAAAGAATTGAATGTCCATATATCTTAACTAAACCAATTTTGGGGCATATCCTATAAAACCTAAAAGAAACCGAAAAGTTTAAATATAAAGTGAATGTTTCGTTATGAACGGTTTAATTCGATATACTTTCAATTTATAAAAACATCATATATTTTATTATATGTTTATTTTGCCACATATTTGTTAGACATAAGATGTTTACATGTTTATTAAACAGTATACAGTTTGAAAATTAAGAATTTTAAACCCTAAACCCTGTATGGTCGGAAATTGGTCGGAAATTGCAAGGAATTTCCGACTAATTTCCGACTAATATGAATCAATTGTCAGAAATTAGTCGGAAATTACAAAGAATTTCCGACCAATTTCCGACTAATGTAATTTTTTCGAATAAGTGTTAACAATATATCAATCCGAGAATATTATGAATAAATGCTCAGTCTGGTCGGAAATTGGTCGGAAATACCGACTGATTTCCGACCATACTGAAATAAAACCCGCGAAAATTAACCGGTAAATGAAATATTTGGACGGTTTTGTATTTTTCTAAAACCGACCGAATTCCGACCATACCTAGATCTAAATACCTGTGCTGCATCGTCTTCTTCATTTCTTCGATCTCTCCTCTCTCTCCGATTCTCTCTCTCCGCCGACCATCACCGCCTGAGCTCTCGCCGGTAAGTGTCCCTCTTCCTTCTCTTCTCTCCCTCTTCCTCTTCCTTCTCTTCTCTCCCTCTTCTCTTCCTCTTTTCTTCTCCTAATTGTTTTTCCTTCTCTTGGTTTGTAGATCGCCGGAGCTTGATCCGTCCGCCGGAGCAGCCGTCCGCCGAAGCCGCCGACCGCCGGAGCCGCCTTCCCTCCTCCACCGCCGCCGACATCTTCTCACCATGTAAGAACTCGTCAGATTTGTATTTTTCCAATTGGTATATAAGGATTTTGGTTCAAGTTTTATTGTTCGATTCTGGATTATCTTATGGTTGTAGCAATTAGCAAGACAAATGCAATTAGCTAATCTGACATACAATTCTGTCAATTTCAAATAAAATAAAATATATCGACTCCTCCTGCTTTGGGGTTGCTTGCTGGTGAATCGTAGTCATCCGCGTTTAAAGGGACTGTTGCTTTGACGGAGTTTCCTAGGTACTTAGGGATCTTATTATTTGATCAGCGTTTGCATGTTTTTGCTGTAAAGGTAATGATCATATGGTACAACAATATTAGGTAGATCGGATTTGCTACATCGTCATTGTCATCTTTCGATTACTCTTTCCATTTCTTTTTTGAAAGACTCTTTCCATTTCCTTCTTTTTCGAAAAAAAAAGAGACTTTTTCCATTTCGTTGACAAAAGGAAATAAGCAAAAGTCTTAATTTCCTTTTCTTACTTTGTTGAGAACAACTAATAAGTGAAAAAGGTACTTTTCTTCTTCTTAAATTAGCTTGGTAGAACCTCTAGTTAAGACCAAAGGTTTAGCATTTGTCCGTTCGCTTAAGCAGAATGAAACACGGTAATATGTTACAAATCACTAAGCTTATGACCAATTTTAATTATGATCATTTTTAGTATGGATAACCAGAAAATAGAAGATCAAATAATAAGTTCCCTAAGTCCCTTTTCAGATTAAGGAACTGTATGTCAGATTAGCTTCTCTAAAATTGGCCAGCGTTTAATTTTTCATAAATTTTAGTTAAGGTATGATCATAAATTTTTTATAATTTTGCGTTTAATATCTAACAAATGTTGCGTTTTTTTTAAGCTCTTACAATGGTTTTGCGAACTTGAGCATCGGTGGTTCGTCTCAAGGGATGCAACAACCTCCACGTACCGGTGGTTCGACTCGAGGGCCAGAACCACCAAGTCCGGCCGCATCGACTATCCCAGAGTCGCAGAGTCAAGCTCCTCGAATCATGACCATCGATGAGTTAGTCCAACAACCGGGCCGGGACTTGCACATCCGGCTTGATCCACATCTCGTTGGAAGATCGACATGGTATAAACCTTTAGTTCATATATATATATATATATTTTTAATATCAAATTGTTTATAGTTTATCTTTTTTTTGTAGGTTTGGTATATCGAACAACGGGATTAGCAAGACCATTATGAGGATGTTCCATTCGATCCTCGACAAACCGTACAAGAAGTTTTCAGAAGTCCCGTATGATGAGAAGCAAATTTGGTTTAGACAATTTGCGGTAAGTTGTCAATTACTATATTTTTTCTTATATTTATAAGTATTTTTTAATATTTTACTAAGCATTTTTATTTATGTTTTCGTAGCAAGAGTTTACATGGCATCCTTCTCATACTGTCACGGTGGAAAAATTATTTATGAAGGAAGCGAGTACGCAGTTCAAGAGACACATGAACGAGTGGAAGAAAAAGTGGAGGAAAGGGGCAGACAAGCCGAAAGGCTTGAATTTGGAGATTTGGAATCACTACGGACCATATTGGCAACAACCGGAGACAAAGAAACTCTCGAAGACTAATTCGGGAAACCGAAAGAGTGAGCGCAACAGGAAGGGCCAATACATCCACAACTCCGGATCGAGCAGCTTCCAGACCCGAGAAATTCAAATGGTAATCTTTTATTGTTTACATTGTTTTCTCTACTTAATTAATTATTAAATTATTTATTCATATTTAAATTTATTTGTTTTTATAGACTAATGAGGCCGGAGGTGTGTGTCCGAATCATTTGGACTTAATGAAGAGGTGCCACAAGAACAAGACAACCGGGCTTATTCAGGATCCCCTCATAAGGGAGATCTACGAGAACGTGACGAAGCAGAAGACCGACATCGAGCTGACCCAACAGTCACAAGGTGACTCCTCCTCCTCCTTCGAGATGTCGCGGGAAGCGGTCAACCAACTCGTTTTGAACGTAAGTTTTGTTTTTCTTATAGTTTTACATTATAATTTTATTATTTTCTATTTTATTTATATTTTATACAGGAATTTCCCCTTGATAAAAAAGGGCGACGTCGCGGCGGTTTGGGTACGATCCCGTTTATGGACGACGGGTCTTCTTCTGGTTCTTTTTTCTCTGAAGATCTCATCAAGCAGAATGAAGAGCTCAAGTCCAAAGTAGAAGCTTTGGAGGCGGCGAAAACGGACACCGAATTCAGGTTAGGTGCCACGCAAGATGAGCTTTCGGAGGCGAGGTCAGATATCGCTAGCATGTCGTCTTGGATGAGAGCGAAGTTTCCGGATTACCCGGGAACGTGATCCGGATCCGAATCCGGATATGCAAATGTTAATAATGTTAATTTTTAATGTTTTAAAAACACTTTTTTTTATTTCTAAACTATTTTATTTTCAAATATTTTAATGTTTAATATTAATTTTAATGTTTAATATTAATTTTAATTTTCATTTTCGAATAAATTAAAATTAAATTAAATTTATCAATATTCATAATTTTTAAAATAATTTCAAAATAATATATTTTGTCGGAATTTGGTCGGAAATTAGAAAGGTCAGAATTCGGTCGGAAATTAAAAACGTCGGCATTTGGTCGGAAAAAAGGTCATCGGACTTTTGTCGGTAAATCGTCGGGTATTATTATGGTCGGAATTGGGTCGGAACTTAGTCTGGTCGGTATTTGGTCAGGAATTAGAAAGGTCGGAATTTGGTCGGAAATTAGAAACGTTGGCATTTGGTCGGAAACAAGATCATCGGAATTTTGTCGGTAAATCGCGGGTATTATTATGGTCGGAATGTGGTCGGAACTTAGTCTGGTCGGTATTTGGTCTGGAATGGGCGCATCGGACTTTAGTCGGTAAATCGTCGGGTGATATTTAGCGTCGGTAAATGGTCGGGAATGGTCTGGTCGGGAATCTGTCGGGAATTACAGACCAATTTCCGACCATATTTGATTTCCGACGCGATAGTTCCGACGGGCCAATTTGGTCGGAAAGTCGTCGGTAAATACATTTTCCGACCGTTTTCCGACCAATATACCGTCGGAAATCGAGTGTATTCTTGTAGTGTACGTATACTGCTTTTGATAAGATGTCATATAAATATTTTAGAACTATCATTGGTCATGGAGCTTCCGTATATTATATATATTTCTTAGAGTTCTTGGAAGGTCTAGGTAAAGTATATTTGAAAGTCTAGGAAATATATCAAAATTGCATGCGCTACAGTTCGAATAGTCAATGCATTGCAGATACTTGTGTTTGTCTATTGTAGAAATGTCATTTTATATAATACTAGAGTGTGATACGTGCGAGTGAGTTAGCTCTATTTTTTTTTAAAGTTTTATATTTTTTTGTAGTTTTTTAATTTGTCTTTGTCTGTTGTCGATTTTTTCAACATATTAATTTGTTTTTCTCAAATATCATAAATTAATGTTTAAAAAAAATGAATATGTTCTTTTTAAGATAAATATTATAATATACACACATAATAAGAAGTTTTTGGTATGGGCCAAGCCCATTAAAATAAAAGATTTAACAATCTCTCAACTTAAATTATGTTTTCATTTTTCCACAACTAAAAAAAAACAGGTTTCCCCAACTCTCCCATTGGGATTACAACATTTCTTCCATCGTTAAGATTTCTTAACGACTCAATGCTCATATCTGGCAATCCAATAAGCTAGATGGTAGTGATTCAGGGGATCAGGTGGTTTTTATTGGTTCTGAAGCCAATGGTGAAGGCTTAAATTATGAATCTAATTATATGTTTAGAAATGATCTTGACGATCCACTAAATAAGCCGAGCGAACTGGTTTTCGCTTCTCATAGCTAAAGAATAAGAAATCTTCAGGTAGTGGGTCAAAAGGCTGCTGTGTGGTTCCACAGGCTTCTTTGAAACGGATTATGGGCAAATCGTTGCCGGGTTTAAGGTTCCTTAAAACCAACTTGCCACTACCTGAAGAAACTTTAAGACCATCGAAATCACATCCATACCGTAGGAGAGCTTGACGTGCATTTGTGAAATCTGCAGAAAGCATTTTCGAGGTATAATTCTTAATATACATTTTCTCCTCTCAATCTAATGTAGCATAAGTTGGAGTTTCTAATATATATGCTTTTGATGTTTATTCCAGTTGGTTCAGACATCATTTGTGGTAGAAGACATGATAAAGTCAGAGTACTTGAAAAATGAATGGTGGTAATTTTATTTGTGAAATTTGTTTTTGACGATTGATGTGGTTTCAAAGAGAAACGAATGAATTAATGAGAAACCCTGGTACATAGTGAAATTCGGTCGAGGTCTTGATCTCTTTGGATTTTTGACATATTTTTCCCCTTCGATCTTGTCTCATCTAGTGACGGAGTAACTTTGCTGCATCTTCTTTGATGTGATCTACTTCGTCACCGAGAAGAGAATCTTGAATCGCAATTCACGTCTGACAAAATTCATCAGTGTTTAATTCTTTAACATGTTTTTTTTGGGTTTGTCTCTTCTTATATAAGATGTAAGGTGTGAATATGTTTTAGTGTTTTTATGAGAAAGACTTGAAGTTGTAAGTTTTTTTTTTTAAATATTGTACATTTGGATGCTGAGGTGGCAGCATGAGAAGAGAGACAATGTTACTTTATATATATATAGATAGATTTCAGGTATAGATAGATTTCAGGATTCGAAGAGTTCTTGATGTAATGTAATGGAGAGATTAATGATTCAAAGAGTGTGTTTAAACTGTCTACTTGTATAACTGGACCATTCGCAGTTGACAATGTAGACTTAACTAAAACACTATGACGATGAGTGTTTTACAATTAATTGTATGAATATATATAGTCTCTTTACTTTCATATAAGAAATTAAACTAGTCAATGAATTAAAAGAGAAGCAAGATTAACTTGTTTCTTTGAAGCTAACTTGTCCATCCAAAGAACAACAAGGAACTTCTAAAGCGATGATGCATTATAGCAGATTTGAGCTGTCTGATGAGCGGTCCAAAAAGAATTTCAAATATAATTAATAGCATCTGTTAAGCAAGATTAACTTGTTTCTTTGAGGCTCTTTTTAACGCTAACGATCTTAATCATGATCTATCTAGTTGTGATGTCTCTTTATTTCAGGAACAATTCTACTGTCCACACATGAAATAAGATGTCTAAAAGATTTGTGGCATAGGCGTTACTTGCAAGAAAGTTGAATAAAAAAAGAACTAGCAAGGTATGATTATTTTTGTGCTTATTCATGATGAACTATTAACTGTTTTAACTATGTAATTCGTGCTAGAACAGCCTAAGGGAAGTAGAGATTATGTTTTGTGATTGTTGATAGATTCTTAAGGTGGCATACTTCTTTCCATGTCATAAAACTGATGTTGTTTCACCTGTTGCTGATTTGTTCTTTAGAGAGGTTGGCTAGTTTGATGACATTATGAATTTATAGCAAAAATTTAGATGATCTAAGTGAGAAATTATTTGCTAAACTGAAAATATGTACCTTTTGCACATATAATCTTGTGTTTCTAATCTTTGTTGTGAGTGCACATGATATACAAGCTGAAGATATCAAGGTTCATTCATCAAAAATGTGGTTGTGCTACTTGTGGTTTAAGAAGTTTGATGTTCAAGTTGATTATGAACCATGAGAGCATTTTCGAAATGAGCAATATCAAAAGCAAGCAAACAAAGGGCAATGCAAAGTGATCTTTGAGCATGGTGATTGGTTTTGGATTCATATGAGTAAGGAACGTTTTCCAGCTCAAAGAAAATTCAAACGGAGGACAAGAACAGATGGTTCATTTCAAGTCTTAGAATGAATCATTGACAACGCTTACAATGTATACTTGCAATGTGAGTATAATGTCGAATCTACTTTCAACGTTTCTGACTTGACTCCTTTTGAAGTAGGTGACCAGCTTGATTTGAGGTCACAAAATCATTTTCAAAAGGAGAGGAATGATGAGGAAATCATGAGCAGCAAGGATGAGCAAGATGATGCATTTCTTGTATCCATTGGACCAGTTACAAGAACACGAGCCAAACAACTTAAGGGAGTACTTAACGGGCTGATTCAAGTGATTTTGGACAAGAAGAATACTAAGAAGTCCATTGGAATGATATATATAAAGTCCAACTCACTTTGAGCCTAATAGAAGTCCAAGAAAGCCCATAAAAAGTGAATTTCATTTGGTCAAAGGGAGTGACCAAAATGAAGTCTAAGGGTCACATTTGAAGAGGGTTTCACAATCAAAAAACATTTGAAGAGGGTTTCACAATCAGCCGCTCCAAACAATCCTACACAGTCCAAGCCAATCCGGCCGACTCACCAAATGGGCTATCGAGCTCAGCGAATACGATATCAATTACAAGAGTCGCCCAAGCCTCAAGTCGCAAGTTCTCGCCGACTTCCTTATTGAGCTACCGCAAGAGTTCGTCAATACTGACGCAGCAACTACCGAACAATGGATCCTCCACGTGGACGGATCATCATCCCATCGTGGGTCGGGAGTAGGCATACGACTTCAGTCTCCAACCGGAGAAATCTTGGAACAATCGTTCCGCCTTACATTCAACGCGTCAAATAACGAAGCAGAGTACGAAGCATTACTCGCCGGACTCCGCTTAGCCAAAGCCATCGGCGCAACTGGCATACATGCCTATTGTGACTCGCAGATCGTCGCCAGTCAATTTAGCGGAGAATATGATGCAAAAAAACGATCGAATGGACGCATACCTCAAACTCGTGAAAAAGCTCGCCGCCGAATTCGAATACTTCGATCTTACCAAAATCCCAAGGGGGGGGGGGGGGGGGAAACGCTCTGGCCGACGCACTAGCCGTCTTAGCATCAAGTTCAGATCCTCATCTCAAAAGAACAATACCAGTCGAAAGTATACTCGAGCCGAGCATTGGAAAAATAGAAGAGTGCAATATCACCACGCGCATGCGTAACTACGAAGATTACCCCGCAGCCGAGCCTGTACCACGAAGACAAACGCGCGACAAACACAATGCCGAACTTGAAAAAAACAAAGAAACCGAACTCATCGTCGAACAGATACAAAACCACTCTGACGACGAAATTGAGGAACCATCAGAGGGGCTTCATACGCCAGTAAACATCGAACCCTTAAGCGAACTTATGCCCACCGACTGGACACAAGAAATCAAAATGTATATCATCGACGGGATAGTCCCAGCCGACAGATGGGCAGCCCGGTGACTCAAAATGCGAACAGCTCGATACATACTTATCCGCGACGGACTATTCCGCTGGAGTGCTGCGGGCATCCTTCTCAAATGCTTCTCCGGCAACGATATTCACGAAGTCATAAAAACAATACACGAAGGCGACGGCAGAAACCACGCCGGAGGACGTTCCTTGCCCTTGAAGATAAAAAAGGCAAGTTATTACTGGCCAACTATGCAAGCATACTGCAATAAATTCGTAGCCAAGTGCGAAAAATGTCAAAGGCACGGCTCAATGATACATCTCCCAACCGAGCTGCTAACTACATCAACAGCCCCGTATCCGTTCATGCGTTGGGGAATGGACATCATCGGTCCTCTACGACGTTCCACCACACAGAAAAAATTTATCCTCGTCATGACAAACTACTTCACAAAGTGGGTCGAAGCCGAGTCATACCCCGAAATTCACGCCCTCGATGTCAAGAAATTCGTCTGGAAAAACATAATATGCCGACACAGAGTCCCATATGAAATCATCACCGACAACGGGTCGCAATTTATCTCAACATTGTTCGGCGATTTCTGTGCCAAATGGAAAATCCGACTCAGTTTCTCCACACCAAGATACCCTAAGAGCAACGGCCATGCCGAATCAACAAATAAAACCATCATCGACGGACTCAAAAAACGTTTGGACGCGAAAGGGAGATGAGCTGACGAGCTTGATGGAGTCTTATGGTCTTATCGCACCACTCCGAGATAATCAACCGGACAATCTCCTTTCTATCTGGCTTACGGCGTCGAAGCTCTCTGTCCCGCCGAACTGAACATTCCAACAATACGCAGAACAATGCTCGTGGAAAATCCAAGCCTAAACGACAAAATCATGCTCGACAACCTCGACACACTCGAAGAGCAACGCGATCAGGTCTTGCTTCGCATCCAAAATGATCAAAATCTGGCAGCACGCTACTACAACAAAAAAGTTCGCGGACGCCACTTCGAAGATGGCGACCTCGTCTTACGAAAAGTCTTCGAAGGCACCGAAGAAAAGAACGCAGGAAAGCTTGGCACTAACTGGGAAGGACCTTATCAGATCATGAGGGTCGTCAAACCCGGAGTATACGAGCCCATGAAGTTGGACGAAACACCGATCCCGCGATCATGGAACTCAATGAATCTCAAACGATACTACTACTAGAAACGCCAATTCAAACAATGGTGTAATATGAACTACGAATGGTTTGATCCCTCTTTCGAGGGTACGTAGGCAGCCCTCCTTGGGTTCAGCTGTTACTTAAAAAAAAAAATATTATAAAAGGCAAAAAACCGAACTTCAAAACAGTTCGCCGAGTTCTAAAAATTCGTATCATAAAAAGCCGAACTGTTACAGTTCGCCGAATTCTAAAAATGCGTATCATAAAAAGCCGAACTGTTACAGTTCGCCGAATTCTAAAAATTCGTAAAATAAAAAGCCGAACTTCAAACAGTTTGCCAAATTCTAAAGATGCGTATCATAAAAAGCCGAACTGTTACAGTTCGCCGAATTCTAAAAATTCGTATCATCAATGCCGAACTTCAGAACAGTTCGCCGAATTCTAAAAATTCGGATCACCAAAAACCAAATTTCAAACAGTTCACCAAACTCCAGAGTTTCGCTTTCAACCATCACGGTTCCCACATCGACGTCCTGACCAGACGATCGATAAAATCAAATTAAGTCGAGCTATTGCTCGCATGCATCCTCATGGTGCTATGGATAAACACCTTCCATGTATAAAGCCAAGACCAGTCTCGCACTTAACCCATTCTCAGACCATCCGAGCTAAATAAACCGAGCCTATCTCGCACACTCGGATTCGATCTGAGAAAACCATGGAGTATCTTAAGACGAGCTGTCCAAGTACTATTTTACCGAGCTCCACAGGTAAAGCCGAAAGCCATTCCTCGCAAATTTCTAAGCCGATTTCTCAACAATCGCGAAATTATAAGCCGATTCCTCAACAATCGCGAAATCCTAAGCCGATTCCTCAACAATCGCGAAGCATAAGCCGATCTCGAACAAATTGAAGAATCAAGTCCGTCCTCTTCACCCCGGCTAAGATCGTACTGTTTACGGCACCACTTTGTGTACGACAGACTTGAGAAGTTCGTATAGATTTTTGACTTCAAACAAACCGAGCTTCGACAAGACAATTCCAAAAAAAAAGGGGGACTAAGTAAAGTCATAATCATAATATAAAAAGATTCGTACAAAAAATTAATGGATACCGGATTTTAAAAACCCTCCGATCCAAAGGGTCGAGTTAAAAGCCTCCTTGGCCAAAAACAAAAATTATAAGGCAGGAAAAGCGCCACAAACAAACAATGCACATAATTTAAACGTTTTGGTTCCTCGTCACGTCGGGCCGATCACCAGACATCGCAGCCCGGTTCGAACCAAACATGTCGATACCTGCCGGGACCTCAGTGCCTACAGGGATGGAAATCTCCGGATGAATCGGTTCAACGAAGGGCGACACAACCAAGTCCTCTTCCGCCTGCTCGCAGAGATCAAGCGCCTCATACTCGGCTAACTTTACAGCCTTAAGAGCATCATTATTGCAAGGTTCTTAGAGCAAAAAGTGGGTTTCTTAACCAAAAAAAAAATAAAAAAAAAATAATAATTGTGAACAGTGCAAGAACCGGTTCTTAAATAAGAACTTCAAGAACCGATTCTTAAGGGAGTTCTTAGACTGTTCTTAACCACGTGTCAATCCCTAATTCGCCGGGTTTTTTTTTGCCAGATTTTATTTTTACCTTTTTTAACTTTAACTTTAAAAAAAAATTAACTTTTTCTTAATTTCAACTTTAAAATTCTAAACTTTTTTTACATATTAATGAATTGGAATCGTTCGGTGGGTGAACATGAAGCGATTCATAGACAAGATCCAAAAGAAACCCAAATTGAGCGTTCTTTTGCATTTTTTTTTCAAACTCTATGTTTAAAATGTTGTGTTTTTATGTCAATCATGTTTAATTAAAAAAATAAACTCTATTTAAAATAAAACAAAATTATTAAAAATTTTTTTTTTAAGAACCCTAATAGGGTTCTACCAATAAAGCAGCAAAAACAGAAGTTTATTAACAGAGTTTCTTAACTTCAAATTTATAATTAAATATTACTTAAGAAACCCATTTGAGTTTCTCCCAATAATGATGCTCTAAGCTTCTTAACCTTCTCGATACAGGACGGCAGGACGACGATACCGTGTTTCGCCTGGAGGCTATCACAAAAGCCGAGCACCCCTTGAGCCTGATTAATAGCAAGGAATGTTTTTTTAACCCGGTCCAAGGCCTCCAAATGATCCTTGACCTTGTGGAGTCGAACCTGGCATTTTTCGGTAGTCTCCTTCTTCTTCATTATCTGCTGGGTCCGGCCAGCCCTCAGATGGGACGTCTCCCGAACCAGAGTGTGAGCAAGAGCATCTCTCTCCTTGGCGAGCTCAGCTTTAGAGGCCTTCAACGCGGCAATCTCCTTTGTCAGCTCAGCGACCACGAAATCACCAGCCCGCGTCCTCTCCTGCTCAACAAGCAATGCTTTGTGAAGCTCAACAGCCTGCACACTGGTCGTAAGAGCCTTTCAACGAGCAGAACGGAGCTCACGGTCGTAAGTACCGACAAGTTCATTTGTTTGGGCAACCATCTGAAAAAGAAAGCATGTCACAACAAAAGAAATTCAACGATAAAATATACCAACTAAGTCCGGAAATGTTCGTTTACCTCAGCAGTAGTCCGAGCCAGCATTTTGTAAGCATCGGACTGGAAAAGGTCCTCAACCGGAGGAAGTGCCTCCGAGCAAAACTTCAGTTGCCGATACAGTTCGGCGCAAGCCCCGGCATCACTCGTCACCGGTTCATCCTTATCATAACCAAAACTAACAGAATGGGCCGCGGCCCCAGAAGTTCGCTGCCTCTTCGACCAAGCAGAACGGTCCGATATGATCACCGTCTCGGGATCGTTAACTTGAGGTTCGGCAGTCCCCGTATCGGCCTCGGAAGCGTGCTTTGCCGGCCTCTTGCCTTTTTTCTTCCTTCTCCTCACCCTCGCCACGTCTGTCGAAGAAGCAGGCTTCTCAACAGGAACCGGTTCCTCATGAGGAAGCTGCTCTTCGACGACTTCCGCGTCGACAGCAGCTTGCCCGACTTGAGCAGCAGACGGGACGTCGGCATTCTCCTTTCCACCGTCCATCTCGGCAGATAAATCAGGGATGTCGTCGAGCTTCATCTTTCGGCGGCTAGAAGGATTCGCTATAAAAAAAAAAAGAACAAAAAATTCAGACTAGATCAAGCAATCGCCGGACTACGAAGGAGAATTTACCGACACGTACCTTTGAGAGCCCTTTTGGCTTTTAAATCGAGTTTTTCTTGGTAAGCTTCAGGCTACCTAGCTTTCTCCAGCCTCACTTAACTGCTTCACGTGAGCAAAAGTAAATCCTGGCGTGGTGATAAGGAAGCCCGGTACGTGACGATCTGAAAACAAAAAAGGAAAATATAACTTAGGCAAAACAAAGTTAAAGATAGAGATCGAGAAACCAATGTCTACCGATAGGAGTCCTCCACTGAGTTCGGTAACTCCCGTCCGGACGCTCGACGGAAGATTCGTCAATCTTCACGTAGAAGTATCGGGCATTCTAATTGTTGACCTTGCTCGGCATGTTCCCGGTAACAAGATCATACTCCGGCTTCGCATGCCGACAAAAACCAGGGCCTGTCCTTCGATAAATTCACCCGGAACAGCCTTTCGAAATTCTTAGCCGTAATAGGGATGCCGCACTCCTCTCCAAGGGTAAGGAGACCCATAATATTTATCACCGTGGCCGGCATGAGCTGCGAGATCGCGACATGTCACCTCTTGCAGTACTTATAAAGGAGCTCCGGGAGAGGAAATTGAAGACCACAACTTCTGAAATACTCTTCGTAAACACATATGTAACCTTCAGGGGCGTCCCACGGACGATCGGCAGCTTTCGGAATCTTGAAAAGGATGCCGTTCGGGGCACTGAATCTTTCCAAAGTATCCTAAACCGTCTCTATCTTAGAACGAGACGGCCCAATGTTCGCAGGTCTTTCGACCACTCGTCTGACAGTCACTACGGGAACCTCGTCCCCGTCATTCTGACGAACTATCGACGAAGCAGCACGGTCGTCCGGATGAGCTGCATCGTCATCTTCCGCGAGCCGAACTGCAAACTCTCGGTCCGCCCGGACTTGATCGTTCGATTCGGCGACCCCTTCTTCAGGCTCATCCTCATCGACAAGGTGAGGGACTTCGATCACAACCCTTGGGTTGCTCGGCCCGGCAGCATCACGTTGAGAATTACGCCTGATTAGTTCCTGCCTAACATCACTCAGACCATCCGAACTCGAATTAGAGATATTAATAAACAATTCGAGATCAGGGAACTTTGGTGGTGGAGTCCGATTGTTAACAGAAGAAGAAGAAGTCCTTGAATCCATATCGATCGAAAGGAATAAATTAACGAAGAACAGAATGAATAACTCGAAGATCTTCTAGCAAACCGGAGAAATCACGACGGAGGAGATGATCGGAGAATGGAAAATAAATAAAGTCTAGAGAGAAGAAAGAGCGCTAGAGAGAGAAAGTAAAGTACCTTTTGAAAGAAATGAGCGGAAGTGAAAAATGAGAGAAGGATCGGCTGCTATTTATAAGGGAAAAAGCAATGATGACGACTCCTCAAAATCTGCAACTAAAGAAGATAAATCGATGCGCGGCTCCTCGAATTTCACAACTAAAAGAAAACGAATCGACATTCCTTTTTCCGAGGAAAATCCACCGAACTTGAAAATTCGAAATCAGATACGAAGTTACGTGAACTCAAAAGTTCCGAACTCAAAAATTTCCCGAGAAAAATATGCGAACTCGAAGGTTCCGGACTCGAAAAATTCTCCCGAGAGGTTGCCCGAACTCGAAACAGCAGACGGGTCATACCGATCTCGATTTTAACCGAGTTAAAGAATTCTCCAAAGAAATTCGCCGAACACGAACACTCATTCGCCGAACTGAAGGGGGGACCAATTGTTAGAGGAGGATTTAGCACCCTCCGGTTTAACTCGGTTCGAACCGAGACCGGTATTGGTTTACGACGGTTCGGACAAAAGGAAGACGGACTTCGGTTTAACGGGCCGAACTCTACAAAACCCAAAAGACAAGCTCGTTCACTTCCGTTACCGGACTGTGGCCCAGCCCGGTATAAAGAGATAAACCGACTTCCGATATAGACGGGAATATTTCCTTATATCTCGGAGGAAATCCGGGATATTTCCTTTCCCATCAAGGAAAAGGGAAATATTCCCCCAAACAACCGACTCAAAAAACCTATAAATAAGGAGGAGGTCAACTCGAAGAAAATCATCCACAATCATCTGAGAGCCATAAGAATCGAGAGAGAGCTTCATCAAGCACCGATTTCAAAGTTCTTTAGTCTCTTTAGTTCTTTTTCATCGAAACTCTGTTGTAACGCCGAACTTCAATCAATAAAACGAGTTTCCGATCAAAGTTCTCTGTTTAAACTCCTTGTGTGATTTACGAATCAACATATGATATACATCAAGTCCAGCTCACTTTGAACCTAATAGAAGTCCAAGAAAGCCCATAAAAAGTGAATTTCATTTCTGGTCAAAAGGAGTGATGAAAATGAAGTCTAAGAGTCACCTTTGAAGAGGGGTTCACAAAAAAAGAGTCACCTTTGAAGATCAAGAGAGACAATTGAAGACTAAGGGTTGAATTCTCATTCAACTATCTTTATTACCTTTGGTGTTCAAGACTAGTAATTACGTAGTTTTGTTTTCAAGTTTTGTTTTCTTTTAAATATATGTAATCTCATTTGAGAACATATACACCTTTTTAATTAAATATTTTCTTGTGAGATTGATTCACATTTAGTTTCTTGTGAACTTTTCGATATTTCGGTGTGTCATATCTATAGTGATCAACCCACGGTACGTAATATCTATGGTTGGCTTATCAATCGATTTTCCATCACAATTTGTGGCGCCTTCGAACCAACGTTCGTAGTTTCATTTTAATATAGTATTGGGTCTTAAGTTTCATATACCTAAGGTTTGTGCTACAAGAAATCGACGAATTGAGGCATTCACCGTCTTGTTTCAGAATTGTTTTTTAAAATAGTATTAGGTCTAAAGTTTAATATACCTAAGGTTTGTGTTACACGAATTTTTTAAAATCAAGGATTATCCCCTTCACCACTTTAAAGACTAACTCCCTTGAGAATTCTGCATCAACGGTATGGGGACGAGATCAGACTTTGTAATCCCGTTATACATGATCAGTCCTAAGTAGTTTTAGGAGTTTCGCATACCTTGATGTGGTTAGTTTATGTTTATACCCTTTATAGGTTTCTTATTCTCCATGTGGGATGTGTTGTACCCGGTTATGGGCTTTTTGATTAATATAATAGTTGAGCAAGAGAAAAAAAAAAAAAAAGAAGTAACATGTCATGATTTTTAATCATACGCCTCTAAATATTATTTTCAGATTTATTATCACGATCAAGGGTTAATCAACTAAATTAGTTTAGAAAAATGATTGGCAATTTGGGAACTACATGAAAATATATATATAAAAAGGTGTTTCTAATTTATATAAAAAGGTTATACATGTTTAGATAAGTTGTCGTAATTTATATATATATATATATATATATATATTAAACGAGAGGAGTGGCTGGCGTGTGGGACGTTGGCTGCCGGAGAAATGGATTGGCCGACTGAAAATGGTAGGGCCCAGTGGTGGGTTGGGTTGCGGACGGTGGAGCAAACCCATATGCTCGATGTCGTCCCCACCACATCTCTCTCTTCATTTTGATTTCCTTGTCTCATTTGTACAATTTGTTTTATATACAAATATAATATATGTTCTTTTGATATCTTTTAAAATCTGTTTTCTTGTTTTTGTTAGGAGAAATTTTAGTGGCAGATGTCACAATCAAGTTTTAATTTATAAAATATAGTAGTTTGTTTTTTTATAAGATGGCTAGCCTAACAATATAAACTAGATTCTAAACCCGTGCGTCCGTACGGAAATTTTTTATTTGTTTTATTTATCAAATTTTGTAATATAATTTGTGTTTATTTTTGTCTTTAGATATATTTTTGTATATTTATTTTTTTTGTCATTTGAGACACATATATATTTTGGTGTTTAGATACAATTTGTTTTTTCTAATCCGTCCTAGAACGGGAATTCAATATGAAAAGTAAAAAAAAGTCCTATTTGTTTTAATTTTTTTTATTTGTTTTTGTTTTGATGTTTTCTATTTTGTATGGAAAAATATATTTTTGGCATGACATGTATAATTCAAAATTAATGATTTTAGCCACCTTAATTCTATGACCCGTTTTGTTATATATATTTTCAGTTCATATAAATTTACAAACAATAGTTCTACGTTCAACATTCGTTTAGTTTTTGAATTAAACATTTTTTATAAAGTACTATGTTCACTAATATTATATGTAATGAAATTACGAAACCTTTTAAAATATATGATTAATAAATTAGTTTTCTAATTATTAAAATTTGGTAAATTCAAAGTTCACAACTCTTTAAATTGTGTTTGGCAATATAAATAAAAAAATAAATGTGGTCTACAAATAACAAATCTAATCATTAACGAAGTAAAACAAAAGTGTAAATGTTAAGGCATTAAGCTCTAAAAACAAAATAATAAATGTACCCAAATGTTTAAGAATGACCTTCATGTTTCAAGTGAGGGCAGAATTCTTCATTGTGGCCCAGAAAACAGATCCCAACGTGGCAGGAGTGTATGAAAGTCCAAACAAATGGAAATATTACATTAAGCTCATTCTGCAAAATTAAAAAAAAACTATAAAGAAAGTTTATCTCACACAAAATATATGTATATATTTCTATTTTGCTAATCACAATCAAATTGTCAAAACAATTATACATTTCTTGATGTGAAAAGTCGAGTGATATGAGAAGAACGTGATTTAGAATCATATTTATATAGGGAAGATGGTATGCAAATTAGTACTGAAATATTATATTCACTAAAGATTTGTATATATATAAGTTAAGATTTTAGAAATATTTTAATTAGGATATATCTTAATTTAAAAACTTATTTGATTCGGATATCTTAATTTTAAAATGAATTTAATTGGCTGATATTGATAGAATTTTCTTTCTACAAATTAGTGGGTATATTCTTTAAATTCCATATATTGTGGCAAAAATTTAAAGATATTCGGATTTTTATTTGATGATACATGCTTCCTTAAATAAATAACCATTCATAGATTTTTAATAATAATTTAAAATAATTATAATTAAATCAACATAAGTGGAGAATTCTATGCTACGATTTTTATGGTTGCCGTTATTATGATTGTTATGCTTGCTGAAAATATGAGATTCTTAATTAGATTCGTAATATCGACAATATAATTAATGATATATATTGTGATTAATGGCAGGAAAATTGTAATATTAAAATTTTAGTACATCACAAATTAATTCTTTTAGTATACTTATTTATGTGCAAATGTATGCAGTTTGTATAATAAGTCATGATGATTTTACGAATCTAATTAATTAATTATTCTTTCCTTTTATTGTTGGAACCTTGTGGTAGAATTCTTAATTTTGAATTTGAATAGAATAACCATTTCTGGTTTAGATTTTATGATACTAGTTTTTTAATAAATTTTTATTAATATAAACGAATATTAACATAATCTGGACTAGGGGTGGGCAAAAAAACCGAACCGAACCGAATCAACCAAACCAAACCATAATCTATATATAACCCAATTAGTTGAAGTTTTTCTCAACTCAAACGGTTCGGTTTGGTTCGGTTTAAAACCGAACCGATAAGCCAATGTTTTTTTCTGTTAATTAGTTAATTGATAATATTAAAAATATAAACACATATGGTTAGATCTTCGGTTCTTCACCTAAATCCTTTCGACTAAAGGTCTTAAACCCACATTTTCCTTTTTTGTTTTCAACTTCCATTTTTTTAAAAAAATTTCAACACGATTAATATATATTCTCTAAGGCCTCCATCTCAGAATGAGAAAGATCTTCACACGTCTCGTTAAACATAAAAACTTAGTTTTGTTAAGGTAAATGATTTTTTATAATAGTTTTATATTAATGCTATAAGCCTATAATGGCTCATATAAGATATGAATAAACATTGGCTTGTATAATTAACTTATATTTAAATTATTGAGTTGTTGCATATTTATTTTAGTGGCATGGGAGAGAAGAAGTCATGGATTTTTTCAATTTTATTTTATTTTGATTAAGTGGTTTCAGTTTGGTTTTAGACTTTTTGGGAATTTTTTTTTATGGCTTCGTTTTGTTTACATTTCGTCAGGATTCTTGTTTTTATAAGTTGATTTTCTAAAAATCGAACTAAAACCAAACCAAATTACAACCGAACCGTACTAAACCAAACCGAACTAAACCCAACACGAATAGTTGTTATCCAGGATATAAATAGACTAAAATGAAGGTTTTCCTGTTTGGATACAAAAAGTGTCTCTGTTTTAATAGATTATATATATATATATATATAATCGGATTAATTAATTAAAATATTATTTAATTAAATCAAATATAATTAATTTTTTAATTTAACCAAAAATATCTTTTTGGCAAGAGAAATAAAATGATGAGAATAATAGTTATCCAAGATAGGAATATACTAAAATGAAGTTTTTCTTGTTTGGACATATAAAGTGTCTCTGTTTTAATAGATTAGATTTGTAGCATATATGTATATATCTACTGTTGTTTGTAACTTATAAGTGATATTCATTGATGATAGTTTTTGTTTTTACTTTTTAACCATATTCTAAACTCGCGCGTCCGTACTAGATATTTGTTTTTGTAATATATAAAATATGAAATGAGGTATAAAAACTAATTTAAGTGTTATTGATTCAAGTATGTTTAAATTTTAATTTTTAAGTTTATAATAGAGTTAATAAATATTTGAAAACATCTTTAATACATGTTTGGCAGCTGGTTCCATTTATTTTAAAAAATAAGGGGTGTTTGGAAACAAATTTTAAAATGAGTAATCGCAATAGATAGCTTTCAATAACTTCAAAATTAGTTTTCAGATTTTAACACTATTCACATGTCCTGTTCACAGTCCTGTTCACAGAGAAAATGTCATGTAAACCCCTATCATATCTACTTGGTTAGATAATAATGATAAGGAGAGAGATGAAACTAAAGTTGCATAGAAAGTTAATTTATGTCAGACAAAAAACTTTTTATTTGAATTTTTATTTTTTTGTCAAACTATGAAAGAGAAATTAGAAGGAAACAACGAAGAGTCTTATCGTAACCATCATTGACCACTATGGATAATTATGTTTGAACTAGTTGGTTAATGAATTTGATACTACCAGTCAGTTTCCACATAACAATGTTAGCTTCTATTTTTCGGATAAAAATGTTTTGTTTTTTTGCATAACATTGTTTACTTTTGTTTTTCGGATAACAATGGTTACTTGTGTTTTTTTAAAAACTTTTGTGATATATTTGGATAACAATTGTGTTTAGTTTTGCTTCGGTTTTTTCTGTTCTTTTACTATCGGATATTGTTCTCATACATGTTTTAATAATCTCATATATCTAGATAACATTGTTATTCATATATAGTTATCCGCATATCTTTTAGCTGAAATTGTTATTCGTATATCAGTAATTCCTATATCGCTTCCCCATACATTAATAACAATTGTGTTTAGTATTGCTTCGATTTTTTCTGTTTTTTTACTATCATATATTGTTCTCATACATGTTTCAATAATCTCATATATCTAGATAACATTGTTATCCGTATATAGTTATCTGCATATCTTTTAAATGAAATTGTTATCCGCATATTAGTTACTTATATATAGTTTCCCTATACAATAATTTGAATTTAAGGTTTAGTGTTTAGTGCTTAGGGTTTAGGTTTTAGGTTTTAGGTTTTAGGGTTTATGGTTTGGGGTTTAGTGTTTAGCTTTTTCCTAATATCATTGATAGTTTATTTATATATTAACGTGATACTTATATTATCTAATAACAATAACCTGGTTATCTGTAATTCTAAGCATTTAAACCAAATCTATATGGTTTCAGTTTAGGGAATAAAGTTGGGGGGGTTAGGGTTTAGAATTTAGGGGTTAGAGTTTAGGGTATATGGTTTAGGGTTTAGTGAATATGGTACATTTAGGGTCCATTGATAGTTTATTTATGTATTATTGTGATACTTATATTATCCAATAATAATAACCTGGCTATCTGTAATTCTGAGAATTTAAACTAAATCTATATGGTTTCAGTTTAGGGTTCAATGTTTAGGGAATAAGGTTTGGAGGGGGGTTTAGGGGTTAGAGTTTATATTTTAGGGTTCAGGGTATATGGTTTAGATTTTTGGGTTTAGGTACATTTAGAGGTGCCATTGATCGTTTATTTATGTATTATCGTGATAATTTATATTAACAAATAACAATAACCAGGTTTTCACATCGTCTCTATCACAACGTCAACGTCATTGGTAAATAATCTTAATAACAGGATAACAAAGTTGAAACTATCAATTGATTATCTAATTATATCTATTCACAATGCACCAAATATTTTGGCAACAACATTTAATGTTGTGTTCCCTCCATTCCACTTTTTCGTTTGTTGTAAGTAGTAGGAGTATTTTCGTTCGAATCAGCACACTACTTTTCTAAAACTAATTTTCAGTTATTGATAGCTAGTTACTTAATTTTTGAAGTATCTGAGGTTAGATATTAAATTCACCCTTTTAAAAATGATTCTATTTTAATATTATAGATAGATTTAATAAATATTTGGCAACATGTTTAATACATATTTGGCAACATGTTCAATTTATTTAAAAATACATAAAATATGTTCTGAAACATATTCAAAAAATGATTATGTTTTAATAGTATAGATATATAAGAAAATTATTTACGATTGGGATTACTTACTTTGCCGGAATTTCGTTGGGATCCCATTTTTGTTTTGTTTTGGCAGCGCATCTCTTTATTCTTAGAACTTTTCGTTGTTGATTCCGAAATTCACACAATGGGTAAAACAGTAACTAATGATCGGACTCTCGTTTATTGATATCGAAATCGGCGAATACAAGGTTTGTTCTTGAGGTCGGTAAAAGACTTAGGAAACTAAAGAAATAAAGGTCAGCAATCGTGAGCTCTATATTTCTTCGGTCCCGCAAGTGAATGTGTCTCTAGAATGTGGTGAAAATCTCCTTATTTATAAGGTTCTAAGTCGGTCGAAACATGTAATTTTCTTTTCCTAGTTCCATCAGGAAAATGAATACTTCCCAAAATCTCTCGGAGATAAAGAAACATTCCGTAAATCTCGGAGGTCGGTATTGTGATAACGAATTGGGCTTTAACGAGCTCAGGGGCCGGCATCCGCGATCATGGGCTCTTCAAATTCGAACTGTCGTAAATCGGGATCAATTAGGCTGGTCTCAATTCAAACTGGGTTAAACCGGGAAGTGCTAAACTCACAACTAACATTTGTCGAACATTTTTATGGGCTTTCTGAGTTCGATAAGTAACTTTATTTTGGGTTTTCTTTTCCTTTTTATTAGTTTTGTTTTAGAGACGAGTCATTAGTATAAATAGGGTGTTCTATAGTTTATTGTCACTCAATCAAGTTTTCCTAAAAGCTTGCATCACAAAACACTGAAATGAGTAATCTAGCAAACATATTAACCTAGTCGTTGAATCTCGCAGCTTAGATTCAGAACCGAGCTTGCATCGAGTTGTCCTAGATTTTCGTTCTGCAAATTTGTTATTTAGCTTCCACTTTCTATAAAAAAATCTAGTTAAGTGGCGGTTTTTGAACAAAGCAGGGAATATATTTCTTTGAGAATAATTCGGCTGGATTACAGGAAGAAAGATCGCCGTTTGAGAACTTAGAGAAAGTGGATAAACATAGTAAGGTGGCTATCCTGAATCCACCGGCTAGTATATGAGGATATTAGGATGAAACTGCCAAATTTCTGGTAATTCCATGACGGTTCAACCTCTTTCAAACTTAATTTGTATGTTCTTAGTCTAACAATTTATAATAATAAAAAGATTAATAAACCATAAATACGCAATTGTGTCGCAATATTACATAGATGTGTCGCAAAATTACATAGGAATGAATTCACGAGAAAGAGATTTATCTAATAAAAAGATTAATAAACCAAATCAGACTTTCACATTCTGTACTACAATGGAGTCGGTGTGTGTGATTTCCGAACGCTACTCTGAAATACTCGTTCATGACCTGGCTCGTAGTGCATGACCGCTTATCTACTGGTGATCGCACTTTTTGATGGCAACAAAATGTATCCACCGTATGTGTCCTATGCCAAGATCTCATATGTAACCATCTCTTTTTTGTTTGTCGATACTCTGCAGAGATTTGGTCTAACCTTGCTCGAGGTGTCCTCCATAATAAGTTCACGGCAAATTGGAGTTCCTTTACTCAGCTCATCTCTAATTCCCACCAGGCTCGAATGACGTTGTTTGTTACCATATATCTGTTTCAAGCGGCCATCCACGCAATCTGGCGAGAAAGAAACCAACGGAAACGTGGTGATCAACCATCAATAGCGCATCAACTCATCAAACTTCTCGACAAGACAATGAGGAACCGCATAAGCTCAATCCAAAGAAGTGGAGACAAGCGCTTCAAGGAGGGATTGATGTTCTGGTTTGCCTCGAGAAACACAAGTTGAAGAATCATCTCTGCTCTTTACTCTTTCCAAACATTTCTACTCTCTACTATTTCTTATGGGAAATTTCCATAAAAATACCCCAACTTTATTCCGATAAGTTTTTTAATACCCGAACTATTTTTGTACTCAATAAAATACCCAAATTATTTTTGTTGCCCATTTTAAATCTCCAAATGTGAATTGTGTGTTCATTTTACAACATCTCTGTTAACAGATATATACGGACCTATACACGGTTTAAAATATAATTATAATTAATAATCAAATATAAAAAATAAATAAAAATTACATTTAATTTTTTTAAAAAATCAAAAATGGAAAAAAATTCCGAAAAAATCGAAAAAAATCCAAACAAATCTAAAGTTAAAAAACAATAATTTTAAATAAAAATAAAAATATATTATATTTTAGCTTTTGAATTTTTGAACTGAAAATTTCTAAAAACTCAAAAAATACAAAAATCCAAACAAATTATAAAAATTCAAAAATCATTGAATAACACATCACGGTTAAAAACAAATCACACAACACCAAAGTGGAGAGTCTAACCTTTTATGTGATATATATCTAGGTGTTTAGTCCGCACAAGAGATTTTATCAAATAATCATATTAGTCAGATTATTAAATTTGTTATCGATAATAATCCGAACACAAATATAACAACAATGTAAAACATATGATCAACCAAAGATTATTATTGGTTATTATTATTTTTGGTTGATCATATGTTTTACATTGTTGTTATATTTGTGTTCGGATTATTATCGATAACAAATTTAATAATCTAACTAATATGATTATTTGATAAAATCTCTTGTGCGTACTAAACACCTAGTATATATACAAAAAAGGTTAGACTCTCTACTTTGGTGTTGTGTGATTTTTTTTTTAACCGTGATGTGTTATTCATGGATTTTTGAATTTTTATAATTTTTTGAGAATTTGTTTGGATTTTTGTATTTTTTTGAGTTTTTAGAAATTTTCATCTCAAAAATTCAAAAGCTAAAATATGATATATTTTTTTAAAAAATTAAAATTATTGTTTCTTAACTTTAGATTTTGTTTGGGATTTTTTCAATTTTGTTTGGAATTGTTTTCGATTTTTTTATTTTTAAAAAAAATTAATGTAATTTTTTATTTTTATATTTTATTATTAAATATAATTATATTTTAAACCGTGTATAGGTCCGTATATATCTGTTAACGGAGATGTTGTAAAATGAACACATAGTTCATAGTTGGAGATTTAAAATGGGTAAACAAAATAATTTAGGTATTTTATTGGGTACAAAAATAGTTCGGATATTAAAAATCTTATCGAAATAAATTTGGGGTATTTTCATGGAATTTTCCCATTTCTAATCTCAACAAACTGATGCATTTTATTGTAAAACCAATTTTTTGAGCTTAATAAATTTTACATTCACTTAAAAAAATACAAAAAATAATAGATATGGTCTAAGCCTATGATGATTGAGTATAACGAGTTGTATGTGTGGTTAAGGTCTAATACTCATTCCTTTTCATAAAGAGTCTCACTTTGACACATTTCACACATATTAAAAAAATTTAAAATTTTATTATTATATCCACATTTAATATACTCATAATTAATTCAAAATGATTTAAATACAAAGGTTATTAGCTTTGGGTAAAAATAAATTTAGAGAATTAGTTGAAAAAAATGCATTAAAAATGTAAAACGGCAATCTTTTTGAAACAAAAAATTAACTTTAAAACGACACTCTTTATGAAACGGATAGAATATTATTTTTTATCTCAGCTAGCATTAAGAATAAATGGATAAATCATAGTCAAGTTGTTTTGTTGTTCTCTTAAAAACATACATGTTAATTTGTTTACGGGTTCTGAAACTAATTGTAACCACATTGAAAACTCCATCTATAAATGATTCTATGAAAAATGAAGAATTTAGAAATCTATGATTCTATCTAACCGGTTTGGTGGTAACCAAGTCACCTTGGCCTAGTGGAAAGGGAATGTCAATGTTGTCTTCTCCCACCTGGGTTCGAGTCGCTTTGGCCACCAGATACGCTTGAAAAGTTCTTGGCGTAGACCTCGGCTGCTGGGCTGCTGGAGATTATTATGGGCCTGTGAAGCCTAGGATTACTCCAGTTAAAAAAAAAAAGTTTGGTGGTCTAACTTTCTATCCAAATCATGTTCGGTGCTAGAGGAGCTAGATGTAAGATCACATTTGATGCAACCCAACTTTTTTTTTATCCAATCGGTTTCTTTTCTAAAAAATGAGAGTGATTCTCCTTTGTTCTTTGTGAACTTTTATTACTTAGTGTTTCTATCTAAGTGATCATCTGGTATATCAAATGTTCTTCATCACACTTTATGTTGTCATTCGTTGACTGAAGTTTATAGAATCGTTCTAAGTCGAATCTAGGGCATAAGGATTTTTGGGAACTTGTTCTCACGCCTTATCATATGTCTCCGCGAGTTCTATCAACCAAAGTTCGACCGTCTTGTTTCTTTTGAAGCATTCTAAGTCAAGTTTAGGGCATAGGGTATAATATACCTTATCATCCAGCTTCGCGAGCCAATTGGAATCGAAGATTATCCATCATACCGCTTTCGAGTTCTATTTCTTGGGAAGAATCGTATCAAGTGGTATCAGAGCGTTTGATATCGTTTGATATCGTATAAATTCCTCGAGAATTTTTGAGGAATTCCCGTGAGACAAAATTCCCGACGGATTTACGAGGACTAGTCATCCGCCCGGAAGATCCCGACGGATTTCCGAGGAAAATATTTCCGACGGATTTCTGAGGGAAATATTCCTGTTGGATTCCCGAGGAAAATATTCCCGCTGGATTCCCAAGGGAAATATTCTCGACGAATTTTCGACGGAAATATTCCCGACGGAAATTAAATAATTCTAAAAATCAAAAATTAAAATTAAATAATATTAAAAATTCTTATTAAATTTAAAAGGTTTTTAAAATTTTGGAAATTGTAACAAAATTACAAAAAAAACGAAATCATAATAAACCCGGCGGGAACTCTGGGAACTTTGATTTCATAAAATACGCCATGGACGTTATCTTTGCTTTCTCAGTGGTGAGCTCATCCTCTAAAAATAACGAAGTGTCGGACCAAGAATCTTCCAAATCAGGCCCGTCAACCAATTCGGTCCAAAGGCAAAACTGGATAGTACAGAGTCCATAATACTTTTTCAAGAAAAGAAGACTCAGATGCTACCGTTGTGATAGGAATACTCAGAAGATCACAAGCCATCTTAGATAACTCCCCAAAGCGATGAGAATTGTCTTTCCAATAATCCAAGATATTTAAACTTGCAAACATCTCCATGTCTACTAGTGGTTCTTCCAAGTACCTATCCAATGCAGATTTTCCACTAGCACTAACATTCTCTTTGCGAAAGTTGTGAAAATCCTACATAAATGCAAACATGTCATCTGTAAGATCTCTTTAGCAAAAAATAAATATTTATAGAAACACTTACATCATAATTGCTGACACCTTTCCCATGCGATTGAAGATTAACTCCAGCCACTGATGATGGAAAATAAGAAAACAAGCTTTTACAAAGAACATAGGGTCTATTCGTTTGTCAGTCGCAAGAGGGGGTTGCGGTCAAAAGTTGTTCGTTTACCAGACGCAGCCTCCTGCGACTAAACGCAACGTATGGTTGCACCGATCTGCATTCGGAATTTCTGGACGCTGAACAAATCCAGCGTTGCGTTGTGACTAGAGTTGCGACTAGAGTTGTAAAAGACAAATATACCCTTTTAATTACTCTGAATTACAAAAATGACATTTACCCTAAAATCAAACTAAATCTCGATCTCCTCTTCTCAGCCCCGAAACTCCAGCTTCTGCTATATTACTGAGTTTCAGTTTTTGAATCTGTTCGTCTATGGAGGTTTATTCTTTCTCCAACGTACCCAGATTTTTGAATCTGTTCGTTTTTTTTTTGAAAGACTTAATTTGTTTTCTCGATTCAGAGGAGTCAAAGTTCACTTATGGAACCAATCTCCGGTTACTGTTCAATTGAGCATACGTAAAAGAAGAACCACTCGTAATTTGGTGGTGTGGAAGATGGTCCATTAGTCTACAAGTGGGCTTGACCCATACATCTGAAGTCAATTGAACTTGGGCCTGAAAACAAGTCGAGGCCCAAATGTGTGAGTTACATATATTGTTAGACGGATGAGAAACAGAATGTAACCAACTTTCTTGTTCTTCTTCTTCGTTGTAACTCTCGCCATTGTAGAGCAGAAGAAAGCTCCTGTAAACTCAGAAAAGGAATTAGTGAATTCCAGGAAAGGATCTTGAAGAGAGATGTACCCAGGTTTTTGGGGAACTCTATAATCTTGTGTGTTCTTATTGCTTTCCCCTTTAATCTTTCTCAAAGAGTGATTCGCGACACTAACAGAGAGTTAGAGAGAGAGAGAGAGTTTTTAGACAAACCAGAGAATCGGGACGTTGAACACAGGTGAATCTGCAACAAGTGGTATCAGAGCACTCAGGCTAGAGTGATCGAAGGAAGATCCACAACGTGTTCACAAAAGATACAGGAAGAAAGACTTACAGTCATAACGGAGGAGGGGGGTTGCATCTGAGCTTCACGGAACCTTGGTGAAATCAAAGGCGACACCTACAGTTTGTTGGTTTTGAGCACAAGTCAAAAGCTCAGGGAGTATTTCTGATCTAGAGTGAAACCTTAATACATACCTTTTATTTCCATATCATCTTCATCTTGCATAGTAGGGTGATTCTTGTGACACATTGTGATCCTGTGATCTACCTAAGTTGTGGCTGGTCTTTCCTTTGCCTGTAGGTGAAAGAAAAGAACAAAGGTTAATCAACAAAGATGGATCCAACCCCAGGAAAATTCGAGATGGAGAAATTTGATGGAAAAGATGATTTCGGTATGTGGAAATACAAGTTGCTTGGTCAGTTGGAAATACAAGGATTACTGTCTGTTCTACAAGAAGATACTACCAAGCCAGTATCGGGAAAGGATGGGGAAGCAGCAGAAGTAAAGGTGGATCCAAGGAAGGCAGAAAAGGCCATAAGAGTTAGGAGTCTCTTGGGTACGTGCTTGAGTGACACTATCCTGCGAAAGATAATGAATGAGCCATCTGCTCTTGATATGTGGAAGGCACTTGAAAGAGACTATCAAACAAAATCGCTGCCAAATAGAATCTACCTGAAACAGATGTTTGCTAGTTACAAGATGGAGGAAAGCAAGACCATTGAAGAAAACTTGGACTCATTCTTGAAACTAATCAACGAGCTTGCCAGTCTTGACGTCAAGATATCCGATGAAGATCAAGCCATTCAAGTCCTATCAGGCTTACCACCACTATATGAACCATTGGTGCATACTCTCAAGTATGGGATGGGGAAGGATACGTTGACATTGCGGGAAGTTACTACTTCAAGTTACGCAAAGGAGGTGGAGCTGAGACAGAAAGGGCTGCTGAATAAGGGAAAATCAAGTTCAGAGAGTCTATATGTTGAGAAAAGGGGCAGAGCTGAGAAGAGGAATGATCAAAGAAGCAATGGAAAGGGCAAAGGCAACAATAGGGACAGGTCAAAGTCTAAGGACCCAAAGTCCAAAGCCTGCTGGGTCTGTGGTGATGAGAACCACTGGAAAAGGGACTGCCCACAGAGAAAGAAGACTGGTCAACAAACCAGGCCTCAAAATTCCGCAAATGTGGCAGCAACACTACAAGAACCTATAGCTTTGACAGCTAGTCTCATTGTCTCTGTAGATCAATGGGTACTGGATTCAGGGTGTACATTCCACATAACACCAAGAAAGGACATGCTGTCAGACCTAGTAGAATTTGAAGGAAACAAGGTCCTTATGGGAAACAACACGTACTGCATGGTTAAAGGAATGGGTAAAATTACCATTGACAATGCAGATGGTTCTGTAGTGACTCTAAAGGATGTGAGGTATATTCCAGAAATGGGGAGGAACCTTATATCCTATGGTCAGTTAGAGAAATCTGGATGCACGTACAGTGGAGAAGATTACAAGGTTAGATTCTACAAAGGAAATCAGACTGTGCTGACTGGAAAATATCAGCATGGTCTATACTATCTTCAGGGAAATGTTAGACCAGCACAAGCAAATGTTGCCAAGAGCTCATCAGACATGACAAGTATATGGCACAAGAGATTAGCACATCTAAATCAAAAATCTATGGCAACACTGGCCAGGAAAGGGTTTCTGAAACAAGAAGATGTGAAAGATCTGGGATTTTGTGAGGCTTGTGCACTTGGAAAGTCACATAAACAAAGCTTCCCAAAGGCAAAGCACACTACTAAAGGGATTCTTGAGTATGTGCACTCTGACCTGTGGGGTTCACCAAACGTAACCCAAAGTATGTCAGGAGCTCAATACTTCATCACCTTCATTGATGACTTCTCAAAGAAAGTATGGATCTATTTCCAAAGGACAAAGGATGAAGCTTATCAAAGATTTGCAGACTGGAAAGCTCTAGTTGAAAATCAAACAGGGAAGAAACTGAAATACCTAAGGACTGATAATGGTTTGGAATTCTGTAACACAAGGTTTGACAGACTGTGTACTGATTCTGGAGTTAAGAGACATAAAACATGTCCTTATACACCTCAACAAAATGGAGTCTCTGAAAGGATGAACCGTACTATAATGGATAAGGTGAGGAGCATGTTGTCAGAGACAGGGTTGAAGGGAGAGTTCTGGGCTGAAGCTGCCTCTACAGCTGTGTACATCATCAACAGGTCACCGTCGGCATCAATTAACTTTGAAGTTCCAGAGGCCGTATGGACAGGAAGCAATCCAGAGTACAGCCATCTGAGAAGTTTTGGTTGTGTGGCTTACGTTCATACAATTAGAGATAAGATAAGTGCAAGAGCTACTAAAGGGATCTTTCTCGGGTATGGACAAGGAACTAAAGGGTACAGAGTATGGTTGTTGGATGATCAGAAAGTTGTAATCAGCAAGGATGTGGTGTTTCATGAAGAAATGTTGTTCAAAGACATAAGCACAAGAGAGAACAACCAAAATAAGACCAAGGAAAAGGGGTCTAATAGGAAGGTGACATTTAGGAATGACTTGGAAGAAGTTCTAGGTGAAGGAGTGTCACCAGGAGAGACTTCAATCTCAGGTGGAGCAGATTCAGAAAGTGAGTCATCAGAACAGGGACAGAGTGAAAGATCAAGTCCTTCAGAGGCTGATACCGATGCAGGGACTGAGACTGAAACTGAAACAGGGTCCGAAACTGAAGACAGGGCAGAAGTTGAAACAGACAATTTGGGTGACTATCTCCTAGCCAGAGATCGTGTCAGAAGAGAAACTAAGCCACCATCAAAATTTGAAGATGCAGATTTTATGGCATATGCACTGTCAAGTGCTGAAATAATAAACTTTGAGGAGCCAAAGTCCTTTATGGAAGCACAGAAAAGTAGGAACAAGGATCTATGGAACGCAGCTAGTGATGAGGAGATGGATTCTCTTAACAGGAATGGTACTTGGGATTTGACTAAGAGACCGGCAAAGCAGAAAGTAATTGGGTGCAAATGGATTTATAAACTCAAGCCAGGAATACCAGGGGTTGAAGCACCAAGGTATAAAGCTAGGTTGGTGGCAAAGGGGTTTGCTCAAATAGAAGGGATTGATTATAATGAAGTTTTTGCACCCGTAGTCAAGCATGTCTCTATAAGACTGCTTCTATCAGCTGTGGTCTACCAGGATATGGAGTTAGAACAGCTTGATGTCAAGACTGCTTTTCTACATGGAGTTCTACAGGAAAGGATCTACATGAGTCAACCAGAGGGCTATGAACAGAAGGGTAAAGAGGATCAAGTTTGTCTACTTAAAAAGTCTTTGTATGGCTTAAAGCAATCTCCAAGGGAATGGAACTACAGGTTCCACACTTTTATGGTCAGACAAAAGTATAAGAGAAGTGATTACGATCCGTGTGTCTATCTTAAAGGAAATAACTTGGATGACATGGTCTACTTGCTCTTATACGTTGATAACATGTTAATAGCATCAAAAGGTATTGGTGTTATCAACAAGTTGAAAGATCTACTAAAGTCAGAATTTGAAATGAAAGACTTAGGGGCTGCAAGGAAGATTCTGGGTATGGATATCTTCAGGGATAGAAGACAAGGAGTTTTGAAGTTATCACAGAGTGATTACTTAGTTAAAGTTCTAAAAACATTCAACATGGGGGACTGCAGAACAGTCCAAACTCCATTGGGTTCTCAATTTAAACTTCAGAGTCTAAGTGATCAGCAAGAATTGGAACAGTCAAAGGTGATGAACAACATACCTTACGCTAGTGCTGTGGGGAACCTGATGTACGCTATGGTTGGCTCCAGGCCTGATCTAGCCTATGCAGTAGGGTTAGTCTGCAGATTTATGGGAAGACCTGGCAAAGATCATTGGTTAGCAGTGCAATGGATCATGAGGTACATAAAGGGAGCTAAAGATATATACTTAACTTTTACGAAAGGAGCAGACTTCAGGATAATAGGATATTGCGACTCGGACTTTGCCTCAGATTTGGATAGGCGCAGGTCCATTACAGGCTATGTCTTCACAGTCGGTGGCAACACCATCAGCTGGAAATCAATACTCCAAAAGGTAGTAGCGTTATCTACAACAGAAGCAGAATATATGTCATTATCTGAATCAGTCAGAGAAGCTCTGTGGTTAAGAGGGATTTGTGAAGAAATGGGATTTAAGCAGGATGCAGTAGTGATAAATTGCGATTCACAAAGTGCAATCTATCTAGCTAAAAACTACATGCATCATGAAAGGACGAAACATGTCGCGGTTAAGTATCACTTCATTCGAGACATCATAGCAGATGGAGATGTTCAAGTTATCAAGATACATACATCGATAAATCCGGCGGATATGCTTACTAAAGTCTTACCTGGGGAGAAATTCGAAGGGTGCTTGAAGACCCTAAAGATTATCGGCTCCTGAAGGAGTCGTCGATGGTCATCTCCGGGAACAAGGAGATGACGAAGGGCTTTCGAGGAAGTGAAAGCGGAGCTAGCTGGTTTCTGGACCATAAGAAGTGAAGCTAGGAGACGATTGAGAGGATTCGTCAAGTACCGGGATCGGAATTCACGAAAGTTGGTCGGAATTTCAGCCTAAGGGTCGGTGAGACAAGGACCAAGGTGGAGTTTTGTGGAAGATGGTCCATTAGTCTACAAGTGGGCTTGACCCATACATCTGAAGTCAATTGAACTTGGGCCTGAAAACAAGTCGAGGCCCAAATGTGTGAGTTACATATATTGTTAGACGGATGAGAAACAGAATGTAACCAACTTTCTTGTTCTTCTTCTTCGTTGTAACTCTCGCCATTGTAGAGCAGAAGAAAGCTCCTGTAAACTCAGAAAAGGAATTAGTGAATTCCAGGAAAGGATCCTGAAGAGAGATGTACCCAGGTTTTTGGGGAACTCTATAATCTTGTGTGTTCTTATTGCTTTCCCCTTTAATCTTTCTCAAAGAGTGATTCGCGACACTAACAGAGAGTTAGAGAGAGAGAGAGAGAGTTTTTAGACAAACCAGAGAATCGGGACGTTGAACACAGGTGAATCTGCAACAGGTGGGTTTTCTAGGGTAAGCGATTTTTGATTCAAATTGACTCTCTTGGGTTTTTCTTAATCTTCTGTAGTTGATCGGTTCGTGCAGGTTTCCTACAGTCAGAAGAGAGATGTCGATGTCGTAGATGGATTTCAAATCCTCATCAACTCAAAGTAAAGCTTCGATTCATAATACTGACTTGAAATTGAAGCAGCTACAGATTATGTATTCAAGAGCTTTGAGAGCATCGGCTAGCCTAGCATCGGCCATGGCAAGATTGGTCATATATTGTTTTTTTCACTTTTTTGAAATTTTGGATTTTTTAATTGTAATAATTATTAAAATCAATTTTAAATTAAAATCAATTTTAAATTAAAAACAATTTTGGGTGTTTGCTAGCTGTCGTTGTTGGTGGCATAGTTAATGTAACATCCCGGTTTTTAATTTAATCGGATCTCGGGTGCGGTGTTATTTTCAAACCCTTTTTTTAATTTAATCGGATCCTAATCGGGTCTTAAATTGGTTAATGATTGGTTATTCTAAACCCATTTAAAAAAAAATTAATCCGGTCTGGAATCGGATTCTAATCGGGTCTTAAATTGGTTACCCTAAACCCTAAATCGGCCTAAACCCTAAACAGAGGGCAAACTGATGATTGGTTACCCTAAACCCTAAACACTAAACCCTAAACACTAAACCCTAAACACTAAACCCTAAACAATAAATCCTAAACACTATACCCTAAACACTAAACCCTAAACACTAAACGGTAAACCCTAAACCGGCCTAGACTAAACAGATGTTATCTCAATGTCTAACTTGCTCAATAACTTGCATATGTCGCAATAAGATTTTTAAAACTTGTTCTTCATAAGATTTGATTCATAAGAGAAATTGTTGATTAGCTTCAAAAGATGGGTTTGTTAACAAGAAACACTAAACCGTAAACCTTAAACCCTAAATCATAAACATGTCTAAACCCTAAACCGAGGGGAAACTGATGATTGGTTACCCTAAACCCTAAACACTAAACCCAAAACAATATACCCTAAACACTATACCCTAAATACTAAACCCTAAACACTAAACACCCAGGAAATTAACCCTAATTATGTAAAAATTAAACTTATTTAATGTTTTATAATGTTATTTATGAAAAATTTATAAAAAAATTAAAAAACTTTTGCTACTAATTACCTACTGATTAACGACTGATTGGGCCAAAAAAAACAAAAATTTCGGATCATTCACCCGGGAAATTAACCCTCCAAAATTTTGAGCCCAAATTTGGTTTCACCCTCGACAATTTTTGGCCCAAATCTCTTCGTATTTGCGAGATGTAACCCTTAAACATTATCGAAATCCTCTCTCTGCGATTTGAAACCCTAATCGTCTTCCTCCTTCCTAGAGTTTGTCTCTCTTCGTCTTCCTCGATCTGTCTCTCTTCGTCTTCCTCGATTCTGTCTCTCTCATTCTGCGATGGGTGGAAAGAGGAAGAATGTTCTTCTTGTGAAACCAACAGCATCGAGAGCCAGACCGGCCAATCTACCCACTCGGTATGATTTCTCTCCAAAACCTCCATCAGAACCTGTCCCGCCGGTTCTCCCAAACAACAATCGTCCGTCTGTCAAAGATTACCCTCCACCGAGGAAGCTCTTTCCGACCTCAACTAGTCCGTCTAGATCATCTCATTCTGCTCAACCTCCACTGCGTGCATCGTCTGCAAATCCACACGCTCCACCTTCTGGAGCATCTCTAACGGTTCACACTCCAGCACCTGTTTATTCCGCGACTCGAGCAGCTCCAACGGTTGAAGATCCGCTACGCCCAGCTCAATCGAGTCACCAACATCCATCTGCAGCGCCTCAAGTTCAACCATCTCAATCGCCTCCATATCTAGCATCTTAATCTCATCACAGTTCTCAAGCCCAAAATTCCCACAACACAGTAGAAGAAGATGGAGGTTTCCCTAATGTCGAAGCTCCGATAGAGCCTAATCTCTCCCAAGACCAGATGGAGACTCTGAACTCGCTGCTACTTGCGCCAAGGCCGAAGATAATCACCATTCTCGATCCCGACCTCGTCCAGCCTAATTCAACATGGTAATTTCTTGCTTTCTTTTTAATTAGTTGTTAATACATGTCAAGCTTGTATTATGTGTTTTAGGAGTCGTGGTTTTGAATAGTGAAGGATTCTTATGTGGAATTAGACTAGTGGTCGAAATTTATCAATTACAGAGAAACAATTGTATTTTTATAGGTTTAACTACGAAAACAATTGTATTTTTATAGGTTTAAGAGATTAGTATGTTTTGGTTGTCGATAATTGTTCAAGATATATATTCTAATTCTTTGTGATAGTATCGATGCTGTGTCATCATTCGGACTCAACCCTACATGATAATGTGTGCTTTGGTTTTTGTAGGTTTGTTTTGATCGATCCTCACTACCCAGGCAGGTTACAAAGTGTTTCACTAATAAGTTTGATGGCCCCTACTACAGTTTATCCTCTGTGCCTAGGGAAAGAGTAGAACGATGGTTCGTTGAATTCGCGGTAACATTCTCTCACACTAAACACTAACTTCTGTTTAATACATGTATGTGTTTTATATAGACTAACACCAATCTTTCTTTTTTGTTTGTAGAAAAAACACAGATGGGATCCTTCTTTAACAGGTTTGGTTCAAGGGCATTTCGAAGCCATACTTCAAGTTCGCTTGAAAGACATGGTGAGCTATGCAAGGAGTAATGATGACCAACCTAGATGGATCACTGATAAGATATGGGAAGAAATGAAAGCACATTGGAGGACTGATGAACAAATAGCAAAGAGTACAACAACCTCAGCAGCTCGGATGTCTGACCGTAAAGGTCTCGGGCCTCACAAACATGCCTCTGGACAGAAGTCTTACCGCCAAATCGAACAAGAAATGGTAAGTCACTTGAAACTATTTTGTGATATTTCAATCTGTGATGTTGTTATTTCTTGAGGCTGGATATTGAGGTTTATCTTTATTTCTTGAAAAATCATTAGACATCTTTGAGGCTTGATTACAGTGGTTGCTAATGGTCTTGCAAGTGTAAGACTATTATGCATGAGTAACACCTTAAAGTTACAATCATAAGTTACCATGTTTTAGTGTATTAAGATGAATTATTTCCTTACAAACCTTTGAGTATTCATTGCTCTTGTCAATCAATATTCTCATAACTGTATCTTGTGGAGTTCTTTCAATCTGTGATATTTTGTTATATTTCAATCTGTGATTTTGTTATGCGGTATTTCAAGTTCACTGAGTTCTTTCTCGATTGGCTATTGGTGATCTAGCTATTCAGGTTTGTTGATTTCCTATTTTTTTTTTGTTTCATCTACGGCAAGGATGTTTACAGTGGTTGCTAATGGTCTTGCAAGTGTAAGACTATTATGCATGATGAACACTTCAAGTTTAAATCTGATTGATTTCCATGTCAGGTTGAGGAATTAGGCATACCAGTGAGTTTCGGTGAGGTTTTCATGAGGGCTAATACGAAGAAGGATGGGACCTTTGCAGATAAAAAAGCAGAGCAAGTTGCTGGGCTCTATATGCAGAAAAAGCAAGAGAAGATGTCTAACCTCGAGTCTGGGACCACAGAGATTTATGATGGTCGTCATCCACAACTATCCATTGAAGAGGATAACGAGCTTTTTATTCAGGTTAACTGCTTCCTTCCCTAAGTTGTTATGTTTTGGATTTTGATTGATGATAGTGTTTGGTATTAATTTTATTTCTTTTCTTTTCGTAGTCTACGTTCACAAATGATAGAGGAGACCTCTTTGGCATTGGAAGCCTCAAGAATCAGCTCAAGGGAAAGGGAAAACACCATGAAACCTCTGCTTCTTTCCAGCATATGCAACAACAGCTTGAAGCGGCTCAAAGGAAATTGGAGGAACAAGCTGCTCATATCTCCCAGCAAGAATCAGATAATGCTCGACTTGCAGCTACTCAAAAGGCCCACACCGCCGAGCTTGCGATTGTGAACAAGTTCTTGAAAACGGACAACCGATTCCTCGCTTTCCTTGCCCAAGAAACATATGCTGAAGGTCCATACTCTCCTCTCCACTGATTTAGCTAACTTCTTTCTCCCTTGAAACTTTAAACTTCAAACTTATGTTATCTTTTGGAAATGGAAAGAACTTGTTTTTCCATTTTGTTTTAGAACATGAAAGTTATGTTATTTTGTTGTATGAATTCGTAGCTTGGTGTATAATATTTGATGTTGATGTTTATGTTTATCAGATTGTTTCACTTCTGTTTAGAGTTTAGAGTTTCAAGTTTTATTGCCAACCCAATTTAACTGCTAAACAAATTAATAACTCGTAGGTTTTCAGTAGCAAAAAAATTAAATAAACAGTCGTAAATATGCCAAGATATACAAAACCGATGCTCATTTCAGTCGTTAATAAGTAGCAAAAATAGTAGATAATCAGTCGTAACGCAGTCGTCATATTTAACGACTGATTACCGATGACCCTAAGTAGTAGCAACCTACAGTCGCTATTCAGTCACTAATCGGTCGTATATTTTTACGACTGATTACCGACTACAACTGTAGTAGTAGCAACATTCAATCACTATTCAGTCACTAATCAGTCGTAAATGTTTGCAACTGATTAGCGACTGAATAGTGACTGCCTGATATCAGTCGTAAATAAGTAGCCATCTGTGACTGATTTTTTTTGCGACTAGACCTTTACCTACCGCAGAAATCAGTCGGTAATCAGTCGTAAAATGGTGTTTTGCTACTGATTCCCGACTGTTTTTGCAGTAGGAAAAACGCTGTTTTGGTGTAGTGTTAGTTTATGACTTGGTTTTTTTATAGTTTATTTATGACTTGGTGTATTACTTTTGTTTTGATTGTAATTTTTATTTAGTTTATGATTATTATATCCATGGAGATGAAGAAGAAGGATTAGGAGAAGAAAAAGTTGATGATAGTAGCAGTGTTGATGATCATGGTGGATATATTCCATACGAGCCGACCGGTGATAGAGCGATGGAAACTTTGCGTGACACTATCACAAATCGATTACCTTATTAGATATTTTAGTTTATGACGTGGTTTATTATTATTTTTTGGAAAATTGATTCCTAGCTACACGAACTATACGATAATGCATGGCTACACATCCAAAGTAAAACAATGTTCTAAAAACTACATCAACAATTGATATAACATAGCCAGCTACACGAAGTATACGATAATGCATGACTACACATCCAAAGTAAAACAATGTTCTAAAAACTACATCAACAATTGATATAGCATAGGCAGCTACACGATAACCATCCAAACAAACATGAGTCATATGTGTAACACCATAACCATATATTTCCGGTAAACCATTCATCGACCTCCGGCGTTGACTCAAATTTTAAACAATAAAACCCACCCAAATTTAACCCGACCCGACTTAATCTGATCCGAATATTACCATCCGTGCTACGCACGAACACAAATATATATATATATATATATATATATATACATTTTATAAAATTTAAAAAATATTAATTGAAATTCTTTGATTTATTATATCAAATTTAGTTAAATTGATTTGACTGTTTAAAACCAGCAAAATAGAACTGAAAACACAACATAAAAACGAACGATTAGACACATATTCTATACACTACATAATGAAGAAAATTTGGTTTTTCAATCATTCATCGCTATGTATACTTCATTTTCTTTTTCGTACTATTGTTAGTTTTTTCAGACTATACTTGTTTCCACAAACTTGTTTCTGAGAGAAGATACAAATTTGGTAAAACTGTTTAAAAATAACAAAATCAAGATATATATTTATCTGAAACCAAAGAAAAATAATTAATATCTAGACATGGTCTTGATCTAGACATGAGATCATTCAATCATTCCCTACCATCCGAGCTTCTTATACCCATGTTTGTTGTCTTCAAGGAAGATGAGAAAATGTGATTGACCTACTTTATTTATTTTTATAATTGTTCATGGTAAATATTTTTAAAATTTTATAAAATTTATATATATATATGTGTGTGTGTGTGTCCGTGCGTAGCACGGATGGTAATATTCGGGTCGGATTAAGTCGGGTCGGGTTAAATTTGTGTGGATTTTATTGTTTAAAATTTGAGTCAACGCCGGAGCTCGATATATGAATGGTTTACCAGAAATATATGGTTGTGGTGTTACACATATGACTCATGTTTGTTCGGATGGTTATCGTGTAGCTGGCTATGTTATATCAATTGTTGATGTAGTTAATAGAACATTGTTTTACTTTGGATGTGTAGCCATGCATTATCGTATATTTCGTGTAGCTAGCTATGCTATATCAATTGTTGATGCAGTTTTTAGAATATTGTTTTACATCGGATGTGTAGCCATGCATTATGGTATACTTCGTGTAGCTGGGAATCAATTTTCCTTATTTTTTTTTGTAGTTTATTTATGATTTGGTGTATTACTTTTGCTTTGTTATAGTTTATGATTCGATGTATTACTTTTGTTTTATGTTAGTTAAATGATTTAGTTTAATATGATTGTTTTAATTTAGTTTATGATTTTCTTATCACAAATATTAAAATGAAAAAATTATATGTAATTAAAAATTATTAATATGATTGTTAACTAATAAAAATTATGGATGTATAAAATTTAAACTATATTGTTTATCAAAAACATAAATGTATAAAATTCATAAAAATTAAATTTGAATTAAGTGAAAAACTATCACTAGCATATTTTACCCAAAAAAAAAACAATCGCTAGCGTCAGGCACACGAACATACCTACGACCAGTCGCAGCGTCCAGCCGCGTGGCAGGCAAACGAACAAACATGCGATCAGTCGCAGAGACCAGTTGTGCGGCTGCCAAACGATCAACAACCACCGCGTATGGTCGCAGCGTTTGGCTGCATGCCCTAGCGGCAGGCAAACAAGCAGACCCATAATAGAACAAAAGCAAAATAGAACTCAATCAAGAACGATCTCAATTGGAGGGAAAGGGAACCGAAACCAGAGCTGGAGTAGGCGAGTTGAGGGGTCAGAGTTAGATTATCAGATTAAAGAAGCCCTATTCCGATATATACGATCAATAGAACGCAATAAGATTTGGGGATAGGAAGGCTCGAACGAGTATGAAACCTGCGATTTCTCCTGCGCCAAATGTCATAAGCAGTGGCGGAGTTACAACAATTTTCTATCAGGATCAATATATAAAACACTAAAAATACAGAAACAATCTACAAAATATATCGTATATAGTTTTTGAACATTTTTCTTATATCATATTTTTTTGTTTTGTATTTGTGAGCCAGATTTTAAAAATAGCTTGTAGTTAATATATTACAATTATAATTTATCATTTAATTTAAATTTGCATGTATATATTGTGTAGTGACTTCTCTATAGGTTATTATCTTATCCATTTTAGCATGTTAAAAATAACTAACATGAAACGATAAAAAAAAAATTTAACTTGTAATAGTTATGTAACTATGTAAGCATGTTTGAAAAACATAAAAAAAAAACTATAATAGTTTATACAAAATTATTCAAGGGATACATTGTTTTTAATTTTAATTATAATTTTTTGTGGTCTAGATTGCTAATGTGGATTTGGATTAGATTTGAATGTTTCAAATAAATAATTTTAGTTGGTGTAAGGTAGATTTATGTGTGGTTTAGATTTATAGGGATCATTATAAATATTTCAATGGAGTCAATAAAACAAAATTTCAAAAAATATATTAAATAATTAATTTTAATAGGGGATCACCCCGATCACTACTTGAAAAAACAACTTTGTCTTTAAGGCTAGATTTATTATTAGAAAGGTGACCAAGATAATTAGAGAGTTCAATCAGTCGCATCTTTCAACCCACACTATTTTAAAACAATGAAAGCATGTGAACTCTTGGACCAATCTCCTCTAAGCAGATTCAAAACAACGATATATTTTACTCAAAAGAGTTTATTCAGATAGATAAAAATAGTTCATTAAGCTTTTTTTTTTTTTTTTTTGAATTACTGAGGTTCTGGGCCCGTAGGCCCGTACATCTCCGGAGCGTGGCCCAAACTATGTTAAAGTCATTTTTTCGGAGGAGACCCCTCCCACCGGAAATCGAACTCAGGACCGGTAGTTCATTAACCATTAGACCAACTCAACGTTGGTAGTTCATTAAGCTTTATTTAGTATAAGAAAAAACAAAAAAAAGATGAAACCTTAATGAAGACCACCAATATCAAATGTTTTTGAACAAATATCAAAGGAAGGAGGAAACTTGCACTTTGTGGCAACTCTCTAGATTAAATTCACTTGATGTTTATTACACACATTTATAGATAAATCTATCTTGTTAGGTCCTGCAACACACAAAGAGTATCAGTGAAGTACGCAAAACAGTTTGAGTGTTTCAAAAGCTTGAGACAGAAATCAATGAACAATTGAGATCTGGCACATATAACTCATCGTATAAAGAGATGTGATTAGACAAGGGCAACACGCCCATTTTTGTTGACATAGTCGTACTCCCATCTGCAAATCCAATCGTACAAGGCGAGGTTTCTTGAATATCGATAAGAAAATCGAGATTCCCAGTCATGTGATGCGAAGCTCCTGTGTCAAGAATCACATCCCCATGTTCCTTACCAGCTAGTTTATCAGACGATTGAGATCTGGCACATATAACACATCTTATAAAGAGATGTGATTAGACAAGGGCAACACGCCCATTTTTGTTGACATAGTCGTACTCCCATCTGCAAATCCAATCGTACAAGGCGAGGTTTCTTGAATATCGATAAGAAAATCGAGATTCCCAGTCATGTGATGCGAAGCTCCTGTGTCAAGAATCACATCCCCATGTTCCTTACCAGCTAGTTTATCAGACGATCCACCAGCTTTGTCATTGATGATCTGAGAAATCGCTCGCCACTGTTCCGGTGTAAGCTCGGGTACAGCTGACGCATTTGGACTTGTTGCGGTAGCAACATTCACTTGTCCACGTCCTCTGCCATATCCAGAGTTTGGTCCATTACGACCTCCTCCTCGATTCATACCTCGTCCTCCTCGGCCTCCACGATCCGCGAACCACTCAGGATAACCCACCAATTGCCAACACGTGCTTTTCTCGTGACCTGTTCGTCCACAATGAGAGCAATGTCGATCTCTGCCTTTGTTATCGTTTCCTCCCTGGGATGGATCAGTTCGAGCCACAAAACCCATTGCCTTCCCGGCTGATTCATCTGTAGATTCACGTCGAGTCATAAACCCTACTGCTTCTTGTTGTTGTTCACGACTTTTGGACGAGTTAAGCCTATCTTCTTCGCGGATCACCTTGTTGTACACTTTTCCGAGATCAGGTAACACATCAGCCTCAATTATTGCTGTTACAACATGCCCAAAGCGCGATTCATCAAGTCCCATTACAAATTGATGAACCCGTTCATTCTCTCTTTCTTTTTCATACTCCCCTGCTGCTCCACAAGTACATGCTGGTGGTGGCTTGTACGTTTGCAATTCTTCCCACATCTTTGCAAGACGTCCGTAGTAATCAATCACCGCTTGACCGTCTTGACGACACGATGCCAACTTGGCCATCAACTGATGCACACGCACCTTGTTTCCAACTGAAAAACGTTCCTTGAGATTCTCCCACAACTTGGGAGCATCAGTAATAAAAGTCACCGTTGAGCGTACACGAGGCTCAATCGAAGTTCTTAACCACCCTACGATCATTGAGTTGACACTGAGCCAAGATTCTAGATCGGGATGTCCTTCAGCTGGTTTCGTCAACGTACCATCGATGAAACCTGTTTTTCTTTTGGCTTGAAGAGCGTTCAACATCTCCGTTGCCCACTCGTTGTAATTATCTCCCTTTAATTGAACCGCCGTAATCATAGATCCTGGATTATCAGACGAGAAGATCGAGTATGGCGACACCACCATATTGTTAGTTGATTTCTCCCCAGTCACGCTGACCGCCACAGATTTTTCTCCAGACATAGTGAATAAAAAAAAAACAAAAGAAGAACAGAGAAAATTCAAAGAAACAAAGTTCGTAAACACAGCCTAGATCGTATAGATGGATCTGGGCTCTGATACCATGTGAAATTAAGAAGTGTTTGTGTTGTTTTATTCAATGTGCAAGTCACGTATTTATACAAGGTGTTAAGTTGGTGTATCTCGATTCTAGTCTATCTACAATCAACTAGAATCGGTGTATCTACGATTCTAGTCTATCTACAATCAACTAGAATCTTAACTAGAATTTATATCTAAATACACCAAATATATCGGAGATAGAACTTATCCCAATATTTTACATCAACAACATCTCAGCCAATGTTATTTGTAGATGTATGGATTGAATCATTCTCATTAGCAACCAGGTTAGGAACAATATGTCAAAACTTGTTGGTTTCTACTGACAAGTTTGCGTCGATGTTGGTTAGAAATTTCTTCTTTCAAAATTTTTACGTCACCGTGCTTAAAATCCGTGTATGCCACTAGACGATTTTGACTTTTATGTGATTGCAATTCCATTGTACCTCAGAAACATTTGGTATGCATTCACCACTGAAGTTTGACATCTCTACCTTCTTCAAAGCATATAAGTTATCGATGTGAAGAGTTTCAATTCCAGCCTACTTCTTTGTAGTTATACTATTGGCTCTAAAAGTTGATGGAACGGCCGTGAGTAATTAATATTACAATACAGTTTTCATGTTAGAAACCATCAACAATTGCTCGAGAGAACCCTTTAGCTAAAAAAAAAAAAAAATTGGCTGAGTTTCATGTATATCATCATCCATTTTGGAATTCAACTCAGGTAAGTCAAGCCTAAACCCGAGATACAAAATGCCCTACATACAGTTTGGTGTACTTACAAATGTCAAATTGGGCTTTGACCCGCGGGCTTGGCCTAAATAGGACTGCGGCGGAGCGGGCTTGGGCTCTATAAAATTTGTCCAAAAAAGCGGGTTTCGCGGTCCAGACCCGTGCGGAATTCGGGTTTTGTGGGTAGACCTGTCACGGGTTTGCGGGTTTACAGGTAAACCGCAAAAGACAATTTTTGTTTTGTTTTAAACATACCGAAAAAGACTAGTTTTCTTCAAAAAAATTGTGTCTAGAAATGCGATTGACGACTTTTTTTGATTGGTTGATAGAAATGAGTAGAAAGTGATTGACGATGACTTTCTTCGATAGGTTGATCGAATTTATCTTACGATTCGATCTTCTGATTTGGCCTCAAAAGATCTGAAACGATGAGCATTTCCGGTTGATTATAGCCCCGGCAAGGTGATAGCAGTGGGACCTAGTTCAAGGGAAAAGGATGGGAAATTGATTCCGGTCTCGGTTAAGAAGGCGACATTGTTCTTCTTCCAGAGTACAGCGGTACACAAGTCAAGCTCGGAGATAACGAGTACGACAATCTCGCTTCCTTCTTAATCTTACATTAAGAGCATTCGTATATGTGATAAATATCATTACACTTTTGGTTTCATCAAAAAGATCTATGATGTCTTCAGGTATCTTCATTGTCAGATAATTATAATATGGAAAGTTAGGGAATTTTCCTGTAAAATCGTGAAGAATTTGGGAATTCTGTAATTCGTTCTGAGTAATAGAGATTCTGATTGCTGGAAGAACTCTTGATCATTGAAAAGAATGACAGTTTCAACACCATATTTACATATCGATTCATGTGTAAAACATGTTGATGTTACAAATTGTAAAATTAGACTCCACACTATTTTGTCAAATATGCAACATAAAGCCAGCAAGCTTGTCATTAAATTTCACCAAACGATTGTTCGGATAATAAATTACATTTTTTAGTTTCATATATATATATATATATTTTTTTTTTAAAAACAAATATATTCTACTTTTTGATTTTTCTTATTAAAACTCAAACGAAAAGAAAAAGATACTCATAAATACAAGAAGCCCGCGGGTCAGCCCGTTAAATCGTAGATTACAAACGGGTTGGGTTTGGACAAGGGATTTAGGGACCGCACCCATGACGGGCCAGCCCGAGACCCAACAAAAAATTGAAACCACATCGGGTCAGGCTATTTGAACGTGTGCTGGCCCGTTTGACATCTCTAGGTGTACTCAAGTGGAATCGAATTTGAGATTCATGTGAAGTTATGTCTTCAGATCCTAAATTTTTTTCTGCAACCGTTCTTTTTCATTCATTCAAGTTTTGCGATTACATCCGGAAATAAGAATTCTCAAATTTCTTTGCTTAATACAATAAAAACATGAAATCAATAAAAGATAAGGATGAAGAATCAACATAAGTATGCGAAAACTAATTTGAAGCAATCATGATGCGTCGACATAAAATTCACGGCTGGGCCGGAAGAAGTAATTTAGTCACTTTAATTTGTGACGTTGGAAGATTGGCCATACCTCCGAATCTCGTCAAGACAAAATCCATTGCATCTTCTAGTCCCGTGAAGACCGCTACACAAGATAGCAAATTGCTAAAGGGAATAAAATATTTCCTCGGTTTTGAAACCGGGAAAAGTTCTCTTCTCAGCTTTGAAACTGAGGAAAATTCTCATCTCGTAGAGAAGGCAGACAGAGGTAAAGTTCTCTCCTCAAAAGAAGATGATGGTAAAAACGATCTTTCCCACAGGGAGGAAGGTGCGGGAAGATACAAGCCCGAGCTAAATTTGGCTTTGGACAGATCTGTTGTACTTCCTCTTAGCGGGCCTTTCAATAAGGAAAACTCAGCATATAGATTCTTGTCCCCGACCCAATTTGGTGAAGTCACCGAAACTTCTCTCATAACGGAAGGCGACGAGACACGAGCTTTGGCTCGTCACGATGACGAAGCGTGGAAACAGGCGGTGGAAGAGCTTGGAGGGCGGTAGAGGAGAGTGGTCGAATAGATACAGCGGATGAAAGTGGTCGAGTGGTCGTGAGCGAGGACTGAAGTAATCAGTTAAAAAATGGTGAACAAACTTCTAGATTTAGAAGGAGATGGCGGATCTGGAGGCACCGCTGGTTCAGGAGGGTCTGGCGGCGCCGGAAGGGTCAACATTCGGAGGTGAGAGAGATTCGCGTTTGGATCTATTGAAATCGGCAGCAAGAAAGTTGGATGAAGAGTTGAAGACGGTGGAGCATTCTCGGAAGCCATGGAGAAAAGGAAGAGTGCGAAATAGATCTCGTTGGCAACACGGAAAGTCCGTCATAAAGCGAGGAACGATCACGAGATGACTCGAAAAAGAGACGATGCTCTTAAATTGTTTTATTTTCTATTTGTGTTCATATATATATATATTTATATATATCTAGTTGTTTATCATATTTTCTATATCAAATCAATGTAATAAATATTTGCAAAAAGAAGACTTGAACCTTCACAAAAAATTGCACATGTAATGAGATGTTTACATAAACGAGGCTTCTAAAATTTTGATGAGTTTAATTTTTTTTTTTAAAGTTAATTCATGAGTTTTAGACCAAAATCCTTAATCTTTAAGAATTAAAAACATTTGCTGGATGGTAAATGACCTAATTTAAATATTCTTATCATTTTGCATATGTAGTAATGTACTTGGATTTGAAATTCTCGTAAGTTGGAATGTTTAGGAATGACTTTATATTTTTTTTTGACCATGGAAATTACTTTATAATATTATGGGACCCTGTAATAAAATACATTAAGTTGCATGCAATTAAGTCATTGGTCAACTCATACCCACCCCTTTCTTTATTAAGACATTTTCTTAATAACATTTATTACCAAGTTTTTTTCACGCCAAATTTTTTTTTTTTTTTTGCTCAATCCAAATTAGTAGTTTAGGTTCATTATGTCTCTTATATACTATTTATTTAAAATATCCAAGAAATTGTTTTTGATTAGGTGTCATTCTAAAACAATCGGAGAAAGATGTTGTTTTGTAAACATTTTTCAATTAGTTTTCAATAATCTTCTACTCCTTCTATTTTATATTAGTGGTCCTTCTAGATTGTTTTACGTAGATTAAGAAAACAATTCAATTTTCTGTTTTACCTTTTATTAATGTATTATATATTATAATTACAATAATTAATAAATTAAATGAATATGGATAAAATTAAAAATATTATCAAATATTTACATTGAAATTCTAAAATAAATTCTAAAATAACAACTAATATAAAACAAAATTTAAACTCTAAAACAATAACTAATATAAAAGAGAAGAAATATATTTTAAGAAAAACAAAAAAATATTGATACTGTGTTTGTCCACGTAACATGCATGAGATTCTGATCATCGAGGTTGACGAAGAAAGTGTAAACAAATAGTAAAAAAAAATAAAAATATTGAAAACTCACGCGCTTTGCGAAAGCGCGTGGAACCCACTCTCCCTCCCTGGATTTCGCTCTTTCCCACTGGCACAAAGCAAGCAGCATCACTTCCCCATTAATTCACACCTCTCTCTCCTCTCCTCTCTCAAACCCTAAACTCACTCATCGCTTTTTCCGATGCCGGTGCCTGATAACGACGGCGACCGGAGTTTGACGGAGCTCATCTCCTCTCTCCTTGACCGTATCCCCAAGCTTCTTAGCTTCAAGTGCAAATGGTCTTCGATTCGCGCCAAACTCGCCGATCTCAGGACTCAGCTCGCTGATTTATCCGATTTCGCTGGGTCTTGTTCCAACAAGCTAGCTCTGGATCTTCTTGTCTCCGTTCGGGAGACGCTGGAGGGTGCGGTTTCCGTTGCGGCGAGGTGTGAGGGACCAGATTTATCTGAAGGAAAGCTCAAGACGCAGAGCGAGGTTGACTCAGTGATGGCGAGACTCGATCGCCATGTGAAAGATGCTGAGGTTCTGATTAAGAGTGGTCTTCTGCAGGATAATTGCGTCGTCTCGAAATTTTCGATTTCATCGAAGAAGGAATCGGTTCGGTTAGAGGCGAGGAATCTGGTGATTCGATTGCAGATCGGTGGACCGGAATCGAAGAATTCGGCAATTGACTCGTTGCTTGAGCTACTTCAGGAAGATGATAAGAACGTGATGATCTCCGTAGCTCAAGGAGTTGTCCCCGTTTTGGTTCGGCTGCTCGATTCGTGTTCTTTGGGTATGAAGGAGAAGACTGTAGCTGTGATTTCTAGAATCTCGACGGTGGAGAGTAGCAAACATGTGTTGGTAGCTGAAGGATTGTCTCTACTGAATCACCTCCTTCGTGTACTGGAATCAGGAAGTGGATTCGCTAAGGAGAAAGCTTGTATCGCTCTGCAAGCTTTAAGTTTCTCCAAGGAGAACGCGAGAGCAATCGGTTGTAGAGGAGGAATCTTGTCTCTGCTTGAGATCTGCCAAGCCGGGACTCCTGGCTCTCAGGCTTTCGCCGCCGGGGTTTTGAAGAACTTAGCTTCATTTGCTGAGACCAAAGAGAATTTCGTGGAGGAAAACGCGGTTTTCGTTCTTATTTCTCTCGGTTCTTCAGGTACGCCTCTAGCTCAGGAGAATTCTGTAGGTTGTTTGGCTAATTTAACATCTGGGGACGAGGATATGATGATATTGATTGTTAGAGAAGGAGGAATCAAGTGTTTGAAGAGTTTCTGGGATTCTGTTCCCAATGCTAAGAGTCTAGAGGTAGCAGTTGTGCTTTTGAAGAATCTAGCTTTGTGCCCTATTGTAAGAGAAGTTATTATCTCCGAAGGGTTTATCCCTCGTTTGGTTCCAGTGTTGAGCTGTGGGATTCTCAGTGTGAGAATCGCAGCTGCCGAAGCTGTTTCTTTGCTCGGTTTCAGCTCGAAAAGCCGAAAAGAGATAGGCGAGAGCGGTTGCATCGGTCCATTGATTGATATGTTAGATGGCAAAGCCATGGACGAGAAAGAAGCAGCTTCTAAAGCTCTATCAACGTTATTGGTGTGTACGAGCAACAGAAGGATTTTCATCAAGAGTGAGAAGGGTATACATAGTCTTGTTCAGCTCTTGGACCCGAAGATTAAGAAACTGGATAAGAGATACACAGTCTCTGTGTTGCAACTGCTTGTAACTTCTAAGAAATGCAGGAAACAAGTCGTTGCTGCGGGTGCTTGCTTGCATTTGCAAAAGCTTGTGGAGATGGATGTTGAAGGAGCTAAGAAATTGGCCGAGAATCTCGCTCGGAGTAAGATATGGGGCGTCTTTGCAAGGCCATAGTAGACTGCGGATACGTTGTTTAACCTGTATGTAAGAAACATCGGCGATTCCTGGTTTTTTTTTGTTTTCTCTATATGTTGTTTGATGATTTGATTGTTCATAAGGCTTGGTTGATTGAAGTAGGGAGAGTTAATTGCTGATTAGTCATGTAGACAAATAAAAAAAAATATCTTTGTAGAGTTGTTGTAATCCTCTTTTTTTTTTTTTTCTTGGTGAGCTAATCATATCAGAATTTGATCATTCAACTTTTTGTGGTGTCCTCTAAAACTTCGAGAACCTGATCCTTTCTCTCAAGTGCTTGATTGATTGATTTATCTAAATCTTGGAACAGTGTAATGACTCTTCAGTTCTGAAACCGTTTTGTTGCATATTTGAGTTGGATTCTGGTGGTATGTCCTGTGTGAACACTTATCAAATAATGTTGGTCGGAAAGCACATGGCATTTGTTTTGTTTATATACCTTTTTCTCAAATTCTCAACTTGTTTTAGTTGTGGCCCCGATTGATTGTTACGACCGTTAAGTTCTTTGGCACAATCCAATTATTAAAGCACCACCAATCTAAAATCTTCACATTGCTCGTATTCTTTTTGTTCACAAGTGATTTAAAAAGAGTTATCTTTCTTACATTTATGTTGTTACATTTCCTGGAAAAGTGTATTTAGATCAAAATCATTAAAAAAAAGAAGAGCAAAGAAGTTTTACTGAACGAATGGAAACCGATTTGTTACCAAATAAGGAATGGAGAAGATTGATCGACATGACGGGAATAGGAAGTATTTGTGTTGGCTTCACTTTGTTCGGGATTTCTTCTATTGGCTTTCGTTTGGATCTTTCCAAATTGAGAAGGAGATTTGGAAAGATACGATATTTTTTGTTTTTTTTCTCTCTCAGTCAACGTATCCTCCAACACAGAGCGTTTTTTTGCTGGAATCATCAAGTATTTTGGTTTCAACGAGGAGATAAGTTTCAGATTCATCACCAACGATATTTTATTTAATCTTAGAAATAATTACAAAGGGAGTCAATTTTCTAATCTCAAATTACACAAAAGTCACATTCGACTCTTGGCACCCTTTCACCTGTTGCAAAGATGATTATACCCTTCTTTATTCTTCGTCTTCGTCTTCTTCGTATTCGTCTTCTTCCTTGTAGTATTTTGATCTTGTGATCAACTTTATCCTTCTTCTCCATCCAAATGGAAAATCTATTTGTGTCGATCTTCTTCTTCCTTTGTTCTTCTTCAAAATCCACCGGTACCAATCACTTTGTCACTAGTGTTCGCTGCCGCTATTCGCCCTCCGATCTCTCCGTCTTTGCCACTGCTATTGATGGGCTCATGGCGTTCAAATCTTAGATGTGATAACGATTTTGGATTTTGATAATTAGAGAATTTTATAAAATATTTGATGTGATATAATGAATTTAGATGATTAGATAAATTTGGATTTTTTTTGTAATTTGTAAATTATAATATAATTATATTGAATTTAATTATCTTTTTTTGATTTTTTTTTCTTCAGATGTCGGGATTTCAAGTTAACGACTACATTCGATTTCTTTCGATGGGTACTGCATCTACTCCTCCCGTTATTGGAACCAATTCCAATTCTCAGACGGATTTCACGACTTCTGCTTTTCTTGCGACCGAGCAGCGCTCACCGCACCGGCTGACCCCGCACTGGCTGACCCCGCGGCTGACCCTGTCTTCATTGATATTACGATATAGCAGGTTCTCGATAGTCCCGGTCATGATAGTCTACCACGGCTCGATCCAAACCGTCCTACATGAACTTTATGGTATAATTTTTATTTTATTTTTAACTTATTTATGTTTTTGTTTACAATTACAATCATTTCATTTTTAATTTACGATATTTTCTTATTTCAGGTTTGATGATGACAGAGTTGTGGCTGCTCAGATCCGTTTGATCTTTGAAATATATTTTAAAGAACCTCATTACAATTATAGGCAAACACCGGACAATATCATTGAACGTTGATATAAAACGTTTACTGTAAGTTTTCTAAATTTTATCAAATTTATTTTTTTATTGTTTTTTATGAATTTAACTTCTTTTTTTATAGCAATCATTTCATTGGGATTTTGCGATTAACGGTGAGGTCCGCAAAAAAACTGAGAAGAAGTTGAAGGCTCGCATGTGCGGCCTGACAACAACGGTTCGTATTTTCAAGAAGAAAAAGTTAACTATGTCGGAGCACAAGGATCTTACCAAAACCGCTTCAACAATGGATTCAACAACAACTTCTGCAACGCCAACTTCAACAATCTCTCGTATCGAAACTCGAATGTGGAGAACTCTCAAGACCAGTTCTACCCTCAACAATCCAAACCATTCCAAAACCGGTTCCAAAACGGGAACTGATATATCATGGTTTTTACCCCTTTTAAGCCATGTTATAAGTCTGTTTTATAGAGTCTTTCTACTATTTTGTAGTGGTTTAGAGTTTTTTATAGGTTTTAGCACGTTTGGAGCATAATTGGAAATATTGGAGTTTTCTGGAGTATTTTGGAGCGAAGCTGAAGTTCATGTAGCTGAGTACCCGATTTAAAGCCTCAGTGTCGATCGATACTGACTAGTATCGGTCGATACTCACTGCAGCAAGACACGAGGCGCGACTTAAATGAAGAATTGAAGAATTGCAAAATTGCCTATAAGACTTTATTATTTACAGAAAGTCTCAAAACGTGATTTAGGTTATTTAATAGGATTTACAGCCACTTTGAGGGCTATGCTTTATTTTACTTTGGTTTTGTGAGAGAGCTTTGGAAGGGAGACAAGTCTGAAACTTTGTTCGTCCGAGAGAAGATTTCGAACCCTCTTGTTACGATTTCTTATTTTTTCAAGTATTTATTCAGTCATGTTTATTGCTTCAATTTCCATGTCTGAGTAGATCTCCTGTTAGGTTTAGGGATTCTCATTAGGGATTTCTTTAAATGCTAGGTTGATTAGTTGTTTAGGGTTCATAATACGAATTAGTTCTTCACCATAGGTTGTTCTCATAGCTAATTCTGGGTTGATCACCTAGAACTTAGATCTTAGGATAATTGATTAGGCACGAAAGTGCGATTAATTACCTGATAGAACCTAGGGTGAGAAAAATAACTATTCGCAAAGAGGTTTAGTTTAGTTGGTTTGTGAACAAATCAAACTTGAACTAAAAGCTGGTTTAGACTTTAGGATTCGCAAAGAGATTTGGAATTCTAGGATTTAGACTTAGATAATTCTCGCAACGAGAGTTGGTTAATTATACTTTAGTGATTTGAGTTCAAGAACCGTGCATAACCTGAACCCTGATTTGTTAGTTTATCTGCATTCATTGATTTCCTGAGAAATTCCCTGAACCTATCTTTCTCCAATTGAATTTACAACAGTTTAATTTGCGTATTTGCTTTCAATTACATTGATCACTTAGCTTAATTTTCTTCTATACAATCTATTGTGTGTTTCTTTGAGCCTCTGTAGATTCGATCCCTAAGTATTACAATCGACAAAGCTTTAGTACTTTTAGGGTATTAATTTGAGCTTATCAAATTTGGCACCGTTGCCGGGGACTCAATTCGCCATTAGATTTTAGTTTGAGAATTTCGACTAAGTTCGTCGGTATCGATCGATACTACTCAGTGTCGGTCGATACTCGTCGTTTCCTTTTGTTGATATCGATCTACACCACCCAGTGTTGGTCGATACTCGTCGTTTCCTTATTCAAATCGATCATCTATTTGCATCCTGCTTTTCAGAGGAATGACTTTGAGCTGAAACCTGCATACTACACTCTTGTGGGTCAGCACCCTTTTCATGGTCTTTCCAATGAACATCCCATGGATCATATTGAGAGGTTCGAGGATTTGGTCACTAGCATCAAGAGCAATGGAGTGTCCTACGATTACCTCTTCTGCAAGCTTTTCCCTTAATCTTTAGGTGGAGATGCGACTTACTGGCTGAAGCAGTTACCTCCTGGGTCACTGACTACCTGGGAAGAGACTAAGACTGCTTTTCTGAATAACTTCTATGATGATGCTTGATCCGAAGATCTTAGGAACAAGATCTCCCAGTTTTCTCAAGACCCTACTGAGGCGTTCAAGGCTGCTTGGACGAGATTCAGATCATATCAGAGAGATTGTCCAAATCACGGGTACTCTGATGTTCAGCTGATGGGGTTCTTCTTCAGAGAACTTAATTGGAGGTATCAGATGACTTTGGATGCTTCGAGCAATGGAAACTTCAACACTAGGTATCCTGAAGATGCTTATGTGCTGATTGAGAACTTGGCATCTAGCAATAGCACCAAGAATGCAGACTTTGAGCGCAAGAAGCAAGCTGGTAGCATGGACGGTACACAGGTTGCTGATGTTCAAGCCAAGTTGGATTCTATGCACAATCTTCTGATGGGCAAGACAACGAAAGCAGTGCACTTTGCTGAAGATGTTGAGGTTTTCAATGAGGATGAAGCAGATGATGTTAACTATATTGGTGGTTCTGGTTTTCAAGGTCAGAGGAATCAATTCAACAACAACCGAAACTTCAACAACAATTCTCAGCAAGGAGGATCGAATCAGTTTGTCCAGAAACCATCCCAAAACAGTGGGTATACCAAGAACTATGGAAATTCATCTTATCAACCTATACCTGCTAAGCTCCCAAATAGTAAGATTGAGTCTATGTTCGAACAGTTGGTTCAAGGACAGCAGCAGATAACAGTGGATTTCAATGGGAAGATTGATGTCCTGTACAAATATCTGAGTGGAAGGATCGATGCTCTCAGTATTCATCAGAAGATGCTAGAAACTCAAATAGCTCAAACTGCAGCAGCTGTCAAGGGAAAGATGGCTCATTCACAGAACGAATACGTCAATGCAATCACCTTAAGGAGTGCAGGAAATTTCGAAAACCCTATCGAAGGTGATTCCGAACCTGATTCATCTGTATCGACCGACACCACTGCGAGTATCGATCGATACCGACCTGAAGAAATGACACATGAGCCTTGTGTCGATCGACACCAATCTTGTATCGGTCGACACCACTTGCAGATTGAACCAGAGATTGTGAAGAAGCCAGAGGTGATTGAGGAACGTGTTTACAAGCCTAAGGTGCCATATCCTCGACCACCTAGACATCTCATGAAACCCATCACTGCAGAGAAGTTGCTCGCTTTTGAGAAGATGGTAAGGAGGATTCCCCATACTATGTCTTTTGACGAAGCCTTTGAAAATCGCCCTTTGGATTGTTACTTCCGAGATTGCAGAGAAACTGAGGAAGAGATCAAGGCAATATTCATCAATGCAAGAAACACACCACCACCGATGAAGCAGCTGACTAAGAGGGAAGACCCAAGAATATTCTCAGTTCCATGCTATATATATGGAGTTGAATTCAAAGAGTCTCTCGTTGACTCGGGGGCTAGCGTCAATGTCATGTCAAGGGCAATTGCAGAGAGATTGGGAGCTGATATTAGATCTCCCAAAACATCTATCACATTCGCGAACTCCTCCACATCGGTCCCATACGGTACAATCCCTGATTTGATGGTTAAAGTAGGAGACTGTCTGGTTCCTACCGATTTTGAGGTTGTGGAGATGCATGCAAGGTCTAGTACACCTTTGATTCTTGGACGACCGTTCATGGCTACGGCTGATGCAATTATGAACACGCCCAGTAAGAGAATCTCATTCTCATACATTGACAAACAGGTCTCCTACAAAGCCGTTCCTGCTGGAAGAGCTCCCAAGCATATCTCTTGCATCACTGTTGTCACAGGAGAGACATTGATGGTCGATCTTTTGGACGAGCCTTATGATGAGCCAACTGTCATAGACGTTTCAGATCGTCTTCCTATCATCACCGAGAAAGTCATTAAAAAGACTAAGGCAAAGAAGGAGGTGAAGAACAAAAGAGTCGAGAGTGCTACACATGTGACCTTAATCCCTCAGAAGTGCGAAAGAAACTCGATTGAATACAAGGTGAGATGCAAAGGAACCTCGAAGCCATTCTCTAAGGCTAGGGTTATTCTTACTCCGGAGCTTAAAGAGAAAGGACATGAGATTGTGGAGAGCATGTTGAGCAGAACTCTGAAGCTAGAAATGTCAAAGTGTGGAGCTTGTTTTGAAGAAAGCTCTCATTCTTATCCTGAATGATTGTCCGTAACGTAAAGCTCGTGATGTGAAACAATCACTTGGTGGGAGACAATCCACTGGTAAGTCTGTATATATGAGTCTTTTATTTTTCTAGTTCTTGTTTTTTGTTTCGTTGTGTCACGTGAATCAGATTCGGAGGTCCCGTATCGATCGATACCACTTGGTATCGGTAGATACCCGTCATTAAACGTACACATTCTGAACCAACCTCCGTGTGGCGAGCAAATCATTCCAAGCCTCAGTATCGATCGACACCCACTGGTATCAATTGATACTCCACGCGCAGGTAAGTTTTCCTATAAACCCTACGGTTTTTCTTTTCCTTCTCATAGCCTCCATCGAACGATACGCGTACCCACTCTCCCCAAAATCACCAAATCTTCGTTACTAAACGGATTTGAGTAATTTTTGTGTCTATCCTGCTCAGATTTTGGTGTTCTTTCACATTCCCTCACTCTATTACTCGATCCACAAGGTATGAAACATGAATTTTCATCTTTTCAATCCGTGAACCAAGGTTGGATTTAGACTTTTAGGCTTTTAGAACTAGCTTTGCTGGATGATTATCACTTGATTAATGTGTTCTAGGCCTAGTTGAACCTTGCCTTACAGTTAATTACCATTGGTTTGCACTTTTGGAATTTTTGGATTTGTGTTCTTCATTGGGTGCTCGATACCTGTATGAGTATCGATCGATACCACATTGGTATCAGTCGATGCTCACTATTTCACTTGGCCGAGATTGCTGTACTTGAGAGAGATGTTGGATTTATGCTGTGTTTTGTGTTTGTTGATGATGCATATGGCACCTAAGAAGAAAGCACACATTGATACCGCATCCAGCTCTAACCCACCAGAGAAAGAGTACAAGTTGGGTGCTCGAGTCGAGTTCCTACATAAAGGGGTTTGGACACTAGGATCGGTTATCGCCTGGCTTACCAAGAACCGCTACAAGGTTCAGAGCGCAAATTCTACCGACTTTACAGTGGTTTTCGATACAAACTTACGCGACGCACCACTCGAGGCTCCTACACCTTCATCACCATTGTCTCCTCACACAAAAATTCGGTTTCCATGGCCTAAGATCAGTGAGAAGGGTAGGATACGTTTGAGGGATGATTACGAGAGTTCAGATAAGGAGATTACAGAGAGCAAAGCTTGCACCCACAGGCCTATTTCCGAGGAGTGGGACGATTACGACTCGATCTTCTACAACGCATGGCAGGATGTTGATATGCGCCCCACTCGGTTTATTGATACGCACACTATGAGGCACTTGGGTTTTGACAGGGAGCTTGATGGACTGATCCGCAAGATCGGATTGGGGATGATGCCTATGCGGCAGTATGACCTTTACCCTGACTTGGTTCGCCAGTTCCTTGCTTCTGTCCACGTCTACTACATTGTAGCACCTCCAGTGACTGCACAACAGGGTGTTCTGACTTTTCTGATTCGCGGTGTGCGGTATAGGATATCTTTTCATGAGCTCTGTGACATATATGGGTTTCACCGGGATTTTTCGAGGTGCGAGTTTCCTCGCAAGTTCTTGGATATTGAGGCATTCTGGTCTTACTTTGGGCATGGGGTCTATAACAGCAAGACCACTACACAGATGGATGTGCGCCATCCTGTCCTGCGCTGCCTTGTGCGGATCCTGAGCAACACGTTGTTGTGTAAGATGGAGCCAAACAAGATGAGAGTTGCTGAGCTGATTGTTCTGTCTATTGGGATTGGAGACCTCATTTCTGATGAGAAATATGAGTGGCCTGAGATGGATCTCGCGGTCAACTTCGGTGTTGTATTCGCACACTACTTGGAGTCGCTGAAGGTTAAGCCTTTTACAGGACGCGGCAAGACTTCTAGGACTGCAGGTCGCCCGAAGACCGAGACGGTGGGCAGTCTTCTCACTCCCATCTTCCTTTACTTTGGAATCAGCACCGCTAGTTGCTCGATCGTGACTTCCAGCGAGCTTATGGACGAGGCGCACTTAGAGCACCTGCGTTGGCTGAAGCCTGATAGGCGTTGGGTTTTCAGCACTTCTGTTAGGGACTATATGGTTCAGCTCCCCAACACCGATCTGACAAGCATAGGCGGTGACCCTGCTCTGCTGCTTTTCGCACCTGCTCCTCCTGACATGGAGCCTGCACCGGTCACTAGACGTCGAGGCTCAGCTACTAGAGCACAACCACCTGTACCTGGCCCTGCTGGGGGTCAACCGCGACACGAGCCATCTCCCATTGCTACTGCGCTTTCTCTTCCTCCACTACCTGAGATGGAGATGGATCCTTTTCAGCGGTATGTAGTCACGAGTCTACAGACGATCTGGACCGCCATTTCCCATTGTAGCTGCATGGCATCTCAGCATCCTGTTTCACCACGTTCACCACGCACGCCTACTGACGCTGGTCCATCTGGTACTGCCGGTGACGACTCTGACGCCACTGAGGATGATTAGTCCCATTTCTATCTGATTATCACGTTTGTTGTTTCTTTTCCCTTTTCTTTTCATTTTCGTTTGAACTTTTGTGTCTTTTATACTTTTGGACCTGTGGATTTATGCTTCTATGATATTTTGTTGCACCTAACTTGTGTTTGAGTGGTCTAACAGTGCTTACATGTAACACCTGGATCGTTTGACACATTTTTGGAGTTACATCTGACCTTAGACGTTGAAAACGAATTACCTGTGTCGACCAATACTTGGTATCGATCGATACCAAGTTGGGTGTCGGTCGACACTCGTACCCCATTTCGGTAATTTTTTGTTTTTCATAATTTTACTCTGTTCTTTTGTTTTCTTTCACCAACTCCAGGCTAGATAACACTGGGGACAGTGTTGTTTAAGTATTGGGGAGGTAGTCGCTGACATTATTTTTTTTTCTTAGAGTCAGTCGTTGTTTTATTGAGTCAAAATTTGTTGGAGACTGTGATCTTTTTCTTGACTCTATTGTTCTGATTTGGCTTCTAAGTGACCATTGTTACAGAATCAGCTACATATCGACTAATGAAAAATCCAAAGGCTGGCCAGTTAACTAGAAGACACTCATGTTTCCAGCAAAGTTTTTTAAAGCCTGAGCCAAATTTTTGCACTTCATTGATGTGATTGATGTCCATAGAGCTTGTTTCCTCATTCGTATATGACAAAGGAACCCACGTGTTTAAAGTGATGATATTTCTCTCCTTGTTACAAGTTAATAAATAAGATGCATTAAAAGATGAAATGATTTTCTTCTGAGTAGAGGGTTAGAAAAATTTCCAGCGATCCCATTATTCTAGTACTTCAGAGGGAATGATCACACAAAGGTGGAAGCGAGGTTAGGAAAATTTCCTGTGATACCATTATTTGCCTACACCTTTGATTACTTTTTAAGGAAAGAACCGGGGATTCGTTGGCAAACACCATCAATACTCGCGTCTCGAACCTTAATAAGCATATGCGAGAATATAATAAGAAATAAGTCTGGGGGAGAGAAAACAATACCAGAAAGTGTGAAATTGGATGGTTACTTGTCATCATGTTGTATGGGAAAGAATCTAGAAGGATTCTTGGTATTAATCAGAGCAATGAAACTGGCGATGAAGGCTTTATTGAGTAATGCTGTGAGATAATGTGTGTAGTCTGGGAAGCTGCGAATGTCTACGGAGAAGTACATGGTGGTTAGATATGAAACTGGTTATGTGATACGTAGAACACTAAGGAAAAGGGTCATTGCAATGTTTCAAGAACAGGTGAGTCTCTATGTTTTCAAACCTCTTTCTCTAGTTTAGTCTTCTATTTGCTTGAGGGCAACCAACGGCTAAGTCTGGGGAAGTTGATATATCATGGTTTTTACCCCTTTTAAGCCATGATATAAGTCCGTTTTATAGAGTCTTTCTACTATTTTGTAGTGGTTTAGAGTCTTTTACAGGTTTTAGCACGCTTGGAGCATAATTGGAAATATTGGAGATTTCTGGAGCATTTTGGAGCGAAGCTGAAGTTCATGTAGCTGAGTACCCGATTTAAAGCCTCAGTGTCGATCGATACTCACTGCAGCAAGACACGAGTCGCGACTTAAATGAAGAATTGAAGAATTGCATAATTGCACAGAAGACTTTATTATTTACAAGAAGCCCCAAAACGTGATTTAGGTTATTTAATAGGAATTTACAGCCACTTTGAGGGCTATACTTTATTTTACTCTCTCTAAGTGATTAAGGTTTCAATTACATTGATCACTTAGCTTAATTTTCTTCTATACAATCTATTGTGTGTTTCCTTGAGTCTCTGTGGATTCGATCCCTAAGTATTACAATCGACAAAGCTTTAGTACTTTTAGGGTATTAATTTGAGCTTATCAAATAGTTATTTTGCTCACCCTAGGTTCTATCAAGTAATTAATCGTACTCTTGTGCCTAATCAATTATCCTAAGATCTAAGTTCTAGGTGATCAATCCAGAATTAGCTATGAGAACAACCTATGGTGAAGAACTAATTCGGATTATGAACCCTAAAAAATTAATCAACCTAGCATTCAAAGAAATCCCTAATGAGAATCCCTAAACCTAACAGGAGATCTACTCAGACATAGAAATTGAAGCAATAAACATGACTGAATTAATACTTGAATAAATAAGAAAGAGTAACAAGAGGGCATCACGATCTTCAACCTTAATCACTTAGGCCATGTAACTTAAAGAGCTCTGTAGTCGTCAGTTTGCGTATTTGCTTTCAATTACATTGATCGCTTAGCTTAATTTTCTTCTATACAATATATTGTGTGTTTCCTTGAGTCTATGTGGATTCGATCCCTAAATATTACAATCGACAAAGCTTTAGTACTTTTAGGGTATTAATTTGAGCTTATCAAATAGTTATTTTGCTCACCCTAGGTTATATCAGGTAATTAATCGCACTCTCGTGCCTAATCAATTACCCTAAGATCTAAGTTCTAGGTGTTCAATCCAGAATTAGCTATGAGAACAACCTATGGTGAAGAACTAATTCGGATTATGAACCCTAAGCAACTAATCAACCTAGCATTAAAAGAAATCCCTAATGAGAATCCCTAAACCTAACAGGAGATCTACTCAGACATAGAAATTGAAGCAATAAACATGACTGAATTAATACTTGAATAAATAAGAAAGAGTAACAAGAGGGCATCACGATCTTCAACCTTAATCACTTAGGCCATGTAACTTAAAGAGCTCTGTAGTCGTCAGTTTGCGTATTTGCTTTCAATTACATTGATCACTTAGCTTAATTTTCTTCTATACAATCTATTGTGTGTTTCCTTGAGTCTATGTGGATTCGATCCCTAAATATTACAATCGACAAAGCTTTAGTACTTTTAGGGTATTAATTTGAGCTTATCAAATAGTTATTTTGCTCACCCTAGGTTATATCAGGTAATTAATCGCATTCTCGTGCCTAATCAATTATCCTAAGATCTAAGTTCTAGGTGATCAATCCAGAATTAGCTATGAGAACAACCTATGGTGAAGAACTAATTCGGATTATGAACCCTAAGCAACTAATCAACCTAGCATTAAAAGAAATCCCTAATGAGAATCCCTAAACCTAACAGGAGATCTACTCAGACAGAGAAATTAAAGCAATAAACATGACTGAATTAATACTTGAATAAATAAGAAAGAGTAACAAGAGGGCATCACGATCTTCAACCTTAATCACTTAGGCCATGTAACTTAAAGAGCTCTGTAGTCGTCAGTTTGCGTATTTGCTTTCAATTACATTGATCACTTAGCTTAATTTTCTTCTATACAATCTATTGTGTGTTTCCTTGAGTCTCTGTGGATTCGATCCCTAAGTATTACAATCGACAAAGCTTTAGTACTTTTAGGGTATTAATTTGAGCTTATCAAATAGTTATTTTGCTCACCCTAGGTTTTATCAGGTAATTAATCGCACTCTCGTGCCTAATCAATTATCCTAAGATCTAAGTTCTAGGTGATTAATCCAGAATTAGTTATGAGAACAACCTATGGTGAAGAACTAATTCGGATTATGAACACTAAACAACTAATCAACCTAGCATTCAAAGAAATCCCTAATGAGAATCCCTAAACTTAACAGGAGATCTACTCAGACATGGAAATTGAAGCAATAAACATGCCTGAATAAATACTTGAATAAATAAGAAAGAATAACAAGAGGGCATCACGATCTTCAACCTTAATCACTTAGGCCATGTAACTTAAAGAGCTCTGTAGTCGTCAGTTTGCGTATTTGCTTTCAATTACATTGATCACTTAGCTTAATTTTCTTCTATACAATCTATTGTGTGTTTCCTCGAGTCTCTGTAGATTCGATCCCTAAGTATTACAATCGACAAAGCTTTAGTACTTTTAGGGTATTAATTTGAGCTTATCAAATAGTTATTTTGCTCACCCTAGGTTCTATCAGGTAATTAATCGCACTCTCGTGCCTAATCAATTATCCTAAGATCTAAGTTCTAGGTGTTCAATCCATAATTAGCTATGAGAACAACCTATGGTGAAGAACAAATTCGGATTATGAACCCTAAACAACTAATCAACCTAGCATTTAAAGAAATCCCTAATGAGAATCCCTAAACCTAACAGGAGATCTACTCAGACATGGAAATTGAAGCAATAAACATGACTGAATAAATACTTGAATAAATAAGAAAGAGTAACAAGAGGGTTCGAAATCTTCTCTCGGATGAACAGAGTTTTAGACTTGTCTCCCTACCAAAGCTCTCTCACAAAATCAAAGTAAAATAAAGCATAGCCATCAAAGTGGCTGTAAAATCCTATTAAATAACCTAAATCACGTTTTGGAGATTCTTGTAAATAATAAAGTCTTCTGGGCAATTTTGCAATTCTTCAACTCTTCATTAAGTCGCGACTCGTGTCTTGCTGCAGTGAGTATTGACCGATACTAGTCAGTATCGATCGACACTGAGGCTTTAAATCGGGTACTCAGCTACATGAACTTCAGCTTCGCTCCAAAATGCTCCAGAAAGCTCCAATATTTCCAATTATGCTCCAAACGTGCTAAAACCTATAAAAGACTCTAAACTACTACAAAATAGTAGAAAAACTCTAGAAAACAGACTTATATCATGGCTTAAAAAAGGTAAAAACTATGATATATCAGGAACTATGGCAGAAATGGAAACTTCCAACCAAAACCGACTTTCAATGCTCAAGCCGCGCCTAACAACAAAACGAACCAACAACAACAAGGTGTCTCTAACACTCAACTTGCTGCCCAAATACTGAAGCTCGAGCGCTCAAAGCAACGAGAGAACGATAAAAGATTTCAACACCAAAGTTGATTGTATGTACAATGATTTGAATGGGAAGTTCGAATCTCTTTCGACCCATATCAAGAAATTGGATATGCAAGTCTTCCCAACTGCACACTCTATGAAGAATCCGAACAAAGTTTTACACAGAAGAGTGGAAGACAACCCGAAGAGATTTTGCAAAATGATTTCCACCACACCTGAAAAGGAAGTCAACACTAAGACAGAGCCTAGAGAAGCTTCAAAATTCATCCCACTCTATGGGCAAACCAATACCAAAACCAAGATGGTCCAAGAACTGCCATTTGAGGTACCAAAACAAATCTTGTTTCAAAGGCTAAAGAAAGCCGATGATCTGGGACGTTTTTCTTTACTTTGTTCGATTTCGGGAGTGAATTTTGCAGATTGTTTATGTGATTCCGGAACCAACGTCAACATCATGTCAAAGACATTTGCCAAGAAGCTTGGTATAAGAACTCTCACACTATCTACCGTGAGCGTAATCTTTGGAGATTCATCACAAAAAACTCCCGAAGGAGTGATCCACGATCTTCAACTACTCATTGGAAACAAGATTGTTCTCGCTGATTTTTAAGTTCTCGAGATGGATCAAGACGAGGGGAGACCACTGATTTTTGGTCGACCGTTCTTAGCTACCGTTGGCACCGTCATCGATCATCCCAACCGTTTTGTTATTTTCTTGAAAATGGATCGAAGAAAGTTCTATCCAACTGTCCCGGATGGAATTCCAAATCCAAGGGACAAGCAAAAGAAGATGTATTCAATTTTTCCTAAAGGATAAGAGAAAGAAGAGTCGACTAAGACAAGACCCCCAAAGGTAACACAAACGTTTATTTCTAAGCCGTTTGGAAAAATCAGGATCACCATTCCACTCGACTTAAGAGACACCAAAGAAGAACGAGTGGAATGAATGATTGAGAAGACGCAGCAAGCTCTCCAAAACGCGAAGGTTCCGAGAAAACACGGAAAGAAGAAGGTGATACCGAAGATAAGCGAATCTGATGTAAGCTCCGGCCTAAGCACAAGGTCGATTGCTCGAGAGGTCAAGTGGTCGAGACAATTGGACTAAGATTGCTCCTTGTCTAACCGAGGATAGGATGGAAACGTGGATGGAGTGAGTTGAACCAGAATAGGTGTGAAAGCCTATTGATACTTCAGGGATCTCTTGAGTTCGGACTTACTCACGAACAAGAGAGAGAGAACACGATTTCTTTATAAATCAAGAAAATTCTATCTTTATTAAAAATCAAAGGTGAAAAGAGGACTACAAATGCAAGGCATTATATAGCCAGGTTCTCAGCAATAAAAGTAAATAAAAAACACAATAAACCTGCAAGAAAGAAAAGGAAAATCACAAAACGAAATCCTAAAAGAGCCGTTAGGCTTAAAAGCAAAAATTGTCAAAACAATGGAAAAAGAATCTCTCTTGGTCTTCAACTTGAATGAGCATTTATCTTAGGTTCTCCAGCTAACTTGAGGGCGAGCTAGGTGTCTTCTAAGGTAAAAGAAACCGTGGTGAGGTGGGCTTCAAGTCTGGGCTTGAGTAGAGGCCATTTGGTGTTATCGGGTATTAGAGGGTCCAGTCAACATGTCTTCACTGTTGGGCCGTTCCTGGGCGAATGGTAAGGAATCTTGCCATGGTCTTTGGTGTTCTGGAAAATAGACTCAATGGGCTTTGGATCCATATGTGGATCGCCTTCTGATTCGCCGTGGTTAGGTTCTGGCCCTAAGATGAATATGTCCTTCCAACGCGAGCTCTCGGGTGGCATTAGTGGCCAGTCTTCAACTTGATCACATACGACCAAGCCTTCATGATCCAGCTGGTCCAAGAACATGTTAAACTTCTTTTCCAAGCTTTTGCTCCTAGTCCTTGTTAATGGTCCGCTTGGTACAAGTGGTGCTTGGATGACTTGGCTTGTTGGTTCGATGTCCTCATCACTCCCTCTCTTTTCAATACGTTTTGACCTCAAAACGTCGTCATCTGCATCAAAACGAGCTAAGTCAGAAACATTAAAGGTAGCAGACACTTAAACTCACATGGAAGCTCCAACTAGTAGGCATTGTCATTGATATTCTCCAAGATCTTAAACGGGCCATCTCCACGAGGTGAAAGCTTTGAAGTCCGGTGGTGTGGAAATCTCTCCGGCCTCATGTGCAACCAAACCCACTCTCCAACCTCAAAGGTTACTTGCTTTCTGCCCTTGTTGGCAGCCTTAACACGTTGTGCATTTGTCTTTTCTAGTTGCTCCTTAACCTTCATATGGAGCTTCTTGACTTGTTCGGCTTTCTTTTCCCCGTCTAATTTCAAGAACTCGGTTTGTGGTAATGGCTTGAGTTCCAATGGAGTAGTTGGATTGAATCTATAGACAACCTGAAAAGGAGACATATGAGTAGCACTATGAACAGCCATATTGTAAGCAAACTCAACAAAAGGTAGTGCTTCTAGCCAAGTCTTAAGATTTCTCCCTATAGTGGCTCGGAGAAGCGTCCCAAGCGTCCGATTGACCACTTCGGTTTGACCGTCAGTTTGTGGATGGCATGAGGTGGAGAATAACAGCTTGGTTCCTAGCTTCTTCCAGAGGGTCCTCCAAAAGTGGCCAAGGAACTTGGTGTCTCGATCAGAGACGATCGTCCTTGGCACTCCATGTAGCTTAACCACTTCCTTAAAGAAGAGGTCCGCGGTTTGTGTTGCATCATTCATCTTTGCACATGGGATAAAGTGTGCCATCTTTGAAAACCTATCCACCACGACAAAGATGGAGTCCTTGTGTCTGATCTTGGGCAAACCTAACACAAAATTCATAGAGATGTCAATCTAAGGTGAAGTAGGAATTGGTAAGGGAAGATACAAACCGTGGGGTTGGACCCGAGACTTGGCTTTCTTGCAAGTGATACATCTTGCACAGAAAGTCTCAACAGATTTCTTGAGGTGTGGCCAAAAGAAATGCTCTTTAAGCATAGCAAGAGTCTTGTCCACGCCAAAATGGCCCATGAGGCCGCCTCCATGTGCTTCTCGGACTACAAGCTCCCTTAGAGAACATTGCGGAATGCAAAGTCATTTGTCCTTAAAGAGATAGCCATTGTGAACGTAGTAGGACTGATAAGCTTCTTTTCCATGGTCCTTGTAGATCTCTGCAAAATCAGGGTCAGATTCATATAGAGATATAATCATTTCAAAACCAAGAACCTTAGCTTCCATTGTGGAAATAAGCGCATGTCTCCGAGATAAGGCGTCGGCCACCACATTGTCTTTGCCCTTCTTGTATTTTATGATATAAGGGAAGGTCTCTATGAACTCCAGCCACTTAGCATGCCTCCTTTTGAGGTTAGTTTGCCCTCTTAGATGCTTTAAAGTCTCATGGTCCGTGTGTATAACACACTCTTTGGCGAGTAGGTAATGCTGCCAAGTCTCCATGGCTCGGACTAAGGCATAGAGCTCCTTATCAAAGGTGGGATAGTTGAGCATGGCTCTACTGAGTTTCTCACTAAAATAAGCAATGGACTTGCCTCCTTGAGTAAGAACAACACCGATTCCCAAACCTGATGCATCACACTCAATTTCAAACGTTTTAGTAAAATCGGGTAAAACTAAAACGGGAGCATTAGTCAATTTATCCTTTAGACCCTTGAAGGCCTCCTCTTGGGCATCTCCCCACTTTAACCCAACGTCCTTCTTGATGATGGCACTGAGAGGTGCTGCAAGTGTGCTAAAATCCTTCACGAACCGCCGGTAGAAGCTAGACAAGCCGTGGAAGCTCCTAACTTGACTAATTCTTGTTGGCGTGGGCCATTCTTGGATGGCTTTAACCTTATCCTGATCCACTCTCAGCCCCTGTGAGCTCACTATAAAGCCTAAAAACACAAGCTCATTAGCGCAAAATGTGCACTTCTTCAAGTTAGCATAAAGGCCTTCTCGTTGAAGCGTCTTAAGGACTTGTTCTAAGTGAGCTACGTGATCAACAAGGGTACGACTATGAATGAGTATATCGTCAAAGTAGACCACTAAAAACTTACTGATGTAGGGTCTTAGAACCTCATTCATGAGCCTCATGAAGGTGCTTGGTGCATTGGTGAGCCCGAATGGCATAACTAGCCACTCGTAGAGGCCTTGTTTTGTCTTGAAAGCCGTCTTCCATTCATCACCTTCCTTCATTCTCACTTGGTGGTATCCACTTCTGAGATCAATCTTAGAGAAGACATTAGAACCAGAAAGCTCATCAAGCATGTCATATAACCTTGGTATTGGATGTCGATATTTGATGGTTATGTTGTTTATGGCTCGACAATCCACGCACATCCGCCACGTCCCATCCTTTTTTGGCACTAAGAGGACTGGAACGGCACATGGACTAAGGCTCTCACGAACATAGCCTTTTTCCAAGAGCTCCCTCACTTGTTTCTCCAACTCCTTAGCCTCCTCCGGATTAACTCGGTATGCGGACCTATTTGGCAAAGATGCACCGGGCACAAAATATATTTGGTGTTCGATCCCTCTTATGGGTGGTAGACCAGGGGGAATCTCTTCTGGAAATACCTCAGCAAAACGGCCTAGGAGCTCAGTAACTTCAGTAGGAAGTTGTTGCTCCAACGCACTAAAACCTGCACTAAAAGCTTCCTTGAAGATCATTAGTAATATCAGCTCTTTACAAGTGATTGCCTTAGTGACAAAACTAGGCTTAATTAAGAGGTTATTTTAGTTGAAGTACTCTTTCCCTTAAGCATTTTCAATTGAATCTCATGCACTTGGGTGGGCGTAAGAGGAGTTAAATTATACTTTTTCTTATCATGAACAAATGAGTAAGTGTTGCTTCGTTCGTGGTGGATGGTATCCTTATCAAACTGCCAAGGTCTACCAAGAAGAAGATGGCCAGCTTGCATAGGAACCACGTCACACAAGACTTTATCCACAAACTTTCCCACGTTGAATGGTACTCGTACTTGATCCGTGATCCTCAACTCAGCCTTGTCATTAAGCCATCTTAATTTATATGGATGAGGATGTTTAGTCCTGTAAAGACTGACTTTTGTGACCATGTATTCACTTGAAACATTAGTACAAGACCCGCTATCTATTTTGAGATTACATACCTTGTTTCGTACGGTACATCTAGTATGAAAGATGTTCTCTCTTTAGGCCCTCTCATCAGGGTGGACCGTGAGGTTCAAGGTGCGTCTTATGACCAGAGACTCCCCATTTTCAGGCTCACAAATTCTCTTCCTCGGAGTCTACCTCAATCATCTCCACATCGCCTTCATCTTGAGACTCGTACTCACCGGTGTCTAAGAGGATCATCACCCTTTGGTTCGGGCATTCTCTAGTTATATGTCCTTTGTCCTTACACTTAAAGCAAGTTATGTCATGTCATCTAGAAGTTTTTGGGTTAGAAATCTTACCTTGGGTAGGCTCGGACGCCTTAGGCTTGAACCGAGGGTCGATAGCGACCGTCTTGCCTTTGTCCGCGGCCTTAGGTGGAAAGATCGATTGGTTTTGGGACTTGGCTCGGTTCTGGTCCCAAGCTTGGTTACTCCTTGCTTTTCCAGTAGCATAGGACTTCTTCTTAATGTGTTGCTCAGCTTGAATGGCGTGGTGTAGGATGTCCTTCAAGTCGTGGTACGGAAGTCTTTCCACTTTGTGATTGAGCCGCTCGTTTAAACCATCTAGGAACTGAGCCATGATGGTTTCAGCATCCTCATCAAGCTCTAGACGGTTCCTTAGGTGCTCGAACTCTTCAAAATATTCCTCCACACTCCTAGTCCCTTGGGTTAATTTTTGAAACTTCTTTTGGAGGTCTCGGTGATAGTAAGCGGGGACGCATCTTTTCTTCATAAGCTGCCTCATTTCTCGCCAAGTAAGGACTTGAGGAGATTGGCTCCTTCTTCGGTCAGAAACCTCACGATCCCACCATAAGAGAGCATGGTCCGTGAGTTGAGCTACGGCTAAGGCTAGCCTCTTTTGCTCGTTGTAGTCATAATAGGCGAATATGTGCTCCATTCGTTTCTCCCATTCCAAGTAGGCTTCGGGATCTACTCGGCCAGCAAAGGTTGGGGCCTTTAGCTTCATGTCCGTGGAGTGGTGCCTTTGAAAGTCACCTTCGGCCTCTTCAAAACCGTTGTGCCTCGGACCTCTTCTCCTCACTTGAGGTAATGGTGGTTCCTCCTCTGTATCAAGATCGGCTCCTAGATTTTCTTCAAGGTTATTGGCTCGTTGCTGTTGCCTTGCCTTGGTTGCCCCGCGGTTGCTCGATCTGGTCGAGGCGTTGTCCCACGACTTGGAGCTGTTGTTGGATGGCGGTGATGGCTTGCATCAATGCCGCGTTGGATTCGACCGGTCTCCCTTGGTTCTCCATGTTACCTTGCGCAAGAAGAACAAAGAGAAGTTTCAAAATTCTTCAAAGTCGACAATGGAAGAAGAAAGGAGAAAAAATTAAGGATACGCACTTTCACACAAGACCACAAAAAGGAAACAAGAAAGATCTAACAATTAAGAGACAAAAATATTTCTTTTTAATAAAAAGGAAAGATACTTATTATATATATATTTTTTTTTTTGAAAAGTTTTAGCAAAAAGAAAAAAAAATCGACAGCAATTTAAAAAAACCTTGGGGTATATATATATTTTTTAATTTGTTTTTTGCCTAGGACGAATTCAAGCAAGTTTAATTTTTTTAATTTTTTTTTTTGACTAGAACCAACAATCAAAGAAAAAGAATAACAAGAAAAAGAAAAATTGGACAAAACTAACACAAAGAGAAAAGTTATGGAATAAGAACACCTTGTTAGGAACTTTGAGCTCTGATACCAAAGATGATGTAAGCTCCGGCCTAAGCACAAGGTCGATTGCTCGATTGGTCGAGTGGTCTAGACAATTGGACTAAGGTCGCTCCTTGTCTAACCGAGGATATGATGGAAACGTGGATGGAGTGAGTTGAACCACAATAGGTGTGAAAACCTATTGATACTTCAGTGATCTCTAGAGTTCGGACTTACTCACGAACAAGAGAGAGAGAACACAATTTCTTTAGAAATCAAGAAAATTCTATCTTTATTAAAAATCAAAGGTGAAAAAAGGACTACAAATGCAAGGAATTATATAGCCAGGTTCTCAGCAATAAAAATAAATAAAAAACACAATAAACCTGCAAGAAAGAAAAGGAAAATCACAAAACGAAATCCTAAAAGAGCCGTTAGGCTTAAAAGCAAAAATTGTCAAAAAAATGGAAAAAGAATCTCTCTTGGTCTTCAACTTGAATGAGCATTTATCTTAGGTCCGCCAGCTAACTTGAGGGCGAGCTAGGTGTCTTCTAAGGTAAAAGAAACCGTGGTGAGGTGGGCTTCAAGTCTGGGCTTGAGTAGATGCCATTTGGTGTTATCGGGTATTAGAGGGTCCAGTCGACATGTCTTCACTGTTGGGCTGTTCCTGGGCGAATGGTAAGGAATATTGCCATGATCTTTGGTGTTCTCGAAAATAGACTCAATAGGCTTTGGATCCATATGTGTATCGCCTTCTGGTTCGCCGTGGTTAGGTTCTAGCCCTAAGATGAAGATGTCTTTCCAACGCGAGCTCTCGGGTGGCATTAGTGCCCAGTCTTCAACTTGATCAAATACGATCAAGCCTTCATGATCCAGCTGGTCCAAGAACATGTTGAACTTCTTTTCCAAGCTTTTGCTCCTAGTCCTTGTTAATGGTCCGCTTGGTACAAGTGGTGCATGGATGACTTGGCTTGTTGGTTCGATGTCCTCATCAGAATCAGATCCCAAACTCGATGATACCCAAGGAACATTTGTTCCCAGGACATCTGCTGCTCATGCCTAGTCTCATCAAAAAGTCGAGCTAACGACTTCAACCAAAAGAGCTTGATGGGAGGCAACCCATTTGATACGTTTTTTTTTCTTTTATTTTATCAATTTTTTTATTAATGTCTTTATTTTTAGTACTTCATGCTTTATTTAAAAACCCAAAAATATTTTTTTAAAAATCAAAAAAACAAAAAATGAAGAAAACACCCGAAACGGATAGCGAAACGTCAAAGGAATAAGGATAAATTTCTCCCGAAGCGACAACCATTCGGCCGCGGTCGGAGGAGCTCGACTCGCGGTGAATGGACATTCGACCGCGCCATCGTTGCATGGGCCCGCGGCAAAGAGGATGTTGGCGCGGTTGCGTGTCTCGACCCGCGGCGAATAGGCATTTGGTCGCGGCTGGTGTGCTCGACCCGCGGCCAAACCAGTCCGACCAAAAATCCATCCCGACGATTCTCGAACGTTTTCATTTTTTAAGCTTTTACAAAAAACTCTTTGGTCATATCCCGCTCTTTTTCAAAGGAGATTTCAATTCCACACCTATCTCATCTCTTCCACCAAGGTATGATCCTAAATCTCTACTTTTCATATGAGCCAAACCCTAGGTTTTTCTTAATTTAACTAGATTTATGTCTATAATGGCTAGAAATTGTTAGAAAAATCTAAATTGAACTTCTAGAATGATTATATTCCGATTTTGGTACTTAATTATTATGGATTTGAGATTTTTGGAATTTGATATTTTCAAGATTAACTAAAAATGAATTTTGAGAGTAACTTAGATTAATTTGGCCAAGTTTTAGTTTAGTGATTGATATACGGTAATTTATTGAATTTGCATAAGAATGAGCTTTAGAATTTATTTTTAGAAAATCTTTATGTAAGAACTTCACAAACCCGAAATTAGTCGTTAGCATCTCGATTTGCTAGATTTACGTTTGATATGCTCGTTTGTAGATTGAATGTGTCTGTTGATACTCTATTTAGTATCCTCACGCATTAAAACCTTTCGATCACAACCATGTTCTATTTTTGCCGAGATTGTTTTGTAGGAACAATGGATCATGTGAGATTTTGCATAACACGCTCTATAAAGAGTGGATTCGTATGAGAATCATCCCGGAGATCAATATCTAGGCGTCCCGAGTAGTCAAGGCCGATCGAATACAACTAGTGTGGATGATGACACTAACCTCGCTGAGTTCGTGATGAGCCAAAGACAACCTTGAACTCGTGGTGACCGTAGACGACGGACTATGTACTGAATGTCCCTCGTCTACCATACACTATCGGCCAGTTCTTAGTGGCATGGGCCAAGCGAGAGGCAGCTGTAGAGCGTTCTCGACTACTCCTACTAGCACAGGCCCGTGCACCATCCGCTCCCGCGAGCTCCTCACACACACGGACTAGAAAACACTGCCATGGAGAGGAAATTAGAGCGGCATGAGAGACGTTTCAAGCGTGTGATACACTTTCTTGAGGAGAACCACCAGTTCGATGGTAACTTGTCCCGTTCGGAGACAGATGGCTCACGTGATGTTTAGCCTCGCGTTTCATCACTCACAACCAGCCTCACACATCACCACCACAGCTCGGGATAAAAGAGTGCATTTCGGAACAAAAGTACGTTTTTGGATAAACTTGGACAGTCAGAAGTCTTGCAGTCAAAGAAAACCTTCTCACCGTCTGATCATACCCAAATTTGGACACAAAAAATAAGACACAACCAGAGTTCAAATGCAGTTGGTTTGGAGACATTCCAATGGTTGGATCTTCACATATACCCAAAGTACTGAAGGCAGATAAAGCTGCCTTGAAGCATAGCCACTGCGGGCAGAGAAGCTGCACCCGCGGCCAACCGGCGTTCCACCGTGGTCAGGAGAGAGCAGCCCATGGCCAACCAGCATTCCACCGCGGGTCAAGACCACGCACCCGCAGCAAATCTCTGTGCGACCAAATCAAGCTCGTTTCATTCCCCAGGCCAATTCTGTCTTTGCACCTCAAACCCTAAACGTCCCCAAAGAAGTGAAGACTATAAATACGTGATTTTAGGTCTCTTAGACACAATCTCTTTCAAGCTTTTAGACAGAAACAAATTTCTTAGTAACTTTTATTCTTGTTATTCGATTTGGAGCAAGGATTCTCGACTTATGTCTTCAATAGAGAAGCCTTTCTTCATCTCTTTCTCTTACTGCTTTTTATTTATTTATTATGATGTGTAGCTCAGATATGGCGGATTAGTTCTCTTGTTGGGTATAGGATTCTCAAGTGGCTCTCATGGTTCGATTATTCATTAGGTTTTTAGGTTAGGATATCGATTAGGGTTCTTCGTTCTATCCTTTTTATTAATGCATGTTTGCTTGATTGATCACCTTACAACTGAACATAGATATTCTTAGAGCTAAGAAAGTACTAGATCTATATGTTTAACCTAGGATAGACGAGCAAAACCGTTCCAAGATACGAAAGTATACTTGTAGAGGGGTTGTGAGCGTTAACGAACTTGTTTGTTCATCATACTTTTTTGCGCGGCCGGAGATGAAAACTACCGGTCGAGTATATATGTTATAGGTGTGTAGGATGTACGAGAGTAGGCTACACACACTATAGTGTTCCAAGTTTAAGAACCAAAAGACGACAAAAGTCGCATTAAAAGTCCTAACAAATTTCTTATGATAATCAACTGTGATCCATAGAGAGTTTATTGCCCAACGTTTCGTTAAATTGTTTACAAGCTCGTTTTAAATATTCTCTTAGTTTACTTGCTTTCTTATTTATTTTCTTAGATTAGTTTAAATTTCTAGGTACAAAATCGTGACACATAAAATCCCCTTTAAATTTATTAGGTCTTGACACAACATAGAAATCGATAGAAATCTTCAGGCACTCAAATATCTGTGGATTCGATCCCTTAAATAATAATGTGTTTGCTGTGCACTTGCAGCTTTGCTTAAGGGTAAAACTTTTTAAGTTGAATCCTGATCAGATCAGGGCCCGAACTATTTTGTCAATTTTCTGCTTCCCTGTGGGTGGTCCGTCAGAAAGATCTCCCTTAGTAGAGAAATCCTTCTTCTCCTCGGGCTTGCTCGCGGGGCTTGTTTTGTTCTCCTAGGCCCAGTTTTCTGCTTCTTGGTGGGATTTGGAAGGCCAACCTGGTTTGATGCGGTGTGAATAGACTATTCGCCTCAGTTCTCCCACTCGCTTCTTCTTCACGCTTCGTCTAGGATCTTGCCAAGTGTCATGTGCTTGTCGCCTACTCGCATATCTAGACGACAATTAACTCATCGCCATCCCATAGGCTCGCTTCCTTATGACGGCTTCTTGTTGCATGCCTTTACCCTTTGTCTTTTTCTTTCGCCATGTCCTCTTCGTATGGGAACCTCGCTCCTTTTGACGACTCGCTTTTTGACGAATACTCTGATGCGTTTGAGATGCTTGACCATTATCGGATCACCCCAGTGCCAAAATCTAGTCCTTTGGTGCCGCTACCGCTCTGCACGACCATCTTTCTCTCCTGTTTCGATGTCGGCTTCCAGCGAAACCTCTCCTGGATCATGATCGATTGCTGTCGATTGATGGAGATCTCTCCTAGCCAACTGGTTCTACGCTCCTGGGGATTGGTTGATATACTCTATATTTTACTGTTTTTGTTAAGGATTTTAGAATTTTAATTATCTAAGCATTTTCATTTGGTTTTGTGATTTTTGAGGTAATTTTCTCGTATTTGTAGTTTTAAAGTTTATATAGGTCAAATCATCAAAAATATGGAAAATGGAGCCAAAAAGGAGTTTAAAACGTCCAAGACATGTTTCCAAATCCAAAAGATCAGCCAAGCACCTAAAGCTCAAAAAGGCGGATTTCTCCAATTGGACATCACATATGCATTAGTAGTTTCACCTTCATTGGATGCTTTCTCGTTGATGGATTAAGATGAAATTTGGTGGAAATATAGAATTCTGAGGCATATTTCATATGGAATTTGTTCCAAGTCATTTGGAGAAGTGTGCAGGAAGATAAACCGATTTTACTGAAGACGCGTTCGAATTGGGCCTGAGCTCGGCCCATGAGCTCGGCCCAGAAGCTTGGCCGATCCTGCGACCCCTGCGACCCAAAAACTTCTTTTTCGGTTTAATGAAACCCTAGGTCGATTTTAGGGCTATATATACTTGTTTTTAGCCTAAAAAACAGAGAGCCACCCTAGAATAAAGACATCTACGTTTTCTTCATACTTTTTACAAGTTTTTCATTGATTTAGATTCTAACAGCTTCAAGGTGAAGATATCGACTTTGTACTTCGATATAGAGAAATTTTCTCAACCTTAATCTTTTAATAAAAGTATTCTCATCATGATTTCAATCCATACTTGCTGTGTTTTGTGCATCATGAGTGAGTAGTTCGTTTGTTAGGCCGAAGGGGATCCATGGGTGCATAATTTGATATTGATATGATGATTGTTTAAAAGGGATGTTCATATGGTTTTTCATCTTTATTTGTTCTCAATGCATGATTTCTTTACCGCGCATTTAGTAATCTGATCTTAGGTTAATATACTCTCCCAAAGCTTGTTATATTGCTGGAACTAATATTTGATGAGTTAGGCGTCTTAACCTTCCAAAAGTCGAGTTAAGGAGTCTAGTGAACTTTATCATTACTTGCTCAATTTAATGCATGCTTTCATTCTGCAATAACCTTCTAAAAGCTGAGTCTATTGGTTTGTAAAACATAGTGGTCGGAGCCACGACAGTGTAAAAACTATAAATTCATGTTTTGTGTTCAAGACAGTTTTTACTTAAATCCCTATTGAATCATCTATCTTATCGTTGCATGTTTTCCATGAGATTTCCCTAAGACCTAACCTTTTCTTCATTGTTTAATCTCTAATTTTATTTGCTTATTTACTTTATTTGCTAATCACCATCGACACACTCTCTTTTATTTTGTTTTAGCTTGATTATTCTTCTAACGTTTTCGTCGTGCAGTTTACAAGTCCATGTGGATTCGATCCCATACTATACTTATTGTGATTTGTGCACTTGCAGCTAGTATTTGTTGGGTGAAAATTTTACTCAATCAAGTTTTCTACCGCCTTTTCCGGGGACTTAGATAATATTGCTTTCGAATTCTGAATTTTAATCTAGTCTAAAACGTTTATTTTGTGCATTTTAATATTTCTAAAAAACTTCTAATTTGTTCCTTTGAGTTTTTCTTTCGATTTTCAGGTGTATGACTAGAAGTTCTACTTCTGAAAATCTATTCGAACCTGAATTAGAGATAGATAGACTTGAGAGACAACTTAGAAAACCAAAACAACAGCAACAAATGATCGCCGAGCTAGAAAACCGAGTCCTCCTTACCAAAGAAGAACGACTCGCTCAAGAACAAGCCGTTTCCCTTGCTAACGCCAATGGTGCTCTCTTGCAGCAACCCCACGGTGTTAACCTCATGTCTCCAACCTTGGTGACCCAAACAATGATCCTCCAGATCGAGACGTTGACCCGAACGCTCCTCTTGTTGGTGCTGCCCGACAACCTCCACCGCGAGTGGAAGATCATCACCCCTTTGACCCAGCTGCGTTGCGACAACTTCAGCAACAATTACTTCAACTATTCCCTCCCCAAAGAGTGCATCAGCCTTAGAAACCAGCACACCAAAGGCCATCACTAATCACTCAACACCAAAATCATCAAACCATCGGTGATTTTGACTCTTCCGATGCTTTCTTCTTGGATAGTAATCTAATTCGTCCTCCTAATCCTCAAAGACATGAATTTGAGATTAAGACACAAATTATTGGATTGGTGAAGCAAAATCAATTCCATGGCTTGCCCACCGTGCACCCACTCGATCACATTGACACCTTCGAGGAGATTTGTAGCACGATTCGATCAAATGGAGTTCCCGCTGATTATTTTAAGTGCAAGTTATTCATATTCCCTTTGAATTACAAGGAACTTAGATGGATGAAGTCGGTGCCCCCTCAGTCAATTACTACTTGGAACGAGTACAAAGCTGCCTTCTTGAACCAATTCTACACCAAGCAAAGATCGAGCTCAATAAGAAGCAAGATCTCGGGTTTTCAACAAGGACCTACCGAATCTTTCTATGAGGCATTGGAACGTTTAAAGGAGTACACTAGAGACTGCCCCAATCATGGTTTCTCTGAAGAAAATCTTTGGAACATCTTCTACAACGAGATTGATCATAAGTACAAGCTATCTCTCGATACCGCGAGCAATGGAAGCTTCATGACCAAATCGGTATCGGAAGCTAAGATTCTTATCGAGAACCTTGCTACTAGTGACGCTAATAGCTGCCCCGAGTACAATAGAAACATTCGTACTACCAACACGTCAACCGAGTCAACACAAATCGCAGAGCTTTGGAACATAGTTTCACAACTACTAAAAGTTCAAAGAGGCGTTCATGCTATTGAAGACGTGGTGGATAATAATGGTGACCCTATGATGGAATATATTGGAGATGGTACAGAGAAAAACCAAGAAGAAGTGAACTACATTGGTGGAAATTTCGGAAATAAAGGATTCCACCAAGGATATCCTACCCAAATATGTCCTACCGAAGCAACAATGTGGAAAACCCTCAAGATCAAGTGTATTCTCAGCAAAACGTCCAACAAGGAGCTCAATACCAGTCTAAGAAACCATTATATCAAAAGGGAGTCTATCAAGTGAAGCCCCCATTCACTTTCCCTCAAGCTACCGCACCGGTACGACAAGAAGATAAACTCGAAGCAATGATGAAACAATGCATCGAAAGCCAGAAACAAGCCAACAAGGAGATCCATGAGAAGATGGATAACATCTACAAAAATCTCAACAACAAGTACGATTCAATCAATGCTTACAACAACTTTGGAGGCATTATCACCACGATCCTTCTACATTGTGGAGTTAACTTCAGGACTGAAGAACCGCTTCAATATGAGAACAAACTTGACCTTGCCGGGCTTCAAAGGAAAGGTTATCTCGCTGGTTGGCTTGAAGAGTCCAAGATTTTCGCTTACATATCCACGCCACCTTCTTCAAAGGAGGCACAATACATCCTTATTCCATGCGAGACCCTTCCTCGTTTACGAGACGGTAACCCTTCTTTTAACCCTCATAAAAATATGTGGTTCATACGTACAACGGGAGATCCTATTGTATGGATTACCTTTTTCTACAAAGCTCGAGCAAAAGCAGCACGCAACTCTCGCCTCGATGTAGAGCCTCGACGCCTGTGAGAGCATAATCTCACAACCTCGATTCTTAGCTTTTCAGGTCGTATGTTTTTGAGAATAACTTAGGAAATTAGAGAGAGAAAGTTGTATATATTATTTTCAGCCAAGAATTCAGTGCTTTACAATGTGGCTCTACTTTCAAACTTATACTCGCCCAAATGTAACTCTCTAAGCTCAATTAAATTTGTAATATTTGTCTTCAATGCTGAGCTTGATTCTAGGATCTTGAATTAGTGTGTTTGACTTTTTAGACGAAACCTCATCCTCCTAGCAATCTCGCATCTTCCTGCGTGCTCGGCTCCTTCCAGCTTGCGGGCTCGCTTGATGAGGTCTTATCGCATACTGGGCTTCTTTGTTAGGCCTCTTCAATCCGGCTGGGCATTGAGTGTGGAATTTGGGCCCAACAGTTGCCCTCCAGCATCCTTATTGATTTATCACTGAGGATGCGAGGCTGCGATCTCAGGTCCTTATTGATTTCCTTAGCCGATACTATCTTCCAATCTCACATCTCTGATTGATTTCTTGCGTGCTCAGACGCCGAGTTTGCAGGGATCCTGTAATATCTTGTGCGACTTTAAAAGGATATGACAGGGCGAGTGGGTAGTGGATATAAATGGGCGGTTCACGCTGTTTCAACTTCCCACGTCGCCTCGACTTCCACTTGCCAAGGTAATGATGTCTTTTTTTTTTATTACTTCTGCTCCTTTAATTGAACTGTCTTTGCCTCATTTTTACTTTTATCCGAGATACTCTCTTCTGTAAAAGTACATCCTCCATTGTTTCCGGCCAAATTGTTTCTTTCAACCTCGATTTTTTGCTCTTTCTGCTATGGCGTCTTCCTCTAAGCTGGGTGCTTCTCTCCCCCTCGCCGATCGGTTCGAATCTCACTCGAAGAGTACGATTTCGCCTGTCGAGCTCGCAAATATCTCTGCCTTATGCAGGCTCGATACCTGCGACTTGCTCATCCCGTCGGCTGATAACTCTCCGGAAAGTCCTCCGGAGGGTTACGCATGCGGGTATGTCACGTTCTTTTTGAGATGCCGCCTCACTTTTCCCATCCCGACGGCTGTCTCTAACATCATCAGTGACCTCGGGATCACCCTTCCACAATTTATGCCCAGCGCGATGAGGTCCCTTGTCGTACTCTGGGTGCGTTCTAAATAATATGGAGTTTTATTCGATACTGAGGTCTTTCGCCAGCTCTTTATTGTCAAAGGGAACTCTCATCTTCGCGGGACCTATTATTTTCCAGCGAAGGTTAATCAGTCTGTTTTCAGGTATAATGTGAGGGATGATAAGTGGTGGGAGCAGTGGTTCTATTTCAGAATCTCGAGCAAATCCGTTGAGGGCGAATCGGTACTGCAGCATTCCTGGGCTCAGATTAATGGTCAACATGATCCCTAGGATGCCGATTCGAGTGCCTTTAAGGATTTCTTAATCGCTGGTTTCTTCTGTTTTGATTTGATTTTATTATTTGCAGAGTCAATTGATTCCTCAAAAGTAGTGACGGCTTAGGTTCAACGGCTCGTCGATCTTGTCAAGAGGGAGAGCTATGACTGTAAGTGTTTCACCCTTGATAGGATCTTACAGGCTCGCGAGCACCCTTGATAGGGCTATCTGTTGCATCTGCTTTCGGGCTCATAGGTTTGTATGTATGTATATTTATATTTCATCCTCTGGGTTATGAGCTTTCCCTCATTCTGATCTCCCTTGTTTGATTTCGTAGATTCTCGGACTCAGTCTCCTCCACTTCAAGTTCAAGTTTTGCCCCCGGTTTTATCCATTATCCCAAGACTCGAGGCTGTTGCTAAGGATTTAGCTTGTGTTGAGGTTGATCCTCCGGCTGGTTCCCAGGTGCCGGATACTACCCTCGCTACCTCCCAGATTGATCTGGCTCGCAACGAAAGCTCAACCGAGTCCAACAAAATGGTTCCCCTTAAGAAAGCACAAAGCCTATCATACAGGGAGAGGATGCGACTACGCCTTGTCCCGACGCCAGCTGGAGCTCTTGACAAGAGAGTCAAGGAGGCTCTCGGCAAATCTGTCCGAGTTGAGACCTCGCAGCGTGAGGAACCCGAGAGGGGTGACCACCGTGAATCCAAGGCTGACCATGGTGATAGTGGCAACTTGCCAGTGGGTGGTGAGATAGAGATTGCCCAGCATGATATGCGAGTTAGGGGCTCTCAAAGATCAACCTCCAAGGTATCTTCTAAGGAACCCGGTCACTCTGCCGAGCATCAGTCTCGTTCTAAGCGGTCTCGTGACGACGGACTTAACGGTGAGGAAACATCAAGGAGGCATGTGGTGCCCCTTTCGCAAGGTGGTGGAGAAAATTCTCCGAATGCTTTTAGGTTTGACTTTGATGGTCCTGAGGCATTCGTAGAGAACAACTCCCATCTAGCGAATCTTTTCAGGCGTGTTAGGCCCTCCTCCTGCTTTTTGCCATCCCTGAGGAATATGAAGAAGTCTGAAAGGTATACCAAGTTCGCGTGTACGATTGGTCAGGTAGCTCTGATTTCCTCTTTTATTCTTTTTATTTTTGATTTCTTCGCTAAAGAAATTTTAATATTTATTTTTTAGGCAATTTCCGCTGCGAATGAGTTAGTTCACTCATTCAAGCAAGATCTCTGCTCTGCTACTCAGCCTGAGGAGGTTGAGAGGGCGGCTAAAACCATTGCTGATCTGGTTGCCGAGCGGAACGAGCTGATGGGGAGGATTACACGAAACGAGGAGAAGATGGCTGAGGTCGCCCTTTTGGAAAGTCAGGGTAAGGATCAGGCCGTTTTGGCCAAGAGATGGGAAGACTCTGCTCGGGAGGCTCATGCTCATGCTGAAACTCTTCAAGCTCGGGTCTCTACACTGGAGAAATTAGGTGAAGACTTGAGGGTGGACCTCCGAGTTGGCGAGGGGCGAGCTGGAACTGCTGAGGTTGGCTTGGGCTCTTCTAGCGAGAGTATAGTAGGCTTAAGAGTCCATATTGATAGGGATGTCAATCGGACTGGCCCGGCCCGGCCCGAAACCCGTAAAGCCCGCATATATTTGAGCCCGGCCCGGCCCAAAAAATACCGGGCCTATATTTTAAAGCCCGGCCCAGCCCGAACAGGGCATTAGGGCTTTTCGGGCTTTTTCGGGCTGTTCTTTACAAACACAAAAAGTCACAATTCTCAAAAAAAAAAAAATTAAAACAAAATATTTATCAAAATAAATCTATATTGAAATGTATTATATCAAATCCAATTAAATTTAAAAGCAAAATTTTGACCAAAAAATAAATAAAATTCAAATAAATTGTACTACCAAATAAAATATAAAATCAAAACACTTCAAATCTAGGTAGTAGAGTTTAGATTATAATATGTTTCATCGTCTTTTAAATCATCATCACCATCAAAAGCTACATATAAAAAGAAAAAGTAAAATAATATTAAACTTTGAAAGGTATAAATCATTTAGAAATGTCATTGAAAATCTGTAGATAAAGATTTTTAAAACATGAAGTAAATATGGATGAATGATAATGGTACCTGGATCACGAAATGTAAACCTATAAAACCAAGTGCATGTACAAATCAGTGCATGTACAAATCAGTGCTTCAATGTTTCTTGGTAAAAGATGATTTCCTAGACATACGCACAAATACTAAATGTAGACTATGATGCCATTGTAGTTATCGGAATGTTTAGAACATCACATGTCATACGAGCTAACTCACCATAACGTTTTGAATGACTCTTCCACCATTCTAAAACATCCATGTCTTCATAAAAATTTAGTTCCAACATATCGTCTTCTAAGTATAGAGTCAATATAGACTTTGATTCTTCTATAATGGTACGTTTGTTCATACTCTTTAAAATCATATGATAAGTGAACCCAAATTTAATAAAACATACGTAATCAAATAGTTCCGGGTTTTTCGGGCTAGCCCGAGCCCGAAAACACACTAGCTCGAAAGGCCCGATTTTTTTAGGCTTTTATTTCTAGGCCCGAGCCCGCTATTTTTCAGGGCCGGGGCGGGCCGGGCCTCGGGCTTTGCCCCTAATTGACACCCCTACAGATTGAGAAGGTTACGGAGGATTCGAAGAAGCTCGCCAAGAGGCAGAAAGAGATGGTGAAGAAGGCTGCGAGGAGGGAAATGTCCAAACAATATCGCACCATTCTTTTTGGGATAAAGGATAAATTCGAGAAGAAGAAGATCGAGGTTGACACCGAGACTCATATTATGGAATGTAAGTCTAACATCCTTCTTCTTGATGATATTACCAATCAGACCATCAACGATTTTGAGGCTAAAAGAAAGGGTATTGAGGTTGAGAAGCTGAGGTTGGACGCGGAGCTTGCCATCGTCCAGGTATCAGATTTTTTCCTTGGTAAACTTGACATTCCGCAGGTATCCGATGATTCGGTTACGCTGCCTGCTGGGCCAAATGCACAATCATTAAATGATCAGCTGGACCTTGGTTCTCAGGAGCTTAGGAAGGAGTTCCTACTGCCCTTGGATCAACCTACCTCGGCGGATAAACCAGCTGAACCTGTCTGCTAAAGACTCTTTTACTCTTTTCATCCTTTGTTGTTTTTCGAACTTGGTGCCTGGGGAGGCTTTTAAATCCGTTTCTGTTTATTGTTGAACTCGTTATGCCCTGATGGGCTTTTTGGTTTGAACTTATGCTCCCTTGAAGAGGCTTTAATTATTTTGATTTTTCTTTTAAAGATCTTCTTTTTGTGTGTTTTTATGATAACTTTTGCCATTTAGAGGCTGATATTTTAGATCAGAGGCAGTTTTTCAGCCAAAGATCCAGGTCGTTTAGAGACCTTGCTTCCAGGTCGTTTAGAGACCACGGGAGCTGACCAGATGATTTTAAGACGCAAGGTCGAAGCCGTTTAGAGGCATGCATGTAACCTAAACAGTTTAGACGTAGAGGTTTTTGTCATATCAGAGACTAGAAAGGTTGTGACTTTGCAATTTAGACGCAAAGTCGAGACATGCTAGCTGGTAGCACGCTCTTGCTCGTAAGGCTGTTCATTTATGTAATAAAGCTTTTAGCTTGTAAATATGAGTTGAGAGTCCTCAGGCTGTATTTAACAGTCTTGAAGGGATATTTTAATAGTTGCACCCTTATTAGGTTGCATACGTACCCTTAGGAGGGATCAAGCTTTTTCGTAGTTCGATTTTTACAAGTGTATTTTTAGTGATAATACTTCTTCAAGTTCATGGCATTCCATGAGTTCCTTTCGGGTGTGTTGTCGTGCACCCTGGTGACCTTGTATACACCGTTTTTTACTACCTCGGAAATTCGGTATGGACCCTCCCAGTTGGTACCCAATTTGCCAGCATTTCTTTCTCTTGTGTTTTCATAAACTTTTCGTAGGACGAGCTCGCCGACTTGAAATCTTCGCTGTCTGACCTTTGAATTATAATAGCGTGCTGCTGCATGTTGGTAGTTTTGAAGATTAACGAATGCTCGATCTCGACGTTCAACGATGACATCGATTTGGTCGAGGAGCATTTCGTTATTTAGTTCTTCGTTTATGGGACACATATCTACCCTTAGGCTGAGGACTGCGACCTCATCGGGGACCATGAACTCAATCTCATAAGCCAAGGAGAATGGTGTTTCTGAGGTTGCTTTGCGAGGCGAGGTCCGACAGGCCCATAGTACTCCAGGGAGTTCGTCGAACTATTTTTGTTTTTTAGCATCCAATCGTTTTTTGAGATTGCTCAATATTAGCTTATTTGCTGCCTCGGCCTGTCCGTTGCCTTGAGGGTAACGTGGAGTCGAGGTTGTCAGCCTGATTCCATGATCCTCACAAAACTCGAGGAACTGATTTGAGATGAATTGTGAACCATTATCGGTTACAATCTCGTATGGGACTCCGTGTCGGCAGACTACATTTTGCCATACGAATTCATGTACGCGGTTTGCTTTAACCTGCTGGAAAGCTCCCGCCTTTATCCACTTGGTGAAGTAGTCGGTGAGGACGAGTAGGAAGCGGCACTTCCTTTTTCCCGAGGTTACCATAGGTCATACTATGTCCATAGGCCATCTCATAAAGGGGTATGGAGATGAGATGGAGGATAAATTTTCAGTAGGCTGATGCAATGTGGGAGCATACCGTTGGCATTTGTCGCATGCCTTAGAGTGTTCTTCGCAGTCAGCGACTCAGTTGGGCCAAAAATACCCTTGCCTTTTGATCCTGATGGCTAACGCCCTTCCTCCTGAATGGCTGCCACACGAGCCTCTGTGTACTTCCATCAATATCGTGAAAGCTTCGAGCTCGTGGACACATACCAGGTAGGGGCCATTAATTCTTCGCTTGTAGAGGCGGGGGCTGATTATACAATATCTTGAAGCTACAATTTTGAGCTTGCGAGCTTCCCACTTGCTGGGGAGAGGCTCTCCCCCCCCCCTCAATATATTGTATAATCGCTGCTCGCCAGTTAGCTCTTGCGATCATTTTTTCACGGAGAGTAACATGCCTGGCGTTGAGCGGAGCTTGTTCCGGGTCCTCAGATTCTCCTATTTTGAGAGGGAGGTTGTCCTCTATTGGGGCTAGTATTATGTCCAACTCCATATGGTCATCGGCACGTCTATTTCCATTAAATACTCGACATCTTTGTTGATTTTAACGCTTGGTTTTTCAATCCCTTCCACTGGAATCACTCTTTTTACAAGTGGACTCGAGGTTGATGCCAGAGCTGCCAGTGCATCTGCGATCATGTTTTCACCTTGTGGTATTCGCGTCGGGCTGAATACTTCGAATCGCTTAACTAGCTCTTGGACTATTGCCAGGTATGATTCCATCCACTAAAAGAAAACACCCTTTTTGCAATGAACGATATCGTTGTAAAATCGTTGCAAAAGAGGGTTTGAATCGAATTTGCGACGAAAAAGAGATCGTCGTTAACTGATCGTCGCAAATCACAAATCGTCGTAAATTCGTCGGAAAAGTACGAGGGACAAAAATTCGTCGCTAAATCGTCGCTAAATTTTCATAGTAAAATCGTCGTAAATATTACATTGAAATTACGACGAATATAAATACGTCATAAAAACGATGGAAATTCGAAGGGAAATATTTCATTGTTAATTCGATGGCAAAAAATTGTCGTCGTTAATTCGTTGCTAATCAATCGTCATAAAATCGTTGCTAAATAATCGTCGCAACATCGTTGCTAATAAATCGCCGTACAATCGTTGTAAAATAGCCACGATTTTATGACGATTAATTTAGCAACGAATCAACGAGGATTATTGTTTACCATCGAATTAACGACGATTCTATATATGATTTTTATTATTTTTGAAATTTTATTAATTTCGAACTTATAAAATGAAAATTTTAAAAATAATATATAATAATATTTTATTAGAAAAAAATATATTATAATCTGTTACAAAAAAAACAAAAATTAGAATTCGAAATCCTAAATCTAAATAACTATATCATAATCGTCGAGATTCACATCGTATTCGGGACTTCTCGACGAACCGGATGTGCCTGCCGCTCCCGCTGCCTCTGCCGCTGCCGCTGCATCTGCCTCTGCTCGGAGTCTTCGCTTTTCCCGTAGCATGGCCTGCATTGTCGGGTTCCCTGTTGCCAAGATGTCGAAGAGTTCGTCATTCTGTGTAGCATCCAGTTCAACCCGCTGCTGAAGACTCGCAATCTTCGCCTGATGTGCCGTAGACCGAGTAGCCTCGGTCTCAACCCGCTCCTGAAGACTCGACTAGATCATCTTCTGGCGATCGTCGTCGCGGATCATATGAAGAAGCAGCCGAGACATCTCGAATAGATCCCATCCCGACAACCTTCCCCTTTCTCTTAGGGGCAACCTATATTTAAATTTACAATTAGAAATTTTTAAAAAATCAAAAACTAAAAATTAATAAGTACTAACTATTCTATATACCTGCTCGAAGATCCGGTCAATATCGGGTGTGGTCAACCCTCCAGACATAACCGACGAACCACCTGGAGATAGCTGTTGAGAGAGCTGTGTCTCTCGTTCGGTGACCTTGGAAGTCACCTCATTGAAGATGTGCTCGGCAGTCTCGGAAACAAAGGAACCATCCTTCTTTCGGTGCGTCCGCTCAAAAACCTTGGTCATCGGAGGGAGTACACCTCCGTCTTCGGCGGCCTAAAGAAAAAAACTATGTTATTGACGAAGTAAATTAAATAAATTAATTAATTTAAATAAATTTAATTACCATATGTAGACGAACACCCGCAAAAGGTGTTTGCCCAGCTGTATGAGGCAGAGCCTTGAGTTTCCCATCCGAATCAACGGTGTTGCGGGAAGCCGAACACTTCTCAGCAGTTATGATGGACTTCGGATCCATCCAATACCGCACCAAGCCGTCCCAAACGGCTTTATCCATGTGCAGGGGCTTTGCTAAATCCCCATAAATCTTTCATGCTTTCTTCCACTCACCAACCACGCCTTGGATATGAAACTTCACCCTCTCGAGAAACAAAGTTTCAACCTCGCCATGAATCGAAAGATCCCAGTGATATTTTTGCTGCATGAGAAACAAAAATAATTACATATTTTATAAAATTAAATTAAATATATATTTAAATATAATTAAAATAATTATGGGAGAATAAAATATTTTTTCCATACATACCGCAAACATCTTGAACCATGTCTCCTTGACGTGTGGAGGAAGCTGGGTAAAATTGGTATGAGGCTCGATAAAATAGGACTTGATGATGTCAGAAACGGTGCGTCCAACTTTGGATTCAACTCCAAACCTGAAACAAAAAATTGTAAAATTTTGAATTGTTAGAAAAAAATATAAATATGTAATAATAAATGTAAAAAATATATATTTATATATATTACCATTCCGACCCGTCAGTATGATCCGGATCTAATCTTTTAAGCCTATGACGGCCCGGCTGTGCAAGCAAATCAAGAACCGTCATGTGTGCATATGGGGCCGGGGCATGGCCTCCAGGTTGCGGAATCTGAGGTGGTTGTGGAGGCGGCGGAGCACTCTGTGTTTGCGTCACCGGACGAAATCTGTCTCTGTAGCCTCAGAAGACACGGGCAACCCGGTACCCGAAGCATCACCAATCTCTCTAAAAAATTGAGCGTAATGTGCACGACGCTGGCCCATCTGCATAAAAATGAAAACAAATTACTATCTATAAACATCCGGGCAGTCTGCTATTTTTTCTAATTTGATTCCGTTTCTACCGACCTAAATTGTTCCATTTTTATCTATACTAATTAATTAAAAACATTAAAAAAAAATTACCTTTTTCGCAAAGAATTCACAAGGAAGTTAGGAGGATTTGTTTGTGATTTGTTTGTAAGTGAATGAAGAAATTCTGAGCGTGTAATATATAGGATTAGTTGTCGTCGCTAAATCGAGGCAATCAAACCGTGGCTAATTCGTCGCGAACTTTGCAACGATTTTGTGACATTCATACACGCAGGAGTTTAATTGACCGACACGCGGTAAATTTTATGACATTTCGTTGCTAAATCGTCGCAAATTTGCATCGATTTTGTGATATTCATAGTTTGCGACGATTTAGCCACGATTAGTCTCAATTCGTTGCTAAATCGTCGCAACTTTGCATCGATTTTGTGACATTCATAGTTTGCGACGATTTAGCCACGATTAGTATCAATTCGTTGCTAAATCGTCGCAAATTTGCATCGATTTTGTAAAATTTTATTTTGCAACGAATTAGTGAGGATATTTGTAAAATCTGTTTTAGGGTTTAGGGTATAGGTACAAAATTGTAACGTCGATTGCAACATTCCAGAAATAACTTTACAGGTTTACTGTAAATCCAAATTCATGAAATTATCAATAAGTTCATCGATATTGAAAAATAAGTAAAACATATAGTTTGCGTATATGTTAGATTATTAATACAATGATTCAGTTTGTGGATATTACTGTGATTGACCGAGTTTTCATTTTCGGACAATTCTCTAAAGTCACGATCAATTTCATTGAAAGATGCATAATACAATGAGATAGTAATATGTTAGGGTTTAGGGATTAGGGCAAAGGGTTTAGGATTTAGGGTTTATGACAATTCGTTGCTAAATCGTCGCAACTTTGCATCGATTTTGTGACATTTAAGTTTGCGACGATTTAGCCACGATTAATCTCAATTCGTTGCTAAATCGTCGCCACTCTGCATCGATTTTGTAACATTTTATTTTGCAACGAATTAGTGAGGATATTTGTAAAATCTGTTTTAGTGTTTAGGGTATAGGTACAAAATTGTAACGTCGATTGCAACATTCCAGAAACAACTTTACATGTTTACCGTAAATCCAAAATCATGAAATTATCATTTAATTCATCAAGATTTAAAAATAAGTAAAACAGAGAGTTTGCGTACATGTTAGATTATTAATACAATGATTCAGTTTGTGGATATTACTGTGATTGACCGAGTTTTCATTTTCGGACAATTCTCTAAAGTCACGATCAATTTCGTTGAAAGATGCATAATACAATGAGATGGTAATATGTTAGGGTTTAGGGTTTAGGGCAAAGGGTTAGGGTTTAGGGTTTATGGACGAATCGTGGCTAAATCGTCGCAAATTTGCATCGATTTGTAACATTCTTTTTTGCGACGATTTAGCCACGATTAGTCATAATTCGTTGCTAAATCGTCGCAAATATTGCAACAATTTTGTGACAATCACAATTAGCGACGATTTAGCGACGATTCCTTTGATATCCCCCAAACCCCAAACTAAATCCCATTTCCGATCACCACTCATTTCCCGCCGTTGTTGAGGCAATTAATAAATTACATGACACATAGACACATATGTCTCGTAATTTATTAATCGCCGCACCTACGGCGGAAAATGAATGGAGATCGGAGATGGAATTTAGTTTGGGGTTTAGGGGATTTCATAGAAATCATATCACTTAAATTTCACAATAATTACTCGATCACAATATTATATTAATACATTAAATTCACAATAATTATTAGCTAGCGCGGTCACTCTGATTCATTTTCGGACGAAGAGTAGTACACATCCGTTTCTTGATCATCTGGTTCATCACTTTCTTCGAACTCATCTTCCTCATCTTCTTCCTCTGTATCGTCTGGGAGATATTCAACTTGCCTGTTTTGAGGATCTATCAAAAGGATGTCTTCATTGCTCTCATTTAGTTCTGGCATATCAGAGCAATGATCTTGCTGCCTTGGTAGTTCCTCATCAACCCCCATAATTCGACCCCTCGGAGAAACTTTTATAACTGATAACCATGAGATACGGGTGGTGCGAACTCGCGGATATGGAACAAAGCTGACTTGTTCTGCTTGTGATGCTAGGATAAATGGCTCATACTTATTGTAAAGCCGTGATTGGTTGACATCTACTGCCCCAAATTTGTATTTACGGACACCTCGATCAACTGTTGGATCGAACCAGTCGCATTTGAACAGAACGCATTTCAAACCTAAGCAACCAGGGTACTCAACTTCAATTATGTCTTGCAACACTCCATAAAAATCTATTTCGCCCCGCACACATATCCCGTAGTTGGCAGTAGCTCTTTGATTTCCATATTTGAATGTATGAAATATATATCCGCGTGTGCAATACATGGGTGCACTCGTTATCTTCGATATGGGGCCTTTTATTAACTCATGGAACCAGAGTGGATATGCGGTATCCCCATACTCGACCTATATCATTAATTAATTTAATTAAAAAGTAATCAAAATATGTATTAGGTTAATTGTCCAAGTTAGTAATTAATCAGATCACTTAAAATTTTACGTACTTGCGTCTTCAACCACGGGGCAAAATGTTGATCTTTACGCTTGTTGATTTCATCGTCTGAGATTCCTTCAATGACTTCTCGGACTTGTCTAACAAATTCACTGCATACAAAAGTATTTGTAATTGGTATAAAGCTAGCATATATATAATTTATCCATATATATAAGACGTATGTTTATACACTTACGTCTCAAATTGACTAACTTCTTCGCAATTTAAAAGGATATACGTTTGTGCACTATGATGGTCTTTTTCATTGGCAAACCAAACTGACTTCACTCTTCCACATAATCGACCGATTGAAGAAAAGATATCTGGGACACCTTCATTAGCATATGTTCGGCCTACACCTTCATCATCATATCGCCGTGCTGCCCTTTTCCGTGTGCGAACCTTCGAACCAAAATAGTACCCCGTGAAGTGAGAAGTTTCTTCTGTTAAACTTCCTGCTACTATTGAGCCTTCAACTTTGGCTAGATTTTTAGCCTTCCGCTTCAAATGTCCCATGAATCGCTCGAATGGGTACATCCATCGATACTGCACAGGTCCCCCAAGTTCTGCTTCGTGAGGTAGATGAATAGGTAGATGTTCCATAACATCAAAAAAGGCTGGGGGAAATATTTTCTCCATGTTGCACAACAAAATAGGAATACTAGCATCAAGTTGTGCAATAACATCTTCTGACAAAGTACGGGTACAAAGATCCCGAAAAAACCCTCCAATGCCTACAATAACAATCACATGATATATAAGGTAATAATGTTAATTTTCCATTTCATATATATATATATATATATATATATATATATATATATATATTAATTATATAAAATCTTAAATTCACAATTAATATGTGATTAGTTTAAATTTATATACCTGCAATTGCTTCGTGTACATTTCCTGGTAGAAGTTCAGGAAATGCAAAAGGAAGTAGTCGTTGCATAAAGACGTGACAGTCATGACTCTTCATCCCGGAAAACTTTTGGCCATTCTCAACACATTTAGCTAAATTAGATACGTACCCGTCCGGGAACTTCACATCAGATGTCGCCCATTTGAACAAAGCTTACTTTTATTCCACACCCACACGAAATATAGGGACAAGTGCTTTCCCATTGCTTGTAATATGTAACTCATTCCGACAACAAAGATCAGGCAAGTCTAACCTTGACTTACCACTGTCTTTAGTCCTTCCACGCACGTTTAACAATGTATGCATGATGTTATCAAAAAGGTTTTTCTCAATGTGAATGACATCCAAATTGTGTCTAAGCAAATGATCCTTCCAATACGGAAGCTTCCAGAATATGCTTTTCTTATGCCAATTGTGATGCTCCCCATATCCATCTGGCATATTAGCTGGAGTGTGCCAATTTCCACCACGATTGACTGTTTCCAATGCACCATAATGATCAATTTCTGCTTCTAGATCTTCCCCAGAAATATAAACAGGAGGAGGAACACGAACAGTTTTGTTCTTTCTAAACAACCGCTTATTTCTTCGATATGCATGATGAATCGGTAGAAATCGGCGGTGACAATCAAACCAACTTGTTTTCCGACCATGTTTCAATTGAAACGCATCTGTCCGATTGAGACAATATGGACAAGACAATCGCCCATGCGTAGTCCAACCTGATAACATCCCGTAAGCATGGAAGTCGCTTATTGTCCACATAAGCACCGCACGCATTGTAAAAAAATTTTCCTTGCAAAATCATATGTCCGAACCCCGGTATACCACAACTGCTCCAATTCCTCTATCAGAGGCTGCAAAAACACATCAAGGGAACGCTTCGGATGCTTCGGACCTGGTACTAAAATACTCAAGAATAAAAATTCCCTTTGCATGCACATATCTGGGGGAAGGTTGTAAGGCGTTAGGATTACTGGCCATAAATAATATTGCCTACCAGACATACCAAATGGACTAAATCCATCTGTGCAAAGACCAATATACACATTACGTTTCTCTCTAGCAAAGTCTGGATGTACCGTCTTAAAGTGTTTCCACGCTTTTGCATCTGAAGGATGAGTAACCTCCTCATCTGTTTGCAAATGATCTGCATGCCATCTCATCGATGCAGCTGTCCTCTCAGACTGATACATTCTTTTTAATCTATCAGTTATAGGAAGGTACCACATCCGCTGGAACGGTACCTTACTCCGACCAGTACCTTGCGGCTTATATCTTGGCTTATGGCAAAATCGACATTCCTGCAACTTATCATCATCTTTCCAAAAAAGCATGCAATTGTCAACACAGACATCTATCATCTCAGAAGGCAACCCAAGACTATAAACCAGATTCTGTATCTCATAGTAAGTTTCAGCAGCTAAATTGTCCTCTGGCAAATACTCTTTAATCAAATCAGCCCAATCATCCATGCAAACCTCAGCTAAGTTATGATCAGTTTTAATAGTCATCATCCTAGCCGCCAACGACAATTTAGAATGTCCTTCTCTACATCTATCGTAGAGTGGCTGATTTGCAACATCTAGCATATCATAATTTTTTTTTGCATCTAGATTGGGTTCCTCATCATGATGATCATGTGAAAATGTACTTATGGTTTCATGAAATGCATCCGTAACCATGTCATGAATCCTATCATTATCTTCACCATGCTGCTCCGCATGATCATCAAATTGATTAAAATTATTTGACTCATTAAAATTTGATGCTTGATAATTGCTACTACTACTAGCTGCATTTCCTCCATGACCCTCTCCATGATAATACCATATATAGTAATGTGGCATAAACCCTCTATTTAATATATGCGACCACACCTTCGAGATAATGATAAATTTCTTATTCAAGCATCTGGCACAAGGACAGTACATCTTACCACTGATAATCGTATTATGCATGAATCCCTCCACCCCATCACTGAACTCCTTTGTTAGCGATCCCTTTGAATCAAGACGATTATACATCCATCTTCTAATTTCGTATATTGACATTTTTTGTTGGTCAGAAAGAAGTAAATGTTTTTGAATATGAAATTTTTATTATGAATTTGGCCACTATATATAGATTTTTATTTTCATTACCATCGAATTACCTACGATTTTACATCGATTTCACATCAATTTTACAACGACTCTAAAAATGTTTACATCGACTTTACAACGACATTAAACATGTTTACCTAACCGAACACCGTGAACTTAAAACGTGCTCACCTAACTGATTAATCGTTGTGAAATCGATGTAAAGTTCAACTTATAATAATCATTGCTAATTCGTGGGTAATTTTACGACGATATTACAACGTTTTATATTAACCTCGCTAAATCGTCGCTAAGTTACAACGATTTTACGACGATTTTGATTATCGTCGTAATGTCGTCGGTAATCGTTGTAAAATCGTTGCTAATTAGCGACGATTTTACAACGAAAATTTTCGTCCCAATTTTGCGACGATTTTACGACGTCTTTAAGAATCGTCGTAAAGTCGTCGCAAAAACGATTGCAATTTGCAACGAAATAAAATCGTCGCAAAAATTCGTTGCAAAATGCATGTTTTCTTGTAGTGATCATGCTATCTCTGGCTTCGTATTCTCCATGAAATTGACTTGTGATGAGCTAGGAATCGCTGAACGCATTCAGGTTGTGTATTCCTATCCCAGCTGCGAGTCGGAGACCTCCTATCAAAGCCTCGTACTCGGCTTCGTTATTCGATGCTGAGAATCCGAGTCTGAAAGACTGTTCCACGACATCATTAGTCGGGGATACGAGGTGGATTCCAACACCTGCCCCTTGTTTCGAGGAGGCTCCATCGACGTAGAGCTGCCAGGTTTCAGAGCTTGTTTCGGTCACCTCGCTAGTAGCTATAAGCTCGATGATAAAATCAGCTAGTACATGTGCTTTGGCGCTACTTCGAAGTCGATATTCGATATCATATTTGCTCAGCTCGATAGCCCATTTGGCTAGCCTGCCTGACAGGCTGGGGCTGTGCAACACTGTGCGTAATGGCTGTGTCGTCATCACTATGATAGGGTGTGACTGAAAATACGGCCTGAGCTTGCGAGCCGAGACTAATACTGCCAAAGCCAGCTTTTCCATTCGTGGATACCTGGTTTTAGCGTCCACTAGGGATTTGCTCACGTAGTAGATTGGTTTTTGCTCAGCTCGCTCCTCTCTTATGGGGACGCCACTTACTGCGGCCTCGGAGATCGCTACGTATAGGTAGAGTGGTTCTCCCTCGATTGGTTTTGACAGAATGGGGGGGGGGGTCTCGGAGAGGTACGCTTTTAATTGCTTAAAGGCTTCCCCACACTTGTCATCCCAAATGAACTTTTTGTTTCCTTTTAGCAGTTGGTAAAAAGGGAGACATTTATCAGTCGATCTGGAAATAAATCGATTCAGGGTGGAAATGCGGCCTGTCAGCCTTTGCACCTCCTTTACCGAGCTCGGAGATTGCATTTCCAAGAACGCACTAATTTGTTTGGGGGTTTGCTTCTATTCCTCTTTGAGTCACTATGTAACCTAGGAATTCACCTAAAGCAACCCCGAAAGTACACTTTGAGGGGTTCAGTTTCATCCCAGACTTGTTTAGTAAGGTGAAACACTATCCCAGCTGACTGATGTGGTCTTCCTCTTTCAATGATTTAACAAGCATGTCGTCAATGTAGACCTCCATTGACTTGTCCAGGAGGCTGGCAAACATCCTGTTCATAAGTCTTTGGTAGGTTGCTCCAGCGTTTTTAAGGCCAAATGGCATCACTTTATAACAGTACGGTCCTCGTTTTGTTATGAAGGATGCCTTATCTTGGTCCTCAGAGTTCATTTGTATTTGATTATACCCTGAGAACGCATCCGTAAAACTGAGGAGCTGGTGCCCTGCGGTAGCTTGCACCAGCTGGTCGATGTGAGGTAGTGGGAAACTGTCCTTAGGACATTCTTTGTTTAGATATGTAAAATCCACACACATTCGCCATGTGCCATTTTTCTTTTTCACCACGATCGGATTTGCTAGCCATTCGCGATATTTCACCTCTTTGATGAATCCGATGCTTAGCAACCTGGTGACCTCGCTGTTAACAGCCTCGGTCTTGTTAGGTCTGAATTTCCGATGTTTTTGACGTACTGGTTTGTAATTTGGATCCACATTGAGCTCGTGCGAGATGATGCTTAGGTCAATTCCGGGCATGTCATCTGTTGTCCATGCGAACGAGCCAGTATTTTCTTTAAGAAATGTTATTAGTTGATCATTTTGAATCTTGGAGAGTTCGGATCCAATTCCTACCTTCTGATCAGGACGAGACTCGTTGACCACAACTTTCTCGATAAAGTCTTTGCGAGGTCCGATGGAGCCTGAACAACTCTTCTTTTTGGCCAGGCGGTATGTGAGCTCATCCTTACGTTGTAGTTGATATATGGCGCTTTCCTTCGCTATCTGGAAACCTGCCATATAACATGCTCTGGAAGCCTTCTGGCTTCCATTTATTGTTGCGACTCCATGCTGAGTAGGGAATTTTACGCACTGATAGTAGGTTGAGGATACAACCCTCATAGAGTGTATCCACGTTCTGCCAAGGATGACGTTGAATGGGGCTGGCCTATCTATGACAGCGAATTCAACCATCCTCCTTACTCCAGCTGCAATTACAGCAAGCCTTATTTTTTCAAGGGATAGCGTGGTTTCCCCGGAGAAGCCGGTTAACACCATCTTATCCCCTTTTATTTCGTGGTCTGGTATACCCATTTCCCTAAGAGCACTTAGGAGGATGAGTTCCACGGACATGCCAGTATCTATGAGCATCCTGGTGAGCTCGCATCCACCCACTTCCAGCATGATTAGGAGGGCATCATCGTGTGGAGAGTTTATCTCGAGAGCCTCGCTTTCCCAGAATGAGATTTGCGTGTCAGGTCCTTTGAGCGGGATTTTATCGCGCAAATCAGTATTCACCTTCCGATGATGCTTTTTGATTGAGTTCACAGAGTTTCGACACAACTGAGATCATCCATGGATGAAGTTAATCCTCTTCTTCACGCTGGGAGGAGGTAGCTCTACTTCCCTGTCATCGGGGTGTTCTCGCCTCGTATTAACCTCAGATGGGCGATCTCGCCTCATCGTGTCCTCGGAAGAGCGCTCTAGCTTGCGATAATCCTCAGATGGACGGTCTCTTCTTTCGTCATCTCGGGTTGGGTAATAGTTCCTCCTTGGAAGGGGTTTTTCCAGCTCAACGTTGCCCAGCTTTCCTGCTGCGAATTTTGCAGCGAACTGCTTTTTCACCCCATAGCATTCCTCAGTCGAATGTCCTTTGATTTGAAGGAAATCACACCACTTGCTAGGGTCATACGGCTTGAACCTGTTATGAGGTGGACTTCCTACTGAATATGAATGCAACCCCTGATTCTGTTTTTGGTCTTGGGACTCCTTCCTCCCGAGTTTTGTGGTTCCCTGGGAGTTTGTCGTCTGAGCTGGCTTAGTCGAGGTTGCGGGTGCATGCTGTTTTGATTGAGCTGCACTTGCCTCCTCTAGAATAATCCAGCGTGAAGCTCGGTGTAGCGCATAATCTAGCGACACCGGCTCCCGAACCGTGAGCTCCTCAAAGAATTTTGAGGTTTTTAGCAGTTTATTTTGAAGGACTTTCAAGGCTGTTGGGTTATGTAGATCGGCGATTTTTGCCTTGGCGGCCTTAAAGCTGTCAATGTACTTCCGCAACGAGTCACCTGGCTTTTTAGTAAGTAGCCATAGATCGGCCACCGAGGTCTGGATCTGGATAAATACCAAATAATGCCTCAAGAATGCAGCTTTAAGTTGGGTGAAGTTGTCAATCGAGTTCGGTTTCAGGGAGGTGAACCATTCCAGGGCCGAATATGTTACATTTTCGGCGAAGAAACGGCAGCGTGCTGACTCGAGGTCGCACTCTCGAAAAGGCGAATTTGAAACTTCTCATAAATGCCTTAGGGTCGGTTTCTCTGTTATACCGGGGAAATCGGATGTTCCTGACATCACCGAGCTGGGGGCTCGTGATCCGTGAGGTAAATGGTATCTGATTGACTACATTAGTTACTCTATCTCTCTCGGGCGCTGAGCTTAGAGCAGCATGGACCTGCGATCTCATCTGCTGAAGTTCGGCACTTGTTTCTTCGTAGTATTTTTTGATCGATTCAAATCCATGTGAGCTGCCGGGTCCCAGGCTGTTTTCATTACTGCCCGGGAAGCGGAGCAGAGATTCTCCGGCAGGCTTGGCATGGTTGCTGCCACCATTCTCAGGTCGTTCTTCGACCTCTGGATTATCCCGAGGCTCGACTTCATTGGCGTTCCCAGAGCGATCCTGAACGATTAGTCGGTTTGAGGTCGGATCTACTATCGGGAGGGTCGCAATTGGCGTAGTTCCTCCTTCCGCGATCTGGATCGTGGAAGGAGTGAATATGGGGTCCGATATCATCGAGCTGAACCGTGAGGTGGTGGCTGAGCCAACCATTCTGCTGGTCGAAGCATTGATATCGGAAAAGTTTAGCCTCGTCACCGGTGGAGGTGGGAATAGCAATCCTCCCTGCCCAGGGCAAAAAGGGATTGTGTCCCAGGTGGGAGGGCAAACCGCCCGATGGCGCCTGCCCGAGCCGTTCTTTCGAGGTCATCCTGGAGAGCTGCTATTAGGCGATTCTGTTCTATGAGAAACGATATCAAGTTCTGGATCTCAGCTATTTGATCCGGAGCCGGCTGGTTTAAGGCTGCAGGTCCCGAAGGATCAGCAGTGTCGTTGATCCCAGTCATGACACTCGCTCTCGAGGTGGTAGTGAGAACGTTTGTTGCTCCATCCAGGTTTGCCGGAGCGATGTCGTCAGGCTGGGTTAGTGAGATGGAGGTATTTGTAACTCCGGATGAAGTAGTGACTGCTGCACTTGTTGTGTCTGCCATTATCTTCTTTCGAGTGATCGGTTTCGTAGGTTACAAGGAGGAAGTTGTTTTGCTCCTTCCCCACAGACGACGCCAAATTGTGAGAGCAGAATCTCACAACCTCGATTCTTAGCTTTTTAGGTCGTATGTTTTTGAGAATAACTTAGGAAATTAGAGAGAGAAAGTTGTATATATTATTTTCAGCCAAGAATCCGGTGCTTTACAATGTGACTCTCCTTTCAAACTTATACTCGCCCAAATGTAACTGCCTAAGCTCAATTATTTACATTAAACTTAGAATTAAATTCGTAATCTTTGTCTTCAATGCTGAGCTTGATTCTAGGATCTTGAATTAGTGTGTTTGATTTTTTAGACGCAAGCTCGTCCTCCTAGCAATCTCACATCTTCCTGCGTGCTCGGCTCCTTCCAGCTTGCGGGCTCGCTTGATGAGGTCTTATCGCATACTGGGCTTCTTTGTTAGGCCTATTCAATCCGGTTGGGCCTTGAGTGTGGAATTTGGGCCCAACAACGCCCCGCAGTGTTAGGTGCATCATCATCCGGTATTCCTCCTTTGGTTAAGCCTATCACCGTACCAATGGGGAACCGTACAGACCAATGGTTCTATGCTACTATCGCAAAGGAACGAGAGGAGAGGATACTCCTTCAAGACCAGGTTTTTACTCAAGGAGAGATAATCTCAAAGCTCGTCAAGGTGGTCAAGAAGTTTGTACCACATTTCTTCAAGAAATCTCAAACAACCCAAGGAGCCGAGGAAGTGGACAACGAGCAACGTTCTGATCTAGGTCCCTTCGTCAAAATTTTCTTTTATTTATTTTCTCTTTATTATTATTTCTATTTTATCGAGTCAGTCCGCTCCCTTCTATCGCTCACTTTCACACCGAGACGGTGCGAAATAAGTCTGGGGGGAAATTTATCATCTACTAACGCATTTTATTTTTCTTTGATGTTATTTTATTTTGGAAATTATGAACTTTTTTGGAACTAACCGTGTGACACCAACTTTTAGTGACCATTTTAACAGAGATTGACCACAGAGTTTTACTAATGGAAAACCCGTGAGTGGACCGACCTACGATAAAAATGCCCATTTCTCTAAGGGAACTGAAGGATTTAGCGCTGGCTTCAACCTAATGAACTTAATTTAATTCTTCTTGGGGCTTGGTATACATCGACCAAGACACTTTTTTCAAGTCTGCCATGAAAAGTCTGTGTGAGTACTGTTTCCCTCTCTTTTCACTTCAGTTAAGTACTTCAATGTAAAAAGAATATGGATGGCGCGGAAGTGAACCGAGGATTCGGTGGCAAACACCATCAATACTTGTGTCTCATGGAAGTATGCCAAAAGAAGTGAACCGGGGATTCGGTAACAAATACCATCAGTACTCGCGTCTCATGGAAACTTATCCAATGAGAAGAAACGAGGATTCGGTGGCAAACACCATCAATACTCGCTTCTCGTATTCATTGATCCCGTGAAACAAAAAAGAAAAAAAAAGAAAAAAAAAGAGAGAACAAAAAAAAGAAAAAAAAATCAATCTAAGGAAGTGAGAAAAAGGGAGAGGAAAACATCCGGAATTAAGACTATCAAGGTAAGTAGGAAACTTGATTAAGGAAAGTCTACATGTTCTTTGATCGATACTCCCTCGGTGAGACCGCACACCTTTAACTTTAAAGAAGTTAGCAATGGAGAATTCGGGTAACCTAACGTCAAATCTGTTCTAATTGGTTTACGACAATGAAGGTTAGTACGACGTTCGAAAGAATTAGTGAGTTTCCGCGTTTTCAAACCTCTTTTCTGTTCTGGGTTTTTACTTAAGTACAAGCAAAAATCTAAGTCTGGGGGAGTTGATATACTCTATATTTTACTGTTTTTATTAAGGATTTTAGTATTTTATCTAAGCATTTTCATTTGATTTTGTGCTTTTTGAGGTAGTTTTCTCGTATTTATAGTTTTAAAATCTATATAGGTCAAATCATAAAAAAAATATGCAAAATGGAGCTAAGACATGTTTACCACATCCAAGACATGTTTCCAAGTCCAAAATATCAGCCAAGCACCAAAAGCTAAAAAGGCGGATTTTTCCAATTGGACAACACAGATGCATCAGAAGTTTCACCTTCATTGGATGCTTTTCCGTTGATGGATTGAGATGAAATTTAGTGGAAAGATATAATTATGAGTCATCTTTCATATGGAATTAGTTTCAAGTAATTTGGAGCAGTGGGAAGGAATATAAACCGATTTTACTGAATACGCGTCCGAATTGGGCCTGAGCTCAGCCCGTGAGCTCGCCGGTGTATACGTCTGATGCGGCGCTCCCTTGAAGATCTCGGCGGTGGGTGAGGTTCGCGAGGAGATGTAGGATGCTCAAGGGGTTCGAAGAGGCCTCGTCAATCTCCTTAGCTATGTTGGGTCTTTGTACTCCTTTATGTTATGTTCCACCTAGGCTTGCGATAGATAAATTTTGATGTTAAGCTTATATCAATTACTCAAACCTACTCGTATCATTGTAGTATTTGAGGATCGAACCAAAGAGGTTAAGATTGAAGCACTAAGAATACATGAATCTTCCTAAGCTAGAGCAAATGTTTTTGGGGTTTTATGTTTTTAAACTAAAGAAAACAAATGCGAGAAGGAAAACAAAGATAGAAATGTGGATCATGAACTAAGCTATCAATGAGATGGGTAACAATCAAACAATGAATCATTTGGAAGCATTAAATACTATCCTAGAACATGGAATTCACAATTATGACTAATCCACTCTCGTGGCACTAATCACTTTGTTAATCACCAAATCAAGAACAAACCATCGTTTGTGATAAGATGATTAACAAGCATTAATATCCAATCCAAATTAGTTCACTAATCACCCTAGACATCAACTCTCGTTGGCTAGACAAGAAAAGCTAACAAAAGGTTTTGTTCAAGCAATTCATTTAAACTCGGGTTAGGAGTGAACTGCCTAAGTTCAAGACTCGAATGAATAAACCTAATCTAGCACTAACACCGTTTATTCGAATCTCTCCCTAATGCATGGGATGAGACCATAAATCCTAGGGTGTAGCTCTAGATTGGTTTGTCACGCCAACTAGAATTACCTAATCTAGGTGCAGTTCTAAACTTTGGTTTATCTTATCAAATCTAGCATTAAGAACCAACCTAAGTGAAAGATTTAACAAAGATCAACCTAAATCATCTAACCATAAAGATAATTAAAAAGTGATGCAAATGCACACAATCTATGCTAATCCTTAGGTAAAGATCACTAATATTGACTAATTCTCTTTCAAGAAACTAATCACTATGCTAATCACCTAATCCATTAGCAAACTCTCATTTGTGGATCATTGATTAGCAAGCATTAAGAATATAAACAAGATCAACCAAAAATACACCCTAGACAACTATTATCATAGGCTAGGAGCATAAATCTCTTGAATAGTTCATCAAGGCATTTCATCAAACACTTGGTGTGCATGAAATGCCTTATGATCTAGATCCACTTTATCAAGCTAGATCTAGCATTAGGAACAACATAAGCATCACAAATCAACCATCAAACCATCAAAATCAAGCATAATCCAAAATCCAACAAAAAGTCAACTCATGAAAATATGAAGAACAAAAGAGAAAAAAACATAAAGATAAAGAAGATGCATTAATATAAAGATAGAGTTGAAGAAATCTTCTCTAGAGTGACATTTGTGATGAAGATCCATCCAAAATCATAAAAGGAGTTTGGGTTAAAACCCAACTCTAGAAAACGAAAGCTTAGATCTAAAAATTAGGTTTTTCACTATTTAAAAAAGTTTGGGTCGGACCGGGTCAACCCGGGACAAACCGGGTATTGACCCGGCCGAATCTGGGTCGTGGTCAAGAACACCTACAGTGATTCAGCCATAACTCCTGAACCTGACATCTGAATGACCTCAAACCACCTCCGGAAGATAACCAACTCAATTATCTACAACTTCTATGAGGAACACAGAATCTGAATCGGAGTGGAAACCCTTCGTCTGGGTTGATCATTCAGACGTCGTATTTGGAGCAGAACTCGTTTGGATGCCAGACAGACATGTCCTTGCTATATTTGCCATATCCCTTGAACGGCTGATCGGAATGACATAAAACCACTACTCAACGAAAGTCAGCTCGATTTTCTATGACTTTTATGAAGACCTCAGATTAAACTGGGTATGGGAAGGTTTTCATTTGGCCTGATTTTTGAGTCACTTAGGCTGGTATCTTGGATGTTTGGACCGGGTGGAGTTTACCGTGTGGATCATGGTCGGTTGAGACTGCTTGGTTTGGACCGAGCACCATCTGGTCGGTTGAGATAGTGTCTTTGGGTCGGTTGCTTTTCCTGACCCAAGACCGACCCAATTGAACTGAGTGGATGGTGGTCGGTTGAGACGAGCCACACGTTTTCTCGGCCAGGCGGATACGTCTTCAGTGAAACTGCGGTAACTCACGAACCACTCGTCTGAATGGCCTGATTCAACCTTCCCTAGATAGATAACTCACTCCTATACAATATCTATGAAGGTCATCCAAGCCGATTAGGATCGTAAGGTCTCCGTCCATCCACGTCTTTCTGGCATCTCGGATGAACTTTGCACTCCACTTTGGTCCAACTATCCAAATATGCCCAATTATCTCCAAATCACCTAAAAACACTCCTTATGCATGCTAGACTCACTAAAACCTAGTGCAAACACCTTTACTCTAATTTATACCTAAATGCCATAAAAACTATGCAAGACACATGCATGAGACACAAAACAATAACAAGAATGCATGCTAAAAAGAGGTAAAATATGGGAATATCAACTCCCCAAACTTATTCATTTGCTTGTCCTCAAGAAAACAAACAAGTAGAGAGAGAGGTTTGAAAGTGGGAGACCAAATCCGAGCATATTAACAAAAGAATTCGAATCAATGCCCTTGAGAGGAGTTATATGATGCACAAACAACATGTACTTCAAACGATTTAGCCATACTCTTTTCAAAACGAAATGGGTCTAAGCCTTAGCATCCACAAGCATTTCTATCATCCAACTCTTTGACATTCATTAAGCGCAAATGGTGAATCATGCTAATACACATCAAGTGAACTCATTTGGCTAAGGGAGAGGTCTTGAGATAAGAGTGATCTCAAACAATGTGGGTATTCCGGTGCAAGGGATCTCTCATGAAAGAATGAAGTTTGGCAAAATGTTAAGAGTAAAGAACAACCGATGCATACAACGATGACTTCCATCTACCCAATGCACCACCCATTGTGAACTCCACTCCTATTTCTAAACCCACCAAGCTCAATCCTAAGCTACCCTTTTCTCAAGGCCATTTGCCTTCATAAACCACAACGTTTCATCACTTCTCTTCCTTTCAAACATTTAGGGGATTCTCTTCTTCGCCTCATAAACAAATGATTTGGCTTCCACAAGTTCTTTTCCTTAGCTCTTCCTTTGCTTTCTCTAGTCTCTTTCATTTCTTTTTTAACTTGAGCCATTTTGGCTTCTTTTCTTTCTTTTCAAGGCTAGAGACTATTTTCTTATCACTTAGAGCTAAACCAATTTTATTTTGCCAACCATTTCAATCAATTGCTTATCCCCATCTCTTTCTCCCTATCTATTTCCATTTCTCCATACTCTCTTTCCTTTCAATCAATCACCCAAAACCCAAACCTATCTACCCTAGCCTATGTCTAGCTCAATGATGTGTGAGTTAGTTCTACATGGAAGCTTCTCCTTGTCGTTCCAAACTCAACACTTTTTGCTAAGTTCATTCGAAATTAGGCCTCACGACACACACTAGTAATGTAGGCTTGAAAGAAGGTTAAGGTTAAGGGTGAGGTGAACCATTCCAAAGGTGTAAAATGGCTATTTGAGCTAACAAGAGGGTGGTGAAAGGGAGAAGATATCTCAAATATGTATATGGTATCCATGAGCTCAACTTTTCAATGTACAAGCATGATAATTATGAGTCAAGATTAGAGTTCAAATAATAGATAGAGATGGAATCAAATCAAAGCATGCTTCAACCAAGACATAAACATTCAAAACGCGAGATCAAAGCATGGATCATCCTCAACTTCGCGATTGCTCAAATGCATCAAAAATCCTAACAAGGGCATTAAATTAAGCTCTTAAGTTTATATTCTACATGGATCATTCTCCCAATGCAAGTGAGTGCAACCCTATATGCTATGCATCTAGACTCAATCCTATATGAAATGCACAAAAGTTCAATAAGTTCAAATTTATTGAAAATGCATGATATGCATGAGACTCAAGATGTAAAAGGCAAAATAAGATCACAAAACACACGGTTAGACACCGGTCCCTCCCCCAAACTTAAATCACAATGTCTCGGTGTGAAAGAAGTTCAAGAGAGAGACCAAAAACGAAAGATAAAAATGCAAAAAGACTCAAAAGGAAAGTAGTACTTACAAATGAGGAGTGAGACTAGATGAATGAAGATGAATGAAGGGCTTTCGACATCACCACCAATGAGCCTTGCCATGACCTTGGACCCAAAAGACCCTTATTGATGCTTGTTTTGTGTCACTAGCTTGACAAGGGATAGGTTGGGGAGGTCCCCAAGGGCGCGTTTAACGTCACTAGCTCGACGGTTGCTTCCTCCTTGTCACTCCCTTCATGAAAATCACAAGAAAAGTGAAAATATTAGCAACAAAAGAAAATAAAAAGCTCTACTCTCAAGAAGAATCAAAATCCTAATGATCAATGCTAAACCTCCTCTCTTCACCATCTCCATTCCACTAATCTCACTCCTCCTTTGTAAGTAGTTCTTTCCTTTTGAGTCTTTGCATTTGATCTTTCGTTTTTGGTCTCTCTCTTAAACTTCTCTCACACCGAGACGTTGTGATTTAAGTTTGGGGGAGGGACCGGTATCTAACCTTGTGTTTTGTGTCTTATTTTCCTTTTGTATCTTGAGTCTCATGCATTTTCAATAATTTTGAAAAATTATGAAGTTTTGTGCATTACATGATTAGGATTGAGTCTAGAGTTCATATAGGATTTGCATTCATATGCATTGGGTGCAATGATGAATTTGTCCTTGTAAAATGTCAACTTAAGCCTTAGTAGTTAAATGCATTTGAACAACTTAAAAATAAGGACTCACCATACTTGGATCATATGCATTGATGCTTTCGTCTTGGTTGAAACAAGATTTGAATTGAACCCGATCCTAACTATTTGAACACAAAATTTTGACTAGTAATTATCATGTTTATGCATTGAAAAATGGACTCATGGATACCATATACATACTTGGGCTATCTTCCTCTTTTTTACCACTACTGTTAGTCCAAGTAGCCGATCCCCATCTTTGGGACGGTTATCCTCGCCCTTAACTTACCCTCCTTTCAAGCCTACTTCTTTAGTGAGTGTTGGGAGGCCTATATTTTTCGAATGGACTTGGCAAAAAGTGTTGGGTTTAGAACGACAAGGAAAGGCTTTCATGCAGATTTAGCTCGCACATCATCGGGCTAAGCATATGTTAGGATGGGGGGTTTGGGTTGGAATGAAAAGAGAAAATCTTGAGCATGGTATGCAAAAAGAAAAGTGGAAACGAGGAAGAGATTTGGGAAAGAAATAGGGAAAAGCTAATGATTGAAATGGTTGGCAAGAAATATTTGGTGTAGCTCTAAGTGATAAAGAAAAGGTGGTCTCTAGCTACAAAAAGAAGAAAAGAAGCCAAAAATGGCTAATGCATCCAAAGGATGAAGAACGGGACCAAGCCAAAGGCAAAAGATGAGCTAAAAAAGAAAAGGGAATGAGCCAAACCATTTGTTGATCAAGGATGAAGAAGAAATTTTCCCCAAGTGCTTAAACAAGGAAGAAACGATGAAGTATGTGGTTTATGAAAGGCAAAAAGCCTTGAAGAAAGGGTAGCTTAGGATTGACCTTCATGGAGCTTAGAGGTAGGGGTTGAAGTCATTTGGGACATTGGGTAGATGAAAGTCTATCCTTGTATGCATCAATTGCTTTTTACCCTTAGCATTTTGCCAAAGTTCATTCATTTGTTGAGAGACCCCTTGTTATGGAAATGCCACATTTATTGAGATCGTTTTTATCTCAAAACCCTTGTCCCCTAGCCAAGTGAGTTCATTTGATTTGCATAAATGTGATTCATGGTTTCGTTTAATGAATGTTAAAAGATTGGGGAATATGAACGCTTGTGTAGGCTAGTTTTTGAGCTTGATCCGTGGTGTGATGAGTATGGCTAAATCTTTGTGAGTAGAGATTTTTCAAGTGCATTTTAAAATCATAATTGAATAGTTTTTCTTTTGTTGACATTTTTTGGACTCTCTCATTCATTGCTCTCTTTTTTTTTCTCCTCTTCTTGTTTGTTTGCTTGGGGACAAGAAAATGAATAAGTTTGGGGGGGGGGGGGGGGTTGATATTCCCATATTTTACATCTTTTAGCATGCATTTATGTTATTGTTATGTGTCTCATGCATGTGTCTTGCATAGTTTTTATAGCATTTTGGTTTCAATTAGAGTATTAGATGTTTTGCATTAAGTCCTATGAGTCTTGCATGCACTTGGAGTGGTTTTAGGTGATTTGGAGGCAATTGATGATATGTGGAGAGTTGGACCAAAGTATAGTGCAAAGGTCCATCCGATACACCGGAAAGATATGGCTGGAATATAGCCCTCCGATCTGAATCGACTTGGATGACCTTCATCACTGTTGTAGAGGGGTGAGTTATCTGTCTACCAAAGTTGGATTCAGGCCATTCCGACGTGTGGTTCGGGAGTTACGGCCATTTTACCAGAGATATGCCCGCCTGCCGAGTAAGCTTCGACTTACACCGACGCCACGGAGCGATGCAACTGATCAGTGGAGGTCCAGACCCTTAACGTCGACCCAGCCCCTTCTTACATCGACATGTTACCTCGATGCTTCACCTCAGGACAGTTACATCGACTCCACAGGTCGATGCAACTGAGCGATGCAGCACCAGCCAAAGTGACTCAAAGATTAGGCCAAATGAAGACCTGTTTAATATGAGGTCTTCATGAAAGTCATAGATAATCGAGCTGACGTTCGTTTAGTGGTGGTTTCATGTCATTCAGATCGGCCGTTCAAGAGATATGGCAAATATAGTAAGGACATGTTTATCTGGCATCCAAACGAGTTCTGCTCCAAATACGACGTCTGAAAGATCAACCCAGACGAAGGGTTTCTACTCCGATTCAGATTCTGCGTTCTTCATAGAAGTTGTAGATAATTGAGCTGCTTATCTTCCGGAGGTGGTTTGAGGTCATTCAGATGTCAGGTTCAGGAGTTATGGTGGATTCACTGTAGGCATTCTTGACCACGACCCAGATTCGGCCGGGTCAATACCCGGTTTGTCCCTGGTTGACCCGGTCCGACCCAAACTTCTTTAAATAGTGAAAAACCTAATTTTTAGATCTAAACTTTCTTTTCCTAGAGTTGGGTTTTATCCCAAACTCTTCCTAAGATGATTTTGGATGGATCTTCATCATTCATGTCACTCTAGTGAAGGATTTTTCAACCTATCTTTATATTATATTTATATAATCTTTGTTATTTACCTTTATGTCTTTTTCCCTTGTGTTCTATTTTGTTCTTCATGTTTAGGTTTTAGACCCTTTTTTGTTGGATTTTGGATTTAGCTTGATTTTGATGATTTGGTGATTGATTCTTGATGCTTATGTTCTTAATCCTTGCTTTCCTTTCTTTCTAAGTGATCCTAGTGCTGGATTGGGCTTGAGAGAGTCAATCTAGATCATAGGGAAAATCATGCACACCAAGTGTTCAATGAAATTCCCCTAGAAGCTTAGTAAGAGATAAACATTATTAACCTATGAAAGTAGTTGCTTAAGGTGTTTATTGGTTGATTTGAATATTGATCTTAATGCTTGCTAATCATTTTATCATAAATGAGAGTTTGATCTTGATTTAGTGATTAGCAAAATGATTAGGGTCTCGAGAGAGGATTAGTCATAATTAGTGATCTTAACCTAAGGTTTAGCATTGATTGTGTGTATTAGCATCATTAGTTAATTGTCTTGATGATTAGATGATGATGATTTAGGTTGCATCTTGTTAGATCATTCACTTAGGTTGATCTTAAGGCTAGTTTTGGATTGAGAGATCAAAGCTAGAGCTTAAGCATTTCACGCCCGATAGGTGTTCGATGAAATACTTGAACCAAACCTTTTGTGAGCTTTTCTTGCCTATCCAATGAGAGTTAATGTCTAGGGTGATTAGTGAACTAATTGGGATTGGAGTCTAAAGCTTTTTAATCATCTTATCACAAACGATTGTTTGATCTTGATTTGGTGATTAACAAAGTGATTAGTGCCACGAGAGTGGATTAGTTATAATTGTGAATTTCATGCTCTAGGATAGTGTTTAATTCAATCTTTGTCATCATTGTTTGTTCATTAGTCATCTTCTTGATAGTTAATTCATTCTCCAATACTTCTATCTTTTGTTTTCCTTCTTGCATTTGTTTCTTTTCCCATAAACTTAAAAACCCAAAAGATTTGCTGTAGTTTAGGAAGTTTCATGTATTCTTAGTGCTTCAATCTTAATCTCTTTGGTTCGATCCTCAAATACTACAATGATATAAGTAGGTTTGAGTAATTGATATGAGCTTAACACAAAATCTACCTATCAATTTGTCTTGGGCCAGCTTGCTCAGCTGCCTCTTTGTTTTGTCTGAATGAGTTTCTTTATGAACGCTGAATGACTTTGTGATGCTTCTGTTGTTTGTTGCTCACCACTCTGCCCCATTCGTTCGTCTATCTTCTGGATATGGCGCGTGTTAGCCTTTTTTTTGCTCCTACGCCACCTCGCCTTCTTCCGTCGAGGTTTGGGTCGGCACCGGCTCGCCTCTTCTGGGTTGATTAGAACTCGTCTTTTCTTTTCTCTCGTCGACCCTTTCTTTCCCAATCTAATCGGTGGGTAAACCTTCATGATGCCTTCTCTTCGGGTTTCTTGCCCCGGGATCTGGGCTTATTTCTTAAGTTTAGTTTTCTGATTTAGGAGAGTTTGCCCCTCTCCTTCTAGCGTCAAATTTTTTTATGGGATTTTTCGTTCTCTCATGGGCAAGTCTCCTACAAAAAAACTAACGTGAAGGTTCGGAAAACACAATGGAATAGTGTTTTCAGATGGCTCTCCGACGCTTAAGTCAGAAAACGTACAAAAAAATATCACGGAGTGGCAAATTGGAGAACGGAAAAAGTGACCGGAGAGACAAACTAGCAAAAGAGCTCACCATTTTAATTGGTTATTAGTTTATACACTTTCAATAATATTGCTGTAATAAAGCGTCTCAGACTCGGATTCTATTTGTTAACAAGTGATGTAAAGAAGATATCTTCATTTTTTTCTTACATTTATGTTGTTACATTTCCTGGAAAAGTTTTCTTAGATCAAATCATAAAGAGAGAGCAAATGTGTTTATTGCACGATGGAGATGTGGTACCATCATGCTGAATAAAACCGGTGAAACCATGGCGATGTTTACTTGATACTGTATAATGACTTGAGTTGCTGACTGATCAACCTGCTGCTGTGAATGGCTGATTGAAGCTCTAGATTATCCGACCACCATTGTTCTAGCCCGTGCGCCTCGAGAAACTTCTGTTTCCCTTTCGACATCACGAAAAGCTTTGCTGCTGCTTGAGGAATAGTGCTCACAACAGGACTATTGTTCTCCTTATTGTTCACTTCTCTCTTCTCAGCTAGTCCATCCTGGTCAGTGTAGTGGCAGCAGATATAGTCGCTATCGTTCACGTATAAATGAGGCACCCATTTTCTCAAATCCACAGAAGATTTCTGATTCTGCCCGTAGAAGCTCGGTACCCAGTTCCTGAACCCTGAAACACTGCCTGGAGCAATCTCTCCTTCATTACCATTTGGTATAAGCGGCTCGGTTTTTGGAGGAAGCATTGACATGAGTCGTTTCCAAGCAACACCAGCTTTTTCACCGATGTTTCTTAAGCTCATAGCGAGAGATATAGAAGGTGGATTGAACAAATGAGCATCTACAAATAACCCTTCTTTCGCCAAGGCTTTACCAACTTGTAGAGCAAAACCAGCTCCTAAAGAATGACCCACAATGCAGACATTACTGCTCCCATATCTCTTTGCTACTGATTCCAGCGCCTCGAGAGCGACGTTAAACCTCACAGAACCTTTAAGGCTTTCCCAAGCTAAGAACCTGAGATCATCTTCAATGTCACGTCTCATTGTAAGACTCTTTAGTATCGTTCCTCGCAGCGCGAGTACTGCCTTTGGTGCCCCGCTGGGCCTGATGACGACCAAATCTGCCATCGCAGCAGCTCTGTCCCATTCAAGAACGACACCAAATATGGATCCATCTCTCTCGTCAATCAGCGTTTGCGATAACTTGTACTTGAAAGGAATCCACCATTTCGGAGCGAGAGCGTTTTTCTCGTTTCTATTCTCTTGTCTGTCGAGTTCAAGTAAATAGGCTGCTTGAATAAAGCATGCCATCACTGTTCTCTTATAGTTGGGGTCTTTCCTACATACAGAAAAATAGAACCAAAGGTTAATACTTTTGCTAAGACATTAGCATTTTGAGAAACCTCTCACATTACATGATTAGCTTCAGACTAAGGGTAATGAAGCCCAATGCTAGGCAAAGTTAAGAGATTTCATGGTTTCGAAATGGCTCATAATCAAGGAAGAACTAAAGAAAGGCATAATATGACTAATTAGATCACGAAGTAGAAGCAGAGTAGTTGCAGCTATAACATGGCGAATCTTAAGAGCTTATGGATTCTCGATCGAATAAACTAAATTTCTCTTAAAAAGGGAAACAAAATCTGTAATTTACACAAATGACTAAACAAACAACAGATTAAGCTGAACTAAAATTCAACCAACTCGAGTTTTCGATCCATTCAGATCCGATAATAGAAACAGGGTTATGCTGCAATGTCTCTGAAACTTGAGATTCAAAGACATAGAAACCCAATAAAAACAAAAGTTGTCCTAAAATCAACAAAAAAATAAACCCAGAAACGGAAACTTTTCGAGCAATCTTACCAACTTGAATTGATGAGATCTCTCCAATTAGGAGAAGCTACGTTACGCGGTCCCGAAACGTGAAACGCGTAAGGATGATGTGCTTCCTCTTCCTTCACCACCACCGTCTTCGGAGTCGGCGGCGAAGAAGCCACCATTAACGCGACGGATTCAGATTCCATCATATCTTCTTCCATCCCCGGCCCACAATTCGCCATCAACATTTTAGAAAAAACCTCTCTGTTTCTTCTTCTTCTTCTTCTTCTTTGGGTTAGCCGTTTAGGGTTCTTCTTCTACGCAACTATAGAATCAGAGCACTCTCTACTTAGTGGGTTTTTTGGAATTTTACTTTTGGAGAGAAATGTCAGTGGTAAAAATTCGGATTCGATCGCATGGGAATCGGATTCAAGCGTTGGAACTGTGAAAACAAAAAAAAAGTTATATATTGTGATTTGATTTTTGGAAAGAAATATAATTAAATGTTTTGAAACGCCTGAGATTCGCGGATCTATCAAACGGTCATCTCCTTTTTGTTGTCGGTCTCTATATAAATACCATATATACCCTTTACATTTTAGGCCTGTGAGGGTCTTTGCTTCAGGGTAAAACAGGTAGAACGATAAATTAGTCCACGGTGGAGAGTGGAAGCCAGAATGCAAGCGCGTATGTGTGTTGTGAAGATTTCTCACCTTTCAGTGTTGCTTACGTTAAATGATATAAAAAGCTTTTATCTAATTTCTATACTCGTTAATTATTTTATAATACTTTTTTTTTTTTTTAACATCTGATTTTATAGCATTAAAGACTAGCCGATAACCGGCGAGACAAGCTGATGGTCATGTAGTGACTGTTTTGCGATTGCATCAGCCAACAAATTGGCTGAGCGAGGGATGTATTCAAAGAGGATACAAGAGAAGCATGAAGATAAAGCTTTTATATCATATCATATTCCAATGATTTCTTTGATGTGCTCATCTCGATTGATTGAAAGGATGAGAGACCGTGAGTCTGATTTCAGTTGAAGCTTGTAGAAACCTCTTTCCAAAGCTTGGAACAGGGCTGCTCGCAATGCTAGTGTCTCCGCCATAAACAGAGAGGTGACGAATTCCTCTGTTTTTGTGCCTTTTGAGAGCTCTGTTTTTGATTGGTTGAAGAAAATCCAGCCCATACCTACAGTTTTTGTAGCTTCATTCCAAGCTGCGTCACTAAAGCATGTGATCTGGTCCGGGTATGTAGAGTGTGTTGAGGTCTCGATTGCTGGTGATTGAGTTGTAGCTTCCGATATATGTGCTGCTTGCCATTCTTTGGCCTCTTTGACTGCTTTTGTTATTATCTCTATCGGTGATGAAATTCTATTCTCGAAGATTGCTTTGTTTCGAGATGTCCAAATTGACCAACATTTTCTTTCTTTATCAAAATGTTGTTCATGGTTTGATTGTAATTACGCTCGTGCTCCTCACTCTCGATTTCCTCTACTTTGAAAAGTTATCGGATGCTTGTTGAGTTGGTGGCTCTGGTCTTGTCGAATCCGAGTTTAGCTTGCTCTGTCTCGATGGTTTCAGTTTTCTTTAGTTCCACTTTTGTACCCTCTAATGGCAAACCATGTCGCTTCGATGCTACTTTTTATTGCAGTATGTAGACACTTTACTGCAGTATACAGTTTATTTATTGTATTCAATTAGACTTTTAGTGTTGTGGGTTACATTGGATGCGGTCATTTAAGAAATTTACGAAATAGTTTTAGTTTTTCGATTTCTTATAGTCTTTCTTTTAATAATTTGTATCGTCTATTTATCTCTCGTTTAACCATTGTTTCGTTGTCTTTCGACATTTGTTGTGTTTGCTTTTGTGTATTTTCCTTTATGTTAGTTGTAGTTCCTACTCTTGTGATAGAATTTGAAACTTTTTCCATTACTGAAATTATCAGTTTGATCAAAAAAAAAGTTTGATTGTAATTTAAAAAAAAAATCTCTTTGCGAATAGTTAGTTTGATTGTAATTCTCTTTGCGAATAGTTATTTTGCTCACCCTAGGTTCTGTCAGGTAATTAATCGCACTCTCGTGCCTAATCAATTATCCTAAGATCTAAGTTCTAGATGATCAATCTAGAATTAGCTTTGGAAACAACCTATGGCGAATAACTAATTCAGATGGTGAATCCTAATAACTAATCAATCTAGCATTTCAGAGAAAACCTTATGAGAACCCTAAACCTAACAAGAGATCTACTCAGACATGGAAATTGAAGCAATAAACATGTTTTAATAAATCATCAAATAAAACAGAAAGAGTAACAAGAGGGTTCGAAATCTTCTCCCGGACAAACAGAGTTTCAGACTTGTCTCCCTTCAAAATCTCTCTCACAAAACCAGAATAAAATAATGCCCACCATGAAAGTTGTTGTAAAATCATATTAAAATAACCTAAATCACGTTTTGGGGCTTCTTGTAAATAATAAAGACTTCTGGGCAATTTTGCAATTCTTCAACTCTTCATTAAAGTCGCGGTCCGTGTCTGCTTAGATGAGTATCGACCGATACTAGGCAGTATCGATCGACACTGATGCTTCAAATCGGGTACTCAGCTACACGACCATCTGCTTTAATGCAAAATGCTACAGAAAGCTCCAATATCTCCAATTATGCTCCAAACGTGCTAAAACCTGTAAAAGACTCTAAACCACTACAAAATAGTAGAAAGACTCTATAAAACGGACTTATATCATGGCCTAAAAGGGGTAAAAACCATGATATATCAACTCCCCCATACTTAGCCTTTGCTTGCCCTCAAGCTAAAAAGAAAACTAAACCAGAGAAAGATGTTTGAAAACAAGGAGACTCACCTGTTCTTGAAACATTGCAATGACCATTTTCCTTAGTGCTCTACATGTCACATAACTAGTTTCAAACCCAACCATCATGTACTTCTCCGTAGACATTCTCAGCTTCCCAGACTACACACATTATTTCACAGCATCGTTCAATCAAGCCTTCCTCGCCAGTTTCATCGCTGCGATTAATACCAAGAACCTTCTAGATTCTTTCCCAGACAATATCATGACAAGGAACCATCCATTTTTGGTATCATTTTCTCTCCCCCAGACTTATTTCTTATTATGTTCTCTCTTCTCTTTTTAGATCTGCATATACACATCAAGATATGAGACGCGAGTATTGATGGTATTTGCCACCAAATCCCCGGTTCTTCCCTCTCAATGTATCAAAGGATGTAGGCGAATAATGGCATCATGGTATCATTTTCTCTCCCCCAGACTTATTTCTTATTATGTTCTCTCTTCTCTTTTTAGATCTGCATATACACATCAAGATATGAGACGCGAGTATTGATGGTATTTGCCACCAAATCCCCGGTTCTTCCCTCTCAATGTATCAAAGGATGTAGGCGAATAATGACATCATAGGAAAATCATAGCCTCGCTTCCAATCCTTTGTGTGATCATTCCTCACCAAGTAGAATAATGAGATCGCTGGAAACATTCCTAACCCTCTACTCAGAAGAAAATCATTTCATCTTTTAATGCATTTATTTATTTTTAACTTATAACAGGGGAGTGAAATACCATTACTTTAACACATGGGTTCCTTTTTCAGATACGAATGAGGAATCAAGCTCCATGGATATCAATCACATCAATTAAGTGCAAAAATTTGGCTCAGGTTTTAAAGAGCTTTGCTGGAAACATGAGTGTCTTCTAGTTAACTGGTCAGCCTTTGGATTTTTTCATTAGTCGATCTAGAACTGATTTTGTAACAATGGTCACTTAGAAGCAAGGTCAGATCAATAGATTCAAGAAAAAGATCACAGTCTCCAACAAAGTTTTGACTCAATAAAACAACGAATGACTCAAAAACGACTGACTCTAAGAAAAACAAAAACAATGTCAGCGACTACCTCCCCCAGACTTGAATAACACTGTCCCCAGTGTTATCTAGCCTAGAGTTGGTGAAAGAAATCAAAAGAACCAAGTAGGATTGTGAAAAACAAGAAGTTACCGTACTGGGGTACGAGTGTCGACCGACACACGACCTGGTATCGAGCGATACCAGGCTTAAGTCGACATGATGAACTTTTTCTCATTCGCGTAGGGCGTCGACCAATACCAACAGGGTATCGATCGACACTCAGGCGATTTCGTGTTTGCTCCTTGTTCATCTTGACACAAAACACAAAAAAAAACGAAAAATAAAAAGAAAAAGACTCAAAAACAAACTCACCAGTGGGTTGCCTCCCACCAAGCGCTCGTTTTAAGTCAGTAGCTTGAATGTACCACCGTTCAGGCAGTGGGTGCATCCTCCAGAGGCATTATGTGTCCTTCTGGAATCTCGGCTTTCGCCCAATAGTGTTTCACCCTTTGTCCATTGACAATGAACTCTTCGCCTGAAGGATTTGTCAGGACAATCGCACCATGTGGTCTAACTTCCTTGACTGTGAAAGGACCTGACCAACGAGAACGCAATTTACCAGGAAACAAATGCAAACGAGAGTTATACAAAAGTACCTGATCATTTGGTTCAAAGTGTCTAGAGATGATCTTCTTGTCATGATATGCCTTAGTCCTCTCCTTGTACAGCTTCGAGTTCTCATAGGCAAGATGCATAATCTCATCGAGCTCATTTAGCTTCATCAATCGCTTCTCAGCGGCAGACTTGATGTCGAAATTCACCAATTTTGTAGCCCATGCTGCCTTGTGCTCGATTTCCACTGGAAGATGGCATGCCTTTCCATACAGCAAGTGAAACGGTGTAGTCCCAAGTGGTGTCTTGAAAGCAGTCCTGTAAGCCCAAAGTGCGTCATCCAGCTTCACAGACCAATCTTTCCTAGTAACATTCATTGTCTTCTCTAGAATCTCTTTGATCTGCCTGTTGGAAACCTCAACTTGTCCACTGGTCTGAGGGTGATAAGGAGTAGCAACACGATGGTTCACACCATACTTCTTCAGCAACCTCTCGAAAATCTTGGTGATAAAGTGAGAGACACCATCACTTATCACAATTCGAGGTACTCCAAATCGGGGGAAAATAATGGTCTTAAACAACTTAAGAACCACCGAAGAATAATTGGTTCTGCTAGCAATGGATTCAACCCACTTAGACACATAATCCACAGCAACCAAGATGTATTTGTTTCCATATGACGAAGGAAAGGGGCCCATAAAATCAATGCCCTAACAATTAAAAATCTCAACCTCAAGGATGAAATTTTGTGGCATCTCATGTCTCTTATTGATTTTCTCTCTCCTCTGACAGGCATCGCACCGCGAAATGAAAGCATGAGCGTCCTTAAACATAGTAGGCCACCAGAAGCCTGCATGAAGAACCTTGGACACTGTTTTGAAAGTGGCAAAGTGTCCAGCATAGCCAGATCCATGGCAATGAAACAACACCTTAGCTACCTCTGATTCGGAAATGCATCTCCTATAAATACCATTAGAACAGTGCTTGTACATGTAAGGTTCATCCCAAAAGAATCGCCGTATGTCACGCATGAACTTCTTCTTGTTGTACTTCTTGAGGTGCTTTGGTTCTGCATCTGCATTGAGGTAGTTGGCAATATCAGCATACCATGGTTGATCAGAATCGGCTACAGCCACTAGATACTCCTTTGAAATACCACGGTGTTCAACAGTCAAAACCGGTTCGGAATTCGCCGGGTATCGACCGACACCATAGGAGTGTCGATCGATACCGAGACCTGCAATTCGTGGGAATTTCTGAGTTTCTGCGAAACCCATCTGAAACTCGGTTTCAATGAAGTAAATGGATTCCTCTGGTAGTTGATCATCAATAGGGATGTCTGCATCGATTCGAATCCTCGAGAGATGGTCAGCGACCCCGTTCTCTACTCCTTTTTTGTCCTTAAACTCGATGTCGAAGCCTTGTAGCAGAAGAACCCAACGACAAAGGCGAGGGTTGAGATCCTTGTTCTGCATCAGATATTTGAGGGCAGCATGATCAGTATGAACAATCACTTTGCTCCCAATCAAGTAGGATCGAAATTTCTCAAAGCAAAAAACAAGTGCAAGTAGTTCCTTCTCTGTGGTGCTGTAGTTCCTCTGAGCATCATCCAATGTCCTGCTGGCATAGTAGATGACGTGCAGCTTCTTGTCCTTTCTCTGACCCAGAACAGATCCAACAGCAAAATCACTAGCGTCGCACATGATCTCAAAAGGCAATGTCCAATCAGGAGGTTGCACAATAGGAGCACTCACCAAAGCCTTTTTTAATCTCCTCAAAGGCTGCAAGACATTCAGGTGTGAAATCGAATTTGATCTCCTTGCTTAATAAGGCAGTGAGTGGGCGTGCTATCTTGGAGAAATCCTTGATAAACCTCTTGTAAAACCCAGCATGACCAAGAAAGTTTCGAATATCCTTCACAGAATTTGGTGGTTGGAGGCTCGTCATAACTTGAATTTTGGCCTCAGAAACCTTGTGCCCATAAACATAAAGTGACACTTTCCCCAGTTAAGGACTAAGTGTTTCTCTTCACACCTCTGTAGCACCTTGCACAAGTTAGCCAAACAGTCTTTGAACGATGATCCATACACTGAAAAATCATCCATGAACGCCTCCATAAAATTCTCAATCATGTCTGTGAAGATAGAGATCATGCATCTTTGAAAAGTGGCTGGAGCATTACACAATCCAAATGGCATTCTCCTGTATGCGAATGTGCCATATGGACATGTAAAAGTTGTCTTCCCTTGGTCATCAGGATGTATCAGAATCTGGAAGAAACTCGAATACTCATCGAGAAAACAGTAGTAGGGATGACTGGCCAACCTTTCCAACATCTGGTCAATGAATGGCAATGGGAAGTGATCCTTCCGTGTAGCAGCATTCAACTTCCTGTAGTCAATGCACATTCGATGTCCAGTGATAGTTCTAGTAGGAATCATCTCATCTTTTTCATTTTTCACCACTGTTATCCCTCCTTTCTTAGGAACAACGTGCACTGGACTGACCTAAGAGCTATCCGAAATAGCATAGATAACACCTGCTTTTAAAAGCTTCATCACTTCCTTTTTGACCACTTGCATCAGATTCGGATTCAGCCTCCTCTGATGCTCAATTGAGGTCTTTGACTCGTCCTCAAGATGAATCCTATGTATGCACAAGTCTGGTGATATACCTGAAATGTCATCAAGAGAATAGCCAAGAGATTTGCGATATTTGCGCAGCTTACTCAGCAGCAAGGCAATCTCTGTATTGTTCAAAGAAGCATTAACAATTACTGGGTATGTAGAATTTGGACCAAGAAAGCTATACCTCAGATTTGGTGGGAGTGGTTTTAGTTCCACCTTAGGAGCATTCTCTGCACTCCAACCTCCAAACCCAGCAGCTTGCTTAGAGCTTTCGGCCAACTCTCCTTCTTGTCGCAGGGTATCGACCGATACTAGGGGGTATCGATCGATACTGGCGATGCTGAATCGAGCATCTTCGAGTATCCAGCAGTATCTTCACATGAATGGGCCTCTTAAGTGGCTGAACAGACCAATGCTCTCTCTAGTGGATCCTCACGATGCATTTCAAGGAAGTACTCTTCAGCTATGTCACTGAAAGTGTCTACAAAGAAGGTCTGCCCATTGATGGTTGGTCGCTTCATCATCTTATCAATATTGAAAGTCATGACCAAATAACCGATGTTGAGGGCGATCTTCCCATTCTTGCAATCAATCAAAGCACGAGCTGTTGTAAGGAATGGTCTGCCTAGGATAAGAGGATCCTTAGGCTCAACATCGTACTCCAAGACGATAAAGTCAGTTGGGATCAAGCAATTCCCAATCTTAATCGGGACATCTTCGAGTAACCCCTCTGGAAGTCTAACTGATCGATCAGCAAGTATCAGAGAAATCCTCGTGGTTGTGAAGTTTGTCATCCCCATCCTTTTGGCAACTGAATATGGCATGAGTTGACATTTGAGCCAATGTCACATAGGGAACGCTCAAATCTGTCTGTGAATATCGTACAATCCAACACAAAACTCCCTGGGTCTGGCAGCTTCTTTGGGATCCTGTTGGTCAGGATTGCACTGCACTCATGAGTAATCATCAAGCATCCCTCTTCAAGGTTCACGTTGCTAGATACCATCTTCTTGACATATTTCCTGAAGGCTGGAGAAGTCTTGATGGCATCAATAAAAGGAAGTTCAACGATCAACTTATCAATAATTGCTTTGCATCTAGAGACTTATACCTCCTTCTTAGTCTACCCAGAAGCTCTGGGATAAGGTATCCTCGGTGTGTAAACTCTTTCTGCAACTACATTAGGCACTTCCTTCGAAAACTTAGGAGTCGGTTCGACTGCAGGATCAGTATCGACCGACACTGAAGTGGTATCGATCAATACACGCGGTTCAGATTTGTCCCGTGAAAGTATCTTGATAGGTGTCGATCGATGTTGGCTAGTGTCGATCGATACTGGGGGAATTTCGGTATCCTTATCGTCAAAATCGACGAAAATATCTGCAGTTTGGCCAATTTTTGCTCCTGGAGTGACCTCTCTTCCACTCCTCAAGGTGATTGTATTCACGTGAGCCCTTGGGTTCTCTACTTTCCCTGGAAGAAAACCTTCTTGTCTTTTCACAGCTTCTGAAGTCTGAGCAATCTGAAGTTCCAGATTATTCTACTGAATATTAATAGTGTCGATCCTCCCACTCAGATCATTGTATAGGACATCAATCTTCCCATTAAAATCTACAGTGAGCTTCTGCTATCCTTGAAGAAGCTGTTCAAACATAAACTCGATTTTGCTATCTGGGAGTTTAGTAGGTATTGGCTGATAAGACGGATTTCCATAGTTCCTGGTATACCCACTGTTTTGAGATGATTTCTGACCAAACTGATTCGAACCTCCTTGCTGAGAGTTGTTGAAGTTTCGGTTGTTGTTGAATTGATTCCTCTGATCTTGAAAACCAGAACCACCAATGTAGTTAACATCCTCTACTTCATCTTCGTTGAATACCTCAACATCTTCAGCAAAGTGAACGGCCTTCGTTGTCTTGCTCATCAGAAGACTGTGCATAGAATCTAACTTGGCTTGAACATCAGCAATCTGTGAGCCATCCATGCTACCATCTAGCTTATTCCGCTCAAAATCAGCATTCTTGGTGCTATTGCTAGACGCCAAGTTCTCAATCAGTACGTAGGCATCATCAGGATACCTGGTGTTGAAGTTTCCATTGCTTGAAGCATTCAAAGCCATCTGATACCTCCAATCAATTCCTCTGAAGAAGAATCCCATCAGCTGAACATCAAAGTATCCGTGATGTGGACAGTCTCTCTGGTATGATCTGAATCTCGTCCAAGCAGCCTAGAACGCTTCAGTGGGTCCTTGAGAAAATTGGGAGATCTTGTTCCTTAGATCCTCGGATCGTGCGTCATCATAGAAGTTGTTTAGGAAAGTAGTCTTAGTCTCTTCCCAGTTAGTCAGTGATCCAGGAGGTAGCTGCTTCAGCCAGTAAGTTGCATCTCCACCAAGAGAGTATGGGAAGAGCTTGAAGAAGAGGTAATCATAGGATACTCCATTGATCTTGATGCTAGTAACCAAATCCTCAAACCTCTCAATATGGTCCATGGGATGTTCATTAGGAAGACCATGAAAAGGGTACTGACCCACAAGAGTGTAGTATGCAGGTTTCAGTTCAAAGTCATTCCTCTGAAAAGCAGGAGGACGAATGGCTGATCGATTGGCATAAAACTGATCAGGCCTGTTGTACTCACCAATCGTTCTACCACGATTAACCACATCGTTCCCAGCGACGTTCCCAGCGACAACAGGAGTAGGTGGAATGATGTTCCCCTCTCCATCCAGACGCTGTCCTCTCTCATTGCACAACTGGCCCTCTTGGTCTCTGTAAGCACCAGCATCATCTTGAACCAAAATCACTGGATTGTTGTTCATCTCTGCTGGCTTCTTTGCTTTTCTGTTTGTGCGTTCCAAAATTGCTAGCTGATCCAATGACAGTTCGACTAGCTGAGTGTTCTTGCTCCTTCTGGTTTCACGAATAGGCATACACCTGGAAACAAAAGTCAAGAACGTTAGTACACGGTAACACGATTAGTATCGACCGACATTGGGTGGTGTCGATCGATATCAACAAAAAGAGAACGACGAGTATCGACCGACACTAGATAGTATCGATCGATACCGACGAACTTAGTCGAAATTCTCAGACTAAAATCTAATGGCGAATTGAGTCCCCGGCAACGACGCCAAATTTGATATGCTCAAATTAATACCCTAAAAGTACTAAAGCAGTAGTTGTAGTAAAGTAGGGGTCGAACGCAAGGACTCACAGAAACACACAATAGATTATATAGATGAGAATTAAGCTAAGTGATCAATGATATTGAAAGCAGAATGTAAATTAAAACGGTTGTAAATTCGATTGGAGAAAGAACCGTGCATAACTACAGATAAACTAACTAACAAGATTTAGATTTAGCGCGGTTCTTGAACTCAAATCACTAAGGTATAATTAACCAACTCTCGTTGCGAAAACAATCTAAGTCTAAATCCAAGAATTCCAAATCTCTTTGCGAATCCTAAAGTCTAAACCAGCTTTTAGTTCAAGTTTGATTTGTTCACAAAACAACTAAACCGAATCTCTTTGCGAATAGTTATTTTGCTCACCCTAGGTCTGTCAGGTAATTAATCGCACTCTCGTGCCTAATCAATTATCCTAAGATCTAAGTTCTAGGTGATCAATCTAGAATTAGCTTTGGAAACAACCTATGGCGAAGAATTAGTACAGATGGTGAATCCTAATAACTAATCAATCTAGCATTCAGAGAAAACCCTTATGAGAACCCTAAACTAACAAGAGATCTACTCAGACATGGAAATTGAAGCAATAAACATGTTTGAATAAATCATCAAATAAAACAGAAATAGTAACAAGAGGGTTCGAAATCTTCTCCCGGACGAACAGAGTTTCAGACTTGTCTCCCTTCAAAAGCTCTCTCACCAAACCAGAATAAAATAATGCCCACCATGACAGTGGCTGTAAAATCCTATTAAAATAACCTAAATCACGTTTTGGGGCTTCTTGTAAATAATAAAGACTTCTGGGAAATTTTGCAACTCTTCAACTCTTCATTAAAGTCGCTGTCCGTGTCTGTTTCGATGAGTATCGACCGATACTAGGCAGTATCGATCGACACTGATGCTTCAAATCGGTTACTCAGCTACACGACCGTCTGCTTTGATCCAAAATGCTCCAATATCTCCAATTATGCTCCAAACGTGCTAAAACCTGTAAAAGACTCTAAACCACTACAAAATAGTAGAAAGACTCTATAAAACGGACTTATATCATGGCATAAAAGGGGTAAAAACTATGATATATCACCGCACAGCTGACACTTTCCTTGATATCCTCTTGCGATTCTGTTGTCCTGCCTGTAATCATTATACTGATTTTGTTGCTGATTCTGATTCCAGGACTGGTTAAAGCGATTGTTGCTGAACTGATGCTGATTCTGCCTGTTCTGAAAAGTGTGGGAGCGGGTGTTGGCGAAGTTGGCAGTGACAGGAGTTTCAGCAGGCAGCGAGTTGGACATCAGCTTTGCTTCTCGATTGAGAATTTCTTCATGCACTGCAATGACAGAGGGAGGAGTGTCACGACTTTCAATTTGATCCACCACAAATTTATATTCTTCAGGTAATCCTTTCAGAATATACTCGATCTGATCTTCGTGATCAATTGGTTTTCCAAGTAGAGCCAAATGATCAAAACGCGTAGTGAAACCTCTTACATATTCATCAACTTTTTTGGTACCTTTAGACCAATGTTTCACCTGATACTTGAGTTGTTGCCTAGATAACCATTCCATCCCCAAAATAACTTCAAATCTTCGAAGAGATATCACCATGAGGTTTGCCAATAGAATTCGCTTCTGAACCTCCGCCGCTATGCATGTCAGTTCTCGCGAGGCTTCTAAGGTTTGGTATCCTGGGGTTAGCATAGAAACCCTTACCTTCCTCGGTAATGACCCGTTGTAAAAACCTGACGCTACATTGGGAGTCACAAAACTATTATTCACTCCCGAATCAAACAAAACGTGTGTGGGGCTTCCTCCAACACGTAATGTTCCTACCAAGAACAATACATTCGTCCCGAAAATATTCTCAACACTCAAGCAATCAAACATGCAACACTCAATCAACTTACCTGCTATGGGGCTCTTCCCGGAGCCTGACGATTTCGGAAATTCTACTTCTAAAGCACATACTTTTTCTGTCACTACCCTTCTCTTTGCCAGGGGTTCAATCGATTCTTGGATGGCTGCTTTCCCAAAGCTTTGGACATCTCTGTCCCTTTCAACGGAAATAAAGACGCGTAGTGCCCCTTCTGTAGGCACTTGAAACACGTGATGTGTGCTAGTTTCTCATCCTTGTGCACAGTTTGTGGACAATTTCGGGCTAGATGCCCTTCCTTCCTGCAGGTGGAACAAGCATGTCCTCTGGTTGCTTTATCACCCTGAGGACCCGTCTCTTTCTTGGACTTTCCCTTCCCTTGATTCTTCTGTTTTACCGCTTGCCCGACACTAGATCGTCCTCTGATCGTTGTCATGTCTTTAATCCGATAATGTTCTGTATCTACCGCTTTCTCAACAACATGGTGTAACCCGGTGTAGGCTCCTGACGTCATTTGGCTAGCCAACTCCGGATCCAACCCTTCCATGAATTGTCTTATTAAGGACTTTTCATTATCATAGCGGTAATTGATGTAACTGAGAAGCCTGTTGAATTCTACTTCATACTCCCTCACAGTTATGTCTCCTTGTTCCAGGTGTGTGAATAATGTCTGTAGCCTCTCCTTTGCTACCGGAGGAATATACTTTTGAGTAAACTTTCCCCGAAACGTCTTCACGTTGCAATCGGGCGACCATAACTTCTTTATATGGTTAGCCACAAACATTTTGCTTTGTCCTCTAGATGATATACTCCAACTCTCACTTGGAGTATTCAGGTCAACTTAGTGCATCGAATCCTTGTTCTATCACCTGGAGCCACGCGTCCGCCTTGTATGGATCTGCGCTTCCCGAGAAATGGTAGGTTCCTATCCCTTGCATTCCCGTGACTATCTTTAAGAAGTCGGGAAGTCCTCTGCTCTCCCTTTGCGGTGCCCTTTGCAGCGCCTGATCCAACTTACTAAACGCTCTTTCCATGGTTTGTTCAAAATGAGACAAACGCGACGCTGGCATTCCCGATCTTGGCTGACCTCCTGACATGCCAAAAATCGGACTTGGTGTGTAGTACGATGGAGTTTTCGTACTCCAATTACTAGTATTCCAATTCGATGTTGTTGCCCCGTTCGGCAACGTTGGATGCTCCGCTACAGGAGATCCCTGGTGAAATGGAACCGATTCGCTCTCCGAATAAGTGCCATACCCGGACATTTCCTCTTCTCCGAATAGGTGCCATACCCAGACATTTCCTATTCTCCGAACTCACTGTCATGCCCAAAGTACCTTGATGTGTCTGACGACAGATGGACATAGCTCTCAACTGGACTGCCATTAATCGATGATGAACCCCTCACCATGCTCCCTCTTCTCTGGTTATGCGCCATCTGCATAACGCACAAGGGTAAGCATTAACTGACTAGACGGAACATGGCCGTATTTTCTAATTGGCTTTTGCGACTCTTTTTGACTCGATAAAACGGTTTGAAAATAGTTTGCCCCGTGAGAATGATCGTGAACCCATGCTCTGATATCAACTTTTGTAACACCCCCGATTCGTACTACGGATAGGCTGATAAGCTCAAATGTAATACCCTAAGGTACTAACAACTTTGTCGATTGTAATACTTAGGGGTCGAATTCACAGAGACTCAAAAATCACACAATAGATTTTAAGGGTTGAATTAAGCTAAGTGATTAATGTAATTGAAAGCAATAACGTAGATTAAACTTGTTGTAAATTCGATGGAGGAAAAATAAGTTCAGGGTATTTCTCAGGAAATCAATGAATGCAAACAAACTAACTAGTCAGGGTTCAGGTTATGCACGGTTCTTGAACTCAAATCACTAATATATAATTAACCAACTGTCGTTGCGAGAATTATCTAAGTTTAAATCCCAGAATTCCAAATCTCTTTGCAAATCCTAAAGATCTAAACCATCTTTAAAGTTCAGGTTTGATATTTTCACAAAACAACTAAACCAAATCTCTTTGCGGATAGCTATTTTGCTCACCCTAAGTTCTCTCAGATTATCAATTGCACTGTCATGCCTAATCGATTAACCTAAGATCTAAGTTCCAGATTCGCCAACCTAGAATTAGCTTTGAGAACAACCTATGGTGAATAACTAATTCAGATTATGAACCCTAATCAACCAATTAACCTAACATTCAAAGAGATCCTTTATGAGAACCCTAAACCTAAAAGAGATCTACTCAGACATGATCAATGGAACATAAATCATAGATGAATAGAATTGCATAAAAGAAATCAATAAGAAACAAGGGTTCAGAGTTGTCTCCCAAAAACCCTGGAACAAATCACTCTCAAAGTATCAATAATAAAATAAAGCTTATCCAACAAAAGTGGCTGAAAAACCTAATTTATAACCTAAAACACTTTTTGGGGCTTCTAGTAATTATTAAAGTCTTCTAGACCAAGGTGCAAACTTCAAACTTGTAAAAAGTCACGTTTCCTTCTTCCCGAAGTCGGTATCGGTCGACACCATTAGTGGTATTGATCGATACCAAGCTTGTGTGTCGACTCTTCTGCTCGCCAGACTGGACTATCTTCACGAAACCTGGCATAACTTTTGATCGCACCGTTGGAATGGCTGCAAGCCACTTCCAAATGAACTAATCCACTGATCTGTCTTGTATCCAAATTTGAGTTCAATCCATCGGTGGGAATTTCTTCAACGAATACCAAACTTCTGACGTCTCTGCATGACTCTGCATTTCCATATGCTCATTTTTACCCAAAACGGCTCATTTTCTCCCAAAGTCACCTAATAGTTGAAAAGACTCGAAAAGACTCCAAAATACTAGAAAGAATCTATAAATAAGACCTATATCATGGCTAAAAACGGGTAAAAACCATGATATATTAACTCACCCAGACTTATCATTTGCTTGCCCTCAAGCAAACAGAAAGCTAAACAAGAGAAAGAGGTTTGAAAAATACGGAGACTCACCTGTTCTTAAAACACTGCAATGACCCTTTTTCTTAGTACTCCACATATCACCTAACCAGTTCCAAATCTAACCACCATGTACTTCTCCGTAGACATTCGTAGCTCCCTAGAATCCACACATAATTTCGCAGCATTGTCCAATAAAGCCCTCATCGCCAGTTTCATCGCTGTAATCAATGCCAAGAACCTTGTAGACTCTTTCCCATACGATATCATGACAAAAGAATCACCCAATTTTCTCACTTTTTGGTATTGTTTCCTCTCCCCCAGACTTATTTCACAACATGTTCTCTTGCATATACCTATTAAGGTTTGAGACGCGAGTATTGATGGTGTTTGCCACCAAATCCCCGATTCTTTCCTCAAAATATATCAAAGGTGTATGCGAATAATGGTATCACAGGATATTTTCCTAACTTCGCTTCCAACCTTTGTGTGATCATTCCTTCTCAAGTATAATAATGGGATCGTTGGAAATTTTCATAGCCCTCTACTGAGAAGAAAATCATTTCATCTTTTCATGCTTTTATTTATTAACTTATAACAATGGAGAGGGATACCATTACTTTCTACGCATGGGTTCCTTTTTCAGATGTGAATGAGGAGTCAAGCTCTATAAACATCAACCACATCGATGAAGTGCAAATTTTGGCTCAGGCTTTAGTGGGTTCTGCTGGAAACATGGGTATTTTCTAGTAACTGGTCAGCCTTTGGATTTTTCATTAATTTGGTCTAGAACTGATTCTGTAACATTGGTTACTTAGAAGCAAGGTCAGAACAATAGATTCAAGAAAAAGATCATCATCTCCAACCAGTTTTGACTCAATAAAATGATTTTTGACTCAAAAACGACTGACTCTAAGAAAAACAAACACACTGTCAGCGACTACCTCCCCTAGACTTAAATAACATTGTCCCCAGTGTTATCTAGTCCAGAGTCGGTAAAAGAAATCATAATAGTAGAGTGGAATCGTGAAAAACAAGAAGTTACCGGATTGGGGTAGGAGTGTCGACCGACACACAGCCTGGTATCGATCGATACCAGGCGTAGGTCGACACATGTAACTCTTTTCATCTGATTCACACAAAAACACAAGACACAAAACCAAAAACCAAAAATAAAAGGACTTATATACAGACTTACCAGTGGGTTGCCTCCCACCAAGCGCTTGTTTTTAGTCATTAGCTTGACTTTGGCTCATGTGATCAGTCATGAGAAAATTGAGAACTTACTCCCAGGAAAGACATCAAAACTAGACACTTTCAGCTTCAGAGTTCTGCTCAACCTGCTCTACACAACCTTCTTTCCTTTCTCTTTCAGCTCCGAAGTAAGAATAACTCTAGCCTTAGAGAATGGTTTCGAGGTTCCTTTGCATTTCACCTTATACTCAATCGAATCTCCGTCACACTTATGAGGGATTAAAGTCATATAGGCAGCACCCTTGACTCTTTTGTTCTTCACCTTCTTCTTTGCCTTAGCCGTTTTGATGTCTTTCTTGGTGATTATAGAAGGACCATCTAAAATGTCTATGACATTTGGCTCATCATAAGGCTCTTCCAAAAGATCAACCATCAACGGCTCTCCTGTAACTACGGTGATGCAAGAGATATGTTTGAGAGATCTTCCAGAGGGAATGGCTTTGTAGAATACCTCCTTGTCAATGTATGAGAACGAGATTCTCTTACCGAGCGTATATATAATTGCACCAACAGTAGCCATGAACGGTCTTCCAAGAATCAAAGGCGTACTAGATCTTGCACTCATCTCCACAACCTAAAAATCAGTAGGAACCAGACAATCTCCTACTTTAACCAGCAAATCAGGGATTGTACTATATGGAACTGAGGTGGAAGAGTTAGCGAATACAAGAGACATATGAGGAGATCTTATATCAGCAATTCCCAACCTCTCTGCAATTTCCTTTGACATGACATTGACGTTGGACCTTCAATCAACGAGAGATTCTTTGAATTCAACTCCAAAGATAGAGCATGGAACTGAAAATTTTCCTGGGTTGTCCCTCTTAGTCAACTGCTTCATTGGTGGTGGTGTGCTTCTTACCTTGATGAAGAGTGTCTTGATCTCGTCTAGAGTTTCCCTGCAATCTCGGAAGTGACTAAGCAAAGGGCGGTATTCCAAAGCCTCTTCAAAATACATAGTATGGGGAACTCTCCTTACCATCTTCTCAAAACCGAGCAACTTCTCTCCAGTAATGGGATTTAGGAGATGAATAGGTGGTCTAGGATATGGCACCTTAGGCTTGTAAACACGTTCCTCAGTTATCTCTGGTTTTTTCATAATTTATGACTCAGTTTGCCAGGGGTGTCAACCGACACCAGGTTGGTGTCGATCGATACAGGGTGGGTGTCGATCGATACAGGGTGGGTGTCGATCGATAAAGGGTGGGTGTCGATCTATACTCTCAGTGGTGTCGATCGATACAGCCGAATCAGGCTCAAAATCACCTTCAATCTCAGCGAATTTTTCTGTATTCAAACCCTTTTCTACCACTGCAGTGACCTCTTCAGCACTTCTTAAGGTGATTACATTGACGTATTCATTATGTGAATGAACCATCTTTCCCTTGACAGCTGCTGCAGTCTAAGGTATTTGAGTTTTCAGCATCTTCTGATGGATGTTGAGAAACTCAATTTTCCCAATCAGATCGGTGTACATAACATCCATCTTCCCATTGAAATCCACTGTCATCTTCTGCTGTCCCTGAAGAAGCTGTTCGAGCATAGACTCAACTTTGCTCTCAGGATTTTTTGGTGGTGGAGATTGATAGGACGAATTCCCATAGGTTCTGGTGTAGCCACTGTTTTGAATTGGTTTCTGTAGATACTTATACTGCTGTCCCTGATATCCAGCTCCACCAATGTAGTTAACATCCTCCACTTCATCTTCATCGAAGTTCTTGACATCAGCAGCAAAGTGGACAGCCTTATTTGTCTTTCCCATCAACATATTGTGCATCGAATCCAGCTTAGCCTTCACCTCTGCGATTTGGCTGCCATCCAAGTTACCAGCTTGCTTCTTGCGCTCTATATCTTCATTTTTGGTGCTATTGCTAAACGCAAAGTTCTCGATAAGCATGTAAGCATCATCAGGATATCTAGTGTTGAAGTTCCCATTATTTGAAGCATCCAAAGACATCTGGTACCTCCAATCAATCCCTCTGAAGAAGATACCCAGCAAGTGAACCTTAATGAACCCATGATGTGGACAATCCCTCTGATACGATCTGAATCTCACCCAAGCTGCCTTGAATCCCTCAGTTAATCCTTGAGAAAATTGAGAGATTTTATTTCTCAGTTCCTCGGATCTTGCATCATCATAGAAATTGTTCAGGAAGGCATTCTTAGTCTCCTCCCAAGTAGTCAGCGATCCTGGCTGCAACTGCTTAAGCCAATAAGCTGCATCTCCACCAAGAGAGTATGGGAAGAGCTTACAGAGAAGGTAATCGTTGGACACTCCATTATACTTCATGCTAGTTACCAAGTCCTCAAACCTCTCAGTGTGATCCATATGGTGTTCATGAGAAAGACCATGAAAAGGGTGCTGATCCACAAGAGTGAAGTATGCAGGTTTCAGCTCAAAGTCATTCCTCCGAAAACCAGGAGAGCGAATCGCTGATCGATTGGCATATAACTGATCAGGCCTGTTGTACTCACCAATTGTCCTACCACGATCAACCACTGGATTCTCGACATTCCCAGCGACATTCTCCTCAGCAACAACTGCAGGGGCGATGATATTTCCCTCTCCATCAAGTCGTTGCCCTCTCTCATTGCACAAGTGACCCTCTTGGTCCCTGAAAGATCCAGAATCATCACGAACCAATATCACTGGATTGTTCATCTCTGCTGGCTTCTTTGCTTTCCTGTTTGTGCGTTCAAAAAGTGCTAGTCCCTCGTTGGAAAGATTAACTAGATGAGTGCTCTTGTTTCTCCTAGTTTCGCGATTAGGCATACACCTGAAACACAAAAGTCAAAGCACGTAAGTAACAAAAATCAAAAACATTACGACGGGTATCGACCAACACCAATTCGGTATCGATCGATACTGTCAGACTTAGTCGAAATTCTTCGCTAAAATCTAATGGCGAATTTAGAATCCCGGCAACGGCGCCAAATTTGATAAGCTCAAATGTAATACCCTAAAGTACTAACAGCTTTGTTGATTGTAATACTTAGGGGTCGAATCCACAGAGACTCAAGAATCACACAATAGATTTTAAGGGTTGAATTAAGCTAAGTGATAAATGTAATTGAAAGCAATAACGTAGATTAAAATTGTTGTAAATTCGATGGAGGAAAGTTAGGTTCAGGGTATTTCTCAGGAAATCAATGAATGCAAACAAACTAACTAGTCATGGTTCAGGTTATGCACGGTTCTTGAACTCAAATCACTAAGGTATAATTAACCAACTGTCGTTGCGAGAATTATCTAAACCAGCTCTAAATCCCAGAATCCCAAATCTCTTTGCAAATCCTAAAGATATAAACCAGCTATAAAGTTCAGGTTTGATATGTTCACAAAAAACTAAACTAAATCTCTTTGCGGATAGCTATTTTGCTCACCCTAAGTTCTGCCAGATTATCAATTGCACTGTTGTGCCTAATCGATTAACCTAAGATCTAAGTTCCAGATTTATCAACCTAGAATTAGCTTTGAGAATAACCTATGTTGAAGAACTAATTCAGATTATGAACCCTAGTCAACCAATTAACCTAGCATTCAAAGAGATCCTTTATGAGAAGCCTAAACCTAAAAGAGATCTACTCATACATGATCAATGGAACATAAATCATAGATGAATAGAATTGCATAAAAGAAATCAATAAGAAACAAGGGTTCAGAGTTGTCTCCCAAAAACCCTGGAACAAATCTCTCTCAAAGTATCAAGGATAAAATAAAGTTTAGCCAACAAAAGTGGCTAAAAAACCTAATTTATAACCTAAAACACGTTTTGGGGCTTCTAGTAATTATTAAAGTCTTCTAGACCAAAGTGAAAACTTCAAACTTGTAAAAAGTCACGTTTTCTTCTTCCTGAAGTTGGTATCGGTCGACACCATTAGTGGTATCGATCGATACCAAGATTGCATGTCGACTCTTCTGCTCGCCAGATTGGACTGTCTTCACGAAAACTGGCATAACCTTTGATCTCACCGTTAGAATGGCCTCAAACAAATTCCAAATGAAAGCTAATCCATTGATCTTTCTTGTATCCAAATTTGAGCTCAATCCATCAGTGGTAAGTTCGTTAAAAATACCAAACTTCTGACGTCTCTGCATGACTCTGCATTTCCATATGCTCATTTTCACCCAAAACGGCTCATTTTCTCCCAAAGTCACCTAACACTTTAAAAGACTCGAAAAGACTCCAAAATACTAGAAGGACTCTATAAATAAGACCTATATTATGGCTAAAAACGGATAAAAATCATGATATATTATAGGCGGAGCCGGAAGCCATGATATATTCCGGCCTGGGCAGCCCAGCCTACTCTGGCTAGATCGTGTCCGTAGGCGCACCTCTCTACCAAGGCCTAAGGCATTTCAACCCGTTCCTTACTGTTGAGTTGTTTCAGTTCGAACTAAACTTATATCATTTAACACAAACTGAGCTTTAAAACAAATCTTACATATTATTCATATTTTTGAAAATAGTTTTCACAAAAGGTTTTATACTTAGGGTCGGCCGGCCTAGTGCCAAAACGTTACTTAGATAAGTACTTTGCTAACCAAATTTTACAAAAGCCAAGACAATCTACTCCGGCTATCCTAACGTACCGCCGCTCCGACCTAATCTCGTATACTGGTCACCTGCAAAACAAAATGAGTCATGAGTATTCTAGCAATACTCAATGAGCTCCGTGGGACCTAAAAACACATTAGAACCCCAACTCCAAACAACTACAAGCAAGTCTAATCCCTAACAAGCAAGCACACAATCATCACACAATCACAGAAATGCACATGCGGAAGCTAACTAATCTACACACAATACTACTCATACATGTAGAACCATGACTAAAATGGGAGGCCTCTATGTGTATTAGATATGTCCTCACTCCATTATGACCTCCCGCCAATCACCACAAATGATCATTTGGAACGACATCATTGCTCGGATACATCCTGTATCCGAGTCCGCTCGGCTAAGGAAGCAACCCTTCAGCCCCTGAGCCTTCCTCCCTTTGTAAACTCCTTATACAAAGTTCAGGATTTTGGAACGTGTCGACTACACATAACTTAAGAACATATCATCCATACCATATATATATTCTCAAATGCAACAAACAATAGTCTAACACATAGTTCCCGAAAGACCACTACGGCCAGACCCTCAAGGACCGTGACATGCTAATTGCCATTCTCTAGCATGTCAGCCTCCTTCGGATGGAATCGATTCATGCTGTTTGTCCTGAACTATGACATCGATCTCCCGTTCTTGCTTTTCACTCTTGTAACTTGGTTGGAAAACGGCTCTCCTAGCCTATTTCAACCACACATGTATACATCTCTTAGCACAAAACACACAACTGAACTCACCAATCCCTTAGGCCCTGCGTGGACTAAGATCTTCTCTTAGCTCCTTACTCCTTCTGAACCGATCAATTAACCTCCGCGCCTTTGCTGGAAAATTATTGCGGTATGCATTTACTCTCCTCTTTCTCTCTCTACACTTTTTTAACTTCTCTCTAAGTTATCATAAAGTGAGATGAGAGAAACTAGGGAGGGTGAGGGGGTCTTTATATGCTACTAAGTCTTGGGGATAAAGTCTTCATTGGGTTAACTGGTCAAACTAAGCAGTTGCGCATCATCTTTGACCATCGAGTCAAACTTCAAAACTTTCGGCCCAAGATTCCTTCCGCGCGCGACACGTGTCCACGTCTTTTCTTCTTGGACCAAGTGCCTTAGGATTTGGACCCGAGCACACTTCGGCGATTTGACCACCGATCTTTACCGGACTCATGGTGGTCGACCCACGCCGGGATTCCTTCGTACGGAAACACATCTTCAACCCGTCCAGACTTTTAGGTCACGGGTCCCTCTTCCTTGCCCAATGACCGAAAATCTCATTCGGATTACTTAGATCTTCACTTGGCTAGATTTCTTCCTTCGCAGCAAGAAATCCCATCCATCGGCTAAAATTCTGTTTTGCTCGGCAAGAAATCATTTTCTTCCGGCTAGAATTTTGCGTATCTTGGCTAAAACCTATTCTCCCGGTTAGAATGAGTCTTGCCCGGATAACTTTTATTTTACTAGTCCCATTTTAAATCTGACTCGACCAAAGTGTTTATTTTGGGTTTTCCATTCGAAATACACCTTCCTTCAATCGTTCATTCGAATTTGATTTTTATTCGACCATCGACCAGATTTTCTGCCCTTGGACGGGTTATCACACGAGACCCCTAACGTGTATCGTCGTTCCGTACGTCTTCACAAGCATCCGAAAATCACCACGAAGGATCAAATTGGTGATATTGCATGAACTGGTGATTTCCGTTCTTTTCGTCACCAGTCGGCTTAGGAAGCTATCTGACAGCCCTTGAGTCTTCCTCCCTTTGTGATTTTAAATCCACAAAGTTCAGGTCTTTGGAACCTACCGAACACAGCCTAACCTAAGACATGCTAAGAAACCTCCTTAGCATGTCAGGCGAATACTTCTCAGCTCTTGTTTTGTTCTTGTCTTCACGGTTTGAAATGGTCTCCTTCATCTCTTCCTCTAAACCTGCAAGAACCTCATTAACACTCAACACATAACCAAAATTCACCAACTACCGTTGACTCTAGCTTAAAATGACCCTACGGCCTTCCCCTAATCATCGACTAGCTCCTCCGATTTATGCTTCACCGAAAAAACTAAGGTTCGATCTCACTTTCTCTCACTTTCTCTCTGTAGTTTCTCTTTCAAATGTCTTAGTTTTCTCTAAGTTTTGGTGTGAAAAATCTAAGCTAAAGGGGGGGGGGGGGGGGGGAGGGGTATTTATAGGATTTGGGTAACTTCGGCCTCAAGCTTCTTCCTCTCTTGGATTGGTTGATCTAAGCGGTGGCTTCCCTCATGCTGACATGTTTCCAACACATGCCGTAACTTGCAGTCCAAGGGTTGAAGAACCACCAACAACAATCCTTAAATCCCGCGCAAGTATCTCTTTCTTGCCGACCATGTCCTATGACTTTCGGCCCATGTTTTGCTTCCTTATTCGCTAAGGTTTTCTTTTTCTTGTGACGTGTGCCCCACTTCCGGCTGTCGGACATTGTCTCGGGTTTCAAGCCTGATGGCTTTCCGGTGTTCCTATCACTGATTCTAGTCTGATTCCTCTCGCCCGTCGTCCGTCGTGTTCTTTGTGGTGAGATTGCACTATTCGGCCGAACCGAAGTCCTTGTCTCGACTTTTCTTGGTTCGTCGTTTGGCGAAAAAGGCTTCCTCTTCCTTTCTTCGTAGTCAAATTCGATTTGAACAATTTCGATAATATTACACGATTTGGCCTTATCGGGTGCATTCTATCGGCTAGATTCTGCTTCTCGGGTCAAAACTTGTTTCCTCGGCTAGAAGGAAACCTGCCTGAATACCTTCATTTTGGCTCGTCCGATTAGATTTCTGACTTGAGCAGTCGTCTTATTGTGTCCTCTCCTTGCTAGTCTTGTCATCCTTTTGTTGGTCTAGGGATCTTGAATTTTCTCTATCTTTCCTCTCGGCCCTAACTGCCGTAAGGCTTTTCTGCTAAAACTTCAAATCCACTCGTGCCATTCCATTTTTGGCTCGACCAAACGCTTTCTCTAACCGTCATCTTGCGGATATTCCTTTTTCTTAATCGATTTTTTTACTTTGATTTTTTCTCAACCTTCGACCAAATCTCCGCTCGCTGCCAAGTTATCACATTATCCCCTCCTAATTATAATTTGTCCCGAATTCTCTTAAGATCTTGATGATTCTCCTATAATCATGGCTTGCTTTTCTTCAAAGAACTATGGGTGCTCCTCCTTAAATTGTTCCTCGTCTTCCCAGGTGACTACCATCCGATTCTGCTTCCCCCAATACACATGGATTTGTGGGTTGGTGCGATTCTTGAGCTTTTTCATTCTTCGAACTCCGACCTTGATAGATCCTTCCTGATATGTCATGTTTGATCTTATCTCTTATGGTCGTTCGATTTATATGGCATTCGGATCCGGCACATGTTTCCTCAGCTTGGAAACATGGAAAACTGGGTGTAAGTTCATATCAGGTGGTAAATCCAACCTATATGCTACTTTTCCTACACGTCCCAAAATTCGGTACGGTCCTATGTACCTCACTGCCAGTTTGCTAAAGTTCCCGAATCAATCCTTTCTTTTATGTGCCGTTACCTTGAGATACACCTTATCTACGACCTGAAAGACAACATGTCTTCGCTTCTGGTCTGCGTATTTTTCTGTCTGTCATGTTGTTTCTTCATGTCGTCACGCACTACTCATAGAACCTATGTGGTTTGGTCCACCATGTTGGGCCCAAACACTCTTATTTCTCCTACTTCTGTCCAACACAGAGGCGTGCGGCATGGTCGACATGCCTATGCTTGCGTGGAAACTGTTATTGTAAGAGAATTCTATCAAGGGCATATGGTCTTCCCAAATACATGCCTAGTCTAGTATACATACCCGTAGTATGTCTTCTAAGGTACGGATCGTCCTCTCAGAAGACAGCCCATACTATCTCGCCGACAGAATCATCCCAGAAATTGCATCTCTTTAGTTCCTCTCGACCAGCAGCCTAAGGCTTTCCAACCCGTAAAGCTAGCCTAGAGTTGTTTCGGCTCCGGACTAGAGCCTAATGTCTTAAGATTCGAGGTTTTAAGAAAATACTACTTTTATTACTTAATAAAATCTTACAATCACATGTTGTATTCTATCTCAAAACCTTTTTGTAAATTCTACATTACTTCTTACACAAACACCGCAATCTACTTCTGCCTTCCCTAATGTCCGATGCGCGCCCCATAAATTATCCACTAAGGTTACATGTGAGACAAAAATTGTATAATGACCATTTCTACTAAATGTCCACTGAGTTCAGGACCCCCTACCTAGATAGCCGAAGCCTAATTCTACTAGGAAGCACACCTAAGCAAACCAAGTAATGCAGCATCTACGACTAAACACTAATACTAACGAGTAGATCCAATATCTACGACTATTTCTATCAACTAACTCATCCCGAGTACACATGGGGAAGCTATAATATCACCATATACAATCTAAACATAGTTAGCAATCAACAATTAAACATCTAGAGCTCTCTTATGATGCGTCACACAACCACCCAAACCGTGACAACCTTAGTTTAATCACCACAAAGGATCATAAATCGGATATTAACTTAAATAAACATTTAATCGGTGGAATGAACTCACGTGGTTCACTCACACCCAAACAGTAAGTACGATAAGCATTAAACCTATGCTACAGGAACTCACCTTAAGTTCCTTGGCCTAAATGGGAAAGACTTTAACGTCCGGGTTCACCTTTGCCCTTGCTGAGATCATCCCTCGGTTTAAATTCACGTGATTTAAGATGAGCCTCTCACTCCAAGGTACTCTCTCACTCTAAGTCAAAGCTCTAACTTCTCTCTAGTTTTTCGAAGCTTTGGTGAGTGATGAATTTACCTTACAAAATCAGAGCCTATATATAGCCGCAGAAGGTCAGTTTATCGGCAACACTTGTCGATCGGGTCGCATGCAAGGCGACAGGTGGACAGACACATGCCGTGACTTCGGGCCCAAGTCTCTGCTGCTCCACTTTCCCACGCTACTGCTCGGAGTAATCATGGTCTGACGCGTGAGTGCTCTAGCCCATAGGTCTTATAGGTAGTGTGTGCGGAGATTCCTTTTGCTCCCCACTAACTCCTCTAAGTGCTTCTGATCCACTCATTGCGTAAGGTAGGTGGTAGGTTAGGTAGTTGATAAGCTCAAATTAATACCCTATAAGGACTAAAGCTTTGTCGATTGTAATACTTAGGGGTCGAATCCACATAGACTCAAGAAAACACACAATAGATTGTATAGATGAAAATTAAGCTAAGTGATCAATGGTATTGAAAGAAAATATGTAAATTAAACAAATTGTGATTCGATTGGGAGAAATATAGGTTCAGGGTATTTCTCAGGAAATCAATGAATGCAATTAAACTAACAAATCAGGATTCAGGTTAAGCACGGTTCTTGAACTCAAATCTCTGAAGTATAATTAACCAACTCTCGTTGCGAGAATTATCTAAGTCTAAATCCTAGAATTCCGAATCTCTTTGCGAATCCTAAAGTCTAAACCAGCTTTTAGTTCAAGTTTGATTTGTTCACAAAACAACTAAACCAAATCTCTTTGTGCACAGTTATTTTGCTCACCTTAAATTCTATCAGGTTTCTCAATTGCACTCTTGTGCCTAATCGATTAACCTAAGATCTAAGTTCCAGGTGATCAATCTAGAATTAGCTTTGAGAACAACCTAAGGCAAAGAACTAATTCAGATTATGAACCCTAATCAATAATTCAACCTAGCATTCAAAAAAATCCCTAATGAGAACCCTAAACCTAACAGGAGATCTACTCAGCCATGGAGTTTGCAACCATAAACATGACTGAATAAATAAATAAGAAGAGAGAAAAACAAGGGTTCGAAATTTTCTCTCGGACGAACAGAGTTTCAGACTTGTCTCCCTTCTAAAGCTCTCTCACAAAACCAAAGTAAAATTAAAGCATAACCATCAAAGTAGTTGTAAATCTTAATAAATAACCTAAGTCCCGTTTTGGGGCTTCTTGTAAATAATAAAGTCTTCTAGGGCAATTTGCAGTTTCTTAAATCTTCATAAAAGTCACGATCCTTCTGTCTCTTCGACGGGTATCGATCGATACTGATATATCATGGTTTTTACCCCTTTTAGGCCATGATATAAGTCCGTTTAATAGAGTCTTTCTATTATTTCGTAGTGTTTTAGAGTCCTTTACAGGTTTTAGCACTTTTGGAGCATTATTGGAGATATTGGAGTTTTATGGAGCATTCTGGAGCAAATATGAGGTCTAGTGACTAAGTACCCGATCAAAGCGTCAAGCATCGATCGATACCCCTTGGTATCGATCGACACCCATCGAAGAAGTTACAAGTCGCGACTTTTAATGAAGTTTGAAGAATTGCAGAACTTGCTCAGAAGACTTTAATATTTACAAGAAGACCCCAATCCGTGTTTACACTATTTAATTAGGTTTTACAGCCATTTTGTTGGCTATGCTTTATTCTACTCTTGATCTTACTTTGGTTTTTGGAGAGACAACTCTGAACTCTTGTTTTTATTGATTTCTTTGATGATCTATTCAATCATGTTATTTTAATTCTCCATGTCTGAGTAGATCCACTTTAGGTTCAGGGTTCTCATAGGAGGTTTCTCTGAATGCTAGGTTGATTAGTTTATTAGGATTCACCATCTGAATTTGTCCTTTACTTTAGGTTGTGTTCAAAGCTTGTTCTAGATTAGCTACCTAGAACATAGATCTTAGGATAATTGATTAGGTACGACAGTGCGATTAATTACCTGATAGAACCTAAGGAGAGCAAAATAACTATTCCCAAATATATTTGGTTTAGTTTTTTTGTGAACAAATCAAACCTGATATAAAAGCTGATTTAGAATTTAGGATTCGCAAAGAGATTTGGAATTCTAGGATTTAGATTTAGATAGTTTTCGCAACGACAGTTGGTTAATTATATTTTAGTGATTTAAGTTCAAGAACTGCACTAAATCTGAATCATGTTAGTTAATTCACATGTATTCATTGATTTCCTGAGAAAAACCCTGAACCTATCTTTCTCCAATTCAATTTACAACCGTTTTAATTTTAGTATTGTTTTCAATGTTATTGATTGCTTAGCTTAATTCTCTACTTCATAATCTATTGTGTGTCTCTGTGAGTCCTTGTGTTCGACCCCTACTTTACTGCAACTACTGCTCAGTACTTTTAGGGTATTAATTTGAGCATATCAAATTTGGCGCCGTTGCCGGAGACTCAATTCGCCATTAGATTTTAGTCTGAGAATTTCGACTAAGTTCATCGGTATCGATCGATACTACCTAGTATCGGTCGATACTTGTCGTCTTCTTTTATTGATATCGATCGACACCACCCAGTGTCGATAGATAATCAACTTGTTTTTTTGTTACTTACGTGATTCGTCTAGTGTGTTTCAGGTGTGAATTTGGAACGTGCAAACAGGAAAGCAAAGAAGCCATCAGAGATGAAAAACATGATGATTTTGATTCAGGATGCTGCTGGAGCTTTGAGAGACCAAGAGGGTCAGTTTTGCAACGAGAAAGGACAACGTCTGGATGGAGAGGGGAATGTCATTCCACTTGCTCCTGTTGTCGCTGGAAATATCATTGTCCCTGCAATTGCTGTGAATGCAGGGAATGCTGTGGCTGTTCGCGGTAGAACGATTGGTGAATACAACAGGCCTGATCAGTTCTATGCCAATCGATCAGCGATTCGTCCTCCACCTTTTCAGAGGAATGACTTTGAGCTAAAACCTGCATACTTCACTCTTGTGGGTCAGCATCTCTTTCATGGTTTTCCTCATGAACACCCTATGGATCACATTGAGAGGTTTGAGGACTTGGTCACTAGCATCAAGAGCAATGGAGTATCCTACGATTACCTCTTCTGCAAGCTTTTCCCATACTCGCTTGGTGGAGAAGCGACTTATTGGCTGAAGCAGTTGTCTCCTGGTTCGCTGACTACATGGGATGAGACGAAGAATGAGTTCCTGAACAACTTCTACGATGATGCGAGATCCGAGGATCTCAGGAACAAGATTTCTCAGTTTTCTCAAGGACCGACTGAGGCACTCAAGGCTGCTTGGATTCGTTTCAAGTCATATCACAGAGATTGTCTACACCATGGTTTCACTCAAGTTCAGCTGCTGGGTACTTTCTACAGAGGAATCGATTGGAGGTATCAGATGGCTCTTGATGTTGCGAGCAATGGAAATTTCTACACGAGATATCCTGATGATGCCTATGTGCTTATTGAGAACTTGGTTTCTAGCAATAGTACCAAGAATGCAGACGTGGAGCGCAAGAAGCAAGCTGGTAACTTGGATTGCAGTTAGATTGCTGAGGTGAATGCTAAGTTAGATTTGTTGATGGACAAGCAGTAGAAGGCTGTTCTTTTTGCCAAAAAGATGGAGTGGAATTTGTTAACCACATTGATGGAGAGGGATTTCAAGATCAAAGGTATCAATGCCCACCCACACCACCCAGAACTTCTGAGAGTAAGCTGGAATCCATGCTTGAAAAACTTCTTTAGGGACAGCAGAAGATGACACTAAACCTCAATGGGAAGATGGACGTTATGTACACTGATCTGAATGGGAAAATTGAGTCTCTCAGTATTCATCAGAAGATGCTGGAAACTCAAATAACAGAATATTTCGTACTGAGAGAAAATCTCCGTGTATCGATCGATACCAGCCAGTGTCGATCGATACCAGCCCATACACTTGCACGTGATCCAAAATCACGTATATCGATCGATACTACTCCAGTATCGATCGATGCTGAGACGCAGATCGAGAAAGAGCCCGATATTTTCAAGGAGAGGGTGTACAAACCCAAATTACCTTATCCAATGCCTCCTAAGATGACAAAGAAGGAATGGGAGGAAGCCAGATGCAGAGCTATGTTGGATAAGTTAGTTGTGGAATTTCCTTTTGTTGATGATATATCTGATGATGAGAGTTCAAACAGCACTCCTGTGTCAACCGATACTCTCTTGTATCGATCGACACCCGTCCAAGAATCTGTCAAGCAAGTCTCGAAGGAGCAAGCATCGATCGACACCATCCATGTATCGATCGATACTCACCCAGATACTACAAAGGAGCTGCGTATGAGTGTTGACAGACTTCGCAAGCCCAAAAAGCTGAATCCTATTTCCCAACACCTCCGAACCCCCATCACCCCAAAGTAGCTGCGTGGCTTTGAAAGATGGTACGAAGGATTCCCCACTCGTTCACTTTTGAAGAAGCTCTAGAGGGCTGGCCTCTGCTAAGTCACTTTAAAGATTGTAGAGAAACTGAGGAAGAGATTAAGGCAATCTTCATCAAGGCCAGTAGTACACCACCTCCGCTGAGGCAGTTGACACAGAGGGAAGACCCAAAAATATTTTCGGTTCCATGCTCCATCTCTGGAGTTGACTTCAAAGAGTCTCTCGTTGACTCAGGGGCTAGCGTCAATGTCATGTCAAGGGCAATTGCAGAGAGATTGGGAGCTGACATTCGATCTCCCATGTCAACTATCATATTCGCGAACAGTTCCACCTCACTTCCATATGGTACAATCCCTGATTTGACGGTTAAAGTAGGAGATTGCCTCGTTCCTACTGATTTTCAGGTTGTGGAGATGAGTGCACAATCTCGTACGCAGTTGATTCTTGGATGACCGTTCATGGCTACGGTTGGTGCCATTATGGACACACCCAACAAGCACATCTCGTTCTCATACATTGACAAGGAGGTGTACTACAAAGCCATCCCTAGAGGAGCTCCCACACATATCTCTTGCATCACCATTGTTACAGGATATACGTTGGTAGTTAATCTTTTGGAAGAGCCTCCTGACGAGCCAACTGTCATAGACCTTCTAGATAATCCTTCTATCATCACCAAGAAAGACGTCAAAACGTCTAACGGAAAGAAGATGGCGAAGAGCAAAGGAGTGAAGGATGCTCCCTCTATGACTTTAATCCCTCAGAAGTGTGATGGAAATTCGATTGAATACAAGGTGAAGTGCAAAGGTGCCTCGAAACCATTCTCTAAGGCTAGAGTTCTTCTTACTTCGGAGCTGAAAGAGAAAGGAAGGGAGTTTGTGGAGGGCATGATGAGCAGAACTCTAAAGCTGGCGATGTCAAATTGTGGAGCTTGTTTTGGAGTCAGCTCTCGAGTTTCCCCTAACTGATCGTCCGTACAGTCAAGCTCGTGACGTAAAACAAGCGCTTGGTGGAAGGCAACCCACTAGTGAGTCTGTTTTTGAGTCTTTTTCTTTTTATTTTTCGTTTTGTGTCTGTGTCTGGATAAACAAGAAGCAAAAACTCGGAATCGCCTGAGTGTCGATCGATACCCTTGAGTATCGGTCGACACCCTACGCGAATGAAAGGATATGTATCGATTTAAGCTTGGTATCGTCCGATACCAAGCTGTGTGTCGATCGATACTCAATGTTCCAGTACGGTAACTTCTTGTTTCTAATACTTCCATTTGGTTCTTTTGTTTTCTTTCACCAACTCTAGGTTAGATAACACTGGGGACAGTGTTGTTTAAGTTTGGGGGAGGTAGTCGCTGACTTTGTTTTTGTTTTTCTTAGAGTTAGTCGTTTTTGAGTCATACGTTATTTTATTGAGTCAAAAATTTGTCTGAGACTGTGATCTTTTTCTTGAATCTTTTGATCTGACCTTGCTTCTATAGATCGACTAATGAAAAATCCAAAGGCTGACCGGTTAACCAGAAGACACTCATGTTTCCAGCAAGGTTCCTTAAAGCCTGAGCCAAACTTTTGCACTTCATCGATGTGGTTAGTATTCATAGAGCTTGATTCCTCATTCATATCTGACAAAGGAACCCATGTGTTTAAAAGTAATAGTATCTCTCTCCCGTTACAAGTTAATAAATAAGATGCATTAAAAGATGAAATAATTTTTTTCTGAGTAGAAGGTTAGGAAAATTTTCAGCGATCCCATTATTCTACTTGGTGAGGAATGATCACACAAAGGATTGGAATCGAGGCTAGGATTTTCCTATGATACCATTATTCCCCTACATCCTTTGATACATGGAGAGGGAAGAACCGGGGATTTGGTGGCAAACACCATCAATACTCGCGTCTCATACCTTGATATGTATATGCAGATCTAAAAAAAGAGAACATAATAAGAAATAAGTCTGGGGGAGAGAAATAATATCAGAAAGTGTGAAAAAGGGTGGTTCCTTGTCATGATATTGTATGGGAAAGAATCTAGAAGGTTCTTGGTATTAAGCACAGCGATGAAACTGGCGAGGAGGGCTTGATTGAACAATGATGTGACATAATGTGTGTAGTCTGGGAAGCTGCGAATGTTTAAGGAGAAGTACATGGTGGTTAGATCAAAAAGCTGGTTATGTGACATATGAGTGCTTGGGAAAAGGGTCATTGCAATGTTTCATGAACATGTGAGTCTCTATGTTTTCAAACCTCTTTTTCTGGTTTAGTCTTCTATTTGCTTGAGGGCAAGCAAAGGCTAAGTCTGGGGGAGTTGATATATCATGGTTTTTACGACTTTTAGGCCATGATATAAGTCCGTTTTATAGAGTATTTCTATTATTTCGTAGTGTTTTAGAGTCCTTTACAGGTTTTAGCACTTTTGGAGCATTATTGGAGATATTGGAGTTTTATGGAGCATTCTGGAGCAAATCTGAAGTCTGGTGACTAAGTACCCGATCAAAGCGTCAAGCATCGATCGATACCCCTTGGTATCGATCGACACCCATTGAGGAAGTTACAAGTCACGACTTTTAATGAAGTTTGAAGAATTGCAGAACTTGCCCAGAAGACTTTAATATTTACAAGAAGACCCCAATTCGTGTTTAGACTATTTAATTAGGTTTTACAGCCACTTTGTTGGCTATGCTTTATTCTACTCTTGATCTTACTTTGGTTTTTGGAGAGACAACTATGAACTCCTGTTTTTATTGATTTCTTTGATGATCTATGTCTGAGTAGATCCATTTCAGGTTCAGGGTTCTCATAGGGGTTTTTCTGAATGTTAGGTTGATTAGTTTATTAGGATTCACCATCTGAATTTGTTCTTCACTTTAGGTTGTGTTCAAAGCTTGTTATAGATTAGCTACCTAGAACATAGATCTTAGGATAATTGATTAGGTACGACAGTGCGATTAATTACCTGATAGAACCTAAGGAGAGCAAAATAACTATTCGCAAAGAGATTTGGTTTAGTTGTTTTGTGAACAAATCAAACCTGATCTAAAAGCTGATTTAGACTTTAGGATTCACAAAGAGATTTGGAATTCTAGGATTTAGATGTAGATAGTTTTCGCAACGACAGTTGGTTAATTATATTTTAGTGATTTGAGTTCAAGAACCGCGCTAAATCTGAATCATGTTAGTTAGTTCACCTGTATTCATTGATTTCCTGAGAAAAAACCTAAACCTATCTTTCTCCAATTGAATTTACAAAAGTTTTAATTTAAATCTTGTTTTCAATATTATTGATTGCTTAGCTTAATTCTCTACTTCATAATCTATTGTGTGTCTCTGTGAGTCCTTGTGTTCGACCCGTACTTTACTGCAACTACTGCTTAGTACTTTTAGGGTATTAATTTGAGCATATCAGATACCATAGGTGTATCGATCGATACTCATGCATTAAATCGATGTCTCTGCTACAGGATCTCTGCTTGGCTCCAAAATACTCCAAAATGCTTCAGTATCTCCAATAATGCTCCAAACGTACATAAAACTTGAAAGGACTCTAAAAGACTCCAAAATACTAGAAAGACTCTAATAAAAAAACTTATATCATTGCTTAAAACAGGTAAAAACCATGATATATCAGTACTAGGTAAGTTCACCTTTTTACCAACCACACTAGTGCCTAGACCTGACCATACGTCCACTCATGTTCGCCACTAAAGATGCAAGTGGAAAGGTTTGTATAAACTTGATCTGCAAGCTTATAAATACCACACAGCTTGTGCCATTTGTCCTGCAGCGACTCAGCATGCTCCAAATGTCATATGTGCTCTCAAAGTGGTGGACGAAACCGGCGGAATACGCTCCTGGCATGACATGTGCCCCTCCGCCGCTTTTATGGATTTTGCGGCACCCGGTCGGCCGGATTTCGTGGCCAACGACGTGCCAAGTGGCTCCTCCTCCGTCTCACGTTCAACTTCTGGCGGTTCAACTTTTGACATTTCGATTGTCGGGTCACCGTGGCTACCATCGTTCCTTCCGATCTTGTCCGGTCACTCGCCCGTGAACGGCTTCGACCAAGCTCCTTCGACCAACTTTTGACTTGTTGAATTCTTCACTTTTGAGGTGTTCTTTCGGCGTGCCAAGCTCTTGCCATCTTCTTCGGTTTTGCGACGCTCTAGCTCCTAGGTGAATAACTTCTGATTCACTCGTTCGTTTCCTTTTCTGCTTCGGCCGATCTTCATGATTTGTCTTCCTCTAGCTTTTCAAGTGGTCTTCTTTTACTTGGTGACCTTTCATTGTTCTCCTGCTAGAATTGATTCTTTCATCTAAAACTAGTCTTGTTGAGATGCGTATGATTTGGCTCGAGTATAGCCAAATCAGACTCGACCAAACGTTTTCTTTTGGTTTTTTCTTGTCGGAAGTGTATTCCCTTAGACGTTTTGAAGACTTTGAATTTTCTTCACTTTTCTTGGTCTTCTTGTCGAACGGATCCCTTGATTGTGTATCTCCTAATTGGTTCGGGTCATGCGGATTATGACTCGACCAATGGCTTTTTCTTGCCCTAGTTTTTAGGTGTAACCCTTCCCTTAGTTGATTCCTCCAGTTACAATTTCTCGACCAAATTCCTCTCTGGGAACATGTATTACATTCTCCCATTCTCATTAAATTCGTCCCGAATTATCTCATCTTAACGCCAACTTTCTTCCTTGAGATTTATTTTGAAGTCTTTCGTTCCTTTGAAGTCTTCGTCGTCCTTACCTTTACTCTTTACGGGTTGCCTTTAATACCAACTTTCTCGTAGTTCACTTTCTTTGAAAAGTCCTCCCCTTTTTTGGGTTCCTCCTCGTCTTCTTCTTCTTCTCAAGTAGAGACCCTTATCTTATCATCCTGTTTACCCCAACTTGACCTTCTCATGGTTGTTGGTTCTTATCGATGATACAGGTGATGCCATTCCCTTGGCTTTCTCAGCATCGTCATCATCATCATTATGGTAAATGCCATGGCTGGCTTTGTGCTTCCTTTCACTTCACTTGTTATCTTTCGCACGTTGCTCTGTGTGTCTTGACCTTTCCTAGATCACTCTTGATCTCTCGGTCCATGGGATTAGATTGTCCTTTCTCTAATCCCTTCTTCGGTTGAACTTGCCCATTCTTCATTGTGATGTTCTTCTTGATTCATCTCTTGCTTTGTCGAGACTTGTTGTATCCTTCCATTGATCTCTTCTTATTTCTTCCGGCTATAAATAGTTCCTCGAACTCTCACCAATGCTTTTCATAAGTCATTTTCTTAAATTTTTCGTATGGTTTCTAGAATTCCTCATCTATTAACCTATCAAATTTTACTTCTCATTTGCTTTCCCAACAATTAATTCCTGGTATACTTAGAATAGTGATGACTCGCTCAAAATTCTAAATGCCCAATTTTAATCATCCTTGATTCATATTATACTTATAATATAACCATCCATGATTTTACAACTTCAAATTTCATTCCATATTAAACATTTCAAGCTTCTATTTTACATGTGAACCGGCCTCGTCTTCCCAACTATTTGTTCACTAAAAGCATGTGTATGATCCTAACCTTCCCGGCTCCCATGCGGTTTTTATTCAATCAAGAACACAACACACAAACACACATATCTACACTATCATACAAATGATGGATTAGAACCCCAGCGTACCTTAGTCTTGGACATATTCTAAGGTTGGAATGTTCCCTGCTATCTATCCTAATTATGACCATAATTCGGGTACCTAGCTAAACCCGAATAACAAAAATCTCTTGAGTCGCCTGAGTCGCCGGATGTTACCGATCCGTACGACCCGCCTGATGCCGAGTGGGAAGGTGAGGGGGTCTTGTGGAACTCTGGTCCTTGCATAGAGGGGCACTTGTCCTCTACTCGGTGCTGCACGGCACAGCCACGTGTGATGGCTCGTCTGGCCACAATAATCACATTGTCGCTCTTCTCTTGTTGGGGGTTGGTATGTCATACTGACTTGCGCTCCAATCCTCATTGCTCTCGTGGGCAATCTGCCATAACGGTGAATTTGCGCGTTCGATTCTTCATCGCCCGATCTCCTCTCAATCTCTTGTGAATTCACTACACGTTCAATTCTTTTGATTGTAATGTTTGGGTTCATGCCGGTTCTTCCATGTCCTGCCTAGAATACTCCATTTTCCGTTTCACTCTCTGTTGGTCCGCCCATCCAGTAACTCTCCGGATAGTGCGGTTCGTTTGCGTCTTCTTTCTCAATCTCATGTCGAGTCACTCTCCATCTAATTCCTCCTCCTCCTTGGTTTTGTGTATGTAAATCCCTTTGGGATGTTTCATCGTTAGCTTCATCGGATGGGGGTCCCTTCCACCCAAAATGAGTTCTCCATGCTTCGTGGCGTTGTCGCCATTCCTGCCATCCTTCTTCGTTTGCTTCTTGTTCTCCTTTGTAGTTTAGAAGATCTCAAAATCTCCATCCTACCGTCATCTCTCTTTCGCGTTCCAGCAAGTCTTCGTATCTTGCCATCTCTCTCTCACCGTCTAGGCTTTCGTGTTTGTCTTCTTCTTCGGCTACTTGTCTTTGGAGTTGATCCAAACGGTATTCATACCTTGCCGTGTTTCTTTCTTCGACATCACTTTCGGGTTCTTGCCGGATCTCTTGATCCAGAAAATCCCCAAATCTTTGGGTCCTTGGAACTGTCCATTCCTCCTCGTCTTGCGGAACTACGGCATCTCCTCCTCCTTCTTTAACTCCTCTATGATATTCTTCGGCATGGCCTCCGTTATCATGTCTTGAATCAGCTCGTGTGTTAAGGTTAGTGGCTCCTCCACCGCCATGTCTCGCACAAGGTGTGGTCTCCAAGTACGGTTTTACTCATTGATGAGGTGGTCGTCTTTGTTTTGCCAATGATGCAAGTTCCTCAACTCCAGATCGCGTAGAACTCAAGCTCGGTTATCTGCCCCATAACGGTGAACTCGGGTCTCTTCTTCTCTTGCCGCCTCAGGTGTAATCGTGGCCATCCAACGGTCGTGCTGGTTTTGCACCATCTGTTAAGCTTCGGCGCGTCTCGTTGCCAACTCTTCTTCCTCTCTCCTTTCTTCTTCAGGTTGCCCAAAGTTATCTCCCCAATCTTCGGTGTCTACATCTTCTTTGAGGTCATGCTATCCTCCTCTTGAAATCGCGTTCCCCACTAGCATAATCATTTGCTCTGGCTTGCATTTTACCATCTCCCGTGGTTCTTGCATTGAGTAACTGTAGTTACAATCCATCGTGCAGATTTATGGCTCTGTGAATACTCTGACTCGCTTGTCAAGGACATATATGATTGGGCAACCATAGACGTGTCAGATGCGATCTCTATTATCTCCGGTCTTGGTGACACCAAAATCTCTAAGTCGGAATATGTCGTTAGTACGGGGTCATATCCTACATACAATGGTGCCATGTACATCTCCTCTCCTCCTACCGGACCTTGCGGGATTGATTCCATGTCCAAGTCTATGTCAAATACCTCAAGTACGTATGTATCCGTCAAGATCCTCTCATGCTGCTCTGCCTCAGGGTCGATCTCTGGGTCGAATTCAAATGATGAATCTAAATCAAAAATATAGATCTCTTGCAATGAACTCGAGCTAGTGTCGCTTGACGAATCTCCCCACAAACTGGATCCTCCTGACCCATAGAACGTCAGATATCGGTGCGTCTGCCTCCTCTCAGAACTAGGTGTCCACTCTGGATGCCACTCATATTTCCCCATTCTTCTCGACATCCTGCATTTACTCACCAAATAAGGTTAGTCCTAAATTTTTTTCCAAAATTCCCCACTAACCTAATAGCAATTGGACGTCCAGATTCCTAACGATGTTTGTGCGACTCATTTTTAGACTCGAAAAAACAAAACCTTTGAAAACTCAATCCCATGAGCATGATTAGGAACCATGCTCAGATAATAACTTTTGTAACACCCCCGGTTTCGAACCAAAACATGGAGCGTTACGGAGTGAAGGGAGAACTGCCAAGACAAACCGGTCAGAAGACAGTGCATACTATCTCGTCGACCAAATCATCCCGGAAAGTGCATCTCTTTAGTTCCTCTCGACCAACAGCCTATAACTTTCCAACTCGTAAAGCCAACCGAGAGTTGTTCCGGCTCCGGACTAGAGCCTAGTATCTTAAGATTCGAGGTTTTAAGGAAATACTACTTTTATTACTTACTAAAGTCTTTACAATCACATGTTGTATTCTATCTTATAACCTTTTGTAAATTCTACATTATTTCTTACACAAACATCGCAATCTACTTATGGCTTACCTAATGTCTGATGCTTCCCTTTTAAATTCCCCACTAAGGTTACATGCGAGACAAAAATTTATCATGAGTACCCCTAATGAATACTCAGTGAGTTCAGGACCCCTACCATGCACGTTAGTCCCCAAATTTCCATCCCCATATAGTCGAAGCCTCATTCTAATAGGAAGCATACACAAGCAAACTAAGTAATGCGGCATCTACGACTAAACACTGATAGTATCGAGTAGATCCACTATCTACAAGCATCTCTATTAACTAACTCATCACGAGTATACATGCGTAAGCTAAATATCACCATCTACTTGCTAAAACTAATTAGTATTCAATAACTAATTCAGCTAGAGCTCTCCTACGATGTATCACACATCCACCCTACACATGACAACCTCAATTTAATCACCACAAAGGATCATAAATCTATGCCAATCTTTGATCAAGTCTTTCTTGACTTTTCGATCCACGTGCACCATCGTGCATACTCGGCCGAGGGGGCGACCCAAGTAAACTCCGAGCCCTTAATGGTGGTGTTGATTACATTGTGACGCTTTTGACGTATTGGCTTATGATTCGGATCGACGTTGAGTTCGTGTGAGATGATTCCCATATCAATTCCAGGCATATCGGCCGTTTTCCATGCAAATGAACCGATATTTTCCCTGAAGAAAGATATTAATTGGTCCTTTTGGGCCCTGGAGAGCTTGGACCCGATTCCTACCTTCTAGTTAGGATGGGACTCGTTGATCATGACTTTCTCGATAAGGTCTTTTCGAGGTCAGATGGCACCAGGACCACTCTTCTTTGCGGACAAGCAATATGCGAGCTCATCCTTATGCTCTTATTGCTATAATACGCTTTTCTTTACTATCTGGAAACCTCCCATATAACATACTTTGGATGTCTTTTGGCTCCCCTTCACTGTTGCGATTCAGTGATGGGTAGGGAATTTTATCCATGTTCTTCCCAAGATGGCATTGAATGGGGCTGGCCTATCTATAACAGTGAATTTGACCATCCTCCTTACTCCAACTGCTATTACATGGAGGCTTATTGTTCCGAGGGATAACGTAGTTTCCCCGAAAAAGCCGGTTAACACCATCTTATCCCCCTCGATTTCGTGATCTGGTATATCCATTTCCCTAAGAACACTTAGGAGGATGAGTTCTATGGAGCTCCCAGTGTCCACGAGTATCTTGGTGAGCTCGTATTCACCCACCTCCAGCATGATTAGGAGGGCATCAACATGTGGAGAATCTAGTTCAATGGCCTCGCTTTCCCTGAACAAGATTTGTGTGTCAGGTCCCTTGAATGGTATGTTGTCACGTATATCAGTGTTTACCCTCCCTGATGTTTCTTGATCGAATTTACGGAGTTGCGACACAACTGGGATCCTCCATAAATAAAGTTAATTCTTTTCTTCGTGCTGGGAGGAGGTAGATCTGTCTCGGTGGGATCTCGCCTCGTTGCGTCCTCGGATGAGCGTTCTCGCTTATGATCATCCTCAGATGGGCGATCTCGCCTTTCATCATCTCGAGTTGGGTAGTAGTTCCTCCTCGGAGGGGGTTTCTCCAGTTCGACATTGCCCAGCTCTCCTGCTGCGAATTTCGCAGCGAGCTGCTTCCTCACCTCGTAGCACTCCTCAGTCGAATGACCCTTGATTTTATGAAAATCACACCACTTGGTGGGGTCATAGGGCTTGAATCTGTTGTGAGGTAAGCTTCCTACTGAGTACGAATGCAACCACTCACTTTGTCTTTGGTCTTGGGACTCTTTCTTCCCGGATTGTTTAGATCCCTGGGAGTTTATCGTCTGAACTTGCTTAACTGAGGTTGTGGGTGCCTGCTATTTTCACTGAGTTGCACTCGCCTCCTTGAGAATAATACAGCGCGAAACGCGGTGTAGCGCATCATCTAGCGACACCGGCTCCCGGACTGTGAGCTCCTCGAAGAATTTTGAGGTTTTTAGCAGTCCGCTTTTGAAGTGCTTTCAGGGCCGTTGGGTTATGTAGATTGGCAATTTTTGCCTTGACGGCTTTAAAATTGTCAATGTACTTCCACAACGAGTCACCTGGCTTTTGAGTAAGTACCCACAGATCGGCCTCCGAGGTCTCGATCTGGATGAATACCGAATATTGCTTCAAGAATGCTGCCTGAAGCTGGGTGAAGTTGTCAATCCATTTCAGCTTCAGGGAGGTGAACCATTCCAGGACCGAATCTGTTAGATTTTCGGTAAAGGAACGGCAGCTCGCTGACTCGAGGTCGCCCCCGAGTAGTCGCACCCATGAAAAGGAGAATTTGAAACTTCTCATAAATGCCTTAGGGTCGGTTTCTCCGTTATATCGGGGAAATCGGATGTTCCCGACGTCACCGAGCTGGGGGCTCGCAATCTGCGAGGTGAATGGGGTCTAATTGACTTCATCAATCACCCGATCTCTTTCAGGTGCTGAGCTTAGAGCGGCATGGATCTACGATCTCATCCGCTGAAGTCCGGCATTGGTTTCTTCATAGTATTTCTTAATTGACTCAAAGCCATGCGAGACGCCGGGTCCCAGACCGTTCTCGTTATTGCCCAGAGATCGGGGCAGGGACCCTCTGGCGAGCTGAACTCGGTTTCCGATCTTAATTTTAGGTCACGTTTCGACCTCGGGATTATCCCGAGATTCAACTTCATTAGCGCTCCCACGACGATCCTGACCGGATAATCGGTCTGAGGTCAGACTGATAGACTTGTATTATACCCCTTTTATGCATTCATTTAATCTAAGTTTCATCTCATTTGCATATAGTTACTTAGCATTTCTTTGTTGCTTTATATCATTTAGAGTTTTAGGGTTCTCATACTAGGTCCTAGAGTGTCTTGCATGTTTTGGAGTAATTTTTAGGTACTTTGGAGGCATTTGACGGAGTTTGGCTTAGGACCATTTGGTTCGGGAGCAAGAGAAGCGGTTAAAGATTTTTGGGAGCCTTTCAGGATTCACATCGACCTGTCTCTTCCCACAGATCGATGTTGCCCATCGATGCTCAGCTTGATGGCATTCACATCGACCCAACTCTCCCCGGAAATGCCGCCAAATTGATACAAGATATTTTGGTATCTATATAGTCAATTCTCTAAATGCAATTGTAGCATAAGAGGTTATCGAACCTTATCGGGATTTATCTTAATCACTAAGAATGCAAGGATCATAAGTAAATTAGGCTAAACAAGGTAGTTTATGATTAAGTATCCAAATTCAAACAAACAAAAGCAATACTGAACGAGTTGTAATTCAAATAACAAAAGCGGAACTAGAGATGAGGTTATTGGTATAAGGTGATTCAAATCCAATTAGTGGTGTTCATTCACTCAAAGAAGCTAATTCCTAGGCAATAGATCTCTAATCTTGATTAGTTATTTTTCAAGCAACTAATCACTATGTTAATTATCAAGTCCATTAGCAAATCATCATTTGTGGATTAACAACTAGCAAGCATTAAGAATCACAACAAGATCAACCAAAGATATGCCCTAAACAACTAATGTCTTAGGTTAGGAGCATAAATCTCTTGTCTAGTTCATCAAGGCATTTCATCAAACACTTGGTGTGCGTGAAATGCCTTATGATCTAGATCCATTCTTTCAAGCTAGATATATCATTAGGGATACTAGACAAGAAGGAATATAAGATTATCTAACCCTAAACACCACTAATCAAACTCTAGATCACCCTAATCTACCTCATCTCAAGATCCTAAAAAGACTACTCAAGATCCATCAAGAACACCTCAAAATCGATTATGATATAGGGTGAATCCATTGATAGGTGATGAATAATCAAGATAAAAAGAAGATAGATTGAAGAGATTGATGAAAACAAATACTTAATTGCATAAAACAAAGGATCCTTCTTACAAATCTCAAACTCTCTCAAAGGTAAGGGTTTTGAGCATAAGAAAAAGCATCCTTAAAAATTAGGTTTAGATGAGTATTTATAGGAAAAGTGGGCAACACGATCGACATCAACACCACATGTCGATGTTGATGATCAATGCTAAGGCCCTGAAGTTGCAACCGGCTGCTGCATCGATGTGTGGGAGGAGCTGGGTCGATGTGAATGCCCGGAAGCTGAGCATCGATGTGTTAATCGATGTGAAAGGGGAGGTGGGTCGATGCTAAGGCCCTGATGTTGCATCCAGCATCAACATCGATCTGTGGGGAGAGCTGGGTGGATGTAAATGTACTGAAGCTGAGCATCGATGTGTTGATCGATGTGAAAGGGGAGCTGGGTCGATGCTAAGGCCCTGATGTTGCATCCAGTATCAACATCGATCTGTGGGGAGAGTTGGGTCGATGTGAATGCCCTGAAGCTGAGCATCGATGGGCAACATCGATCTGTGGGAAGAGACATGTCGATGTGAATCCTGAAAGGCTCCCAAACGTCTTTAACCGCTTCTCTTGTTCCCGAACCAAATGGTCCTACGCCAAACTCCGTCAAATGCCTCCAAAGTACCTAAAAAGGACTCCAAAACATGCAAGACACTCTAGGACCTAGTATGAGAACCCTAAAACTCTAAATGAGATAAAGCAACAAAGAAATGCTAAGTAACTATATGCAAATGAGATGAAATTTAGATTAAATGAATGCATAAAAGGGGTAAAATACAAGTCTATCAACTCCCCATCAATGGGGACTTTCTATGGGGAGTTCTTCCCCATCCCAAAGCTTCTAAGGTAACTCCCAAAACCTTGTAAATATTTTTCTTTCAATTGAGTCTTGTAGTTTGTTATGTCTTATTTTGAGTCCCTTCTTTAGACTTCTTTCACACCGAGACGGTGTGATTTAAGTTTGGGGGAGGGACCGGTATCTAATGTCATTTGTTTGTATTATCTTGAGTTTTGCACTTTGAGTCTCATGCATTCATCCAAGACATATAAAGCAAATTTTGAAAATTGAAACACAAAAATAAGTCATTTAGGTTGCCATTTAGCATGCATTTTTCATTTGTACATTAAGTCTAGCCATGCATACTTAGAATTCATTGCATATGCATGGGAACAATGATGAATTTTCCTTGTAGAGTTGCACCTTAAGAAATTAATTCAATTCCCTCGTTCGTAATTGTTAAATGCATTTAAGTGAGCATGAAAGTAAAGATGCACCATTCTTAGTTCTCATGTATCATCATACTTTCCTTGATTGAAGCATGCTTGAGTTGTACCCAACACCATTTAAGTGATAACCATTAATTTGACTAGTAAATATTGTGTTTGTGCAATTTTAAATGAATTCGTGGTTCACATATACATACTTGGGCATTCTTATTCCTTCTTACCACTCTTGCTTATCCAAGTAGCCATATCCCATCATTGGAATGGTTTCCCCTACCCTAACCTTAACCTTCTTTCAAGCCATTGTTATTAGCGTGTGAATTGTGAGGCCTTTCTTTCGAACAAACTTGGCAAAACGTGTTAGGTTTAGGGCGACAAGAGGGAATTCTCATGTAGATTTAGCTCCAACATCTCGAAGTTAATCTAGGAATGGGCTAGTTAGGATGGCGGTTCTTGGTTCAAGTTTGGGGAACGGTTTTAGACTTGGTGAACGGATGTGATGAGTTATGGAATGGAAGATAATAAAAAGGAGAAAGGAAAAAGGGGGTCGGATTTGTGTAGATTGGTTGGTGCAAAAATCATAAGACTAGCTCTAAAGAATAAGATAGCCTAAAAAGATAGAAGGAAAAAGAAGAGAGCCAAAAAGGCGAAAGCATCAAAGAATGAGAAGAGGCGTGAACCAAAAAAAGAGGAAAAAGAAGAGTTATATCACAACAAATGAGCACCAAACCATGAAAGAACAAAGAAGAATAAGTGATCCCCGAATGAGAAGAAGGTGGAATGAAGAGACGAGAAGCATGTGGGGTTTGAGAAGGCAAATGCCTCAAGATAAAAATGGTAGCTTAGCTTGTGGGCACAACGGGTTAGAAGGCTTTAGGTTAGAGACATTCTAGGCTCTTGGGTAGATGAGAAATCTCCCTTGTATGCATAGGTTGCCTTTTACCTTTAGCATTATTCTAAGGTTTGTTCATTTCCATGAGATATCCTTGAACTTAATTACCCATGCATGGAATGAGATCATCTTCATCTCATAACCATACCCTTAGCTAAACGAATTCCATTTAACTTTGCATAAACATGATTCATGGTTACGCCACTAATGAATGTTAAGGGGTTGGGGAATATGATTGCTTGTATAGATTGGGGTTTGGATTTGATACATGATGAAATATGAATGGTTAACTCCTTCGCAGTAGGCTCACTTGTGCATTTTAGTACTACATTACCTGGATGTTGAAATTAATTTCTTTTTGTGCTATTTGTGGATTTGAGCTCCCGCCTTCGAACATCTCTTTCTACTTGTTCCTATTTATTTGTTTGAGGGCAAGCAAAGGAGTAAATTTGGGGGAGTTGATAGACTTGTATTTTACCCCTTTTATGCATTCATTTAATCTAAGTTTCATCTCATCTGCAAATAGTTACTTAGCATTTCTTTGTTGCTTTATCTCATTTAGAGTTTTAGGGTTCTCATACTAGGTCCTAGAGTGTCTTGCATGTTTTGGAGTCCTTTTTAAGTACTTTGGAGGCATTTGACGGAGAAAGGAATATTGTGTTTGTGCAATTTTGACTAGTAATTTGACTAGTAAATATTGTGTTTGTGCAATTTTAAATGAATTCGTGGTTCACATATACATACTTGGGCATTCTTATTCCTTCTTACCACTCTTGCTTATCCAAGTAGCCATATCCCATCATTGGAATGGTTTCCCCTACCCTAACCTTAACCTTCTTTCAAGCCATTGTTATTAGCGTGTGAATTGTGAGGCCTTTCTTTCGAACAAACTTGGCAAAACGTGTTAGGTTTAGGGCGACAAGAGGGAATTCTCATGTAGATTTAGCTCCAACATCTCGAAGTTAATCTAGGAATGGGCTAGTTAGGATGGCGGTTCTTGGTTCAAGTTTGGGGAACGGTTTTAGACTTGGTGAACGGATGTGATGAGTTATGGAATGGAAGATAATAAAAAGGAGAAAGGAAAAAGGGGGTCGGATTTGTGTAGATTGGTTGGTGCAAAAATCATAAGACTAGCTCTAAAGAATAAGATAGCCTAAAAAGATAGAAGGAAAAAGAAGAGAGCCAAAAAGGCGAAAGCATCAAAGAATGAGAAGAGGCGTGAACCAAAAAAAGAGGAAAAAGAAGAGTTATATCACAACAAATGAGCACCAAACCATGAAAGAACAAAGAAGAATAAGTGATCCCCGAATGAGAAGAAGGTGGAATGAAGAGACGAGAAGCATGTGGGGTTTGAGAAGGCAAATGCCTCAAGATAAAAATGGTAGCTTAGCTTGTGGGCACAACGGGTTAGAAGGCTTTAGGTTAGAGACATTCTAGGCTCTTGGGTAGATGAGAAATCTCCCTTGTATGCATAGGTTGCCTTTTACCTTTAGCATTATTCTAAGGTTTGTTCATTTCCATGAGATATCCTTGAACTTAATTACCCATGCATGGAATGAGATCATCTTCATCTCATAACCATACCCTTAGCTAAACGAATTCCATTTAACTTTGCATAAACATGATTCATGGTTACGCCACTAATGAATGTTAAGGGGTTGGGGAATATGATTGCTTGTATAGATTGGGGTTTGGATTTGATACATGATGAAATATGAATGGTTAACTCCTTCGCAGTAGGCTCACTTGTGCATTTTAGTACTACATTACCTGGATGTTGAAATTAATTTCTTTTTGTGCTATTTGTGGATTTGAGCTCCCGCCTTCGAACATCTCTTTCTACTTGTTCCTATTTATTTGTTTGAGGGCAAGCAAAGGAGTAAATTTGGGGGAGTTGATAGACTTGTATTTTACCCCTTTTATGCATTCATTTAATCTAAGTTTCATCTCATCTGCAAATAGTTACTTAGCATTTCTTTGTTGCTTTATCTCATTTAGAGTTTTAGGGTTCTCATACTAGGTCCTAGAGTGTCTTGCATGTTTTGGAGTCCTTTTTAAGTACTTTGGAGGCATTTGACGGAGAAAGGAATATTGTGTTTGTGCAATTTTGACTAGTAATTTGACTAGTAAATATTGTGTTTGTGCAATTTTAAATGAATTCGTGGTTCACATATACATACTTGGGCATTCTTATTCCTTCTTACCACTCTTGCTTATCCAAGTAGCCATATCCCATCATTGGAATGGTTTCCCCTACCCTAACCTTAACCTTCTTTCAAGCCATTGTTATTAGCGTGTGAATTGTGAGGCCTTTCTTTCGAACAAACTTGGCAAAACGTGTTAGGTTTAGGGCGACAAGAGGGAATTCTCATGTAGATTTAGCTCCAACATCTCGAAGTTAATCTAGGAATGGGCTAGTTAGGATGGCGGTTCTTGGTTCAAGTTTGGGGAACGGTTTTAGACTTGGTGAACGGATGTGATGAGTTATGGAATGGAAGATAATAAAAAGGAGAAAGGAAAAAGGGGGTCGGATTTGTGTAGATTGGTTGGTGCAAAAATCATAAGACTAGCTCTAAAGAATAAGATAGCCTAAAAAGATAGAAGGAAAAAGAAGAGAGCCAAAAAGGCGAAAGCATCAAAGAATGAGAAGAGGCGTGAACCAAAAAAAGAGGAAAAAGAAGAGTTATATCACAACAAATGAGCACCAAACCATGAAAGAACAAAGAAGAATAAGTGATCCCCGAATGAGAAGAAGGTGGAATGAAGAGACGAGAAGCATGTGGGGTTTGAGAAGGCAAATGCCTCAAGATAAAAATGGTAGCTTAGCTTGTGGGCACAACGGGTTAGAAGGCTTTAGGTTAGAGACATTCTAGGCTCTTGGGTAGATGAGAAATCTCCCTTGTATGCATAGGTTGCCTTTTACCTTTAGCATTATTCTAAGGTTTGTTCATTTCCATGAGATATCCTTGAACTTAATTACCCATGCATGGAATGAGATCATCTTCATCTCATAACCATACCCTTAGCTAAACGAATTCCATTTAACTTTGCATAAACATGATTCATGGTTACGCCACTAATGAATGTTAAGGGGTTGGGGAATATGATTGCTTGTATAGATTGGGGTTTGGATTTGATACATGATGAAATATGAATGGTTAACTCCTTCGCAGTAGGCTCACTTGTGCATTTTAGTACTACATTACCTGGATGTTGAAATTAATTTCTTTTTGTGCTATTTGTGGATTTGAGCTCCCGCCTTCGAACATCTCTTTCTACTTGTTCCTATTTATTTGTTTGAGGGCAAGCAAAGGAGTAAATTTGGGGGAGTTGATAGACTTGTATTTTACCCCTTTTATGCATTCATTTAATCTAAGTTTCATCTCATCTGCAAATAGTTACTTAGCATTTCTTTGTTGCTTTATCTCATTTAGAGTTTTAGGGTTCTCATACTAGGTCCTAGAGTGTCTTGCATGTTTTGGAGTCCTTTTTAAGTACTTTGGAGGCATTTGACGGAGAAAGGAATATTGTGTTTGTGCAATTTTGACTAGTAATTTGACTAGTAAATATTGTGTTTGTGCAATTTTAAATGAATTCGTGGTTCACATATACATACTTGGGCATTCTTATTCCTTCTTACCACTCTTGCTTATCCAAGTAGCCATATCCCATCATTGGAATGGTTTCCCCTACCCTAACCTTAACCTTCTTTCAAGCCATTGTTATTAGCGTGTGAATTGTGAGGCCTTTCTTTCGAACAAACTTGGCAAAACGTGTTAGGTTTAGGGCGACAAGAGGGAATTCTCATGTAGATTTAGCTCCAACATCTCGAAGTTAATCTAGGAATGGGCTAGTTAGGATGGCGGTTCTTGGTTCAAGTTTGGGGAACGGTTTTAGACTTGGTGAACGGATGTGATGAGTTATGGAATGGAAGATAATAAAAAGGAGAAAGGAAAAAGGGGGTCGGATTTGTGTAGATTGGTTGGTGCAAAAATCATAAGACTAGCTCTAAAGAATAAGATAGCCTAAAAAGATAGAAGGAAAAAGAAGAGAGCCAAAAAGGCGAAAGCATCAAAGAATGAGAAGAGGCGTGAACCAAAAAAAGAGGAAAAAGAAGAGTTATATCACAACAAATGAGCACCAAACCATGAAAGAACAAAGAAGAATAAGTGATCCCCGAATGAGAAGAAGGTGGAATGAAGAGACGAGAAGCATGTGGGGTTTGAGAAGGCAAATGCCTCAAGATAAAAATGGTAGCTTAGCTTGTGGGCACAACGGGTTAGAAGGCTTTAGGTTAGAGACATTCTAGGCTCTTGGGTAGATGAGAAATCTCCCTTGTATGCATAGGTTGCCTTTTACCTTTAGCATTATTCTAAGGTTTGTTCATTTCCATGAGATATCCTTGAACTTAATTACCCATGCATGGAATGAGATCATCTTCATCTCATAACCATACCCTTAGCTAAACGAATTCCATTTAACTTTGCATAAACATGATTCATGGTTACGCCACTAATGAATGTTAAGGGGTTGGGGAATATGATTGCTTGTATAGATTGGGGTTTGGATTTGATACATGATGAAATATGAATGGTTAACTCCTTCGCAGTAGGCTCACTTGTGCATTTTAGTACTACATTACCTGGATGTTGAAATTAATTTCTTTTTGTGCTATTTGTGGATTTGAGCTCCCGCCTTCGAACATCTCTTTCTACTTGTTCCTATTTATTTGTTTGAGGGCAAGCAAAGGAGTAAATTTGGGGGAGTTGATAGACTTGTATTTTACCCCTTTTATGCATTCATTTAATCTAAGTTTCATCTCATCTGCAAATAGTTACTTAGCATTTCTTTGTTGCTTTATCTCATTTAGAGTTTTAGGGTTCTCATACTAGGTCCTAGAGTGTCTTGCATGTTTTGGAGTCCTTTTTAAGTACTTTGGAGGCATTTGACGGAGTTTGGCTTTGGACCATTCGGTTCGGGAGCAAGAGAAGCAGTTAAAGACGTTTGGGAGCCTTTCAGGATTCACATCGACCTGTCTCTTCCCACAGATCGATGTTGCCCATCGATGCTCAGCTTCAGGGCATTCACATCATCCCAGCTCCTCCCACACATCGATGCAGCAGCCGGATGCAACTTCAGGGCCTTATCATCGATTATCAACATCGACCTGTGGTGTTAATGTCGATAATGTTGCCCACTTTTCCTATAAATACTCATATAAACATAATTTTTAAGGATGCTTTTTCTTATGTTCAAAACCCTTACCTTTAAGAGAGTTTGAGATTTGTAAGAAGGATCCTTTGTTTTATGCAATTAAGTATTTGTTTTCATCAATCTCTTCCATCTATCTTCTTTTTATCTTGATTATTCATCACCTATCAATGGATTCAAACTATATCATAATCGATTTTGAGGTGTTCTTGATGAATCTTGAGTAGTCTTTTTAGGATCTTGAGATGAGGTAGATTAGGGTGATCTAGAGTTTGATTAGTCGTGTTTAGGATTAGATAATCTTATATTCCTTCTTGTCTAGTATCCCTAATACTAGATCTAGCTTGAAAGAATGGATCTAGATCATAAGGCATTTCATGCACACCAATTGTTTGATGAAATTCCTTGATGAACTAGACAAGAGATTTATGCTCCTAACCTAAGACATTAGTTGTTTAGGGCATATCTTTGGTTGATCTTGTTGTGATTCTTAATGCTTGCTAGTTGTTAATCCACAAATGATGATTTGCTAATGGACTTGATAATTAACATAGTGATTAGTTGCTTGAAAAATAACTAATCAAGATTAGAGATCTATTGCCTAGGAATTAGCTTCTTTGAGTGAATGAACACCACTAATTGGATTTGAATCACCTTATACCAATAACCTCATCTCTAGTTCCGCTTTTGTTATTTGAATTACAACTCGTTCAGTATTGCTTTTGTTTGTTGGAATTTGGATAATTAATCATAAACTACCTTGTTTAGCTTAATTTACTTATGATCCTTGCATTATTAGTGATTAGGATAAATCCCGATAAGGTTCGATAACCTCTTATGCTACAATTGCATTTAGAGAATTGACTCTATAGATACCAAAATATCTTGTATCACCGACCTACTCCCGGGAAGGTCGTATTTGATGGAGTCCCTCCTGCTGTGGTCTGGATCGTGGAAGGAGTGAATATAGGGTCCGATACTACCGAATTGAACCGCGAGGTGGTCCCGCTGGTTGAGACATCGAGACCGGAAAAGTTTAACCTCGTTATCGGTGGAGGTGAAAACATTAATCATCTTTGTTCCGGTGCAAACAGGGCCTTTGTCCCAGGTGGCAGGGCAAACCGCCCGATGGTGCCTGATACTAGGATTTTTACTAATCAATTACTCAAATTCCACTCATGTCATTGTGGTATTTAAGATATCGAACCAAGGAAGTGAGAGGCTAACACAATAAAAATCCAAGAAACTATATAAATTTAGCAAATCAAGTGGTTTTAATCTAACAACCTAATTGAAATTTAAGCAAGAAATAAGCAAACAAGACTAAACAAGCTTAAACGAGACTAATATCTTAATAAAGGCAAGTTATTGGATGAGGTTATGGACTTTGGAGAGTTCTATGATTAACCTATGATGTCTAAACAAACAATGAAACATGTCTTCCTTAGCCTAGAACACTTAAACAAGACTAATCCACTCTCATGGTCTTAATCACTTTGCTAATCAACTAATAAAGAACAAATTCCCATTTATGAAAAGTTAATTAACAAGCATGAAAATCAAGTTCTAATGGCCATAATACTTTTTAGACAACTAATCCCTTAGGCTAAACAAGTAAAATCTCTTATTTAGTTCTTGGGGAATTTCATCGAACACCTTGTGTGCATGAAATTTCCTATGTTCTAGATTAGCTTTCCCAAGCCTAATCTAGCATTATTAACCCTAAATAAGAGAGGAAACATGTAATCTAATCACTAGACATCATAGATCAAACAAGAAAACCCCTAATCAACTTGATCCATGAGCCCTAAAAGAACCTACTCACTAATCATGGAGAAACCCTCAAATCCCATAAGGAAGATGATTGAATCTATGATTAGAGATTAGAAAGATTAAAATGAAAGAAAGCTTAGATAGATTAAGAAGAATTAAACTCAAGCTTGCATTAAAATCAAAAGGTCTATTCCAAAAATCCAAGAACAAAATAAAAGAGAGGTTTTTGTCTTAGGAATTTTTTTAGGAAAAAGACTTAGAACAAAATTTTGGTCTTTTTGCAATTCATAGGAAGCTGGGCGGACCGGGACAAACCGGGTATTGACCCGGTTGAAAGTGGGTCGAGGTGAGAAAAGCACTGGTTGGTAAAACCGCGATATCTCCTGGAATACATTTCAGAATGGTCTCAAACCACCTCATGTCGATACCTAACTCAATGGGCGACAACTTCTATGAAGAACGTAGAAGCTGAATCGAGTGGAAACCCTTCGTCTGGGTTGATCTTTCAGACGTCATATTTGGAGCAGAACTCGTTTGGATGCCAGACAGACGTGTCCTTGCTATATTTGCCATATCATTTGAACGGCTATTCTGAATGACATGAAACCACCACTAAACGAAAGTCAGCTAGATTTTCTATGACTTTCATGAAGACATCAGATTACACTGGACACGGGAAGGTCTTCATTTGGCCTGATCTTTGAGTCACTTTGGCTGATGCTGTAACTTGGATGTGTGAATGCTGCTGTGTTGGACCATGTGGCTTCTGGCTGGTTGAGAATTCTTCTTTGGACTGGTTAAGATCCCTGTGCCAAGACCGCATAGATTGGACCGGATGGAAGGCCCGCGGTGTGGTTGGCCAGTACAAGGCACTAGTTTCTCGACCAGGCGGATATGTCTCCAGTCAAACCGTGGTAACTCTCGAACCACTAGTCCGAATGGCTTAATTCAACTTCGTATGGATAGATAACTCACCCCTCTACAACTTTGAGGAAGGTCGTCCAAGCCGATTCAGATCTGAATGTCTCCGTCCAGTCACATCTTTCCGGCGTTTGGATGGACCTTTCACTCCACTTTGGTCCAAACCTCCAAATATGCCCAATTGCCTCCAATTACCTTAAAAACAATCCAAATTCATGCAAGACTCATAGGACCTAATGAAAACACCTAATACTTTAATTCAAACCAAAATGCTAAACAAAGCTATGATCATGCATGCAAATGACTAAAAGTGTTAACTAAAATGCATGCTAGAACATGTAAAATGCATGAATATCAACTCCCCCAAACTTATTCATTTAATTGTCCCCAAGCAAAAAATAAGAAAAGGAGAGAGAGAGCGATGAAGATGAGATAGAGTCCAAAAATGTCTACAAAAGAAAACTAGTCAATGGTGATTCTAAAATGCACTTGAACAATATCTACTCCAAAAGATTTGCCCATAATCATCACAATATGAATCAAGCTCAAGATTAGCCTACAAAAGCGTTGATATCCCCAAATCCATTAACATTGATATATCATGGTTTTACCCGTTTTAAGCCATGATATAAGTTTTTATTATAGAGTCTTTCTAGTATTTTGGAGTCTTTTTCAGGTTTTAGGTACGTTTGGAGCATTATTGGAGATATTGAAGCATTTTGGAGCTTTTTGGAGCCAAGCAGAGATCCTGTAGCTGAGACACCGATTTGATGCCTGAGTATCGATATATACACTTATGGTATCGATCGATACCCGTCGAAGAAACAAAAGGATCGCGACTTTTATAAGATTTGAGAAACTGCAAAATACCCAAGAAGACTTTATTATTTACAAGAAGCCCCAGAACATGACTTAGGTTATTTATTACGTTTTTCAGCCACTTTGATGGCTATGCTTTACTTTACTTTGGTTTTGTGAGAGAGCTTTTGGAGGGAGACAAGTCTGAAACTCTGTTCGTCCGAGAGAAGATTTTGAACCCTTGCTTTACTCTCTTCTTTATTATTTATTCAAGGATTTATTCAGTCATGTTTATTGTTTCAATCTCCATGTCTGACTAGATCTCCTGTTAGGTTTAGGGTTCTCATAAGGGATTTCTTTGAATGCTAGGTTGAGTTGTTGATTAGGGTTCATAATCTAAATTAGTTCTTTACCTTAAGTTGTTCTCAAAGCTAATTCTAGATTGATCACATGGAACTTAGATCTTAGGTTAATCGATTAGGCACGAGAGTGCAATTGAGAAACCTGATAGAACTTAGGGTGAGCAAAATAACTATTCGTAAAGAGATTTGGTTTAGTTGTTTGCTGAACAAATCAAACTTGAACTAAAAGCTGGTTTAGACTTTAGGATTCGCAAAGAGATTTGGAATTCTAGGATTTAGACTTAGATAATTCTCGCAACGAGAGTTGGTTAATTATATTTCAGTAATTTGAGTTCAAGAACCGTGCATAACCTGAACACTAGTTTGTTAGTTTATCTGCATTCATTGATTTCCTGAGAAATACCATGAACCTATCTTTCTCCCAATCGAATCACAACTTGTTTAATTTACGTATTTGCTTTCAATTCCAATGATCACTTAGCTTAATTTTCATCTGTACAATCTATTGTGTGATTTCTTGAGTCTCTGTGGATTCGACCCTTTAGTACTTTTAGGGTATTAATTTGAGTTTATCAAATTTGGCGCCGTTGCCGGGAATTCAATTCCCCATTAGATTTTAGTTTGAGAATTTCGACTAAGTTCGACCAGTATCGATCAACACCCTAGTGGTATAGGTCGATACCTGTTGTTAATTTTTGTGTTACTTACATTCTTGACTTTTGTGTTTAAGGTGCATGCCTATTCGTGAAACCATGAGGAACAAGAACACTCCGCTAGTTAGTCTGTTAAACGATCAGCTAGCACTTTTGGAACGCGCAAACAGAAAATCAAAGAACCCAGCAGAGATGAACAACAATCCTTTGGTTTTGGTTCAAGATGGAGCTGGTGCTTACAGAGACCAAGAGTGTCAATTGTGCAATAAGAGAGGGCAACGATTGGATGGAGAGTGTAACTTCATCCCAACTTCTGCTGTTGTCGAGGAGATTGTCGTAGGGAATGCTGTGATTAATCGTGGTAGAACAATTGGTGAGTACAACAGGCCTGATTAGTTCTACGCCAATCGTTATGCGATTCGCCCTCCTACTTTTCAAAGAAACAACTTTGAGCTGAAGCCTACTTACTACACTCTTGTGGGTTAGCACCCTTTTCATGGTCTTTCCAATGAACACCCTATGGATCACATTGAGAGGTATGAGGATTTGGTTAGGAGCATCAAATGCGATGGAGTATCCTATGAAACAAATAGCCTCTTGTAAAATACATTGGCCATGTTTTGGCCTTATTCAAAGGTCCATGTACTATATCTTGAACCCAAGTAGGAAATAGATTCGTGGCATTCCAGTAAGCAACCTGCATATATATAAACAATAGCATCAATATTTATAAGTAGAAATGTATGCGTAGTTATGAATATTATTTAGACATACATATTCTTTCACCCATATATGATATTCATCAGCTCTTTTCGCCGAGAGTTCTTTTTCGGATAATCCTGTGTATTTTGCAGAAATATACTCCTCGAACATACTATACAAGACCAACACAAAAATGAATTAATATAGTGGAATATATATTAAAACACATGGTGCGAGAGATGCCAACTTATATACCTCTCAATTGGCTGAAAATAGTCACAATTTCGTAAAACATATGCATGTGCGCATTGATAATCTCTTTCCGAGAGCCATATTTCATGCATTTCTCCACATGGACGGCCTAATTGCGTAAATATAGAAGGTACCCCTGGGACATGATATACGGGGACTTCACCTTGATCGAATCTTGTTAACCTGGCCTAATTAGTGAAAAGTAATTCACATTAAAATACATAGCATGTGTATACAATATCAATGGCATTGTGGACATGAAGTGATTGACTTTAGCATTTACCTTGATTTTGTTTGTATATTCGCGGCAAAGTAGTGCTCTGAGAAATAAGCAATCTCGTCATTGATATATGATTCAATAATCGATCATGCAGCATATCTTTTGTTCTTTGCTTTCCCTTTCAATTTTTTGAAAAACCTTTCAAAATTATACATCCACCTATATTGGACAGGGCCTCCTAATTCAGCTTCATAGGGGAGATGTATAGGCAGGTGCCCCATCACATCAAAAAATGAAGGTAGAAATATCTTTTCCAAATTGCATAGGATCAAAACTCTGTTATGTTTTAGAATTTGAACGCGAGTTTTATGCAAAGTTCTCGAACATAAGTCCCGGAAAAATGCTCCAACCCCTACAATATACGTGAAAATTTCGGAGCGGTTACTATATAAATTACTATAATAATTACTATTTAAAGAAATTGTCGTAAATAATTAGTACATGATAACACAAGGTGGACATTCCGGTCTAGGAGGTCTGCAAAGATAAATGGAAGTAACCGCTCCATAAAAACATGGCAGTCATGACTCTTCATGCCTGACAACTTTTGGTTGTTCATATCAACACAAGTCGCTAAGTCTGAGGAATAACCATATGGGAATTTAACTGCATGTTTCACACATTCTAGTAAACGTTTTCTGGCTTCTTCTGTCAATGTGAAGGCTGGGAAAGGAGCTTTACCCTCACTATCAATATGTAAGTGTGGCCGAGAACAAAATTGTTCAATATCCAATCTTGATATGATGTTGTCTTTCGATTTACCCTACACACTTATAAGAGTATTCATGATGTGGTCAAAACAATTCTTCTCTATATGCATCACATTAAGACAATGTCGGAGATTGAGGTCCCTCCAGTACGGTAACTCCCAGAATATGCTTTCCTTGTGCCAGTTATATTGCTTCCCATAGCCCGACTTCTTCTTCTCGTGCCCGTTTCCACCGACGTCCTTTGTTTTTGATGGATTTACACCAGCCAGCCACTCGCAATAAACTTGCTCACCGGTCAAAGACTGAGGTGGATACTCTCTCGAAGCGTCTTTTCCCTTAAGGAAGTCTTTTTTATCCCTCATCATTGGATGCCCATGAGGAAGAAATCTTCGGTGACAATCAAACCAACACGTCTTCCTTCCCTTAGGTAGATAAAAAGACTTTGTATCTTCCATGCAAATTGGACAAGACAATTTACCATGGGTTGTCCATCCGGATAACATGCTATACACCGAAAAGTCGCTTATCGTCCACATTAGCACTGCTTTTAGATTGAAATTTTGATTCAAGAACACATCGTATGCATCGATGCCATTAGATCACAACTCTTTTAACTCCCCCAATAAGAGGTCGGAGGAAGATATCGAGACTAGCTCGCGGATGATTTGGCCCAGAATTCAGAATTGTAAGAAATAAATACGCTATATTCATGCACATACTAAGGGGTAAATTATATGGAGTCAAGATCACGGGCCACAACGAATGATTACGAGACATGCCAAATGGATTGAACCCATCGGTACATAATCCAAGATAAACGTTACGGGGTTCTTCGGCAAACCGGGGATTTTGATCTTGAAAATATCACCACTCTGCCGCATCAGAAGGATGACACATTTCTCCCTCCTTTGATTGGTGCTTGGCATGCCATCTCATTGCCGATGCAGTCTTCTCGCTCTGATACATTCTCTTCAATCTGTCAACAATAGGTAGATACCACATACGACTGTATGGTACTTTGGTTCTACGTCAGTCGTTCTTAGGCTTCCATCTTTGTGCACCACAAAACAAACATTTATCTTCCTTCTCGTCATCTTTCCAGAAGATCATACAATTGTTAATACAAACATCAATTGTATGATATGGGGGGCCTAAATTGCGCATCAAGTTTTTTGTCTCTTAATGTGATCCGGTTGACTTGTTTCCTTCTGGTAAATAGTCTGTCAAGATTTCGCAAACCGAATCGACTAACTTTTCACTTATATTATATTCTACCTTATTTTGCATGACTCGAGCAGCTAAGGATAAGTGCGAGTGACCTTCACGACAACCATCGTATAATGGATTCTTTTCACTTTCTAACAAGTCGTAAGATTTCTTTGAATGGTTACATACCGGTTCTTCTACATTCTGATAACTACCATCCTGATGATAGTTATCAAAATTCACGTTATGACGAAATGCATCATTCACCATGTCCACATATCTATCTTCTACTACATTTCCCACATTTTCACTCCCACTTATATATGGCGTATCAACATAACTCGATCCTAAATCCATATTGATTTCTTCTCCATGCTTATACCAAACATAATAATCTGGCATAAATTCTCTGCTATAAAGATGATTCCAAATTCTTGTCCCCGGGATAAATTTCTCGTTCTTGCAAACATTACAAGGGCAGAAAAACTTACCGCCATTACTCTGTGATAGAGGCTGGCTATTTGCAAATGTCATGAATCCATCCACCCCCGTTCTGAACTCTTCCGAGAAATTTCTCGTTTCTTCATCGAATATCTTATACATCCACTCCCGGAAATTATTATAATTAAAATTTCCCGACATTATATAACTGAAAAATAGAATGAGGAGAAGATATATGTTTGATTTTGTGTTGAAGATCGAATGAGGAGGAGAAATGGGATGAATTGAGCTTATATAGAAATTTCTACCGACTAAATAGCTACTACACGGCGTCTGATAGGCGACTACATCTTGTAGTCGCATAAAATCGTTACACCAACCCCAAAACGAATAACACGTATTTTTCACCGGTCTTTACGACTAATTACCGACTGCTATGCGACCCTCCGAAATAGTCGTATATTGATCTCCAAATGGCGACTATTATGTGACTCCTATTACCCGTCGGCCAATTAGTCGTAACTTTGTCGTAAATCAGCAACCCGCCGAAATAGTCGCATATTAGTCGCTAAAGTAGCGACTATTAGGCGACTATTATTTCCCGTCTGAAATGTAGTCGCATATTAGTCGTCATATAACGACTACTATAGCGACAATATTGTTTGGTCGTAAAATAGCGACTCAATTACGACCAAATCGTATTAGCCTCTAAATAGTCAGCAAATAGTGGCTACTTAGTCGCAGCGTTTAGCGACTAATCATTTAGTCGTCAGTTTTAGTCGTAAAAACGCTGTTTTCTTGTAGTGGCTTATTGGCTGAACCAGTTGCCAACTTGATCACTGACTACCTGGGAAGAGACTAAGAATGCATTCCTGAACAACTTCTATGATGATGCACGATCCGAGGAGCTCAGGAACAAGATTTCTCTGTTTTCTCAGGGACCGACTGAGGCATTTAAGGCTGTTTGGCTCATATTCAGGTCATATCAGAGGGATTGTCCACAACATGGGTTCACTAATGTTCAGCTGTTGGGTCTTTTCTTCAGAGGGATTGATTGGAGATACCAGATGGCTTTGGATGCTGCAAGCAATGGAAATTTCAACACCAGGTATCCTGAGGACGCTTATGTGCTGATTGAGAACTTGGCATCTAGCAATAGTACCAAGAATGCAGACATGGAGCGCAAGAAGCTAGCTGGTGGCATGGAAGGTTCGCAGATTGTTGAGGTTCAAGCCAAGTTAGATTATATGCACAATCTGTTGATGGGCAAGACAATGAAGGTTGTTCACTTTGCAGATGATGTTGAGGTATTCAATGAGGATGAAGTGGAAGATGTTAACTACATTGGTGGATCTGGTTTTCAAGGTCAGAAAAATCAATATCAGAATAACAACAGAAACTTCAACAACAATGCTCAGCAAGGAGGATAGAATCAGTTTGTCCATAAAACATTCCAGAACAGTGGTTATACAAGGAACTATGGTAGTTCATTTTATCAGCCTATACCTGCTAAGACCCTAGATAGCAAGATTAAGTCTATGTTTGAACAACTTGTTAAAGGACAGCAGAAGCTAACTGTATATTTCAATGGGAAGATGGATGCCATGTACAATGTTCTGAGTTGAAAGATCGAAGCTATTAATATTCATCAGAAGAGGCTGGAAACTCAGGTTGCTCAGACTTCAGAGGCTGTGAAAAGGTAAGAAGGTTTTCTTCCAGGGAAAGGAGAAACCCCAATGGAACACATCAATATATGCAATCACCTTGAGGAATGGAAAAGAGGTCAATCCAAGAGTGAAAATTGACCAAACTGCAGAAAATTTCGTCTAGAGTTTTCCTAGGTCGTCCCTCTTAGTCAATTGCTTCATTGGTGGTGGTGTGCTTCTTACCTTGATGAAGAGTGTCTTGATCTCGTCTAGAGTTTCCCTGCAATCTCGGAAGTGACCAAGCAAAGGGCGGTATTCCAAAGCCTCTTCAAAATACATAGTATGGGGAACTCTCCTTACCATCTTCTCAAAACCGAGCAACTTCTCTCCAGTAATGGGATTTAGGAGATGAATAGGTGGTCTAAGATATGGCACCTTAGGCTTGTAAACACGTTCCTCAGTTATCTCTGGTTTTTTCATAATTTCTTACTCAGTTTGCGAGGGGTGTCAACCGACACCAGGTTGGTGTCGATCGATACAGGGTGGGTGTCGATCGATACAGGGTGGGTGTCGATCGATACAGGGTGGGTGTCAATCGATAAAGGGTGGGTGTCGATCGATACTCTCAGTGGTGTCGATCGATACAGCCGAATCAGGCTCAAAATCACCTTCAATCTCTGCGAATTTTTCTGTATTCAAACCCTTTTCTACCACTGCAGTGACCTCTTCAGCACTTCTTAAGGTGATTACATTGACGTATTCATTCTGTGAATGAACCATCTTTCCCTTGACAGCTGCTGCAGTCTAAGGTATTTGAGTTTTCAGCATCTTCTGATGGATGTTGAGAAACTCAATTTTCCCATTCAGATCGGTGTACATAGCATCCATCTTCCCATTGAAATCCACTGTCATCTTCTGCTGTCCCTGAAGAAGCTGTTCGAGCATAGACTCAACTTTGCTCTCATGATTTTTTGGTGGTGGAGATTGATAGGACGAATTCCCATAGGTTCTGGTGTAGCCACTGTTCTGAATTGGTTTCTGTAGATACTTATACTTCTGTCCCTGATATCCAGCTCCACCAATGTAGTTAACATCCTCCACTTCATCTTCATCGAAGTTCTTGACATCAGCAGCAAAGTGGACAGCCTTATTTGTCTTTCCCATCAACAGATTGTGCATCGAATCCAGCTTAGCCTTCACCTCTGATATTTGGCTGCCATCCAAGTTACCAGCTTGCTTCTTGCGCTCTATATCTTCATTTTTGGTGCTATTGCTAAACGCCAAGTTCTCGATAAGCACGTAAGCATCATCAGGATATCTAGTGTTGAAGTTCCCATTATTCGAAGCATCCAAAGACATCTGGTACCTCCAATCAATCCCTCTGAAGAAGATACCCAGCAAGTGAACCTTAATGAACCCATGATGTGGACAATCCCTCTGATACGATCTGAATCTCACCCAAGCTGCCTTGAATCTCTCAGTTAATCCTTGAGAAATTTGAGAGATTTTATTTCTCAGTTCCTCGGATCTTGCATCATCATTGAAATTGTTCAGGAAGGCATTCTTAGTCTCCTCCCAAGTAGTCAGCGATCCTGGCTGCAACTGCTTAAGCCAATAAGCAGCATCTCCACCAAGAGAGTATGGGAAGAGCTTACAGAGAAGGTAATTGTTGGACACTCCATTATACTTCATGCTAGTTACCAAGTCCTCAAACCTCTCAATGTGATCCATAGGGTGTTCATAAGAAAGACCATGAAAAGGGTGCTGATCCACAAGAGTGAAGTATGCAGGTTTCTGCTCAAAGTCATTCCTCCGAAAACCAGGAGAGCGAATCGTTGATCGATTGGCATAGAACTGATCAGGCCTGTTGTACTCACCAATTGTCCTACCACGATCAACCACTGGATTCTCGACATTCCCAGCGACATTCTCCTCAGCAACAACTGCAGGAGCGATGATATTTCCCTCTCCATCAACTCGTTGCCCTCTCTCATTGCACAAGTGACCCTCTCGGTCCCTGAAAGATCCAGAATCATCACGAACCAATATCACTGGATTGTTCATCTCTGCTGGCTTCTTTGCTTTCATGTTTATGCGTTCAAAAAGTGCTAGTCCCTCGGTGGAAAGATTAACTAGATGAGTGCTCTTGTTTCTCCTAGTTTCGCGATTAGGCATACACCTGAAACACAAAAGTCAAAGCACGTAAGTAACAAAAATCAAAAACATTACGACGGGTATCGACCGACACCAATTCGGTATCGATCGATACTGTCAGACTTAGTCGAAATTCTTCGCTAAAATCTAATGGCGAATTTAGAATCCCGGCAACGGCGCCAAATTTGATAAGCTCAAATGTAATACCCTAAAGTACTAACAGCTTTGTCGATTGTAATACTTAGGGGTCGAATCCACAGAGACTCAAGAATCACACAATAGATTTTAAGGGTTGAATTAAGCTATAAGTGATAAATGTAATTGAAAGCAATAACGTAGATTAAACTTGTTGTAAATTCGATGGAGGAAAGTTAGGTTCAGGGTATTTCTCAGGAAATCAATGAATGCAAACAAACTAACTAGTCATGTTTCAGGTTATGCACGGTTCTTGAACTCAAATCACTAAGGTATAATTAACCAACTGTCGTTGCGAGAATTATCCAAACCAGCTCTAAATCCCAGAATCCCAAATCTCTTTGCAAATCCTAAAGATCTAAACCAGCTATAAAGTTCAGGTTTGATATGTTCACAAAACAACTAAACTAAATTTCTTTGCGGATAGCTATTTTGCTCACCCTAAGTTCTGCCAGATTATCATTTTCACCAAAAACGGCTCATTTTCTCCCAAAGTCACCTAAAACTTTAAAAGACTCGAAAAGACTCCAAAATACTAGAAAGACTCTATAAATAAGACCTATATTATGGCTAAAAACGGATAAAAATCATGATATATTATAGGCGGAGCCGGAAACCATGATATATTCCGGCTTGGGCAGCCCAGCCTACTCTGGCTAGATCGTGTCCGTAGGCGCACCTCTCTACCAAGGCCTAAGGCATTTCAACCCGTTCCTTACTGTTGAGTTGTTTCAGTTCGAACTAAACTTATATAATTTAACACAAACTGAGCTTTAAAACAAATCTTACATATTATTCATATTTTTGAAAATAGTTTTCACAAAAGGTTTTATACTTAGGGTCGGCCGGCCTAGTGCCAAAACGTTACTTAGATAAGTACTTTGCTAACCAATTTTTACAAAAGCCAAGACAATCTACTCCGGCTATCCTAACGTACCGCCGCTCCGACCTAATCTCGTATACTGGTCACCTGCAAAACAAAATGAGTCATGAGTATTCTAGCAATACTCAATGAGCTCCGTGTGACCTAAAACACATTAGAACCCCAACTCCAAACAACTACAAGCAAGTCTAATCCCTAACAAGCAAGCACACAATCATCACACAATCACAGAAATGCACATGCGGAAGCTAACTAATCTACACACAATACTACTCATACATGTAGAACCATGACTAAAATGGGAGGCCTCTATGTGTATTAGATATGTCCTCACTCCATTATGACCTCCCGCCAATCACCACAAATGATCATTTGGAACGACATCATTGCTCGGATACTTCCTGTATCCGAGTCCGCTCGGCTAAGGAAGCAACCCTTCAGCCCCTGAGCCTTTCTCCCTTTGTAAACTCCTTATACAAAGTTCAGGATTTTGGAACGTGTCGACTACACATAACTTAAGAACATATCATCCATACCATATATATATTCTCAAATGCAACAAACAATAGTCTAACACATAGTTCCCGAAGGACCACTACGGCCAGACCCTCAAGGACCGTGACATGCTAATTGCTATTCTCTAGCATGTCAGCCTCCTTCGGCTGGAATCGATTCATGCTGCTTGTCCTGAACTATGACATCGATCTCCCGTTCTTGCTTTTCACTCTTGTAACTTGGTTGGAAAACGGCTCTCCTAGCCTATTTCAACCACACATGTATACATCTCTTAGCACAAAACACACAAATGAACTCACCAATCCCTTAGGCCCTGCATGGCCTAAGATCTTCTCTTAGCTCCTTACTCCTTCTGAACCGATCAATTAACCTCCGCGCCTTTGCTGGAAAATTATTGCGGTATGCACTTACTCTCCTCTTTCTCTCTCTACACTTTTTTAACTTCTCTCTAAGTTATCATAAAGTGAGATGAGAGAAACTAGGTAGGGTGAGGGGGTCTTTATATGCTACTAAGTCTTGGGGAGAAAGTCTTCATTGGGTTGACTGGTCAAACTAAGCAGCTGCGAATCATCTTTGACCATCGAGTCAAACTTCAAAACTTTCGGCCCAAGATTCCTTCCGTGCGCGACACGTGTCCACGTCTTTTCTTCTTGGACCAAGTGCCTTAGGATTTGGACCCGAGCACACTTCGGCGATTTGACCACCGATCTTTACCGGACTCATGGTGGTCGACCCACGCCGGGATTCCTTCGTACGGAAACACATCTTCAACCCGTCCAGACTTTTAGGTCACGGGTCCCTTTTCACATCGCTCAACAAGGATGGCGTCCTATTCCTTGCCCAATGACCAAAAATCTCATTCGGATCACTTAGATCTTCACTTGGCTAGATTTCTTCCTTCGCAGCAAGAAATCCCCTCCATCGGCTAAAATTCTGTTTTGCTCGGCAAGAAATCATTTTCTTCCAGCTAGAATTTTGCGTATCTTGGCTAAAACCTATTCTCCCGGTTAGAATGAGTCTTGCCCGGATAACTTTTATTTTACTAGTCCCATTTTAAATCTGACTCGACCAAAGTGTTTATTTTGGTTTTTCCATTCGAAATACACCTTCTTTCAATCGTTCATTCGACTTTGATTTTTCTTCGACCATCGACCAGATTTTCTGCCCTTGGACGGGTTATCACACGAGACCCCTAACGTGTATCGTCGTTCCGTACGTCTTCACAAGCATCCGAAAATCACCACAAAGGATCAAATTGGTGATATTGCATGAACTGGTGATTTCCGTTCTTTTCGTCACCAGTCGGCTTAGGAAGCTATCTGACAGCCCTTGAGTCTTCCTCCCTTTGTGATTTTAAATACACAAAGTTCAGGTCTTTGGAACCTACCGAACACAGCCTAACCTAAGACATGCTAAGAAACCTCCTTAGCATGTCAGGCGAATACTTCTCAGCTCTTGTTTTGTTCTTGTTTCCACGGTTTGAAATGGTCTCCTTCATCTCTTCCTCTAAACCTGCAAAAACCTCATTAACACTCAACACATAACCAAAATTCACCAACTACCGTTGACTCTAGCTTAAAATGACCCTACGGCCTTCCCCTAATCATCGACTAGCTCCTCCGATTTATGCTTCACCGAAAAAACTAAGGTTCGATCTCACTTTCTCTCACTTTCTCTCTGTAGTTTCTCTTTCAAATGTCTTAATTTTCTCTAAGTTTTGGTGTGAAAAATCTAAGCTAAAGGGGGGGGGGGGGGGGGGGGGAGGGGTATTTATAGGATTTGGGTAACTTCGGCCGCAAGCTTCTTCCTCTCTTGGATTGGTTGATCTAGGCGGTGGCTTCCCTCATGCTGACATGTGTCCAACACATGCCGTAACTTGCAGTCCAAGGGTTGAAGAACCACCAACAACAATCCTTAAATCCCGCGCAAGTATCTCTTTCTTGCCGACCATGTCGTATGACTTTCGGCCCATGTTTTGCTTCCTTATTCGCTAAGGTTTTCTTTTTCTTCTGACGTATGCCCCACTTCCGGCTGTCGGCCATTGTCTCGGGTTTCAAGCCTGATGGCTTTCCGGTGTTCCTATCACTGATTCTAGTCTGATTCCTCTCGCCCGTCGTCCGTCGTGTTCTTTGTGGTGAGATTGCACTCTTCGGCCGAACCGAAGTCCTTGTCTCGACTTTTCTTCGTTCGTCGTTTGGCGAAAGAGGCTTCCTCTTCCTTTCTTCGTAGTCAAATTCGATTTGAACAATTTCGATAATATTACAAGATTTGGCCTTATCGGGTGCATTCTATCGGCTAGATTCTGCTTCTCGGGTGAAAACTTGTTTCCTCGGCTAGAAGGAAACCTGCCTGAATACCTTCATTTTGGCTCGTCCGATTGGATTTCTGACTTGAGCAGTCGTCTTATTGTGTCCTCTCCTTGCTAGTCTAGTCATCCTTTTGTTGGTCTAAGGATCTTGAATTTTCTCTATCTTTCCTCTCGGCCCTAACTGCCGTAAGGCTTTTCTGCTAAAACTTCAAATCCACTCGTGCCATTCCATTTTTGGCTCGACCAAACGCTTTCTCTAACCGTCATCTTGCGGATAGTCCTTTTTCTTAATCGATTTTTTTACTTTGATTTTTTCTCAACCTTCGACCAAATCTCCGCTCGCTGCCAAGTTATCACATTATCCACTCCTTATTATAATTTGTCCCGAATTCTCTTAAGATCTTGATGATTCTCCTATAATCATGGCTTGCTTTTCTTCAAAGAACTATGGGTGCTCCTCCTTAAATTGTTCCTCGTCTTCCCAGGTGACTACCATCCGATTCTGCTTCCCCCAATACACCTGGATTTGTGGGTTGGTGCGATTCTTGAGCTTTTTCATTCTTCGAACTCCGACCTTGATAGATCCTTCCTGATATGTCATGTTTGATCTTAATTCTTATGGTCGATCGATTTATATGGCATTCGGATCCGGCACATGTTTCCTCAGCTTGGAAACATGGAAAACTGGGTGTAAGTTCATATCAGGTGGTAAGTCCAACCTATATGCTACTTCTCCTACACGTCCCAAAATTCGGTACGGTCCTATGTACCTCACTGCCAGTTTGCTAAAGTTCCCGAATCAATCCTTTCTTTTATGTGTCGTTACCTTGAGATACACCTTATCTACGACCTGAAAGACAACATGTCTTCGCTTCTGGTCTGCGTATTTTTCTGTCTGTCATGTTGTTTCTTCATGTCGTCACGCACTACTCATAGAACCTATGTGGTTTGGTCCACCATGTTGGGCCCAAACACTATTATTTCTCCTATTTATGTCCAACACAGAGGCGTGCGGCATGGTCGACATGCCTATGCTTGCGTGGAAACTGTTATTGTAAGAGAATTCTATCAAGGGCAGATGGTCTTCCCAAATACATGCCTAGTCTAGTATACATACCCGTAGTATGTCTTCTAAGGTACGGATCGTCCTCTCAGAAGACAGCCCATACTATCTCGCCGACCGAGTCATCCCAGAAATTGCATCTCTTTAGTTCCTCTCGACCAGCAGCCTAAAGCTTTCCAACCCGTAAAGCTAGCCTAGAGTTGTTTCGGCTCCGGACTAGAGCCTATTGTCTTAAGATTCGAGGTTTTAAGAAAATACTACTTTTATTACTTAATAAAATCTTACAATCACATGTTGTATTCTATCTCAAAACCTTTTTGTAAATTCTACATTACTTCTTACACAAACACCGCAATCTACTTCTGCCTTCCCTAATGTCTGATGCGCGCCCCATAAATTATCCACTAAGGTTACATGTGAGACAAAAATTGTATAATGACCATTTCTACTAAATGTCCACTGAGTTCAGGACCCCCTACCTAGATAGCCGAAGCCTAATTCTACTAGGAAGCACACCTAAGCAAACCAAGTAATGCAGCATCTACGACTAAACACTAATACTAACGAGTAGATCCAATATCTACGACTATTTCTATCAACTAACTCATCCCGAGTACACATGGGGAAGCTGTAATATCACCATATACAATCTAAACATAGTTAGCAATCAACAATTAAACATCTAGAGCTCTCTTATGATGCGTCACACAACCACCCAAACCGTGACAACCTTAGTTTAATCACCACAAAGGATCATAAATCGGATATTAACTTAAATAAACATTTAATCGGTGGAATGAACTCACGTGGTTCACTCACACCCAAAGAGTAAGTACGATAAGCATTAAACCTATGTTACAGGAACTCACCTTAAGTTCCTTGGCCTAAATGGGAAAGACTTTAACGTCCTGGTTCACCTTTGCCCTTGCTGAGATCATCCCTCGGTTTAAATTCACGTGATTTAAGATGAGCCTCTCACTCCAAGGTACTCTCTCACTCTAAGTCTAATCTCTAACTTCTCTCTAGTTTTTCGAAGCTTTGGTGAGTGATGAATTTACCTTACAAAATCAGAGCCTATATATAGCCGCAGAAGGTCAGTTTATCGGCAACACTTGTCGATCGGGTCGCATGCAAGGCGACAGGTGGACAGACACATGCCGTGACTTCGGGCCCAAGTCTCTGTTGCTCCACTTTCCCACGCTACTGCTCGGAGTAATCATGGTCTGACGCGTGAGTGCTCTAGCCCATAGGTCTTATAGGTAGTGTGTGCGCAGATTCCTTTTGCTCCCCACTAACTTCCTCTAAGTGCTTCTGATCCACTCATTGCGTAAGGTAGGTGGTAGGTTAGGTAGTTGATAAGCTCAAATTAATACCCTATAAGTACTAAAGCTTTGTCGATTGTAATACTTAGGGGTCGAATCCACAGAGACTCAAGAAAACACACAATAGATTGTATAGATGAAAATTAAGCTAAGTGATCAATGGTATTGAAAGCAAATATGTAAATTAAACAAATTGTGATTCGATTGGGAGAAATATAGGTTCAGGGTATTTCTCAGGAAATCAATGAATGCAATTAAACTAACAAATCAGGATTCAAGTTAAGCACGGTTCTTGAACTCAAATCTCTGAAGTATAATTAACCAACTCTCGTTGCGAGAATTATCTAAGTCTAAATCCTAGAATTCCTAATCTCTTTGCGAATCCTAAAGTCTAAACCAGCTTTTAGTTCAAGTTTGATTTGTTCACAAAACAACTAAACCAAATCTCTTTGTGCACAGTTATTTTGCTCACCTTAAATTCTATCAGGTTTCTCAATTGCACTCTTGTGCCTAATCGATTAACCTAAGATCTAAGTTCCAGGTGATCAATCTATAATTAGCTTTGAGAACTAATTCAGATTATGAACCCTAATCAATAATTCAGATTATGAACCCTAATCAATAATTCAACCTAGCATTCAAAAAAATCAGATTATGAGAACCCTAAACCTAACAGGAGATCTACTCAGCCATGGAGTTTGCAACCATAAACATGACTGAATAAATACTTGAATAAATAGATAAGAAGAGAGAAAAACAAGGGTTCGAAATTTTCTCTCGGACGAACAGAGTTTCAGACTTGTCTCCCTTCTAAAGCTCTCTCACAAAACCAAAGTAAAATTAAAGCATAACCATCAAAGTAGTTGTAAATCCTAATAAATAACCTAAGTCACGTTTTGGGGCTTCTTGTATAATAAAGTCTTCTAGGGCAATTTTCAGTTTCTTTAATCTTCATAAAAGTCATGATCCTTCTGTCTCTTCGACGGGTATCGATCGTTACTGATATATCAAGGTTTTTACCCCTTTTAGGCCATGATATAAGTCCGTTTTATAGAGTCTTTCTATTATTTCGTAGTGTTTTAGAGTCCTTTACAGGTTTTAGCACTTTTGGAGCATTATTGGAGATATTGGAGTTTTATGGAGCATTCTGGAGCAAATCTGAAGTCTGGTGACTAAGTACCCGATCAAAGCGTCAAGCATCGATCGATACCCCTTGGTATCGATCGACACCCATCGAGGAAGTTACAAGTCGCGACTTTTAATGAAGTTTGAAGAATTGCAGAACTTGCCCAGAAGACTTTAATATTTACAAGAAGACCTCAATCCGTGTTTAGACTATTTAATTAGGTTTTACAGCCATTTTGTTGGCTATGCTTTATTCTACTCTTGATTTTACTTTGGTTTTTGGAGAGACAACTCTGAACTCTTGTTTTTATTGATTTCTTTGATGATCTATTCAATCATGTTATTTTAATTCTCCATGTCTGAGTAGATCCACTTTAGGTTCAGGGTTCTCATAGGAGGTTTCTCTGAATGCTAGGTTGATTAGTTTATTAGGATTCACCATCTGAATTTGTTCTTCACTTTAGGTTGTGTTCAAAGCTTGTTCTAGATTAGCTACCTAGAACATAGATCTTAGGATAATTGATTAGGTACGACAGTGTGATTAATTACCTGATAGAACCTAAGGAGAGCAAAATAACTATTCCCAAAGATATTTGGTTTAGTTGTTTTGTGAACAAATCAAACCTGATATAAAAGCTGATAGAATTTAGGATTCGCAATGAGATTTGGAATTCTAGGATTTAGATTTAGATAGTTTTCGCAACGACAGTTGGTTAATTATATTTTAGTGATTTGAGTTCAAGAACCGCACTAAATCTGAATCATGTTAGTTAATTCACCTGTATTCATTGATTTCCTGAGAAAAACCCTGAACCTATCTTTCTCCAATTCAATTTACAACCGTTTTAATTTTAGTATTGTTTTCAATGTTATTGATTGCTTAGCTTAATTCTCTACTTCATAATCTATTGCGTGTCTCTGTGAGTCCTTGTGTTCGACCCCTACTTTACTGCAACTACTGCTCAGTACTTTTAGGGTATTAATTTGAGCATATCAAAGTTGGCGCCGTTGCCGGAGACTCAATTCGCCATTATATTTTAGTCTGAGAATTTCGACTAAGTTCGTCGGTATCGATCGATACTACCTAGTATCGGTCGATACTTGTCGTCTTCTTTTATTGATATCGATCGACACCACCCAGTGTCGATAGATAATCAACTTGTTTTTTTGTTACTTACGTGATTCGTCTAGTGTGTTTCAGGTGTGAATTTGGAACGTGCAAACAGGAAAGCAAAGAAGCCATCAGAGATGAAAAACATGATGATTTTGATTCAGGATGCTGCTGGAGCTTTGAGAGACCAAGAGGGTCAGTTGTGCAACGAGAGAGGACAACGTCTGGATGGAGAGGGGAACGTCATTCCACTTGCTCCTGTTGTCGCTGGAAATATCATTGTCCCTGCAATTGCTGTGAATGCAGGGAATGCTGTGGCTGTTCGCGGTAGAACGATTGGTGAATACAACAGGCCTGATCAGTTCTATGCCAATCGATCAGCGATTCGTCCTCCACCTTTTCAAAGGAATGACTTTGAGCTAAAACCTGCATACTTCACTCTTGTGGGTCAGCATCTCTTTCATGGTTTTCCTCATGAACACCCTATGGATCACATTGAGAGGTTTGAGGACTTGGTCACTAGCATCAAGAGCAATGGAGTATCCTACGATTACCTCTTCTGCAAGCTTTTCCCATACTCGCTTGGTGGAGAAGCGACTTATTGGCTGAAGTAGTTGTCTCCTGGTTCGCTGACTACATGGGATGAGACGAAGAATGAGTTCCTGAACAACTTCTACGAGGATGCGAGATCCGAGGATCTCAGGAACAAGATTTCTCAGTTTTCTCAAGGACCGACTGAGGCACTCAAGGCTGCTTGGATTCATTTCAAGTCATATCACAGAGATTGTCTGCACCATGGTTTCACTCAGGTTCAGCTGCTGGGTACTTTCTACAGAGGAATCGATTGGAGGTATCAGATGGCTCTAGATGTTGCGAGCAATGGAAATTTCTACACGAGATATCCTGATGATGCCTATGTGCTTATTGAGAACTTGGTTTCTAGCAATAGTACCAAGAATGCAGACGTGGAGCGCAAGAAGCAAGCTGATAACTTGGATTGCAGTTAGATTGCTGAGGTGAATGCTAAGTTAGATTTGTTGATGGACAAGAAGCAGAAGGCTGTTCTTTTTGCTAAAAAAGATGGAGTGGAATTTGTTAACCACATTGATGGAGAGGGATTTCAAGATCAAAGGTATCAATGCCCACCCACACCACCCAGAACTTCTGAGAGTAAGCCGTAATCCATGCTTGAAAAACTTCTTCAGGGACAGCAGAAGATGACACTAAACCTCAATGGGAAGATGGACGTTATGTACACTGATCTGAATGGGAAAATTGAGTCTCTCAGTATTCATCAGAAGATGCTGGAAACTCAAATAACAGAATATTTCGTACTGAGAGAAAATCTCCGTGTATCGATCGATACCAGCCAGTGTCGATCGATACCAGCCCATACACTTGCACGTGATCCAAAATCACGTATATCGATCGATACTACTCCAGTATCGATCGATGCTGAGACGCAGATCGAGAAAGAGCCCGATATTTTCAAGGAGAGGGTGTACAAACCCAAATTACCTTATCCAATGCCTCCTAAGATGACAAAGAAGGAATGGGAGGAAGCCAGATGCAGAGCTATGTTGGATAAGTTAGTTGTGGAATTTCCTTTTGTTGATGATATATCTGATGATGAGAGTTCAAACAGCACTCCTGTGTCAACCGATACTCTCTTGTATCGATCGACACCCGTCCAAGAATCTGTCAAGCAAGTCTCGAAGGAGCAAGCATCGATCGACACCATTCATGTATCGATCGATACTCACCCAGATACTACAAAGGAGCTGCGTATGAGTGTTGACAGACTTCGCAAGCCCAAAAAGCTGAATCCTATTTCCCAACACCTCCGAACCCCCATCACCCCAAAGTAGCTGCGTGGCTTTGAAAGATGGTACGAAGGATTCCCCACTCGTTCACTTTTGAAGAAGCTCTAGAGGGCTGGCCTCTGCTAAGTCACTTTAAAGATTGTAGAGAAACTGAGGAAGAGATTAAGGCAATCTTCATCAAGGCCAGTAGTACACCACCTCCGCTGAGGCAGTTGACACAGAGGGAAGACCCAGAAATATTTTTGGTTCCATGCTCCATCTCTGGAGTTGACTTCAAAGAGTCTCTCGTTGACTCAGGGGCTAGCGTCAATGTCATGTCAAGGGCAATTGCTGAGAGATTGGGAGCTGACATTCGATCTCCCATGTCAACTATCATATTCGCGAACAGTTCCACCTCACTTTCATATGGTACAATCCCTGATTTGACGGTTAAAGTAGGAGATTGCCTCGTTCCTACTGATTTTCATGTTGTGGAGATGAGTGCACAATCTCGTACGCAGTTGATTCTTGGATGACCGTTCATGGCTACGGTTGGTGCCATTATGGACACACCCAACAAGCACATCTCGTTCTCATACATTGACAAGGAGGTGTACTACAAAGCCATCCCTAGAGGAGCTCCCACACATATCTCTTGCATCACCATTGTTACAGGATAGACGTTGGTAGTTAATCTTTTGGAAGAGCCTCCTGATGAGCCAACTGTCATAGAACTTCTAGATAATCCTTCTATCATCACCAAGAAAGACGTCAAAACGTCTAACGGAAAGAAGATGGCGAAGAGCAAAGGAGTGAAGGATGCTCCCTCTATGACTTTAATCCCTCATAAGTGTGATGGGGATTCGATTGAATACAAGGTGAAGTGCAAAGGTGCCTCGAAACCATTCTCTAAGGCTAGAGTTCTTCTTACTTCGGAGCTGAAAGAGAAAGGAAGGGAGTTTGTGGAGGGCATGATGAGCAGAACTCTAAAGATGGCGATGTCAAATTGTGGAGCTTGTTTTGGAGTCAGCTCTCGAGTTTCCCCTAACTGATCGTCCGTACAGTCAAGCTCGTGACGTAAAACAAGCGCTTGGTGGGAGGCAACCCACTGGTGAGTCTGTTTTTGAGTCTTTTTCTTTTTATTTTTCGTTTTGTGTCTGTGTCAGGATAAACAAAAAGCAAAAACTCGGAATCGCCTGAGTGTCGATCGATACCCTTGAGTATCTGTCGACACCCTACGCGAATGAAAGGATATGTATCGGTTTAAGCTTGGTATCGTCCGATACCAAGCTGTGTGTCGATCGATACTCAATATTCCAGCACGGTAACTTCTTGTTTCTAATACTTCCATTTGGTTCTTTTGTTTTCTTTCACCAACTCTAGGCTAGATAACACTGGGGACAGTGTTGTTTAAGTCTGGGGGAGGTAGTCGCTGACTTTATTTTTGTTTTTCTTAGAGTTAGTCGTTTTTGAGTCATACGTTATTTTATTGAGTCAAAACTTTGTCTGAGACTGTGATCTTTTTCTTGAATCTTTTGATCTGACCTTGCTTCTATAGATCGACTAATGAAAAATCCAAAGGCTGACCGGTTAACCAGAAGACACTCATGTTTCCAGCAAGGTTCCTTAAAGCCTGAGCCAAACTTTTGCACTTCATCGATGTGGTTAGTATTCATAGAGCTTGATTCCTCATTCATATCTGACAAAGGAACCCATGTGTTTAAAAGTAATAGTATCTCTCTCCCGTTACAAGTTAATAAATAAGATGCATTAAAAGATGAAATGATTTTCTTCTGAGTAGAAGGTTAGGAAAATTTTCAGCGATCCCATTATTCTACTTGGTGAGGAATGATCACACAAAGGATTGGAAGCGAGGTTAGGATTTTCCTATGATACCATTATTCGCCTACATCCTTTGATACATGGAGAGGGAAGAACCGGGGATTTGGTGGCAAACACCATCAATACTCGCGTCTCATACCTTGATATGTATATGCAGATCTAAAAAAAGAGAACATAATAAGAAATAAGTCTGGGGGAGAGAAATAATATCAGAAAGTATGAAAAAGGGTGGTTCCTTGTCATGATATTGTATGGGAAAGAATCTAGAAGGTTCTTGGTATTAAGCACAGCGATGAAACTGGCGAGGAGGGCTTGATTGAACAGTGATGTGACATAATGTGTGTAGTCTGGGAAGCTCCGAATGTTTAAGGAGAAGTACATGGTGGTTAGATCAAAAAGCTGGTTATGTGACATATGGGTGCTTGGGAAAAGGGTCATTGCAATGTTTCATGAACATGTGAGTCTCTATGTTTTCAAACCTCTTTTTCTGGTTTAGTCTTCTATTTGCTTGAGGGCAAGCAAAGGCTAAGTTTGGGGGAGTTGATATATCATGGTTTTTACCCCTTTTAGGCCATGATATAAGTCCGTTTTATAGAGTATTTCTATTCTTTCGTAGTGTTTTAGAGTCCTTTACAGGTTTTAGCACTTTTGGAGCATTATTGGAGATATTGGAGTTTTATGGAGCATTCTGGAGCAAATCTGAAGTCTGGTGACTAAGTACCCGATCAAAGCGTCAAGCATCGATCGATACCCCTTGGTATCGATCGACACCCATTGAGGAAGTTACAAGTCACAACTTTTAATGAAGTTTGAAGAATTGCAGAACTTGCCCAGAAGACTTTAATATTTACAAGAAGACCCCAATTCGTGTTTAGACTATTTAATTAGGTTTTACATCCACTTTGTTGGCTATGCTTTATTCTACTCTTGATCTTACTTTGGTTTTTGGAGAGACAACTCTGAACTCCTGTTTTTATTGATTTCTTTGATTATCTATGTCTGAGTAGATCCACTTTAGGTTCAGGGTTCTCATAGGGGTTTTTCTGAATGCTAGGTTGATTAGTTTATTAGGATTCACCATCTGAATTTGTTCTTCACTTTAGGTTGTGTTCAAAGCTTGTTATAGATTAGCTACCTAGAACATAGATCTTAAGATAATTGATTAGGTACGACAGTGCGATTAATTACCTGATAGAACCTAAGGAGAGCAAAATAACTATTCGCAAAGAGATTTGGTTTAGTTGTTTTGTGAACAAATCAAACCTGATCTAAAAGCTGATTTAGACTTTAGGATTCACAAAGAGATTTGGAATTCTAGGATTTAGATGTAGATAGTTTTCGCAACGACAGTTGGTTAATTATATTTTAGTGATTTGAGTTCAAGAACCGCGCTAAATCTGAATCCTGTTAGTTAGTTCACCTGTATTCATTGATTTCCTGAGAAAAACCCTGAACCTATCTTTCTCCAATTGAATTTACAAAAGTTTTAATTTAAATCTTGTTTTCAATATTATTGATTGCTTAGCTTAATTCTCTACATCATAATCTATTGTGTGTCTCTGTGAGTCCTTGTGTTCGACCCGTACTTTACTGCAACTACTGCTTAGTACTTTTAGGGTATTTATTTGAGCATATCAGATACCATAGGTGTATCGATCGATACCCATGCATTAAATCGATGTCTCAGCTACAGGATCTCTGCTTGGCTCCAAAATACTCCAAAATGCTTCAGTATCTCCAATAATGCTCCAAACGTACATAAAACTTGAAAGGACTCTAAAAGACTCCAAAATACTAGAAAGACTCTAATAAAAAAACTTATATCATGGCTTAAAACAGGTAAAAACCATGATATATCAGTAGTAGGTAAGTTCACCTTTTTACCAACCACACTAGTGCCTAGACCTGACCATACGTCCACTCATGTTCGCCACTAAAGATGCAAGTGGAAAGGTTTGTATAAACTTGATCTGCAAGCTTATAAATACCACACAGCTTGTGCCATTTGTCCTGCAGCGACTCAGCATGCTCCAAATGTCATATGTGCTCTCAAAGTGGTGGACTAAACCGGCGGAATACGCTCCCGGCATGACATGTGCCCCTCCGCCGCTTTTATGGATTTTGCGGCACTCGGTCGGCCGGATTTCGTGGCCAACGACGTGCCACGTGGCTCCTCCTCCGTCTCACGTTCAACTTCTGGCGGTTCAACTTTTGACATGTCGATTGTCGGGTCACCGTGGCTGCCATCGTTCCTTCCGATCTTGTCCTGTCACTCGCCCGTGAACGGCTTCGACCAAGCTCCTTCGACCAACTTTTGACTTGTTGAATTCTTCACTTTTGAGGTGTTCTTTCGGCGTGCCAAGCTCTTGCCATCTTCTTCGGTTTTGCGACGCTCTAGCTCCTAGGTGAATAACTTCTGATTCACTCGTTCGTTTCCTTTTCTGCTTCGGCCGATCTTCATGATTTGTCTTCCTCTAGCTTTTCAAGTGGTCTTCTTTTACTTGGTGACCTTTCATTGTTCTCCTGCTAGAATTGATTCTTTCATCTAAAACTAGTCTTGTTGAGATGCGTATGATTTGGCTCGAGTATAGCCAAATCAGACTCGACCAAACGTTTTCTTTTGGTTTTTTCTTGTCGGAAGTGTATTCCCTTAGACGTTTTGAAGACTTTGATTTTTCTTCACTTTTCTTGGTCTTCTTGTCGAACGGATCCCTTGATTGTGTAACTCCTAATTGGTTTGGGTCATGCGGATTATGACTCGACCAATGGCTTTTTCTTGCCCTAGTTTTTAGGTGTAACCCTTCCCTTAGTTGATTCCTCAAGTTACAATTTCTCGACCAAATTCCTCTCTGGGAACATGTATTACATTCTCCCATTCTCATTAGAATTCGTCCCGAATTATCTCATCTTAACGCCAACTTTCTTCCTTGAGATTTATTTTGAAGTCTTTCGTTCCTTTGAAGTCTTCGTCGTCCTTCTCTTTTCATGGCTCTTCTCTTCCACCTTTACTCTTTACGGGTTGCGTTTAATACCAACTTTCTCGTAGTTCACTTTCTTTGAAAAGTCCTCCCCTTTTTTGGGTTCCTCCTCGTCTTCTTCTTCTTCTCAAGTAGAGACCCTTATCTTATCATCCTGTTTACCCCAACTTGACCTTCTCATGGTTGTTGGTTCTTATCGATGATACAGGTGATGCCATTCCCTTGGCTTTCTCAGCATCGTCATCATCATCATTATGGTAAATGCCATGGCTGGCTTTGTGCTTCCTTTCACTTCACTTGTTATCTTTCGCACGTTGCTCTGTGTGTCTTGACCTTTCCTAGATCACTCTTGATCTCTCGGTCCATGGGATTAGATTGTCCTTTCTCTAATCCCTTCTTCGGTTGAACTTGCCCATTCTTCATTGTGATGTTCTTCTTGATTCATCTCTTGCTTTGTCGAGACTTGTTGTATCCTTCCATTGATCTCTTCTTATTTCTTCCGGCTATAAATAGTTCCTCGAACTCTCACCAATGCTTTTCATAAGTCATTTTCTTAAATTTTTCGTATGGTTTCTAGAATTCCTCATCTATTAACCTATCAAATTTTACTTCTCATTTGCTTTCCCAACAATTAATTCCTGGTATACTTAGAATAGTGATGACTCGCTCAAAATTCTAAATGCCCAATTTTAATCATCCTTGATTCATATTATACTTATAATATAACCATCCATGATTTTACAACTTCAAATTTCATTCCATATTAAACATTTCAAGCTTCTATTTTACATGTGAACCGGCCTCGTCTTCCCAACTATTTGTTCACTAAAAGCATGTGTATGATCCTAACCTTCCCGGCTCCCATGCGGTTTTTATTCAATCAAGAACACAACACACAAACACACATATCTACACTATCATACAAATGATGGATTAGAACCCCAGCGTACCTTAGTCTTGGACATATTCTAAGGTTGGAATGTTCCCTGCTATCTATCCTAATTATGACCATAATTCGGGTACCTAGCTAAACCCGAATAACAAAAATCTCTTGAGTCGCCTGAGTCGCCGGATGTTACCGATCCGTACGACCCGCCTGATGCCGAGTGGGAAGGTGAGGGGGTCTTGTGGAACTCTGGTCCTTGCATAGAGGAACACTTGTCCTCTACTCGGTGCTGCACGGCACAGCCACGTGTGATGGCTCGTCTGGCCACAGTAATCACATTGTCGCTCTTCTCTTGTTGGGGTTGGTATGTCATACTGACTTGCGCTCCAATCCTCATTGCTCTCGTGGGCAATCTGCCATAACGGTGAATTTGCGCGTTCGATTCTTCATCGCCCGATCTCCTCTCAATCTCTTGTGAATTCACTCCACGTTCAATTCTTTTGATTGTAATGTTTGGGTTGATGCCGGTTCTTCCATGTCCTGCCTAGAATACTCCATTTTCCGTTTCACTCTCTGTTGGTCCGCCCATCCAGTAACTCTCCGGATAGTGCGGTTCGTTTGCGTCTTCTTTCTCAATCTCATGTCGAGTCACTCTCCATCTAATTCCTCCTCCTCCTTGGTTTTGTGTATGTAAATCCCTTTGGGATGTTTCATCGTTAGCTTCATCGGATGGGGGTCCCTTCCACCCGAAATGAGTTCTCCATGCTTCGTGGCGTTGTCGCCATTCCTGCCATCCTTCTTCGTTTGCTTCTGGTTCTCCTTTGTAGTTGAGAAGATCTCAAAATCTCCATCCTACCGTCATCTCTCTTTCGCGTTCCAGCAAGTCTTCGTATCTTGCCATCTCTCTCTCACCGTCTTGGCTTTCGTGTTTGTCTTCTTCTTCGGCTACTTGTCTTTGGAGTTGATCCAAACGGTATTCATACCTTGCCGTGTTTCTTTCTTCAACATCACTTTCGGCTTCTTGCCGGATCTCTTGATCCATAAAATCCCCAAATCTTTGGGTCCTTGGAACTGTCCATTCCTCCTCGTCTTGCGGAACTACGGCATCTCCTCCTCCTTCTTCAACTCCTCTATGATATTCTTCGGCATGGCCTCCGTTATCATGTCTTGAAATAGCTCGTGTGTTAAGGTTAGTGGCTCCTCCACCGCCATGTCTCGCACAAGGTGTGGTCTCCAAGTACGGTTTTACTCATTGATGAGGTGGTCGTCTTTGTTTTGCCAATGATGCAAGTTCCTCAACTCCAGATCGCGTAGAACTCAAGCTCGGTTATCTGCCCAATAACGGTGAACTCGGGTCTCTTCTTCTCTTGCCGCCTCAGGTGTAATCGTGGCCATCCAACGGTCGTGCTAGTTTTGCACCATCTGTTAAGCTTCGGCGCGTCTCGTTGCCAACTCTTCTTCCTCTCTCCTTTCTTCTTCAGGTTGCCCAAAGTTATCTCCCCAATCTTCGGTGTCTACATCTTCTTTGAGGTCATGCTATCCTCCTCTTGAAATCGCGTTCCCCACTAGCATAATCATTTGCTCTGGCTTGCATTTTACCATCTCCCGTGGTTCTTGCATTGAGTAACTGTAGTTACAATCCATCGTGCAGATTTATGGCTCTGTGAATACTCTGACTCGCTTGTCAAGGACATATATGATTGGGCAACCATAGACGTGTCAGATGCGATCTCTATTATCTCTGGTCTTGGTGACACCAAAATCTCTAAGTCGGAATATGTCGTTGGTACGGGGTCATATCCTACATACAGTGGTGCCATGTACATCTCCTCTCCTCCTACCGGACCTTGCGGGATTGATTCCATGTCCAAGTCTATGTCAAATACCTCAAGTACGTATGTATCCGTCAAGATCCTCTCATGCTGCTCTGCCTCAGGGTCGATCTCTGGGTCGAATTCAAATGATGAATCTAAATCAAAAATATAGATCTCTTGCAATGAACTCGAGCTAGTGTCGCTTGACGAATCTCCCCACAAACTGGATCCTCCTGACCCATAGAACGTCAGATATCGGTGTATCTGCCTCCTCTCAGAACTAGGTGTCCACTCTGGATGCCACTCATATTTCCCCATTCTTCTCGACATCCTGCATTTACTCGCCAAATAAGGTTAGTCCTAAATTTTTTTCCAAAATTCCCCACTAACCTAATAGCAATTGGACGTCCAGATTCCTAACGATGTTTGTGCGACTCATTTTTAGACTCGAAAAAACAAAACTTTTGAAAACTCAATCCCATGAGCATGATTAGGAACCATGCTCAGATAATAACTTTTGTAACACCCCCGGTTTCGAACCAAAACAGGGAGCGTTACGGAGTGAAGGGAGAACTGCCGAGACAAACCGGTCAGAAGACAGTGCATACTATCTCGTCGACCGAATCATCCCGGAAATTGCATCTCTTTAGTTCCTCTCGACCAACAGCCTATAACTTTCCAACTCGTAAAGCCAACCGAGAGTTGTTCCGGCTCCGGACTAGAGCCTAGTATCTTAAGATTCGAGGTTTTAAGGAAATACTACTTTTATTACTTACTAAAGTCTTTACAATCACATGTTGTATTCTATCTTATAACCTTTTGTAAATTCTACATTATTTCTTACACAAACATCGCAATCTACTTATGGCTTGCCTAATGTCTGATGCTTCGCTTTTAAATTTCCCACTAAGGTTACATGCGAGACAAAAATTTATCATGAGTACCCCTAATGAATACTCAGTGAGTTCAGAACCCCTACCATGCACGTTAGTCCCCAAATTTCCATCCCCATATAGTCGAAGCCTCATTCTAATAGGAAGCATACACAAGCAAACTAAGTAATGCGGCATCTACGACTAAACACTGATAGTATCGAGTAGATCCACTATCTACAAGCATCTCTATTAACTAACTCATCACGAGTATACATGCGTAAGCTAAATATCACCATCTACTTGCTAAAACTAATTAGCATTCAATAACTAATTCAGCTAGAGCTCTCCTACGATGTATCACACATCCACCCTACACATGACAACCTCAATTTAATCACCACAAAGGATCATAAATCTATGCCAATCTTAGATCAAGTCTTTCTTGACTTTTCGATCCACGTGCACCATCGTGCATACTCGGCCGAGGGGGCGACCCAAGTAACCTCCGAGCCCTTAATGGTGGTGTTGATTACATTGTGACGCTTTTGACGTATTGGCTTATGATTCGGATCGACGTTGAGTTCGTGTGAGATGATTCCCATATCAATTCCAGGCATATCGGCCGTTTTCCATACAAATGAACCGATATTTTCCCTGAAGAAAGATATTAATTGGTCCTTTTGGGCCCTGGAGAGCTTGGATCCGATTCCTATCTTCTAGTTAGGATGGGACTCGTTGATCATGACTTTCTCGATAAGGTCTTTTCGAGGTCAGATGGCACCAGGGCCACTCTTCTTTGCGGACAAGCAATATGCGAGCTCATCCTTATGCTCTTATTGCTATAATACGCTTTTCTTTACTATCTGGAAACCTCCCATATAACATACTTTGGATGTCTTTTGGCTCCCCTTCACTGTTGCGATTCAGTGATGGGTAGGGAATTTTATCCATGTTCTTCCCAAGATGGCATTGAATGGGGCTGGCCTATCTATAACAGTGAATTTGACCATCCTCCTTACTCCAGCTGCTATTACATGGAGGCTTATTGTTCCGAGGGATAACGTAGTTTCCCCGAAAAATCTGGTTAACACCATCTTATCCCCCTCGATTTCGTGATCTGATATATCCATTTCCCTAAGAACACTTAGGAGGATGAGTTCTATGGAGCTCCCAGTGTCCACGAGTATCTTGGTGAGCTCGTATTCACCCACCTCCAGCATGATTAGGAGGGCATCAACATGTGGAGAATCTAGTTCAATGGCCTCGCTTTCCCTGAACAAGATTTGTGTGTCATGTCCCTTGAATGGTCTGTTGTCACGTATATCAGTGTTTACCCTCCCTGATATTTCTTGATCGAATTTACGGAGTTGCGACACAACTGGGATCCTCCATAAATAAAGTTAATTCTTTTCTTCGTGCTGGGAGGAGGTAGATCTGTCTCGGTGGGATCTCGCCTCGTTGCGTCCTCGGATGAGCGTTCTCACTTATGATCATCCTCAGATGGGCGATCTCGCCTTTCATCATCTCGAGTTGGGTAGTAGTTCCTCCTCGGAGGGGGTTTCTCCAGTTCGACATTGCCCAGCTCTCCTGCTGCGAATTTCGCAGCGAGCTGCTTCCTCACCTCGTAGCACTCCTCAGTCGAATGACCCTTGATTTTATGAAAATCACACCACTTGGTGGGGTCATAGGGCTTGAATCTGTTGTGAGGTAAGCTTCCTACTGAGTACGAATGCAACCACTCACTTTGTCTTTGGTCTTGGGACTCTTTCTTCCCGGATTGTTTAGATCCCTGGGAGTTTATCGTCTGAACTTGCTTAACTGAGGTTGTGGGTGCCTGCTATTTTGACTGAGCTGCACTCGCCTCCTTGAGAATAATACAGCGCGAAACGCGGTGTAGCGCATCATCTAGCGACACCGGCTCCCGGACTGTGAGCTCCTCGAAGAATTTTGAGGTTTTTAGCAGTCCGCTTTTGAAGTGCTTTCAGGGCCGTTGGGTTATGTAGATTGGCAATTTTTGCCTTGACGGCTTTAAAATTGTCAATGTACTTCCACAACGAGTCACCTGGCTTTTGAGTAAGTACCCACAGATCAGCCTCCGAGGTCTCGATCTGGATGAATACCGAATATTGCTTCAAGAATGCTGCCTGAAGCTGGGTGAAGTTGTCAATCCATTTCAGCTTCAGGGAGGTGAACCATTCCAGGACCGAATCTGTTAGATTTTCGGTAAAAAAACTGCAGCTCGCTGACTCGAGGTCGCCCCCGGGTAGTCTCACCCATGAAAAGGAGAATTTGAAACTTCTCATAAATGCCTTAGGGTCGGTTTCTTCGTTATATCGGGGAAATCGGATGTTCCCGACGTCACCGAGCTGGGGGCTCGCAATCTGCGAGGTGAATGGGGTCTAATTGACTTCATCAATCACCCGATCTCTTTCAGGTGCTGAGCTTAGAGCGGCATGGATCTATGATCTCATCCGCTGAAGTCCAGAATTGGTTTCTTCATAGTATTTCTTAATTGACTCAAAGCCATGCGAGACGCCGGGTCCCAGATCGTTCTCGTTATTGCCCAGAGATCAGGGCAGGGACCCTCTGGCGAGCTGAACTCGGTTTCCGATCTTAATTTTAGGTCGCGTTTCGACCTCGGGATTATCCCGAGATTCAACTTCATTAGCGCTCCCACGACGATCTTGACCGGATAATCGGTCTGAGGTCGGACTAGACTTGTATTATACCCCTTTTATGCATTCATTTAATCTAAGTTTCATCTCATTTGCATATAGTTACTTAGCATTTCTTTGTTGCTTTATATCATTTAGAGTTTTAGGGTTCTCATACTAGGTCCTAGAGTGTCTTGCATGTTTTGGAGTCATTTTTAGGTACTTTGGAGGCATTTGACGGAGTTTGGCTTAGGACTATTTGGTTCGGGAGCAAGAGAATCGGTTAAAGATGTTTGGGAACCTTTCAGGATTCACATCGACCTGTCTCTTCCCACAGATCGATGTTGCCCATCGATGCTCAGCTTGATGGCATTCACATCGACCCAACTCTCCCCGGAAACGCCGCCAAATTGATACAAGATATTTTGGTATATATAGAGTCAATTCTCTAAATGAAATTGTAGCATAAGAGGTTATCGAACCTTATCGGGATTTATCTTAATCACTAAGAATGCAAGGATCATAAGTAAATTAGGCTACACAAGGTAGTTTATGATTAAGTATCCAAATTCAAACAAACAAAAGCGATACTGAACGAGTTGTAATTCAAATAACAAAAGCGGAACTAGAGATGAGGTTATTGATATAAGGTGATTCAAATCCAATTAGTGGTGTTCATTCACTCAAAGAAGCTAATTCCTAGTCAATATATCTCTAATCTTGATTAGTTCTCTTTCAAGCAAGTAATCACTATGTTAATTATCAAGTCCATTATCAAATCATCATTTGTGGATTAACAACTAGCAAGCATTAAGAATCACAACAAGATCAACCAAAGATATGCCCTAAACAACTAATGTCTTAGGTTAGGAGCATAAATCTCTTGTCTAGTTCATCGAGGCATTTCATCAAACACTTGGTGTGCATGAAATGCCTTATGATCTAGATCCATTCTTTCAAGCTAGATCTATCATTAGGGACACTAGACAAGAAGGAATATAAGATTATCTAACCCAAAACACCACTAATCAAACTCTAGATCACCCTAATCTACCTCATCTCAAGATCCTAAAAAGACTACTCAAGATCCATCAAGAACACCTCAAAATCGATTATGATATAGGTTGAATCCATTGATAGGTGATGAATAATCAAGATAAAAAGAAGATAGATTGAAGAGATTGATGAAAACAAATACTTAATTGCATAAAACAAAGGATCCTTCTTACAAATCTCAAACTCTCTCAAAGGTAAGGGTTTTGAGCATAAGAAAAAGCATCCTTAAAAATTAGGTTTAGATGAGTATTTATAGGAAAAGTGGGCAACACGATCGACATCAACACCACATGTCGATGTTGATGATCAATGCTAAGGCCCTGAAGTTGCAACCGGCTGCTGCATCGATGTGTGGGAGGAGCTGGGTCGATGTGAATGCCCTGAAGCTGAGAATCGATGTGTTGACCGATGTGAAAGGGGAGATGGGTCGATGCTAAGGCCTTGATGTTGCATCCAACATCAACATCGATCTGTGGGGAGAGCTGGGTGGATGTGAATGTACTGAAGCTGAGCATCGATGTGTTGATCGATGTGAAAGGGGAGCTGGGTCGATGCTAAGGCCCTGATGTTGCATCCAGTATCAACATCGATCTGTGGGGAGAGTTGGGTCGATGTGAATGCCCTGAAGCTGAGCATCGATGGGCAACATCGATCTGTGGGAAGAGACATGTCGATGTGAATCCTGAAAGGCTCCCAATCGTCTTTAACCGCTTCTCTTGCTCCCGAACCAAATGGTCCTAAGCCAAACTCCGTCAAATGCCTCCAAAGTACCTAAAAAGGACTCCAAAACATGCAAGACACTCTAGGACCTAGTATGAGAACCCTAAAACTCTAAATGAGATAAAGCAACAAAGAAATGTTAAGTAACTATATGCAAATGAGATGAAATTTAGATTAAATGAATGCATAAAAAGGGTAAAATACAAGTCTATCAACTCCCCATCAATGGGGACTTTCTATGGGGAGTTCTTCCCCATCCCAAAGCTTCTAAGGTAACTCCCAAAACCTTGTAAATATTTTTCTTTCAATTGAGTCTTGTAGTTTGTTATGTCTTATTTTGAGTCCCTTCTTTAGACTTCTTTCACACCGAGACGGTGTGATTTAAGTTTGGGGGAGGGACCGGTATCTAATGTCATTTGTTTTGTATTATCTTGAGTTTTGCACTTTGAGTCTCATGCATTCATCCAAGACATATAAAGCAAATTTTGAAAATTTTGAAAATTGAAACACAAAAATAAGTCATTTAGGTTGCCATTTAGCATGCATTTTTCATTTGTACATTAAGTCTAGCCATGCATACTTAGAATTCATTGCATATGCATGGGAACAATGATGAATTTTCCTTGTAGAGTTGCACCTTAAGAAATTAATTCAATTCCCTCGTTCGTAATTGTTAAATGCATTTAAGTGAGCATGAAAGTAAAGATGCACCATTCTTAGTTCTCATGTATCATCATACTTTCCTTGATTGAAGCATGCTTGAGTTGTACCCAACCCCATTTAAGTGATAACCATTAATTTGACTAGTAAATATTGTGTTTGTGCAATTTTAAATGAATTCGTGGTTCACATATACATACTTGGGCATTCTTATTCCTTCTTACCACTCTTGCTTATCCAAGTAGCCATATCCCATCATTGGAATGGTTTCCCCTACCCTAACCTTAACCTTCTTTCAAGCCATTGTTATTAGCGTGTGAATTGTGAGGCCTTTCTTTCGAACAAACTTGGCAAAACGTGTTAGGTTTAGGGCGACAAGAGGGAATTCTCATGTAGATTTAGCTCCAACATCTCGAAGTTAATCTAGGAATAGGCTAGTTAGGATGGCGGTTCTTGGTTCAAGTTTGGGGAACGGTTTTAGACTTGGTGAACGGATGTGATGAGTTATGGAATGGAAGATAATAAAAAGGAGAAAGGAAAAAGGGGGTCGGATTTGTGTAGATTGGTTGGTGCAAAAATCATAAGACTAGCTCTAAAGAATAAGATAGCCTAAAAAGATAGAAGGAAAAAGAAGAGAGCCAAAAAGGCGAAAGCATCAAAGAATGAGAAGAGGCGTGAACCAAAAAAGAGGAAAAAGAAGAGCTATATCACAACAAATGAGCACCAAACCATGAAAGAACAAAGAAGAATAAGTGATCCCCGAATGAGAAGATGGTGGAATGAAGAGACGAGAAGCATGTGGGGTTTGAGAAGGCAAATGCCTCAAGATAAAAATGGTAGCTTAGCCTGTGGGCACAACGGGTTAGAAGGCTTTAGGTTAGAGACATTCTAGGCTCTTGGGTAGATGAGAATTCTCCCTTGTATGCATAGGTTGCCATTTACCTTTAGCATTTTTCTAAGGTTTGTTCATTTCCATGAGATATCCTTGAACTTAATTACCCATGCATGGAATGAGATCATCTTCATCTCATAACCATACCCTTAGCTAAACGAATTCCATTTAACTTTGCATAAACATGATTCATGGTTACGCCACTAATGAATGTTAAGGGGTTGGGGAATATGATTGCTTGTATAGATTGGGGTTTGGATTTGATACATGATGAAATATGAATGGTTAACTCCTTCGGAGTAGGCTCACTTGTGCATTTTAGTACTACATTGCCTGGACGTTGAAATTAATTTCTTTTTGTGCTATTTGTGGATTTGAGTTCCCGCCTTCGAACATCTCTTTCTACTTGTTCCTATTTATTTGTTTGAGGGTAAGCAAAGGAGTAAATTTGGGGGAGTTGATAGACTTGTATTTTACCCCTTTTATGCATTCATTTAATCTAAGTTTCATCTCATCTGCAAATAGTTACTTAGCATTTCTTTGTTGCTTTATCTCATTTAGAGTTTTAGGGTTCTCATACTAGGTCCTAGAGTGTCTTGCATGTTTTGGAGTCCTTTTTAAGTACTTTGGAGGCATTTGACGGAGTTTGGCTTTGGACCATTCGGTTCGGGAGCAAGAGAAGCAGTTAAAGACGTTTGGGAGCCTTTCAGGATTCACATCGACCTGTCTCTTCCCACAGATCGATGTTGCCCATCGATGCTCAGCTTCAGGGCATTCACATCAACCCAGCTCCTCCCACACATCGATGCAGCAGCCGGATGCAACTTCAGGGCCTTAGCATCGATCATCAACATCGACCTGTGGTGTTAATGTCGATCCTGTTGCCCACTTTTCCTATAAATACTCATATAAACATAATTTTTAAGGATGCTTTTTCTTATGCTCAAAACCCTTACCTTTAAGAGAGTTTGAGATTTGTAAGAAAGATCCTTTGTTTTATGCAATTAAGTATTTGTTTTCATCAATCTCTTCCATCTATCTTCTTTTTATCTTGATTATTCATCACCTATCAATGGATTCAAACTATATCATAATCGATTTTGAGGTGTTCTTGATGAATCTTGAGTAGTCTTTTTAGGATCTTGAGATGAGGTAGATTAGGGTGATCTAGAGTTTGATTAGTCGTGTTTAGGGTTAGATAATCTTATATTCCTTCTTGTCTAGTATCCCTAATACTATATCTAGCTTGAAAGAATGGATCTAGATCATAAGGCATTTCACGCACACCAAGTGTTTGATGAAATTCCTTGATGAACTAGACAAGAGATTTATGCTCCTAACCTAAGACATTAGTTGCTTAGGGCATATCTTTGGTTGATCTTGTTGTGATTCTTAATGCTTGCTAGTTGTTAATCCACAAATGATGATTTGCTAATGGACTTGATAATTAACATAGTGATTAGTTGCTTGAAAAATAACTAATCAAGATTAGAGATCTACTGCCTAGGAATTATCTTCTTTGAGTGAATGAACACCACTAATTGGATTTGAATCACCTTATACCAATAACCTCATCTCTAGTTCCGCTTTTGTTATTTGAATTACAACTCGTTCAGTATTGCTTTTGTTTGTTGGAATTTGGATAATTAATCATAAACTACTTTGTTTAGCTTAATTTACTTATGATCCTTGCATTATTAGTGATTAGGATAAATCCCGAGAAGGTTCGATAACCTCTTACGCTACAATTGTATTTAGAGAATTGACTCTATAGATACCAAAATATCTTGTATCACCGACCTACTCCCGGGAAGGTCGTATTTGATGGAGTCCCTCCTGCTGTGGTCTGGATCGTGGAAGGAGTGAATATAGGGTCCGATACTACCGAATTGAACCGCGAGGTGGTCCCGCTGGTTGAGACATCGAGACCGGAAAACTTTAACCTAGTTATCGGTGGAGGTGAAAACATTAATCATCTTTGTTCCGGTGCAAACAGGGCCTTTGTCCCAGGTGGCAGGGCAAACCGCCCGATGGTGCCTGATAGTAGGATTTTTACTAATCAATTACTCAAATTCCACTCATGTCATTGTGGTATTTAAGATATCAAACCAAGGAAGTGAGAGGCTAACACAATAAAAATCCAAGAAACTATATAAATTTAGCAAATCAAGTGGTTTTAATCTAGCAACCTAATTGAAATTTAAGCAAGAAATAAGCAAACAAGACTAAACAAGCTTAAACGGGACTAATATCTTAATAAAGGCAAGCTATTGGATGAGGTTATGGACTTTGGAGAGTTCTATGATTAACCTATGATGTCTAAACAAACAATGAAACATGTCTTCCTTAGCCTAGAAAACTTAAACAAGACTAATCCACTCTCATGGTCTTAATCACTTTGCTAATCAACTAATAAAGAACAAATTCCCATTTATGAAAAGTTAATTAACAAGCATGAAAATCAAGTTCTAATGGCCATAATACTTTTTAGACAACTAATCCCTTAGGCTAAACAAGTAAAATCTCTTATTTAGTTCTTGGGGAATTTCATCGAACACCTTGTGTGCATGAAATTTCCTATGTTCTAGATTAGCTTTCCCAAGCCTAATCTAGCATTATTAACCCTAAATAAGAGAGGAAACATGTAATCTAATCACTAGACATCATAGATCAAACAAGAAAACCCCTAATCAACTTGATCCATGAGCCCTAAAAGAACCTACTCACTAATCATGGAGAAACCCTCAAATCCCATAAGGAAGATGATTGAATCTATGATTAGAGATTAGAAAGATTAAAATGAAAGAAAGCTTAGATAGATTAAGAAGAATTAAACTCAAGCTTGCATTAAAATCAAAAGGTCTCTTCCAAAAATCCAAGAACAAAATAAAAGAGAGGTTTTTGTCTTTGGAAATTTTTTAGGAAAAAGACTTAGAATGAAATTTCGGTCTTTTTGCAATTCATAGGAAGCTGGGCGGACCGGGACAAACCGGGTATTGACCCGGTTGAAAGTGGGTCGAGGTGAGAAAAGCACCGGTTGGTAAAACCGCGATATCTCCTGGAATACATTTCCGAATGGTCTCAAACCACCTCCTGTCGATACCTAACTCAATGGGCGACAACTTCTATGAAGAACGTAGAAGCTGAATCGAGTGGAAACCCTTCGTCTGGGTTGATCTTTCAGACGTCGTATTTGGAGCAGAACTCGTTTGGATGCCAGACAGACGTGTCCTTGCTATATTTGCCATATCGTTTGAACGGCTATTCTGAATGACATTAAACTACCACTAAAAGAAAGTCAGCTCGATTGTCTATGACTTTCATGAAGACATTAGATTACACTGGACACGGGAAGGTCTTCATTTGGCCTGATCTTTGAGTCACTTTGGCTGATGCTGTAACTTGGATGTGTGAATGCTGCTGTGTTGGACCATGTGGCTTCTGGCTGGTTGAGAATTCTTCTTTGGACCGGTTAAGATCCCTGTGCCAAGACCGCATGGATTGGACCGGATGGAAGGCCCGCGGTGTGGTTGGCCGGTACAAGGCACTAGTTTCTCGACCAGGCGGATATGTCTCCAGTCAAACCGTGGTAACTCTCGAACCACTAGTCCGAATGGCTTAATTCAACTTCGTATGGATAGATAACTCACCCCTCTACAACTTTGAGGAAGGTCGTCCAAGCCGATTCTGATCTGAATGTCTTCGTCCAGTCACATCTTTCCGGCGTCTTGGATGGACCTTGCACTCCACTTTGGTCCAACCCTCCAAATATGCCCAATTGCCTCCAATTACCTTAAAAATACTCCAAATTCATGCAAGACTCATAGGACCTAATGAAAACACCTAATACTTTAATTCAAACCAAAATGCTAAACAAAGCTATGATCATGCATGCAAATGACTAAAAGTGTTAACTAAAATGCATGCTAGAACATGTAAAATGCATGAATATCAACTCCCCCAAACTTATTCATTTAATTGTCCCCAAGCAAACAAATAAAAAAGGAGAGAGAGAGCGATGAAGATGAGATAGAGTCCAAAAATGTCAACAAAAGAAAACTAGTCAATGGTGATTCTAAAATGCACTTGAACAATATCTACTCCAAAAGATTTGCCCATAATCATCACAATATGAATCAAGCTCAAGATTAGCCTACAAAAGCGTTGATATCCCCAAATCCATTAACATTGATATATCATGGTTTTACCCGTTTTAAGCCATGATATAAGTTTTTATTATAGAGTCTTTCTAGTATTTTGGAGTCTTTTCAGGTTTTAGGTACGTTTGGAGCATTATTGGAGATATTGAAGAATTTTGGAGCTTTTTGGAGCCAAGCAGAGATCATGTAGCTGAGACACCGATTTGATGCCTGAGTATCGATATATACACTTATGGTATCGATCGATACCCGTCGAAGAAACAGAAGGATCGCGACTTTTATAAGATTTGAGAAACTGCAAATTACCCAAGAAGAATTTATTATTTACAAGAAGCCCCAGAACATGACTTAGGTTATTTATTACGTTTTTCAGCCACTTTGATGGCTATGCTTTACTTTACTTTGGTTTTGTGAGAGAGCTTTTGGAGGGAGACAAGTCTGAAACTCTGTTTGTCCGAGAGAAGATTTTGAACCCTTGCTTTACTCTCTTCTTTATTATTTATTCAAGGATTTATTCAGTCATGTTTATTGTTTCAATCTCCATGTCTGACTAGATCTCATGTTAGGTTTAGGGTTCTCATAAGGGATTTCTTTGAATGCTAGGTTGAGTTGTTGATTAGGGTTCATAATCTAAATTAGTTCTTTACCTTAAGTTGTTCTCAAAGCTAATTCTAGATTGATCACATGGAACTTAGATCTTAGGTTAATCGATTAGGCACGAGAGTGCAATTGAGAAACCTGATAGAACTTAGGGTGAGCAAAATAACTATTCGTAAAGAGATTTGGTTTAGTTGTTTGCTGAACAAATCAAACTTGAACTAAAAGCTGGTTTAGACTTTAGGATTCGCAAAGGGATTTGGAGTTCTAGGATTTAGACTTAGATAATTCTCGCAACGAGAGTTGGTTAATTATATTTCAGTAATTTGAGTTCAAGAACCGTTCATAACCTGAACACTAGTTTGTTAGTTTATCTGCATTCATTGATTTCCTGAGAAATACCATGAACCTATCTTTCTCCCAATCGAATCACAACTTGTTTAATTTACGTATTTGCTTTCAATTCCAATGATCACTTAGCTTAATTTTCATCTATACAATCTATTGTGTGATTTTTTGAGTCTCTGTGGATTCGACCCTTTAGTACTTTTAGGGTATTAATTTGAGTTTATCAAATTTGGCGCCGTTGCCGGGGATTCAATTCCCCATTAGATTTTAGTTTGAAAATTTTGACTAAGTTCGACCAGTATCGATCGACACCCTAGTGGTATAGGTCGATACCTGTCGTTAATTTTTGTGTTACTTACATTCTTGACTTTTGTGTTTAAGGTGCATGCCTATTCGTGAAACCATGAGGAACAAGAACACTCCGCTAGTTAGTCTGTTAAACGATCAACTAGCACTTTTGGAACGCGCAAACAGAAAATCAAAGAACCCAGCAGAGATGAACAACAATCCTGTGGTTTTGGTTCAAGATGGAGCTGGTGCTTACAGAGACCAAGAGGGTCAATTGTGCAATAAGAGAGGGCAACGATTGGATGGAGAGTGGAACTTCATCCCAACTTCTGCTGTTGTCGAGGAGATTGTCGCAGGGAATGCTGTGATTAATCGTGGTAGAACAATTGGTGAGTACAGCAGGCCTGATTAGTTCTACGCCAATCGTTAAGCGATTCGCCCTCCTACTTTTCAAAGAAACAACTTTGAGCTGAAGCCTACTTACTACACTCTTGTGGGTTAGCACCCTTTTCATGGTCTTTCCAATGAACACCCTATGGATCACATTGAGAGGTATGAGGATTTGGTTAGGAGCATCAAATGCGATGGAGTATCCTATGAAACAAATAGCCTCTTGTAAAATACATTGGCCATGTTTTGGCCTTATTCAAAGGTCCATGTACTATATCTTGAACCCATGTAGGAAATAGATTCGTGGCATTCCAGTAAGCAACCTGCATATATATAAACAATAGCATCAATATTTATAAGTAGAAATGTATGCGTAGTTATGAATATTATTTAGACATACATATTCTTTCACCCATATATGATATTCATCAGCTCTTTTCGCCGAGAGTTCTTTTTCGGATAATCCTGTGTATTTTGCAGAAATATACTCCTCGAACATACTATACAAGACCAACACAAAAATGAATTAATATAGTGGAATATATATTAAAACACATGGTGCGAGAGATGCCAACTTATATACCTCTCAATTGGCTGAAAATAGTCACAATTTCGTAAAACATATGCATGTGCGCATTGATAATCTCTTTCCGAGAGCCATATTTCATGCATTTCTCCACATGGACGGCCTAATTGCGTAAATATAGAAGGTACCCCTGGGACATGATATACGGGGACTTCACCTTGATCGAATCTTGTTAACCTGGCCTAATTAGTGAAAAGTAATTCACATTAAAATACATAGCATGTGTATACAATATCAATGGCATTGTGGACATGAAGTGATTGACTTTAGCATTTACCTTGATTTTGTTTGTATATTCGCGGCAAAGTAGTGCTCTGAGAAATAAGCAATCTCGTCATTGATATATGATTCAATAATCGATCATGCAGCATATCTTTTGTTCTTTGCTTTCCCTTTCAATTTTTTGAAAAACCTTTCAAAATTATACATCCACCTATATTGGACAGGTTCTCCTAATTCAGCTTCATAGGGGAGATGTATAGGCAGGTGCCCCATCACATCAAAAAATGAAGGTAGAAATATCTTTTCCAAATTGCATAGGATCAAAACTATGTTATGTTTTAGAATTTGAACGCGAGTTTTATGCAAAGTTCTCGAACATAAGTCCCGGAAAAATGCTCCAACCCCGACAATATACGTGAAAATTTCGGAGCGGTTACTATATAAATTACTATAATAATTATTATTTAAAGAAATTGTCGTAAATAATTAGTACCTGATAACACAAGGTGGACATTCCGGTCTAGGAGGTCTGCAAAGATAAATGGAAGTAACCGCTCCATAAAAATATGGCAGTCATGACTCTTCATGCCTGACAACTTTTGGTTGTTCATATCAACACAAGTCGATAAGTCTGGGGAATAACCATATGGTAATTTAACTGCATGTTTCACACATTCTAGTAAACGTTTTCTGGCTTCTTCTGTCAATGTGAAGGCTGGGAAAGGAGCTTTACCCTCACTATCAATATGTAAGTGTGGCCGAGAACAAAATTGTTCAATATCCAATCTTGACATGATGTTGTCTTTCGATTTACCCTACACACTCATAAGAGTATTCATGATGTGGTCAAAACAATTCTTCTCTATATGCATCACATTAAGACAATGTCGGAGATTGAGGTCCCTCCAGTACGGTAACTCCCAGAATATGCTTTCCTTGTGCCAGTTATGTTGCTTCCCATAGCCCGACTTCTTCTTCTCGTGCCCGTTTCCACCGACGTCCTTTATTTTTGATGGATTTACACCAGCCAGCCGCTCGCAATAAACTTGCTCACCGGTCAAAGACTGAGGTGGATACTCTCTCGAAGTGTCTTTTCCCTTAAGGAAGTCTTTTTTATCCCTCATCATTGGATGCCCATGAGGAAGAAATCTTCGGTGACAATCAAACCAACACATCTTCCTTCCCTTAGGTAGATAAAAAGACTTTGTATCTTCCATGCAAATTGGACAAGACAATTTACCATGGGTTGTCCATCCGGATAACATGCTATACACCGAAAAGTCGCTTATCGTCCACATTAGCACTGCTTTTAGATTGAAATTTTGATTCAAGGACACATCGTATGCATCGATGCCATTAGATCACAACTCATTTAACTCCTCAATAAGAGGTCGGAGGAAGATATCGAGACTAGCTCGCGGATGATTTGGCCCCGAATTCAGAATTGTAAGAAATAAATACGCTGTATTCATGCACATACTAGGGGGTAAATTATATGGAGTCAAGATCACGGGCCACAGCGAATGATTACGAGACATGCCAAATGGATTGAACCCATCGGTACATAATCCAAGATAAACGTTACGGGGTTCTTCGGCAAACCGGGGATTTTGATCTTGAAAATATCTCCACTCTGCCGCATCAGAAGGATGACACATTTCTCCCTCCTTTGATTGGTGCTTGGCATGCCATCTCATTGCCGATGCAGTCTTCTCGCTCTGATACATTCTCTTCAATCTGTCAACAATAGGTAGATACCACATACGACTGTATGGTACTTTGGTTCTACGTCGGTCGTTCTTAGGCTTCCATCTTTGTGCACCACGAAACAAACATTTATCTTCCTTCTCGTCATCTTTCCAGAAGATCATACAATTGTTAATACAAACATCAATTGTATGATATGGGGGGCCTAAATTGCGCATCAAGTTTTCTGTCTCTTAATGTGATCTGGTTGACTTGTTTCCTTCTGGTAAATAGTCTGTCAAGATTTCGCAAACCGAATCGACTAACTTTTCACTTATATTATATTCTACCTTATTTTGCATGACTCGAGCAGCTAAGGATAAGTGCGAGTGACCTTCACAACAACCATCGTATAATGGATTCTTTTCACTTTCTAACAAGTCGTAAAATTTCTTTGAATGGTTACATACCGGTTCTTCTACATTCTGATAACTACCATCCTGATGATAGTTATCAAAATTCACGTTATGACGAAATGCATCATTCACCATGTCCACATATCTATCTTCTAATACATTTCCCACATTTTCACTCCCACTTATATATGGCGTATCAACATAACTCGATCCTAAATCCATATTGATTTCTTCTCCATGCTTATACCAAACATAATAATATGGCATAAATTCTCTGCTATAAAGATGATTCCAAATTCTTGTCCCCGGGATAAATTTCTCGTTCTTGCAAACACTACAAGGGCAGAAAAACTTACTGCCATTACTCTGTGATAGAGGCTGGCTATTTGCAAATGTCATGAATCCATCCACCCCCGTTCTGAACTCTTCCGAGAAATTTCTCGTTTCTTCATCGAACATCTTATACATCCACTCCCGGAAATTATTATAATTAAAATTTCCCGACATTATATAACTGAAAAATAGAATGAGGAGAAGATAAATTAGGAATCGTTGCACAATACACAACGTCTGGTTCTTCATAGCATAATGGTGTAACTGAAAGGCGTAACCGTACTTATATGGCAGAATGGCGAAACTGTAATGCCATATTTTATGAGAATGGCGAGATTAGTGGGAGTGATAAAGTTCAAGATGTAGTCATTCAGGAAATGAAGATTAATATCCCATTACCCTTAGTTCCGAATGTTGGGAATCCTCCTGTTGTTGAACCGTTAAACAATGAGGAGAACCCAGTGAATGATCATCCACTCCATAATGAAAACATCGCCAATAATGATCATGTAGAGAAACCATCATTAAGAAGACCAAATCGTTCGAGAAGATCTGTTATTTCCGATGACTATATGATTTACCAAGTAGAATCTGGATAATGTGATATTAAAGATCTGGTTTCTTATTCGCAAGCCATTAAAGATGTTAATTCTGATAAATGGATTGATGCCACTAAAGATTAAATATACTTGATGGCTAAGAATGAAGTTTGGAAAGTTGTTCATTTACCTAAGGCACAAACCAGACGGGTGTAAGTGGATCTTTTATATCAAACTCGACTATAATGACAATGTTGAACGATATAATGCCAAACTTGTAGCTAAATGATTTAATCAGAAAGAATGCATCGATTATATTGAGACTTTTTCACATGTGTCTAGAAATGACTTTCTCATAATTATCATGGCATTAGTAGCTCATACTGATCTCGAGTTACATGACATGAATGTGAAAACTGCATTTCTTAATGGAGACCTAGTAAACAAAGTTTGTATGCGTCAACCTGAAGGCTTCATAATCGAAGCTTAGGGAGACTTGGTTTGCAAATCAAAGATATTACTATATGGATTGAAACAAGTTTTGAGGTAATGGTAACTAAAGTTTGATGAAACCATTACGGAATTCGGTTTCCAATAAAACATTATAGATCATTGTATGTACCTCATGATTAGTGGGAGTAAGTTCAAAATTGGAATATGATAAAAAAATATGAATATTCTATGATAGATCACTTGGAATTTAAAAATTATCTCAGAAAATATATATTATTAAAGTTCTTGAGAGATTTGGCATAATGATGTGTTCTTTTAGTATTGGTAAGCTCCAATAAAGTTTTGAGATACTTAAAGAAAACAAGTAAATACATATAGGAAATCAACGCATCCACAGATGGTTGAGTTTTCTAACTCAGAATTTAGTGGATATCATAGTTCTAGGCACTACATTTTTGGCTATGTGTATCTCATGAGTAGAGATAATATATTATGGAAAAACTTATAGTTGTAGTTGTTTTTTTACATTCACTAATTAAACTGAGTATGTAGCAACTTTATGAGGCTTCAATTACGAGAACATATTTGCATAAATGTCTTTGAGTTTGAGACTTTGAGTCTCAAGCTTAATGTGACAATGAAAGATGCAAATCTTTTCTCTAAGTAAGACATGATATCTAAAGGATCCAATCATATGGACATTAAGCTTAATATATATCACTAAAAGCAAGATGTTAAAAGAGAAAAGTTTGTCATTGTATAAATAGGCGCTAATGTTATGGTTGCAGACATATTTACGAAAGCTTTACCTCCAAAGACTCTTATGAAGCATGCTGAAAGTATGGGTTTTGAGGATATCTCTTAATTACGTTGTCTGTTTATGTTTAGCCTATATTTGACATTTCTTTGAGCTCTTTTATGACTTTTACATCTTTTATATATTCTGTATTCATTGTGCACACACATTATTGTTGAATGGATTTATGATAACAGAATGAGTCTTTATTCAAAGACATAAAAGGGACCATTACGACAACTCCTACTTATGTATACGGTCTAGCTATGAAGGTAGTCAGTGCAGTAGTACATGGAAGGGATCATGTTGCAGAATGATGTGTGACCGCCATGACTCCCATTGATTCATAGATTAGCCAAGACACTTATGATGACCAAATGAAAAATAAGATTAATTACTTACACCTGTAGTGAGATATATGTAGACGGACTGTACCGGGGCAAAGTCACATCGATTCAGGGCATAGGCGAAGTAGTCGACCGCATAGGGCCCAAAAAAATCATGGGCTGTCCTTTGTTTTTTTTAGAGAAGAAGATGAAGCAACCGGCGACACCGAAAGCGGCGGAGGACACCAAAGAAGAGCAAAACTAGACCGGAGCAAAGCAGAAATCGAAGAAATTGCCAACTGCAACGAAGCTAATCATAATTTCATTTGTTATTGAATTTTTTTGAAATTTGGATGAAAACTATATTTTTAGCCGAGAGAATCCTTACGGGATGCGCACAGTTTCATTTTTAGTCGAGATAATTCTTTTCGGATGCGCGCAGTTTTCATTTTAGCCGAGGTATTTTATTTTTAGCCGAGAAAATCCTTCCCGCATGCGCGCGTTTTCATTTTAGCCGAGAGAATCCTTCCAGCATGCGCGCGCACTACAAGAAAACATCCCGATTTCCGACCGCCATATTGGTCGGAATACCGTCGGAAAATGGCTTTTCCGACCAATTTCCGACCGATTTGGTTCGTCGGGACTATCGCGTCGGAAATCAATATTGGTCGGAAATTGGTCTGGACTTTCCGACGGATTCGCGACCATTATTTTCCCGACCAATTAGCGACGTTATAAAGCGTCGGTTATTACCCGACGAGTTCCCGACAACAGTCCGACTAACTTATTTCTGACCAAATACCGACCATATTCCGACCAGTTTAACTTCCGACCAACTTCCGACTAAACACAATCCTGACCAGATTCCGACTAACCTCAATTCCGTCCGAATTCCGACCAAACTAAATTCCGACCAAACTCCGACCAAACTAAATTCCGAATAGATTCCGACCAACATAAATTCCGACCAAACTAAATTCCGACTGAATTCCGACCCACCTAAATTCCGACCAAATACATACCAAACTAAATACCGACTGAATTCCGACCAACCAAAATTCCCACTAAATTCCGACGAAGTTGAAATACTGTATAAATTCAAATTATTTTGAAATTTTTTGAATTTTGATTAATTAATTTAATTTAATTTAATTAATTCGAAAATAAAAATTTAAATTAATATTAAACATTAAAATATTATAAAATAAAATATTTTTGAAAATAAAATAACAGAAATTGTTTTTAAAACATTAAACATATTATTAAACATTTGCGGATCCCGATCCCGATCCCGTTTCCGGGTAATCTGGAAACTTCGCTCTCATCCAAGACGACATGCTAGCGATATCTGACCTCGCCTCCGAAAGCTCATCTTGCGTGGCACCTAACTTGAATTCGGTGTCCATTTTCGCCGCCTCCAAAGCTTCTACTTTGGACTTGAGCTCTTCATTCTGCTGGATGAGATCTTCAGAGAAAAATGAACCAGAAGAAGACCGGTTGTCCATAAACGGGATCGTACCCAAACCCCCGCGACGCCGCCCTTTTTTATCAAGGGGAAATTCCTGTATAAAATATAAATAAATTAGAACATAATAAAATTATAATGTAAAACTATAAAAAAAAAAAAAAAACTTACGCTCAAAACGAGACTGTTGACCGCTTCCCGCGACATCTCGAAGGAGGAGGAGGAGTCACCTTGTGACTGTTGGGTCAGCTCGATGTCGATCTTCTGCTTCGTCACGTTCTCGTAGATCTCCCTTATGAGGGGATCCTGAATAAGCCCGGTTGTCTTGTTCGTATGGCACCTCTTCATTAAGTCCAAGTGATTCGGACGCACACCTCCGGCCTCATTAGTCTATAATAACGAATAAAAACAAATATAAATAAATAATTTAATAAATAATTAAAAAGAGAAAACAATGTCAACAATAAAAGATTACCATTTGAATTTCTCGGGTCTGGAAGCTGCTCGAACCGGAGTTGTGGATGTATTGGCCCTTCCTGTTGCGCTCACTCTTTCGGTTTCCCGAATTAGTCTTCGAGAGTTTCTCTGTCGCCGGCTGTTGCAAATATGGTCGGTAGTTATTCCAAACCTCCAAATTCAAGCCTTTCGGCTTGTCTGCCCCTTTCCTCCACTTTTTCTTCCACTCGTTCATGTGTCTCTTGAACTGCGTACCCGCTTCCTTCATAAATAACTTTTCCACCATGACACTGTGAGAGGGATGCCATGTAAACTCTTGCTACGAAACCATAAATAAAAATGCTTAGCAAAATATTAATAAAATACTTATAAATATAGGAAAAATATAGTAATTGACAACTTACCACAAATTGTCTAAACCAAATTTGCTTCTCATCATACTGGACTTCTGAAAACTTCTTGTACGGTTTGTCGAGGATCGAATGGAACGTCCTCATAATGGCCTTGCTAATCCCGTTGTTCGATATACCAAACCTACAAAAAAAAGATAAACTATAAACAATTTGATATTAAATATAAATATATATATATATATGAACTAAGGGTTTTTACCATGTCGATCTTCCAACGAGATGTGGATCAAGCCGGATGTGCAAGTCCCGGCCCAGTTGTTGGACTAACTCCTCGATGGTCATGATTCGAGGAGCTTGACTCTGCGACTCTGGGATAGTCGATGCGGCCGGACTTGGTGGTTCTTCCCCTCGAGTCGAATCACCGGTACGTGGAGGTTGTTGCATCCCTTGAGACGAACCACCGATGCTCAAGTTCGCGAAACCATCGTAAGACCTTAACAAAAATGCAAAATTTGTTAGATATTAAACGCAAAAGGGATTAGGGACATCTTAACCATATAAGTATTGCTTAACCTAATGCAAAACATAGACACTCATCCGATTTTGACTATCACTGACCGCTCCAATACGCATGGCAAATGGCCGTTTCAAAAACATTAAGGCCCATTGGTCCGAACTTACTAGTAATGAAACAAATCGTACAAGATGTGTACATGAAAGCCAAAACAAGATGTGAGCATTACCAAAAGCCAAAACAAGATGTGAGCATTACCAAAAGCCAGCTCACAAGAACAAAAATGGGAAAATGTGACGGTACAAGTAATTAGTCGTATAAACGTGCTTCATACAGATTTTGGTAATTTATTGGAATGTCAACGTGTTATGTAATTTATCACCACCTATCACTAATCTCTCTTTTTATATATAATTAATACAAATTAATGCGCTTGTGAACACGGAACAATTATTCAAAGTTTTCTGACAATAAAATCTGACTTTTTATCCGTTAATTGAATTAATAAGCAAGTGTTCAACTTTTTCTAAATTTACAAATATATATTCACATTTTCCATACAATCAAAAAACATTCTCTTTATTGAGTCATTAGTTTTCATTAGAAATAGATTAAAATGAATCCGCAAGAATGTTTTGCAAGAAATTGAATATATAATTTGATAACTTAGAACTCTTGTATATTGTTTAACATACACAGTTAAATAAACTATTTTGGAAGATTTCAAATTAACAATCTTTATGTTATGCGGGAAAAGAAGATGCAAATGTAAAGATATAAATAATGAAAATAGTTGGCAACGAAAATAAAAAAAACAATAAGGAAAATGAAACAAATGAAAAAGGCAACGACTTCACGATGATGATCGGAAGAGCAACGACGAGGAAACAATTTTCTGCACAAAAAATTTCAAAATCTAACAACAAATCCAAAAAATCCCACAAATCTCACAAATCTAACCACAAATCACAAGCTAAAACAACTACATATCCTAATCTTCAAATCCAAACAACAACAACCACAAATCTCAAAATTACTTACATGGTTAATAGAAGTCGGCGGCGGAGGAGGGACGGCGGCTGCGTAGGAGGGACGGCGGCTCCGGCGGACGGCGGCTCCGGCAATCTACAAAACAAGAACGAAAAAAATTAGGAGAAGAAAAGAGGATGAGAAGAGGAAGAGAAGATGGAGAGAAGAGAAGGAAGAGGGAGACTTACCAGTGAGAGGGACGGCGGTGAAGGTCGGCGGAGAGAGAGAATCGACAGTTTGAGAGAAGAGAGATCGACCAAATGAAGGAGAAGTTGCGTATGTGGTTTTTAGATCTCGGTATTTCCGACCACCGAATCGGTCGGAATTTGGTCGGGTTTCAAAATATCAAACCGCCAAAATATTTCATTTAGCGGTTAATTTCCATGGGTTTTATTTCGGGTTGGTCGGAAATCAGTCGGTATTTTCGACGAGATTCCGACTAACCCATAATATTGCATGTCTTCAGATTGGTTTAGATATATTTTAAACACTTAGCTTCGAAAATATTCAAATTGGTCGAAAATTGGTCGGAAATTCCGACCAATTTCCGACCAATTTGAATATTTCTGAAAAAATGCTAAGGTTTGAGGTTTCGAAACCCCAAATGGTCGGAATTTAGTCGGAAATGTCGAGATATTCCGACCAGTTTCCGACCAAACAAAGAAAAATATTAATATTGGTCGGAAATTAGTCGGAAATGCCGACCAATTTCCGACCATTTAGATTTTCGAGTATAAAATACTAAATTTTCAAATTGTAAACTGTATAATAAACATGTAAACATCTTATGTCTAACAAATATGTGGCAAAGTAAATATATGATGTTTTTATAAATTGAAAGTATATCGAATTAAACCGTTCATAACGAAACATTCACATTATATTTATACTTTTCGGTTTTTTTATAGGTTTTATAGGATATGCCCCAAAATTGGTTTAGTTAAGATATATGGACATTGAATTCTTTCAAAAGATCATATCTAACCATATTAAAAATAGTCCAAATCAAATTTATGCGGTTTGAGGTTTCGAAACCCCAAATGGTCGGAATTTAGTCGGAAATGTCGAGATATTCTGACCAGTTTCCGACCAAACAAAGAAAAATATTAATATTGGTCGGAAATTAGTCGGAAATTCCGACCAATTTCCGACCATTTAGAGTTTCGAGTATAAAATACTAAATTTTCAAATTGTAAACTGTATAATAAACATGTAAACATCTTATGTCTAACAAATATGTGGCAAAGTAAATATATGATGTTTTTATAAATTGAAAGTATATCGAATTAAACCGTTCATAACGAAACATTCACATTATATTTATACTTTTCGGTTTTTTATAGGTTTTATAGGATATGCCCCAAAATTGGTTTAGTTAAGATATATGGACATTAAATTCTTTCAAAAGATCATATCTAACCATATTAAACATAGTCCAAATCAAATTTATGCGGTTTGAGGTTTCGAAACCCCAAATGGTCGGAATTTAGTCGGAAATGTCGAGATATTCTGACCAGTTTCCGACCAAACAAAGAAAAATATTAATATTGGTCGGAAATTAGTCGGACATTCCGACCAATTTCCGACCATTTAGAGTTTCGAGTATAAAATACTAAATTTTCAAATTGTAAACTGTATAATAAACATGTAAACATCTTATGTCTAACAAATATGTGGCAAAGTAAACATATAATAAAATATATGATGTTTTTATAAATTGAAAGTATATCGAATTAAACCGTTCATAACGAAACATTCACATTGTATTTATACTTTTCGGTTTTTTTTAGGTTTTATAGGATATGCCCCAAAATTGGTTTAGTTAAGATATATGGACATTGAATTCTTTCAAAAGATCATATCTAACCATATTAAACATAGTACAAATCAAATTTATGCGGTTTGAGGTTTCGAAACCCCAAATGGTCGGATTTTAGTCGGAAATGTCGAGATATTCCAACCAGTTTCCGACCAAACAAAGAAAAATATTAATATTGGTCGGAAATTAGTCGGAAATGCCGACCAATTTCCGACCATTTAGAGTTTCGAGTATAAAATACTAAATTTTCAAATTGTAAACTGTATAATAAACATGTAAACATCTTATGTCTAACAAATATGTGGCAAAGTAAATATATGATGTTTTTATAAATTGAAAGTATATCGAATTAAACCGTTCATAACGAAACATTCACATTATATTTATACTTTTTGGTTTTTTTATAGGTTTTATAGGATATGCCCCAAAATTGGTTTAGTTAAGATATATGGACATTGAATTCTTTCAAAAGATCATATCTAACCATATTAAACATAGTCCAAATCAAATTTATGCGGTTTGAGGTTTCGAAACCCCAAATGGTCGGAATTTAGTCGGAAATGTCGAGATATTCTGACCAGTTTCCGACCAAACAAAGAAAAATATTAATATTGGTCGGAAATATTCCGACAAATTTCCGACCATTTAGAGTTTCGAGTATAAAATACTAAATTTTCAAATTGTAAACTGTATAATAAACATGTAAACATCTTATGTCTAACAAATATGTGGCAAAGTAAACATATAATAAAATATATGATGTTTTTATAAATTGAAAGTATATCGAATTAAACCGTTCATAACGAAACATTCACATTATATTTATACTTTTCGGTTTTTTTAGGTTTTATAGAATATGCCCCAAAATTGGTTTAGTTAAGATATATGGACATTGAATTCTTTCAAAAGATCATATCTAACCATATTAAACATAGTCCAAATCAAATTTATGCGGTTTGAGGTTTCGAAACCCCAAATGGTCGGAATTTAGTCGGAAATGCCGAGATATTCCGACCAGTTTCCGACCAAACAAAGAAAAATATTAATATTGGTCGGAAATTAGTCGGAAATTCCGACCAATTTCCGACCATTCAGAGTTTCGATGTTCCGACCAGTTTCCGACCAAACAAAGAATAGCCGAGGGATGTTTTAGCCGGGGGAAGTTTTAGCCGGGGCAAATATAATTCAATCCTTCCCGACCATTTTCCGACCGATCCTCGTGTCCGGTCGGAAAATGGTCGGAATATATAATTAAATGTATTTAAAAATACGTAGATCATATTTAAGCATTTGAAATTTTTTGAAAATTTTGTAGATTTAAAATAGATGCATATGAAAAAACATTGTTAAAAATTTATTCCGAAACTGATGAATAACATTAAATAGATGTATAGGAATCCTTATTAATTAAAAATATTCGTACAACTAATTAAAGCATGTGAAAACAGTTTCATAAATTTGTTACTTAAAATTAAATGCATATAAAATATTTTTTACAAAAACCTATTCTGAGTCCGATGAATAATCTGAAGAAGCTGAATCGGATTCCTCATCAAATTCTCCTCTCTCTTCTTCAGAATCCTCAAATAGTTCGTCCATGCCGGTGAAGTCAACCACAAGGTCAACCTCTAGAGAATGCTTTATTTCACCTAAATTACCAATTGGCATTTCCTGTAAAGGGTCATGCTCGGAAACATCAGATATCATTCCTCTTGGTTGTATCGATGTTACTGCAATCCACGGATCTTGCTTGTTCCTAACCCGGGGGTATCGAATGTAGGAAACCTGGTCTGCTTGTGAAGCAAGAATAAATGGATCGTATTTCCGATGTCGCTTGCCTCCGTGAACAGATGTCACACCGAATTCGTCCTGACGTAGACCTTCAACTGGATCATACCAATCGCAATAGAACACAATGCACTTCAAACCAATCATTCCTGGATATTTGACTTCTAATATTTCGCGGAGTATTCCGTAGTAGACAAATTCTCCGGATGTAGACGAAATACCGTAGTTGCATGTTGTCCTTGAACTCCCATCACGAAAAGCCTTAAAAGCATACCCCCGAGTGCAATACATCGGATAAACACTTGGAACAAAAGTAGGGCCACGCACCATCTCAACTAACCATGTGGGAATCGATGTCCCGGTAGTATTCATCAGATCAACCTGTACAATTTGTGGACACTCATAAACAATATGTTTAAGCATGTAAAATTTAGTTTAATTGCGGGAAATCGAGCACTTACGTAATATTTCAACCAATCCACGAATTCATTCTGTTTACGGACCAAAAGCTCATCCTCTGTGCAATTTGGAAACCAATTCCTTATTTGCTCCATGTATATATTGTGAATAAAACAAATACATTATTCAAAATACTATCAAGGATTAATTTTTGGTAATTACTAAACAAAAACATTATTCAAAATCAAGTGACGTACCTCTCATATTCGAAAATGTCTTCGCAGTTTGTCAGAAGATATGTATGCAAATGCCTTTGTTCCTCCTCTGTTAGTCGTCTAGACCTCCCTTTTCCACTAAGCCTTCCAATTTCTGCAAAAATATTTGGGACATAGACCGGATACAACGGTTTTTCTCCTCCATCATCATGACGTGCAGGTCGTCTACTTTTAGTCTTCACCGAAGATGGAAAGTAGTAGCTAGCAAAGTTGGATGCTTCTTCATTCACGCTCTGTGCAACAATAGAACCCTCGACTCTTGCAAGATTTTTCACCTTCTTCTTTAGGTGGAGCATATATCGCTCAAACGGATACATCCATCGATATTGAACTGGCCCACCAAGTCTTGCTTCCCTAGGAAGATGAATAGGAAGATGTTCCATAACATCGAAAAATGCTGGTGGAAATATTTTCTCGAGGTTGCATAGGAGAGCCGGTATCTTCTCCTCCAAATTTTGGATACCGTCTGCTGTAAGTGATCTCGTGCATAAATCCCGGAAGAAAGCACCCATCCCTGCATAAATGATAAATAAAATTAGTAAAATTTAGACAATTTAGATAAATTTAGTAAAATTTAGATATAATTTTGTAAATTATAAATGTACCTGCAATAGCTTCATGGACGTTTCTAGGAAGAAGACCGGCAAAGGCAAATGGAAGGAGGCGTTGCATGATAACGTGACAATCATGACTCTTCAACCCTGAAAACTTCCCTTCTCCAATATTAACGCAATTACGAAGGTTAGATGCGTATCCGTCTGGGAATTGAACACTATTTGTAATCCAGTCGAAGAACACCTCTTTTGAAGGCTCATCCAAACGGAAAGCGGGGGCCAGAGATTTTCCGTTCGCCATTATATGGAGTTACTTCCGAGAACAAATTTCTGGCAAATCCAATCTGGCCTTCAAATTATCTTTCGTCTTCCCTTGCACATTTAGAACAGTATTCATTATGTTGTCAAACAAGTTTTTTTCAATGTGCATGCCATCTAGATTATGGCGCAGCAGATGGTTCTTCCAATATGGCAAATCCCAAAAAATACTCCTCTTGTTCCAATTGTGGTACTCGCCACAACCATCTACGGGAAAATGACCATTACCACCACATGAAACCGTTTTCTCAGCACCAAAATCCCTCAACTGAGTGATGATTTTATTCCCATCCGGCTCAGGAGGTGGACCATCAAATACTTTTTTGTTCTTCTTAAACAATATCGTGCTCCGACGATATGGATGATCATGCGGCAGAAATCGTCGATGACAATCGAACCAAGAAGTCTTTCGACCGTGCTTCAATTGGAACGCATCAGTGTTATCTTGACAATACGGGCACGCCAACCATCCATGAGTCGACCATCCAGATAGCATACCAAATGCTGGAAAATCACTTATGGTCCACATAAGTACCGCACGCATCGTGAAATTCTGTTGGAGAGAAACATCGAACGCTTGAACACCATCTTTCCATAACATTTTCAACTCATAAATTAAGGGCTGCAAGAAAATATCAAGGGATCTCTTAGGATGCTCCGGTCCGGGGACAAGAATCGTGAGGAAAAAAAACTCTCGTTTCATGCACAAACTAGGCGGCAAATTGTAAGGTGTGACGATTACTGGCCACAATGAATATTGCCTCCCATGATTCCCAAAAGGGTTGAATCCATCTGTAGATAACCCGAGGTATACGTTACTTGGCTCAGCCGTAAAACTAGGATACACCTCTTGAAAATGTTTCCACGCTTCTGCATCTGAAGGATGCGCAATCTCTCCATATGAGTTATGTTCTGCATGCCATCTCATAGCTCCTGCCGTGCGCTCGGATTGATATAACCTCTTCAACATATCTGTTAACGGCAAATACCACATCCGTTTATGTGGAACTAGTACTCTTCCACCCGTTTCCTGATACCGAGGTTTCCCACAAAAACGACACTTGCGACGATTTTCGTCCTTTCTCCAGTATATCATACAATTGTCGATGCACACATCTATCATCTGATACGGCAATCCAAGACCAGCTATAAGTTTCTGAACCTCGTAGTATGAAGCCGGTGAGAGATTATCTTCAGGTAAAATATCTTTCACAAAATCAGCTATCGCATCCACACAATCCTCTGCCAAGTTGAAATCGGTCTTTATTGTCATCAACCTGCTTGCAGTTGATAAAGGCGATATTCCCTCTCTACATCCTTCATATAGTGGATGCTTAGCTGCATCTAGCATATCAAAAAACTTCCGAGCTTCTAAATTAGGTTCCTCTATTCTAATACCATCCGGAACATACGATGATACGTTTTCGCGATACGCATCATTCACCATCTGAACGTTTGCATCTACTTCCGGTGTTGGTTCCTATATTCTACCCGAATAATTAAAACCACTACAATGATGTTTCACCATTGCATCAGTTTCTCCATGCGTATACCAAATCTTATAACTCGGCATTAACCCATTCCTATAAAGATGCTTCCATACTTCCCCAACAGAGACTAATCTATGATTCCGACATTTAGGACAAGGACAATACAATTTACCGTATTCCGACGTCATGCTATTGTTTGTCGCAAATGTCATGAATTCCTCAACACCTTGTGCATACTCATCCGTCAGTAAATTCGTCGCTGGATCTTGTCGTGGTCTATCCATCCACGATCGAAAATAATCTCTAGTGTTTGGATTTGAAGAAGACATTTTCTATTTTTTGTTTTGGTGTGAATTGTGAATGAGGGTGGTGTTGTATTTATAATTAAAATTTCCGCGGATTCCCGACCAATTGCCGACCATTGTAAAAAAATTCAAACGGCTATGAAACGGCTAGTGCAACGGGCAGATTAACGTATATATTTCGTCGGAATTTTGTCGGATTCCTTACTAGTGGGAAATTGGTCGGAAATTTAATCTAATTTCCGACCAATTTCCGACTATAATAATATTCGCCAACGGCTATAAACGGCTAATACAACGGGTATATTAACGTGTATATCTCGTCGGAAAACAGTCGGAAATTGGTCTGTAATACCAACCAATTTCCGACGAGTATTAGTCGGTCTCCAATACGTCGGAAATCCGTCGGGATTTCCAACCAAATTTCCGACCAACTTAGAATTGTCGGGAATTACCGACCAATTTCCGACGGGTGTGTTTTAATCGGAAAATCGTCGGTATGTGGTCGGAAATTCCCGACCATATTAAATTGGTCGGAAATATGGTCGGAAATCGGGATGTTTTCTTGTAGTGGCGTTTTCATTTTAGCCGATATAATCCTTACCGAAGGCGCGCAGTATTCATTTTAGCCGAGGTATTTTATTTTTAGCCGATATAATCCTTACCGGATGCGCGCAGTTTTCATTTTAGCCGATATAATCTTTACCGGATGCTCGCAGTTTTCATTTTAGCCGAGGGATTTTATTTTTAGCCTAGAGAATCCTTTCCGCATGCACGCGTTTTCATTTTAGCCAAAAAAGTCCTTTCCGCATGCGCGCGTTTTCATTTTAGCCGAGAGGATTTTCATTTTAGCCGACTGATATAGTGATATGTTTCGTGATTCCATGTTGTATTTTCAGAAAGGAAAAAACAAACGTAATGATGAGGTAGAATAGTTTTAGGTAGGACATGTTAAATACTGCAAACGTTTTAATTGATTTTTTTTGTTAAAGAGCAAACACTTTGTTGTTATAAAATTCATTCACAGTTACATATCTTTGATCTCGAGTCTCGAGATTTATCAATATAAATGTTTAAATTTCTCATATGAGTTGTTTAAGTTTGATTTGGTTCATAGCAGATTGATTTACAATTATATAGAGTGAACAGTTAAAACACGTTATTTTTTATAATTTATCTGAGATGTAGTGGGTTATTTTATAGCTTATGTTTTGGACCCAAGTCCCTGCGAATCTAATTGAGAACCCGAAAAAAATTGAGAAACTTCCAATTGAGAATAATTAATTACTCTCTTATAATTATTATATTATTTGTTTTCTTGTTTCTTATAACACTATTATATGATGATCATGCACAAGTACCTTCTTCTAGGTCTTTCTTTCTTTCGAATCACGATTGTTTGGAGGGTTTCTGGCGTGTTTCCATTCCAACGCAGCTTTTTTTGCCTCTGTTATTTCTGTTCTTTTAATTTGCTATTTTAAGTTTTGAATAAGATTGGCAATTCAATCCACTTCGTACGGAAATAAGGAGTAAGAAGAACAAGGTATAAATGGAGGCCATTCTTCTAGAAAGAAATTGCATGGAAGACAGTCTCGTTTCTTCCTTAATTTGTTGTACTTCGTCTGTTTTACAGTATTTATATATAATTCAATACTGAATGGATTAACTAAATCAAATCATAGGTTTCTTAAACCAAAACGAATTGACAATCCATAAATTCCAAAGATACACTAATTCAATAAAGTCTTCTTAAATACGATTTAAGCCTTCCTTATAACACGATATGCAATTGTATAAAACTGATGTTATGAAATAAAAAGCTGTCATTGAGTTATTTGCAAAGAAAATAAAAGATTGTGACTTTCTAGTCATTCTCATGATCATGAACCACTTGTGACTTTCTCCACGTACGTGCACGCACACACAAAGAAAAACAACACACATACGTAGTAATATTCTCCGACTCTTTCTTCATAAAAACACAACTCCATAATAACCCCTAAATCCTAATTAATGATGCTTTCCTTGAGGATAATAGTGTAACATTCCTATCCCAAGTCTCCGGAGATAACTGAGAATCGGGCATGTTAGGTGCACCAGTGGCCAGCAACACAGAATCGCCAGAAAAACGTCCGGTAACAACAACAACACAACTCATCCGATCTGAACTAACCTGAAAAGAAACTTAGGGAGAGGGTTGAGTAATCGAGATTACCCAGTGAGGATGAGCCTTCAGAGACTCACTTAATACTTCCAACAATACGCGAAATAATATCCAACAGTCTAAACCTAAAACGAGCTCAATCAAAGTTCCACACAATATTCTTTTTTAATTAGTCTTTCTCAATTCATCACATAATCTCTTTTCTCAATACTCATCTTTTTATTCCGGTTTTCAAACAACACACTCTACCAGTGCTCGCACGCAATCTAACACACAATAGGAATCCATCTGGCTCACTGGCCTTTTCTCATTCTTGGCTCACTGGCCTTTTCTCGTAACTAGAGCATCGGGGTAGCTTCTTTTAACCCCGTGCAAGCCTGCCACAGCTGGTCTCGGGTGCACAAACAAATCGAACCACTGATCCCATCACAATGTCGAGGACCTAACGATTACTAAAATATCTCAAGCAATACCGGTGTATTCCTAACACACAAACATTCATCTAAGTGCATGACACACAAATAGGACAATTCAACACTCAAGCTAGACAGTTCAATCTGGTACATCAATCAACAAATCACATCTCTAACTTCTACCCAATACCATTACCCAACTATACACAATACAGGCAGCAACAGTTTAAGAATGGACTATCGACAACAAATCGAGTAATGGAAAAAAGTGGAAAACGCATCACGTCCTCACCTGACTGCATGCGGTGGAGGAGGAGGAGGAGACGGTGAAGGTGACGTGACCAGCTCACCTCTGGTCTCGTCGGAAGAGATCTGATACCTTTCACTGTAACAGCCATATCTTCTGGTAAAGATCTCCGATTAGGACGAATTTGAGCTTCATGGAAAGAAGAGATCCGGGGCTTTAGTTTGATATGTAAAAGATCTTCTGGTTCGCAGCGGTTAGTCAGGAAAACGGCCCGCAAGATGACGGCGGTGGTGATGACGGGAGAAGAGAGCCTTGGCGGTTTCTCTTGGTGGGGACAGCGGCGGCGCAAGCAGGGGAGAGGAGGAGCTGTGCGGCGGTGATGCTGGCGACAAGGCTGGCGGCGACGGTGAGAGAGAAGCCGGCGGCGGAGAGCTCGAGGGAGAGAGAGCAAGGCGCCGGTGAGAGAGAGAAGGAGAGAGAAACCGAGAGAGAGAAATAGAGAAAGAGAGAGGAGAGAAAACTAATAGACCTAGGGTTTATTTTGCCTTGCTTTAGGTTTATATACGGGTCTTATTTCGGTTTAGGCAGAAATTAAAAATTGGAGCGGTTTGGGTTATCACAAATAGAATCCTTCAAGTTTTATTTTACCTATGTAATAGATCTACAACTCACACATAGGATAATGTATTTAGTGTATCATCATGCATTTTATGCCTTTTATGAATTTGAGAAGGGATCCTCCAAATATTTTAATTTTCATATTGTACCACTACAAGAAAACAAAACGATTCCCGACGGAATTTTCGAGAAAGTCAAATCGGTCGGGAATTCCCGACCGATTCCAGATGAAACTCATGTGGTCGGAATTCCCGACCGATTTGAGTTCCTCGGAAATTCCGTCGGAAATTCCCGACCAATTTCTGACCACATGTGTCTCCCGACGGATTTTCAACAATATCCCGACGAGTATAGATCCGTTAATACATCTGTTGCACTAGCCGTTTTATAGACGTTAGAAATTTTAAACCCGTCGGATATCGGTCGCGCGAAAAATTCATTATAAATAATTCTCCACCCTCATTCACAACTTACACAACAACAAAAAAACCAAGATATGTCTTTTTCAAACCCAAACTCTTATGTTCATATCATGCAACAAGATGCATGCACTTAGCTATATGCATTAACATAGTGTAAAAAAAAGCTTATTCTCAAGCAAAATCTAAATCTTAATGATTATTGCTATTACCTCCCCGGCAACAGCACCAAATTGATAATGGATTTTTAGTATCTAATACCAATTATCCAAAATGCTATCGTTGTAGCACTTGGGGATCACTCCAAGGAGGCACAAATAACAACACATTAGGAATGCAAGAAATTACTTAAGCTAAGCAAACCAAAGAGATTTGTGTTTTGATCAAGCAACCTAATTCAAATTGAAAGCAAACAAGGCAAGAAACTAAGAAAGATTAAGAAATATGATAAATGCAAGCTCTTGGATGAGGTTATGGACTTTGGGGACTTCTATGATCAATCTATGATGTCAATGCACACAATCAAGCAATTTTCCTTAGCATAGAACACTTAAACAAGAATAATTCACTCTCATGGTCTTAATCACTTTGCTAATTAATTTAATCAAGATCAAATTCTCATTTGTGAAAAGTTAACTACCAAGAATAAATCACAAGTTCTAATAGACATAATACTTCTTAGACAACTACTCTCATAAGCTAAGCAAGCAAAATCTCTTATTTAGTTCAATGGGGAATTTCATCGAACACTTTGTGTGCATGAAATTCCCTATGATATAGATCAAATTTTTCAAGCCTAGTGGTTGCCCCGGACTACGTCAGGGTTTTTCATATATTTTGTTTTTTGAAATTAATTCATGTTGTGATTGAAAGCTCCCCCGGGGCAACTAGCTGCAATACGAACCGAAAAAAATTGTGCATTTTGGTTCGATACAATACAAACTTAATGAAACCGGCTGGTTTCATCGCGGTTTAGAAATCCATACCGGGAAACTGATCGGTTTCGTTTAAGCTTAATTCTTAGTATTTGATAGTATCGCCAGTCTCACTCTCCATCGGCAGCATCTCACTCTGATCCAAATTTCTTTAGGACTCGTTTTTGATGTTGTACAAAATTAAGTGATCAACAGTCAAACATTAGCTAGTAATGAAATTTAGATGTTCAGATTTAAAAATAGAAAAATTATTTGTATTTGGTTTGAGCCTTGAAAACATAGTCACATGTCAATTTCTCTATAAATTTTGAGGCTGTCAAATGTATAAGCTGGTTTATATCTAGTTTAATTTTTTGTGATTTGGGTTTTGGTTTACTTGGTTAGAACAATTGTATATATAAATTTTGTAAACCTGTCATTTGACTTTGACGAGAATAAGAGATTCATTTCACAAACTTTCTCGTTTCTTAATAAACTCTTTGTTGATAAACTCTATTATGGTATCAGAGCATTTCTCTTGCAAAATCTAATGATTCCACCTTCGATTTCCTTCTTTTCTTTGAAATTTCACCAAGTAATCATCTCGATTATCATCGATTACTCTTCCGCTCGATCAATTTCTGACAAAAATGGTGAAACAAGGACGAAAATTGAGGAATCGGAGTACGACACCTGAAAATGAAGAATCTGCTGTTCAGACTCGTCGCTGATCAGGGATTCTGGAAGAACCTGAAGCTGCGATGGAGAAACAACAACATTCTCAGCGATCAGAGACATACGGACATCATGGATTGATGACGAAGAATGTCGAATCATACGACAACATTCACAGTCTGTTTTTACTTCATTCATCCGATCATCTAGGTTTATCGATAGTTGCACATCAATAGCTGGTTTATAGCGATGAAAATTAGTCTTGATGCGAAGAACAAGTTTAGTTTCGTCGATGAATCTTTACCGAGACCTTTTGAGGGTGAGCATTATTTCAAAATCTGGAATAGATACAATAGTTTGGTGAAATCATGGATTCTTAATGTTGTGAACAAGGAGATCTATGATAGTATTCTATATTATCAAGATGCTGCCGAGATGTGGAATGATCTATTCACTCGATTCAAGGTTAATTATATGCCACAGAGGTATCAATTTTAACATGCGATTATGACTCTTAAGCAGGAACAACTTGATCTGCCTACTTACTTTACCAGAAAGAAGACATTATGGGAGCAACTCTCAAACACAAAGTCTCGCATGGTGAAACATTGTGACTGTGCTCAGGTTAAAGAATTGCTTGAGGAAGCTGAAACTAGCCGCATTATTCAGTTTCTTATGGGACTGAATATTAACTTTGATAACATCCGGGGTCAGATAGTCAATATGAAGCCAAGACCAAGATTGAATGAGATCTATAACATGTTAAATCAGGATGAGAGTCAGAGAGTTGTTGGATCTACATCCAAATCTATGCACACACCTTCAGCTTTTCAGACTCAAATTGTTGCTCCATATCAGAATAACGTCCAAGATCTTAGCACATGGAAATTTTTAGAAGCCCAAATGTTCTCATTGTTCTCGTATTGGACATACGATTTACAAATGTTACAAAGTTCATGGTTTTCCACCAGGACATCCAAAGAACAAAAAGAACACTACAATTGGGAGTGCAAATTTTGTAGCTATTGGTCAGATCCATCATCACAGTGAAGCTAGTTCTGAAGCAGTGAGTGACAGCATAACCAAAGAACAGCTTCAACACATGATTTCTTACCTCAGCTCCAAGCTTCAGTCTCCAAGTGTTTGTACATGCTCTGAGAAGGCTGTGGCTTCGACTTCAGATTCAGCACCACATATCTCACAAATATCTGGTACATTCCTTTCACTCTACGACTTTTCCTTCTATGACATGTTGACTTCTTTTATACCTCATGAAACTGAGTTGTCTCTTAGAGCTTAGGTCATTGATGCAGGAGCTAGTCATCATGTTACACATGATAGGAAGTTGTATACAGAGTATAGGTCTCTAGTTAATACTTTTGTTAGGTTACCAAATGCTCTTACTGTTAAGATATAGGGAACTGGTTACATTCAACTCACAAATGCTCTCTCTCTCTACATAATGTGCTATATATCCCTGAGTTCAAATTCAATTTGTTGAGTGTTAGTGTAATAACTAAAACTTTGGATTCTAAAGTGAGTTTTACATCTGATTCTTGTTTTATTCAGGCTCTTACTCGGGATTTGATGATTAGTCAAGGTAGTCAAGTTGACAACTTATATGTTCTGAATCTCGATAAATCTTTGGTCAAACTGTCATGTCCAGATTTTCCAGGTACTTCGATATTTTCTAGTTTCAAAGTAGATTCAATGACATGGCATAAAGTACTTGGTCATCCTTCTATGAATAAGATTGAATCTATCTCTGATGTATTACTATTACCTAGGCAGAAATATAAAAAAACTTCATATCATTGTCACATTTGTCATTTATCTAAATAGAAACATCTCTCCTTTCAATCTCTGAATCATATCCGTGAAAATCCTTTTGAATTGATTCATATTGATACTCGGGGACTATTTTCAGTCCATAATGTTGATGGTTTTAGATTTTTTTTACAATAGTTGATGATTTTAGCCGTGCTACTTGGATTTATATGCTAAAACAAAAATCTGATGTTTTGACTGTATTTCCTGGATTTATGCAAATGATTGAGACTCAATTTGATACCAAAGTTTGTTCAGTTAGATCTGACAATGCACATGAACTTAAGTTCTCTGATCTTTACTTGAAATAGGGCATTGCATCATACCACTCATGTCCTGAAACTCCTGAACAAAATTATGTGGTACAGAGAAAGCACCAGCACCTGTTGAATGTAGCTAGGGCTCTTATGTTTCAATCTGGTCTTTCCTATAGAGTATTGTAGGGGGGGGGGGGGGGATTGTGTCTTGACCGCAGTGTTTTTAATCAATAGAATACCATCTCCTGTCATAGACAATAAGACTCCTTACGAGAAATTAACTTCTAAAGTTCCAGATTATCATTCTCTTAGGGCCTTTGGTTGTCTATGTTACAGTTCTACTTCACCTAAATATAGAACTAAGTTTGATCCTAAAGCTAGAGCTTGTATTTTCTTAGGTTATCATGCTGGATACAAAGGTTATAAGCTACTAGATATAGAGACATAGTCAGTTTCTATTTCTAGATAGGTCATATTCTATGAGGATATTTTTCTTTTTACATCATCTACTATCTCGGATGTTGCAAAAGACTTCATTTATCATCATCATTCCCCTGCACAAAACACAGATGTACATTTGCCTCTTGTGCAACCATCTTCGGATGCTCATCACCATCCTGGTGAGTCATAATCTGTAATTTTTGTTCCTTCTGAGCTTAAATCATATATGCAGAGAAAATTTTCTTCCCATTTGCAGGAGTTTCATTGCTATAATACTACTCCTATTAAGACTAGTCTATATCCTCTAACAAACTATATTTCTTATTCATACTTATCAGAGCCTTTCGGTGCTTTTATTAATCTCATCATAAATACACATATTCCACAAAAGTATTATGAAGCTAGGAAATACATAGTATGGAATGATGCTTGTAGGAAGGAGATTGGTGCTTTTGTAAGAACATGCACTTGGAGTGTGTGTGATTTACCTCTAGGAAAGATGGCAGTGGGATTCAAATGGGTATTCACGATAAAATATCATGCTGATGGAAGTATAAAGCAAGATTGGTGGCTAAGGTATATACACAGCAAGAAGGAATTAATTTCATTGATACTTTATCACCCGTTGAAAAGATGGCTACAGTGAAACTCATTGTTTCTCTTGCACCAATGTTGAAGTGGTCCTTGCATCAGTTGGATGTCTCAAATTCTTTCTTGAATGGTGATCTCGATGAAGAAATATACATGAAGCTTCCACCAGGATATTCTGAGATTCAAGGTGAATCAGTTTCCTCCAATGCTGTTTGTAAACTTCATAAATCAATTTATGGTCTCAAACAGGCATCTCGTCAATGGTTTCTCAAGTTTTTGTCTACACTTGTTAGCTTTGATTTTGCTAAATGTCATGGAGATCATACGTTGTTTGTGAAGGAATCTGATGGGAAGTTTCTTGTGGTTCTGGTGTATGTTGATGATATACTAATTGCCAGCATAGATGATGATGCGGTGATTGAGTTGAAGCATCAGTTAAGCTCAACATTCCAATTAAGAGATCTCGGTCCTCCTAAGTTCTTCCTTGGGATAGAGATTGCAAGATATGATGCATGTATTTATCTCAATCAAAGAAAATACATTCAGGATTTGCTAGCTGCCACTGGTTTTTCTGATTGCAAACCATCTTCTATACCAATGAAAGCCTAATCCGAAGTTGTCAAAGGATGATGGGAAATTACTTGTAGATACGAAACAATACAGAAAGTTAGTGGGCAAACTTCTATATTTGACTATCACTAGATGATAAGCTCAAATTAATACCCTAAAAGTACTAAAGATTTGTCGATTGTAATACTTAGGGATCGAATCCACAGAGACTCAAGGAAACACACAATAGATTATATAGATGAAAATCAAGCTAAGTGATCAATGGAATGGAAAGCAAATACGTAAATTAAACTGTTGTAAATTAGATGGGAGAAAGATAGGTTCAGGGTATTTCTCAGGAAATCAGTGAATGCAGATAAACTAACTAATCAGGGTTCAGGTTATGCACGGTTCTTAAACTCAAATCACTGAAATATAATTAACCAACCCTCGTTGCGAGAATGATCTAAGTCTAAATCCTAGAATTCCAAATCTCTTTGCGAATCCTAAAGTCTAAACCAGCTTTTAGTTCAAATTTGATTTGTTCACAAAACAACTAAACCAAATCTCTTTGCGAATAGTTATTTTGCTCACTCTAAGTTCTGTCAGGTTTCTCAATTGCACTCTCGTGCCTAATCGATTAACCTAAGATCTAAGTTCCAGGTGATCAATCTAGAATTAGCTTTGAGAATAACCTAAGGTGAAGAACTAATTCAGATTATAAACCCTAATTCAACTACTCAACCTAGCATTCAAAGAAATCCCTTATGAAAACCCTAAACCTAACAAGAGATCTACTCAGACATGGAAATTGAAGCAATAAACATGCTTGAATAAATCACTAAATAAATAATAAGAAAGAGAGTAAAACATGGGTTCGAAATTTTCTCTTGGACGAACAGAGTTTCAGACTTGTCTCCCTCAAATGCTCTCTCACCAAAAAAACAAAGTAGAATTCAAGCGTCGAATAAAACTTAGCCACAAAAGTGGCTGAAAAACCTAATAAATAACCTAAGACACGTTTTGGGGCTTCTTGTAAATAATAAAGTCTTCTGGGGCAATTTGCAGTTCCTTAAATCTTCAAATAAGTCGCGATTCTTCTGTTTTTTCGACGGGTATCGATCGATACCATAAGTGTATCTATCGACAGCTACAGGATCTCTGCTTGGCTCCAAAATGCTCCAAAATGCTTCAATATCTCCAATAATGCTCCAAACGTACCTAAAACCTGAAAAGACTCTAAAAGACTACAGAATACTAGAAAGACTCTATAAAAAGGACTTATATCATGGCTTAAAACGGGTAAAAACTATGATATATCAACTCCCCAAGACTTAGCCTTTGCTTGCCCTCAAGCAAAGAGAAAGCTAAACAAGAGAAAGAGGTTTGAAAAAACGGAGACTCACATGTTCTTGAAACATTGCAATGACCTTTTTCCTTAATACTCCACATATCACATAACCAGTTCCAAGTCTAACCACCATGTACTTCTCCGTAGACATTCGCAGCTTCCCAGACTACACACATTATTTCACAGAATTACCCAATAAAGCCCTCATTTCCAGTTTTATTGATGCGATTAATTCAAAACACCTTATAGATTCTTTCCCATACAATATCATGACAAGGAACCATCCAATTTTCACACTTTCTGGTATTATTTTCTCTCCTCCAGACTTATTTCTTATATGTTATCTCGCATGTGTTTATTAAGGTTCGAGACGCGAGTATTGATGGTGTTTGCCACCGAATCCCCGGTTCTTCCCTTAAAAGTAATCAAAAGTGTAGGCGAATAATGGTATCACATGAAATTTTCCTAACCTCGCTTCCACCTTTGTGTGATCATTCCCTCTGAAGTAGAATAATGGGATCGCTGGAAATTTTCCTAACCCTCTACTCAGAAGAAAATCATTTCATCTTTTAATGCATCTTATTTATTAACTTGTAACAGGGGAGAGAAATACTATTACTTTAAACACATGGGTTCCTTTGTCAGATATGAATGAGGAATCAAGCTCTATGGACATTAGTCACATTGATGAAGTGCAAAAATTTTGGCTCAGGCTTTAAAGAACTTTGCTGGAAACATGGGTGTCTTCTAGTTAACTGGTCAGCCTTTGGATTTTTCATTAGTCCGATCTAGAACTGCAGATTCTGTAACAATGGTCACTTAGAAGTAAAGTCAGAACAATAGATTCAAGAAAACGATCACAGTCCCCAACCCATTTTGACTCAATAAAACAAAGTTTGACTCAAAAACGACTGACTCTAAGAAAAACAAACACAATGTCAGCAACTACCTCCCCCAGACTTGAATAACCCTGTCCCCAGTGTTATCTAGCCTACGATTGGCGAAAGCAACAAAAGAACAGAGTAGGATTGTTAGGGAAAAGAAGGAGTTATCGATCTGGGACAGGTGTATCGACCGACACACAGCTTGGTATCGATCGACACCAGGCTTAAGTCGATACGATGAACTCTTCTCAACGTTGAATTGGCGTATGAGGTATCGATCGATACACGGGGAGTATCGATCAATACCAGGGCGATTTGGTCGATGGCAAGTCCTGTTTTCCTTGTTTATCTTGACACAAAACACAAAACGAAAAATAAAAAGAAAAAGATTTATATACAAACTCACCAGTGGGTTGCCTCCCACCAAGCGCTCGTTTAATTTCATTAACTTGACGGTACCGCCGTTCAGGCACTGGGTGCATCATCCAGAGGCATTATGTGTCCCTCTGGAATCTTGGTTGTCCGGAAATAATGTTTCACCCTTTTTCCATTGACAGTGAACTCTTCGCTAGAAGGATTTGTCAAGACAAGTGCGCCATGTGGTCTAACCTCCTTGACTGTGAAAGGACCGGACCAACGAGAACGTAATTTACCAGGAAAAAATGCAAACGAGAGTTATACAGAAGTACCTGGTCATTGGGTTCAAAGTATCTGGAGAGGATCTTTTTGTCGTGGTATGCATCGGTTCTCTCCTTGTACAGCTTTGAGTTTTCATAGGCATGATGCCTAATCTCATCCAGCTCATTCAGCTGAATCAATCGCCTCTCAGCAGCAGACTTGATGTCGAAATTCATCAGCTTTGTAGCCCAAGCTGCCTTATAGCAAGTGAAACGGTGTGGTCCCAAGTGGTGTCTTGAAAGCAGTCATGTATGCCCACAGTGCATCATCCAACTTTGTAGACCAATCCTTCCTAGTGGTACCCACAGTCTTCTCCAAAATCTCCTTGATTTGCCTGTTGGAGACCTAAACTTGCCCACTAGTCTGAGGATGATAAGGAGTAGCTACACGATGATTCACACCATGCTTCTTCAGCATCCTCTCGAAAACCTTGTTAATAAAGTGTGAGCCACCATCACTTATAACAATCCTAGGTACTCCAAATCGAGGAAAAATGATGGTCTTAAACAGCTTAAGGACAACTGAAGAATCGTTGGTGGGACAACAATTGCTTCTACCCACTTGGAGACATAGTCCACATCAACCAAGATGTACTTGTTCTTGTATGACGAAAGGAAAGGACCCATAAAATCGATGCCCCAACAATCAAAAATCTCAACCTCGAGGATGAAATTTTGTGGCATCTCGTGTTTTTTACTGATCTTCCCCCTCCTCTGACACACATCGCACTGCGAAACGAAGGTATGAACATCCTTAAACATAGTAGGCCACCAGAAACCTGCTTGAAGAACCTTGGACACTGTCTTGAAAGTAGCAAAGTGTCCATCATACTCAGATCCATGATAATGAAACAGAACACTAGGTACCTCTGATTCAGCAATGCATATCCGGTAGACACCATATGAACAGTGCTTGTACAGGTAAGGGTCATCCCAAAAGAATTGCCTTATGTCACGCAAAAACTTCTTCTTGTCATATTTCTTGAGGTGCTTTGGCTCCGCATCTGCAGCGAGATAGTTGGCAATATCAGCGTACCACGGTTGATCAGAATAAATTGCAGCGACTAGATACTCTTCAGAAGCACCAAGGTGTTCAACAGTCAAAACAGGTTCGGAAATCATAGGGTATCGACCGATACTAGGTGAGTGTCGATCGATACCAAAACCTGCAATTCGTGGGAATTGCTGAGTTTCGGAAAAACCCATTTGAAACTTAGTTTCAATGAAGTAAATGGACTCTTCTGGTAGTTGATCATCAATAGGGACGTCTGCATTGATCTGAATTCTCGAAAGATGGTCAGCGACCCCGTTCTTTATTCCTTTCTTGTCCTTAACCTCGATGTCGAAACCTTGTAGCAAAAGAACCCAACGACAAAGGCGAGGCTTGAGATCCTTGTTCTGCATCAGATATTTGAGAGCAGCATGATCAGTATGAACAATCACCTTGCTCCCAATCAGGTAGGATCCAAATTTCTCAAAAGAGAAAACAACTGCAAGTAGTTCCTTCTCCGTGGTGCTAAAATTCCTCTGAGCATCATCCAATGTCCTGCTGGCATAGTAGATAACGTGCAGCTTCCTATCCTTCCTCTGTCCCAGAACTGATCCAACAACAAAATCGCTAGCGTCGCACATGATCTCAAAAGGCAGAGTCCAATCAGGAGGTTGCACAATAGGAGCACTCACCAAGGCCTTTTTAATCTCCTCAAAGGCTGCGAGACATTCTGGTGTGAAGTCGAATTTGATCTCCTTGCATAATAGGCCAGTGAGTGGGCGTGCTAGCTTGGAGAAATCCTTGATGAACCTCCTGTAAAACCCAGCATGACCAAGGAAGCTTTGAATATCCTTCACAGAATTCGGTGGTTGGAGGCTTGTCATGACTTGAATCTTGGCTTGTCAACTTCGATCCCAGCTTCGAAAACCTTGTGCCCAAGCACGATTCCATCATGAACCATAGAGTGACATTTTTCCCAATTAAGGACCAAGTGCTTCTCTTCACACCTCTGTAGAACCTTGCACTAATTATCCAAACAGTCCTTGAACGATGATTCATACACTGCAAAATCATCCATGAACACCTCCATAAAGTCCTCAATCATGTCTGTGAAGATAGACATCATGCATCTCTGAAAAGTGGATGGAGCGTTACACAATCCAAATGGCATTCTCCTGTATGCGAATGTGCCATAGGGACATGTAAAAGCCATCTTCCCTTGGTCATATGGATGTATCGGAATCTGGAAGAAACCTGAATACCCATCGAGAAAACAATAGTAGGGATGACTAGCCAACATTTCCAACATCTGGTCAATGAATGGCAATGGGAAATGATATTTCCGTGTAGCTGCATTCAACTTCCTGTAGTCAATGCACATTCGATGCCCAATGATAGTCCTAGAAGGAATCATCTCATCCTTCTCATTCTTCACCACAGTTATCCCTCCTTTCTTAGGAACAACGTGCACTGGACTGACCCAAGAGCTATCCGAAATAGCATAGATGACACCAGTTTTCAAAAGCTTCATCACCTCTTTTTGTACTACTTCATTCAGGTTCGGATTCAGCCTCCTCTGATGCTCAATTGAAGCCTTTGACTCGTCCTCAAGATGAATCCTATACATGCACAGGTCCGGTGATATACCTGAATTGTCATCAAGAGAATATCCAAGAGTTTTGCGATACTTGTGCAGCTTGCTCAGCAGTAAGGCAATCTCTGCATTGTTCAAAGAAGCATTAATAATTACTGGGTATGTGGAATTAGGACCAAGAAAACCATACCTCGGATTTGCTAGAAGTGGCTTGTGTTCCACCTTAGGAGTATTTTCCTCGCTCCAATCTCCAAGCCCAGCAAATTGCTTAGAGCTTTCGGCCAACCCCCTTTATGGTCGCAGGGTATCAACCGATACTAGGGTAGTATCGATCGATACGGGCGATGCTGAATCGAGCATCTTCGAGTATCCAGCAGTATCATCACACGAATAAACTTTTGACTCAGCTGAACAGACCAATGCTCTCTCCAGTGGATCCTCAGGATGCATCTCCATGAAGTACTCTTCAGCTATGTCACTGAAGATGTCGACAAACAAAGTCTGCCCATCGATGGTTGGTCTCTTCATCATCTTCTCCACGTTGAAAATCATGACCAAATCACCAATGTTGAGAGCGATCTTCCCATTCCTGCAATCAATCAAAGCACGAGTTGTTGCAAAGAATGGTCTGCCTAGGATAAGAGGATCCTTAGGCTCAGCATCATACTCCAGGACGATGAAATCAGTTGGGATCAAGCAATTCCCAATCTTAATAGGAACATCTTCGAGTAACCCCTCTGGAAGTCTAACTGAGCAATCAGCAAGTATCAGGGAGATTCTTGTGGTTGTGAAATCTGTCATCCCCATCTTTTTAGCAACTGGGTATGGCATGAGGTTGACACTTGAGCCAATGTCACAAAGAGAACGCTCAAATCTGTCTGTGAATATCGTACAATCCAAAACAAAACTCTCTGGATCTGGTAGCTTCTTTGGGATCCTGTTGGTCAGGATTGCACTGCACTCGTGAGTAATCATCAAGCATCCTTCTTCAAAGTTCACATTGCTAGACACCATCCTCTTGACATATCTCCTAAAAGCTGGAGAAGTCTTGATAGCATCGATGAAAGGAAGTTTCACAATCAATTTATCCATAATTGCCTTGCATCTAGAGTCTTCTACCTCCTTCTTAGTCTTCCCAGTAGCCCTAGGATAAGGTATCCTTGGTGTGTAAACTCTCTCTGCAACTACATTAGGTACTTCCTTCGAAACCTTAGGTGCTGAGTCATCTGCAGGATCAGTGTCAATCGATACAAGAGTGGTATCGATCAATACACGGGGCTTTAATTTGTCCCATGAAAGTATTTTGACAGGTGTCGATCGATGATGGCTAGTGTCGATCGATACTGGAGTGATTTCAGAATCCTCATCGTTAAGATCGACGAAAATATCTGCAGTTTGGCCAATTTTCACTCCTGGATTGACCTATTTTCCACTCCTCAAGGTGATTGCATTGATGTGAGCCATTGGGTTCTCTCCTTTCCCTGGAAGAAAACCTTCTTCCCTTTTCACAGCCTCTGAAGTCTGAGCAACCTGAGTTTCCAGCTTCTTCTGCTGAATATTAATAGCGTCGATCCTTCCACTCAGATCATTGTACAGGACATCAATCTTCCCATTGAAATCCACAGTTAGCTTCTGCTGTCCTTGAATAAGTTGTTCAAACATAGACTCAATCTTGCTATCTGGGATCTTAGTAGGTATATGTTGATAAAATGAATTCTCATAGTTCCTGGTATACCCATTGTTCTGAGATGGTTTCTGGACAAACTGATTCGAACCTCCTAGCTGAGAATTGTTGTTGAAGTTTCGGTTGTTGTTGTATTGATTCCTCTGACCTTGAAAACCAGAACCACCAATATAGTTAACATCCTCTACTTCATCCTCATTGAACACCTCAACATCTTCAGCAAAGTGAATAACCTTCGTTGTCTTGCCCATCAGAAAATTGTGCATAGAATCTAACTCGGCTTGAACCTCAGCAATCTGTGAACCCTCCATGCTACCAGCTTCCTTCTTGCGCTCAAATTCTGCATTCTTGGTACTATTGCTAGACGCCAAGTTCTCAATCAGCACATAAGCATCATCAGGATACCTGGTTTTGAAGTTTCCATTTCTCGAAGCATCCAAAGCCATATGATACCTCCAATCAATTCCTCTGAAGAAGAAACCCATCAGCTGAACATCAGAGTACCCGTGATGTGGACAATCTCTCTGATATGACTGAATCTCGTCCAAGCAGCCTTGAACGCCTCAGTAGGGCCTTGAGAAAACTGGGAGATCTTGTTCCTAAGATCCTTGGATCGTGCATCATCATAGAAGTTATTCAGGAAAGCAGTCTTAGTCTCTTCCCAGGTAGTCAGTGATCCAGGAGGCAACTGCTTCAGCCAGTAAGTCGCACCTCCACCTAAATAATATGGGAAGAGCTTGCAGAAGAGGTAATCGTAGGACACTCCATTGCTTTTGATGCTAGTGACCAAATCCTAGAACCTCTCAATATGATCCATGGGGTGTTCATTGGAAAGACCATGAAAAGGGTGCTGGCCCACAAGAGTGTAGTATGCAGGTTTCAGCTCAAAGTCATTCCTCTGAAAAGCAGGAGGGCGAATCGCTGATCGATTGGCATAAAACTGATCAGGCATGTTGTACTCACTAATCGTTCTACCACGATTTGCCACAATATTCCATGCATTCGCGTTCCCAGCGACATTCCCAGCGACAATCTCCTCGACAACAGGAGCAGGTAGGATGATATTCCTCTCTCCATCCAATCGTTGCCCTCTCTCATTGCAAAATTGACCCTCTTGGTCTCTGTAAGCACCAGCTCCATCTTGAACCAAAACCATTGGATTGTTGTTCATCTCTGCTGGCTTCTTTGCTCTTATGTTTGTGCGTTCCAAAAGTGCTAGTTTCTCGTTTGACAGATCAACTAGCTGAGTGCTTTTGTTCCTTCTGATTTCGCGAATATGCATACACCTGAAAACAAAAGTCAAGAGCGTAAGTAACACAGAAAGTCACGACATGTATCGACCGATACCACTAGAGTATCGATCGATACTGTGGCGAACTTAGTCAAAATTCTCAAACTAAAATCTAATGGCGAATTCAGTCCTCGGCAACGGCGCCAAATTTGATAAGCTCAAATTAATACCTTAAAAGTACTAAAGCTTTGTCGATTGTAATACTTAAGGATCGAATCCACAGAGACTCAAGGAAACAAACAATAGATTATATAGATGAAAATCAAGCTAAGTGATCAATGGAATTGAAAGCAAATACGTAAATTAAAGTGTTGTAAATTCGATGGGAGAAGGATAGGTTCAGGGTATTTCTCAGGTAATCAGTTAATCCAGATAAACTAACTAATCAGGGTTCAGGTTATGCACGGTTCTTGAACTCAAATCACTGAAATATAATTAATCAACTCTCGTTGCTAGAATTATCTAAGTCTAAATCCTAGAATTCCAAATCTCTTTGCGAATCCTAAAGTATAAACCAGTTTTTAGTTCAAGTTTGATTTATTCACAAAACAACTAAACCAAATCTCTTTGCGAATAGTTATTTTGCTCACTCTAAGTTCTTTCAGGTTTCTCAATTGCACTCTCGTGCCTAATCGATTAACCTAAGATCTAAGTTCCAGGTGATCAATCTAGAATTAGCTTTGAGAACAACCTAAGGTGAAGAACTAATTCAGATTATGAACCCTAATTCAACTATTCAACCTAGCATTCAAAGAAATCCCTTATGAGAACTCTAAACCTAACAAGAGATCTACTCAGGTAGGAAATTGAAGCAATAAACATGTTTGAATAAATCACTGAATAAATAATAAGAAAGAGAGTAAAACAGGGGTTCAAAATCTTCTCTCGGACGAACAGAGTTTCAGACTTGTCTCCCTCAAAAGCTCTCTCACCAAAAACCAAAGTAGAATTCAAGCGTCGAATAAAACTTAGCCACAAAAGTGGCTGAAAAACCTAATAAATAACCTAAGACACGTTTTGGGGTTTCTTGTAAATAATAAAGTCTTCTGGGGCAATTTGCAGTTCCTTAAATATTCAAATAAGTCGCGATTCTTCTGTTTCTTCGACGGGTATCGATCGATACCATAAGTGTATCGATCGATACTCAAGCATCAAATTGGTGTCTCAGCTACATGATCTCTGCTTGGCTCCAAAATGCTCCAAAATGCTTCAATATCTCCAATAATGCTCCAAACGTACCTAAAACCTGAAAAGACTCTAAAATACTACAGAATACTAGAAATACACTATAAAAAGGACTTATATCATGGCTTAAACGGGTAAAAACCATGATATATCACTAGACCTGACATTACTTTTGTTATATCATGACTCATTGATCTCATGGAAGTCTAAGAAACATCAAATAGTATCTTTAAGTTCTGCAAAGGCAGAATATAGAGCTATGTGCGTGGCTACAAATGAACTGATTTGGTTGAGTCAACTTCTAAAGGATCTTCACATCCTTTTCTTACCTCCGGCTTAACTCTATTGCGACAATACAGCTGCTATGCACATTGCTAGCAACTCTGTTTTCTATGAGAGAACAAATCATATAGAATTTGATTGCCATAAGGTGAAGGAAGCAATTGATCTTGGTCTCATCAAGACCATGTATGTGAGTACAGATAATCAACTTGCGGATGTGTTGACTAAGTTTCTATATCCAATTTCATTCTGGGATAACATATGCAAGATGGATGTTCATAACATTTATGCACCTTCATCTTGAGGGGGGCTATCAAATGTATAGGCTGGTTTATATCCGGTTTTAATTATTTTATGATTTGGGTTTCAGTTTACTTGGTTAGAACAATTGTATATATACACTTTGTAAACCTATCATTTGACTTTGACGAGAATAAGAAATTCATTTTACAAATTTTCTCGTTTTTAATAAATTCTTTGTTCATAAACTCTATTAGAGGCTGATTTTGATACAAAAAAAACGAAAAAAAGTTGGTTTATTAGTCAGTTATGGTTTTTTTTTTGTTAACTACTCAGCACTTTTTGGTGATTTGGGTATAAAATTTGAGAATTTGCAATAGATAACAAAGAATAAGAATGTAATTGAATAATAGCAATTGATAAATTAGGTGTGGGTTTTTGACACATTTTTCTCACTACCAAAAGCAAGGCTTTTAACAACATTTGTTTTACTACTTACGTTGGTATTTAACCGAAGTCAAAGTAACAGCGTCGGTTTTCAAAGAAAAGTGTTGGATGTGTCTACAGTGTTTTGAAAAACGATGACAAAACGACGGTGGATTTTGTTCTCTTTATGTCTCTTTCTCCATATTTCTAAAATTTTTTTTCATAACCGATGACAGACGACAGTGGAATTTATCGAAAGAGCTGATATAAACGACAATAGATTTCACCGAAACTGAGGTAATATAGTTACTTATGACGGTGGAAGAAGTTTTGAGCAATTTCTGAGCCTTGGTGGACAGTGGCATACCTATAATTTTTTTTAACCGGTGTCAAATAAAATTAAATATTAAATAATTTTCAAAATTTACTAATATTACGGTGTTTATATATTAATATCAAGACAAAATTATTTAGTAGATTTTAGTGTTGACTAAAAAATATACAATAAAGATATAGTTGATAAAAATATAGTTATATTTAGTATTAATCTATTTTATATAGCATAGTAAATGATTTTTATTGTTAAAATATATAATACAAACAAATAATAGAAACTGTTTGGGATAAATATAGATCTTCTTACGTGGATGAATTGCGTGGAAACATGTGTCATCCATGGTTTTTTTGCAGGTACAACCATTTTGGGTCAGACTGGGCATTACTTGGGCTTACGGCTAATTACGATGGGCCTTGAAACTAAGAAACTCGACATTGGCCACCAGCCCTTGGGCTCCCCCGTATCTGACAATGCAAGCCACACTGTCAGGTGCGAAGAGGCTAGGGACTGAGTGGCCAGGAGGAGGATATGTTATCCTTCCCAACCTAGCAGAGGTGCTATTAATCTAGATTTCGCGAGACCTGCGAAAAATGACCTTCACGGGTTACTGGGAGCAGAAAACTCATAGACTAGACAACTCCGGCAGCCCGATCCCTGGTATCAAGGGATTCGGGCCATGTATGTGAATTATTTAGGCGGAAATAAATGGTTCAATTCATGTAGTTTTCCCTCCAATAGACAATAGGGATATATTCATATCAATGTCCATACTACTGACAACCTACGGATCATGCAAATAATTTTTTCTACTTACATATGATATGTGGAAGTGACAACTCACAGAGCATCGGGAAGAGCGACGATATGGGAGACGACCATACCTCGTCTGATTTGCTGCTTGAGACGTACACTGGGAGAGATAGCGAAACATAAGGGGATTGGTATAGCAGCTGGCGAATACGGCTAAGGAAAGTAGGTGAGAAATCAGACGAGTATTGGGTACATGATCCATTCAACGGATCCAAAACCCGACCGACAACCCGATCATTCTCCGGTCATTTCTTTAAGGGACTTTGAGTCTCTCTTCCGACCATTCTCCGGTCACCTTCACAGTTGCTCATAGACCGTGAATCTCTCTCACCGAAACTCTTGTTTTCTTCTCTTTTACCACAAAAATTCCACCATCTAAAACCCGTTGTGGATCCATCCTTTCGGACCCAATAGGTGTTGGATCAATTTTTATTAAAGTCAATGTGCGTATTAAATGTAATGAAAGGTGAATGAGAAATTGGCCATTGGGCTCATGGAAAATCCATAAGTTTATTGGCTTAGTGTTTAAAGAGAAAAGTGATTTTACCCCACATCTGAAACTTTGGAGAAATATACATTTTTTCTCTGGCTATATATTCATGCTTCTAGTCTCATGAATATATAGCCAAAGAAATGAGGTCTAATTCCCCAAAGTGTCCAATGTGGGATAAAAAAAAATTTCTCTTTAAACACTAAGCCAATAAATTTATGACTTTTCCATGAGCCCAATGACTCATTTCTCATTTCCCTTTCATTCAATTTTAGGGATGGGCATATGGTTATTCGGTTCGGTTCGGTTTGGTTATTTTGGTTTTTGGTTACGTTCGGTTATGTCTTTTACTATCCATTCGGTTAGTAACAGTTTTCGGTTCGGTTTCGGTTCGGTTACCATTCGGTTCGGTTCGGTATGGATATCAAAATTAATAACCATTTAGTAACCGGAATCTTTTGGTTATTTTCGGTTAACCGAATGGTTTTGGTTATTTCGGTTATTTTCGGTTAAATTTCAAATATTTTCGGTTAGTTTCAGTTATTTCGGTTAAATTTCAAAATATTTTGGTTATTTCGGTTACATTTCAAAATGTTTCGGTTATTTCGGAAATATTTCGGTTATTTCGGTTAGTTTCGGTTATTTCGGTTAATTAGGGAAAATAAACATTTTTTTTTGATATACATGGATACCTATTGGTTATCGGTTAATAACCATTCGGTTATCAAAAAAATAACCATTCGGTTATAATGAAGTAACCATAACCAAACCGAACCATTAATTTCGGTTCGGTTCGGTTCGGTTTCATTCGGTTCGGTTATTATGCCCAGCACTATTCAATTTAATAAGCTCATTGGCTTTAATAAAAATTGATCCAACAATCCCCCACATGAATAGAAATGCTTCTAAACATACGAAGACTCGAAGGACTGTATTGACTAGACTTACTAGACATCTGGACTTTTCGAGAGTATAAACGAAAATTCATTGTTTCTGAGTATGTAGCATTTTTCAGCTTTGAGAGTATGTATCATTGTTAATATATGTCGGGTTTACTTGGCAAGGAGGTAAACATGATGTCATGAACCACCCAGATTTTGATGTAAATCGAGACAACATATATAACCCATCTTCATTTCTCGTAGAACTTAGTTCTCTATTGTGTTCATTTTGGCCTTGAACATCTTGAACATGCTTGGTTATTCGTGAGTGAACTTGGAGAATATAGTATTCCCTTCATTCTCCTAGAAACGACCTCATTTCACACTCACTAGGTGATCTGCCTTATGAATATATAGCCAGAGGAAGAAGTTGAATCAATTTTTATTAAAGCCAATGGGCTTATTAAATTGAATGAAATGTGAATGAGAAATGGACAATTGAGCCATAGAAAAGCCCGAAGTTTATTGGTTTAGTGTTTACAGAGAAAGTGATTTTATTCCACATTGAAAACTTTGGGGAATTAGACTTCATTTCTCTAGCTATATATTCATATTTGCTTGTGGAAGCGTGTAAAATGAATGAGACTAGAGGTATGAATATATAGCCAGAGAAATGAGGTCTAATTCCTCAAAGTTTCTAATGTGAGATAAAAACATTTTTCCCTTTAAACACTAAGCCAATAAACTTATGGCTTTTTCATGAGCCCAATGACATATTTCTCATTCGCCTTTCATTCAATTTAATAAGCCTGTTGGCTTCAAAAAAAATTGTTCCAACAATAGGCACTCTCCCTCACCCAATTTTCCGTTTTCCGACGTTGCACTCTAGTGTCTTTCTTTATCATTTTTTGATTTGGGCGTCGGAGAACCTTCAGAAAACACACCCTCATCGTGTTTTTCAGGCCTTGGCGTCATTCCTCGTTTTATAGGAAACTTGCCTGCGAAAAGACGAAAAATCCCCTAAACAAAAACATTTCATAAGTTTCATTATTTTTTTTAGTGAAATTCTGTCAAATACGTTTTAATTTTAGTTTTTCAGCTAACATAGAATAAACGAATAAATATTGAAACTATTAAATAAGATAGATAAATAATAATTTGTTAATAAATATAATTATAAAATGTGAATGTAGTAAACTTTTCAACCAGCATAGTGAATAAAATAAATAAATGAGAGCGGAATTTGGAAAGTAGGAGCTTTGTGTGTGGAATTAAAAGAAAGTAAAACGTAGTAAATCGTTTAACAAAAAATAAAAATAAGAAAGTAGTAAATCGTTTAAGAAAGTAAAACGTAGTAAATCGTTTAACAAGAAAGTAGTAAATCGTTTAACAAAAAAAAAAAAAAAGTAAGTAAAACGTATCTCGGAAAATAAATGATAATTTGTTTAAGGATTATCAAAAAGTAACATTTATTTTTGCAAAAACTATTTTTTGAAAAGAAAAGGGGTAATTGGAAGGCATCGAACGTGGATTAAAGGGGTCAAGCAATGAGTATTCAACCAATTACAAAGCTCAAATTCTAACTTTTATAATTTAACCGGGGTCAGCTGATCGGAAGTTTGCTAGAGTTCGTGAGGGATTTTAAGTCCATACGAATCGGTGAATAGAAAGTTTGACGGAGAACAGTGTCGGAAACATCGGAGGACGGAGAACGGTGGCGGAGTCGTCGGAAGATAGAGAACAGTGGCGGAGATGTCGTATCGCAGAGACATCGGATGACGGAGAATGATGGCGGAGATGCCATATCGCGGAAACATCGGATGACGGATCGCAGAGACATCGGTAAAAACATCGATTTTCTCGGCGAAGAGAAAGAAGAAGATGATGTTAGATTTGCCTGAGTCTTGATCAACGGTTGTGATTTAATCGTAGTCAGATTCTTTATGGACGGTTGAGTATCAATCTATACATAGACATGTGTGTTTCAGCAAATAACATAAAAATTAACATATAATAATTGAGTTATAGACTAAATGTTACAGATAAACATACATGTTTATATGGTACAATAAATATTTTAACGTATAACAATAACATAGAAGGTGATCTGTGATGGTGTTTTGCCCATGCCGTTATAACAACAACACATATTAACGTCGGCACCATCACCATCATCATGGTTTTTGCCGAATATTCACTGGGTCTTTGCCAAATTTCATCCGATCTTCGACAAATTTTCATCGGAGTCGAATCACTCTAATATGGATTCGATCGTTACCGAATGTTCGTCGGATTTGAATCAATCAATCTTTGCCCGAAGTGTAAGAATATGAAAGTTAACATATAGTAATTGAGTTACCGTGTTAAATATAAAGTTATAGATACATTTAAATGTTTACCTGGTACAATAAATATTTTAACACGTTATAAGAAATTATAACATGCTCTTTAATGGGAAAAAAAACTAGAATGACACAAATAAATTGGCTAAGGACTAGACTAACATATATTTATTGGGAAGGAGAAAGTTTGTTTTAAGCCCATTATACCCTTATTTGCTCTTGTTAGGAAAAACGTTATTACGACACTGCCATTACGAAATTATTTCCACGTAAGCAAAACTTTGAATTATTTACAAAAATGCCACTGCAGTTTTCAGAATAAGTATGCAGACCTTTGTTGCATACTTAATAAATCGATAAGTCTGCACAGACTTGTTATGCAGACTTAATCTGCATACTTGTTATGCAGACTTAATCTGCAGATTTATTTTTCAATGTTGCAGATTTATTAAGTCTGCGCACATCTGCAAACTTATTATGCGTGTTGCAGACTTTTCGACGCAGACTTGTTTTGATTGCAGACTTATTACGCAGATTTATTATCTTTGTCGCAGACTTATGTTCATTTGCAGACTTATTATGCAGACTTATAAAAAATCTGCAACTGTTTGTTGCAGACTTAAATGCTTTGTTGCAGACTTTTGGAAAATCTGCGACAAAAAGACTAAGTCTGCGACACTTAAAAGGTCTTACTGAAATAACATCGCTTGTCGCAGATTTATTTACAATGTCGCATATTTAATGTTTAACGTCGCAGACTTATTTGTAAATTGCTTACGTGGCATTAAAAACTGCAGACTTATTAGACTGTGATGCAGACTTGTTTTCTGACTAGAATAACACTTTGTTTGTCGTAGACTTGTTATGTTATGCATACTTATTGAATGTGTTGCAGGCTTAACGAATCTGTTTGTCCTAGACTTTCAATGTGTTGGTCGTTGCAGACTTATTCAATGAGTTGCAGACTTATTTAATATGTTGCAGACTTATTCAATGTGTTGCAGAATTATGTCTCTCTATTCTTTGATTTCTCCAAGCTTCTTTAGGTGAAGAATCATCTCAGGTTGAATCTTCACAAGGAGTTCTCACTCAGCTTTAGAATTGGTCGTTGCAGACTTATTGAATGTGTTGCAGACTTATTTCGAACTTCGAGGAATAAGATGAAATGTTTCTAATAGTTTGGGAGCTGCTAGAGTTTGTCACTACTTATCCATTTTGGAGCTTGTCTTTTCATCTATTCCCGGCGCAGCAAAGCCTTCTATTTCGATTTTCAGGGATTGTTTTTTCTTTCTTTTTCTCCGAGTTGTGTGAATTTGTAGATGAGATTTGATCAAATTTGTCAAATTAAAGGAATTAGAGTCATGTCTTAGAAATGTACATGGGTGATCAACGAAAATGTAATTTTATTTAAATGTTTAAAAGTGTAACTTAATTAAAACCGAGACATAAATTAAAACCGAGCTTTGAGGACGACTCAGACTAAGGTTTTAAGCATATAAAAACAAGTCATGCTTACTTTGATGTACAAAAAGCACAATTATATGGGCCACATCCTGTCAGTTTCATCCAGAAAACACTAAAAGTGTTAAGATTCCTCTTCAGTTTGCATTAATATCAACAAAAAACAGTATATTGTCATAGGTGACATACACAATAAGTCTGTGACATACATAATCTGTGACATACACAATAAGTCTGCAACATACACAATAACTTTGCGACATACACAATAAGTCTGCAACATACACAATAAGTCTACGACATACATAATCTGTGACATACACAATACGTCCGTGACATACAAAATAAGTCTGCGGCATAAATAAGTTTGCGACATAAATAATAAGTCTGCGACATACACAATAAGTCTGCGATATACACAATAAGTTTGCGATATACATAATCTGTGACATACACAATAAGTCTGTGACATACACAATAAGTCTGTGACATACACAATAAGTCTGCGACATACATAATAAGTCTACGATATACATAATCTGTGACATACATAATAAGTCTGTGACATACACAATAAGTCTGCGACATACACAATAAGTATGCGATATACATAATCTGTGACATACACAATAAGTCTGCGACATACACAATAAGTCTGCGACATACACAATAAGTATGTGACATACACAATAAGTCTGTGACATACACAATAAGTCTGCGATATACATAGTCTGTGACATACACAATAAGTCTGTGACATACACAATAAGTCTGCGACATACACAATAAGTCTGCGACATACACAATAAGTCTGCGATATACATAATTTGTGACATACACAATAAGTCTGTGACATACACAATAAGTCTGCGACATACACAATAAGTATGTGACATACACAATAAGTCTGCGACATACACAATAAGTCTGCGACATACACAATAAGTCTGCGATATACATAATCTGTGACATACACAATAAGTCTGTGACATACACAATAAGTCTGCGACATATACAATAAGTCTGCGACATACACAATAATTCTGCGATATACACAATAAGTCTGCGACATATATAATATGCGACATAAATAATAAGTCTGCGACATACACGATGAGTCTGCGACATACACGATGAGTCTGTATCGCAGACTTATTTGTTTATCGCAGACTTATTTGTTTGTCGCAAACACATATGACAACAAAAGAGGAATTTGAATCGAACGTTAAAGCAACAAAGAAACACACACAAAATACAGATCTGAGAGAAACGAATCTTACCTAGGAAGGCGGAACGACGACACAGCTCTCATAGATGGTGGCGGAGAGGCGGCAGGAGGAGGAGGAGACACGACGGGAGGAGGAGGAGATGCATGTGGTGGAGAATAGACTAGAGGAGGAGAAGAGACAAGAGGAGGAGGAGTCGCTGGAGGTGGAGTTGTTGGAGTCGGCGACGGAGAAAAACGTAGGAGTGAACAAATGAAATATTAGGGTTTTCTGAAATTTTGTTGAGTTTTATATTTTTATTTTATTTTCTGAAAAAAATTAATCAAAATGACATTTCTGTGATTAAGTAAATTAAATATGGGTTTTCTGTCTTTTGACAAAAGAATTATGTTATTCTAGTCAACTCAGTTCTAAGAGTGTTAATCTAGTAATTACATGAAAAATTAATGTTATTCTGAAAAAAAATTTCTTAAATATATAGACATTGTTTTTTAACATAGCTCATTACGATAATGTATATATGTGTTTTGTAATATTAAAAAAGAAATCTCACGGATTTTGTCATCATACACTAAATCAATGGTAAAAACGTAACAACATTTATCAACAAAAGCAATTATTTAGTTATTCTCTCACATTATTGTCATTTTGTTAATTATGTCTTTGTTTTTTGTTTTTAAAACGTTATTTTTGTGTTTACGTTTATATAAAATAAAATCATATTTGAAATAAAATCATATTTTTAAAATAAAAAATTACATTTTCATATTTTTTATGTAATAATTTTAAAAGTGTAACATAAATGCCACAAGTAAATGGAATAATTTATTCTTTCATTAGCACCTATAACATTTTTTTTTCCCATAATTGTTTCAGGTTGTATGTTTATTTGAAAAAAAATAAGCAGTCAAGTCAAGATCAGATGTGGTGATCGAATTTGTTCGTTCAATTTCTCAAAGATTTTTGTTTTTGTCAAATATCAATTTCTAAATAGTGTAAGGGAAAATGAAAAAAAAAAAGTTAAATCCTAGTTTGGTCAGAAGAAGGCCACGCCAAACGTAGGCCCATTATGGGTCCATAAGCAACACTTTTGTCTTCAACATTCGCCGCGAGAAGGAAAAAAAAAAGCATAGTAAATGATTATATTTGATAAAAATATAGTTATATTTAGTACTATTAATCTATTTTATATAGCATAGTAAATGATTTTTATTATTAAAATATATAACATATACAAACAATAGAAATTGGTTGGGATAAATACGAACTTTCGTACGTGGACGAATTGTGTGGAAACACGTGTCGTTTATGGTTTTTTTGCAGATACGATCTCTTTGGGTCAAACTAGGCATTACTTGGGCCTACTGCTAATTACATTGGGCTTTGGAACAAAGAGACCCAACATTGGTCACCAGTCCCTGGACTCCCCGTATCTGAAAATGCAAGCCACACTGTCAGGTGCGAGGAGGTTAGGAACTGAGTGGCTAAGAGGAAGATAGGTTATCCTTCCCAACCTCGCAGATGTGCCATTAATTTGGATTTCGCGAGACCTATGAAAAATGACTTTCACAGGTTACTGAGAGCAGAAGACTCGGAGACTAGACAACTCCAGCAGCCCAATCCCTGATATCAAGGGATTCATGCCATGTATGTGAATTATTTAGGCGGGAATAAACGGTTCAATTCATGTAGTTTTTCCTCCAATAGACAATAGAGATATATTCATATCAATGCACATACTACTGACAATCTACAGATCATACAAATAATGCCTTCTGCTTACATATGATAGGTGGAAGTGACAACTCGCGGAGCATGGGGAAGAGCAACGATATGGGAGACAACCATACCTCGTCTGATCTGCTGCTTGAGTCGTACATTGAGAGAGATAGCGACGCATAAGGGATTGGTGTAGTAGCTGGCGAATACGGCCAAAGAAAGTAGGTGAGAAAACATACGAGTATTGGGTGCATGATCCATTCAACAGATCCAAAACCGGACCCGACAACCCGACGACCACGAATCCGATCCGGTATACTAACCCGAGTCAAGTAAAACTCTATAAATACTTCCCTTTCTCGTTGTTCACGATTTTCTCATATTTCCTATATCATGCCGAGATTACCGTGTGAAATATTTCCCTCTAACTAGTCGAGGCAATTTCTAGACACTTAGCTCTCATTTCTTTAAGGGACTTTGAGTCTCTCTTCCGACCATTCTCCGGTCACCTTCACAGTTGCTCCTAGACAGTAAATCGCTCTCACTGAAACTCTTGTTTTCTTCTCTTTTACCGCAAAAAACCCACCATCTAAAGCTCGTTGTGGATCCATCCTTTCTTTCGAACCCAATAGGTGATGGATCAATTTTTATTAAAGTCAATGGACTTATTAAATTGAATGAAAGGTGAATGAAAAATAGGTCATTGGGCTCATGTAAAAGCCATAAGTTTATTGGCTTAATGTTTAAAGAGAAAAGTGTTTTTTATCCCACATTGAAAACTTTGGAGAATTAAACCTCCTTTCTCTGGCTATATATATTCATGCTTCTAGTCTCATGAATATATAGCCAGAGAAAGGAGATCTAATTCCCCAAAGTTTCCAATGTGGAATAAAAACACTTTTCTCTTTAAACACTAAGCCAATAAACTTATGACTTTTCCATAAGCCCAATGGCCCATTTCTCATTCACATTTCATTCAATTTAATAAATTCATTGGCTTTAATAAAAAATGATCCAACAAATATGAATATATAACCAGAGAAAGGAAGTCTAATTCCCCAAAATTTCCAATGTGGGATAAAAATACTTTTCTCTTTAAACACTATAAGTCAATAAACTTATGGCTTTTTAATGAGCCCAATGGACAATTTATCATTGACCTTTCATTCAATTTAATAAGCTCATTGGCTTTAATAAAAATTGATCCAACAATCCCCACATGAATAGAAATGATTCTAAACATACGAAGACTCGACAGAATCGAAGGACTATTGACTAGACTTACTAGACAAATGGATTTTTCGAGAGTATAAACGAAAATTCACTGTTTTTGAGTATGTAGCATTTTTCAGCTTTGAACCACTCATTGTTAATATATGTCGGGTTTACTTGGCCAGGAGGTAAACATGATGTCTTAAACCACCTGGATTTTGATGTAAACCGAGATAACATATATAACCCAGCTCCATTTCTCGTAGAACTTAGTTCTCTATTGTGTTGATTTTTGGCTTTGAACATGCTTGATTATTCGTGAGTGAACTTGGCGAATATAGCCTTATCTTCATTCTTCTAGAAACGACCTCATTTCACACTCACTACATAATCTGACTTATGAATATATAACCAGAGAAAAGAGGTGTAATTCTCCAAAGTTTCCAATAGAAGGTAAAAACACTTTTCTATCTAAGCACTAAACTAATAAATATTTTAACACGCTCTTTAAATATATAGACATTGATTTTTTAACATAGCTCATTACGATAATGTATATCAGTATATATGTGTTATGTAATATTAAAAAAGAAATGTCAGAGATTTTATCATCATACACATACATTAAACCAATGGTAAAAAATGTAAAAAAAATAACCGACAAAAGCAATTATTTAGTCATTCTGTCACATTATTCTCATTTTGTTAATTATGTCTTTATTTTTTGTTTTTAAAACGTTATTTTGTGTTTACATTTATATAAAATAAAAATATTTGAAATAAAATCATATTTTTAAAATAAAAAACATTTTCATATTTTCAGAAAATATTTTTAAAAGTGTAACATAAATGCCACAAGTAAATGGAATAATTTATTCTTTCATTAGCATCTATAACGTTTTTTTTTTCTTTTCCAAATTTTTTTGAGGTTGTATGTTTATTTGAAGAAAAAAATAAGCAGTCAAGTCAAGATCAGATGTAGTGATCGAATCTGTTTGTTCAATTTCTCAAAGATTTTTTTTTTTTTTTTTGTGTGTGTCAAATATCAATTTCTAAATAGTGTACTTAAGGGAAAATGAAAAAAAAAAAAAAAGTTAAATCCTAATGTGGTCAGAAGAAGGCCACGCCAAACGTGGGCCCATTATGGGTCCATAAGCAACACTTTTGTCTTCAACATTCGCCGCGAGAAGGAAACAAAAAAAAAAAAGCAAAAATGGCCAGCCGAAAAGCTCTGATTAACATCCACCGGGTTATTCGCTCCACCGCGGTGGTTAGCCGGAGCTCCGCCTCTTCATCAGTCGCAACCCGAACATATCCTATTTTCCGGTACTCTTTTTTTCTCCCTCCACCGAAATGATTTATTTAATGGAAGAGATGATCTTTCCGTTGGGTGTTAACTAAAAATTTCTGGATTCTAGAAATGGAGTTGATTCGGGGCCGAGATTCTTCTGCGGAAACACCGCGAGTCCCCAGAACTATGATATCGATCTCTCTAACGAAGAGAGTAAGAGGATAACGATCAACAGGTATGGTTAATTTTTTTTGTATTCTTCGTTGTTTTGGAATAAATGAATGTTGGTGATTGAGTTTTTTTGTGTGATAGATTGTTGTATAGGAGCAAGCAACGAGGGTTTCTGGAACTTGATCTGGTTTTGGGAAATTGGGTTGAGGAGAATGTCAATTCCATGGACGAAAACGCTGTCAAATCCCTAATTCATGTCCTGGATTTGGTATGTTTCATTGTCTCTTGTCAGAATTTTCATTGTCGCTTATTGTTGAGATACATAGAGATGAATGTAATAGGAGAGTTTGAAGCTACCAAATTACTAATATGGAAGGAATGAAAACGTTTTGTATCTTCTTACAAGATCTTGAGGTAAGTTTGAGGCTGTTCGAGTGATCTTATCTCGAAATGATCCATTTAAGAGTTAAGGAATGTTGTCTATTGTTGATTGATTTCCTTCATTGATGTCATTTTAGAGAACATACACAATATTAGCTTTTCTGCGGTAATTAGATTTGAAAAACAGGAATATGGTGAAAACTTGATTCTGTTCATACTCAGAGTGACCGCAAAAGAGAATCAGGAATCTGTAATATCAATGTAAACAGACATTCTGAAACGGAATTGATTGATAATAGTTATTTTTTGTTGTTGCTCTCTACAGGAAAACCCTGATCTCTGGAAATGGCTAACTGACCAGGAACAGCCTCCGGAGGCAGTGAGCGCAAATCCGGTAACCAGAATCTCATAATCAAGCCTATGTTTAGATAGTAAATATATATATATATATATATATATCTTCTTTTGTTGTGCTCCAATGATATAACAATCATTTGTTGTGTTATGAAAGGTATTCATGGCGTTGCACGAGAAAGTCATGAAGAATCTGAACAAGCACGCAGCACCCGAGACGCGTGCAGCAGCTGGACAGCCCTGGGTCAAAGGCTGGGATGATTTCAAGAGAGGCCGTGACGCTCCCATTTCAGGGAACCAGTGAAAAACACACTCATCCTCCTTACAAAAGTAACAAAACTGCAAATATGTTTGATATAAAAGTATCTTAAATAGATACCGAATAGTAGCAAACATTACCTTTTTTTTACTATTGTAATGAATAAAGAGCCAGGCTCATGAAGGCCAGAGGTATAATGAGTCTCTGTAGTGACGATGAGATAGATAATTACAGTGGTGTGTCGAAGTTCTTGATTTTAATACATGTATGCGAGGGATTGTGTTTGTTGAAATTGTTGTGTTTTCTGTGATTGCACTCGTACTTCAGCTATGGTGATGGTTTTAACTTTTACGAAATGTGACTAGTGTTAGACGGTCAAAAAGTAAGGTTTTTTTTTGTTCTCTCTCATGGACCAGACCGACGTACTAGCTTTCTCAAACACATTTTTACTTTTGGCATTCCATTTAAGTCGGACCTAGCTTTGGTTATACTACAATTCATACCAATGAGAACCAATGTTTTTTTTTGTTTTTTTCATTATAATACGAGTTGAAATACAAAAACTGGCGAAAAATATAGAAATCTCCGGAAACAAAGCCTAAAAGAGGAAAATAAAGTCAAGAAAAAAGAGAACTGAACCCAAACAAGGAAATCCGTACCAGAACGAAACTAAACCAAAAAGACTCGGGGCCGGTCCAAGCCCATGGCAACATGGACATTTGTTATGGGTCCAAAATTTTTAAAAAAAAATTCTTCAAGAAAACCAAATCCTAAAAAGAAAAAAAAATTCTTTGTAAAAAACCCAATTTATTTTTTTGCCTAAGGCTAATATAAAAATAGAGACGAACCTGAAAAGACCGATACACCAAACAAAAGAACTAAGACACTAAAGCTAAACGAAAAAAATTAAAGGTGCAAATAGATGCGTAATTAGAGGAACAAAATTTGATAGAATTGAGCATTTCTCTGAAATTTTAAGTCTTTTTGCAAAATACCCTACAATTTGAAGTCAAAGCTAAAAATGCCTCTTTCCTCTCCTATTTTTCAGAATCCCACGAATTACCCTTTAAGAATCTGGGTATTTACGCAAATGCCATTCCTCAGACTGCTTTTAGAATCTAACGTTTTTTTCAAAAGACAAAAAAAAATTTCAGATCTAATTTAATTACGAAAATGCCATTGCATCAATTCTCAACCTCCACGACAACCACCATCATAGACGAATTAATGCAGTAACTAACCCATTTTTTCGCCATTAAAGCCCAAGAATAGAGCTCGGACTTCCTTTTCGCGAGTTCTCCTCTCCGATTTCTCTCATTTCCCCTCGATTTTCCGATTCAAACTTACCGAAATCATTTTTTATGGCATAAAAACGGCAAAACACGACTGGACTTGCGGGATTTCGGTGATATTAGACGTTCTGGGCGCTCGACGATGGTGAAACCAAACTCTAAACAGATATAGGTACGGATTTTTGCATATCGTCGATTTTCAGATCTGAGTTGTATACTCAGACTGCTTTAGGAGTCTGATTAAACCCACATGGTCAACAAAAGGGTAGTTTTGCAATTGACTTTTAAATACTCAGATTAAAATTAAAGTCTGGTAACTTCCTTTGAAAACAAAAAAATCAAGAAAAATCATCTGATCGAGGCATAGGGTAGCTTTGCAATTGACCGAAAACTTGACTTTTTATTCAGACTTCATATCCAGTATGAAGGAAAAATGAGCGACTTTGACCGGAAGTTGACTGTTTTTTCAGACGGAATCAGAAGTCTGAAAAAAAACAGGGTACTGGTAGTAATTGACCGAAATTTTTCAAAAGTTGATCAAAATGGGGGAAAAAGTATCAGACTTCTTTGGCAGTCTGAATAGGAGGGAAAAAATTTCAGACTTTTATGGCAGTCTGAATATGATGAAATCTTTCAGACTGCTAAAGAAGTCTGATATCGAAAATTTTGGTCAACGCAAAAAATACACCAATTTCTGTCAGACTTCTATCGCAGTCTGAAGGATTTCTTCAGACTGCCCTGGAAGTCTGGGAACGAAAATCAAACTTCGGTCAATTGCAAAACTACCCCATAATTTTTTCAGACTGCAGACTTCTCCGTGAAGTCTGACAAAAAGTCAAAATTTTGGTCAATTGCAGAAATACCTTTTTATTTTTCTCAGACATCTAATGCAGTCTGACAAAAAAGTCAAAGTTTGGGTTAATTGCAAAAATACCCTTTTTGTCATACTGCGATAGAAGTCTGCTTTGATAACTTTTCGTCAGACGGCATCCGCAGTATGCTTTGTAACATTCTAATTGCAAAAATACCCTCTTTTTCAGACTGCCATAGAGGTCTGGCGTACTGTTTGTCAGACTTCTAAGGCAGTCTGGATTGACAAATGTTTTAAAACCGTTTTTTTGTATATTTGTGATGAATTTCGTTGATTTTAAATTTTTTATATGTGTGTTAGTTGTATATGTTCCTCCTGCGTTAGTTTTACATTCTTATGTTCGGTAATTATTTTTAAATAACTTTTTTAATAATTCTGGCAATGTAGCTAATAGAATCAGATTTCACGAAGAAGTCTGATATTTCCATTAAGATCGCTAATGTTGTTTTTCCATGATTGTTTTTACAGATAATGGTGCATCTTCCTGTTAATTTTGGTGAATGGGTTGTGAGAGACCAGATTTGGCATTTTGTGGTGGATACTATCAAAGGAGGGCGGTTTATCACTTTGGGTGGGAGGGCGGTTTATCACTTTGGGCGATCGTTCTACATATTGTGAACTTGTTGAGATGGTACAAGATGATTATATGCTGGACAAGAAAACCGAGTTGGTGGAGTTATCATATCTGTTACCGGAACCACTCTTGCAACAGATCGGTCCGGATAGCCCTCCTATTTATGTCACAAATGATAGGCAAGTAAGGAGCATGGTCGAGTTAGCTAGTGCGCATTTAATCTGTCTTTGTGTCTTGAGCCAATCCGGTTTGCATATTAAGATGCGGGGAAACACGATGTAAAAGATGAAGATGAAGATGAAGATGACGAAGACAAAAACTGGGAAGACAAAGATGTGGGCTCAGTATCAGATGATTCTATTTGTGGTGGTGGTGGTGGTGGTGATGATGGTGGTGATGATGGTGGTGTTGGTGGTGGTGGTGATGGGCTAGAGCAAGTTTTCAAGAAACAAGCTGAGTCTTACTATGATGGTGTAGATTATAGCATGTATGGGAAAGTGGGAGATGAAGATGAAGATGATAAAGAAGATTAAGATAATAAGACTTACTAGTTGCAGCGTGTGGTTGAACGATTTGTTGGTCGAGGAATAAATTGGTCTGACAGCATCTTTCTCAGAAAGTGTTTTGATAGCAAGCAAGATCTTATATCAGAGCTGCGTTTGACGGCGATAATGAGGAAATACGCATTTACAGTAGATAAGTCTGACAAGAGCCTGTTTCTCGCTAAATGTCTTGTGGAAGGATGCAACTGGAAGCTTCGAGCGGCTGTCAAGAACGACCCAAACAAGTTTTGGGTGATGATCTACAATAGAGCCCACACATGTTCAACGCTGGACCGAAAGGCTAAGAAAAAACGTCATACTCCGGGTTATATTGGTTGGTTGTTTCTAGAATGCTTTGGAATAATTGAGAAGATTACACCAAAGCATGTCTTAGTATCAATGAACAAGCAGTATGGGATTAAGATGAGCTACACAACCGCATACAGAGCGTTGTTACATGCTCAAAAGTTGTTGAGAGGATCAGCGGAAGATGGCTATGAGAGAGTGCCTGCTTTATTGCATGGAATCGAGCAAACCAACCCGGGAACGCATACTGCTCTAGAACTAGATGAGGAGAATAGATTTAAATATCTATTTCTAGCATTTGGAGCTTCCATAGAGGAATTTAAGTATCTTAGAAGAGTCATTGTGGTATATGGTACGCATCTTATGGGGCCGTATGGAGGTGTTATGCTAGTGGCAGCCTCACAAGACACCAATTTTCAAATATTTACGTTGGCTTTTGGCATTGTAGACTCTGAGAATGATGCCTCGTGGGAGTGGTTTTTCACAAAGCTTAGAGACTGCATTTCAGATCAATATCCTCTGGTCATAGTCTCAGATAGGCACACCTCCACCAAGAATTCTATTGAAAAGGTTCTTCCTTGGGCAAAGCGAGGGATTTGTTATTACCATCTACAAAATAACGTAGTCAAAAAGTTTAGGGAAAACATCTTTTGTACTTGGTGAAAAACGCGGCGTACGCATATACGATGTACGATTTTAACCGATACATGGCCTCCTTACGAGCGGTAAATCCTGACCTTGCTAGATACTTGGAGGAGGCGGATCCGAGTCTATGGTCACGCGTTCATTTCGATGGAGACATGTATAATCTGAAAATGCAGTTTTCTTATTAGACTTCTTGTGCAGTCTGATTCGTCTTTATCAGACTTCTATTGCAGTCTGATTTTTATCAGACTTCTATTGCAGTCTTGTTTTCACTTGCGTTAACCGCGTTCACTTTGTTAGAGAAAGGTACAACATAAAGACGAGTAACATTGCCGAAACTATAAACTCCGTAATCAAGAAGACAAAAGGATATCCTATCTCTTTCCTTTTGGAGTTCATACAAGAGAAGTTAGGGACGTGGTTTTGTAAAAGGCGGCTAGATGTATTGAGTCTCACAACAAAATTTAGCCGAGGAGTTGAATATTTGATGGCTATTCGTGAATATTATGCGGACTTCATGACGGCGGAACGCGTTGATGGGTATTGACTCGTTGTTAAGGGATGACATAGGGATTGTGTGGTCGACTTGCACAACCGAACATGTGAATGTGGTGTGTTGGATTACGAAAAGATACCTTGCTCACATGCAATCTGCGCTGCACCAGAACTTGAGCTACACCCATATACGCTGCCATGCCCATCATACGGTAGGGACTATCTGTTTCAGGCATACGCAATGAACATCCTTCCGAAGAACTGTACTATGAAAGCTCCTGACACCGTACGTGTCCTTCCCCCACATAATCCTTGTCCTCCTGGAAGACCTCAGAAGTCGAGGTGGCAAACTTGGCTAGAAATTGCCAAGACAAAGGGCAATAAACCACGAAAGCTTCCCAAGCAATATACTTGTTCTAATTGCAAACAACCAGGCCATAAAAACCAAATTGTGTAAGCTAAATTACCTTACACTCACATGTTTTATAGTTGTTTTCATCTATCTACTGTATATGAGAAGCTGCTGTCTTTTTCGGTGGAGACAGGTAACCAAACTTGAGAAGGATTAGATCTGGTGGAAGTCTGATGTACTGACGAATGCAATTTAGAAGTCTGATAGAGAAGTCTGAAGAAAGTCTGAGAGGAGTCTGTTGGTGTCTTTCCAGTACAATATTTAGAAGTCTAAGAACTTGTTGTGTTAATCGTTGGTTGTTGTTGTTGGCTTAAACTTAATTTGTAGTACTTATGTGTTTGCTGCATCTCGTCAAGTCTAAATAATTCTTAAGAAAATCACACCCTTTCCAAACTGCAATAGAAGTTTAATAACAGAAATTCATTACAAAAGATAGAAATAGAAGTCTGACACCAGACTTCTATAGAAGTCTTAAAAAAATTACCCTAGAAATACCCTACCTATGCCCAACACGCTTTTGACATCACAATTGGCATGGCACAAAAAATTCCGCAGAAAGTAAGCCAAAAGATGGATGAGTTTTTCTTACATCTACAAAAGATAAATATATACAAGAATCCATTGTTCTCGGGAATCCAAAAGTTAAAGAGGAACTCTACTTCACCTATTCGTAGACGTCTAGCAATTCATTCTCGTTGTCAGTACTAGCCTCTTCACCTGTTCGGCAGAGCTTAGTTAATATCTCATACGCAAGCTTCTCTCTGCAAGTCTTTATGTTCTTATCACACAGCCACTTCGGAAACGGCATCCCAAGAGAATGGAACTCAATGAACTTCAAACAAAACACCCCACAATCACATGTCTGGATGTTTTGGAGAAGTTCTGGGCTCCTTACAATCGTGTAGGTGTATCGCTCAAGGGGATAATTCCACCTATCATCTATTGGGGCCAAACAATGCATCACGAAGGGAAAGATCTCACATATAGGTGCCACTGCCGCTCCTACCACCTCATCGGTTTTTGGTCCAATGATGCTGTCCCATATGGTTACGTGCCTATCCGGGATAGAAATCATAATAGCTATCCAATGATTTCCCCCAACGTGCAAGGCAGTGTAGATGTAATCAATTTCCAGCCCCCAAGTCTTGTTTGATTTCAGGAATAAGGGTAGTTCACCAGTATTGTAATCCCATACACGAGCTGGTAGCCTCCTTGCCGTGGGCATCACATTTTCTCCTTCGCCGCTCTTCACAAAATGATCATAATGTTTCTTCCACAAATTACCCAGCTGTGTGTCAATGAAGGTCAGCCTCTTGGACCTCAACCATTCCGGGTGTTCGTGTTGTCGAAACCTCATCAGATCAATCCCAGCATCTAATTGCTGCATTCAGTCAATATTGTGCAAAAAATGTCAGACTTAAACAGAAGTCTAAAGAAACTCTAAAAGAGATAACACCAATGTCAGACTGCAAAACAAGTATGAGAAAAGAAATTCTTTCACCAGACTTTAAAAGAAGTCTGACACCAGACCTCTAAAGAAGTCTGAAGGAAGTCTAAAAGAGATAACAACAATGTCAAATTGCAAATCAAGTCTGAGAACAGAAAATCATTAAATTCGACCAGATTATATACTAATAGTGTCATGCAGCCATTCCTTAGGGGTGCGCAGATCATAGTACCAAGATAGGGATGTGTTTGCCTCCCTCTTCGGATAACCCCTACAGAATATATTACGCGTGTTAGACATCGAACTAATTATTCTAGAATATAGGTAGAGTGTGACGACATACGGTAGTTTTTTGACGTGATCATTAAGTGTCTTCACTTCCGTCCTGGTTGCCGGAGCACAAGGATCATATGTCGGTGTGATCTGCACTTGGGTTGAGCTTTTTCTCTCCTTCTTATCCTGCTCTTTCTCTCCTTCTTATCCTGCTCTTTCTTTTTAAGTTCTTGAGCCTTCGCGTTTACATAATCTCCAGCAGCTGCCTGGTTAGTGTCTTGTTTCGACATATATGCAGCATCAAAGTTTACGCCCGTGGCCGCCTTATCGACGATAAGAATACTCTGTTCGCTACCCACGATACTACTCTGCATTTACAAAAAAAAAAAAAACCCACCTCCGTCAGACTGCAATACAAGTCTAATACAAATAATCTAACACTATCCACGCCACCTACAGACTGCAATATAAATCCAAAACACAATCAGACTTCTTTAGAAGTCTGACAGAGATTAAAATAACACCAAAATCAGACCTAAATCTCAGTCTAATCAGACCATGTTCACATCAAACACAACAACAAAGCGAAATAACTAGTTTTTAGTTGCACATAGGTTCAGGTTTTTACAAACAACTATCACACTTATACTGCATATTAAGCAACGACTTTGTCCTTAAGTCTTCGACTACTTCTCCTTTCTTGAACATTTTTTGGTAGAGGTTTTGGGACACTAACCCCAACATCCACCACAATCTGAATCTTGGCCTTAGACGGTTGGGCAGGGTTGTCTTCAGCCAGGGCTTCCTTTGCATCCTCTACCGCTGAAGCTTCTTTTTCAGGTCCTTTTTGGTTTGCAGCTTCAACAACCGCGGCAGGCTTAGGAGGCTTCACAACAATTTTTTTGGGTGTAATATTCTTCCGCGGAGCCTTTTTGCATTTTCACGCCCCAGCCTCACCACCATCATCAACCTTACCACCATCATCAGACTTCTTCTCAACACCACCATCAGACTTCTCAACACCAGATTTCCTCCTCTTTTCTCCCCTTAACAACCTAACTTCCTTCTCAAGTTCATTCATCTTCTCACCCACCTGCTTAAAACCTTCTTTAACAAGACTAAAAATTTCATTCATTTCATTCTTTCTCATCATCCTCACCATCGTCCCACCGGGAGAACATGTCCTCAAATTCCTTGACGACGAAGTTGTTGACGCGGGTCTGCAAGTACAAATCAACGAGCAAAATGTATATTAGTATGTAAAAAATAAATAAAATCTACCACACTGCATATCCCGTATGGTACAAAGTTTCAGACTTCAAAAAAGGTCTGACTTCAATATTTCAGACTGCAAATTCAGTCTGGCAACAACTTTCAGACTGCAAATTAAGTCTGAGAAAAATTCAGACTTCAAAATTAATCTGATAACTTATCAGACTGAATTTGCAGTCTGACATAGAGCAATCAAAGGTGAATTTTAAGGAAAAAGGTCAGTAAAATACCTGCTTGCGCAACTCTAAATCGACTTTCTTCCGATTCCTTAATCCTTTGTAAGCCAAGAGCGGTGGGGCTGGGTTATCTTGAAAGTGCATTCCATAAAGCATAGCAATCCCGGGACAGGCCCAATATACCCATACGTTCAAGACCTCAGCGAAGCCCTCAACCTGATAGTTTTTGTCATCTTGGAGTTTTTTGTTTGCCTCTGTTTTGACAGAGTCTACCAAGATTTTGAAGGCCAGTCTTCCCCATGGGTATGCTTCTAACGCCCCTGGAGACAGCAGTAGCGTAGTCATGTCAGCCCTTGCGGAAACTGACCAGTGTTGAGTTTAAATGAAGCTCGTGTAGATGGCTAGGTAGCCCAACAAAATCCTATCTTACCGTTCCCAACCTCGACATTTGTTGCAAACGTCCATTAACTGAAAATAACTTGGCCCTACCTCGAAATCCAGCCCAAGAAGCTCCCACATTGCTCTCATATCGGCTGTATACTCAACCTCCGGGTATAGAAGATTCTCAACATAGTCACAATTGAGTCCGGTTATCTGTTGAAACTCATGGAGGGAAAACCTCACCGGTTAAAGGCCGAGGAGACACCAAAGCTCATGCTTCTGATCTACCTCTAGTTGCATAGTAAGCATGTAGTGCACCATCCTTGAACACCATACGAAGTTCAGCTCATGCCAGTTCACAAAAACCCCAAAGGTTGAGTTGCGAAGCTCTTCCCACTCATCATCATCCAGCGCTTCTTGGAGAGCGTCCATGAGATCTCTCTTACCGCTGAAGTAGTGTATGCTTTTGTCTGGTTGAGGCTCATACACGGTTGTGAACATCCTTGGAGGGAATTCACGATATGCCATTATGTCTAAAACATGCATCAACCACAACCAGACTCTATTAGCAGTCTGAAAACTTAAAGTCAGACGTCATATGCAGTCTGACTACTCAAATTAAGACTCTATTTGCAGTCTGACAAAATATATTCAGAGTTAACTACGAAGGCTATTCATGAAGTAATCGGACGAATCCCAAAAATCCACAGAACACAATACAACTCAAACCCAAAGATCTAAACATTATTGCTCAATTTGAATCTTTTACCCTCTATGGAAAACTTGAAGGAGCGATGACAACGGCGATGATAGAGAAACCAGATCTGGAAATAAAAAAAGACAAGAGTTCAGCGCTGAGTTCTAGAAATCAGTATCGAGAAGGTGACGGTTTGCGGCGAAGAGAGGAGTATAAGAATCTTACCGTCGAAGGCACATGAGACGATGTAAGCGACGAATTCCGGCAGCGACAACGAAGATGTCGGTTCAGTTTCTCAGAGAGAGAATCAGTGTTTTTTTTTTGTTATTTGCTTCGGTAACTGTAAAAATGAGAGGATAAAAGAACCCTTTTATATGTGTCCTAAGCGGCGGTTAAAAAAAAACGATTTTACCACATAAAAATATCGCTTTCGCAATCTGATGTCAGACTTCTTAACGCAGTCTGATAGTGATGAGATAATTGAGCGAGAAGTCTGGAAAATTTGGGCGGCAAAGTTCCCGATTTTTTCTGCAGTTTTTTTCTAATATTTTTAATTGCCGCTTAGAAGTATTTTTCAAATACTTCTACTGCCAGACTCGTTTTGCAGTCTGAAATGGTGATATTTTCAGGACCAGACTTGTGAAAATTTTCAAAAGTTTAAGTTTTTCAGACTTCGAAAGAAGTCTAATAAATTCAGACTTCATAAACAGTCTGACATAGTAAAGAAGGACACAGATAAATTAAACCGACTTCGTAATCAAATATCTCGTTCCATGGAAAAAATAGAAATTTTGGTTACAAATTGTCACATATTACAAGAAACCAAACAGATAAACATGATCAGGATGAAACTAATAGCACCAGCGAATGTCAGACTCTTCAACTCGACGCCATGCATTATCTGGCCACATGGATTCTCCATCAACCGCTCCTTCAATTGAGCTATCTCTGCCTTCGTTACCTTGACGTCATCGAGCAACGTGGACAAATACTTGTCGCTTTGAGTATTAGAAATGAACATGCCATCAATTAGTTGACCATGTTGGTCAACATACAGCTTTACATCGTTAAACTCCTCAGTCATAGCCTCATCCACCCACTTCATTATATGGTAACCACCATCCTACACAGCCATATTTATACAATCATATTAAGATCTCAAATTATAATAAGTAGAAAAAAAAACGAACCACATGACATATAGAGGCCATTACATCATAGTTACGACATCCGAAGAATCTTCTTCCCAGATTATCGGCAGTAGTGGATGTTCGCATGACGGGCTCAAGACTGTAGAAGCATTTCTTGGGGAATCCGTAGGATGATCCGGATCAACGTCGACCTACTCGACGTTGGAAGGTGACTGAATCGCCCCATCCTGTGTACCAGAAAATAGTTGCAAAAATTAAAACAAGTCTAAAGCTAGACTTCTAATAAAGTCTAATTTAAAATCAAGTCGAAATTCAGACTTCTAAAAGAGTCTAATTCGGAAAAGTCTAATTTCAGACTTCTTCTCAAGTCTAATTCGTACAAACTCAAGTTTCAGACTTCTAACAGAGTCTAATTAAATGAAAGTATAATTTCAGACTTCTAATCGAGTCTAATTCAGATCAGGTCAAGTATCAGACTTCATATCGAGTCTAATTCACTTTCAGACTTCTAATATAGTAATTTTCAAGTTTTTTTTGGACTGAATACAACCAAGCATCAAAATACATACCAAACCTAGAACTTTTGTTTGACATAGAAAAATGGACTTCTATCTTGTAGATCTAAAACGAAATTAATTAAAAACCCATATACTTTTTCAGATCTAGGCAAAGAACATGGAAAAATGGTCTTATTTCGTATAGATCTAAAAAATTTACAGAAAAAGTAGAGTAGAAGGCGAAAAACTTGTTTCTAGTAAGCTTAACTCAGTTGCAAAGACGAAAAAGGAGAGGTAATTACCAGACTGAAGAAGCTGACGATGGCGGTGGCGGTGGCGACGAGGGTTTCCGGAGAGATGTTTGAGAGAGTTTAGAGAGAGAGAGAGTCGATAATGACTTTTACAGATTAGAGTTGGTAACTTTAGTTTATATATGGGGTAAAATCACAAGTATGGTAAGTTATTTCAGGTTAATTCACAGGTTTCCATCAAGAAGTCTGATAAACCATGGACATGATCAGACTGAAATGGCAGTCTGATAAACCCTAAACTTGATAATTACTACTTAAATACCATCATATTATATAGAAAACTTATAACAAACATCAAACTCGTTTAATTTAGTCACAAACTAACCAGTATATGTAAAAAAAAAACATTACGAATTAAAAATTTAGAAACTCTCAATCTAACCCTATAGATAAGAACATGATATCTAACTTCATATGTCGAACATAGACAAAACTCTTGTTTTCTTTGTTATTTGCACAATGCAATATATAACTCGATATTCACACTCTTTTATAGTTAATTACACTCCAAAGGCAAACTTTGAACCCTAATCCAACAAATATTGAGCCCGTAAACCGTAAACTCTTACCTACATGGTGTTTAGATCCAAATTTATCTCATACTCACTTATTTTACAAACTTTTATGTAATTTAAATTTATATACATCTACAATGATTATGTTTAATTTATGTATCAAAAATTTGTATGAAAATTTTTTTAATTATTTTTTTTTAATTTAAATTTTCATATTAAATACAATTCAGACTTCTCGGAGAAGTCTGAGAAACCGCAAACTTGTGTTTAGATCCAAATTCATCTCCAATGATTCAATTTGATTAAATTTTATGTACTTTTAATTTATATACAGCAACAATGAGTATGTGTAATTTATGTAGTAAAAATTTCTAAAAACTAAATTTTTAATATTTTTTAAATTTAAATTTTCAAATTAAATACGTCTCAGACTTCTCAGAGAAGTCTGAGAAACTCCGATTCTTTGAGAAGTCTGAGAAACCACGACAACCACCATCGTCGACGAGTTAATGCAGTAACTAACCCGTTTTCCGCCATTAAAGCTCAAGAATAGAGCTCGTAAACACTTTTCGCGACTTCTCTCTCCGATTTCTCCCATTTTCCCACTGATTTTCCGATTCAAACGTACCAAAATCGGAAATTATGGCATAAAACGGCAAAACACGACTGGGCTTGCGGGATTTCGGTGATATTAGACGTTCTGGGAGCTCGACGAGGGTGAAAACAAACTCTAAACGGATACAGGTACGAATTTTTGCATATCGTCGATTTTCAGATATGAATTGTATACTCAGACTGCTTTAGAAGTCTGATGAAACCCATATGGTCAACGAGATGGTAGTTTTGTAATTGACTTTTAAAAAATCAGATTAAAATTGAAGTCTGGTAATCTCTGAGAAGTCTGAGAAATCCCCGATTCTCTCAGACTTCTCTGATAAGTCCGAGTAACCCTAAATCCAATTATGATAAGCATCAAATTCGTGAAATATATGCACATTACAACACATATGTGCAAATTTAAAATTTCAAATGTAAATTTGGTAAAACATGAATCTAACCCTAAAGTTATATGTAAATGTTTCCATTACAAAGCATGTTTTGAGGTTTACAACCTATTTTGCCTTACATGTTTTTAATTTGATTAAATTTTACGAAATTTAATTTTAATACTTCGAAATCGTGTATATTTAATTTATGTATAAGAAATTTTTAACAAAATAAGTTTTTACAATTTTAAAATTTAAATTTACTAACTAAATCTGTCGAGAAGTCTGATATTTATTGAGGTATATGCATAATTAACGAACCTTGTTTAATTTGATTCAATTTTATGAAATATTAATTTCTATACATCACAATCGTCTATATTTAATTATTGTAGAAAAAAAATTAAATTTTTTTTTTTTTTAAATTTTTAAATTTAAATTTACTATTTTAATCTGTATCAGACTTCTCGAATACGTCTGAGAGAAGTCTGGTAAGATAAATCAATCAGACTTCTATTAGAGTCTAAATGTCAGACCTATATAGAAGTCTAACATGTCGTGAATGTTAAAATGGTAATAGCGGTTTCGCGTTTTTTTGTTTGGTCATAAGGGGGTAACTGTAATTTTCCACCTCCGAAAGTGTAGGGCAGCATTTGATTGGAAAGACAGTGTATTTTTGTCATAAAAACAGAATTTTAGGGTAAAAACAGCAATTTAGCCAAAATTTTATCATTTATTATGAAAACAAGTCCACCCAATTCCACCCAATTTTACAGAAAAAACTGTTTTTGTTCACAATTTTTTTAAAAAAGGTTAGTCCTCTATAATCTCAATTTTTATTTCACTGTCTCTATTCTTTTTACCCTTCTTTTTATTCCTCTTATTCTTCTAATGTTCACCATTTAAAATCTTTTTTTTTTTTGAACATCTGATTTCATTCATTCAAACTAGTCCGTCAACGGCAAAACAAGGTGATGGTCACGAAATAAAAGAAATACGTTGAGGGCAATTCCAACAAAACCCTTTATTTTAAGGGGAGCAAAACTTTAAAATAAAATTTTAAGGGGAGATTGCTCCAACAATAAAACCTTAAATCCATCTTAAAAAATATATGTAATTTGCATAATGGTCCTCAACATTAATAAAAACTAATAATAAAGATAAAACTTCTTAAAATAAATATGAAACACACTTTAAAATATTACACAAACACAACACACAATATTACATGATAAAAGTTACATGATAATATAAATTACATATATAATAATAAAATACACACATAAAATCAAATAATAAAGTTATATATAAAATACCAAATTACTTAAGCATTATTTCCATAATGATCTCATATATGATCGATCAATGCATTTTAATTTGCTTTAGTTTGTCTTCATGTAATTTGTCTTTAATTTGCTTTGATTTGTGTTCTTGTAATTTGTATTGGATTTGCTTTAATTTTTTGTTAAGTTTACTTAAATTTGCTTTAATTTTTATTAATGTATTTATTTTGTGTAAAATTTATTTTTTAATGTTATGTAATATATCTTCAATATTAATAACTTGTGAAGTTTATTTTAGGGTATTTAAGCTATCTTAGACTAAATATAGTACAATTATTTGTGACAATTATAATTTTAGGGACTAAATTTGAAAATATAAAATAGTTTTAAGGTTTAAAACCTTAAAATATAAGAGAATAAATGTTTGTTGGAGTTGAAAAAATCTTATAATATAAGAGAATAAAAATTTGTTAGAGATGCTGTGAGAAACAACATAATAAAAGCCTTTATATCATATACGATTCCAAGAATTTATTTCATTCACAATTCTAATCTCTTCTCTATTTGGACCCATTTTATGCAGTGCTCCGGGAGCTGTGTCCAGAAAAATATAATTTTTTTTTGACCGTCAACAATCACTAAAAATCATATAAAAATAATTAAAAAGTATATGAACGGAATAAAAGAATATTAAATATTGTTTTGGTTCCCCAAAAAGTGATTTGATTTTTAAACCCTTTTTTAAATCGCATAAAATAATGACTATACAAAGTTAATTAATCGTATAAATAAAAATGAAGAATATCCCATGCGAATCTCGAGTCCACACTATTGGAGATTGCCCCTTTTTCTAATGAAGAATAAATAAATGTCTCTCTCTCTCTCTGTCTCTTCTTCTTCTTCCTTCAGCTTTCACCTGTAAAGCATCAGCATTCAGCACAAATCCACATTCTCTTCTTTGAATCAATGTTCATATAATATCATTGCTGATCATTTCCACACATTCCTTCTTTCTTTGTATTTCATCTTTGAATTCCTCCGCTTGATCACTGAAAAACAACATCTTAATCGAGATTTCACACTCGGATAACGGATTCGCTCGACGTTACGGGTTTAAATGGTGAGCGTTTTTGGATATTGTAGATCGGATTCATTGTAGATCTGAATAAGGAGATGATATTATGATCACCGACCCAGAAAACGCGATTTGATTTTTCAATTTTCCCCGATTTGATTCGATCATGTCGAGTCATCATGGCGTTGAGCACGTTGGTTTACCGACGAAAATCGAAGCTAAGAAATCCAAACAGGGTTGCTGCAACCCGGCCAAGAAACCCGGACCCGTTTCCATGGATCATGTGCTTCTTGCTCTCCGTGAGACGAGAGAGGAGCGAGATGTACGAATCCGGAGCTTGTTCAATTTCTTCGATTCTGAGAGTGTTGGGTATTTGGATTGCGCCCAGATCGAGAAGGGATTGATCGCGCTTCAAATCCCTAGTGGGTACAAATACGCCAAGGAGCTGTTTAGGGTTTGTGATGCGAACCGAGATGGGCGTGTGGATTATCACGAGTTTCGTCGATACATGGATGATAAGGAGCTCGAGCTCTACAGGATATTTCAAGCTATTGATGTTGAGCACAATGGTTGCATTTCTCCTGAGGGACTCTGGGATTCGCTCGTTAAGGCCGGTATAATCTTATTTACATGCTCCCAATTCTTGATTATTCCGATTGCTCCGAGTGTAAAGTGCAATCCTTTTTCTTTGTTTTGATTAGTGATTACATTTAGATCATAGTAGCTTAAGCTGAGTTATGTAGTGAATTACTAGTCTTTTTTAGGGTTAGTGAATTAGTCTTTGGTAAACAAGTTATACGTTTTGGAATGAAATTAACTTTGAAGATCAGGACAAGTTTGTACAATCTCTGTTGATGTAAGGGAGATTGATTGTATGCAAGGAAATCTTTCGGCTCTAACCACGCTAATTTGATCATTGGTTAAGATGAAACTCTTTTGAATCTAAATGGCTGAGTAAATACCATAACCGTAAGATTTTTGTTTTGTTTTTGGTTCTGTGTATTAGAATTTGCCTCTAATATCTATGAAATTTGAGCATGCTGTACTTATGAAGACTATGGGTGTATATTGTGGTTTCATTTGGTGTTTTGTTAACACCCTCACTTCTGTGCATTTAATAATAAGCTTTGTTAATTTTCATCCATGTGCTAAAATTTGGTCTCAGTGACTTTCAACCTAAACTTTTGGCTCTGTTTTCGTCCTATAAGCCACAACAGTTTCTATTTTGCAGGAATTGAGATAAATGATGAGGAGCTCGCTCGCTTTGTGGAACACGTTGACAAGGACAATGATGGAATCATAATGTTTGAAGAATGGAGAGATTTTCTGTTGCTGTATCCTCACGAAGCCACAATCGAAAATATATACCACCACTGGGAAAGAGTATGTCTTGTAGACATTGGAGAACAAGCAGTTATTCCAGAAGGAATCAGCAAACATGTAAAGAGGAGCAACTATTTCATTGCAGGTGGACTTCCTTAATTGTTAGTAGCTTATTTTTGTTGAACAGAAACAAAATTGGTTTTTGACAACAAAATAGTACTGTCACAGGTGGCATAGCCGGTGCTGCTTCTAGGACTGCAACTGCACCTCTAGATCGCTTAAAAGTTCTTTTGCAAATTCAGAAAACCGATGCTAAAATCCGAGAAGCCATAAAGACGATATGGAAGCAGGGTGGGGTTCGGGGGTTTTTTCGAGGTAACGGGTTGAATATTGTGAAGGTAGCACCAGAGAGTGCCATCAAGTTCTATGCATATGAGCTTTTCAAAAACGCTATTGGTGAAAACATGGGTGAAGACAAAGCGGATATCGGCACAACCGCTAGACTTTTTGCTGGAGGTATGGCTGGTGCAGTGGCTCAAGCCTCTATATACCCTTTGGATCTTGTGAAAACTCGGTTGCAGACGTGCACTAGCCAAGCAGGTGTTGTTGGGCCTAGACTTGGAACGCTCACTAAAGACATATTGGTTCATGAGGGTCCACGTGCTTTTTACAAAGGTCTTATTCCTTCACTTCTCGGGATTATTCCTTATGCCGGCATCGACCTTGCTGCATATGAGACATTAAAGGACTTGTCCAGGACATATATTCTTCAAGACGCTGGTAAATCTCTTTATTGCTATTTTTTTCCCATTCTGTCTGAATCTGCTTGAACATAGACTCATAAAAAATGGTCTCGGGTTTCGTCTTCAGAACCAGGTCCGCTCGTGCAACTAGGATGCGGAACAATCTCAGGAGCTCTTGGAGCAACCTGCGTTTATCCTTTGCAGGTTGTGAGAACAAGGTAATTAATTCCATACACAAGCATGTATCATTCTTGTTGGCATTTGAAGTATTTTTCATATATAAAGCATATGTTATTGTCACACAGAATGCAAGCGGAACGAACAAGGACCTCGATGTCTGGAGTTTTCAGGAGGACAATAAGTGAAGAAGGCTACAGAGCACTGTACAAAGGGCTTCTACCGAATCTGTTAAAGGTTGTTCCTGCTGCAAGCATTACCTATATGGTTTACGAAGCTATGAAAAAGAGTCTAGAACTTGATTAATGGCTTCAATTTGATATTGACGAAAGAGTGGAAATAATAAAAAAGAGAACCTAGATAAACTAGGTTATTTTTAACATACTTGATTCTTCTAATCATCATTTTGTATGAGATAATAATATACTATAATATTCTTCTTTCTTCAGACTTTTTTTTTCCAAATGTAAAAAGCTCTCTTTAGTTTTGAGTTCTTGGCTGAGAAAAGCTCTCTTCAGACTTTGATGATTCCAGTCATAGAACAGATCCTTCAGGTTCTTGTCTTGGAATAGTTTTTGGTGTAGTGGACAGTGGAAGAAAGTTAGGTAACGTCTTGTCGTTTTGGTGTAAACGGTTTGAACATCTTCCCGTTTTGGTGTGGTTTTGACTGTACATAGTATAAGATCATCGAGAGAAAAGTATTCGAGAAAGTTTTTGGCAGCACAAAAATGTTTTAAAAAGCTACAATAGGGGTGCAACGTGAAATGGTCAATAGCGTCTATACTTACTTAAATATCTGTACAAATACATTACAGTGTGGTACTTTGGCATCAAAGTGGACGTGCCGGAGTGGTTATCGGGCATGACTAGAAATCATGTGGGCTTTGCCCGCGCAGGTTCGAATCCTGCCGTTCACGTTTTTTCATTTATGTGAATTAAAAACATTGTCATATGATAATGGGGTTGGACCTTTCATTGCCGAGAGTCCTAGACAGCAGGCAAAATGATTATCGAATAATAAATTTGAAAAGGTAAGTAAATATTAGTTTTGTTTTTTTTTTTTGCAAATTATTAAAGTTTTGGAATTAAAAAAGAGTCAATTGGATAGAAAACCAACTCTGGACCTAAAATTAGCAAAGTAACCAAAGGCTCGCAAAAACTATGAGTTACTGTGTGTGTTGTTATCAGAAATGATGGAAATAATCTTATGTATCTTGGCCACGTCGTCACCTCTTTAAACTAAAAGTGGAAATAATGATTACTTAGGGTGGTTTAGTAGAGTGTAGGGGGTAATAAAATCTTTGTCAAAGACAAGCTCAAACTAAAAGTGGAAGTAATGATTACTTAGGGTGGTTTAGTAGAGTGTAGGGGGTAATAATATCTTAGACAAAGATAAGCTCAATCTCAGCCACACGTTTCTATTAGCTTATTCTCTCTCTCTCTCTCTCTCTCTCTCTCTCTCTCTCTCTCTCTCTCTCTCTCTCTCTCTCTCTCTCTCTCTGCCTATTATTTTTTCATTGGCTTAAGATAATTTTTATCTAGATCGGTGATTTCGTTTCCGCCAATTTCACTGATTTTGTTTCCGGCAAATTTTGGTGATTTCGTTCCGGTGAAAAGAACACATGTTATGATGAATCACGGCAAAGATCTTGTGATTTTTTGGGTGAATTGACTCGAACTCACTGAGTCGAACATATTCTTGTAACAAATTACAAAGTAACCAACATGTATAGTTACGGTTTGCGAGTGGAAACCACTCGTTATTTGTTAGATTTAATGATCGGCTACAGATTCTTGTAACAAAGATGAGTGAGTGGAAACCATAGTTCACTATATCGGATGAAGAATCGGTGAAAATCCAAAATTCGGTTTTGATGATTGTAAATACTGTTCATAGCTCCGGTATTGGATCATCATTATCTCCGATCAAAACTCTCGATGAACTCCAGTGGTGGCTCTTAAGATGTTATGAAGACCAATTGATCTTATGTATATACATTATAGTAATGAGTTACATATTTTGTTACGGGTTAACATCTATTGTATCATATATGAACACATAAATTAACATCTAACATTATTATTTTCACGTTACAACACATGTTAGATTGATAACAATAATGAGTTATTTAGATTATAGCGCACTACACATAAATTTACATCTAACATTATTGTTACACGGTAAAGAACATGTTAGATTGATAACAATAATGAGTTATATATATTGTTGAAGGTGTTATTGATTTGTTTAGTGCGCTATAGATAAATATAACGTATTATTAAATATGTTAGCGGTATAACGATGAATTGTTAAGACTAAATCAGATTTCAAAGATACACGTTATTAAATATTTTAGCAACAATCTGAACATATTGTGGGTTGCGTCGGCGGGTTTGAGCACGAAGACGCTCATATTATCCCACGACCAATAACAAGACACACATACCTTAAAACGCATAATATACACTGAATATATTAACTGTTAGATACTCTAACAACATAATTACTTGTATAAATATTTAATTAATAGTCTAACATAAAAATATTTTATTGTTACTTTTTCTCCAACAGGTTCCTCTCCGGCAAGAAAGATTGTCTCCGATAATTCTGTTGACGCCATTTGTGACACAGAAAGGAGTGAACACAAATTCAATAATAAACACAAATATCGAATTCTCACTCACCAGTATGTCTGTCTTTTGATATTTGCGTCAAGGATGTTCTCTCTCATCTTCGTCGAGTGCATCGAGGATGTTGTTGATAGTTTTGGTTTTGTGATATGAGTTAACCCTATCGCCGGCAGCAAAACTCCTCTCCGGTAACTCTAATGTCGCTATCTGCGTAAATGATATATCATGGTTTTTACCCTTTTTAGGCCATGATATAAGTCCGTTTTATAGAGTCTTTCTACTATTTTGTAGTGGTTTAAAGTCTTTTACAGGTTTTAGCATGTTTGGAGCATTATTGGAGATATTGGAGCTTTCTAGAGCATTTTGGATCAAAGCAGAAGTTCGTGTAGCCGAGTACTCGATTTGAAGCATCAGTGTCGATCGATACTGCCTAGTATCGGTCGATACTCATCGAAGCATACACGACCCGCGAGTTTAATGAAGAGTTGAATAATTGCAAAATTGCCCAGAAGTCTTTATTATATACAAGAAGCCCCAAAACGTGATTTAGGTTATTTAATAGGATTTTACAGCCACTTTCATGGCTATGCTTTATTTTATTCTGGTTTTGTGAGAGAGCTTTTGAAGGGAGACAAGTTTGAAACTATGTTCGTCCGAGAGAAGATTTCGAACCCTCTTGTTACTCTTTCTGTTTTATTTGATGATTTATTCAAACATGTTTATTGCTTCAATTTCCATGTCTGAGTAGATCTCTTGTTAGGTTTAGGGTTTTCATACGGTTTCCTCTGAATGCTAGGTTGATTAGTTATTAGGATTCACTATCTGAATTAGTTCTTCACCATATGTTATTTCCAAAGCTAATTCTAGATTGATCACCTAAAACTTAGATCTTAGGATAATTGATTAGGCATGAGAGTACGATTAATTACCTGACAGAACCTTGGGTGAGCAAAATAACTATTCGCAAAGATATTTGGTTTAGTTATTTTGTGAACAAATCAAACTTGAACTAAAAGCTGGTTTAGACTTTAGGATTCGCAAAGAGATTTGGAATTCTAGGATTTAGACTTAGATAGTTTTCGCAACGAGAGTTGGTTAATTATACCTTTGAGTTCAAGAACCGCGCTAAATCTGAATCCTGTTAGTTAGTTTATCTGCATTCATTGATTTCCTGAGAAATACCCTAAACCTATCTTTCTCCAATTGAACTTACAACCGTTTTAATTTACGTTCTGTTTTCAATATCATTGATTGCTTAGCTTAATTCTCATCTTCATAATCTATTGTGTGTCTCTGTGAGTCCTTGTGTTCGACCCCTACTTTACTGCAACTACTGCTTAGTACTTTTAGGATATTAATTTGAGCATATCAAATTTGGCGCCGTTGCCGGGGACTCAATTTGCCATTAGATTTTAGTCTGAGAATTTCGACTAAGTTCGTCGGTATCGATCGATACTATATAGTGTCGGTTGATACTCGTCGTTCTCTTTTTATTGATATCGATCGACACCACCCAGTGTCGGTCGATACTCATCGTGTTACCGTGTACTAACGTTCTTGACTTTTGTTTTAAGGTGTATGCATATTCGTGAAACCAGAAGGAGCAAGAACACTCAGCTAGTCGAACTGTCATTGGATCAGCTATCACTTTTGGAACGAACAAACATAAAAGCAAAGAAGCCAGCAGAGATGAACAACAATCCAGTGATTTTGGTTCAAGATGATGCTGGTGCTTACAGAGACCAAGAGGGTCAGTTGTGCAATGAGAGAGGACAACGTCTGGATGGAGAGGAGAACATCATTCCACCTGCTCCTGTTGTCGATGGGAACATCGCTGGGAACGTTGTGGTTAATCGTGGTAGAACGATTGGTGAGTACAACAGGCCTGATTCGTCCTCCTGCTTTTCAGAGTAATGACTTTGAGCTGAAGCCTGCATACTACACTCTTGTGGGTCAGCACCCTTTTCATGGTCTTTCCAATGAACATCCCATGGACCATATTGAGAGGTTTGATGATTTGGTCACTAGCATCAAGAGCAATGGAGTGTCCTACGACTACCTCTTCTGCAAGCTCTTCCCATACTCTCTTGGTGGAGATGCGACTTACTGGTTGAAGCAGTTACCTCCTGGATCACTAACTAAATAGGAAGAGACTAAGACCGCTTTCCTGAACAATTTCTATGATGATGCACGATCCGAGGATCTGAGGAACAAGATCTCCCAGTTTTCTCACGGCCCTACTGAAGCGTTCAAGGCTGCTTGGACGAGATTCATATCATACCAGAGAGACTGTCCACATCACGGATACTCTGATGTTTAGCTGATGGGATTCTTCTTCAGAGGAATTGACTGGAGGTATCAGATGGCTTTGGATGCTTCAAGCAATGGAAACTTCAACACCATGTATCCTGATGATGCCTATGTACTGATTGAGAACTTGGCGTCTAGCAATAGCACCAAAAATGCTGATTTTGAGCGGAAGAAGCTAGCTGGTAGCGTGGATGGTTCACAGATTGCTGATGTTCAAGCCAAGTTGGATTCTATGCACAGTCTTCTGATGGGCAAGACAAAGAAGGCCGTTCACTTTGCTGAAGATGTTGAGTTATTCAACGAAGATGAGGTAGAGGATGTTAACTACATTGGTGGTTCTGGTTTTCAAGGTCAGAGGAATAAATTCAACAACAACTCTCAGCAAGGAGTTTCGAATCAGTTTGGTCAGAAGTCATCTCAGAATAGTGGGTATACCAGAAACTATGGAAATTCGTCTTATCAGCCAATACCTGCAGATAAATTCGTCTTAAAAGAGTTGTAAAATCGATGGAAGAATATAGGCCCAGGGTATTTCTCAGGAGATGAATGAATGCAGATAACCAATCAGTCAGGATTCAGATTTAGCGCGGTTCTTGAACTCAAATCACTAAGCTATAATTAACCAACTGTCGTTGCGAGAATTATCTAAATCTAAACTTCAGAATCCCAAATCTCTTTGCAAATTCCTAAGAATAAAACAGCTTTAATACCGAGTTTGATATGTTCACAATTCAATTAAACCAAATCTCTTTGCGAATAATCAAATTGCCCACCCTAGGTTCTGTCAGATTACTTAATTGCATTGTCGTGCCTAATCGATTAACCTAAGATCTAAGTTCCAGATTTGTCAACCTAGAATTAGCCTTGAGAACAACAACCTATGGTGAAGAACTATTTCAGATGATGAATCCTAACTAATCAATTACCAGCAATCAGAGAAAACCCTATGAGAAAACCCTAAACCTAAAGTGGATCTACTCAGACATGGAAATTGAAACAATAAACATGTTTGAATAAATCATCAAATAAAATAGAAAGAGTAATAAGAGGGTTCGAAATCTTCTCTCGGACGAACAGAGTTTCAGACTTGTCTCCCTTCAAAAGCTCTCTCACAAAAACCAGAATAAAATAAAGCGTAGAAATAAAGCATAGCCATGAAAGTGGCTGTAAAATCCTTTTAAATAACATAAATCACGTTTTGGGGCTTCTTGTAAATAGTAAAGTCTTCTGGGCCATTTTGCAATTCTTCAATACTTCATTAAACTCGCGGGTCGTGTCTGCCTCGATGAGTATTGACCGATACTAGTCAGTATCGATCGATACTGATGCTTCAAATCGGGTACTCAGCTACACGAACTTCTGCTTCGATCCAAAATGCTCCAGAAAGCTCCAATATCTCCAATAATGCTCCAAACGTGCTAAAACCTGTAAAAGACTCTAAACCACTACGAAATAGTAGTAAGACTCTATAAAATGGACTTATATCATGGCTTAAACGGGGTAAAAACCTTGATATATCAACTCCCCCAGACTTAGCCTTTGCTTGCCCTCAAGCAAAACAGAAAACTAAACCAGAAAAGAGGTTTGAAAACGTAGAGACTCACATGTTCATGAAACATTGCAATGACCAATTTCCTTAGTGCTCCACATATTACCTAACCAGCTTTTTGATCTAACCACCATGTACTTCTCCTTAGACATTCGCAGCTTCCCAGACTACACACATTATTTCACAGCATTGTTCAATCAAGCCATCTTCGCCAGTTTCATCGCTGTGATTAATACCTAGAAACTTCTAGATTCTTTCCCATACAATATCATGACAAGGAACCACCCTTCTTCCACACTTTTGGTATTATTTCTCTCCCCCAGACTTATTTCTTATTATATCTCTTGCATGTACAAATTAAGGTTCGAGACGCGAGTATTGATGGTGTTTGCCACCGAATCTCCGGTTCTTCCCTCAAAAGTAATCCAAAGTGTATGCGAATAATGGTATCACATGAAATTTTCCTAACCTCGCTTCCACCTTTGTGTGATTATTTCCTCTGAAGTAGAATAAAGGGATCGCAGGAAAGTTTCCTAACCCTCAACTCAGAAGAAAATCATTTCATCTTTTTATGCATCTTATTAATTAACTTGTAACAGGGAGAGAAATACCGTTATTTTAAAACACATGGGTTCATTTGTCGGATACGAATGAGGAATCAAGCTCTATGGATACTAACCACATTGATGAAGTGCAAAAATTTGGCTCAGGCTTTAAGGAACTTTGCTAGAAACATGAGTGTCTTCTAGTTAACTGGTCAGTCTTTGGATTTTTCATTAGTCGACCTAGAACTGATTCTGTAACAATGGTCACTTAGAAGCAAGGTCAGATCAATAAATTCAAGAAAAATATCACTGTCTCCGATATATTTTGACTCAATAAAACAACAAATGACTCTAAGAAAAACAAAAACAAAGTTAGCGACTACCTCCCCCAGACTTGAACAACAATGTCCCCAGTGTTATCTAGCCTAAAGTTGGTGAAAGAAAACAAAAGAACCAAATGGAATTATGAGAAACAAGAAGTTATCGTGCTGGAACATCGAGTATCGACCGACACACGGCTTGGTATCGAGCGATACCAAGCTTAAGTCGATATGATGAACTCCTCATTCGTGTAGGGTGTCGACCGATACCAATGGGGTATCGTTCGATACTCATGCGATTTCGTGTTTTGCTCCTTGTTTATCCTGACACAAACACAAAACAAAAAATAAAAAGAGAAAAAGACTCAAGAACAAACTCACCAGTGGGTTGCCTCCCACCAAGCGCTCGTTTAACGTCATTAGCTTGACTGTTCGGACGATCAGTCTGGATGAGAATGAGAGCTTGCAGTAAAACAGGCTCCACAACTTGACATTACCAGCTTCAAAGTTATGCGCATCATACTCTCCACAAACTCCTGTCCTTTCTCTTTCAGCTCCGAAGTAAGAAGAACTCTAGCCTTAGAGAATGGTTTCGAGGTTCCCTTGCACTTCACATTGTATTCAATCGAATCCCCATCACACTTCTGAGAGATTAAAGTCATAGAGGGAGCACCTTTCACTCCTTTGCTTTTCACCTTCTTCTTTGCCTTAGCTGTTTTGACGTCTTTCTTGGTGATAACTGAAAGACTATCTAGAAGGTCTATGACAATTGGCTCGTCAGGAGGTTCTTCCACAAGATCAACTACCAACGTCTCTCCTGTAACAATGGTGATGCAAGAAATATGTGTGGGAGTTTCTCTAGTAGGAATGGCATTGTAGTACACCTCGTTGTCAATGTACAAGAATGAGATTCTCTTGCTTGGTGTATCCATAATTGCACCAACCGTAGCCATGAACGGTCTTCCAAGAATCAACTGTGTATTAGATCTTGCACTCATCTCTACAACCACAAAATCGGTAGGAACCAGACAGTCTCCTATTTTAACCATCAAATCAGGGATTGCACCGTATGGAATCGATGTGGAGGAATTCGCGAATGTGATAGATGTCTTGGCAGATCGAATATCAGCTCCCAATTTTTCTGCAATTGCCCTTGACATGACATTGACTCTAGCCCCTGAGTCAACGAGAGACTCTTTGAATTCAACTCCAGAGATGGAGCATGGAACTGGGAATATCCCTGGGTCTTCCCTCTTAGTCAACTGCTTCAGTGGAGGTGGTGTACTCCTGGCCTTGATGAAAAGTACTCCGATCTCTTCCAGAGTTTCTCTGCAATCTTTGAAGTGACTTAGCAGAGGGCGGTACTCTAAAGCTTCTTCAAAAGTGAACGAATGGGGTATCCTTCGTACCATCTTCTCAAAGCCACGCAGCTGCTTTGCAGTGATGGGGGCTCATAGGTGTTGAGGAATAGGATTCAGCTCCTTGGGCTTGTTAAGTCTGTCAACACTCATACGCGACTCCTTCGCAGTATTTGGGAGGGTGTCAATCGATGTATGGAGGGTATCAATCGATGCTTGCTCCTTCGAGACGTCCTTGACAGATTCTTGGACGGGTGTCGATCGATACAAGAGAGTATCGGTCGACACAGTGGTGGTGTTTGAATTCTCATCATCAGATATATCATCAACAAACGGAAACTCCACAACTAACTTATCCAACATAGCTTTGCATCTGGCGTCCTCCCATTCCTTCTTTGTCATCTTAGGAGGCATTGGATAAGGTAATTTGGGTTTGTACACCCTCTCCTTGACAATCTCTGGTTCTTTCTCAACATGCCCCTCAGTATCGACCGACAAAGAAGTAGTATCGATCGATACACGGGATTTTGGATCACGTGCAGGTGTATGGGCTGGTATCGATCGACACTGGCTGGTATCGATCGATACACGGAGATTTTGAGAGTCCCAGTCGTCATCTTCAGGATCATCGAAAATTCCTGCATCCAAACCCTTTTCTACCACTTTAGTGGCTTCTTCAACACTTCCTAAGGTGATTGCATTGACTTGTGCTCTTGGATTCTCAGTTCTCCCTGGAAGAAAACTTTTCTGCCTCTGCACAGCTGCTACAGCCTGAGCAACCTGAGTTTCCAGCTTCCTTTGAGAAAGATTGATTGCTTCAATTTTCCCATTCAGATCAAGGTACAGAGAGTCAAACTTCCCATTGAAATCACCTTGCAACTTCTCTTGTCTCCGAAGAAGTTGTTCCATCAAGGATTCCATCTTACTCTTTGTGGATTTTGGAGAGGTGGGTTGGTACGAAGAGTTCCCATAATTTCGAGGTAAATCGCTGCTCTGAAGTGGTTTCTGAACAAATTGTTTTGCTCCAAATCCAGATTGGTTTCCCTCAAACTTGTACCCACCTTGTTGAGTGTTGTTGTTGAAGTTTCGGTTGTTGTTGTACCCATATCGCTGACCCTGAAAACCAGAACCACCAACGTAGTTAACATCCTCCACTTCATCTTCATCAATATTTTCGACTCCATCAGAAAATCCAGCTTGGCTTGAACTTCAGCAATCTGTGATCCATAAAATCCTCCAGCCTGCTTCTTCCGCTCGAAGTCTGCATTTTTGGTGCTATTACTAGACATCAAGTTCTCAATCAGCACAACCGCATCATCTGGAAACCTGGTGTTGAAGTTCCCATTACTCGCAGCATCCAAACCCATCTGGTACCTCCAATCGATCCCTCTGTAGAAAGTACCCAGCAGCTGAACCTGAGTGAACCCATGGTGCGGGCAATCTCTCTGATATGACTTGAAACGAATCCAAGCAGCCTTGAGTGCCTCTGTCGGACCTTGAAAAAATTTAGAGATCTTGTTCATGAGCTCCTCGGATCTCGCATCATCATAGAAATTGTTCAGGAATGCATTCTTCGTCTCCTCCCATGTAGTGAGTGATCCAGGAGCCAACTGCTTCAGCTAATAAGCAGCATCCCCACTAAGAGAGTATGGGAAAATTTTGCAGAAAAGGTACTCATTGGGCACTCCATTGTACTTCATACCAGTGACCAAATCCTCGAACCTCTCGATATGATCCATGGGGTGTTCATGAGGTAGGCCATGGAAAGGATTATGACTCACAAGAGCGTAATATGCAGGTTTCAGCTCAAAGTCATGCCTCTGGAAAGTTGGGATGCGAATTGCAGCTCGATTGGTATAGAATTGATCAGGTCTGTTGTGCTCACCAAATGTTCTACCTCGATCAACTGCAGCATTCCCAACGTTGGCGTGCGCAGCTGGCGCGAAAATCTCACCAACAACAACAGGAGGGACAATGACGTTGCCAGCTTCATCAAGTCGATGCCCTCTCTCATTGCACACTTGACCTTCTTGGTCTCTCAAGACTCCAGCTTCATCAGCTCTTAATACCACTGGGTTGTTCATCCCTGATGTTTGCTTTGCCTTTCTGTTTGTGCGTTCCAAAAGTGCTAGCTGCTCCAATGACAGTTCAACTAGCTGAGTGCTCTTGTTCCCTTTGGTTTCGCGATTAGGCATACACCTGAAAACAAAGGCAAAGCACGTAAGTAACAAAAAACACGATGAGTATCGACCGACACTGGGTGGCGTCGATCGATATCAACAAAAGAAAACGACGAGTATCGATCGATACCGACGAACTTAGTCGAAACACGATAGCTAAAATCTAATGACGAAATTGAGTCCCCGGCAACGGCGCCAAATTTGATATGCTCAAATTAATACCCTAAAAAGTACTAAAGCAATTGGTGCAGTATATCAGGGGTTGAACACAAGAACTCAGAAAATCGTACAATAGATTGTATAGTATCGAATCAAGCTAAGCAATCTAGATGAAACAAAAAGCAATAAACGGTAAAAGAGTTGTAAAATCGATGGAAGAATATAGGCCCAGGGTATTTCTTAGGAGATCAATGAATGCAGATAACCAATCAGTCAGGATTCCGATTTAGCGCGGTTCTTGAACTCAAATCACTAAGCTATAATTAACCAACTGTCATTGCGAGAATTATCTAAATCTAAACTTCATAATCCCAAATCTCTTTGCAAATTCCTAAGAATAAATCAGCTTTAATACCGAGTTTGATATGTTCACAATTAAATTAAACCAAATCTCTTTGCGAATAATCAAATTGCTCACCCTAGGTTCTGTCAGGTTACTCAATTGCACTGTCGTGCCTAATCGATTAACCTAAGATCTAAGTTCCAGATTCGTCAACCTAGAATTAGCCTTGAGAACAACCTATGGTGAAGAACTATTTCAGATGATGAATCATAACTAATCAATTACCAGCAATCAGAGAAAACCCTATGAGAAAACCCTAAACCTAAAGTGGATCTACTCAGACATGGAAATTGAAACAATAAACATGTTTGAATAAATCATCAAATAAAATAGAAAGAGTAATAAGAGGGTTCGAAATCTTCTCTCGGACGAACAGAGTTTCAGACTTGTCTCCCTTCAAAAGCTCTCTCACAAAAACCAGAATAAAATAAAGCGTAGAAATAAAGCATAGCCATGAAAGTGGCTGTAAAATCCTATTAAATAACCTAAATCACGTTTTGGGGCTTCTTGTAAATAGTAAAGTCTTCTGGGCCATTTTGCAATTCTTCAATACTTCATTAAACTCGCGGGTCGTGTCTGCCTCGATGAGTATCGACCGATACTAGTCAGTATCGATCGATACTGATGCTTCAAATCGGGTACTCAGCTACACGAACCTCTGCTTCGATCCAAAATACTCCAGAAAGCTCCAATATCTCCAATAATGCTCCAAACGTGCTAAAACCTGTAAAAGACTCTAAACCACTACGAAATAGTAGAAATACTCTATAAAACGGACTTATATCATGGCTTAAACGGGGTAAAAACCGTGATATATCAGGCCTCAAGACCATTTTCTAAGGTTAGAGTTCTTCTTACTCCAGAGCTGAAAGAGAAAGGACAAGAAGTTGTGGAGCACATGTTGAGCAGAACTCTGACGCTGGAGATGTCAAGCTGTGGAGCTTGTTTTGCTGCAAGCTCTCATTCTTATCCGGACTGATTGTCCGTGCAGTCAAGCTCGTGACGTAAAACAAGCTTTGTACATATGAGTCTTCTTGTTTTTCTAAGTTTTGTTTTATGTTTCGTGTGTCACGTAAATCAGATTCGGAGGTCCCATATCGATCGATACCACTTGGTATCAGTCGATACCCGTCGTTAAACGTACACATTCTGGACCGACCTCCGTGTGGCGAGAAAAATCATTCCATGCCCTCGGTATCGATCGACACCCGCTGGTATCGATCGATACTCCACGCGCAGGTAAGTTTCCCTATAAACCCTACGGTTTTTCCTTTATTCTCCCACCGCCTCCATCGCTCGATACATATACCAAGAATCTCTCTCAAAATCACAAATCTTCGTTTCTCAACGGATTTGAGTGATTTTTGAGTCTATTCTGCTCGGATTTTCATCCTCTATCTCATTCTCTCACCCATTCTCACGATCTACAAGGTATGAATCACAAATTCTCATCTTTTCAATCTGAGAACCAAGGTTTGATTTTTGACTTTTAGGCTTTTAGAACTCATTTTGCTGGATGATTATCACTTGATTAGTATGTTCTAGGCCTAGTCAAATCTTACATTACACTTAATTACCATTGGTTTGCACTTTTAGAATTTTTGGATTTGTTTTCTTCATGTTATGCTCGATACCGGTTTGAGTATCGATCGATACCACATTGGTATCGGTCGATGCTGACTGTTTCACTTGGCCGAGATTGCTATGTTTGAGAGAGATGTTGGATTTATGCTACGTCTTGTGTTTGTTAATGATGCAGATGGCACCTAAGAAGAGAGCAAGCACTGACACCGCATCGAGCTCCAATCCACCTGAGAAAGAGTACCAGTTAGGTGCTCGAGTCGAGTTCTTCCATGACGGAGTTTGGACTCTAGGATCGGTTATCGCCTGTCTTACTCAAAACCGCTACAAGGTTCAGGCCGTAAACTCCACCGACTTCACATAGGCTTTCGGTACGAACCTCCGCGACGCACCACTCGAGACTCCTACACCTTCGTCACCATCGTCTCCTCACACCACAGTTCGGTTTCCATGGCCCAAGATCAGTGAGAAAGCTAGGATACGACTGAGGGATGATTACGAGGGTTCAGATAAGGAGATTACAGAGAGCAGAGATTGCACCCACATGCCTATTTCCGAGGAGTGGGACGATTATGACTCGATCTTCTATAACGCATGGCTGGAGGTTGATGTGCGCCCCAATCGGTTTATCGATACGCACACTATGCGTCATTTGGGCGTTGACAGGGAGCTTGATGGACTGATCCGCAAGATCGGCTTGGGAACGATGCCTGCGCGGAAATATGACCTATACCCTGACTTGGTTCGCCAGTTCCTTGCTTCTCTCCGCGTCTACTACACTGGAGCACCTCCAGTGACTGCACAGCAGGGTGTTCTGACTTTTCTGATTCGCGGTGTGCGATATAGGATATCTTTTCAGGAGCTCTGCGACATATACGGGTTTCACCGGGATTTCTCGAGGTGCGAGTTTCCTCGCAAGTTCATGGATATTGAGGCATTTTGGTCTCACTTTGGGCATGGGGTCTATGACAGTAAGACTACTACACAGATGGATGTGCGTCATCTCGTCCTGCGCTGCCTTGGGAGGATCCTGAGCAACACTTTGTTGTGTAAGATGGAGTCAAACAAGATGAGAGTTGCTGAGCTGATTGTTTTATCTATTGGGATTGGAGATCTCATTTCTGATTAGGCATATGAATGGCCTGAGATGGATCTCGCGGTCAACCTAGTTGTTGTATTCGCACACCATTTGGAGTCGCTGAAGGTTAAATCTTTTACGGGACGCGGCAAGATTTCCGGGACTGCAGGTCGTAAGAAGACAGAGACGGTGGGCAGTCTTCTCACTCCCATTTTCTTGCATTTAGGAATCAGCACCACCAGTTGTTCGATCGTGACTTCCCGCGAGCTTATGGACGAAGCGCATTTGGAGCACCTGCGTTGGCTGAAGCCTCACAGGCGTTGGGTTTTTAGCACCTCTGTTGGGGACTATCTAGTTCAGCTCCCCAACACTGATCTGACATACATAGGCGATGACCCTACTCAGCTGCTGTTCGCACCAGCTGATGATGACATGGAGCCTGCACCGGTCACTAGACGTCGAGGCTCTGCTACTTGAGCACAACCGCCTGCACATGTCTCTGCTGGGAGTTAACCGTGACACGAGCCCTCTCCTATTGCTGCTTCGCTTTCTCTTCCTCCACCACCTGAGATGGAGATGGACCCTTTTTCAGCGGTACGTGGTCGCGAGTTTGCAGACGATCTGGACCGCGATTTCTCGCTGCCGCTGCATGACTGACACGGACGCTGCTCATTCGTCTCGCCATCCTGTCTCACCAAGATCACCGCGCACGCCCACTAACGTTGGACCATATGGTACTGCTGGCGATGACTCTGACGCCACTGAGGAGGATTAGTCCTCTTTCTATCTGATTATCACGTTTGCTGTTTTCTTTTCCCTTTTTTTATTGTCATTTGAACTTTTGTGTCTTTTTATGCTTTTGGACCTGTGGATTTCTGCTTCTATGATATTTTGTTGCACCTAACTTGTGTTTGAGTGGTCTAACAGTGCTTACATTTAACACATGGATCGTTTGACACATTTTTGGAGTTACATCTTACCTTAGACGCTGAAAACGAATTACCTGTGTCGACCAATACTTGGTATCGATCGATACCAAGTTGGGTGTCGGTCGACACTCGTACCCCAGTACGGTAACTTCTTGTTTTTCACAGTTCCACTTAGTTCTTTTGTTTTCTTTCACCAACTCTAGGCTAGATAACACTGGGGACAGTGTTGTTCAAGTCTGGGGGAGGTAATCGCTGACATTGTTTTTTTTTTCTTATAGTCAGTCGTTTTTGAGTCATTCACTGTTTTATTGAGTCAAAACTTTGTTGGAGACTGTGATCTTTTTCTTGAATCTATTGATCTGACCTTGCTTCCAAGTGACCATTATTACAGAATCAGTTCTAGATCGACTAATGAAAAATCCAAAGGCTGACCAGTTAACTAGAAGACACTCATGTTTCCAGCAAAGTTCTTTAAAGCCTGAGCCAAATTTTTGCACTTCCTTGATGTGATTGATGTCCATAGAGCTTGATTCCTCATTCATATCTGACAAAGTAACCCACGTGTTTAAAGTGATGGTATTTCTCTCCCTGTTATAAGTTAAAAATAAATAAGTGCATGAAAAGATGAGATGATTTTCTCCTAAATAGAGGGTTAGGAAAGTTTCCAGCGATCTCATTATTCTACTTGGTGAGGAATGATCACACAAAGGTTTGGAAGCGAGGCTAGGATTTTCCTATGATGCCATTATTCGCCTACATCCTTTGATACATTGAGAGGGAAGAACCGGGGATTGTGTTGCAAACACCATCAATACTCGTGTCTCATACCTTGATGTGTATATGCAGATCTAAAAAAAAAAAAGAGAACATGATAAGAAATAATTCTGGGGGAGAGAAAATGATACCAAAAGTGTGAAAAAGGGTTGTTCCTTGTCATGATATTGTATGGGAAAGAATCTGGAAGGTTCTCGGTGTTAATCACAACAATGAAACTGGCGAGGAAGGCTTGATTGAACGATGCTGTGAAATAATGTGTGTAGTCTGGGAAGCTGTCAATGTCTACGGAGAAGTACATGGTGGTTAGATCTGAAACTGGTTATGTGATATGTGGAGCACTAAGGAAAATGGTCATTGCAATGTTTCAAGAACATGTGAGTCTCTATGTTTTCAAACCTCTTTCTCTGGTTTAGTTTTCTGTTTTGCTTGAGGGCAAGCAAATGCTAAGTCTGGGGGAGTTGATATATCATGGTTTTTACCCCTTTTAGGCCATGATATAAGTCCGTTTTATAGAGTCTTTCTACTATTTTGTAGTGGTTTAGAGTCTTTTACAGGTTTTAGCACGTTTGGAGCATAATTGGAGATATTGTAGCTTTCTGGAGCATTTTGGATCAAAGCAGAAGTTCGTGTAGCTGAGTACTCGATTTGAAGCATCAGTGTCGATCGATACTGCCTAGTATCGGTCGATACTCATCGAAGCAGACACGACCCGCGAGTTTAATGAAGAGTTGAAGAATTGCAAAATTGCCCAGAAGTCTTTATTATTTACAAGAAGCCCCAAAACGTGATTTAGGTTATTTAATAGGATTTTACAGCCACTTTCATGGCTATGCTTTATTTTATTCTGGTTTTGTGAGAGAGCTTTTGAAGGGAGACAAGTCTGAAACTCTGTTCGTCCGAGAGAAGATTTCGAACCCTCTTGTTACTCTTTCTGCTTTATTTGATGATTTATTCAAACATGTTTATTGCTTTAATTTCCTTGTCTGAGTAGATCTCTTGTTAGGTTTAGGGTTTTCATAAGGGTTTCCTCTGAATGCTAGGTTGATTAGTTATTAGGATTCACTATCTGAATTAGTTATTCACCATAGGTTGTTTCCAAAGCTAATTCTAGATTGATCACCTAGAACTTAGATCTTAGGATAATTGATTAGGCACGAGAGTGCGATTAATTACCTGACAGAACCTAGGGTGAGCAAAATAACTATTCGCAAAGAGATTTGGTTTAGTTGTTTTGTGAACAAATCAAACTTGAACTAAAAGCTGGTTTAGACTTTAGGATTCGCAAAGAGATTTGAAATTCTAGGATTTAGACTTATATAGTTTTCGCAACGAGAGTTGGTTAATTATACATTAGTGATTTGAGTTCAAGAACCACGCTAAATCTAAATCATGTTAGTTAGTTTATCTGCATTCATTGATTTCCTGAGAAATAACCTAAACCTATCTTTCTCCAATTGAACTTACAACCGTTTTGATTTACGTTCTGTTTTCAATATCATTGATTGCTTAGCTTAATTCTCATCTTCATAATCTATTGTGTGTCTCTGTGAGTCCTTGTGTTCGACCCCTACTTTACTGCAACTACTGCTTAGTACTTTTAGGGTATTAATTTGAGCATATCAGTAAACGAAAAAAACGCAATTAGGCTCGAAAGATGAGAAGAAATCAGAACTTTACTTTGAACGAGGCTCACTGATTAGTTGCAAAACAGAATTGTTGGGCTCTGTTAGGGTTTGTCGGCTTGCGAAGATGCGGTTTGTGAGTGGAAACCTGGCTTAAAATAAGGGTTAGTCTTAACCTGCATACCAAAATAAGGGTTAGTCTTAGAATGACGATTGGTTTAAAATTGAGAATTATATGGGTCAACACCTCACCGATTTGCTGAAGCACTAGTTGTCTACCGCCCACTGTAATCGAAAAATGAATTGGAATCTGAGGATGATGTTGATCTAGCGATCGATTTATCTTCTGGAGCAAAAAAAACAATGGGACGCTTTATGTTTGGGTAACCGAAATGGTGAGTGGGAAAGGGTGCCTCTCGCTAGACAATAGGTTGTAGTAGTAATTATGAGAGCATCGAATTCTCTCTCTAATCTGACACAAAATCTACCTAGTTGCTTAGGACTATATGGGCTTTTCGGTATTAAAATTTGTTGAATAGTGTCTGAAATAGGGAATGGCTAGTTTCCTAACTACTCGGTTATTCTTGGTTACATCATGCAAATACTCATTAAAAAAACTACATAAGGCAATCAAAATGAACTCCAGTCCCAAACTATTGACCAATTATAGACATGGAAAATCGCAAGAGTCCCATGTATTATGATATTAATTATATTATAGGTATCTCCGTTAAATATCACTATATAATGTATTTATGAGACAATTAACTAAAAAACAAATAATATAAGCTAAATTAGGTAGACAACAAAAACGATATTATCACTATTTGTGGTGTCTCTACAGTTACAAAAATACTTTTCTTGCTCTCTTGTTCTCCATCATTTCTCTTTTTTCCTTTTTCATTTTCTTGCAATGAACCCATAAAAAAAATTAAAGATTCAATTCCTCATCCTTCCGACGAAGATCTAAAAAAGATCCGACGAATACAAAGATCCGATGAAGATTCAGTGAAGATGTGGTGAAGATCCGATAAAGTCAATGATTACGATGATGGCGATGGTGCTAGAAAAGAATTGTTACTCGTTGACTTCCAAAACATCTTGGAGATAAAGATTAAGAAATAGGAACATAGAAAGCGATCTGAGTCGGGAATAAGAAATAGTAACCATTTGGATAACTAGTATTATTATTTGGCAAGGAGAAAAAGACAGCTTTTTGTTTCCTCCTTTGTGAATACAGCTTCCAAACCTGCCCTTTGTTACGGTGAACATTGGAAGTTCAGAAGATCTGAGATGTCTTCTAGAATAAACGATGGAGAAGATTCATCGTTTCCCAGGAGAGACCTGAAATACTCCACACAATGCTCTTGAATTCCTGTATGTGATTCGATACGGTTCCCCTGACTATCGGTGAGAAAGTGAATGTGATTAACTGATTTCCTTGAGGAAGCAACTCTGTGGTAATATGCATTGTTTCTATCTCCCACACTGAGCCAATTTACACTAGATTTTTAACAGTAGAACGCCTCTTCAGTCTTTGACAAAATTTTCCATTTAATGGGATCAAATCGGCAGTCTCAACAATGGCTGGGATAGTTGTCGAGACAGTAGCCAAGGCATTTCGGGTTGAGGTGGGACTTGCAGGCGATTGAGGTGGTGAAACCAATTTCTCGCTGGAGGATTTCGAAGAGACTGAAGATGGCGATGAAGCTCCTTTCGGATGAGAGCTCATCCCAAGAGGTTTTTTTTTTGATTGATCGCTTTTGTTGGGCCCGAATTTAGCACCCTAAATCTAGCCCGAATAAGCATGCTCAACAATGAAGGCTCGGCCCACGACGAGGTCTCATGAGACTGCTTACAAGCTGAAGTAAGAAAGGCACAAGTTAAAACAAGCGTGCTGGGAGCAGCGAGCATGCTGAAAGCAGCGAGCATGCTGAAAGCATCGAGCGTCCTGAAAACACCGAGCTCGCAGGAAAGGAGCGAGCTCGCAGAAAGACAATAGTACGAGCTCGGCCAAAGTTCAAACCAAGTCAAACACATTAAATGTGATTTCCTAGAATCAAGCTGAGCATTTAATCAAAGATCACAAATTCAATTCCAAGTTTTAATTTAGATTTAGAAGTTTATATTTTTTGAACATGTATAAGTTCGAAAGTGAACCTCATTGTAAAATATATTGAATTCTTGACTACGAAAAAGGCAACAATAACATATAATATTTCTCTCTCAATTTCCTTTCGAGTTCTTACAAGTTTTTCCTAAGTCTTTTTAATACACTTCAACCTAAAAGTAGTCGAGGATTGAGGTTGTGAGATTCTGCACTCACAATTTGGCGCCGTCTGTGGGGAGATGCAAAATAATTTCCTTCTTCTAACCCACGAATTTTATCATTCGAAAAAGATAATGTCGAGCACAACAAACGTTTCCATTACCACCTCGAAAGCGAACATCACATCTGGGATCAAAGAAATTGTCGTTCCTTCGGGACATGCAATCGTAAACCAGCCGGCTCCGGATCAAATAGCTGAGATCCAGAGCCTGATATCGGTTCTCATAGAACAAAATCGCCTAATCGCAGCTCGCCAAGACGACCTAGAAAGAGTGGTTCAGGCAGGCACGATCGGGCGACCTGTTCCCTGACCTGAGAACGTGGTCGAAAATCCTGCCCAGCTGGGCCAAGGATTCCTGCTTCAACCTCAATACAATTACGGGAATGGTTCAGGCTCAGGCAGCATGCCTGAATTTGAGTCAATCAAGAAGTACTATGAAGACACCAACGTCGAGCTTCAACAGATGAGATCGCAGATCCACACCGCTCTGAGCTCGGCACCTGAAATAGATCGGGTTATTGATGAAGTCAGTCAGACCCCATTCACCTTACGGATCGCGAGCCCCCAGCTTGGCGATGTCGGGAACATCCGATTTCCCAGGTATAACGGAGAAACCGACCCCAAGGCATTTATGAGAAGTTTCAAATTCACCTTTTCAAGGGTGCGACTACTAGGGAGCAACCTCGAGTCAGCACGCTGCCGTTTCTTCGCCGAAAATCTAACAGATTCGGCCTTGGAATAGTTTACCTCCCTGAAACCGAACTCAATTTACAACTTCACCCAACTTCAAGCTGCATTCTTGAAGCAATATTTGGTATTTATCCAGATCGAGACCTCGGAGGCCGATCTGTGGGTACTTACTCAAAAGCCAGGTGACTCGTTGCGAAAGTACATTGACAGTTTTAAAGCCGTCAAGGCAAAAATCGCTGATCTACATAACCCAACGGCCCTGAAAACCCTCCAAAACGGACTGCTAAAAACCTCAAAATTCTTTGAGGAGCTCACGGTTAGGGAGCCCGTATCACTAGATGATGTACTACACCGCGCCTCTCGCTGGATAATTCTCGAGGAGGCAGTGACACATACCTGGGAGGAACCCATGGAATGCGATGAATTTGAAGAAATATTACCATTACAATGAAAGATATTTGTAAAATTCGAACTACGAAAAGGCTTGATCCCTCCTCAGGGTACGTAGGCAACCTCATAAGGGTGCAGCTATTAAAATAAAATAAAAATATTCTTCTCTTAAGCCTGTTAAACGCAGCCTGAGATCTCTTCAGCTTCTATCTACAAGCTAAAAGCTTACTCCATAAATGAACAGCCTTACGAGTTAGAGCATGCTACCAGCTAGCATGACTCGACTTTGCGTCTAAATTTCAAGGTCACAACATTTTTAGTCTCTAAACGACAACAACCTTTACGTCTAAACTGTTTAGGTTGCATGCCTGCCTCTAAACGGCTTCGACCTTGCGTCTTAAAATCGCCTGGTCAGCTCCCTAGGTCTCTAAACGACCTGGGAGCAGGGTCTCTAAACGGCCTGGGTCCCTGGCTAAAAAAAATGTCTTTGACCCATTGAAAAATGTCAGCCTCTAAATGGCGAAAGGCTTGATCTTGCGTCTTAAAACCGCATAATACTTCTTAAGGCAGATCGCATAGCTTGGTTTGCCTTCGACCTTGCGTATTAAAATCGCCTGGTCAGCTCCTAGGGTCTCTAAACGACCTGGGAGCAGAAATTGAGCCTGCTAAAAGCAGCATGAAGTTCTTCAAACTTCCATCTCCAAGCTAAAAGCTTAATTACTTAAATGAACAGCCTCATGAGCTAGAGCATGCTACCAGCTAGCATGACTCGACTTTGCGTCTAAATTGCAAGGTCACAACCTTTTTAGTCTCTAAATGACAACAACCTCTACGTCTAAACTGTTTAGGTTGCATGCCCGCCTCTAAACGGCTTCGACCTTGCGTCTTAAAATCGCCTGGTCAGCTCCCGAGGTCTCTAAAAGACCTGGGAGCAAGGTCTCTAAACGGCCCGGATCTTTGGCTGAAAGACTGTCTTTGATCCATTGAAAAGTGTCAGCCTCTAAATGACGAAATTGATTCTAAGGAAAAACAAAAGATTTTTAAAGATCAAACTAAATAAAATTGAGCCTCCTCGCAGGAGCATAAGTTCAACCAAAAGGCACATTAGGGCATAACAAGTTCAAATTCAAACAGGATTTAAAGATCAATTGGATCTCGAGATTGCAAGACCGCATCCTCAGTGACACATCACTAAGGATGCTGGGGGCTACTGTTGGGCCCGAATTTAGCACCCTAAATCCAGCCCGAATAAGCATGCTCAACAATGAAGGCTCGGCCCACGACGAGGTCTCATGAGACTGTTTACAAGCTGAAGTAAGAAAAGCACAAGTTAAAACAAGCGTGCTGGGAGCAGCGAGCATGCTGAAAGCAGCGAGCATGAGCATGCTGAAAGCATCGAGCATGCTGAAAGCATCGAGGATGCTGAAAACACCGAGCTCGCAGGAAAGGAGCGAGCTCGCAGAAAGACAATAGTACGAGCTCGGCCAAAGTTCAAACCAAGTCAAACACATTAAATGTGATTTCCTAGAATCAAGCTGAGCATTTAATCAAAGATCACGAATTCAATTCCAAGTTTTAATTTAGATTTAGACATTTATATTTTTTGAACATGTATAAGTTCGAAGGTGAACCTCATTGTAAAATATATCGAATTCTTGACTACGAAAAAGGCAACAATAACATATAATATTTCTCTCTCAATTTCCTCTCCAGTTCTTACAAGTTTTTCTAAGTCTTTTTAATACACTTTAACCTCAAAGTAGTCGAGGATTGAGGTTGTGAGATTTTGCACTCGCAGCTTTGTCTTCCCCATGAGGAGGGAAGGTCCTAAGAGGAGAAGAGAGAAGGATTCCGACGCCGGAGGTGGGCTGCGAAGGAGATCACTTTTTTTGTTCTTTCAAAAGGGAAAAATATTTTTTTATCGCTTTTTAGTTTGGTTCAGTGGTGGAATTTTCAACTTATTTTTTTAACCGTTAATTCATGAATTAAATCACAATCAAAATTGACCGTTTTGATTACTCCGAGCTTTTTGGTCTTTTGTATGCTTCATATTCACTTCCGTTTTTTTTTTTTTTTTTTTTATTATCTTTGTCGCTTATTGGAGGACTACTTTTATTGGATCGGATTGAACGAAATCCAACACTACGGCTTGGTCCGGTTTCATCAAGGTCTAAGTATGTGTGTGTATGATAAAAGCATAATAATTTAAAGAGAGTTCTTTAATCTTTATATCTTCTCTATATTTACTATACAGTAAAACATCTATAAATTAATATTCGATAAATTAATAATCACTATAAATTAATAAATTTTTTCGGTTCTGAGTCGGACCAATGTAAAATTTAACACAATTCGATAAAATAATAAGATAATAATTTTTTTGAAATCCCTATATAAATATATGGTCTCAATAATATGATAAATTAATAATTATAAATCTTATGCATACATACCTAAGACAATTTAGTAAAATATGAATCTATTTTTGAATAGTGAAAAATCGTGTTGTTTCCATTTCAGCCTTCATGGTTCTATTTTTATCAGAGTGGTCGATAAAAGTACTAAACTAACAATTTTTTCTTCCTTAGCTGGATCGTTTGCAAAATTTTGGTCATTTGTAAAGTTTTAGTAACTATTGGAAAGATAATGTCATTCAACTTCATCAAGAAAATTTCTCTCTTTTCCATGATACAATATCCAATTGCGATGTATGTATAATTTATTCAAATAAAATAAAATTTAAAATATTATGCACTAAACTTTTTTATCTCTATAAATTATTAATTATTAATTTATATTAATTTATCAATTAATTAATACCTCTATAAGATAATAAATTTTTGAAGTTCCAACATTATTAATTTATAGAGGTTTTACTGTATATCTTTTCCCAATGTCTTTTTGTTTGTATTTGATGCACAATGAAAGGTTGAATATTTCTTGAAGAATTGTTGTTCATCATCGCAAGAAAAATAACCAAGTTCAACTGAAGGATTTAATATATTCACTAATTAAATCCACACTATCTAAACTAAGAATACCATATGTTTTAGTGTCACATAATATCACTTCACAAACACAAACATTACTAATAAACTCCAAAGCAAGAGTTTTCAAGGCTATATATACATATATATATATATATATATATATATTATTTCATTTGTAAGCTCTACCTTCGATCCTCAAATCTAAACTTACAAAAAAAAGTGAAAGTGATTAACAAAAGTTGGAGTTTGTGAGCTTAAATCTCAACACTCATAAAGCGTATAGTCACTTGTTTACAATCTCGCAATTCTTTCCACTTGTAAAGCATTTGCTTCTTTTTGCACCGTTTTTGTCGACAATATATATAACATAAATTTGCAAAGAATGTCATTTTATCTAACTTTCATTTGCATTCTAACACTTTTAAATTTAACAAAAAATATTTAGTAATTTCCTTTGTAAATAGACGGTTGTAACCCTTATATAGATTCTCTCGTGTACTGTACCTTCGATCCTAAAATCTAAACTTACAAAAAAGTGAAAGTGATTAACAAAAGTTGGAGTTTGTGAGCTTAAATCTCAACACTCATAAAGCGTATAGTCACTTGTTTACAATCTCGCAATTCTTTCCACTTGTAAAGCATTTGCTTCTTTTTGGACCGTTTTTGTCGACAATATATATAACATAAATTTGCAAAGAATGTCATTTTATCTAATTTTCATTTGTATTCTAACACTTTTAAATTTAACAAAAAATATTTAGTTATTTTCTTTGTAAATAGACGGTTGTAACCCTTATGTAGATTCTCTCGTGTACTGTACATGTCAGGTTTTTCAACATTTAAAGATGTTATGTCAGACGAAAACAGTTGATGTGATTTTTTTTTTTTTTAATTTTCATTTATTTGCTCGAGTGATATTTTAAATTTTAAATCAACCTTCACTACAAAAAACGCGGTGGATAACATCAATATATTAGAGTCATTTCGTAAACCGACTTAAATTTCATATTAAGATTGTATCTTTCATATTATAGTTTCAATGACATTTGTATTTGGATCCCATTTATATTCTACTCCTTCTGTTCCATTATGTAAGATGTTTAAGATAATTTTGTTTGTTTCATTTTATTTGATTTTTTCCAAGTTTCTATGCAAAAGTTAATTTGTTAGTTTATATATTATATAATATATAAATATATATAATAATAATAATTAGCATAAAATAGTTAAAAATAATAAATGGAGCATACGTCGGTTGTATAACTTGACTCATAACCGACGTAAAAAAATGTGATTTGAATTTTGAGTCACATAAAAACCGTCGGTATACTCTATTAGGGACCCATATGTTAAAAAAAAGGTTTTACATGAAATTTTTTATTGCTTTATTTTCATAATTGTATTTTTTTATCTAACTGATTTTTGGTTTTGCAATGTTAAATTCTAAACTTGACTAAAGCATGAGTTAATATTTTCTCTCATATGTTTATATAATTTTGTAAAATTTTACAAAATTCAATTTAGGTTCGTTATTTTTCATATTCGCTATTTTCAATTTAAGTTTTTTTTCCGTTATATGTTCTTAATTTATGGTTATCATACTTTACGTTATTCAATTTGGGTTCGCTATTTCCCATTTAGGGTTTAGTTTTTTCTGTTAGATGTTCTTTATGGTTGTCATACTTTACATTTTTCAATTCGGATTCCCTATTTTCCATTTAGGGTTTAGATTTTTTCCGTCATATGTTCTTAATTTATGGTTGTTATAATTTACGTTATTCAATTTTGGTTAGCTATTTCTAATATAGGGTTTAGTTTTTTTCTGTTATTATGTTCTTAATTTATGGTTGTCATACTTTACGTTATTCAATTTGGGTTCGCTATTTGCCATTTAGGATTTAGTATCCCTTTTCCGGTTTAGTATTTCCTTAATATATAGTACCTTTTATGGTTTAGTATCCGTGAAAGGCTTAGTATTTCTCTTTTTGTATTTTTCTTTTTGACGTCTTCCCTTTTTGTATTTAGGGTGTAATATTTATCATTTATTATATTTTTAGTGTTTAAAATTTAAGATTTATTTTGCTGATTTTTTTCATAATTGTGTGGATGTCCACATTAGTTTTGATAACGGTTATGGATGTCCACACATCTAATATTTTTACAAAAGTATATGTTATATTTTCATAATTATTTGTAAGTTTCTTCCTGATTTTAACTTGTTTTATTCTCTCTCCTTATCTCCAACCTTCTGCGTTACAAGTATCCTGGATCTGTTTGTGTTATCATCTTTTATATATGTGAGATTGTAGGTTTAATTAATATTTTTCTAAATTTGTATTTACTTAATAAAATATAGATGATAACAAAAAATTTCTTTTAGTAGTTATATCATAACGACTCTAATGTCACATCCACCCGCTCGTTCGGCGCAAAACATCTCTTCGAAACTGACACACATGTCTCGTACATCAAGGGCAAAACAGTCCAAATTCGGGCCAAACAGTAATGAAAGTGTTAGATTTTGAAATACTTTTCAAAAATGCTAGAATGCAAATGAATTTTAAATAAAGTGACATCCCATGCAAAACCCCTATATATAATAAGGTTACACGTTAAAACATACGACCAAAAGCATAAAAGGAAATCTATGTCAAGAGAGTGCATATATGTATACATATATATATAATTAAATAAATAGTAAGGGAAGTAAATACGAGAAATATAACTCATGCTTCTTCTTTTGTTGTTGTTGTTTATGGCTTTTAACTCTTGTGTATCCTTTAGAAATTCTCCTTGTGGAAGGAGAATCTGGTGCTTGTCTTGTGGGTGAAATCTAAAGCTAAATGCCTTAGCTCCTTTGTCAATGCGGGTGCTCCACAGTAGAACACTCCTGCCCATTTTTGTTATTATCATTTCAAATGTTATATATCATCTCTACTTATATTCCTACCAAATAAATATTCTCTTAATTAATGTTTTTCTTTCTTTCTATAACCGAGAGGATAATAGAAATGAAGATGTGAACTTACCAACTTTAGTGTTAGGGTGATCCATGGCTATGCGTTTGTAAACATTTCTCCAGTTAGGTTTAGCGAAATGGGACATAACTCTTGTTCCAGAAACAATATCGACGCCGTTCTTGGCATGGTTTAGTGACTGAAGCATATGTATAAGAGCGGAACGAGCGTCACCTTCTTCATAGACGCTTGTACAATAATTATGCATCTCGATGACACGGTTGGTATCTCGTTCCGCGACTTCGTTCATTATGTTCTTGAACCAATCGAAGGAGCCTTGCTCACGCGTAACCCAGTAGAAGTAAGCCCTTCGCGTCCTGAAACTCTCTTTCTTGTTTCGTTGTTGTGGCGCGCTTGTTCCATGTTCCATTCGGTTGAGTTGAGCTTGTTCTTTGGCCCTGATGTTGTTGACAATGTCTTTGACGATACTGATCATTGGTGTTGCTCCGATTCCGAGACCAACCAGTAGAACCACCTCGTACTTTTTGTAGTCTTGTGCTGGTGCACCGTACGGACCATCGATCAAGACTTTCGGGAAGCTGCATGTGCAATTATATATAAGGGTCATTGCTATTAGCAAAGGTCACAACTTTTTAATGATGAACCATTATATATTTTTCAACAAGACACTAACTAACGTGGATGGTATAATTGTTTACGTTTCCCCCCTCTATAAAGAAACAAAAAAACATTTGGTCGTAACCAAATATTATGTCAAAAATCTAAATATGTCTTTTTACAATCGTATTTCACATCAAGATCTTTTAAAATCCGATATATCTTTCAACGTTAATTGGATATTATTAATGTATGCCTATTTTTAATTACGTATACAACATCTTTTTAGTTAATGCCATGCTCACTTTCTCTCGTGACTTTTTGGTTTGGTACTCCTGCTAGCTATACGAATTATAAGTAATGATTACATTTTTAATTACTAGATAATTAACATTTATAATAGCACCAAAATAGCATAAAAAAATTAGTTTGGAATTCTTAGATGGATGGAATAATCATGCTTATCCAATCAAATTAATTTGGCATGTGACACGTAAAACCAAAGCTAAGTCTAGTATAACGACATAAATATAATAATCATTCCTAACTAAACATATTAATTTGGCATGTGAACACTTAAAACCAAAACCAAGTATATATGCAAGTATATTCGTACACCTGGATCTATATTACATCTACATGACTACATGTGATGTGCCCCAAAAACCCAGATAGGAAACTATGAAGACCATTTAAAAAGCCAGCATCTCTTCAATTTTTGTTTTTTTAAAAACTTATTTCGAAAATAAGAAACTTGATAAAGTAAATAAACTACTCGGCAATATAATAGACATGATGAAAAAATATTTTATATAAAAAAAAACCAATTGAATGTTGACATCGAAAAAAACGAAGTAGATTTTGACCTATCACCCTCAATTATCCTGTCACTCAAGATTTACGCGGTCACAAAAACACATGGAGACGCAAAAACAACATCGTGCTTGCATGATATACCAAATAATGCGTCTCAATCACCTAAATAAAATAGTGATATATATAATTGGTTAGGTAACATTAGTTTTTCTTTTGAAGTTGTAGTCTCCCACCACTTACTTATTTGGATGAATTAGGTACGTTGTTTGAATTTCTTACCCCTTATACTAAGAATGCTTTTTGTAAGTGGATATCACGATTCATGCATACATCCTCTCAAAAACCTTCTAGAACCAAATCGTTTACGTGTGGAATTATATTGTCGACGCATTAATCCAAGATATAGTGGTTAGGATTGTTTACTTACTCGGGATTATTTGCGCCGTGCATCATGTCGGCTCTAAGCAGACCACTAACTCCTGCTGGAGGTGGCTTACACACCTGAAACAACACACAAAACCAAACTATATATGCATATCAAACTCTTAAATTTTCAAAAAGAGTTGCTTAATTAGAGACTTTAATAAAAACCTCAGAGAAGACTCCTTTAAGAGCTCGTGTCCAATCCCCAAGAACTCTAATGTGAACACTTAGGTAATCATCTTGTGGTGCAGAAGTGATTGAAAATGGATGCCTGCATCGGTATCAAACCGCGTTATGATTAAAACTTATTAGCATTGCAGAGAAAATATGAAGTTTCGTACCATTCGAATGGAGATACAGCGGCGCAGTTAACAAACATGTATTGACCGCTCTTGTATTTGAAGTTTTGAGGCCTTGACAAATGCAATGCCAATACGTTTCCCGGATAGACCGCTACTTTCCTAATAGTCACCGCTTTGATGGTCGACCTGAATGCTCGTATTAACCTTTCGCATGCGTATAGAATCACTGGTACCACCAAATACATCCAGGTCTACAACCAAATGATTACGAATTAGCTTATGTATACCCTTGTGAGTCGAAGAAGAAGGGGATGACTGGTTTAATTACCGTTTTGTTGTGCCAATCTTTGGTGAGATATAAGTAGTACCCATGAGCAACAAGAAGAATGTAGACTATGACAAACAAATGATGAGTGTACCAAAAGGCATTGAAGCTAGCTAGTTGCTTTAATGGTCCTGGAAGATTTAGCTTCCCTCTTCTGAACCAAGGCGTGGCTAGTGTGAAAGCAATTGCCATTAACAGAACCATTACTAGCCCGGTTATACCTTCCACCGAGTTTACAAAATGCCAGTAGCTCTTTGGTTGCTCCTCCCCGAAAAACTGCCTTATAGGCCTATATTGTTCTGGAGTTGCGTCAAGTAGCCGCGGAAAATCGCACACTAAATGTGCCCCGGCGTGCATCGTTACTCCAACTATAATCCCCACCGCTATAACCTAATGCTTTAAGAATCGGTTTACTATACGAAATCCCGCGAATAATTCTGGAAAACAAAAAGGTTTTGGAATTGGGATATGTTTGTTTGTTTGTGTTTACCTTGTGGAAATTGATATTGTCATCAAATGGGACAACAATACCCAACCTGGTCTTATTCCTAAGCCATGTGATGGTGTTTCTGCAAACAGGTAAGAGAATCAAAGCCATGTTCAGCTTTACTGTTTCTGCTGCACCTTTGGCCATACACACACAATCTCCCATCACCGGATACACAGGGCTACGCCTGTACTGGATGTATTTGTATGTGAAGAGTATGGCCATAACCGTGAGCCAAAGCGCTATAACCCAACATCTTTTCCAGTTGTCTATCACGAAGAATCGAAGGCCACGGTACCATCGCTTCAATGGGTTGCGGTTAAACGTTGGCTTAAGCCTCTGACTCATCATATGGCTCAGATTCTTCCTCTCCCCAGTACTTGTTATTACAGACTGTGTTGCAGCTTGCAAAAGAAGTGTCTCAAGACTCTCCAACTGTTTCAAGATTCATCACAAATGATTCAGACTCAAAAGCCGCTTATCGTTAGGATAACTTAATTACTTACCATGATGTATCCTATATTGTCTGGGTCTAGCTCTTCCATGATAAGTGCTGCATACTCATCAGCTCTCTTCTGGATTGTGTTAAGATTATTTGCAGAAGCACTAAGACTTATAATCTGTGAAAACAGAACAAGGCCAGAGCAGAGTTTAACAGTGTAAGTAAACAAAAAAACAAATCTTCCTCTTGGAGAAGAAGATAACTCTTCATTTTACCTCTCTAACTTCGTCTTCTGTAAGTCTACCATCTGCATCTTTATCCACCCTGCAATTTTCATCACTTCAGATTCACATCTTTATCGAAGAAAAACTTAAAAAGACGAAAAATCGAAATATTGTACATGTCAAAGAAAGTCTTAAGCCGAGAATCGAAGCTTTGATCATTGATTTGTTCCCAGAATTCCTTTAGTTGATCGCCATCGATCACTTCCCCTGTTATATTCCTTCTTCTAGCCAATGCGTCGAACAGTTCCAACGCAAATTCCTTCGAATTCATCCCTACATTATCAATTTCAATTCAAACATTATATGTCAGCTGAATAGCAGAATAGCAGAATCAGTAGGACGAGAAAACTTAAAAAAACGTTAAAAAGTTACTTAGATTCTTGGTTTTGTACCTATGCATTCTCCGAATTTTGTTCGAAGCAGCAATCCACCGGTAGTGGCCGTTATCTGATTGAACCGCTTCTCGACGGCTGACCAGCCAGCGCCACCGTCGGTCTTGCTGATAAACTTAAGTCCCTTCAAAGCTTGAGCCGCGGCGGATTTCGTCCGGTCTAACTTAGGCTGTCCTCGACCTGGCTTTCTCGTGCCACCAGAGACCGACGTAAGACGCTTGAGCTCGTGAGACACAGAAGCCAGACGCTTCACCACCGTCGTTTTCTTCTCGAGGCGGTTCCGTTTCAGCAGCGTGAGCTCCGGACTCTCCTCGACGCTCGATCCTCCTTCCGATCCCGCCGATTTCAGGCTGTTTACAGACACCCTGTCGTCTTGAACATCTACCGTGAGGTCCACGTATGGCGCCGCCGTACGCGTTCTCTGGCTGTTCTCCGACTTGAATCCGGGGTTCTTCATCGCCGGTTTTTTGTAGATCGGCGGCAATTGACCGCTCATCGGACCACTCATGTAACCGCTGCTTCCGGCTTCGGCGTCAGAGTTATAGCCTCCTGACACTTCAAAGCTCACTCTCTGCATTTTCTTGCACTCTACTCTAAAAAAATTCCTCGACGGAAAGTTTCACCGGGAGAATAAACAAGAGACGGAAAACGATGACAATGACGAATTTGAGGTTTCGAATTTGAACTCTGAAGCTTGTTATGGAATCTTTCCTAATTCAGAGGAAAGTTTGTAAACGCAGACGGAACATTTTCCCGAGAAAAATGAGAGATTTTAGCAATGAATTTTCCGGGAAAAATACTTCTCTCTGAAAAAAAAACTTGAGGGAAAGTAAACGATCTCGTGGTTTTTGATATGAGAAAGAAAAATGGATTTATATATAAATAGAGAGATGAGTAAAAAATTTCGAATAAAGAAGAGAGACGTGGTCCGACTTGGCCCACCAGATTTGTCATTTGTGATGCAAAACATTTAACTAAACCAACTGATAACGTGCATTTGTAATGCAAAACATTAACAAAAAGAAGGAAAAAAAAAACAAAGTTGAGAATTTTTTTTAATAGTTAAATTAAAACAATAGTCTACGGTTTTTTAACAAGTCCATAGTGAATGTTTGAAACTTATTAAAAATAATAATAATTGCAAGTCTAATGACATAATTGCATAGATTGACATATAAATTCAACCTTTTTTAATAAATTTAATACTTTTTGTGTGTGTGTTTTAGCGTGTAAATAACAAAAATATACCTCTTTCTGTCTATCCGAGTACCGTCCTCATGTTTACACACCGTATTGTACATGAAATAAATTATCATGAATAGTGAAATAATTGTTACTTTCCTAAATAATTTTTAAAAAAGAATAATTTTTTTTAGAAAGTTCAAATAAGTAACTTTACATGCAAAAACCCCTAAATAAATTAAAACAATAGTCCACGGTTTTTAACAAATCCATAGGGAATGTTTGAAACTTATTAAAAAATAATAATAATTGCAAGTCCAAAAAACTATGATTTTTTTTTTTGACAACTCCAAAAAAAGTATGATTATATTCAATTTTTACCATTTTAAAATACAAAAAAATGTTGGCAAATACATATTGCATTTAAAAAGAAACTGCCCATTAGAATATGGATGATCCATCCCCATACATACAACTAAAATTGATCATACATGTTTGAGAGATTTTTAGCCGATTAATCAAATTAAAAGAATTCTACGGAATGACGAAGGTAAATATGTTTTATTGATAAGGAGACTTGAATCAATACAACTATTAATTACAACGAATTCAAAACTTTTAGCGAATGATGAAGAAGTAACATCGAAGATGATTGTTTCGTCGCTTCGAATCGTTCGTCTAAGGTTCTCGATCGGAGAGTTTATCTTCTAGAGATTTTTTGCTATATTATTTTGTATGTTTGCCTTGTTTCATTACAATTTTTTATATAAGGTCGCATCAAATAGTACTCTTGTTTGTTTATTTTTAAGATTAGGATCGATGTAGCATTTTCTTCATTGATTTTTCTTAATTAACGTTTCCTTTTCCCAATCGATTTTTCTTAATCAATCCTTCATTTTTTACTCGACTTTATTTCATTTTATTTTTGGAAATCCGTTTGAAGCTTATAAAGTCTAAGCTTCTTGAGTTTCTAGATGCTGTCGATTTTCTAAAAATTGATGAAAGGGTTACGACTGATTTTCCTTTTAAACTCCATCCACTTAGGTATTTAACGTAACATTGTTTCATTGGCGCTTCAATAATGAACTTATTTTATCCATCAATACACACATATCACTACAATCAAAGAGCAACAAAAGCTGTGAATTTTGGGACTCTGAATGTAAATTGTACCATTTGTATAGTATGCCCCCCATTCAGACTTGTTTTTGCAGACGACAATTGTTTTTATTTTTAAAAGGGAAAATTCCATAAAAATACCCTAACTTTATTCCGATAAGCTTTTTAATACCTGAACTATTTTTGTATCCAGTAAAATACCCAAATTATTTGTTTTGCCCATTTTAAATATCCAACTACGAACGATGTACTCATTTTACAACCCCACGTTAACAGATATATACGGACCTATACACAGTATGATACAGTGTTTATATTTAATAATAAAATATTAATAAATAAATAAAAAATAGCATTCAATTTTTGAAAAATCCCCAAAAAATAAAATAAAAAATCAGAAAAATCGAAAAAATTCCAAAAAATTAGAAAGTTAAGAAAAATAATTTAAAAAAATAAAAAAAAAATATATATATATATTATATTTTAGCTTTTGAATATTTGAAGCAAAAGTTTCTAAAAACTCAACAAATACAAAAATCCAAACAAATTCTTAAAAATTTATAAAAATTCAAAAATCCATGAATAACACATCACAGTTAAAAAAAACATTAATAAATATTATTGGTCTTCGTTAGACTTCATAAAATAATCATATTTTGCAGGAAATAAATATGGAGTCTTCTGGAAATAAATATTATTTGTCTTTGTTAGTTTCTACAAATAAATATTATTGGTCTTTGTTAGTTTCTACAAATAAATATTATTGATTATTATTATTTTTGGTTGATCATATGTTTTACATTTTTATATTTGTGTCTGGATTATTATCGATAAGAAATTTAATAATCTAACTAATATGATTATTTGATGAAATTTCTTGTGCGGACTAAACACCTAGTATATATATATATATATATAAGAAAATGTTAGACTCTCTACTTTGGTGTCGTTTTCTAGAAGTCTAACTGTGATGTGTCCGGCAAAACGTGATTATTTGATGAAGTCTAACGAACACCAATAATATTTATTAAGGTTTTTTTTACTGTGATGTGTTATTCATGGATTTTTGAATTTTTATAAATTTTTGAGAATTTGTTTGGATTTTTGTATTTTTTGAGTTTTTAGAAAATTTTAGTTCAAAAATTTCAAAAGCTAAAATATAATATTTTTTAAAAAAATAATTAAAATTTTTTTTTCTTAATTTTCTAATTTTTTGGGATTTTTTCGATTTTTTGGGATTTTTTTTTTGTAAATTGAATGTATTTTTTATTCATTTATTAATATTTTATTATTAAATATAAAGACTGTATCAAACTGTGTATACATCCTTATATATCTGTTAACGTGGAGTTGTAAAATGAGCACATAGTTCGTAATTGGATATTTAAAATGGGTAAAACAAATAGTTTAGATATTTGATTAGGTACAAGAATAGTTTAAGCATTAAAAAAGTTTATCGGAATAAAATTGAGATATTTTTATTGAATTTTTCGTTCTTAAAATGTGAAAGCCCAAGCCCATTGTTTTTATCGTTTCTGCCGAGGGCCCAAGAATAATGGCAAGTGTTTTAGTGCTGCCACCATGTTTTTGTTTCCTCCGGATAATAGGGGTGGACGGATCATATATCAAGACATTTTTGGAATATTCGGATTTGTATCTGGATCTGAGTTTTAATTATTCAAATTTGGATCTGGAACTACGGATATCTGGATTTTGGATATCCGTATAGATATTAAGATATCCGTAGATATTCGAATCTATAATTTTTATTTAAAAATATTAAAATATTAAAAATAATAATAAAATAAATTTTTTATATAATATTTTGTAAAAAACAAAAATCTGTTATTATAAAAAAATATTTTAATTTTTTTTAAAATAAAAAAATATATATATATCTCAATGTATTAAAAATTTATTAATAAAATATAAATTTTTAATATTTTTAAAGGATCCGGACCTTATAATTTAACTATTTGGATCCAGATCCGGATCCGGATTTGACGGATCCAAGATTTTACTATCCGGATTCGGATCCGACCTCCTCGAATATCCGGATTTTGGAGCGGATTGGAGCGGATATCGTATCGGATCTTGGATTATGGATAATAGTTTCACCCCTACCAAATAATGCCATCTAATTAGAACCAAAATTTAATATTTCCTTCATCATAATTTTCCAAGTCTATTGTATTAGTGATATACAGATAAATATATATATATATATATAAACTATAAAATTGATAACTCGCATAATTTTAACCGTATAATTAAATCTAAATTAAGATTCACGTTCAGTTAGTAAGAAAACCAACTGATAAGGGCTATAAGCCTATAACGTCCATTTGTAATGCAAAACATTAACAGAAAGAAGAAAAAAAAACAAAGTTGAAATTTTGTTAATAGTTAAATTAAAACAATAGTCCACGGTTTTTTTAACAAGTCCATAGCGAAATAATAATAATAATAATTGCAAGTCCAAAAAACTAAATTTTTTTTTTGACAACTACAAAAAACTATGATTATATTCGATTTTTACCATTTTAAAATACAAAAAAATGTTGGCAAATACAAATTGCATTTAAAAAGAAACTGCCCTTTAGAACATAGATGATCCATCCCCATACATACAACTAAAATTGATCATACATGTTTGAGAGATTTTTAGCCGATTAATCAAATTAAAAAAATTCTACGGAATGACGAAGGAAAATATGTTTTATTGATAAGGAGATTTGAATCAATACAACTATTAATTACAACGAATTCAAAAATTTTAGCGAATGAAGAAGAAGTAACATCGAAGATGATTGTTTCGTCGCTTCGAATCGTTCGTCTAAGGTTCTCTATCGGAGAGTTTATCTTCTAGAGATTTTTTGCTATATTATTTTGTATGTTTGCCTTGTTTCATTACAATTTTTTATATAAGGTCGCATCAAATAGTACTCTTGTTTGTTTATTTTTAAGATTAGGATCGATGTAGCATTTTCTTCATTGATTTTCCTTAATTAACGTTTCCTTTTCCCAATCGATTTTTCTTAATCAATCCTTCATTTTTTACTCGACTTTATTTCATTTTATTTTTGGAAATCCGTTTGAAGCTTATAAAGTCTAAGCTTCTTGAGTTTCTAGATGCTGTCGATTTTCTAAAAATTGATGAAAGGGTTTCGACTGATTTTCCTTTTAAACTCCATCCACTTAGGTATTTAACGTAACATTGTTTCATTGGCGCTTCAATAATGAACTTATTTTATCCATCAATACACACATATCACTACAATCAAAGAGCAACAAAAGCTGTGAATTTTGGGACTCTGAATGTAAATTGTACCATTTGTATAGTATGCCCCCCCATTCAGACTTGTTTTTGCAGACGACAATTGTTTTTATTTTTAAAAGGGAAAATTCCTTAAAAATACACTAACTTTATTCCGATAAGCTTTTTAATACCTGAACTATTTTTGTATCCAGTAAAATACCCAAATTATTTGTTTTGCCCATTTTAAATATCCAACTACGAACGATGTACTCATCTTACAACCCCACGTTAACAGATATATACGGACCTATACACAGTATGATACAGTGTTTATATTTAATAATAAAATATAAATAAATAAATAAAAAATTGCATTCAATTTTCGAAAAATACCCAAAAAATAAAATAAAAAATCCGAAAAAATCGAATAATTTCCAAAAAATTAGAAAGTTAAGAAAAATAATTTAAAAAATAATATATATATATATATATATATATATATATATATATTATATTTTAGCTTTTGAATATTTGAAGCAAAAGTTTCTAAAAACTCAACAAATACAAAAATCCAAACAAATTCTTAAAAATTTATAAAAATTCAAAAATCCATGAATAACACATCACAGTTAAAAAAAACATTAATAAATATTATTGGTCTTCGTTAGACTTCATAAAATAATCATATTTTGCAGGAAATAAATATGGAGTCTTCTGGAAATAAATATTATTTGTCTTTGTTAGTTTCTACAAATAAATATTATTGGTCTTTGTTAGTTTCTACAAATAAATATTATTGATTATTATTATTTTTGGTTGATCATATGTTTTACATTTTTATATTTGTGTCTGGATTATTATCGATAAGAAATTTAATAATCTAACTAATATGATTATTTGATGAAATTTCTTGTGCGGACTAAACACCTAGTATATATATATATATATAAGAAAATGTTAGACTCTCTACTTTGGTGTCGTTTTCTAGAAGTCTAAATGTGATGTGTCCGGCAAAACGTGATTATTTGATGAAGTCTAACGAAAACCAATAATATTTATTAAGGTTTTTTTTACTGTGATGTGTTATTCATGGATTTTTGAATTTTTATAAATTTTTGAGAATTTGTTTGGATTTTTGTATTTTTTGAGTTTTTAGAAAATTTTAGTTCAAAAATTTCAAAAGCTAAAATATAATATTTTTTTTAAAATAATTAAATTTTTTTTTTCTTAATTTTCTAATTTTTTGGGATTTTTTCGATTTTTTGGGATTTTTTCGATTTTTTGGGATTTTTTTTTGTAAATTGAATGTATTTTTTATTCATTTATTAATATTTTATTATTAAATATAAAGACTGTATCAAACTGTGTATACATCCGTATATATCTGTTAACGTGGAGTTGTAAAATGAGCACATAGTTCGTAATTGGATATTTAAAATGGGTAAAACAAATAGTTTAGATATTTGATTAGGTACAAGAATAGTTTAAGCATTAAAAAAGTTTATCGGAATAAAATTGAGATATTTTTATTGAATTTTTCGTTCTTAAAATGTGAAAGCCCAAGCACATTGTTTTTATAGTTTCTGCCGAGGGCCCAAGAATAATGGCAAGTGTTTTAGTGCTGCCACCATGTTTTTGTTTCCTCCGGATAATAGGGGTGGACGGATCAGATATCAAGACATTTTTGGAATATTAGGATTTGTATCTGGATCTGAGTTTTAATTATTCAAATTTGGATCTGGAACTACGGATATCTGGATTTTGGATATCCGTATAGATATTAAGATATCCGTAGATATTCGAATCCATAATTTTTATTTAAAAATATTAAAATATTAAAAATAATAATAAAATAAATTTTTTATATAATATTTTGTAAAAAACAAAAATCTGTTATTATAAAAAAATATTTTAATTTTTTTTTAAAATAAAAAAAAATATATATATCTCAATGTATTAAAAATTTATTAATAAAATATAAATTTTTAATATTTTTAAAGGATCCGGATATCCGGACCTTATAATTTAACTATTTGGATCCAGATCCGGATCCGGATTTGATGGATCCAAGATTTTACTATCCGGATTCGGATCCGACCTCCTCGAGTATCCGGATTTTGGAGCGGATTGGAGCGGATATCGTATCGGATCTTGGATTATGGATAATAGTTTCACCCCTACCAAATAATGCCATCTAATTAGAACCCAAATTTAATATTTCCTTCATCATAATTTTCCAAGTCTATTGTATTAGTGATATACAGATAAATATATATATATATATATATATAAACTATAAAATTGATAACTCGCATAATTTTAACCGTATAATTAAATCTAAATTAAGATTCACGTTCAGTTAGTAAGAAAACCAACTGATAAGGGCTATAAGCCTATAACGTCCATTTGTAATGCAAAACATTAACAGAAAGAAGAAAAAAAAACAAAGTTGAAATTTTGTTAATAGTTAAATTAAAACAATAGTCCACGGTTTTTTTAACAAGTCCATAGCGAAATAATAATAATAATAATTGCAAGTCCAAAAAACTAAATTTTTTTTTTTGACAACTACAAAAAACTATGATTATATTCGATTTTTACCATTTTAAAATACAAAAAAATGTTGGCAAATACAAATTGCATTTAAAAAGAAACTGCCCATTAGAACATAGATGATCCATCCCCATACATACAACTAAAATTGATCATACATGTTTGAGAGATTTTTAGCCGATTAATCAAATTAAAAGAATTCTACGGAATGACGAAGGAAAATATTATTTACTGATAAGGAGATTTGAATCAATACAACTATTAATTACAACGAATTCAAAATTTTTAGCGAATGATGAAGAAGTAACATCGAAGATGATTGTTTCGTCGCTTCGAATCGTTCGTCTAAGGTTCTCGATCGGAGAGTTTATCTTCTAGAGAATTTTTGCTATATTATTTTGTATGTTTGCCTTGTTTCATTACAATTTTTTATATAAGGTCGCATCAAATAGTACTCTTGTTTGTTTATTTTTAAGATTAGGATCGATGTAGCATTTTCTTCATTGATTTTCCTTAATTAACGTTTCCTTTTCCCAATCGATTTTTCTTAATCAATCCTTCATTTTTTACTCGACTTTATTTCATTTTATTTTTGGAAATCCGTTTGAAGCTTATAAAGTCTAAGCTTCTTGAGTTTCTAGATGCTGTCGATTTTCTAAAAATTGATGAAAGGGTTTCGACTGATTTTCCTTTTAAACTCCATCCACTTAGGTATTTAACGTAACATTGTTTAATTGGCGCTTCAATAATGAACTTATTTTATCCATCAATACACACATATCACTACAATCAAAGAGCAACAAAAGCTGTGAATTTTGGGACTCTGAATGTAAATTGTACCATTTGTATAGTATGCCCCCCATTTAGGCTTGTTTTTGCAGACGACAATTGTTTTTATTTTTAAAAGGGAAAATTCCTTAAAAATACACTAACTTTATTCCGATAAGCTTTTTAATACCTGAACTATTTTTGTATCCAGTAAAATACCCAAATTATTTGTTTTGCCCATTTTAAATATCCAACTACGAACGATATACTCATTTTACAACCCCACGTTAACAGATATATACGGACCTATACACAGTATGATACAGTGTTTATATTTAATAATAAAATATAAATAAATAAATAAAAAATTGCATTCAATTTTCGAAAAATCCCCAAAAAATAAAATAAAAAATCCGAAAAAATCCGAAAAAATCGAAAAAATTCCAAAAATTAGAAAGTTAAGAAAAATAATTAAAAAATAATATATATATATATATATATATATATATATATATTATATTTTAGCTTTTGAATTTTTGAAGCAAAAGTTTCTAAAAACTCAACAAATACAAAAATCCAAACAAATTCTTAAAAATTTATAAAAATTCAAAAATCCATGAATAACACATCACAGTTAAAAAAAACATTAATAAATATTATTGGTCTTCGTTAGACTTCATAAAATAATCATATTTTGCAGGAAATAAATATGGAGTCTTCTGGAAATAAATATTATTTGTCTTTGTTAGTTTCTACAAATAAATATTATTGGTCTTTGTTAGTTTCTACAAATAAATATTATTGATTATTATTATTTTTGGTTGATCATATGTTTTACATTTTTATATTTGTGTCTGGATTATTATCGATAAGAAATTTAATAATCTAACTAATACGATTATTTGATGAAATTTCTTGTGCGGACTAAACACCTAGTATATATATATATATATATATATAAGAAAATGTTAGACTCTCTACTTTGGTGTCGTTTTCTAGAAGTCTAACTGTGATGTGTCCGGCAAAACATGATTATTTGATGAAGTCTAACGAACACCAATAATATTTATTAAGGTTTTTTTTACTGTGATGTGTTATTTATGGATTTTTGAATTTTTATAAATTTTTGAGAATTTGTTTGGATTTTTGTATTTTTTGAGTTTTTAGAAAATTTTAGTTCAAAAATTTCAAAAGCTAAAATATAATATTTTTTTTAAAAATAATTAAATTTTTTTTTCTTAATTTTCTAATTTTTTGGGATTTTTTCGAATTTTTGGAATTTTTTCGATTTTTTTCGATTTTTTTTTGTAAATTGAATGTATTTTTTATTTATTTATTAATATTTTATTATTAAATATAAAGACTGTATCAAACTGTGTATACATCCGTATATATCTGTTAACGTGAAGTTGTAAAATGAGCACATAGTTCGTAATTGGATATTTAAAATGGGTAAAACAAATAGTTTAGATATTTGATTAGGTACAAGAATAGTTTAAGCATTAAAAAAGTTTATCGGAATAAAATTGAGATATTTTTATTGAATTTTTCGTTCTTAAAACGTGAAAGCCCAAACCCATTGTTTTTATCGTTTCTGCCGAGGGCCCAAGAATAATGGCAAGTGTTTTAGTGCTGCCACCATGTTTTTGTTTCCTCCGGATAATAGGGGTGGACGGATCAGATATCAAGACATTTTTGGAATATTCGGATTTGTATCTGGATCTGAGTTTTAATTATTCAAATTTGGATCTGGAACTACGGATATATGGATTTTGGATATCCGTATAGATATTAAGATATCCGTAGATATTCGAATCCATAATTTTTATTTAAAAATATTAAAATATTAAAAATAATAATAAAATAATTTTTTTATATAATATTTTGTAAAAAACAAAAATCTGTTATTATAAAAAAATATTTTAATTTTTTTTTAAAATAAAAAAAATATATATATATCTCAATGTATTAAAAATTTATTAATAAAATATAAATTTTTAATATTTTTAAAGGATCCGGATATCCGGACCTTATAATTTAACTATTTGGATCCAGATCCGGATCCGGATTTGACCGTATAATTTTCCAAGTCTATTGTATTAGTGATATACAGATAAATATATATATATATATATATATATATATATAAACTATAAAATTGATAACTCGCATAATTTTAACCGTATAATTAAATCTAAATTAAGATTCACGTTCAGTTAGTAAGAAAACCAACTGATAAGGGCTATAAGCCTATAACGTCCATTTGTAATGCAAAACATTAACAGAAAGAAGAAAAAAAAACAAAGTTGAAATTTTGTTAATAGTTAAATTAAAACAATAGTCCACGGTTTTTTTAACAAGTCCATAGCGAAATAATAATAATAATAATTGCAAGTCCAAAAAACTAAATTTTTTTTTTGACAACTACAAAAAACTATGATTATATTCGATTTTTACCATTTTAAAATACAAAAAAATGTTGGCAAATACAAATTGCATTTAAAAAGAAACTGCCCATTAGAACATAGATGATCCATCCCCATACATACAACTAAAATTGATCATACATGTTTGAGAGATTTTTAGCCGATTAATCAAATTAAAAGAATTCTACGGAATGACGAAGGAAAATATGTTTTATTGATAAGGAGATTTGAATCAATACAACTATTAATTACAACGAATTCAAAATTTTTAGCGAATGATGAAGAAGTAACATCGAAGATGATTGTTTCGTCGCTTCGAATCGTTCGTCTAAGGTTCTCGATCGGAGAGTTTATCTTCTAGAGGTTTTTTGCTATATTATTTTGTATGTTTGCCTTGTTTCATTACAATTTTTTATATAAGGTCGCATCAAATAGTACTCTTGTTTGTTTATTTTTAAGATTAGGATCGATGTAGCATTTTCTCCATTGATTTTCCTTAATTAACGTTTCCTTTTCCCAATCGATTTTTCTTAATCAATCCTTCATTTTTTACTCGACTTTATTTCATTTTATTTTTGGAAATCCGTTTGAAGCTTATAAAGTCTAAGCTTCTTGAGTTTCTAGATGCTGTAGATTTTCTAAAAATTGATGAAAGGGTTACGACTGATTTTCCTTTTAAACTCCATCCACTTAGGTATTTAACGTAACATTGTTTCATTGGCGCTTCAATAATGAACTTATTTTATCCATCAATACACACATATCACTACAATCAAAGAGCAACAAAAGCTGTGAATTTTGGGACTCTGAATGTAAATTGTACCATTTGTATAGTATGCCCCCCATTCAGACTTGTTTTTGCAGACGACAATTGTTTTTATTTTTAAAAGGGAAAATTCCATAAAAATACTCTAACTTTATTTCGATAAGTTTTTTAATATCTGAACTATTTTTGTACCGAGTAAAATACCCAAATTATTTGTTTTGCCCATTTTAAATATCCAACTACGAACGATGTGCTCATTTTACAACCCTACGTTAACAGATATATACGAACCTATACACAGTATGATACAGTATTTATATTTAATAATAAAATATTAATTAATAAATAAAAAATTGCATTCAATTTTCGAAAAATCCCAAAAATTCAAAAAAAAAATCCGAAAAAATCAAAAAAATTCCAAAAATTAGAAAGTTAAGAAAAATAATTATATATATATATATATATTATATTTTAGCTTTTGAATTTTTGAAACAAAATTTTCTAAAAACTCAACAAATACAAAAATCCAAACAAATTCTTAAAAATTTATAAAAATTCAAAAATCCATGAATAACACATCACAATTAAAAAAAAACCTATGATTATATTCGATTTTTACCATTTTAAAATACAAAACAAAGGTTGGCAAATACATGTTGCATTTAAAAAGAAATTGCCCATTAGATCATGGATGATCCATCCCCATACATACAACTAAAATTGATCATACATGTTTGAGAGATTTTTAGCCAATTAATCAAATTAAAAGAATTCTACGGAGTGACGAAGAAAAATATGTTTTATTGATAAAGAGATTTGACTCAATACAACTATTCATTACAACGAATTCAAAACTTTTAGCGAATGATGAAGAAGTAACATCGAAGATGATTGTTTCGTCGCTTCGAATCGTTCGTTTAAGGTTCTCGATCGGATAGTTTATCTTCTAGAGGTTTTTTGCTATATTGCTTTGTATGTTTGCCTTGTTCCATTGATTTTTTTCAAATAAGGTCGCATCAAATACTCTTTTTTTTTACGATTAGGATCGATGTAGCATTTTCTTTTTTGATTTTTCTTAATTAACGTTTCATTTTTCTACTGGATTTTCCTTAATCAATGTTTCATTTTTTACTCGACTTTTTCATTTTATTTTTGGCAATCCGTTTGAAGCTCATAAAGTCTAAGCTTCAGGAGATTCCAGATGCTGCTGATATTCTAAAAATTGATGAAATGGTCACATGGAAAATGGTCATTTAATTCTCCAAGTATTTGAATTTGACAGATTTATTCTCCAACTATTGAGTGGGCAATTTTAATTTCACCAAGTTAATGTTGACTTTGTTAATTTAGGTACGAAAAAGTCAATATTAACTAAGAAAACGGAGATATTAGCGTTGACCTTTTATGAGTCAAATTTTGCGAATTCAATGTAAACTTGAGGGATTAATTTTCCACTTTAAAAGTTGGAGAATTAATCTTTAAAATTATAAAACTTGAAAAATTCAATGATCATTTCCAAAATATAGTATGCTTTTTTAATAGAAATTAGTCTTCATTTTAAAAATATACACATCAATTATTAAGGTTTATTCATAACAATTTTAAGAACTATCTTGTAACATTAAAAACTATTAAATTTGAAAAAAAAATCAAATCAACTATATATAGCTAAAACTCAAATTTCTAGAACTTACCGGTAATTTTTTATAGCAACATAAAGTTTTTATTTTGTATTTACGTTATTAATAAAGTGATTTTAGTTGATTTTTCATTGTTCACGTATGAATGCCTAAATTAATTTGATCTTGCCACCATATTTTTTATAGATGGATATTGTCAGGTCTGATCTATAGGGAAGGCGATAGACCATCGCCTAAAACCACTTATTTTTTTTTAATTTAGATTAAAAGTTTTTATTTTAGATTAAAAGTTTTTAAACCACAAAATTTAAAGTTCATATATTCTTTAAATTATTGTTTTCCAAAAAAAAAAGGGGTTGTATCACATAATTAACCATCTAAAAGGTATAAACAAATTAGAAAATATATACGTTTGTTAAATTACGGATGTGGTATTTGCTGTTAATAGAGAGATTAAAGAGGTTATATCAGTCAGAGCGCACAGCGGGAGCAATGAGATGACATGCAGAGAATACAACGGATGGAAAAATCGCTTATCCGTCAGACGCAGAAGCATGGAAACATTTTCAGTCAATGTATCCCAATTTTGCGTATGAGGCGAGGAACGTATACCTTTGATTATGTACCGATAGTTTCAACCCTTTTGGGAAGCACGGCAGACAATATTCTTGGTGGCCAGTAATTGTAACACCTTACAATTTTCCGCCATCTTTGTGCATGAGACGGAAAATTTTGTTCCTTAGCATTCTCGTTCCTGGACCAGAGCATCCGAAGAGATCACTTGATATATTTTTGCAGCCATTGATTTATGAGTTGCGAATGTTATGGGACCAAGGTGTTGAGGCGTTTGTTGTTTCTTGTCAGCAGAATTTCGTAATGCGGTCGATACTTATGTGGACCATTAGCGATTTCCCAGCATATGACATGTTATCATGATGGACAACGACGGAAGGTTATCGTGCCCGTACTGTCAAGATAATACATATGCGTTCTAGTTGAAGCACGAACGCAAAACGTCTTGGTTTGATTGCCATAGGCGATTCCTACCAAGCGATCATCCTTATCGTCGGAGCACGAAATTGTTTAAGAAGAACCGGAAAGTAGTTGATGGTCCACCTCCTGAGTTAGATGGAGAGTATTTGTTGACTCAGTTCAGAGATTTTGGTGCAGAGAGGACGGTTGATTTTGGTGGTAATGGGCATCATCCTGTTGATGGTTGTGGCAACGTACATAATTGGCACAAGAAGAGAATTTTCTGAGATTTGCCTTATTGGAAGGACCATCGTTTGAGGTATAATCTGGATGTCATGCACATTGAGAAGATTTTTTTCGACAACATTATGAACACCGTTCTCAATGTCCAAGGGAAGATGAAGGACAATTTGAAGTCTAGATTGGACTTGCTAGACATTTGTTCTCGCTTGTGACAGGGAACGGGAAGGCTCCAGTCCCAACTTTTCGGTTAGATGAACTTTCAAATACCGAGTTTTTTTAACTGGATTTCCTATAGTGTTATATTTCCGGACGGATACGCATCTAACCTTCGGAACTGCGTTGATCATGGAGAAGGGAAGTTTACTGGGATGAAGAGTCATGATTGCCATGTTGTGATGCAACGCCTCCTTCCATTTGCCTTTGCCTGTCTTCTACCACGTAATGTCCACGAAGCAATTGCAGATACAATCATTAATTTTTTTTTTTAATACTTTACATGTACATTAATACTTTCGTCTTTATTTATTCATTTGTTATGCTTATTATGTAGGGATTGGTGCCTTTTTTCGAGATATATGTTCGCGCTCTCTTACATCAGATGGTATCCGCAACCTTGCGAATAATATACCCGTAATCCTTTGCAATTTGGAGAAGATATTTCCGCCTTCCTTCTTTGATGTTATGGAACATCTAACAATTCATCTCCCTCGAGAAGCAGAGCTTGGGGGCCCTGTTCAGTACCGTTGGATGTATCATTTCGAACGTTATATGTTTCCTCTAAAGAAAAATGTGAAAAATTTGAGCAAAGTGGAGGGTTCTATTGTCGCACACATCATCAATGAAGAAACCTCACATTTTGCCGAGTTCTACTTTCCATCACAAGTCAAAACAAAGAGTCGTAGACCAGCTCGACATGGTGATGGAGGCGTAATACCTTTCTATCTGGTCGATGTTCCTCATATATTTTTAGAGATTGAACGACTTAGTGGAAAAGGCAAGAAGCGGAGCCTTTCACCACATGAGCGAGAGCATTTGCATATGTATATTCTCACAAACTACGACGGAGTTGATGAATATGAGATGTATTATATTGAACCAAATTATTAATTACTTATTGGGTTATATATATGTTAACGTTATTATCACTTCAATCTCACATGTTGTATATGGCATATCAACGTTTTGCATTTTCGAACAAAACAGAGGAAGAGCTAACCGAGCACAAAGAGGAAGAGTTCGGACGTTGGTTAAGAGATTATGTAAGTTTTTTAACTAGCTATCATATATAATGAATGATTTATTTGACATTATTTGTTTTTGGTGCAAGTCACGACAGAGAAGGCTAATGGATACATATTTCCCACATGGTTAGAAGAAATTGTGCGCTTTCCACTAGCAACTGTGCCGTCACATGTGATGTATAGCACACGGGGGTACTCTTTTAAGATTCTTCGGGATGATAGGAGTGCGACAACTTCAGATTACGGTGTATCAACTTAGTCTGGCGATCTTGTATACAATGGTGTCGTACGTGAGTTTTTCGATGTCCAGTATCCGGAAATGCTCGGTTTAAGATGCGTTGCATTTTTATGCGACTGGAACGACCCATTAGTAGGAAGCGGTGTGCGACACGACCAATTTGGTGTTACATCATTACATAGCAGAATACGACTCCAGAAATACTAGCCATTCGTATTTGCTTCACAAGCGGTCCATGTTCGTTTTATTCTTTAATTTATATATTTTTTTGTTAGTATTTTTGCAGTACCGTGGTTTAATTTTTATATGACTTTATTACATGGTGTAGGTATGCTATATTCCCTATCCACGAGTGACAAACAAGAAAGACCCGTGGATTACAGTTACCTCGATAAACCCCAGACGTAGGGTTCATGGGATGTCCGATCATGAACCCCTCCAACAAAGCTTCGTAGGTTTGGGTTCAATCGAACATTCCCTTGAGGTCGACCTTGTTGTTGATTTCACCAAACCTATAGATGATCGGGTATTTGAGGATTCAAAGGAAGAATTAGACGATTTGGGTAAACTTCCGATTCAGGAGAATCAGATTACTCATAATCATATTCAGAGTATTTTAATAAAATTTGCATTGTAAAATATGTACTTGTACTTGTACTTGATATTTGTTATGTATAATGTATTAGTTATGTGGAAGTTTTATAAAATTAGACATTTGATATACTTAAGTGTAATAATCCATTTTAAAAACCCAAAAAATGCTAAGTATACTTCCGTTTGAAATCCAAAACAATGCTAAATATACTTCCATCCGGGATTAAGTTTTAGCGGGGTGTTAGTTTTAGCCGGAGATACTGAACTCGTCGAAAATCCGTGGAAAATTCCCCGCTAAACCTTAGATGGGGATGCAGGATTATCATTTGGATGCAGTAGAAAAGCCTTGCCTCGATGATACACACCATAAAAGCTATTCGACCACGTCAAAGTTTTTAAAGTCAAATTACATCTGCCAAAAACACCCAGAAACTGTCACATGATGCTCACAGCTAAGCACAACCTAACCCAACCCAACCCAACTAGCCAGGAATTTCCTACAATTTGGAAACTCTTGAATTTCGCATAATAGAGAGAAATAAAACTATCAAATGATTCAAAACATATGTTAGAGAACAATCCATACTTATATATTTCTCTTCTCATAATTTAGAAAAAATTGTTCATAGTATAATTGATGATGAAGTTGAAGACAAAACTACAATATTTTGGATAGTACAATACTTTGGAAAGTATTTACACATAAGAAAATAATTATCGGACTAAAAATCTTAACAATTTTTGGATGCATATCTAGAAAAACAACACCATGAGTTTTTTGATCTAATAGAAAATAGAGATAAATTCTAAGAGAAAAAACACATAACATTAGATTCATACTTTAGTAAATTATCGTAGACATATATGCACGAGTTTATATAATTATTAATTTATGATATGATTGGGACCATATATTTACATAGATGTTTTTTCAAATATTATTATCTTATGAATTTTGCTAATTCTTACAATCCCCCGACTCGGGACCAGAAAACTTTATTATTGTATGGTGTTTCTTAATTTATCGAGGTTTTAGTGTACTTCAAATTTCCACTTAGTTCGAACAACATCAAACAATAGGTGCACTTAAAAAGTAGCCAAAATTTATTAGCCTGATAAAATCATGAAAAGATAGTAAAAAAAGAACCGACAACGGAAGAATCAAAAGACAAAATCATGGAAATAAATAATCGCAATTCATTTTACTTGTTAACGAAACAATTTTAAAATCAATAGTAGGGTGCCTTGTAGACGTATGGTGGTGGTGGAGACTTGTAGTCTACCTTAGGAGAAGGAAAGTAGTATGGTGGAGGTGGAGGAGAGCTGTAGACGTATGGTGGAGACTTATAGTCCACCTTTGGAGAAGGAGAGTAGTATGGTGGAGGAGGTGGAGAATTGTAGACGTATGGTGGTGGTGGAGACTTGTAGTGTACCTTAGGAGAAGGAGAGTAGTATGGTGGAGGTGGTGGTGAACTGTAGACGTATGGTGGAGGTGGAGACTTATAATCCACCTTTGGAGAGGGAGAGTAGTAAGGTGGAGGTGAAGGGGAGCTGTAAACGTATGGTGGAGGTGGAGACTTGTAGTCCACCTTTGGAGAAGGAGAGTAGTATGGTGGAGAAAGAGAGTAGTATGGTGGAGGTGGAGGGGAGTTGTAGACATATGGTGGAGGTGGTGGGAAGCTGTACACGTATGGTGGTGGTGGAGACTTGTAGTCCATCTTTGGAGAAGGAGAGTAGTATGGTGGGGGTGGAGGGGAGCTGTACACGTATGGTGGTGGTGGAGACTTGTAGTCCTCCTTCGGAGAAGGAGAGTAGTATGGCGGAAGAGGTGGAGAAATGTAGACGTATGGTGGTGGTGGAGACTTGTAGTCTACCTTAGGAGAAGGAGAATAGTATGGTGGAGGTGGTGGGGAGTTGTAGGCGTATGGTACTGGTGGAGACTTGTAATCTACCTTAGGAGAAGGAGAGTAGTATGGTGGAGGTGGTGGTAAACTGTATACGTATGGTGGTGGTGGAGACTTGTAGTCTACCTTAGGAGAATGAAAGTAGTATGGTGGAGATGGTGGGGAGCTGTAGACATATGGTGGTGGTGGAGACTTGTAGTCTACCTTTGGAGAAGGAGAGTAGTAAGGTGGAGGTGGTGGAGAGCTATAAACATATGGTGGAGGTGGAGATTTGTAATCTATTTTAGGAGAAGGTGAGTAGTAAGGTGGAGGTGGTGGAAAGCTATAAACGTATGGTGGAGGTGGAGATTTGTAATCTATTTTAGGAGAAGGTGAGTAGTACGGTGGAGGCGGTGGAGAATTGTGAACGTATGGTTTTGGATGTGGCGTGTACTTAGGGCCTTGTCTTCTATATTCTGGTGGTGGAGGTGGTGATGCCGAGTAGGATGGGGAATACTTTTTGGGTGAATATGGTGATTTGTGTTTATGGACCGGGGAATTGTATTGTGGAGTTAGAGGGGATGAGTAAGGGTAAGCTGCAGCCGCGATGGCACTAAAGACCACAACATAAACCATGCAATGCCCTAACCCCATCATTCTTGAGGATCTCATCCTATCCCTAGCTGCTCTCTTTAGTTTTTTGTTTTGTTTTTGGTTATGATATTGTTCAACATAAAAGCCCTTTATATAATCACTTTTTGTGTAAATACTATATTATGTTCCCTACTTGGGTTCGTGTGTGGCACTTTCAAACACAATTAGAAGACGTGCTAAGTTGTTTGTTTGAAAAAATAATGGTTTGTGGGGAATCTTAAATGTAACAGATTTTCCGGCAAGGTTCAATAACTTTGATATGTTTTCTTATTATTTTACTTGATTTATAACGACATAATTAACTAAAAGGAACAAAATAAACCTTTTTATTGATGATTATTTTAGGCACAAATAATATATTTGTTTCATAACATTAATGTGATGAAACAAAAATTTATTTGAGTTATCATATCAAATCAATTTTTTTGAAAATAAAATTAGAGGGTGATCCGCGTTTCACACAATAATTTATATTGCGATAAAGTTTGAAAAAACCTCCGCAATTTATTTATTTTTAAAGGTTTTATATGTACTTAAAAAATATAATAAAACATATAATACATACAATTATATCCATCAAATACTTCAAATTTATTTTGGATTCATAAAACCTTAATACATATGTAGATATCCAATTTTGAATATTTATACTCACATACCAAGTTTTGGATAGTTCAATATGTAATCTCGATCCGAGCAATTAATTTTGGATCCAGAGAAACCGTATTAAATATAGTAATTAAACAAACGTGATCAACCAAGCGAGGGAGCAATAATTTTTAGATGGGGATGCGAGATTATCATTTGGATGCTGTAGACAAGCCTTGCCTCGATGGATGAGACACGCCATAAAAGCTATTCCACCAAGTCAAAGTTTTCAATGTCAAATTACATATGCCAAAATACCCAGAAACTGTCACATGACAGCTAGGAACAACCTAACCTAACCCAACCAGCCAGGAATTTCCTACAATTTGGAAACTATTGAATTTCGCATAATAGAGAGAGATAAAACTATCTAATGATTCAAAACGTATGTTAGAGAACAATTCTTACTTATACTTTTCTCTTCTTAATTTTGAGTTAGATGTCAATTCATTCGATATTGATCTCCTTCCATAGTGGTCTGATGTGTTCTAAGACTCTCTCTCTCTCTCTCTATCTCTCTCTCTCTATCTCTCCCTCTCTCTCTCTCTCTCTCTCTCTCTCTCTCTCTCTCTCTCTCTCTCTTTCTCTTTCTCTCTCTCTCTCTCTCTCCTCCTCATCAACGCTTTCTCTATGCTTGTTAACACGAAAAATTGAACCATGGACCTCATTTTTCCCTAGTTGAAATTAACATGCACTTTCTTCCTTCCATTTTTCGTTTTCGACTAGTCTCGTGGTTCTAATTCGAACATTAAAAAATATCCAGGAAACGTTTCCAATTCGCCTGCTCAAAGATTGGCTGGAACATGTTTTTTTTTGTTTTGTTTTAAGTACTTGGAACAGTGAATCGAGGAGGAAAATATTTTGGAGTATAATTAATGGGGGTGTAAGTTTTAACTCTAAAAATATTGGAAGTGCACGGAGATGCGTTCTACTACTTAGGAGTCAAATCCACTGGAGACTGAGAGACTGCAATTCAAACTCGTAGCCATATTTGAAAAGTATTCATTCTTGGCTCCACTACAGACCAATTTTCCCGGGGAAAACTGGTCTTTGCTTCTCTTATTCTCATGATCATAGGAGCAAAACACTTGGGATTATATTCAGTGTTTCGAGCCTGAAAATGTATGGCTTTAAGATCTAGCTTGTAGTCCAAGCTCATCTTTGAAACTATGTTTTGAAGAGTGGGAACGATCCTAGAAGAATGCTTGATAAGGTCCACTGGATTACTCCCTTCCAATAGTTTCAACACGTAATCTAGGGTAAAATTTGGCAAAAGGAAATAGAGCAATTAGAATAGGTTAATCTTTTATAAGAAAGATTTGAGAATTAGAGATGGAAAGAGATTTGTAAATCGGTGCTTCTAAAAGAAAGTCATTTCGTTCGCTCGCTTCTCTTATCAAGAGATTTTTATATACGTGGGAGCCTGATAAATAGATTGAACATATATGCAAAATCCGTTAAACATAGACCTCAAATTATTTGCATTCCAACCATCATTGGTGTATTAATCGTACCACTAAAAAAACAACTCAAATATGCAACTAATGAACCGAGAGCCTAATGGAAATTACCTAAGCCTTATGAAAATTGCCTTAATAAGCCTATTAATGGAAATTATATATGCTCCTAACGCGAAAGGTACATACAATAAAACCTCTAAAAATTAGGTTGGTATTCTGCTGTAGTAAATCGGAAGGGGGGTTGGGTTTTCGGGGAACTGAAGATTTTAATACAGCATTATTAGCTAAACAATTATGGAGATTGATGGATTCACCGGAGTCCTTATTTGCGAGGGTCTTCAAGGGTCGTTATTTTCAGAACTCACACCCTTTAAACCCTATACGATCTTACTCTCCATCATACAGATGGAGGAGTATTATTTCAGCTAGACCTCTGGTAAACAAAGGGCTAATTAAAAGAGTTGGATCAGGCTGTTCTATCTCAGTATGGAACGATCCGTGGATACCTTCTTCTCAGCCAAGGTCAGCAACATGTAAGGGGTACAATTATTACCCGAATCTAATGGTCAATCATCTGGTTGACCCAATGACCCAGACATGGAATATGACGTTGCTGAACGCGATTATTGCCCCGGAAGATGTGACGATCATCCGGGGTTTGCCTATAGCTAGAACCTTCAAGCCATATACTTTCAGATGGCACTACACAAAATCGGGAAGGTAAACGGTGAAGTTGGGCTATCAAGTGGAACATTCAAGCCCAAATATTGGTCACACTATTCCTTATGTCCGGATGTGACGAACTTACAAGCTCACACATGGAAGCTGGAGTGCACTCCGAAATTACGTCATTTTATTTGGAAAGCTATATCGGGTTGTATCGCGGTATCATCAAAGTTGAGGAGTAGAGGAATTGACTGTGATACACAATGTGCAAGGTGTGGTACGGAAAATGAAACTATCAATCATGTCCTATTCGAATGTCCTCCGGCTTTACAAACATGGGCACACTCTAAGATACCAACACCTCCGGGAGTCTTTCCGATGTTGTCGGTTTTTGCTAATTTCGATCATCTATTTTGGAGACTTCCTCCGGATAATCCAGATAACAACTTTCCTTGGATTGTGTGGTATATTTGGAAAGCGAGGAATGATAAGGTTTTTTCAAATGTGGACAGAGATCCACAAGAAATATTGAAGCAGGCGGAAATGAGGCAACAACCTGGGAATTGGCCCAAAGTAGTGACCCTGATGCGATAATCCACAGTTTTGTCCCTAATACAATGCCCCCGTCATTTGAAGGCTGGCGGTGTAATATTGATGGATCTTGGAAGGAGACCGATAGTTTCTCCGGATTATGTTGGTATTGCTTTCAGGAAGGCGGTGAAGAGAAACTAATGGGCGCCAGGAACCTACGCAGAAGCATCTCCCCACTACATGCCGAACTGGAGGCACTCATCTGGACCATGCATTGTTTGAGTGCAAACCAGAAGACAACAATAGCTTTTGCAACATACTGCTCCGAGTTGGTGAAGATGCTACACCCGAGGATTGGCCGGCTTTTGCATTATATCTGGAGGAATTCGAAAACAGTAAGGAGGCTTTCTCATCTTTTTCAATATCACTCATCCCACGCGCGAATAACAATAAGACAGACGAGTTAGCAAGAACTGCTCGTGTCTACCCAGTGGACATTACCTTTGTAAACTCGGTACCCCCGGTTTGAATTTCTGAACCGTTCTAGGTATCTAGGCTGTTGACAAAAAAAATAAATAATAATGTCAGGACTTTGAAATTTGTATTTTTTAGAGATATAATTAATCGATAAATTAATATTTATTAATTTATAGAGAAATATTGTTTTTTAGTCAAAATCTTCAAAATTTGTTCTTCAAATGATACTATACTATAGAATTTAAGATAAGTTTAATTGTTAAAATGACATGCATGAACTTGAGATTATGATTACAAATATGAGATGCCGCAACAGAATGTGTGTTATTAGCTTATTGAATTATCCATGTAAAAATAATATATGCTAAAACTTCATAATTTAGAAAAAATGGTGCCTAGTATAATTGATGATGAAGTTGAAGACAAAACTGTGATATTTTGGATAGTACAATACTTTGGAAAGTATTTACACATAAGAAAATAATTATCGGACTAAAAATCTTCACAATTTTTGGATGCATATCAAGAAAAACAACACTATGAGTTTTTTGATCTAATAAAAAATAGAGATAAATTCTAAGAGAAAAACACATAATACTAGATTCATACTTTAGTAAATTGTCGTAGACATATATGCACGAGTTTATATAATTATTAATTTATGATATGATTGGGACCATATATTTACATTGATGTTTCTTCATATATTATTATCTTATGAATTTTGCTAATTCTTACAATCCCCCGACTCTGGACCAGGAAACTTTATTATTGTATGGTGTTTATTAATTTATCGAGTATTAATTTATAGATGTTTTATTGTACTTCAAATTTCCACTTAGTTCGAACAACATCAAACAATAGGTTCACTTAAAAAGTAGCCAAAATTGATTAGCCTGATAAAATAATGAAAAGATAGTAAAAAAAAGAACCGACAACGGAAGAATCAAAAGACAAAATCATGGAAATAAATAATCGCAATTCATGTTACTTGTTAACGAAACAATTTTAAAATCAATAGTAGGGTGCCTTGTAGACGTATGGTGGTGGTGGAGACTTGTAGTCTACCTTAGGAGAAGGAAAGTAGTATGGTGGAGGTGGAGGGGAGCTGTAGACGTATGGTGGTGGTGGAGACTTATAGTCCACCTTTGGAAAAGGAGAGTAGTATGGTGGAGGAGGTGGAGAACTGTAGACGTATGGTGGTGGTGGATGTTGATCCGTAAATCACACAAAAAGGGTAAAACAGTACTTTTTAGTCGGAATCTCGTTTATTGATCAAGGTCGGCGTTACAACAGAATTTAAGTAAGAAGGCAAAGACAAAAGACTTGAGATCGGTAATGAGATCTCTTGTATTCTCTGTCTCTGCGGAAGTTGTGGATCGTCTGAACGAATGAGCCTCCTCCTTTATTTATAGTGTCCTTGAGGCGGTTCAAAGGAAGATTTCCTTTTCCGAGTTCGATTAGGAAAAGGAAATCTTCCGGTTTTCTCTCCGAGATAAGGATAAGTTCCGCATATCTCGTGGAATCGACCAAAGAGAATATTTCCCTTTTCCGAGACCGGTGGGAAAAGGGAAATATTCCGGTCTCATCTGTTGTAACGGACCGGGCTTGTGATGGGCCTAGATCGGTAGCCGAGATGGGCTTTCAACGAGATTCCGAGCTCGGCCCAATGTTTTTGGGCCGGCTTATCCTCGATCCGAACCATCGTAAACCGGTCCTGATTGAACCGATCTCGGTTCAAACCGAGTTAAACCAAGGGGGTGCTAATCCCCCCTCTAACAATTGGTCCCCCCCCCAGTTCGGCGAGGGAGTTTATGAGTTCGGCGAATTTTTAGGGAGTATTCTTTAGCTCGGTTAAAACTGAGATCGGTATGATCTAATCAGATTCTGTTTCGAGTTCGGCTTAATGATACGAACTGTTCGAGTTCGGCGAACTGCTTAAGTTCGGCTTGATGATACGAACTGTTCGAGTTCGGCAACCTGCTTAAGTTCGGATTGATGATACGAACTGTTCGAGTTCGGCGAACTGCTTAAGTTCGGCTTGATGATACGAACTGTTCGAGTTCGGCGAACTGCTTAAGTTCGGCTTGATGGTACGAACTGTTCGAGTTCGGCGAACTGCTTAAGTTCGGCTTGATGATATGAACTGTTCGAGTTCGGCGAACTGCTTAAGTTCGGCTTGATGGTACGAACTGTTCGAGTTCGGCGAACTGCTTAAGTTCGGCTTGATGATATGAACTGTTCGAGTTCGGCGAACTGCTTAAGTTCGGCTTGAAAGGACGGATCCTCTTTAGATTGGGGTTTCTCGCGGTTGAATTGTTTTATCGAACTTTCGAATTCGGTGAGTTTTCGGTATCGCCCCTGAACGTTCGAGTTCGGTATTTTTTCTTGAGAAGAGGGCGTCGTTTCGTCTTCTCTTTTAGTAGAATTCGAAGAGTCGCGTGTCGATTTATCCTCTCTGGTTGCGCGTTTCGAGGAACCGTCATCATTACCTTTTTCTCTATAAATATCGCTCGGACTCCCTTTCGTTTTTCACTTCTGCTTTGCTTCCGAAAAGAAAAAGGTACTTTCTCTCTCTAAACGCTCTCCCTTCTCTCTAGAATTTATTTTTCTTTCCGTTCGCCGATCATTCCTCCGCCGTGGTTTCTCCGATCTGCTTGAAGATCTTCAAACTTTCCGGGCGATCTTCAACTGTTCTTCGTTAGTTTTCAAGCTGTTCTTCACCGATTCCTTCTTTCGATCGAAATGACCTCTGAAGGTGATTCGATATCTGTTGGTGACCGATCTCCGAATCAAGACTTCCCAGACCTTAGACGTTTTATGGATGATTCTGTTTCGAGCTCGGATATGCAAGATCTACTCAGACATAACCCGCGTCGTGGTGAAGCGAGCAGTTCCAGGGTTACGATCGAGGTTCCTCAACTTGCTGATGAGGATGAACTTGAAGAAGTCGTTGAGCCAGATGAACAGATTCGGGCAGATCGGGAATTTGCAGTTCGGCTCGCGGAGGGCGATGATGCTGCCTGTCCGGACGATCACGTTGTATCGCCAGCGGCTCGTCAGGATGATGTTTCCAGGTCGGCTACCGGACGGGTGGTTGAAAAGCCCGCGAATATTGGGCCGTCTCGTTCCAAGGCCGAGACGGTCCAAGTTACTTTGGAAAGATGCAATGCTCCGGATGGCATCCTTGTCAAGATCCCGAAGGAGACCGACCGCCCGTGGGACGCTCCTGACGGTTATCTTTGTGTTTACGAGGAGTATTTCAGGAGCTGCGGTCTTAAGTTTCCCATCCCGGAACTCTTCTATAAGTATTGCAAGAGGCGGCATATTGCGATCTCTCAGTTGATGCCGGCCACGGTAATAAATCTTATGGGTCTTCTCACTCTCGGTGAAGAGTGCGATATCCCTATTACGGCGAAGATTTTTGAAAGGTTATTCCGGGTGAGTCTGTCGAAGGCGAAGCCTTGGTTTTTATCAGCTAGTGCGAAGCCGGAGTGTGACCTCGTCACCGGGAATAAACCGAGCAAGGTTAACAACTGGGATGCTCGGTACTTCTATGTGAAGATCGACGAGTCCTCTGTCGAGCATCCAAACGGGAGTTACCGAACTCAGTGGAGGACGCCTATTGGTAGATATTCGTTCCTGATTCCCTTTAGTGCTTTATTTTGCCTAAGTTATATTTCTTCGTTTCTTTTTCAGATCGTCACATACCGGGCTTCCTTATCACTACGCCGGGATTCACCTTTATCCACGTGAAGAGATTAAGTGCGGCAGGTAAAGCTCGGTGGCCAGAAGCTTACCAGGAAAAGCTTGATTTGAAGGCGAAGAGAGTTCTCAGAGGTATAACTGTCATTTTGTAGATCGTCGATACCGAGACTCGTTTTCCGGTGTTTATACCGCTTTTTTCTTTTTGCAGCAAAGTCATCACGTCGTCGGAGAAAAATGAAGTTCGAAGATATCCCTAATCTTTCAGCCGAGATGGACGATGACGAGATGGACGTGGGTGTTCCCCTGCCTGATGACCAAATGAATCCCGGGGCTACGGCTGTTGACGAACAGGCTGGCCAAGAGGAGGTTCCTGCTGGGGATCGGACTCCTTCGGCGACCGAACGGGCAAACCCGGAAGTTCCAACAGAAGAGATTGGCCAAGGAGACATTCCTGCTGGGGAGCACACTTCTCATCCGGCCGAGAAGAAGAAAAAAAGGAAGACAAAAAGGGGGTCTCGGCGGGCTGCTGGTTCGACCGCTGGAATCGGTACCGGGTACGCCGAAGGTGGCGAAGGCGACGAGGGGATTACCGAACCCCAACAAGCTGATGGAGATACAATTGTCCTATCGGACAGTTCTCCAGCGTCGAAGAAGCGTCGGACGTCAGATCCCGAGGTCGATTCTTGGGATTACGTCGAATCGTATCGGCGCTTAAGTTTCGGCCCGGACTTCCTTTCGCCGGTCGACAGCCTTCGCCAATCTGAGGCCTACAAGAAACTGGCCCAGACTACTGCCGAGGTAAAACTCTCTTCTTTTTTTTTTGTTATCCTCTTTCTTTCGATTGCTTATTTTTGAAGTTCGTTATCTCTGCAGATGGTTGCTCAGACGAACGAGATCGTCGGGTCTTACGACCGCGAGCTCGGAGAATCGCGCCGTAAAGCTTTCGAGGCGAGGGTTCAAGCGGCGGAGCTTCGCAAGGAGCTGCATATATCCGAGGACCGAGTGGAGGCGGGCGATCGTGCGGTAGCCGAGCTGACTCGCGAGATTGCCGCACTCAAGAGATCCAATGCCGAGCTGGGGTTGGAAAGAGACGCTCTCTCGATAAAGCTATTCGCGGAAACTTCGCGATTGAGGGCTGGTCGTACCCAGCAGATCTCCAGGAGAAAGGTGGTCACTGAAAAATGCCAAGTCCGGCTCCAGAAGGTAAAGGATCATTTGTCGGCGGTTGAGCAGGCGAAGAAACCGTTCCTCGTGATCAATCAGGTTCAGGGAGTACTCGATTTCTGTGAGGCCCTCAAGAAGAAGCACGGCATCGTTGTCCCTTTGTCTCGTATCGATCGGCTCGAAAAGCTTAAGGCTGAAAAGGTGGAGGAATATGCCGCGATCGACCTCCGTGAGCTGGATGAGGCGGACTTGGTTGTCACGCCTTTTAGTGATCCGGTGCATCCAGAGGTTTCGACGTCGATGGGCAATGAGGTTCCACCGGGCCTCGATGAGTTCGGCTCCAATCAGGCTTCCATGTCGGCTGATCGCGCTGACGCGATGCGGAAGCAAAATGTCTAAGCCCCCTTTTTTTTTGCGACTTGTTTAGATTTCTTTTGCCCGAATGGGCTTATAACTTGACCTCTTGGACCGGAGGGTTTTTAAAATCCGGTGTCCGTTTTGTCGTTTTGCCCGAGGGGCTTTTATGAATCTGATTTCTATCTGTCTTCTTTCTATTTTGAGTGTTATGCTTTTATTTCTCAAGTTATTATTATGCCGAGTTCTGATATATTTGAAGTCGTACGTAATACGAACCTCTCGAATTTATCGTACACAGTGGTGCCGTAAACTGTACGGTCTTAGCCGGGTGAAGAGGATAAATTCGACTGAACCTGTTCGAGGTCGGCAATCCCTATCGTAGATCGGCTTACTGCTTTTGCGATTGTTGAGAAATCGGCTTACTTGTTTTTGCGACTGTTGAGAAATCGGCTTACTAGTTTTTGCGACTGTTGAGAAGTCGGCTTAGATTTGCGAGGAAGGACGTTCGGCTTGACCCTAGTGTTTAGTTTAAGAGTACGTGAACAGCTCGTCTTAATATGCTCTAGGTTTCTCACATTGAATCCGAGTGTGCGAGACGGGCTCGGCTTATTTGGCTCGGATAATCTGAGAAGTTGGTGCGAGACTGATCTCGGCTTTGAATGTGGAAAGTGTATTATCCATTGCACCATGAGGATGCGTGCGAGCTAAGCTCGGCTTTATCAGATCGTCTGGCCAGGACATTGATATGTAACCGTTGGTGGTTGAAAGTGCGAACTGTTGAAGTTCGGCAAACGCAAAGTTTGACTTAGAAAATACGAACTGTGAGAGTTCGGCAAACTAAAAGTTTGGCTTAGAAAATACGAACTGTGAGAGTTCGGCAAACTAAAAGTTTGGCTTAGAAAATACGAACTGTTGGAGTTCGGTAAACTGAGAGTTTGATTTGGAAAATACGAACTGTTGGAGTTCGGCAAACTAAAAGTTTGATTTAGAGAGTTCGAACTGTCGGAGTTCGGCAAACTGAAAGTTTGACTTAGAAAGTACGAACTGTTGGAGTTCGGTAAACTGAAAGTTTGACTTAGAAAGTACGAACTGTTGGAGTTCGGCAAACTGAAAGTTTGGAAAATACGAACTGTTGGAGTTCGTCAAACTAAAGGTTTGACTTAGAAAATATGAACTGTTGGAGTTCGGCAAACTGAAAGTTCGACTTAAAAATACGAACTGTTGGAGTTCGGCAAACTGAAAGTTTGACTTAAAAATACGAACTGTTGGAGTTCGGCAAACTAAAAGTTCGACTTAAAAATACGAACTGTTGGAGTTCGGCAAACTGAAAGTTTGACTTAAAAATACGAACTGTTGGAGTTCGGCAAACTAAAAGTTTGACTTAGAAAATACGAACTGTTGGAGTTCGGCAAACTAAAAGTTTGGCTTAGAAGGTACGAACTGTTGGAGTTCGGCAAACTAAAAGTTTGGCTTTAGAAGGTATGAACTATTGGAGTTCGGTAAAATGCCTTGGTAAAATTTTATTAATGTTATAGCTGCGCCTTGTGAGGGCTGCCTACGTACCTTCGAAAGAAGGATCAAGCCATTCGTAGTTCATATTACATATTAGAATCGAGCGTATGGGTAGTAGCTCGGTGATCTTTTTTTTTTTTTTTTTTTTTTTTTTTTTTTTGGCGCTTGAGGGTTGGCCTAAATGTAGTACCGTTTGAGGTTCATGGAGTTCCACGAACGGGGAATGGGGGTTCCGTCTAGCTTCATGAGTTCGTAGACGCCAGGTTTGACTACCCTCATGACCTGATAAGGTCCTTCCCAGTTCGTGCCGAGCTTGCCGGCATTCTTTTCTTCGGTGCCCTCGAAGACCTTTCTCAGAACAAGGTCGCCATCGGTGAAATGACGTCCGCGGACCTTTTTGTTGTAGTAGCGTGCTGCCAAGTTCTGATAATTCTGAATCCGATGTAAGGATTGATCGCGTTGTTCCTCGAGATTGTCGAGGTTGTCGAGCATGATTTCGTCGTTTAGATCAGGATTTTTTGCGAGCATCGTCCGACGGATAGTCGGGATGGTGAGTTCGGCGGGGCATAAAGCTTCCACGCCATAGGCCATGTAGAAGGGGGATTGCCCCGTTGATGATCTCGGGGTCGTTCGGTATGACCATAAGACTCCGTCGAGTTTATCTGACCATGTCCCTTTATGAGTATCCAGTCGTTTCTTGAGGCCGGCTATGATTGTTTTGTTTGTTGATTCGGCCTGACCGTTGCTCGGCGGGTATCTTGGTGTGGAAAAACTTAGTCGGATTTTCCACTTAGCGCAGAAGTCGTTGAATAGTGTCGATATGAATTGGGGACCGTTATCGGTGATAATCTCGTACGGAATTCCGTGTCGGCAGATAATGAATTTCCAGACGAATTTCTGAACGTCAGAGGCGAGGATGACGGGATATGCCTCGGCTTCTACCCATTTGGTAAAGTAATCCGTCAGGACGAGGATGAATTTTTTCTGCGAAGTGGATCGTCTGAAAGGACCGATGATGTCCATCCCCCATCGCATGAATGGATACGGAGCTGTCGAAGTGGTTAGCAGCTCGGTGGGAAGGTGTATCATTGGGCCATGCCTTTGGCATTTGTCGCACTTCGCGACGAACCTCTCGCAGTCTGCTTGCATACTTGGCCAATAATAGCTTGCTCTCTTGATTTTCAGGGCTAGAGATCGGCCGCCGGAGTGATTGCCGCCGTCGCCTTCGTGTATTTTTTTCATGACTTCCTGAATTTCCTCGCCTGAAATGCATTTGAGGAGGATTCCCGCCGCGCTCCAACGAAACAGTCCGTCTTTGATAAGTATGTAGTGAGCGGCGCGCATTTTGAGTCGTCGAGCGGCCCATCTATCGGCCGGAATTTCGCCATCGATGATGTACGTTTTTATTTCCAGGGTCCAATCGGCGGGAGTCTGCTTGTCGGACTGTTGGAGGTCTATTGGTTCATGAAGTCCGTCTGTCTGATCCTCCGTTTCATCATCCGATCGGGCCGTTTCACCGACTTGCGACATGTCGTTGTTGCCCTCGGCGGTGTTAGAGCGTTCTGGCTCGTTGTCTTGATCGGGCTCGATGGTTGGAGTCCGTCTCTGTCGACGTGAGACAGGTTCAGTCGCGGGATTTTCCTCGTAATCCCGTCTGCGAGTCGTGACAATGCATTGTTCGGTGCTTCCGATGCTGGGTTCTGATATACTTTCCACCGGGATCGTTCGTTTGAGGTGAGGGTCGGAGCTCGAAGCCAAGGCAGCGAGTGCGTCGGCTGGAGCGTTTTCGCCCCGCGGAATCTTGGTAAGTTCGAACGAATCGAATTCGGAAGCAAGTTGTTTGACGAGCTTGAGGTATGCGTCCATTCGATCATTCTTGGCATCATACTCCCCGCTGAACTGACTTGCGACGAGCTGTGAGTCGCAGTAGGCGTGAATGCGTGTGACGCCGATGGCTCTGGCCAAACGTAGTCCGGCAATTAGCGCTTCGTATTCTGCCTCGTTGTTAGACGCGTTGAACGTCAGGCGGAAAGATTGCTCCAAGATTTCTCCCGTCGGAGATTTGAGGCGAACGCCTATTCCAGAGCCTCGGTGAGACGACGACCCGTCGACGTGAAGGATCCATCGTTCGGCGGTTATGACATCAGTGTTGATGTATTCCGGAGATAATTCAATGAGGAAATCGGCGAGGACCTGTGATTTGATGCTTGTCCGGCTTTTGTAATCGATATCGTATTCGCTGAGTTCGATAGCCCATTTAGCCAACCGACCGGACTGGCTTGGGCTATGTAGGATTGTCCGGAGTGGTTGATCGGTTAGCACGGTGACTGAGTGTGATTGGAAATAAGGGCGCAATTTCCGAGCTGAGATGACAACGGCGAGGGCCAGCTTTTCAAGAGTCGGATACCGTCCTTCAGCTCCATCTAGTGATTTGCTGATATAGAAGATCGGTTTTTGTTCGCCCCGGTCTTCCCGAACGAGGACCCCGCTGATCGCCGAGGTTGAGATTGCGATGTAGAGATAGAGGGTCTCGCCGTCTTCGGGTTTTGCCAAAACTGGTGGTGTTGACAAGTAATCTTTGAGCTGCTTGAATGCTTCCTCGCACTTATCATCCCACTCAAGATTTTTGTTTCCGCGCAGTAATTGGTAGAAGGGGAGACACTTATCGGTGGACCGGGAGATAAACCGGTTGAGTGCGGCGATGCGTCCCGTGAGTCTTTGCACTTCCCTTCTCGTTGTTGGCGATGGTAGGTCAAGGATTGCCGAGATCTGTTTTGGATTGGCTTCGATTCCTCTTTGAGTCACGATATACCCGAGAAATTCTCCGGAGGTTACACCGAATGTGCACTTGGTCGGGTTTAGCTTCATGCCGTACTCGTTCAGGATATCGAAACAGGTGTTGAGATGTCCGGCGTGATCCTTCGCAACCAAAGATTTGACGAGCATGTCGTCGATGTAAACCTCCATCGTTTTGCCGAGTTGGCTAGCGAACATCCGATTAACGAGGCGTTGGTAGGTAGCACCGGCGTTTTTGAGGCCGAAGGGCATCACCTTGTAGCAATAGATACCGCGGTCCGTGATGAATGAAGTTTTCTCACGATCATCCGAATGCATGAGTATCTGATTATAACCTGAAAAAGCGTCCATGAACGAGAGGAGTTCGTTCCCGGCGGTGGCTTCGACGAGTCTGTCGATATGTGGGAGCGGGAAACTATCCTTTGGGCAGGCTTTGTTCAGGTCGGTAAAGTCGACGCATATCCTCCACTTTCCGTTTTTCTTTTTCACAACGACTGGGTTCGCCAACCAGTCGGGATACCGAACCTCCGTAATCGATCCTGCGCTAAGTAATCTTTCGACTTCATCGTTCACGGCTCGAGCCTTCTCGGGGCCGAGCTTGCGTCGTTTTTGCTTGATCGGTTTGAAGGTGGGATCAATGTTGAGCTCGTGGCTTATTATCCTTGGATTGATTCCAGGCATATCTGTGATTGACCAGGCGAAGGTCGAGATGTTTCTTTTGAGGAGTCGGATTAAATCCGCTTTGATGTCCTCGTGAAGCTCGGCTCCGATCCCTACGCATCTCTCCGGATTGAAATCGTCGATACTGACTTGGACGATCGTTTCGCGTCGCGGTAAATCGGGATCGTTTGGATTTTTCTTTTTATTGATCACGCAGGTGCGGGGAGTGGTCCTCAGTTTACATTCGTTGATGAAACACGTTCGGGACATCACTTGGTCGCCTCTGAGGGTGAAGATTCCGGAAGGTGTTGGGAACTTGACGCATTGATGATACGTTGACACGACTGCTTTCATCGAGAATATCCATGGCGTGCCGAGTATTACGTTGTAGATCGCGGGTTTGTTTAGCACCAAGAACTTGACCATTCGACATATTCCCCCGGTATACATAGGAATTTTGACCGTTCCTGCTGTCATGGTTTGCTCGCTTGAGAATCCGGTGAGTGGTTCGATGTTCGGCCTGATTTGGTTGTCGGGAAAATCCATATTTTTCAGCGTGTCCTTGAAAATCACGTTAACTGAGCTCCCAGTGTCGATCAAAATTCGCCCGACTACGACATCACCGATGAGTGCCTCGACGACTAACGGGTCGTTATGCGGCATATGAAGTCCTTCTGTGTCGGCCTCGGAGAAGGTGATCGGTGTTCCGCAGGGTGTAGTCTGATGTGACTGTTTCGCGGCCACTGCTTCCTTGCTGTATGTCTTCAGAGCTCGGACGGAGTAGTTGCACGTCTCCAACGCACCCATGATCATGTTGACGCGTTTTCGAACCTGCGGAGGTTGTTGAGTTTCCACGTTGTCCTCCCGATCTCGTTTCGGTTGTTCGTCGTCGGTTTTATTTTTAGGCTGCTCGGTAGCCTTGTTTGGTCTGGAATTACGTCTCCTACCGTTATCGTTACGGCGCGGTCTGTTCGAGGGTTGGAAGGCTCCTTCGACCGGAACTTCCCCCTTTTTGTACTTCATCATCAGGAACTCCTGTAGATGTCGGCACTCCTCGGTGGAATGATTTCCATACCGGTTATGGAAATTGCAGTACGGTGCGGATTCAGTGGTGTCGGGTTCTTTTGGTTCATCCGACCGAACCCAAGTGTTTGACCAGGATTGCTGAGTTTGGACCGTGTTGACGGGTTGTTTCGGGGGAACGTACAGTTTGTCCTTGGTGGCGGGCTGCTTCGTGATTGCGTATCGCCTATCTTTCTCGGACCTTTCCTCCTCCTCCATGATGAAGATATGCGCCCTGTGCAGGATGTCCTCCAATGTTTTTGGATTATTGCGTTTGATCTCCCTGTGAAAGTCCGATTCGTACCAGGTGGCTTTGTAAAGAGCCTCGATCGCGGCTTCGTCGTCGATCGTACAATGGGATACAACCGCTTTGAAACGTTCCATGAAGTTGCGTAGGGGCTCGTCCTGCTTCTGCTCGAGGGCCCAGAGTTCGGCGTTTTTTGTTTTCTGCTTGATAAACATGGTGAAGCGTTTGAGGAATTTGGTAGTGAGCTCGTTATAGCTGTTTACCGAACTTGGCTCGAGCGTTGAAAACCAATCGAGCGCGGCCCCGGATAAATTCTCCACGAATAGTTGGCACATGGCTGCGTCGTTCTCAGTTTCCGAGCCGAAACGAAATCGGTTCATCGTGATGACAAACGAAGTCAAGAAGTTTTTAGGATCGGTAAACCCGTCGTATGGTGTGATCTTGACTCTTTCCAATCGTCGGACTGGAGTATTGACGACTTTGTCGGTAAACGGCGTCCTCTGTGACTCTTGAATTACCCGGTCGATCTCGGGCGCCGAACTCGTAGCCTGATGGACTGTGGTTCGCATATCTTGTAGTTGGGCCTGAACCTTGGCGAATTCCAAATTCAGGGCGGCTCGGTCCGTGATGTTGATTTCCGAACCGGTCGCGGAGGATCTTCTTGTCGGCGGGTCGACCGTGCCTGGGGGTCGAGCGTCGGTTAGGTCGGACAAGAGATTTCGGCGTAACGTGCTATCGTTGGGGGGGGTCACCGGATTCCGATCGAGGATACCGATCTGATTTCGGCGCTCGAAATGGGATGCTATGAGAGACGCGATCCGCTCTTCGTTCTTTTTGTTAATTTCGGCGAACTGCGCCGCCATAGCTTCCATGAAGACGGTCGGATCCGTGAATATCGAAGCGGCCGGAGACTGAGGAAGAGTCCGAGATGGGTTGACTTGATTGTCTTCTTCAACAGGTACGGTTGGAGGGGGTCTTCCTCCGGTTGTCTGTAGTTCGGTATCGATAGGATTGAGCTCGTCGATCCGTGGGTTTCGATCATCGGTTTCTGAGCTGTTGACGAGGGCTGCGGTGGTATCGACTGGAAGAACCATTGCCGAACTTCAATCAAACGATATCCGAAAGTACTGTTCTATATTCCCCACAGACGGCGCCAATTGTTGATCCGTAAATCACACAAAAAGGGTAAAACAGTACTTTTTAGTCGGAATCTCGTTTATTGATCAAGGTCGGCGTTACAACAGAATTTAAGTAAGAAGGCAAAGACAAAAGACTTGAGATCGGTAATGAGATCTCTTGTATTCTCTGTCTCTGCGGAAGTTGTGGATCATCTGAACGAATGAGCCTCCTCCTTTATTTATAGTGTCCTTGAGGCGGTTCAAAGGAAGATTTCCTTTTCCGAGTTCGATTAGGAAAAAGAAATCTTCCGGTTTTCTCTCCGAGATAAGGATAAGTTCCGCATATCTCGTGGAATCGACCAAAGAGAATATTTCCCTTTTCCGAGACCGGTGGGAAAAGGGAAATATTCCGGTCTCATCTGTTGTAACGGACCGGGCTTGTGATGGGCCTAGATCGGTAGCCGAGATGGGCTTTCAACGAGATTCCGAGCTCGGCCCAATGTTTTTGGGCCGGCTTATCCTCGATCCGAACCATCGTAAACCGGTCCTGATTGAACCGATCTCGGTTCAAACCGAGTTAAACCAAGGGGGTGCTAATCCCCCCTCTAACAGTGGAGACTTGTAGTGTACCTTAGGAGAAGAAGAGTAGTATGGTGGAGGTGGTGGTGAACTGTAGACGTATGGTGGAGGTGGAGACTTGTAATCCACCTTTGGAGAAGGAGAGTAGTAAGGTGGAGGTGGAGGGGAGCTGTAAACATATGGTGGAGGTGAAGACTTGTAGTCCACCTTTGGAGAATGAGAGTAGTATGGTGGAGGTGGAGGGGAGTTGTAGACGTATGGTGGAGGTGGTGGGGAGCTGTACACGTATAGTGGTGGAGGAGACTTGTAGTCCACCTTTGGAGAAGGAGAGTAGTATGGTGGGGGTGGAGGGGAGCTGTACACGTATGGTGGTGGTGGAGACTTGTAGTCCACCTTCGGAGGAGAGTAGTATGGCGGAAGAGGTGGAGAACTGTAGACGTATGGTGGTGGTGGAGACTTGTAGTCTACCTTAGGAGAAGGAGAGTAGTATGGTGGAGGTGGTGGTGAACTGTAGACATATGGTGGTGGTGGAGACTTGTATTCTACCTTAGGAGAATGAAAGTATTATGGTGGAGGCGGTGGGGAGCTGTAGACCTATGGTGGTGGTGGAGACTTGTAGTCTACCTTTGGAGAAGGAGAGTAGTATGGTGGAGGTGGTGGGGAGTTGTAGACATATGGTGGTGGTGGAGATTTGTACTCTACCTTAGGAGAAGGAGAGTAGTATGGTGGAGGTGGTGGTGAACTGTAGACGTATGGTGGTGGTGGAGACTTGTAGTCTACCTTAGGAGAAAGAGAATAGTATGGTGGAAGTGGTGGGGAGTTGTAGACGTATGGTGCTGGTGGAGACTTGTAATATACCTTAGGAGAAGAAGAGTAGTATGGTGGAGGTGGTGGTGAAATGTATACGTATGGTGGTGGTGGAGCCTTGTAGTCTACCTTAGGAGAATGATAGTAGTATGGTGGAGGTGGTGGGGAGCTGAAGACATATGGTGGTGGGTGAGACTTGTAGTCTACCTTTGGAGAAGGAGAGTAGTAAGGTGGAGGTGGTGGAGAGGTATAAACATATGGTGGAGGTGGAGATTTGTAATCTATTTTAGGAGAAGGTGAGTAGTAAGGTGGAGGTGGTGGAGAGCTATAAACGTACGGTGGAGGTGGAGATTTGTAATCTATTTTAGTTGAAGGTGAGTAGTACAGTGGAGGCGGTGGACAATTGTGAACGTATGGTTTTGGATGTGGCGTGTACTTAGGGCCTTGTCTTCTATATTCTGGTGGTGGAGGTGGTGATGCCGAGTAGGATGGGGAATACTCTTTGGGTGGATATGGTTATTTGTGTTTATGGACCGGGGAATTGTATTGTTGAGTTAGAGGGGATGAGTAAGGGTAAGCTGCAGCCGCGATGGCACTAAAGACCACAACATAAACCATGCAATGCCCTAACCCCATCATTCTTGAGGATCTCATCCTATCTCTAGCTGCTCTCTTTAGTTTTTTGTTTTGTTTTTGGTTATGATATTGTTCAACATGAAAGCCCTTTATATAATCACCTTTTGTGTAAATACTATATTATCTTCCCTACTTGGGTTCGTGTGTGGCACTTTCAAACACAATTAGAAGACGTGCTAAGTTGGTTGTTTGAAAAAATAATGGTTTGTGGGGAATCTTAAATGTAACAGATTTTCCTGCAAGGTTCAATAACTTTGATATGTTTACTTATTATTTTACTTGATTTATAACGACACAATTAACTAAAAGGAACAAAATAAACTTTTTATTGATGAATATTTTAGTCACAAAGAATATATTTGTTTCATAACATTAATGTGATGAAACAAAAATTTATTTTAGTTATCATATCAAATCATTTAAAAAAAAAAAATTTAGAGAGTGATCCGCACTTCACACAATATTTTATATTGTGATAAAGTTTGAAAAAACCTCCGCAATATATTCATTTATAAAGGTTTTATATGTACTTAAAAATTTATAATATAAAACATATAATACATACAATTATATCCATCAAATACTTCAAATTTATTTTGGATTCATAAAACCTTAATACATATGTAGATATCCAATTTTGAATATTTATACTCACATACCAAGTTTTGGATAGTTCAATATCTAATCTTGATCTGAGCAATTAATTTTGGATCAAGAGAAATCGTATTAAATATAGTAATAAAACAAACGCGATTTTTAGATGGGGATGCGAGATTATCATTTGGATGCAGTAGACAAGCCTTGCCTCGATGGATGAGACACGCCATAAAAGCTATTCGACCACATCAAAGTTTTCAATGTCAAATTACATCTGCCAAAAACACCCAAAAACTGTCACATGATGCTCACAGCTAGGCACAACCTAACCTAACCCAACCAGCCAGGAATTTCCTACAATTTGGAAACTCTTGAATTTCGCATAATGGAGAGAGATAAAACTATCTAATGATTCAAAACGTATGTTAGAGAACAATTCATACTTATACTTTTCTCTTCTTGAACCATGGACCACATTTTGCCCTAGTTGAAATTAACATTCACTTTCTTCCTTTCATTTTTCGTTTTCGACTAGTCTCGTGGTTCTAATTCGAACATTAAAGAAATATTCAGGAAACTTTTCCAATTCCCCTGCTCAAAGATTGGCTTGAACATGTTTTTTTTGGTTTTGTTTTAGGTACTTGAAACAGTGAATCGAGGAGGAAAATATTTTCGAATATAATTAATGGGGGTGTAAGTTTTAACCCTAAAAATATTGGAAGTGCACGGAGATGTGTTCTACTACTTAGGGATTCAAATCCACTGGAGACTGAGAGACTGCAATTCAAACTCGTAGCCATATTTGAAAAGTATTCATTCTTGGCTCCACTACAGACCAATTTTCCCGGGAAAAAAAAATGATCTGGTCTTTGCTTCTCTTATTCTCATGATCATATGAGCAAAACGCTTGGGATTATATTCAGTGTTTCGAGCAAGAAAATGTATGGCTTTAAGATCTAGCTTGTAGTCCAAGTTCGTCGTTGAAACTATGTTTTGAAGAGTGGGAACGATCCTAGAAGAATGCTTGATAAGGTCCACTGGATTACTCCCTTCCAATAGTTTTGACACGTAATCTAGGGTAAAATTTGGCAAAAGGAAATAGAACAATTAGAATAGGTGAATCTTTTATAAAAAGATTTGAGAATTAGAGATGGAAAGAGATTTGTAAATCGGTGGGTGCTTCTAAAAGAAAGTCATTTCGTTCGCTCGCTTCTCTTATCAAGAGATTTTTAGATACGTGGGAGCATGATTAATAGATTGAACATATATGCAAAATCCGTTAAACATAGACCTCAAATTATTTGCATTCCAACCATCATTGGTGTATTAATCGTACCACTAAAAAAAACAACTCAAATATGCAACTAATGAACCGAGAGCTTAATGGAAATTATGTTGGAGTTTTAAGTGTATCAATGGTAATATTATGAACCATTGTAACTATTGGTTAATTACGGTTACAATGTTACACGTACGGTTGCAAACGTATGTGACAACCGTTGGACTTTATAAATACTATGTTCCTTTGCCTCAAAAAAGGATAACAGAACGAGAGAAAGAAAACAGATTCACAAGACCAAAGATTGATAAAACCTTTGGTGAAAACACAAAACAAAACACAAAATCTCTATTTGTTTCTCTTTGATCTTAGCCTAGAACAAGAGAGAACTTTGATTGTCGTATCCTAGAAGGGATTTCGTGTAACCCAAGGCTTGAGAAGGGTCGAAATACTCTATAAGGAAAGTGATTTTGAGCACGATTCAATCATTATCCAAGTTCACTATCTGTTACGATCCCGGATATACAACGTTTTTACAACATTCTTATAGAGTATTTTTCGTGAACAATGGCTAATGTTTCGGTGCGTGGGATGACGTCAAAGTTTGGTAAATTAGATAAGTTTGAAGGAGTTGATTTTCGAAGATGGCAAAAGAAGATGCACTTTCTCCTCACAACACTCAATGTGGTGTACGTTCTAAGTATGCCAATGCCCACAGTGTCGGAGAATGCCGAAAACGAGTCCGTGGAGGAGACAAGGAAGCAACATAAATGGGAGAACGATGACTACATATGTCGTGGCCACATTCTCAACGGTATGTCCGATCCTCTCTTTGATGTATATCAAAATGTCGAATCCGCAAAAAAATTATGGGATGCGTTGGAGTCGAAGTACATGGCCGAGGATGCTTCTAGTAAGAAGTTCCTTGTGAGTAATTTTAATAATTACAAGATGTGCGATTCAAGGTTGGTTATGGAGCAATACAATGAATTATTTCGCATCCTAGGCCAATACACTCAACACAACACGAAGATGGATGAATCCATTTCGGTGTCGAGCATGAATTCATAATCTTGTGATCCACCAAATGGATGTTAAGACGGCGTTCTTGAACGGTGTCTTAGAAGAAGAGGTGTATATGAAACAACCCGAAGGATTTGTTATGCCTGGTCAAGAGCATAAGGTGTGTAAGTTGATAAAGTCATTGTATGGGCTAAAGCAAGCACCTAAGCAATGGCATCAAAGGTTTGATGAAGTTGTCTTATCAAATGGATTCAAATTAAATCAGTCGGACAAGTGTTTATATAGCAAATTTGATGATTCTGGTAACGGAGTGATCATTTGTTTATATGTTGATGACATGTTGATTTTTGGCACAAACCTTAGACAAGTAGAACTTACAAAAGAGTTTTTGTTATAAAATTTTGCCATGAAAGACATGGGGGAGGCGGACGTGATTCTTGGAACTCGAATCAAGCGTGAGAACAAAGGACTATCTTTAACACAATCACATTACATTGAAAAAGTGCTTAAAAAGTTCAATTATGAGAATTGTTCTCCCGTGAGCACTCCCATGGACGCGAGTGTGAAGCTTATGCCTAATATGGGACAAGCAGTATCACAACTCGAGTACTCACGAGTAATTGGTTGCTTAATGTATGCCATGACGAGCACTAGACCAGATATAGCTTATGCGGTAGGAAAGTTGAGTAGATACACTAGTAATCCTAGCACTCATCATTGGCAAGCTATAAGGAGGGTGCTCAAGTACTTGAAAGGAACGATAAATTATGGTTTGTCATATGTCGGATTTCCTTCAGTCTTAGAAGGATATTCAGATGCAAGTTGGATTACCAACGTGGAAGATCATTCTTCTACAAGTGGTTGGGTGTTCTTACTTGGGGGGAGGTGCCATTTCATGGGCATCTAGGAAACAAACTTGTATTACAAGTTCGACTATGGAATTAGAATTTGTAGCATTAGCGGCTGCGGGGAGAGAGGCGGAGTGGTTAAGAAACTTAGTCTCCGAGATTCCATTGTGGCTGAAACCGGTATCACCGATTTCTATCCATTGTGATAGTCAAGCTACTTTGGCTAAGGCTTATAGCCAAATGTATAATGGTAAGTCGCGACACCTGGGCGTTAGACATAGCGCGGTACGTGAGTTGATCACTCATGGGGTGATTACCATAGAGTTTGTTCGGTCTCAAAAAAATCTAGCACATCACTTGACAAAAGGACTAGCTAGGGACTTGGTGACCAAGTCAGCTAAGGGGATGGGATTAAAGTCCAGTTAAATCTTTAATGGTGGGATACCCAATTCCCCTCTAATACGACATTAGAGGCTGAATTCAATGTGGAAAGCCCACACTTAGAGATTGAAGCACTTGTTTATATAATCCCAAAGTAAGTGCTTAGACCTGCAAGAGAGGGTTAGGCTAAAGTTTTATTTTTAATAGAGCTTTTGAAAAATTGTATTTTGCAGGTGCAAGATGAAAAGTATCTACCTATATGGGTGTGAAGTGTAGCCGCTTCAAGAAGCTTGGACTTAGCTTTGTATATGCTCATGAAAGGATAAGGACATATGGTTTATAATAGTGTCAAGGATAAACACTTAGAGTAGTGTGTAAATTCGGGTGTGTATTATCTTCATGTACCCAAATTAGTTGAAAGGATTCAATCCGTAAGACATCCTGATTCTCGGACATTTGGAATGTGTAATATCAATAATATGTAAATTCAATCCTTAGGTCATTTACATGTATGCATGAGTTTGGTTTTTGTGTTGTTGATTTCGTAAATCAAAAGAGTACACTTAAATGGGGGAGGAATGTTGGAGTTTTAAGTGTATCAATGGTAATATTATGAACCATTGTAACTATTGGTTAATTACGGTTGGTTTATTCTGAACTGAAAAATTTATGTCCAGGTTACTTGGCATTTGAGACAAAATGAGCTCAGGCTCTCTCACTACCTTCCTCAAAATCGATACGTGGAATACATCATGCCATTCTGATAATTCCTGAGGCAACTTAAGTCGATACGCTACTTCTCCGATTCTCTCGACGATGGGGTACGGTCCTATATATCTTGGTTTAAGCTTTTTCAATTTCCGGTGTCTGTCATTTCCCCGAAACGTTCTCAACTTTAGGTACACTTCATCTCCAACCTCAAACGACAATTCCTTTCGGCGCGTGTCTGCATTACTTTTCTGACGATCGTGAGCTTCTTTCAGCCTGACCTTAAGCATTTCCACTTGCTCTGCAGCTTCCTTTACCATTTCTGGGTCCATTTCCCTTATTTCACCTACCTCGGTCCAACAGAGGGGTGTACGACACGGTCTCCCATACAGGGCTTCGTAAGGAGCCATCTTGATACTAGCGTGATAGCTGTTGTTGTATGAAAACTCTGCCAGCGGTAAATACTTTCCCCAGTTTCCTTCCCAGTCCAAGACACAAGCTCTCAGCATATCCTCCAAAGTTCTAATCGTCCTTTCTGATTGTCCATCCGTTTGAGGATGATATGCTATACTCAAATGAACTTCTGTTCCCAATGCTTTCTGAAACGCTTTCCAAAACGTTGCTGTAAACTTCGCATCTCTGTCCGACACAATGCTAACCGGAACTCTGTGCAATCTTACAATTAGGTCCATATACTTCTGCGCTAACCGTTCTGTTCCATCTGTCTTTTTAATTGGCACGAAATGGGCTGACTTAGTGAGGCGGTCCACGATTACCCAAATCACATTTTTTTTATCCAACGTCTTTGGTAAACCCGTTACAAAATCCATAGCTACCATGTCCCATTTCCATTATGGTAGTGGTAAACTTTGTAATAACCCGCTTGGTGCCATCTGTTCTGCTTTCACCTGGAGACATGTTTCGCACTGCGATATCCATTTAGCGATGTCGCGTTTCATTCCTCCCCTATGGTAGTACCTTTTGAAGTCGTAGTACATCTTGGTGTTTCCTGGGTGAATGATATATCATAGTTTTTACCCCTTTTAGGCCATGATATAAGAGTCTTTCGGCTATTTCGTAGTATTTTAGAGTCTTTTACAGGTTTTAGCACGTTTGAAGCATAATTGGAGATATTAGAGTTTTCTAGAGCATTTTGGAGCAAAGCTGAAGTTCGTGTTGCTGAGTACCCGATTTCACGTCAAGCATCGATCGATACCTCCTTGGTATCGATCGACACTCATCGAGGCAGACACGACCCGCGACTTTAATGAAGAGTGGAAGAATTGCAACTTGGTCCAGAAGTCTTTAATATTTACAAGAAGACCCCAATTCGTGATTTAGGTTATTTATAGGGATTTTACAGCCACTTTGTTGGCTATGCTTTATTTTTACTTTGGTTTGAGAGAGAGCTTTGTGAGGAAGACAAGTCTGAAATTCCCTTCGTCCGAGAGAAGATTTCGAACCCTCTTGTCACTCTTTCTGTTTTATTTGATGATTTATTCAAACATGTTTATTGCTTCAATTTCTATGTCTGAGTAGATCCACTTTAGGTTCAGGGTTCTCATAAGGGTTTTCTCTGAATGCTAGATTGATTTGTTAATTAGGATTCACCATCTGAATTAGTTCTTCACCTTAGGTTGTGTTCAAAGCTAATTCCAGGTTGACGAATCTGGAACTTAAATCTTAGGATAATTAATTAGGCACGACAATGCGATTAATTACCTGATAGAACCTTAGGTGAGCAAATTAATTATTCACAAAGAGATTTGATTTAATTGATTTGTGAACATATCAAACTCGGTATTAAAGCTGATTTAGACTTTAGGATTCGCAAAGAGATTTGGAATTCTTAGGATTTAGATTTAGATAATTCTCGCAACGACAGTTGGTTAATTATACTTTAGTGATTTGAGTTCAAGAACCGTGCTAAATCTGAATCCTGACTAGTTAGTTTATCTGCATTCTTTGATCTCCTGAGAAATACCCTGAGCCTATATTTCTCCCAATTGAATTACAACACTTTTAATTTAAGTACTGTTCTCAATACCATTGATTGCTTAGCGTAATTCTCTTCCATATAATCTATTGTGCGTCTCTGTGAGTCTTTGTGGTTCGACCCCTAGCTATACTATAGCTAATGCGTTAGTATCTAAATAGGGTATTAATTTGAGCATATCAAATTTGGCGCCGTTGCCGGGGACTCAATTCGCCATTAGATTACGTTTGAGAATTTCGACTAAGCTTGTTGGTATCGATCGATACTACCTTGTATCGGTCGACACTCGACGCTTTTCTTTGTTGATATCGATCGACACCACTTGGTATCGGTCGATACTCAACGTATTTTTTTGTTACTTACCTTCTTTTCCTAGCGTGTTTCAGGTGTGAATTTGGAACATGCCAACAGGAAAGCAAAGAAGCCAGCAGAGATGAACAACACGATGATTCTGATTCAGGATGCTGCTGGAGCTTTGAGAGACCAAGAGGGTGAGTTGTGCAACGAGAGAGGACAACGTCTGGATGGAGAGGGGAACATCATTCCACCTGCTCCTGTTATCGCTGGGAATATCGCTGGGAACGCGAATGCAATGGCTGCTCGCGGTAGAACGATTGGTGAGTATAACAGGCCTGATCAGTTTTATGCCAATCGATCAGCGATTCGTCCTCCACCTTTTCAGAGGAATGACTTTGAGCTAAAACCTGCATACTTCACTCTTGTGGGTCAGCATATTTTTCATGGTTTTCCTCATGAACACCCTATGGATCACATTGAGAGGTTTGAGGATCTAGTTACAAGCATCAAGAGCAATGGAGTGTCCTATGACTACCTCTTCTGTAAGCTTTTCCCATACTCTCTTGGTGGAGAAGAAACTTACTGGCTGAAGCAGTTGTCTCCAGGTTCGCTAACTACATGGGATGAGACGAAGAATGCGTTCCTGAACAATATCTATGACGATACACGATCCGAGGAGCTCAGGAACAAGATCTCTCAGTTTTCTCAAGGACCAACAGAAGCACTCAAGGCTGCTTGGATTCCTTTCAAGTCATATCAGAGAGATTGCCCACACCATGGTTTCACTCAAGTTCAGCTGTTGGGTAGTTTCTACAGAGGAATCGATTGGAGGTATCAGATGGCTCTAGATGCTGCGAGTAATGGCAATTTCTACACGAAGTATCCTGACGATGCCTATGTGCTTATTGAGAACTTGGTTTCTAGCAATAGTACCAAGAATGCATACATGCAAATTTGGTGTGGACTTCTGAGAGTAAGATGGAATCCATGCTTGAACAACTTCTTCAGGGACAGCAGAAGATGACACTAAACCTCAATGGGAAGATGGACGCTATGTACACATATCTGAATGGGAAAATTGAGTCTCTCAGTATTTATTAGAAGATGCTGGAAACTCAAATAGCAGAAAATTTCGTGTTGACAGAAAATCTTCGTGTATCGATCGATACCAGCCAGTGTCGATCGATACCAGCCCATACACCTGCACGAGAGGATCCAAAACCTCGTGTATCGACCGATACCCTTTTGTATCGATCAATACCAGTTCAAGAATCTGTCAAGGACGTCTCGAAGGAGCAAGCAACAATCGACACTCTCTCTGTATCGATCGATACTCACCCAGATACTGCAAAGGAGCTGGATATGAGTGTTGATAGACTTCGCAAGCCCAAGAAGCTGAATCCTATTCCCCAACACCTCCGAACCCCCATCACTCCAAAGCAGCTGCGTGGCTTTGAGAAGATGGTACGAAGGATACCCCACTCGTTCACTTTTGAAGAAGCTCTAGAGGGCTGGCCTCTGCTAAGTCACTTAAAAGATTGCAGAGAAACCCTGGAAGAGATTGAAGTACTCTTCATCAAGGCAAGAAGCAAGTCACTACCGCTGAGGCAGTTGACCAAGAGGGAAGACCCGGGCATATTCTCCGTTCCATGCTCCATCTCTGGAATTGCATTCAAAGAGTCTCTCGTTGACTCAGGGGCTAGCGTCAATGTCGTGTCAAGGGCAATTGCAGAGAGATTGGGAATTGATATTAGACCGCCCATGTCATCTATCACATTCGTGAATTGTTCCACCTCACTTCCATATGGTACAATCCCTGATTTGCTGGTTAAAGTAGGAGACTGTCTGGTTCCTGCTGATTTTCATGTTGTGGAGATGAGTGCACAATCTCGTACGCAGTTGATTCTTGGAAGACCGTTCATGGCTACGGTTGGTGCCATTATGGACACACCCAGCGAGCAAACCTTGTTCTCATAAATTGACAAGGAGGTGTACTACAAAGCTATCCCTAGAGGAACTCCCAAACGTGTCTCTTGCATCGATGTTGTTACAGATGAGACGTTGGTAATTGATCTTTTGGAAGAACCTCCTGACGAACCAACTGTCACAGACGTTCTAAACAATCATTCTATCATCATCAAGAAAGACGTCAAAACGACTAAGGCAAAGAAGAAGGTGAAGAGCAAAGGAGTGAAAGGTGTTCCCTCTATGACCTTAACTCCACAGAAGTGCGATGGAGATTCAATTGAATATAAGGTGAAGTGCAAGGGAACTTCGAAACCATTCTCTAAGGCTAGAGTTATTCTCACTTCGGAGCTGAAAGAGAAAGGACAGGAGTTTATGGAGAGCATGATGAACAGAACTCTGAAGCTGGCAATGTCAAATTGTGGAGCTTGTTTCGGCGCAAGTTCTCATTTTTCTCTCGACTGAACGGCCGTACAGTCAAGCTAATGACGTTAAACGAGCGCTTGGTGGGAGGCAACCCACTGGTGAGTCTGTTTTTGAGTCTTTTTCTTTTTCATTTTTCGTTTTGTGTTTGTGTCAGGAAGAACAAGGAGCAAAACTCGAAATCGCCTTAGTGTCGATCGATACCCCATTGGTATCGGTCGACACCAATCGCGAATAAGATGTTCATCAAGTCGACTAAAGCCTGGTATCGATCGATACCAGGCCGTGTGTCGGTCGACACCAGATGTCCCAGCACGGTAACTTCTTGTTTCTCTTCGTTCTATTCTGTCCTTTTGTTTCTTTTACCTACTCTATGGTAGATAACACTAGGGACAATGTTGTTCAAGTTTGGGGGAGGTGTCTGCTGACATTGTGTTTGGTTTTCTTAGAGTCAGTTATTTTATCGAGTCAAAATCGTTTTATTGAGTCAAAACTTGTTGGAGATGATGATCCTGTCCTTGAATTGTTGTTTTGATTTTGTTCTTGAGTGACCAGTGTTGCAGGATCAGCTCTAGATCGACTAATGAAAAATCCAAGGACTGACCAGTTGACTAGAAAACATCCATGTCTCCAGCAGAGTTCTTCTGAAGCCTGAGTCAAATTTTTGCACTTTATCAATGTGGTTAGTGTTTACAGAGCTTGATTCATCATTCATATCTGACAAAGGAACCCATATGTTTAAAGTAATGGTATCTCTTTCCCCTATTATAAGTTGGTAAATAAGAGCATAAAAGATGAAATGATTTTCTTCTGAGTAGAGGGCTAGGAAAATTTCCAGCGATCCCACTATTCTACTTAAGAGGGAATGATCACATAAAGGTTGAAAGCAAGGTTAGGAAAATTTTCCGTGATACCACTATTCGCCTAAACCTTTGATACATAGAGAGGGAAGAACCGGGGATTCGGTGGCAAACACCATCAATACTTGCGTTTCGGACCTTGATGTGTATATGCAAGATCAAAAAAAAAGAAGAAGAACATAATAAGAAATAAGTCTGGGGGAGAGAAAGTGATACAAAAGTGTGAAATTGGATGGTTCCTTGTCGTGATATTGTATGGTAAAGAATCTAGAAGGTACTTGAACGTTGGCTGCAGCGATGCAACTGGCGAGGAGGGCTTTATTTGAACAATGCTGCGAGATAATGTGTGGAGTCTGGAAAAGTTGCGAATGTCTACGGAGAAGTACATGGTGGTTAGATCAAAAGCTGGTTAGGTGACATTTGGGTGCTTAGGAAAAGGATGTTTGCGATGGTTCCTGAACAGGTGAGTCTCCGCATTTTCAAACCTCTTTCTCTGGTTTAGTTTTCTGTTTTGCTTGAGGGAAGCAAATTCTAGGTCTGGGGGAGTTGATATATCATGGTTTTTACCCCTTTTAGGCCATGATATAAGTCCGTTTTATAGAGTCTTTCTGCTATTTCGTAGTATTTTAGAGTCTTTTACAGGTTTTAGCACGTTTGGAGCATAATTGGAGATATTGGAGCTTTCTGGAGCATTTTGGAGCAAAGCTGAAGTTCTTGTTGCTGAGTACCCGATTTCACGTCAAGCATCGATCGATACCTCCTTGGTATCGATCAACACTCATCGAGGCAGACATGACCCGCGACTTTAATGAAGAGTGAAAGAATTGCAACTTGGTCCAGAAGTCTTTAATATTTACAAGAAGACCCCAATTCGTGATTTAGGTTATTTATAGGGATTTTACAGCCACTTTGTTGGCTATGCTTTATTTTTACTTTGGTTTGAGAGAGAGCTTTGTGAGGAAGACAAGTCTGAAACTCCCTTCGTCCTAGAGAAGATTTCGAACCCTCTTGTTACTCTTTCTGTTTTATTTGATGATTTATTCAAACATGTTTATTGCTTCAATTTCTATGTCTGAGTAGATCCACTTTAGGTTCAGGGTTCTCATAAGGGTTTTCTCAGAATGCTAGATTTATTTGTTAATTAGGATTCACCATCTGAATTAGTTCTTCACCTTAGGTTGTGTTCAAAGCTAATTCTAGGTTGACGAATCTGGAAATTAGATCTTAGGATAATTAATTAGGCACGACAGTGCGATTAATTACCTGATAGAACCTTAGGTGAGCAAATTAATTATTCGCAAAGAGATTTGATTTAATTGATTTGTGAACATATCAAACTCGGTATTAAAGCTGATTTAGACTTTAGGATTCGCAAAGAGATTTGGAATTCCTAGGATTTAGATTTAGATAATTCTCGCAACGACATTTGGTTAATTATACTTTAGTGATTTGAGTTCAAGAACCGTGCTAAATCTGAATCCTGACTAGTTAGTTTATCTGCATTCTTTGATCTCCTGAGAAATATCCTGAGCTTATATTTCTCACAATTGAATTACAACACTTTTAATTTAAGTACTGTTCTCAATACCATTGATTGCTTAGCGTAATTCTCTTCCATATAATCTATTGTGCGTCTCTGTGAGTCTTTGTGGTTCGACCCCTAACTATACTATAGCTACTGCGTTAGTATCTAAATAGGGTATTAATTTGAGCATATCAGTGAACTGAAATCGAGATTGGTGAGCCTGACTTAACACTTCGCCCCTCAATCCTTCGTCGTTGGGAACACATACCCGATTCCTATACAGATACGTCCCGTTATCAGTTGTATGGTATCCAACCAAACTTCGTAACATCCAGACCAAACCTCGGAGTGTCCTCCTCCTAGGGGTTGCTTGCAAGGTTACTGCTTCACATATAACAAGGGTGGGTGGGTGGTGTTTTAATTTCCAGCGTCCATTTCGCGGAAAATGGTTTACTCTTGCCTTCAAATTTCCAACTTAGGGTCGAACAGAACACCAACTCTGTCCTTGAGTATGGTTCAAATCGATGCCTACCCGTATGAACACATGGAACGTCTGGTGTCATAGTTGTTAACCTCCTAGAGCCTAGATAGAACACTCATCCTTCGAGTAATTCTAATCATGATGGGAATCCTCCACTTCCAAATGGATCTTCCTCAATGGATCTTCTGGTGTTGTGCTGTTGTAGCGATGATTGTTGCGCAAGTAGATATTCTTAACTTACCTTATACCATGCTGAAAATAGATGATAGCTATGACTTTTATGACTTCATGAGACCTATGGGTTGTGACCCACCACGCTTCCGCTGTGCTTACTCTGATTACACAACTGATTTCCATTTCAAGGTCTTCCAACCTATCAAGCCGTCGTATTGTTTTCCTAACACTTTCTTCGGGGTCCCCGTTCCAATTGGGATTTACGTTTCCATCCGTTTTCTCCGGAGTTACTTCCAAACGCGTCCTTGAAGTCTTTGCACTAGGGATAGCTCCAAATGTGAACAACTTCTCCTTACATTTCTTGGTGAATTCCTTTTCACAGTCCTTAGTTAATTCCTTTCACCTTCTCTAGAAAAACTTAATTACCACATAGCCTTAGTGAATTCCATAACACATGGCCTGATTAGTAATTTATGCGCACTTGACATGGACTCTTCTTTCTACACCATTCTGTTCAACGGATGACCATTATCCGGAGCTTGTTCCAAAGCCACACTGAACTATACGGGTTATCCTGTCCATTTCTGTTTTTTTCGTTCTTTCTTACTCAATTTACATTGCAACTACCCAAGTTACTTCCTTACCGCACTCGCTTTGGGCTGACCAGTAGCATATTCCATTGTTACCATATCCCTTTTTCCATTCGGGTAATGATACTTGTCACCATATTCCTTTCCATTCGGGTAATGGTACTTGTCACCATATCCCTTTCCATTCGGGTAATGGTACTTGTCACCATATCCTTTCCATTCGGGTAATGGTAACTTGTCACCATAGCCCTCTCCATTCGGGTAACTTGATGTAGTCCACTAGGAACTATGAACTTCGCTTTCACCATCCGCACGCCTTACACTTCCTATGATATCTTTTCCGTCAGATAATCATCATCCAAACCCGTACATGCTCCTTGAAGAAGTATATGTGTGGTATCCTTCTACACTGGTTCCAGTCACTTAATTTAGGATGCTTCCCAGACGTGATTGGCATGCTCGTTGTAAGATCTCGTCCTCCAGATCCTTTCTCTCGGGCACACACTGTTATTAGTAGGAACGTTCCATTGTTCACTACGTGATACCCAATCACTATGTTGTCCTTTGCCCTCCTTAGAATTTCACCTTTGTTCTATGCCTCGTGGATCCTCCATTACAATCACACTTGGTACAAGACTTCCAAACCTTATGCTCTCTTTGGCAACATCCGCACACACGATTGCAAGTGAGTCAGTCCGGTCCCGTAAAGACTGATTTCCATGCAAATAAAAATAACACAAACCAGAGAGCTATTCTAAGTGGTGGTTTTATAATTTTGAAAAATCCCCATTTGAAAACTTTGAAAACCGATTTTTCCTAATCCCACTAACCTAGAATTTTATCTCTCACTACTCGTAACCCGCTCTAATACCACTTTGTGAACACCCGATCCCGCCGTCCTATTCAAGGATCCTGACGAACCGGCCTGACACCTTCGACCCCATCGCTGGTTAAATGCGACGTGTCGGCTTTGACATTATTCTTACCACATTTCTAAAGTCTCGTTTATTCCATTAAATAATTAAAGTATAACAATTAATTCATAAATCGAAATGACTAAATAAAACCTAAATAAAACCAGCGATTGTCTTTTAAAAATAAATGACTGAAACTCTAAATAATAAATAAAACCTGATTCCCAAAAATGGCGCACCACACTGGAACTACTCGTCCAGCTCCACATACTCGTCCTCATCGGACTCACCTGAAAAGAAGTGAGAGGGATGAGTAATTTGGATTACCCAGTGAGAACTAAACCTATACTCTCAACACATTCAACCGTTTCAATCCAATATGCCAAATTTAAATCTACGCACGTATCAAACATAACGCTCTATCAGCGCACAATCACAAGCAAAGGAACTCCTGAGGCTCACTGGTCGTTTCTCATATTTGGCTCTCTGGTATTTTCTCGTAACCTGGCTCACTGGCCTAGAGCGCGGGATAGCTCCTTTTAACCCCGTTGGAAACCTATCAGTCCCACTGAAGTCGGGTCCATCAATCAAATCGTACCACTGGTTCCTTCGCAGTGACGATGACCTCGTTTCTAGCTAAGTTACATTCATTATTCACACAACCGGGTGATCAAACAAGGATGCATGTTATTCATCTAATGCTTTCCTAATGCAGTTCCTTCCACAATTGCAAGTCAAACAATATGCACACTGAAAACGTGTCCGTACTCCGTAACACGCTCTAACCTGAATAGATCCAGACTCAACACACTAAAAGGAAACAACTAAACATGTAAATCTGACGAAGGAGAACGAATCTAGATATCGGCGTGAAGGCGGTGGTGCTCGGCGGCTCCTCCTCGGCTCCGGCAAGACTCGCGGCGGCTGACTCGGTGGTGACTCGGTCCAACTCGGCCTGACTCGGTCCAACTCGGCCTGACTCGGTCCAACTCGGTCCTGACTCGGTCTAACTCGGCCTGACTCGGTCAAACTCGGTCCTAACTCGGCGATGACTCGGCCTGATTTGGTCCAACTCGGCCTGACTCGGTCCAACTCGGCCTGACTCGGTCCAACTCGGCCTGACTCGGTCCAACTCGGCTTGACTCGGCGGTGACTCGGCCTGACTCGGTGGCGACTCGGCCTGATTCGGTCGTCGGCGGCAGAGACATTAATGTGATGAAACAAAAATTTATTTGAGTTATCATATCAAATCAATTTAAAAAAAAAAAAAATTAGAGGGTGATCCGCGCTTCACACAATATTTTATATTGTGATAAAGTTTGAAAAAACCTCCGCAATATATTCATTTTAAAGGTTTTATATGTACTTAAAAAATTATAATAAAACATATAATACATACAATCACTACAAGAAAAAACAGTTTTTGCAACCACAGTTTGCGACTCTTTTTTTGGTCGCAAAATTTTGCGATTAAATTGTGACCAATTTGCGACCCTTTTGCGACTCTTGTTAAAGCAGAGGCAAAATAGTCATAAATTACCAACGAACCAATTTAGTCATAAAAGAGTTGCTAATTTGCGACTGTTAAACGACTGTTCATCGATGAATTATTTGTAGTCGCAAAAGAGTCGGAAAGTACGACGAATTAGCGATTAATTTTTAAGTCGGAAAATATGGTCGCAAAAGTAGTTCCAAATTTGGGACTGCAAAATGTGGTCGCAAATGTCGTCCTAAATTAGCGACTAAGAAATGTAGTCGCAATAGTAGTCCTATTTTTGCGACTGATTTGTAACCGAATATTTTGGAAAATGTGGTCGGAAAAAGTTGGTATAAAACGTGGAAAGAATGAGAGTTGTTGGGTTGGTACACCAAACTTTTGTGACTGATTGTTTTGGTCGCAAAAGAGTCACAAATGTTTTTTATAAATATAGCAACCCACACCACATTTTACACAAACGAAAAACATAAAAAAAAACGAGTGAGTCAAAAAAAATAATGTGGCATTCATCAAGAGAGTGGATGTATAATAGAATCGATCCACACACAAAGAATATCTCCAGTGAATTCTTGGCGGGGGTAGATCAGTTCATGAATTTTGCTAATAGTCAGCCACTAGCGCAAAGTAGTGGAGATAAATTTTACTGTCCTTATTTAAAATGTCAAAATTCTAAATTTTTGCAAGGACATACAATTTCGAAACATTTGCATAGTAGAGGATTTATGCCAGGATATTATGTATCGTGTGAACATGGTGAAGATTATGATGTTGTTGGGGGAGGATCGAATAGTCATAATTATGATAATGTAGATTATACTAGTGGTAATCATCAACCAACAACATATGATAGGGGGAATGTATATGCTGGGATGGTGAATGATGCATTTCATGGTGCTACGCCATTTAATCATCATGGGTATCATCATGAACATGATGAAAGTGGATATGATCATGTATATGAAGAACCTACCCAAGAGGCAAAACAGTTTTACGACATGTTAGATGCTGCAAATACTTCACTTTATGATGGTTGTCGTGAAGGTCTGTCGAAGTTATCTTTGGCTGCTCGGTTCATGAACATTATGTCATACCATAATATGGCCGAAAGCTGTATGGACTCATGGTCTGAATTGTTTACGGAGGTTTTACCAGAGGGTAATCAAGCACCTAGTTCGTACTACGAGACAGAAAGTTTGATGCGAAAGCTAGGATTGCCGTACCATACATTTGATGTATGTATAGATAATTGTATGCTCTTCTGGAAAGAAGATGAGAAGTTGGAGCATTGCAAGTTCTGTGAAAAACCAAGATATAAGGCTAGTGAGGGACGAACTAAAATCCCGTTTAGTCGTATGTGGTATTTACCTATCACTGACAGATTAAAGAGAATGTACCAATCAGAGAAGACTGCGTCATCAATGAGATGGCATGCTGAGCATGATTAAAAAGACGGAGTAATGTGTCATCCATCTGATGCGGCGGAGTGGAAGAATTTCCAACAGTTGCATCCAACGTTTGCAGAAGAAACGCGAAACATATATCTTGGGTTATGTACTGAAGGTTTTAACCCTTTTGGTATGTCAAAAAATCACTCGTTGTGGCCTGTGATCATGACTCCATATAACTTACCGCCAGATATGTGCATGAATACTGAGTATTTGTTTCTGACGGTTTTGAATTCGGGACCAAATCATCCAAGAGCCAGTCTTGATGTTTTCCTCCAACCACTGATCGAAGAGTTAAAGGAGTTATGGTATAACAGAGTTGAGGCATATGATGTGTCATTAGATCAAAATTTCAACCTGAAAGCTGTTCTTTTGTGGACTATAAGCGATTTTCCAGCATATGGTATGTTGTCGGGATGGACGACACATGGAAGACTATCGTGTCCTATTTGTATGGATGATACAAATGCTTTTTATCTTCCGGCTGGTAGGAAGATATGTTGGTTTGACTGTCACAGAAGATTTCTTCCTGTAAGTCATTCGTTACGGAAGAATAAAATAAACTTTTTGAAGGGAAAGCACGCATTGAACGACTACCCACCACAATCTTTAACTGGCGAACAAGTTCTATTTGAGCGTATAAGGCAAGCAGAACCACCCAAAACATCTGAAGTCGGTGGAAATGGTCATGAAAATAAAGTGGACGGCTATGGGGAGTGGCATAATTGGCATAAAGAAAGCATATTTTGGGAGCTACCGTACTGGACCGATCTGACGCTACGACACAATCTTGATGTGATGCATATCGAGAAGAATTTTTTCGATAACATCATGTATACTGTTATGAAGGTTAAAGACAGATCAAAAGACACAGTAAAGTCAAGATTAGATATTGCAAAATTTTGTTCTCGGAAAGATTTGCATGTAGATGATCGAGGGAGAGCTCCATTTCCTATTTGGCGATTGACTTCAAAAGCGAAAGAAAGCTTACTACAATGGGTCAAACATGAGGTTAGATTCCCCGATGGCTATGTAGCAGATTTAGCTAGTTGTGCAGACATCAACAGTGGAAAGCTCTCGGGAATGAAAAGTCACGACGGCCATGTATTTATGGAAAGATTGCTTCCTTATGTCTTTGCAGAACTTTTACCGCGTAACGTGCACCTTGCATTATCAGGTATATATATATGATCATATATGTTTCACTTTTATATATATATATATCTTATATGATTTTAATATATTGTCGTAGGGATTGGAGCATTTTTCCGTGACTTAAGTAGTAGATCATTGGATCAAACCCGCCTCAAAATTCTGAAGGATAACATTGTCATGATTTTGTGTAACTTGGAAAACATCTTCCCACCTTCTTTCTTTGATGTGATGGAGCACCTACCAATACACCTACCTTACGAAGCGGAGATTGGAGGTCCTGTGCAATATTGGTGGATGTATCACTTCGAAAGGTTTTTTAAATGTTTAAAAGGGAAGGCGAAGAACAAAAGATATCCAGCGGGATCAATAATTCAATCATACATAAATGACGAGATATCTTATTTATCAGAACACTACTTTCCTTCGCACATTTCTACAGCTCGCAGAAGAAGGTAAGGTGGTGAATATTTCTCCGAACAGTAATTTCAATTTTTGCTTTAAATTATATGACCTAAAATGAAAGTGACTAATTTTGGTCGTCAATATATTATTATTTCTCAGGTCAAGTCGGTATGATGAAGGTGAAGTACCGGTATATCCTATACAAGTACCGGATATATTCACTCAAGTAGGTCGGCCAAGTGGCCAAAGTACTGAATTTTGGTTAACTGAGAAAGATTATAAATGCGCACATGCATATGTCTTGCGCAATTGTGACTATTTTCAGCCGCTTGAGAGGTACTTTATATACGGTTCATTAACTTTATTGTGATAATTAATTTAGTTAATTAAATATTTCTTATTGTTTTTGGCAAAACAGATTGTTGGACGCGCAGATTCGATTTGAATATCCAGAACTATCTGATGCGGAGGTGAAGTCGAAAGGAGATGAAGATTTTGATAAATGGGTTCGCCAATATGTACGTATTTAATTTATTTTCCATCTATTAATTATTAAAGAATATTTTATGAATTTATTTTTAATATATTTGCATATACATATATAGGTGAGTACAATGAAAAGTCAAGAAAACTTTCCTCCTTGGGTTCATGAAATAGTGGAAGGTCCTGAAAATAAAGTCAAGTCATGGCCCATGTATTTTACAAGAGGGTATTTGTTTCACACGCGAGACCACGGACTCACGAAAAACAATGAATTATGGGGTATGTGTGCAAGGACAAAATTATTCTGAAGCATCTGAAGAGGATGATTTTTATGGGACTGTGGAAAATATCATAGAGCTCGAGTATCCAAGATTTCTAAATTTGAAAATCACACTTTTCTACTGTGAATGGTTTGACCCTACGATTGGCAAAGGCACTCGAATGCATGAAGGAGGCGTTGTTGATGTGCTATCATCGAGGAGATATCAAAATTACGAACCATTTATTTTAAGTAATTAATTAAGTTTTGTTTTAATTATATAAGTATGTATATGATGTGTGTATATATATGTCTACTTCTAATTTTACACCTACTTAATGTACAGGATCTCAAGCTGATCAAGTTTGTTATCTTCCATACCCATACATTAAACGACCTCGGAAGGTGTGGCTCACAGTTCTCAAAGTAAATCAAAGGAAATGTGTTCAGGGAAAGTTTAACGAAAAAGAGCCGGTTATATTACAGCAAACAGTTGATGATTGCCTCACGGATACGATTGATGAAATCATAATTGATGGTTTAGTAGAGGGAAATCATCCATATGAAGAAATTGATTTTGAGATTGAAGACCAAGAAGCAGAGGATGAATTTCTTTGTAATTTATCAGCTTCCGATGATGAAGATGAGGAACTTGAATAATACTTTAATTTATATCTCTGTATGTTTAATTTGTAATATAATTATCATGTATAATTATCATGTATAATATCTGTGTACCATACATTATCATGTATAATATCTTTGTAATAGAATTATCATGTATAATTATCGTGTCTTTATATATTAGTTAATGTAAGAAAATAACGAATGATCGTAATGGCACATTGGTTAAACTCTTAAGCACATGGTTACAGGTCAGTGGTTCGACACTCCGGAAAACCGATTTTTAACAATTTTTAAGTGGTCACAAAAGGGTCTTAAAATGTAGTAAGAACATATGGGTTAAGAACAGTCACAAAACAGTCGCAAGGAAATGTGACCACTTTAAGACGGTTTTGCGACAATAGTTTTTGCAGTCACAAATTTGTCTTAATTTACCCACTAATTTGCGACTAATTCGTTAACAACACCTCAAATTGTGACCGATTTGCTTCAATTTAGCTACTCCACTATACATTTTTTAAAAAATCATCATTATTGAATTGTAAATATGTTAATTTGAATGTTTTTTCATAGATTTAAAATTTTAAATATATTGAATCATGATAGCAGGTTAAAAAACTTATAAATTCCAATTTATAAAATTTGTTGTTGTATATTGTCATAATATGTAGTAAGTTCATATGTGTTTTCATGAAATGATTTTGAAATATACAAAACTATAAAAATTTACACAACATATCTTAGTTTAATGTTTATTTATAGAGTTAAAGTGTTAGAATTAATTAAAGAATTATTGTATAATCTAATTTTATTAAGAATGATTGAAAAGTTTAGGGTTTAGGGTAAAGGGTTAAGAACAGTCACAAAACAGTCGCATTTTAGTGACGACTGTGGGACGTTCACAAAACAGTCGCATTTTAGTGACGACTGTAGGACTATTTTGCGACCATTCTAAAAATTTTAATTTTTTAGGTTTTAGATCACGCGGCAATTAATCATTCATTTTTTTGGATTTGCGACCAATTTTGCTACCCTTTAGGGACCTCGCTATTAATTTCTTCCCTTCTGTCGTCGAAATACCCTAGCCTCTGTCACTTTCTCCGAAACCCAGACAACCTATCTCTTTCTCTCTTTCTCTCTTTCTCTCTTTCTCTCTTTCTCTCTTTCACTCTCAATCTGCGAATCTCTTTCTCTATTTCTATATTTCTCTCAATCTCGGTTTCTCTATTTCTCTCAACCTATCTCTTTCTATCGTTTGTGAAGATAATGGCTGGCAAACCAAAAGTAATTAAAGGCCGACCTGGTAGAGGCCGCGGTGGTGGCCAATTATCTGCCGGTGGAGGATCAGTCGGAGCTGTTGGCTCGTCTTCTCACGCCTCCAACCGGTCCTCCGATGCAACAGATTCAGTTTTCCAGACATCTAGAGCAAGTCTTCCAGCGCAATATCCGGCGACGACACAGCCCGAAGCCTCTAATCAACCGCCGCAACGACCTACTTCGCAGCCTCCAACTACTTCGCAGCCTTCTTACCATACACCTCCGGCTTATCATATTCCCCAGCCACTAACTCAGGTTTATCATATTCCAGCGATAGTAGTTCCTCCTTATCATATTCCCCAACAACCGCCGGTTCAGATTGAAGAGCATCAACATCCTCCTCCTAACGATCCAGAGCCACAACCGGACTTCCAACAGTTGTTAGATGATTTGTTGGCTCTTCCTGGCCGAGAACATCTAACAGTTTTGAGTCCACATCCTCTTCCCCAGGTTGAGACCACATGGTAAGAATTATGCTTAGGACAATTTGGTTTGTGCTTAGGACAATTGATCAATGAGCCTTCGTGCAAGAGATTTTGGGTTTCTTTAGTGGTTTTGTTCTAGGGATCTATTGCACATCGGTGTGATTATTTGGGGGTTTAGGTTTAATCTCTGGAAGATTAGTGTGATGAGATGCAGAGTTTCTGTTACGGAATGTGGAGAAAATCAGGCAGTTTATGTGATTGTTAAAATGTCTTGAGTGAAATTGATCTATTTTGAGTTCTAAGTCGATCTGGGTAGTAAGGGATGGATCGAGAGTCTCTTTCTTTATGAGAAATTAGCAGTTTCTTGTTTGGTTTATGTAAGTTAGGGTTTTTTTTTAGTGGATGTTTTTTTTAGAGTTTTCATAGACAAGTAGGTGCTTGGCATTGTGAGCTGTTTTGGAGAATGCTTGATTCGGATTGTGTATTTGTGTATTTGTGTATTTGTTGTGAATAAACACACTGATTTTTGTGAATTGTGTATTTGTTTGAACATCTAACAACCTGATATTTATGTAACAGCTTTAACCGTGACAAAGGGAAACTATCTCGAGTCATCGCTGGCATATTTCGTAGGAAGTTTGATGGGCCTTACTATAGCTGGCGCAAAACGCCTATACCCATTCAAGAAAGATATTTCAGAACTTTCGCGGTAATCATTTCTTAACCTCTTTTGTTGATGTATTCTTGTGAATCATCCTGTCTTTTTGTATTATAGTGACATAGTAATGACTTAGATACAAACTAAACACCTGAAATTGTTGTGTAGCGGAAGTACAATTGGGATATCGGGCTTACCGACCTGGTGAAAGCAGGATTCTTGAAGATAGCCAAAAAACGGATGAAAGGCATTGTAAGTCAAGTTAAAACCAGTGGTGAGAGACCACCGTGGATTAGCGAAACCCTTTGGGCTGAAATGTTGGCTCATTGGGACAATCCGGACGCAGTAGAGAGGAGCGCTACTGCATCACAATGCCGTAACTCTGATCGTGGCGGTCTTGGTCCCCACAAACACATATCCGGCCAGAAATCGTACTTGCAAATTCAACAAGAAATGGTAATTAAATCTGTTTTTGTATATTCCATTTCACATTATTCATTCTGTTTTTGTATCATTATAGGAGGAAGAACTAGGGCGTCTAGTCTCACTTGGAGAAGTGTTTATGAAAACACACACAAGGGCAGATGGAACATTTGTGGATCATAAGGCCAAAAAAATAGCTGAGGCTTATGAGAAGAACTTAGAAGATATGGTGTCTCAAATGGATGTCGAAGGTGAAACTTCAGAGCTTTCGTCTCAACAATCAACTCAAAGGACCCTTACCATTGAAGAAAAGAATACAATATTTCTTAAGGTAATTCGTTTTTTCTTCCTCTTCTTATAGCATATTAATCTCTTTGTTTTGTTGAGCATGAATACTTGATGTTTTTATGCTGCATTCGTTTTTATGCTGCATGTGCTGCATTCGTTTTTATGCTAGTCACTTTTTTTTGTTCAGTTTTTATGCACAGCAAACTGATTTTTTGTTGCTTTTGACTTTGCTGGTTCGTTTGCTATGATGGTCTCTCTTTGTGTTTGTTTCCTTGGATCATGAATATTATTCTTATGTTGCTTAATGTGTGTGCTTCAAAGCTCATTGGCATTCGTTTTTATGCTGGTCAGTTTTTATGCATAGCAAACTGACTTTTTGTTGTTTTTTACTTTGCTGGTTCGTTTCCTATGCTGGCCTCTCTCTGTGTTTGTTTCCTTTGTTCATGATTATTATTCTTATGTTGCTTAATGTGTGTGTTTCATAGCTCATTGGCATTCGTTTTGAGTTTGTGTGAGAGAGGTTGCTATCATGGGTTGCTGGTTCATTGCTGTAAGAGTGAATGATCTCTTCTTTTTTTGTTCTTTTAGTCTACTGAAAAAGATGACAGGGGAAATCCTTATGGACTTGGCCAACTTGGAGAGCTGTTCAACAACGGGAATAGCAAGGAGAGTTATGCAAGCACGTCATCAATTTCAGAGATGCAACAATAACTTCAATCTGCTCATCAAAAGATCGCTGAACAAGAAGCGGAAAATGCTCGACGTGATGAGGAGCAACGACTATCTCAAACTCGAATCTCAAGCTTGGAGTCGTACCTCAAAACTATTGATCCCGCGTTTGCATCGTTTGTGGCTTCTCAAGCAGCCACCACAGCCGCAGCAACCACCGCAGCCGCATCAACCACCGCAGCCGCAGCAACCACCGCAGAAGCCACCGCACCAGCCACCTTACCAGCCTGAAACAATTCACCAATCTCTTCTCTCCAACTTTTTAAGATTAGGTTGTTCAAGATTTTGAATATATAAATCTTTTGAATGTTTTGAATATTTTGTTATGTATAGTTTTTTGGTATATAAATGTGAAATTTGATTTATTATTTTGTTTTTAGATCTTTTTAATTTTGAAATTGAAAATAATTTACAGATCTGCGAGCAGGACAAGAACAAAAATTGTGTCAAAGTAGTTGCTAATATGTGACGCTTTTGCGACTAATTTCTAAACAAGCTGTCGCAAAATAGTCGTAAATTTGCGACAATTTTGCGACCACATATACAATATATAAGTTTTTTCGACCATCGAAGATTTGACTGAGTTCGTCTTAAAAATGTCGCAAATCTACGACAACAAAACAGTCCCAAAGATGTCTCAATAATACGACTTCTAATTGTGTCTGAAATTAGTCGCTAAAATGTGTGGTCAATATCTAGTCGTTAATAAATGACCAATAACTGTAGTCTTAAATGAGTCGCGTATATACGACGATAATATGCAGTCACAACGTAGTCGTAAATTTGCGACCATTATGCGACGAATGTATTTTGCGACGAAATATTTGCGAGCACTTGCGGTAGTCTTAGAATAGTCACAAATAGGGTATTTGCGACCGTTTTAGGACGTTTTAGGTGGTCGCAAAAACTGTGTTTTCTTGTAGTGAATTATATACATCAAATACTTCAAATTTATTTTGGATTCATAAAACCTTAATACATATGTAGATATCCAATTTTGAATATTTATACTCACATACCAAGTTTTGGGTAGTTCAATATCTAATCTTGATCTGAGCAATTAATTTTGGATCAAGAGAAACCGTATTAAATATAGTAATTAAACAAACGCGATCAACCAAGCGAGGGAGCAATAATTTTTAGATGGGGATGCGAGATTATCATTTGGATGCAGCAGACAAGCCTTGCCTCGATGGATGAGACACGCCATAAAAGCGATTCGACCACGTCAATGTTTTCAATGTCAAATTACATCTACCAAAAACACCCAGAAACAGTCACATGATGCTCACAGCTAGGCACAACCTAACCTGACCCAACCAGCCAGGAATTTCCTACAATTTTGAAACTCTTGAATTTCGCATAATGGAGCGATATAACACTATCTAATGATTCAAAACGTATGTTAGAGAACAATTCATACTTATACTTTTCTCTTCTTAATGTTGAGTTAGATGTCAGTTCATTCGATATTGATCTCCTTCCATAGTGGTCTGATGTGTTCTAAGACTCTCTCTCTCTCTCTCTCTCTCTCTCTCTCTCTCACTCTATGCTTGTTAACACAAAAAATTGAACCATGGACCATATTTTGCCCTAGTTGAAATTAACATGCACTTTCTTCCTTCCATTTTTCGTTTTCGACTAGTCTTGTGGTTCTAATTCGAACATATAAAAAATATTCAGGAAAATTTTCCAATTCCACTGCTCAAAGATTGGCTTGAACATGTTTTTTTGTTTGTTTTGTTTTAGGTATTTGAAACGGTGAATCGAGGAGGAAAATATTTTCGAGTATAATTAATGGGGGTGTAAGTTTTAACCCTAAAAATATTGGAAGTGCACGGAGATGTGTTCTACTACTTAGGAGTCAAATCCACTGGAGACTGAGAGACTGCAATTCAAACTCGTAGCCATATTTGAAAAGTATTCATTCTTGGCTCCACTAAAGACCAATATTTAAAATGTATGGCTAAAAGATCTAGCTTGTAGTCCAAGTTCATCGTTAAAACTATGTTTTGAAGAGTGGGAACGAGCCTAGAAGAATGCTTGATAAGGTCCACTGGATTACTCCCTTCCAATAGTTTTGACACGTAATCTAGGGTAAAATTTGGCAAAAGGAAATAGAACAATTAGAATAGGTGAATCTTTTATAAAAAGATTTGAGAATTAGAGATGGAAAGAGATTTGTAAATCGGTGGGTGCTTCTAAAAGAAAGTCATTTCGTTCGCTCGCTTCTCTTATCAAGAGATTTTTAGATACGTGGGAGCCTGATAAATAGATTGAACATATATGCAAAATCCGTTAAACATAGACCTCAAATTATTTGCATTCCAACCATCATTGGTGTATTAATCGTACCACTAAAAAAAACAACTCAAATTATCCATGTAAAAATAATATATGCTAAAACTTCATAATTTAGAAAAAATCGTGGCTAGTATAATTGATGATGAAGTTGAAGGCAAAACTGCGACATTTTGGATAGTACAATACTTTGGAAAGTATTTACACATAAGAAAATAATTATCGGACTAAAAAACTTCACAATTTTTGGATGCATATAAAAAAAAACTACACTGTGAGTTTTTTTATCAAATACAAAATAGAGATAAATTCTAAGAGAAAAACACATAATACTAGATTCATACTTTAGTAAATTGTCGTAGACATATATGAACGAGTTTATATAATTATTAATTTATGATATGATTGAGACCATATATTTACATAGATGTTTCTTCAAATATTATTATATTATGAATTTCGGTAATTCTTACAATCCTCCGACTCGGGACCAGGAAACTTTATTATTGTACTTTAAATTTCCACTTAGTTCGAACAACATCAAACAATAGGTGCACTTAAAAAGTAGCCAAAATTTATTAGTCTGATCAAATCATGAAAAGATAGTAAAAAAAGAACCGACAACGGAAGAATCAAAAGACAAAATCATGGAAATAGATAATCGCAATTCATGTTACTTGTTAACGAAACAATTTTAAAATCAATAGTAGGATGCCTTGTATACATATGGTGGTGGTGGAGACTTGTAGTCTACTTTAGGAGAAGGAAAGTAGTATGGTGGAGGTGGAGGGGAGCTGTAGACGTATGGTGGTGGTGGAGACTTATAGTCCACCTTTGGAGAAGGAGAGTAGTATGGTGGAGGAGGTGGAGAACTGTAGACGTATGGTGGTGGTGGAGACTTGTAGTGTATCTTAGGAGAAGGAGAGTAGTATGGTGGAGGTGGTGGTGAACTGTAGACGTATTGTGGAGGTGGAGACTTGTAATCCACCTTTGGAGAAGGAGAGTAGTAAGGTGGAGGTGGAGGGGAGCTGTAAACGTATGGTGAATGTGGAGAGTTGTAGTCCACCTTTGGAGAAGGAGAGTAGTATGGTAGAGGTGGAGGGGAGATGTAGACGTATGGTGGAGGTGGTTGGGAGCTGTACACATATGGTGGTGGTGGAGACTTGTAGTCCACCTTTGGAGAAGGAGAGTAGTATGGTGGGGGTGGAGGGGAGTTATACACATATGGCGGTGGTGGAGACTTGTAGTCCACGTTTGGAGAAGGAGAGTAGTACGGCAGAAGAGATGGAGAACTGTAGACGTATGGTGGTGGTGGAGACTTGTAGTCTACCTTAGGAGAAGGAGAGTAGTATGGTGAAGGTGGTGGTGAACTGTAGACATTTGGTGGTGGTGGAGACTTGTATTCTACCTTAGGAGAATGAGAGTAATATGTTGGAGGCGGTGGGGAGCTGTAGACGTATGGTAGTGGTGGAGACTTGTAGTCTACCTTTGGAGAAGGAGAGTAGTATGGTGAAGGTGGTGGGGAGTTGTAGACATATGGTGGTGGTGGAGACTTGTAGTCCACCTTTGGAGAAGGAGAGTAGTATGGTGGAAGTGGAGGGGAGTTGTAGACGTATGGTGGAGGTGGTGGGGAGCTGTACACATATGGTGGTGGTGGAGACTTGTAGTCCACCTTTGGAGAAGGAGAGTAGTATGGTGGGGGTGGAGGGGAGATGTACACATATGGCGGTGGTGGAGACTTGTAGTCCACCTTTGGAGAAGGAGAGTAGTATGGCAGAAGAGGTGGAGAACTGTAGACGTATGGTGGTGGTGGAGACTTGTAGTCTACCTTAGGAGAAGGAGAGTAGTATGTTGGAGGTGGTGGTGAACTGTAGACATATGGTGGTGGTGGAGACTTGTATTCTACCTTAGGAGAATGAGAGTAATATGTTGGAGGCGGTGGGGAGCTGTAGACGTATGGTGGTGGTGGAGATTTGTAGTCTACCTTTGGAGAAGGAGAGTAGTATAGTGGAGGTGGTGGGGAGTTGTAGACGTATGGTGGTTGTGGAGACTTGTACTCTGCCTTAGGAGAAGGAGAGTTGTATGGTGGAGGTGGTGGTGAACTGTAGACGTATTGTGGTGGTGGAGACTTGTAGTCTACATTTGGAGAAGGAGAATAGTATTGTGGAGGTGGTGGGGAGTTGTAGGCGTATGGTGCTGGAGGAGACTTGTAATCTACCTTAGGAGAAGGAGAGTAGTATGGTGGTGGTTGTGGTGAACTGTATACGTATGGTGGTGGTGGAGACTTGTAGTCTACCTTAGGAGAATGAGAGTAGTATGGTGGAGGTGGTGGGGAGCTGTAGACATATGGTGGTGGTGGAGACCTGTAGTCTACCTTTGGAGAAGGAGAGTAGTAAGGTGGAGGTGGTGGAGAGTTATAAACATATGGTGGAGGTTGAGATTTGTAATCTATTTTAGGAGAAGGTGAGTAGTAAGGTGGAGGTGGTTGAGAGCTATAAACGTACAGTGGAGGTGGAGATTTGTAATCTATTTTAGGAGAATTTGAGTAGTACGGTGGAGGCGGTGGAGAATTGTGAACGTATGGTTTTGGATGTGGCGTGTACTTAGGGCCTTGTCTTCTATATTCTGGTGGTGGAGGTGGTGATGCCGAGTAGGATGGGGAATACGTTTTGGGTGGATATGGTGATTTGTGTTTATGGACCGGGGAATTGTATTGTGGAGTTAGAGGGGATGAGTAAGGGTAAGCTTCAGCCGCGATGGCACTAAAGACCACAACATAAACCATGCAATGCCCTAACCCCATCATTCTTGAGGATCCCATCCTATCTCTAGCTGCTCTCTTTAATTTTTTGTTTTGTTTTTGGTTATGATATTGTTCAACATGATAGCCCTTTATATAATCACTTTTTGTGTAAATACTATATTATCTTCCCTACTTGGGTTCGTGTGTGGCACTTTCAAACACAATTAGAAGACGTGCTAAGTTGTTTGTTTGAAAAAATAATGGTTTGTGGGGAATCTTAAATGTAACAGATTTTTCTACAAGGTTCAATAACTTTGATATGTTTTCTTATTATCTTACTTGATCCATGTGGTCTGATGTGTTCTAAGACTCTCTCTCTCTCTCTCTCTCTCTCTCTCTCTCTCTCTCTCTCTCTCTCTCTCTCTCTCTCTCTCTCTCTCTCTCTTACTCTATGCTTGTTAACACGAAAAATTGAACCATGGACCACATTTTGCCCTAGCTGAAATTAACATGCACTTTCTTCCTTCCATTTTTCGTTTTCGACTAGTCTTGTGGTTCTATTCGAACATTAAAAAAATATTCAGGAAGCTTTTCCAATTCCACTGCTCAAAGATTGGCTTGAACATGTTTTTTGTCTTGTTTTAGGTATTTGAAACGGTGAATCGAGGAGGAAAATATTTTTGAGTATAATTAATGAGGGTGTAAGTTTTAACCCTAAAAATATTGGAAGTGCACGGAGATGTGTTCTACTACTTAGGAGTCAAATCTACTGGAGACTGAGAGACTGCAATTCAAACTCGTAGCCATATTTGAAAAGTATTCATTCTTGGCTCCACTAAAGACCAATATTTAAAATGTATGGCTAAAAGATCTAGCTTGTAGTCCAAGTTCATCGTTGAAACTATGTTTTGAAGAGTGGGAACGAGCCTAGAAGAATGCTTTATAAGGTCCACTGGATTACTCCCTTCCAATAGTTTTGACACGTAATCTAGGGTAAAATTTGGCAAAAGGAAATAGAACAATTAGAATAGGTGAATCTTTTATAAAAATATTTGAGAATTAGAGATGGAAAGAGATTTGTAAATCGGTGGGTGCTTCTAAAAGAAAGTCATTTCGTTCGCTCGCTTCTCTTACCAAGAGATTTTTAGATACGTGGGAGCCTGATAAATAGATCGAACATATAAGCAAAATCGAATTATCCATGTAAAAATAATATATGCTAAAACTTCATAATTTAGAAAAAATCGCGGCTAGTATAATTGATGATGAAGTTGAAGACAAAACTGCGACATTTTGGATAGTACAATACTTTGGAAAGTATTTACACATAAGAAAATAATTATCGGACTAAAAAGTTTCACAATTTTTGGATGCATATCAAGAAAAACAACACTGTGAGTTTTTTTATCAAATAAAAAATAGAAATAAATTCTAAGAGAAAAAACACATAATACTAGATTCATACTTTAGTAAATTGTCGTAGACATATATGAACGAGTTTATATAATTATTAATTTATGATATGATTGAGATCATATATTTACATAGATGTTTCTTCAAATATTATTATCTTATGAATTTTGGTAATTCTTACAATCCTCCGACTCGGGACCAAGAAACTTTATTATTGTATGGTGTTTATTAATTTATCGAGTATTAATTTATAGAGGTTTTATTGGGGGGTTTTATTGTACTTCAAATTTCCACTTAGTTCGAACAACATCAAACAATAGGTGCACTTAAAAAGTAGCCAAAATTTATTAGTCTGATCAAATCATGAAAAGATAGTAAAAAAAAGAACCGACAACGGAAGAATCAAAAGACAAAATCATGGAAATAGATAATCGCAATTCATGTTACTTGTTAACGAAACAATTTTAAAATCAATAGTAGGGTGCCTTGTAGATGTATGGTGGTGGTGGAGACTTGTAGTCTACCTTAGGAGAAGGAAAGTAGTATGGTGGAGGTTGAGGGGAGCTGTAAACGTATGGTGGTGGTCGAGACTTATAGTCCACCTTTGGAGAAGGAGAGTAGTATGGTGGAGGAGGTGGAGAACTGTAGACGTATGGTGGTGGTGGAGACTTGTAGTGTACCTTAGGAGAAGGAGAGTAGTATGGTGAAGGTGGTGGTGAACTGTACACGTATGGTGGAGGTGGAGACTTGTAATCCACCTTTGGAGAAGGAGAGTAGTAAGGTGGAGGTGGAGGGGAGCTGTAAACGTATGGTGGAGGTGGAGACTTGTAGTCCACCTTTGGAGAAGGAGAGTAGTATGGTGGAGGTGGAGGGGAGTTGTAGACGTATGGTGGAGGTGGTGGGGAGCTGTACACATATGGTGGTGGTGGAGACTTGTAGTCCACCTTTGGAGAAGGAGAGTAGTATGGTGGGGGTGGAGGGGAGCTGTACACATATGGCGGTGTTGGAGACTTGTAGTCCACCTTTGGAGAAGGAGAGTAGTATGGCAGAAGAGGTGGAGAACTGTAGACGTATGGTGGTGGTGGAGACTTGTAGTCTACCTTAGAAGAAGGAGAGTAGTATGGTGGAGGTGGTGGTGAACTGTAGACGTATGGTGGTGGTGGAGACTTGTATTCTACCTTAGGAGAATGAGAGTAATATGGTGGAGGCGGTGGGGAGCTGTAGACGTATGGTGGTGGTGGAGACTTGTAGTCTACCTTTGGAGAAGGAGAGTAGTATGGTGGAGGTGGTGGGGAATTGTAGACGTATGGTGGTGGTGGAGACTTGTACTCTGCCTTAGGAGAAGGAGAGTTGTATGGTGGAGGTGGTGGTGAACTGTAGACGTATTGTGGTGGTGGAGACTTGTACTCTACATTTGGAGAAGGAGAATAGTATTGTGGAGGTGGTGGGGAGTTGTAGGCGTATGGTGCTGGAGGAGACTTGTAATCTACCTTAGGAGAAGGAGAGTAGTATGGTGGAGGTGGTGGTGAACTGTATACGTATGGTGGTGGTGGAGACTTGTAGTCTACCTTAGGAGAATGAGAGTAGTATGGTGGAGGTGGTGGGGAGTTGTAGACATATGGTGGTGGTGGAGACTTGTAGTCTACCTTTGGAGAAGGAGAGTAGTAACGTGGAGGTGGTGAAGAGCTATAAACATATGGTGGAGGTGGAGATTTGTAATCTATTTTAGGAGAAGGTGAGTAGTAAGGTGGAGGTGGTGGAGAGATATAAACGTACAGTGGAGGTGGAGATTTGTAATATATTTTAGGAGAAGGTGAGTAGTACGGTGAAGGCGGTGGAGAATTGTGAACGTATGGTTTTGGATGTGGCGTGTACTTAGGGCCTTGTCTTCTATATTCTGGTGGTGGAGGTGGTGATGCCGAGTAGGATGGAGAATACTTTTTGGGTGGATATGGTGATTTGTGTTTATTTTAGGAGAAGGTGAGTAGTACGGTGGAAGCGGTGGAGAATTGTGAACGTATGGTTTTGGATGTGGCGTGTACTTAGGGTCTTGTCTTCTATATTATGGTGGTGGAGGTGGTGATGCCGAGTAGGATGGGGAATACTTTTTGGGTGGATATGGTGATTTATGTTTATGGACCGGGGAATTGTATTGTGGAGTTAGAGGGGATGAGTAAGGGTAAGCTGTAGCCGCGATGGCACAAAAGACCACAACATAAACCATGCAATGCCCTAACCCCATCATTCTTGAGGATCTCATCCTATCTCTAGCTGCTCTCTTTAGTTTTTTTGTTTTGTTTTTGGTTATGATATTGTTTAACATGATAGCCCTTTATATAATCACTTTTTGTGTAAATACTATATTATCTTCCCTACTTGGGTTCGTGTGTGGCACTTTCAAACACAATTAGAAGACGTGCTAAGTTGTTTGTTTGAAAAAATAATGGTTTGTGGGGAATCTTAAATGTAACAGATTTTTCTGCAAGGTTCAATAACTTTTATATGTTTTCTTATTATTTTACTTGATTTATAACGACACAATTAACTAAAAGGAACAAAATAAACCTTTTATTGATGATTATTTTAGGCACAGAGAATATATTTGTTTCATAACATTAATGTGATGAAACAAAAATTTATTTGAGTTATCATATCAAATCAATTAAAAAAAAAAAAAATTAGAGGGTGATCCGCGTTTCACACAATATTTTATATTGTGATAAAGTTTGAAAAACCTCCGCAATATATTTATTTTTAAAGGTTTTATATGTACTTAAAAATAATAATAATAAAACATATGATACATACAATTACATCCATCAAATACTTCAAATTTATTTTGGATTCAGAAAACCTTAATACATATGTAGATATCCAACTTTGAATATTTATATTCACATACCAAGCTTTGGATAGTTCAATATCTAATCTTGATCCGAGCAATTAATTTTGGATCCAGAGAAACCGTATTAAATATAGTAATTAAACAAACGCGATCAACCAAGCGAGGGAGCAATAATTTTTTGATGGGGATGCGAGATTATCATTTGGATGCAGTAGACAAGCATTGCCTCGATGGATGAGACACGCCATAAAAGCTATTCGACCACGTCAATGTTTTCAATGTCAAATTACATCTGCCAAAAACACCCCGAAACTGTCACATGATGCTCACAGCTAGGAACAACCTTACCTAACCCAACCAGCTAGGAATTTCCTACAATTTGGAAACTCTTGAATTTCGCATAATGGAGAGAGATAAAACTATCTAATGATTCAAAACGTATGTTAGAGAACAATTCATACTTATACTTTTCTCTTCTTAATTTTGAGTTAGATGTCAATTCATTCGATATTGATCTCTTTCTATAGTGGTATGATGTGTTCTAATACTCTCTCTCTCTCCCTCCCTCTCTCCTCATCAACGCTTCTCTATTCTTGTTAACACCAAAAATTGAACCATGGACCACATTTTCTTCCTTCCATTTTTCGTTTTCGACTAGTCTCGTGGTTCTAATTCGAACATTAAAAAAATATTCAGGAAACGTTTTCAATTCCCCTGCTCAAAGATTGGCTTGAGCATGTTTTTTTTGTTTTGTTTTAGGTACTTGAAACGGTGAATCGAGGAGGAAAATATTTTCGAGTATAATTAATGGGGGTGTAAGTTTTAACCCTAAAAATATTGGAAGTTCACGGAGATGTGTTCTACTACTTAGGAGTTAAATCCACTGGAGACTGAGATACTGCAATTCAAATTCGTAGCCATATTTGAAAAGTATTCATTCTTGGCTCCACTACAGACCAATTTTCCCGGGGAAAAAAATGATCTGGTATTTGCTTCTCTTATTCTCATGATCATAGGAGCAAAACGCTTGGGATTATATTCAGTGTTTCGAGCAAGAAAATGTATGGCTTTAAGATCTAGCTTGTAGTCCAAGTTCATCATTGAAACTATGTTTTTAAGAGTGGGAACGATCCTAGAAGAATGCTTGATAAGGTCCACTGGATTACTCCCTTCCAATAGTTTTGACACGTAATCTAGGGTAAAATTTGGCAAAAGGAAATAGAACAATTAGAATAGGTGAATCTTTTATAAAAAGATTTGAGAATTAGAGATGGAAAGAGATTTGTAAATCGGTGGGTGCTTCTAAAAGAAAGTCATTTCGTTCGCTCGCTTCTCTTATCAAGAGATTTTTAGATACGTGGGAGCATGATAAATAGATTGAACATATATGCAAAATCCGTTAAACATAGACCTCAAATTATTTGCATTCCAACCATCATTGGTGTATTAATCGTACCACTTAAAAAAACAACTCAAATATGAAACTAATGAACCGAGAGCCTAATGGAAATTACCTAAGCCTAATGAAAATTGCCTTAATAAGCTTATTAATGGAAATTATCTATGCTCTTAACGCGAAAGGTACATACAGTAAAACCTATAAAAATTAATAATGTGAGGATTTTGAAATTTGTGTTTTTTAGAGATATAATTAATCGATAAATTAATATTTATTAATTTATAAAAAAATATTGTTTTTCGTCAAAATCTTCAAAAATTGTTCTTCAAATGATACTATACTAAATAATTTAAGATAAGTTTAATTGTTAAAATGCAATGCATGAACCTGAGATTATGATTAAAAATATGAGATGCCGCAACAGAATGTGTGTTATTAGCTTATTGAATTATCCATGTAAAAATAATATATGCTAAAACTTCATAATTGAGAAAAATTGTGCCTAGTATAATTGATGATGAAGTTGAAGACAAAACTGCGACATTTTGAATAGTACAATACTTTAGAAAGTATTTACACATAAGAAAATAATTATCGGACTAAAAAGCTTCACAATTTTTGGATGCATATCAAGAAAAACAACACAGTGAGTTTTTTTATCAAATAAAAAATAGAGATAAATTCTAAGAGAAAAAACACATAATACTAGATTCATACTTTAGTTAATTGTCGTAGACATATATGCACGAGTTTATATAATTATTAATTTATGATATGATTAAGACCATATATGTACATAGATGTTTCTTCATATATTATTATCTTATGAATTTTGTTAATTCTTACAGTCCCCCGACTCGGGACCAGGAAACTTTATTATTGTATGGTGTTTATTAATTTATCGAGTATTAATTTATAGAGGTTTTATTGTACTTCAAATTTCCACTTCGTTCGAACAACATCAAACAATAGGTGCACTTAAAAAGTAGCCAATATTTATTAGTCTGATAAAATCATGAAAAGATAGTAAAAAAAGAACCGACAACGGAAGAATCAAAAGACAAAATCATGGAAATAAATAATCGCAATTCATGTTATTTGTTAACGAAACAATTTTGAAATCAATAGTATGGTGCCTTGTAGACGTATGGTGGTGGTGGAGACTTGTAGTCTACCTTAGGAGAAGGAAAGTAGTATGGTGGTGGTGGAGGGGGGAGCTGTAGACGTATGGTGGTGGTGGAGACTTATAGTCCACCTTTGGAGAAGGAGAGTAGTATGGTGGAGGAGGTGGAGAACTGTAGACGTATGGTGGTGGTAGAGACTTGTAGTGTACCTTAGGAAAAGGAGAGTAGTATGGTGGAGGTGGTGGTGAACTGTAGACGTATGGTGGAGGTGGAGACATGTAATCCACCTTTGGAGAAGGAGAGTAGTAAGGTGGAGGTGGAGGGAAGCTGTAAACGTATGGTGGAGGTGGAGACTTGTAGTCCACCTTTGGAGAAGAAGAGTAGTATGGTGGAGGTGGAGGGGAGTTGTAGACATATGGTGGAGGTGGTGGGGAGCTGTACAAGTATGGTGGTGGTGGAGACTTGTAGTCCACCTTTGGAGAAGGAGAGTAGTATGGTGGGGGTGGAGGGGAGCTGTACACGTATGGTGGTGGTGGAGACTTGTAGTCTACCTTCGGAGAAGGAGAGTAGTATGGCGGAAGAGGTGGAGAACTGTAGACGTATGGTGGTGGTGGAGACTTGTAGTCTACCTTAGGAGAAGGAGAGTAGTATGGTGGAGGTGGTGGTGAACTGTAGACATATGGTGGTTGTTGATTCGTAAATCACACAAGGAATAAAATAGAGAACTTTGATCGGATACTCGTTTTATTGATTGAATTCGGCGTTACAACAGAGCTTTGATGAAAAAGAACTAAGAAGACTAAAGAACTTGAGATCGGTGCTTGATGAAGCTCTCTCTCTGTTCTTCTATCTCTCAGATGATTGTGGATGCCCTCTTCGAGTTTGCCTCCTTATCTATAGGATTTTGAAAAAAAATATTCCGAATCTCCTCCGAGATAAGGAAATCTTCCGTATATCTCGGAAGTCGGTTTCTATCGTGTTATATCGAACTGGGCCCTTGTTGGGCCATCAATTTTGGTAATAAACGAGCGGACTTTGTCTTGGGCTTTAAGAGTTCGGCCGGACAAACCCCAGTCCGTCTTCCTCTTGTCCAAACCGTCGTATACTGATACCGATCTCGGTTCGAACCGAGTTAAACCGGGGGAGTGCTAAATCCCCCTCTAACAATTGGTCCCCCCCCCTTCACTTCAGCGAAGGGGTTTTTCTTGGAGTTCAGCGAAGTTTCTAGGAGTATTCTTTAGCTCGATTAGAATTGAGATTGGTGTGGTTCGTTCGATATTTCCCGCCTTGTGGATCCAAGTTCGGTAAATTTCGCCCGAGAAATTCTTGAGTTCGGAACTTTCGAGTTTGGTAAATTTCGCCCGAGAAATTATTGAGTTCGGAACTTTTGAGTTCGCATAATTTCACGTTTAATTCTGAACTTTCGAGTTTGTTTGATTTTTCTCGGGAAAAGAGGTGTCGATTCGTCTTCTTTAGTCGCAAAATTCGAGGAGTCGTCATCATTACTCTTTTCTTTATAAATAGCGCTCGATCCTCCCCTCATTTTTCACTTCTTCCTTGCTTTCAAAAGGTATTTTCACTTTCTCTCTCTAGCGCTCTCCCTTCTCTCTAGATTTGTTTATTTTTCCGTTCTCCGATCATCTCCTCCACTGTGATTTCTCCGATTTGCTCGAAGATCTTCAAGTTCTTCATTCTGTTCTTCGTTGATTTCTTCTTTTCAATCGAGATGAGTTCAAGAACTTCTTCCTCCTCTGTTAATGACCGAACTCCACCACCGAAACTCCCCGATCTCGAGTTGTTTATTGACAGCTCCGATTCGAGTGGATGGTCTGAGCAATGTTCGGCAGGAGCTGATCAGGCGTAAATCTCAACGTGCTGTTGCCGGACCGAGCATCCCAAGGGTCGTAATCGAAGTCCCTCACCTTATCGATAAGGATGAGCCCGAAGAAGGGGTTGCTGAATCGAATGATCAAGTTCGGGCAGATCGAGAGTTTGCAGCTCGGCTTGCGGAGGGTGACGATGTAGCTCGCCCGGACGATCACACTGCCTCATCAGCAGTTCGTCAATGTGATGAAGACGAGGTTCCCTTGACGACAGCCTGACGAGTGGTTGAAAGACCTTCGAACATCGGGCCGTCTCGTTCTAAGAGAGAGACGGTCCAAGATACATTGGAGCGATGCAATGCTTCCGATGATCTGGTCTTCAAGATTCCGAAGATTACCGATCATCCTTGGGACGCCCCTGAAGGTTACATATGCGTTTATGAGGAGTATTTTAGAAGCTGCGGTCTCTAATTTCCTCTCCCAGAGCTTCTTTATAAGTACTGTAAAAGATGACATGTCGCGATCTCCCAACTCATGCCAGCCACGATAATCAACATCATGGGTCTCCTTGCTCTTGGGGAGGAGTGCGGTATTTCCATCACGGTCAAGATCTTCGAGAGGCTGTTTCGGGTGAACCTGTCGAAGGCCGGGCCTTTGTTTTTGTCGGCTAATGCAAAGCCGGAGTATGATCTTGTTACCGGGAAAAAACCGAGCAAGGTCAACAACTGGAGTTCCCGATATTTCTATGTTAAGATCGATGAATCTTCTGTTGAGCATCCAGACGGGAGCTACCGAACTCAGTGGAGGACTCCTATTGATAGATATTGGTTTTTCAATCTTTATTCTTTGTTTTGTTTTGCCTAAGTTTTGTTTATCTTTCTGTCTTTAGATCGTCACGTACCGGACTTCCTTATCACCACACCTGGATTTACCTTTGTTCACGTGAAGCAGTTAAGTGCGGCTGGAAAAGTTCGGTGGCCTGAAGCATACCAGGATAAACTTGACTTAAATGCCAAACGAGCTCTTAAAGGTACATGCCGATAAATTTCCCTTCGTAATCCGGCGAGTGCCTCTCTGGTGATGATTTGGTTTTTCATATATATACTTTGCTTTCTTCTTTATAGCAAATCCTTTTCTCCGACGAAAGATGAAGCTCGAAGACATCCCCGATTTGACCGCCGAGATGGACGGTGAAGAAGAGAACATCGAAGTCCTGTCTGCTGTTCAGGAGGGGCAAACTGCTGCCGACGTGGAAGTCGTCGAAGAACAGGTTCCGCGTAAGGAACCGGTTCCTGCTGAAAAACGAACTTCTTCAGCAGATGTGGCTAAGATGAGGAGAAGGAAGAAGAAAGGCAAGAGGCCGGCGAAGCAAGCTGTTAAGGTCGGCACGGGGGATGCCGAACCTCAAAGTATTGAAAACAACACGGTGGTCATATCGGACCGCTCCGCTGCATCGAAGAGGCGGCGAACTTCCGGGGCCACAGCCCATTTCGTCAGTTTCGGCTATGATAAGAATGAGCCGGTGACGAATGATGCTTAGGCTTGTGCCGATCTATACCGGCAATTGAATTTCAGCTCCGGGGCGCTTCCGCCGATCGAGGATCTTTTTCAATCCGATGCTTATAAAAAGCTGGCTCGTACTACTGCTGAGGTAAAAATGTTTTTTTGAATTCAGATGATACCCTTCTTCTTTTTTATTTCTTGTCGTGACGGTTTTTTTATTTTTTATTTTTTTCTTCTTCTCCAGATGGTGGCACAAACAAACGAGCTCGTCAGCGCCTACGATCGTGAGCTCGATTATGCTCGCAAAAGGGCACTTAAGACCGGCGTTCAGGCCATGGAGCTCCACAAGGCGTTGCATGTCGAGCAAGAAAGGACGAGGGCTGGCGATTTTGCAGTCGCCGAATTGACAAGGGAGATAGCCGCGATGAAGGCTTCTAAAGCTGAGCTCTTGCCCATACCTTGTTTCGTGAAACATCTCGTATGCGAGCTGGTCGCACTCAGCATATTATGAAGAGGAAGGAGGTCACCGAGAAATCCCAGGTTCGGCTCCAGAAAGTCAAGGATCATTTGGCGGCACTTGACCGGGTTAAAAAACCGTTCCTTGCTGTTAATCAAGCTCAAGGGGTTCTCAACTTCTGTGATAGTCTCCAAGCGAAGCACGGTATCGTTGTCCCGCCGTCTTGTATTGAGAAAGTCAAGAAGATCAAAGCCGTGAAGTTGGTCGAATACGAGGCGGTCGATCTCTGCGAGCTTGCTGAGGGGGATCTGGTGGTGTCGCCTTTCATTGAGCCAATTCATCCGGAGATCTCTCCCAATAGGTACTGAAGTCCCCGCGGGTATCGACATGTTCGGTTCTAACCGGGCTGCGATGTCAGGCGATCGAACCGACGCCATGCGGAACCAAAACGTTTGATTTATGTGTCTCGGTTGTCTATGGCGTTCCTGCCTTGTAATTTTTTGTGTTTTGGCCAAGGGGGCTTATAACTCGACCTTTTGGACCAGAGGATTTTTATAGTCCGGTATCGGCTAGTTTTTTGTATGACCCCCTTTTTTTATAATCATAATTATGACTTGCCTTAATCGTTTTTTTTTTTTGAATATTCATTTTATCGAATCTCGGCTTGTTTGAAGTCGTAAATCTATACGAACTTCTCAAGTCTGCCGTACACAAAATGGTGCTGTAAACAGTACGGTCTTAGCCGGGGTGAAGAGGACGGACTTGATTCTACGATTTATTTGAAATCGGCGGCCTGTTTTAACAGATCGGCTTATGTTTTGCGATTGTAGAGGAATCGGCTTAGAATTTCGTGATTGTTGAAAAATTGGCTTAGAATTTCGCGATTGTTGAGAAATCGGCTTAGATTTTGGCGAGGAATGGCATTCGGCTTTACCGTTGGAGCTCGGCATAAGAGTACGTGAACTGCTCGTCTTAAGATATTCCAAGGCTTTCTCAGATCGAATCTGAGTGCGCGAGACAGGCTCGGCTTATTTAGCTCAAATGGTCTGAGAATAAGTTTGATGCAAGACTGGTCTCGCCTTTATACATGGAAGGTATTTTATCCATAGCACCATGAGGATGCATGTGAGCAATAGCTCGGCTTAAGTTGATTTTATCGATCGTCTGGCCAGGACGTCGATGTGGGAACCGTGATGGTTGAAAGTGAACTTCTGGAGTTCGGCGAACTGTTTGGAGTTCGGTTTATTCTGATCAAACTTTCGGCGAATTTGTTTAAAATTCGGCTTTTGATGATAAGAATTTTTGGAATTCGGCGATCTGTTTTAAAGTTCGGCTTTTGATGATACAAATTTTTGAAATTCGGCGAACTGTTTGCAGTTCGGTTTTCGATGATACAATTTTTTAGAATTTTGGTGAACTATTTAAAGTTCGGCTTTTAATGATACAAATTTTTGGAATTCGGCGAACTGTTTAAAGTTCGGCTTTTGCCTTGGATAAAATTTTATTACAGTAACATCTGAACCCGAGGTGGGCTGCCTACGTACCCTCGAAAGAAAGATCAAGCCATTCGTAGTTCATATTACATCATTTTTGGAATCGAGCATAAAGGGGCTCGGTGATCCCCTTTTTTTTTGGGCGCTTCTAGTAGTAGTAGCGTTTGAGATTCATCGAGTTCCATGATCGCGGGATCGGTGTTCCGTCCAATCTCATGAGTTCGTACACTCCGGGCTTGACGACCCTCATGATCTGATAGGGTCCTTCCCAGTTAGTGCCGAGTTTTCCTGCGTTCATGTCTTCGGTGCCTTCGAAGACTTTTCGTAAGACGAGATCGCCATCTTCAAAGTGGCGTCCACGAACTTTTTTGTTGTAGTAGCGTGCTGCCAAGTTTTGATAATTTTGGATGCGAAGCAAAGCTTGATCGCGTTGCTATTAGAGTGTGTCGAGGTTATCGAGCATGATTTCATCGTTTAGACCAGGATTTTCCACGAGCATCATCCTGTGTATTGTTGGAATGTTTAGTTCGGCTGGACAGAGAGCTTCAACGCCGTAAGCCAGGTAGAAGGGGGATTGTCCGGTTGATTGTCTTGGAGTGGTGCGATAAGACCATAATACTCCATCAAGTTCGTCAGCCCAACGACATTTTCTGACATCCAAACGTTTTTTGAGTCCGTCAATGATTGTTTTGTCTGTTGATTCGGCCTGGCCATTGCTTTTAGGGTATCTTGGTGTTGAGAAACTTAGTCGAATTTTCCACTTGACACAGAATGAATTGCGGCCTGTTATCGTTGACGATTTTGTACGGGACTCCGTTTTGGCATATGATATTTTTCTAGACAAACTTCTTGACATCGAGGGAATGGATTTCGGGGTATGATTCGGCTTCGATCCACTTGGTAAAGTAGTATGTCATGACGAGGATGAATTTTTTCTGTGTGGTGGAACGTCGCAGAGGACCGATTATGTACATTCCCCAACGCATGAATGGGTATGGGGCTGTTGATGTAGTTAGCAGTTCTGTTGGGAGATGTATCATCGAGCCGTGCCTTTGACATTTTTCGCACTTGACTACGAATTTATCACGATCTGCTTGCTTGGTTGGCCAGTAATAGCTCGCATTTTTTATCTTTAGGGCCAAGGAGCGTCCTCCGGCATGGTTTCCGCATCGCCTTCGTGTATCATTTTCATGACCTCTTGAATATCGTCGCCGAACACGCAAGTGCGTCGGCCGGAGCGTTTCCCCCCCTTGGGATTTTGGTGAGATCAAAGTATTCGAACTCGGTGGCGAGTTTTTTCACGAGTTTGAGGTGCGCGTCCATTCTATCGTTCTTTGCATCATACTCTCCGCTGAATTGGCTACCGTATGCGAGTTGCGCCGATGGCCTTGGCTAAGCGGAGTCCGGCGAGTAATGCTTCGTACTCTGCTTCGTTATTTGACGTGTTAAATGCCAGCCGGAATGATTGTTCCAAGAGTTCTCCGGTTGGAGACTGAAGTCGTATGCCTACTCCTGACCCTCGATGGGATGATGATCCGTCCACGTAGAGGATCCATTGTTCGGTAGCTATTACGTCAGTATCGACGAACTCCTGTGGTAGCTCAATAAGGAAGTCGGCGAGGACTTGCGACTTGAGGCTTGTCCGATTCTTATAATTGATATCATATTCGCTGAGCTCGATTGCCCAGTTGGCGAGTCGATCGGATTGGCTTGGACTGTTTAAGATTGTTCGGAGTGGCTGATCGGTTAAGATGGTGATAGAGTGTGATTGAAAATACGGTATAAGTTTCCGAGCAGCAATGACAACGGTGAGAGCAAGTTTTTCGAGTGTTGGATATCGGCTTTCGGCGCCATCAAGTGATTTGCTTATGTAGAAGATCGGCCTATGCTCACCTCTGTCTTCCCGAACGAGAACTCCACTGACCGCCGAGGTTGAAATTGCGATGTAAAGATAGAGAGTTTCACCATCCTTGGGTTTGGCTAAGATCGGTGGAGTGGACATGTACTACTTGAGTTGTTTGAACGCTTCTTCGCATTGGTCGTCCCATTCCAGATGTTTGTTTCCGCGTAGCAGCTGATAGAAGGGGAGACACTTGTTGGTAGATCGTGAGATGAACCTGTTAAGCGCGGCTATACGGCCGGTCAACCGTTGGACTTCTCTTTTCGTTGTCGGGGATGGTAGGTCGAGGATTGCGGAGATCTGCTTAGGATTAGCCTCGATTCCTCTTTGAGTGACGATATATACGAGGAACTCTCCTAATGTCACTCCAAACGTACATTTAGTTGGATTGAGCTTCATGCCATACTCGTTCAATATATCAAAACACGTGTTGAGATGCCTGATATGATCCTTAGCGACGAGCGATTTGACGAGCATATCATCGATATAAACTTCCACGGTTTTGCCGAGCTGGCTAGCGAACATGCGGTTGACAAGTCTTTGGTATGTTGCTCCGACGTTCTTCAAGCCGAATAGCATCACTTTGTAGCAATAGATGCCGCGATCGGTGATGAAAAAGGTTTTCTCGCGATCGCCTGGGTGCATGAGTATCTGGTTATAGCCCGAAAACGCATCCATGAAAGAGAGAAGTTCGTTTCCGGCTATAGCTTCGACGAGTCTATCGATATGCGGGAGTGGGAAGCTGTATTTTGGGCAGGCTTTGTTGAGATCGGTAAAATCAACGCATATTCTCCACTTTCTGTTTTTCTTTTTAACGACGACTGGGTTTGCCAGCCAGTCCGGATATCGAACTTCCGTAATTGATCCTGCTCCAAGCAAGCGTTCGACTTCATCGTTGACGGCCTGGGCCATCTCGGGTCCGAGTTTGCCATGTTTATGCTTGATTGGCTTGAAGGTGGAATCGATGTTGAGTTCTTGACTTGTGATCTTTGGATCGATCCCGGGCATGTCGTTGATCGACCAAGCGAAGGTGGATACGTTCCTTTTGAGAAAGCGGACTAGGTCATATTTGATCTCTTCATCAAGTTCGGCTCCGATTCCGACGCATCTGTCGGGATTGAGTTCGTCGATGTTGACTTGAATAATTGTTTTTCATCTCGGTAGGTCTGGGATGTCAACGGTTTTCTTCGTGTTTATTACGCATGTGCGGGGTGCTGTCCTCAATTTGCACTCGTTGATATAGCAAGTTTGGGACATCACTTGATCGCCTCTCAGAGTGAAGACTCCAGATGGTGTTGGGACTTTTAAGCATTGGTGATAAGTTGAGACGACGGCCTTCATCATGTATATCCAAGACGTTCCAAGTATGACGTTGTAGATGGTGGGTTTATCCAGGACTAGGAATTTGACCATCTGCATGACCACACCAACATAAACGGGGATTTTTACCGTTCCCGCTGTCATGGTTTGTTCGCTTGAAAATCCTGTTAGTGGTTCGATGTTTGGCTTGATTTGAGCATCTGGGAAGTCCATGTTTCTAAGTATTTCCCTGAATATTATGTTAACCGAAGTTCCGGTGTCAATGAGGACTCGTCCGATGGCGACATCTCTGATAAGTATTTCGACGACTAATGGGTCGTTGTGCGGCTAATGCCTCTCTACTATATTCTTTAATTGCCCGGACGGAATAGTTGCAAGATTCCAACGCTCCCATGATCATGTTGACGCGTTTCCGGACTTGAGGGGTGTGTTGGTTTTCCGTTTGTTCTTCCCGATCTCGTTTTTGTTGACCTTCGTTGACAACATCTTTTGCTCGGTCGGGATCTTTGTTCGGTTTGCTGTTGTCACGACGTCGTCTTCCGTTGTCGTTGCGGCGGGGTCTGTTCATAGGTCGGAACGCCCCTTCTACTGGGACTTCCCCTTTCTTGTATTTCATCAGTAAGAAGTCCTGTAGATGCCGGCAATCTTCGGTGGTATGACCCTCACGATT